>JAPDNY010000005.1:73693344-74943344 GCA_029375565.1 Gekko gecko | reverse complement strand
TGATGGTTCACACATTGTGATGCTTATTTGCAAGTCTCTGGATCTGAACTGCGGAATTTCATATATTCCAAACTCTCTTACTGCTGCCTTGTGCTTGTCATGCTATCCACTGCTTTATTTTCAAGCATACTATATGAAGCTATTTCCACCCCCAAGTTTTATCTGCCAGGACTGATCCCAGATTTTGAGGGAGCTTGGAAGATATGCTCATCAGTGGCCATGCACTGTGCAGTTCAGTTGTCATGACTGTACACATCATGTACTTGTCAGTAAATATCATAATTGTACATACATGTAAAAGAGGTGAAAGAAAGCCAGAGACATTCATTGGCTGTTTGATAGAAACTTACATTTAAAAGTCAGTGAAATGGAATGCCTGTTCTTTATACAACTAGAAATTACAGAAGTGTGTTAAATATTCATTTTTATGTTAATGAATTCTTGATTTGCTGTGATAAAGTAACAAGGAGCACCATTATATTTCTGTCTCATGCTCTTTCAGCTTGTACAACTTGAACAGAGACTTTATGCAATTATAGTCAGCAGACTCCATGAAATCCACGTATGTTGTCTTTATTTACATTCTACTGCTGGAGGCAGATATTAAAATAAGCATCTGCCATATCTCTGGCATCAAGAGGTAAAAAATGTGTCAACTTACAGATTCCCTTCTCTGCCCTATTACCACATTCTCTGTAACTTACCTCTTTATATCTTCTTCTCTGCCTATCTCCTTCTCTGTTTTATAGTGGCAGCTAACTAAACTATTCTCTAGTAAATGTGTCCATTAAATCCTCTAGATTTCCACCTTTCACTTACCTGTATATTGATATCATCTATATTCTAATAGCCTAGTCGCCCAACTTTGAGGATACTTAATTCTGGAGATTGGACCCATGAATGGACAAGACAAATCTTTCTACAAGATGTACAGCAGCGTGACGGCACGGCGCGGCGGAGCCTTTGGGACATGAGCCGGAAGCTGAAGCCAAAGCCAAACATGAGCCTGTGCACCAAGAGATGGGCCTGCCACGGAAGTCTCCTGGCCCAGGAAACAGACCTATGCCAGGGACTCGAAAAACACAGAGGCTGTAGCACGGATGCCTGGAGCCCCGCCGGAACAGAGACGAGAAAGCCCTGCTTGGGGTGCTGGTAGGATGTCCCTTCCCCCATTGATTGTGGCCCTAGTTAGGGAATAATCAAATTGTGTAAACCACTCTGAGACCCCTCGGGGCTTGAGCGGTATATAAGCCGAAATATAAGCCAAAATATAAATACAAAGCTAAAAAAGAATCCAGCTCATACTTTATTGTTGATCATACAACAAGAGATCCTTTGCCAGCTCGCAGGCTGGTTTATATTTCCAACTGACACCACACCCAAACATACACCCACAGCTGTGATTGGACATTTACAATGCACCCCTGGACCCATAGGTCCCTCCCGGGATTCTAACCTTCCGATTGGTGCATGCTAGGCTCCGTTCAGGCTATTATCTCTAGAGGTGAACATCGGGTCCTTCGCCTAACCGCGTGTTTGCCCAACCACATGTGCAGACTTCCCTGGGTATACAACATCTGGGAAAAGTCATTGGGGTCAGGCCTGTCAAGAAGTCTAGATGACTTAGAATCATAGAATCACAGAATTGGAAGGGACCATACAGGTCATCTAGTCCAACCCCCCACTCAATGCAGGATCAGCCTAGAGCATCCCTGGCAAGTGTTTGTTCAGCCACTGCTTAAAGACTGCCAGTGAAGGAGAGCTCACCACCTCCCTGGGTAGCTGATTTAACTGTCGCACAATTCTGTAAAAAAGTTTTTCCTAATAGCCAGTCGATACCTTACTGCTTTTAATTTAAACCCATGATTGCAAGTCCTCTGCTGCCAACAGGAACAGCTCCCTGCACTCCTCAAAGTGACAGCGCTTCAAATATTGAAAGAGAGCAATCATGTCCCCCCTCAACCTCTTCTTCTGCAGACTGAACATTCCAAAGTCCCTCAGCCTTTCCTCGTAAGCCTTGGTCTCCAGGCCCCTGATCATCCTTATTGCTCTCCTCTGCACCCACTCCATTTTGTTCACATCCTTTTTGAAGAGAGGCCTCCAGAATGGCACACAATACCCTAGGTGCAGCCTGACCAATGCGGTGTACAGAGGGACTATGGCATCTTGTGATTTGATACCACACAGCTAACATGTTTCACCTAGGACTGACAGCTTGCTAATGTTCAACAGCAGCCACTCCACAAAAGCCAGTGTGGTGTACTGGTTAGGTTTTCAGACTAGGACTTCAGATCCTCATTCAGCAGTGGCAACTCACTGGGTGACCTTGGACCAGTTTCACATTTTCAACTTAATTTACCTCCATGCAGGATTGAAATTGACCATTAAGAGCACCTGGATGCCTACTGGTAGGCTGATGGCCTTCTGAAAAAAGGGCTGAGCCTAACCCTCCCAAGAGATAGTGCCCAGCCAGTCTGAAGTGAGGCATAGGAGACACAACCCAGTTTTTCGGAGCTTCATGCTAGAGGCGAGGCAGGGGAGGTGGTGGTGCCTGGCTCAGGCTGCTCAAGGACAGGAAGACTCTGTCACCCAGCTTGGGAAACTCTCACATGAGGTGAAGCAGATAGTGGCACCAGGGCCAGGACACATATGAGGCAAGCTGAGGCAAATAGTGTTACCTGGCCCAGCTGATCCCTGTGTGTAGCAGACAGTGGTGTCCAGCCTGGCTGAGCCCCACACGATGCAAGGTGAGGCAGATGGCAGGACCCAACCAAGCCCTGTGTAAACTGGGGTCGGGACAGATAAAGAGTGGGAGTAACAGTAGACATGGGGGAGAGACAGAAAGTAATAAAGGGGTGGGGGGAGAGAGAGAAACTGAGAAAAATGGAGGAAGAGGGAAAGAATTAAAGGTGGAGTGGGGTGGGGTGTCTGTCCCCACTGATATATTCTAATAACCAAATCACACTAATCTGAGGACACTTAAAACTGATGATTGGAGCCATGAATGAACAAGACAGATCTTTCTGAAAAACTGAAAAACACTCCAAGTTTGTAGAAAAATCTGAAATCTTAAAAAAGATTTTTTTCTTGTGCAATAGGAACAAGGACAAAGGAAGCAAACTTGCAGCAAGGTTCCTGGCACCTCACATTATGATGCCACTCTGTCAAATGGCATTTTCCTGCAAGTATGGTGCACTTACTGCGGGGATCAGAAGGTGCAGTATCTTAATAGTATACGAGCAATTGGTAAAACTCCAAATTGGATGTTCAAGATTGACAGCATACTTCAATGGAATTTTCCTAAAATACAGCAACCATTAACCCCTAATGAAACTGACCTTGAAAGTTTGTGCTGTACAAAATATACAAAAGTTCATAAAGCAAGATTAGGATTGAGAATGAAAGGTTTACTTAAATTTCTAAGCATGCATAGATGCGAGGGAGGCCGTTTTGATTGTTTGATTGAACTGCTGTGATGTCTGCCTTTTGATCAAGGCATTTCTTCATTGTAATTTTCTTCAGGAAAAATCCTACATATAAACAGTCTCTTTGACAGAAAGTAATTTGGGGATTTGTGATACTTTTTGTTTGGGCAACCTCCATATTTATATATTGCTGTTTTGAGACTGAAGATAAATAGTTCTATATCTTAGTTTGTGTATTTAAGCCAACAAACCCAAGAAGTACGTGCAAAAGGGTACATGTTCTCATCAAAATCTTTGAAAATATAGAGAAATCATAACAATTTCCTGGCATAGTCTTACTCTTGTGACAGAAAACATATCTTAAAAATAAACAGCATATTGGACACATGCAATCTTTCCCTGTCTTTTGAATCAGAGATGAATTCTTTGTGGTTACATATAGATTTTCTAAATAAATAAATGTTTAAACTCTTAAGCACTGTTTCAGGTTTTACATCATTGGTACGTGTGGTAGCTTCAAACCAAAATTGTGGGCATAACCCAGAAAAAGAGGAATGATGACCGGTGCTTGCCAATGGTTTGTGTTATGTCCTCAGAGACATAATGGTAAGCATAGTGAGCAGGTGCTCATTATGCGGATTCTGAATACTGTCTGGTGTTGCCCAATCAGAGGGCTAGTACAGAAACAATTATGATTGGTTGTTAATATGCAATGTGATTGGTCCTTATAACTGCACTATGATTGGCTGCCTGTTCAAACGTTATTGGCGCATTTCACATTCTGTGGGTGTGGCTACTACAGCCAGAACTGTATTTAAACCCTTGTGTTTGTGGACTATTTTGTCTAGCTGGTCTAGTCCTTAGCTGGTCTAATTGGAGCTGAAATAAATCTGAAATCACTTTGAACTTATCTCTTGTGTTGTGTCTCATACTTATCAACTGGTGACGAGGATGGGATTTAGCGAGTAGGCAGCCCCGCTGACACACCACGGAGGAAGTTCCGATCGACCGCGAGTTTCCGAGGGGGCCGTCAGCTCCAGGAAGCGCCGCGATGAGCTCCAAGCACCGGTTCGAGCCGTTCGAGCCCACGACCGAGGACTGGGAGGCGTACCTCACCCGGTTCGAGTTTCACCTCGAGAGCGGCGGGGTGACGGATGCTGCGAAGAAACGAGCTGCACTGCTTAGCTCGTGTGGCAAAGAGGTGTTCGACATTGCTCGTTCACTTGTCACGCCTGATGACATCAAGACCGTGCCGTACGCCATGCTGACGGAGAAGTTGAAGGCTCATTTCACGCCGCAGCCTTCAGAGATCGCTTCCCGGCACGCGTTCTATGAAAGACGGCAAGGCTCCAGCGAATCAGTAGCCGAGTTTGTGGCGGCATTGAGGAAGTTGGCAAGGGCTTGCAACTTCGCCGATCTCGAGACAGCTTTGCGAGACCGGCTGGTCTGCGGCCACCGCGATGCAAAGCTGCAACAACGCCTGTTCACCCTAAAGATGCTGACATTCAAGGTCGCGTTCGAGGAAGCCATCGCCGCTGAAGCTGCTGAAAGGTCGACGCGAGAAGTGCGACAGCAGCCTGCGGCAGCCGAATCCAGCATTCACCAACAGGTCGAGGACCATGAGCCGGCGGCCACCGTGGATGACATACGAGAGCCTTGTTCCAGCAGCCAGCCACGAACCCAAGTGAAGACTGTGCCAGCGCGTCAGTGCCTTGGTTGTGGCGGGAAGCACGAGCGTGACACCTGTTGGGCCAAAGGGTTGGTTTGTCGGGTTTGCAGAAAATGCGGGCACATCGCCAGAGTTTGCAAGTCGAAGAGATCGCCGCCTACGTCGCCTCCGCAGCGCTCTCAATTCCGAAGCAAGGTCAACACAACCTGCTCTTCGTCCCTGTCGTCCCGAAACCCGACCCTGTCGTCCAACCCCTCTTCATCGTCCGTCCTCACCATGGGAGCACCCCGGAGGAAGAAGATTTTCGTCACCTTGTTCCTCGACGGAATTCCCTGCCCGTTTGAAATTGATTCCGGGTCGGCTAGAACCATCATTTCAACGCATACGCTAGATCGTCTTTTCCCTCGCCGAAGCCGCCGCCGTCTACTACCGACTGACGCCTGTCTTACCGATTTCCAGGGGCACAGAATTCCGTTGGCTGGTGAGGCTGAATTTGAAGTCGCTTTCAAGGAGCGAAAAGCGGCTCTGTCCCTAATTGTTGCAGAGGGGGACAGAGTAAGCCTCTTAGGGCTTGATTGGTTTGAACCATTGGGCATTGCTATTTCTGGCATTAACGCAGTGTGTTGTGATAAATGGAATTGTTTGTATGACGAGTTTCCTCAGGTTTTTGGAAAGGGATTGGGAACCTATACAGGTCCCCCGGTTTCATTTGAACTGGATCCAAATGTTAGGCCTATCAGGTTGAAATATAGGAAGGTACCGTTAGCATTGCGACCGAAAATCGAAAAGGAGCTTGACAAGCTCATTGCGCAAGGGGTTTTAGAACCGGTACCATATAGCAAATGGGAAACACCCATCGTTACTCCTGTCAAACCCGATGGTTCTGTACGAATTTGTGCAGATTATAAGTGTACAATCAATAAGGCGTTGCAACAGCATTCATATCCTGTACCAGTAATTAGTCATATACTTGCATCTCTGGGGGGAGGCAAGGTTTTTGCAAAGTTAGACCTTGCCCAGGCTTATCAACAACTGCCTGTGGATAGTAATGCTGCAGAGGCACAAACCATCGTGGCTCATAGAGGCGCGTTTCGAGTCAAGCGCCTCCAATTCGGGGTAAATGTAGCACCGGGTATCTTCCTTGGTTTAATGGAAGGGTTACTTAGAGGCCTCACAGGAGTGATTCCTTATTTTGACGATGTGCTCATTGCTGGAAAAACTGAGGAGGAATTGCTTGAAAGAGTAAAAAAAGGTGTTGCAGAGGTTTCACAAAGCTGGGTTGCGTGTGAAGAAAGAAAAATGTACCATTGGGGTTCCCAGTGTGGAATTTTTGGGATTTAAGATTGACGAACAGGGAGTTCACCCAACCCCAGGGAAGGTATCGGCCATTCATAACGCGCCCAGGCCACAAAACAAATCAGAGTTACAAGCATATTTAGGGCTCATTAATTTCTATCACGCGTTCTTGCCGCATAAAGCTTCGGTAGCTGAGCCGTTGCACCGCTTGTTACATAAAGGCGCGAAATGGTTTTGGGGGCAGCGTCAGGAGGAGGCTTTTCAAAATGTAAAAAAAATTTTAACTTCAAACAGTGTCCTGACGCATTTTGATGAAACAAAAATGCTGGTTCTGGCAGCTGACGCATCGCCGTTTGGTATAGGAGCAGTACTGAGTCATGTCATGCCTAACGGGTCAGAGGCTCCAATTGCATACTATTCTAGGTCACTGAGTGGGGCTGAGAAAAATTATGCTCAGATTGATAAAGAGGGATTGGCACTTGTAAGTGCAGTAAAAAAGTTTCACGATTTTTTGTATGGCCGCCGTTTTGTATTAGTTACCGACCACAAACCTTTGTTGGGGATCTTCGCCCCTGACCGGCCCACGCCGAACATTCTGTCACCGAGAATGCTGAGGTGGGCTCTGTTCCTGGCTGCTTACGAATACGATCTGGAGCATAGGCCAGGAAAATGCATCGCCCACGCTGACGCCCTGAGCCGCTGCCCTCTGCCTGAGACTGGTTTCGATCCGGCTCCAACAGCGGACATTTGTATCCTGGATGAACTGCCATGGTCCCCACTTCGGTCCGGAGATGTTGCTGCGTCCACCCAGAAGGACTTGATACTGTCCCGTATTTTAAACTGGGTGTGGAGGGGGTGGCCGAGTGTGTGTAACGAGCCTGAGTTTAAGGCGTACTGGGCCCGAAGGTCTGAGTTATCAATTACGAAAGGCTGTATTTTGTGGGGGAATAGGGTTGTGATTCCCCCCAAACTGAGAAAAAGAGTGCTCGAGTCCCTACATGCCGGGCACCCGGGGATTGTCCGGATGAAGGCCCTGGCTCGGGGGTACTTGTGGTGGCCTGGGCTCAATGCAGACATTGAGGAGTGAGTTCGGGGCTGCGTGAGCTGCCAGCAGTCACGATCTGATCCGCCACGCTCCCCTCCGGCCGAATTAGACAGAGCTGAAAAGCCTTGGTCAAGGCTACACTTTGACTTCGCTGGCCCTATCAACGGCCAGATGCTGCTCGTGGTGGTGGATGCCTTTTCGAAGTGGCTGGATGTAGTTCCCATGCGGTCAACGACAGCGGCAAACTTAATAAAGGCTTCGCGCCAACTTTTCGCCACCCATGGGCTGCCTGAAGTGGTCGTCAGTGACAACGGCCCTCAGCTTACCTCTAGGGAGTTTGCCGGCTTCCTAGAGGGTTACGGCATCCGGCACATCACTACAGCCCCGTTCCATCCCACTTCCAACGGCCAGGCAGAGCGGATGGTTCGGACGGCAAAGGAGACCCTCGCCCGGCTGCAAGGCGAGGACTGGGACCATCGTGTGGCCGATTTTCTGCTGTGGCAGCATGTCACACCGAGCTGTGCCACAGGGAAAAGCCCGGCCGAGCTTCTGATGGGGAGGAAGCTGACAACTCTCCTCGACCGCCTGCACCCAGACCTGGATGGCAGCAGAACCGTGCGACCTGAACCAGCCACTCCATCCAGGGAGTTCCAGCTCGGAGACTGGGTGTATGCCAGGAACTACGCAGAGGGGCACCGGTGGCTTACCGGAGAAGTCACCAACAAACTGGGGTCTCGGATGTATGTGGTGAGGCTATCTGATGGCCGACAGATACGCCGCCACATCGACCAACTCCGGCAGCGATGGTCTCCTGCGGACCAGGAGATCGAGGCCGGAGATTGTTTCAGGCCCAGGGAGCAGTCCCACTTGCCTCTGGACGAGGTGAGTGCTGCTGGTTCTCGTCCAGAACCTGAGGCAGGGCAGACCCCTGCACTCTCGGACCCTGTGGACCCTGACAGCCCAGCAATGCCTGGCGCTGAGACCAGAGTAGACCCTGAAGCCCCAGAACTGAGGCGGTCCCAACGAAGCCGAAGAGCCCCTCCCCACTTGTCTGATTACGAGTGTGTTCCATCTAAGGGGGGAGGAGTTGTTATGTCCTCAGAGACATAATGGTAAGCATAGTGAGTAGGTGCTCATTATGCGGATTCTGAATACTGTCTGGTGTTGCCCAATCAGAGGGCTAGTACAGAAACAATTATGATTGGTTGTTAATATGCAATGTGATTGGTCCTTATAACTGCACTATGATTGGCTGCCTGTTCAAACGTTATTGGCGCGTTTCACATTCTGTGGGTGTGGCTACTACAGCCAGAACTGTATTTAAACCCTTGTGTTTGTGGACTATTTTGTCTAGCTGGTCTAGTCCTTAGCTGGTCTAATTGGAGCTGAAATAAACCTGAAATCACTTTGAACTTATCTCTTGTGTCGTGTCTCATACTTATCAGTTTGTATGAGTATCTATGGGGCTGACTTCTTGCTTTCACTGCCCCCACAACAAATGAGACAATGAGAGATCCATGACTGCACTTTTTCAGCATCTTCAAAGCTGGGTTACACATGCCTGGAGACCCAGTTTGGATCATAGCACATGGAAAGAGAAGAGGGCTTAGTCCACTGTTCCATCATTTCACTAATACAGGAGTGTGGTAGAGGAAGGTTTTGATTAATGAAACCATTCAGAAGAATGACAGTAAAACCTCCTCTGCTTTCCCCATGTGGTCTTGATCTGAACTGGAAGTCCGTAAAGCTATAGCTAAGCTTTTAAAAAGCTGAGGTTCATAATTTCCGTTCTGTCTAGTTTGACTCTGAGTCACACTTTACTAATGTGCTGTCTTTGTAGCATGGCACTTTTCTTTCCATTGTTTTTTTCTTCCTAGGTGCTGTGGTCTGTGACAGGAGGGGATGGATTCTCATCTGTGGACCCAGCTATATCTTCTGGGTGGGTCATCAGGCCAAGGTGAGGCAGATGGCTGAGCCATGGTCAATGGTCCATGGTAGAATGGAGGGGGCACCGTGGCCTACACTGTCCAGGTCCCCACCAACTTCTGTTTGGGAGTAGCGCTGGCTCTCCTCCCAATGTCCTTGTGGTTCATTTGGGCCTTGTGGTTCATTTGGATCTCAGAATTATATAGCATCGGTGGCCAGACACAGTAATTGTTTGGTTGGTCATGGTTCCTTGCCTGGTATGGCACAGCACTTGTGATCCCAAAGGGATTGAGAGAACCTGGTGCAAGGCAGACAAGGAGCTTAGAAATATATTAGAGGCTGGGTTGGTTCACCACCTGCTTCACCCCCAGATTCAGCTTGATTGGAGCTGTACAGGGGTGACAGTGTTCACCTTTCCGAAAGGAGGAATAATATTTTCCTACAAGATTTTCAGCAAGGGCTTCAGGTGGTCTTAGGTTTATGAGTGGGTGCAGGGGACTAAGCAGAGCCTTGTCCCTTGCAGTGGAAGAGTTATGTCTTTGGAGGGAATTTATGCAGTTTGGTAAGCACCAATCAGCAGCCCTGTGGGGGTATAAGGGTCTGACAGGATCATCCCTGAGGCTGCTCAGCTAGGGATGATGATGGCAGACTGCCTTTGGGGATTGCCAGGATGGATCCTCCATGCAGGCCGTGCTGTTGTGTTGCGGGGGTTCTCATGGCAGATCCCATTGCTGGGCCAGCTGGGGGTGAGCCACATTCAGTTGGTCCACCCAGGGGGCAGAGTGCCTTGCCCATTGTACGGCAAGGATGGGGCCATGGGTCCCTAGGCTTTGACCATGCTGCTGTTTACTGTTTGCCCTTGCTGTTATGATGTAAGTTAAATAAAGTGGCCCTTAGTTTCCCAACCTATGGTTGTCTGACTCTTTCTTCCACCTGGGGTGTGTGTGTCAAAAATAAAGCTGCACAAAAAGACCAAGCCTAAGCAAGTCCAATGTGGTATAGTAGTCAGTGTCAGACTGGGATCTGGGAGACTGAGGTTTGAATCCCCACTTTGCCATGGAAGCTTGCTGAATGACTATTGAGCAGTCACATGGTATCAGTCTAACATATTGACCAGGGTTTTTTTTTTTTTTTTTGAGGACAAAATGGTGGAGAGATAAATAATGTAAAGCCAGTTCATATCAGAGTCATTTAAAGTTTAAAACTCTGCTTTTGGCTCCCTGTGAAAAGTGGTGGGGAGCAGAAAGCAGGAGTTTAAATAGCTCTGAGCCTGGGAGGCATTTCACCTCCCGCTTTTTGCTCACTTCCCATTTTGGAGGTGAGAAGAAAGAAGGGGGCTAAATGGCTTGGAGCCATTTAAACCCCTGCTTTCTGCTTTTCATGAACCACCATGAACCATCACAAACTGCATCAAAATTCATGGAAATTTGTGGTGGCTCTTCATTTCACAAACCACAAACCACTGAAAATCCATGATGCACTTTAGTTTGTGATCTGGTTCATGCCCATCCCTAATCTACTCTGTTCTGATGAATTTTTCTCTGACAGAGCAAGGCCCCTCACTAAAGCCAAAGAGCGTTGGCTGCAACTCATTTTCTTTTTTGAAATTTCCACTTGCATAGAGTTCAAGATATATCTTAAGGTAAAAGAAAAGGTTTCCCTTGCTTGAAAGCTAGTCGTATCCACGTTTAGGGGGTGATGCTCATCTCCGTTTCGAAGCCAAAGAGCCAGTGCTGTCTGAAGAAGTTTCCGTGGTCATGTGGCCTGTATGACTAAATTTTGAGGCGTGTGGAAAGCAGTAACCTTCCCACCAAAGTGGTACCTATTTGTCTATCTGCAATTTCTTGCTTTTGAACTGCTAGGTTGCCAGGAGCTGGGGCCAGAGACGGGAGCCCACTCCATCATGCAGGACTAGGGTCTCGAACTGCCGAACTACAGACCTTCCAGTTTGCAGCTCAGAATCTTTACCACCCCACTCAGAATAACAGCACAGACAACAGTTTGGAATCAAAAAAGGCCACTTTATTAGCTATTTTAACAAATTATAACTAAACAGCAAGGGACAATCTAAGCAGGAGTGGAACAGGCAAGGTAGGTGTCAATCCGACCAATCTCCTTGCCTAATATGGGGGCGAGCCACCAACTCCAGTTTTGAGCCACTATTCTGGCTTGCCACTGGCAACTTAGCCACTGGTTGCCACCCAGGAGTGCCTACCCCCGAAGCTGTACAGTTTGCAGGGAGGAGCCTACCTAAGAGGTTCCCAGAGGTGATCATCATTGCCAGCCCTGGGCCATAAAACCCGAAGGCTGTTCCTGATGACCCCCTTGTTCCCCAATGGGAAGTGGCTTAAGGTGCTCACCAGTTTTGCTTTCTTACCTGCACTACTCTGGCAAGTGACCAACCTATTTAACAGCCACCACTGCAAACAAACCATCTCCACTGCCCTCAGTGTAAGGCAGGCGAAAACACCCCCACCATCGGCCAATCTTGGGTGAGGGTGAAAAATTCCTACCTGGCCACAACTGGCAATCAGCCACAGCCTACACTAAGAACAGGGTGGGCACATGGGCTGAGCACAAGGCAGCAACTGATTTGGGCAGGAACAGAGCCTAGCCTATAAAAGGCTGGCTCCACCCCCAACCACACTGCGATGCCTCCTTTGGAACAGCAAAATGTCCTCCGCCCTCCACCATCTTTGTTGGGAGGGCTGTAGCCTAATAACCTCTAAGCCACCACAGTCCTTAAGATATATCTTACAGGTAAATAAATAGCCTGAGCTGAAAGAGAGAAAAGTTGCCAGTAAGAGAAAAATATTTTCCCTAACTTGTAGCCTGCAAGGAGGCTTGCCTATTTGCTGTTTATTAAATTGGATGCTTGGAGTCCATAAGGATTGTTTTCTTGTAGTTATGAAACTGATCAAGTCCCTAACATGTTTGCAGTTTATGAGTCATTGTGCTGAGGCAGCCTGTGTGATCTGGCATTAAGGATACTAGTACTAACAAAAGGGGGACATCATGGTTGGACTTTGGGGATGGAAGTTTAGGGTCCACCTCACAGGCTCAGCTCAACAGGAATTGCCACAACCAGGCTACAACTCCACATTTGAAATATGGATTAACATCCAAGGAGAAGATCATTAAGTCCAAAATAAAAATTATCAACACCATCAGGGATATCACAGTCCCTTGGTGCTGTTCCCTTGTGCTTTATCTGTTAGCCTTATGTAGCCCAACTTTGCTCCACAAAGGCCAATGTGGAGGAAGAGACAAGGATAGCAACCAACCAAACTCTGTCTTGTCTGGCCAAGGTACAATTACTCATTGTGTGAAAGAATGGATTGGCTGCATTAGAAGAGTTGGCAACTGCAAGCCCAGAATATCAAAGCCAGTTTTAAATTTAGTCAGCCTTGTAAAATGTAAATTAGACAATGTTAGGGGAACTAAAGTTTATTTTTAAGTGCCAATGGTTTCATGCTATGGTTTTTCAAAATGAACATCCTATTTAAAACCAGTGCATCGCTTCATGACCCTGGTCTCTAAGATGGAAGTATAAGCCATGAGTGGTCTTGGTCAAGGCTCAGTGTGGTCTGATGTTAACATGTTAGACTTAGACTTGGATCTGGGCAATCTGATTCAAATCCCTGTATGTCCATAGACTCAATGGGTGGTCCGGGTTCAGTCACCATTTCCGAGTCTCAATTCCTGCTTTGTAAAATGAGAATGCAGCTGGCCAACTACAGAACACTGTTGTCTTGCCAAATGAAGGCAACACATTGAAAGTATTTTGAAAGGCAAATCTATATTAATAATGGCAATAACAGCTTACCTTAGTATGATGTGTTTTAAACAGTACAGAAGGGGAAATGGAATGAATATGTATCGAGATGGCTAATTTTCCAAAATGTCAAATATTGTATGAACATTTCAAAGATATTTAAGTACTCTGGTGCATTTTTAAAAGTGTAATTGCTGGTTTCTCTCTTTTCATATAGAAAAATATGGAATTATATTATTTAAAAATGTATTTACATATCTTTGAAATATTCATGCAATACCAGCACTGCTGGGGATTAGCTTTATCAGTCTCTCCACAAAAAGAATTGGGTGTACACCCAGAAGTACAACATGCTAATATTCTGAAGTGATTTTTTCATGGTAATCTTTGTTCAGTTCTTTAATACTAATTTAGGAACAGCACCTTTTGTATCTTCACTTAGAGACCCCTACAGGCATTTGAACTATTAATTCAAAATGTTTTACAAGAAATATGCTAGTGATTTAGGCATGTGCTACTCACCACTGGGAACACGTTCAGACTTTGGCCAAGGATATCAATGGCAAATGCATGCTCAGAAGCCTGTAATTTTCATGCTTTTTAAATAAGCAAAACTGAGGTGGGTAGAGGTGGTGGGAGAGAGGAAACATACTATAATAATCAGCTTACAGTAAATGGAGGCCTCTCTTCATCTCAGCAAGCAACTTTCTTAAAACAAATTAAGCTCTTTGATTATTGCCCTGGAGTGGAAGAGCTTTGTCTTCATTCTACATTCATCTGTTGAACATGAAGAGGCATATTTTTTAGATTTAATAAAGTATTTTTCTGCTTATTTGCACTCTCAGGTAAAAACACTGTTAGGACAGTGTCATTACTCTGAGTCAGCTAGAGGGCTCCTGAAGCTAGCCTCATGCTGTATTCACTGAATGTATTTTTTTTTAAATCCAGATGCAGTTCTGACTGCAGCCACTAGGGGCTCAGGGAGAGCAAAGCCTTTCTGCAAAATTAGAGTCCAGTGGCACCTTTAAAACCAACATTTTTTTTTCAAGGTGTGAGCCTTCGTGTACACGCACACTTCATCAGACAATAAGATGTAACAGCCAACACAGCTGTCCACCTTGACCTTTCTGCAAAGCTTACTAAGGAGGCTGAGGGAAACCATTTGGTGATCAGATCCTCCTAAAATCGTCACCCAAGCCACCACTGGAGCAAGGCGAGACGAGTCAGGATGAGCTAGTCATTGCCAGGATGCAGACTCCTCACAAGGGCATTTATCTATGGTTTCCCTCTTTCTTTAGTTTCACCCAGCTCCTGCACAGCCAGATCTTGCAAAGTGGCAGTCCTCTTAGAGTGTGGTAGCAACCCCCTCAACCTTTTGTTGTCTTTTCTTTCATTTCTCTAACTCTCTTCTACCTTATTTCTCACTCTCAACTCTTCATCTATCCTGCTTGGCAATTTTGGACATATTTAATGGTAGTAAAGTAGCAAATCTCTGTTAATATTATGAGCAGATGGGGGAGTTAATATTTTCCCATCATCTATCAAAGTAGTAAAAGCACACCCTTTACATGTATAATAGTAGAATTTTAATCTGCCTTAATGGTAACAAATGAGGAATAGAAGTTAGAATATTTAATTATTTATATCCTGCCTTTCTTCCCAAGGGGGTCTCAGAGTGGCTTGCTCCATTCTCATCTCCTCCGTTTTACCTTCATGACAACCTTATGAAGTAGGTAAGATTGAGAGGGTATGATGGGCCCAATGTCACCCAGCAAGCTTCCATGGCAGAGTGGGGATTTAAACCTGGGTTTCCCAGATCCTAGCCCAACTCTTGAACCACTACACAAGCTTAGCTTCCATTGCAAATAGCATGGGGGAGTACGGAGATAACCTGGACCAGGATATTCCAGTTCCTTTCAATTTTGGCCCTGGAATTCCCATGATCATCCTGAAGCTGGTGGACAATTTTGAGACTCCTAGCTTTATTTTCTGATAACCTATGCCTACCACAAATGGACAGACAGATGGACATGCAGATCCTTTTATTATTATAAATGTGTGGTAATAGCCAGCAAAGTTATTTGTTTTGTTTTGATATTTGGTTTGGATCTGGGTCATATGAGAGGCCTCAGATGGAATCTTTGTCATTGGCCCATGGTGGCTGTCAGAGTCCTGGGCACCCATTGACTTTGTAAAAAGCAATGGCTCTTGGCTGAATTGGTACATCCATGTCATGACCAATGCCAGCTGCTGGTTGCCAATAAAAACTCCAGACCATATGCAGGCGGGTGAGATGCTCAATTGTATGGCACCAGGCTATGTTGGCCAGCTCCCTGACAGTGGGACTCCACAAACTGTTTAGAAATTCTTGCATTCATTTAATAATTGGATGTATACCAGTCATAAGGACTTTAAACATGTAACATATAGGATAGATTGGAAAGGTAGTCCTGATAGTTCAACAGATGACTCTAAAAGCCTGGCAATCTTGCATTACTGAAGATGGCATTATAGAACTTCTATACTTAACATTTAAGGAATGAGTGATATATATGTAAAGAAATGCCTTATATAAATTTACTGGAGCATGGAATGCGTTTTTACAGTGTTTTAGTTATAATACTGTTAACCCTTATCCTTACAAAATATCTGGTCTTGATCCCTGTTATATTCCTTTGACTATATAGATTAAGTTCCTCTCCCTTTCCCCATCTTTAAAAATATGTTCCATGTAGTTACCTGAATTCGAAGGGAAAAATAATTTCCACGATATTTTACAATCACATTGTCTCATGAAATGTAACAATTAAAAACTATTAAAAAAAATTCTCATCTCCTAATTCTCATTCAATCCTAAAAGAAATCAACCCTGACTGTTCCCTGGAAGGCCAGATCCTGAAGTTGAAGCTCAAATACTTTGGCCACCAAATGAGAAGGGAGCACTCACTGGAGAAGACCCTGATGCTGGGAAAGGTTGAAGGCAAAAGAAGAAGGGGACGGCAAAGGATGAGATGGTTAGACAGTGTCATCGATGCAACAGACATGAAATTGAGCAAACTTCAGAGGACAGTGTAAGACAGGAGGGCCTGGCGTGATCTGGTCCATGGGGTCGCAAAGAGTCGGACTCGACTGTGTGACTGAACAACAGCAACAAAAATTCTTGCATTATCTTATATTCTAATGGTGAAGTCAGGATATCTTTGGATACTTAAATTCGGTGACTGGAGTTATGAATGGGAAGGACTGATCTTCCTACAAACCTGAAAGGGGCTCTAGGTTTGCAGAAAAATGTGAAATCTAACAAAAAAACATGGGGAGCACGGAGGCTGTGCCAGACCTGGTGGCTGCTGCCAAATAACCCAGGGGCCATGCCAGACCTGCTGGCAGCAGCAAAACAATCCACATCTCTGCAGTGGACCCAGCAGTGGCCACACAGACCAGGAGCTGCACTGGGCCCAGTAGCAGCGGCGCAGCCCAGTAGGAGTGTGCAGGCCGTGCCAGGCCTGGCAGTGGCTGACAAACTGACCAGGGCTCTATGCTGGGCCTGGCAATAGCTGCTGGACCTCCAGGGGGCCATGCTTGGCTTGGCAAGAGACCGGGGAGGGATGGGATTTCCCCCCACAAATCTCACAGGCCCCCACTTGTTCATTATATGTTTAGAATTTTTCTATGCTACTTCCCCAGGAAACTTGACTCTGCTTACAGATAAAATACCATATTTCCTCAAAGGAAGACAAGCTTGAATGTAAGATAATATCCTTAAAAATGCTACGCACACATACACACACACATGCTCCTGTAACCTGTATGCAAATGTAAGGTGACATCCCTGGAAAAACCCATAGTCTTGCATTTGAGTAAATACCGTATGATACAAACATCAGATTAAATCAAATTAACAAACTATAAATGCAGCATTAAAAACAGCATTAAAACCAGATATAGTACAGGATAAAAAATTTAAAAGTTTAAAGGGTTTCTTATAAAACAGGCTGCAACAGACTGTAAAACAATTTAAAATATCAACCACTAATGAAATACCTTGGTAAAAGGGATTGCTTTAGCCTGGCTCCTGAAAGAGAGTGTGATTGGTTCCATAGGCTACGGTGCCACTACTGAAAAAGCCCTGACTATGGTCATCATCCCTCATCTCTGTAGGCAGGGACGCAGAAAGCAGAGCTCATGAATAGAATGTAACTGGAATGTTAGATAGCATGGGAAGAGGCAGTCCATCTAATACCCCAGTCCTAAGCTATTTATGGAATTAGGGTACTTTGAATTCAGCCTGGAACAAGTGGGCAGCCAGTGCAGGTTGTAGTCATGGCATCAATGAACTTTGGAATCTTTTGAATCTTTATATAATTTCTTTTTTAAATAATTTCTCTTGCATGAGTCTGCCACAACTGATGCTTTATGCAACATGAATATTTTCAAATGTTTTGAAGGCATTTCATATCCTAGCAAGGAGACATAAGTTATATCCACTGCACCCACGTAACATGGCAACAGAGTAAGAAACAGAATTAATATTCATGTGCAGAATTAATCCGTTTGTACAAATCAAGCTGCTGGCCCAGCCTCCCTGATGCCTTTAAATACAACCCCCCCCCCCAACACCAGACAGGCCAGTGTCTGTCAGGTGTAGGAGCAGGACAAGGGTACTTTAATCCAACAGGGATGCTGCCCCAGCAGGATCACCTTAGCGATGCTGCTGGCCCAGCCTCTCTGATAGTTTCCAACATACTCCCCCACCTTCTACACCTAACAGGTGGTTGTCTATCAGGTGCAGCAGTGGTTGCAGGGTGCTTAAAGCCATGAGGGAGCCTGCCCCAGCAGTAACACCTTAGTGATACTGCCAGCCCTGCCTCCACAGTGGCTTCTAATACTCCTCCCCCCTGAGGGATACTGCCTGTTTTCTGATAAATGAGACCATCTAGTTCCCTGGTGGTGAACCTATGGCACGGGTGCCAGAGGTGGCACTTGGAGCCCTCTCTGTGGGCACGGGCGAGGAGGTAGCTGAGCCTGCTTATTGTGCTGCTGCAGCTGCTGCACCAGCCAGCCCTACGCCAAACCCTGGGCCCTGGTTGGAAAGCAAATACCACACATGAGAGGAAAAGACGTGCAACCCCCCGGTGCAGGCGCCCCACTTGTTGACATGGGGGAGGGAGAAGAGGGGAATCGCTTTCCCCACGGGCTCCACCTTCCTCACAGCCTGACACCAACCCACAATCCCTGCCTACTCAAAGCCCAGGAGCTGCTCAGCAAGGAATCCCCACAGCCTGACCCCGCCCCCTTAGCCTGGGAAAGCGCAGCAACTCCCCTTCCTTTGCAAATGCGTGCTCCAATCCATGCCCCTTCTGCCTCAGAGGAGTGAGGCTGAGCATTCCCAGGGATGCCCACTCAGGCTCATTGCCAAAAGTTGCATCTGCATGAGTGTGCCACTTCAGTTTCCAAACCTGCCTTCTTTGGGGAGGTGTGCTATTCCTCCTCCCCCTCCTCCCTCTTTGGCTCTCTGCCTGGTGACTTGCATGGGCTTCATTGAAATACATTACAGTACAAGTAGAGTTACAATAAAAATCCGAAATGGATTTTCCATTAGTGTCTCTGGGTCCAAATACACTACTCTGGGAATGGAATGAGAGACCACGGAGTGGAATGACAGCCCCAGGCTGTAGCAGGGTGTTCAAGAACTGGAATGACAGGTCCCAAAGTGGAATGACAGCCCCAGGGTGGAGCAGGAATGTTCAGGGACTGGGATGAGAGACCACAGAGTGAAATGACAGCCCCAGGCTGTAGCAGGGTGTTCAGGAACTGGAATGACAGGTCCCAGAGTGGAATGACAGCCCCAGAGTGGAGCAGGAATGTTCAGGGACTGGAATGAGAGACCACAGAATGGAATGACAGCCCCAGGCTGTAGCAGGAGTGTTCAGGGACTGGAATGAGAGACCACGGAGTGAAATGACAGCCCCAGAGTGGAGCAGGAGTGTTCAAGACTGGAATGAGAGACCACAGAGTGGAATGATAGCCCCAGGGTGTAGCAGGAGTGTTCTGTGACTGGAATGAGAGACCATGGAGTGGAATGACAGCCCCTGGGGGTAGCAGAAGTGTTCTGCTACCTCCAGGGGCTGTCATTCCACTCTGGGGCCTCTCATTCCAGTTCCAGAACACTCCTGCTACCCCCAGGAGCTGTCATTCCACTCTGTGGTCTCTTATTCCGTGCAGCCTTGATATGCTTTGGGGATGGGTCACCTGGTTGAAGTGCTCAAGTTGAAGTGCTTTATTTCTTCATCGGTCAAGATTTGCAGGATCAAAATTTAATTTACTTCGAATCAATCTAGGGCCCAGGACAGACCGGCAATTTGCCCCGGTAGCCAGTCGCAGCAAAAAAAACCTGGATTAAACAATACCAGGTTTTCCCGTCCACACAGCGGGGGCCGCTGCCGGAAGATACGGGACGGAGGCGCGTGGGAGCATTCAGACTGCCGCACCGGAGGCGTGCTATATTTGCTGTTTTCCCATTAATTCGGCTGTGGGTGTATGTGCACATGAGCGCTCATGCACTCATGCGCATAAGCACATTTTGCCGATTTTTTTTTTTGCCCTGCAACGCCGGCACCACATTGGGCAGTGGAGTGGAGCGCAGCCAATCACACCGCTGCTGCCTCATGCCCAACACGGGTTGCCCCTGGCTTTTCGGCTGCGCGTTCAGACTCCCCGGAAGCGGAGAAACGCGCGACAAACGCAGGCTTTCAAGATTTGCGAAGGCTTTTGTCAGGTGTTTTTTTAATCCGGCAGTGAAGCGCAAGAGCACTGGTAGGCTATGGGTGGGGGATGCCAGGCAGATGTGCCTGTGTGAACGTTCCATTTACTCCGGTATTGAATCGTTGTCAGCCCGGGTCCCATCCCAGGGCAAATTGCCAGTCTGTCCTCGGCCTAGAAGTGGCAGATTCCACTGAGTGTGCTGTTTTTCTGTCTCTTTCCCATGGAAGGGGGAAGAGGGCTGTCACTTTAGGTGTGAAAATGTGTAAGATCATGTTGAGAAAGACAGACCAGGTAAATAGGAAGGGTCCTATCCTGTACTAACTGGAAGGAGTTTGTGTGTATGACGTCAAATGCAAACTTCATGCCGAATGCAAACTTTTACCTTTCAATAAAAAGTTGTTTGTATCATTGAAAGCTCTGTTATTGTGCTTTTCTTTTAAGACAAAATATGTTAATGAATTGTTTTTTCTAAACTAAAACCTCAGTATTCAGGGTAAATTGCCTTGCTTGCACTTTGCAATAAATAAGTGGGATTTGGGTTGCAGTTTGGGCACTTGGTCTCTAAAAGGTTCGCCATCACTGATCTAGTTCATGGAAGCTAAGCAAATAATATGGAGGTGCAGAGTTGTTCAGCACAGTACTGTGCCTAAAACAAAGTTTACTGGGGAACATCAGAAGCTCATCTTGTAATGAAAAAGTCTGAAGAAGATATGTTTGCCTGGCTAACATGTCATAGTGGTAGTTTTCAGCATGCCTGCTTTTCACAGCAAGCCATCAGGGTACATCCTGGAATCTAACATCAGGAAACCCAGGTTCAAGTCTCCACTTGGCCATAATGCTCACTGGGTGATCTTGGGCCAATCATTCTCTCTTGCCATAGTCTACCTCACAGGGCTGTTGTGAGGAATGGAGAAAGGATGATTATGTATGCTGCCCTGAGAAACTTGGAGGGAAGGCTTGAAATGCAATAAAGATAAATGATGCGAATGTATGATATTGTCTTACATTAAGTCAAACCATTGGTCCATCTAGCACATTATTTACGCTGATTGGCAGTGGCTCTTTAGCTACTTTGTTGCACAGACATTCAATGTTAATGTCTATTTTAATTTGATTTTTTTGCTACAGTGTGTCAGTTCCAGTTCTGCTACCCAAAATTCTTTAAGTGAGGATTCCAGGGATTGCATGGGTCTACCTGTAAGCAAAGCATATGCCCACCCACTGAACAATCGCTCTTCCTTCTGGTGGTGCTGTTATTTCCATGGCATTTTCACTGGCCATTGAACAAATGTAAAGAAAACAGTTACATTCCTTCAGATCATAAGAAAGAATGTGTTTATTATATTGTGTTGTAGTGCTTTTGACAATACTATACAGAAAGCATTTTCTTTGCAAGTCTTGTTGACTGCTTGATCTGTGGGTCAGATTCTCACGACTGTTTTCTTTACATTTGTTCCCTGATTAGGCCGTGATTGTCCACATTTGTCCTATTTTCATTGGCCACCCAGGTGCAGCAACCTGGGGTATGAATAAATCACATTGCTGGCCTCTCCCACATTATCTACTCCACCAAAATCTTACTAGAGCAGAGTGGGAGCAACCAGGCCACAGCAACATTCCTCTCTATGCCAGTAACATCATTATGGGCCCATGTCCTACTAAAGCATGGTTTGGCATTGAAATTTGAAAGTCATGAACACTTTGAATTCCTTTTTGCAAGCTGAATTTGGAAAGTCAACTAACTACAAAAGCTTCTGGCTACCACTGATTCATGGTGATACACAGTGCAATCCTATCATGCAATTATATTGACTCTGGTGGGCTTTATAGGATGTCCCTTTCCTTAACACTTAAAAATAATAAGCATTGTCCCTGTTCTCCTTTACCTGAGTTGTAAAGTCATTATAGTTTGCTCACTCTAGCTAGCCCTTCAGGTAATGTGCTGCTCCAAGTATATGTGGTAGAAATAATTGCTGTTGCATGTCACCCACATGTCCTGGCATGCTGTGTGGTACAGGGTTGGAGACAATCACACACGGAAAAGCTGTCCTAGTGACCAAAAGTTGTTGCGCCATTACCCCCATGCAACATTTTCCTTTCTAGCACTACTATCTTTGTCAGTTCTGAACTCTTTGCTTTCCCCCTCTCCCACAGTATGTCACACTTGTCAGTTCTGCATGCCTCTGTTCTTCTGGTCACCAGCCAGAACTAGAATCGGACTGAGATTTCCTGCCAAATTTTTGCTGACTCAAGAGGTTTTATCGAGCTCTGGATAAACATCCATATTTTAAAGGTTTATCCAAACTAAAGCTGACCTCTAAAACTTCTGGTGTCTGCTGTGTCAGTGCTTATCATTCTACCACACAGCATTCTGCCAATTTAGAGTAGCCCAATGCCACAGATGGAACTCAAGCTACTTCATTGCACAAAACAGCTATATTTCACTCAATGGGAGTATTCATTTTAATTTGGTTTTTTGGCTACAGTGTGTCAGTTCCAATTAAGAGTACTATTTATATATACTTACGGTTTGTAAATAGTTTTCCTTGGGCATGTATATATTAGGGATGATTATGAAATCATATTATGGTGGATTTTGCAATCAAATCTTGTTTGTCCTTATTGGACTGCTCTTTAGATTGAACCCTGATCTGTAAGAGATCTGATGAGCAGTCTGAGAGGGGTTCACACTTTTTGGTGTTTTTGTTCTAACCACTCACACTGGGAAAAAGTTCTGCAACCTGAATGTGTTGCAAACTAGACTTCCCACCCTCAAAAAAACAAAAACAAAAAAACCCTTAGGAAGAAACCCTTTAAATTTCCCCTTTGTGTGCTGAAGAGTGGTTTTTACATTTTCCAGCACACAAGGGGCTAATTTTGAAGGTGTTTCCTTTTGTTTCTGTTTTGTGGGACTGCACAATCCAGAACCTGACCAAGGGTAGTCAAATGTAAGAAAGGGGGCCAATATTAAAAACTTAATAAAGGAAATATATAAAAATACATGTATTTATTAATCACAAATTTAAAATTATATAAGGGCCCAATCACACTTTATGTATAAATAACAAATGATAAACTTGTTAGGAGATGTAATTTTAAAATGCTTTTATTTGTTATTTTCTGACCTGCACACACACCTGAATGGTGCTTGCAAGTGTCTTTGGTTTGGGAGAACTGTGTGCTTTGTTTGATGTGACCACCTGCACTAGGAAGCTGCCTTCTGTCTGCAGTTTCATGCTAATGAAGTCACACACACACACACATATGCGCATACATCTACCCATCATGCACCAGGAACAAGAAAGCATCTCCATTATGGTCTGCTAGAAGGATGATAAAAATGACAACCTGTCTACCATTGAGGATTTGAATTCCACACGTAACCCACAGGATGCTTGGCATTTTGCAAGTGTTAAGACTGTTTCCTGTTTATGACTTGGACCAAGCCAGAGTCATCTGCATTCTTAAGGTTTCCATGACAACCCATCTTCACACCTTGGACCAAAAGTTCCCTTTAGTGAAAGGTGTAGATTTTCAATATTGCCCCACCTTAGTAGGAGGGTACCCCACATCCTATAGCCAATGATATAGGGATGGGACAGACTGGAAGACCCTAATGCCAGCCCCCAAGAACTTGCTGATAAAAACCAAGGTTCAACCTTTGTCTTTTGCCTTGGCCCATCCCCTGTACCCAACCTTACCCCACTCTAGGTAATTCTTGCATGCTTTCTTGGACTGCAGCCAAGAGGCCCACACTTGTTGGCAAGTGCCAACAGTGTGTAGTGAGAGTTTTCCTTAGTAAGAATTTCTATCCTTGTATTCTTCACTGTGAAGGTCGAGCTTCAGGAATCAAATAAGTATCACGTGTATTCCCCTCCTAAATATCTTTAGTTTAAAACCCCAATATTGTTTTCCATTACTACTGTATCTAAAGGAACTTGTGTGTATGTGTGTATGCATCTGTTTTGTTTGCCTGTGATTCAAAAGATATTATTTAGTAAAGAGAATATTTGATTTTACTAAAGAAACCTTGTCACGTGTTCTCTTTGGGAAACAGATTCTTTGGGGCGAAGTTGCTTTCTCTGTATACATAGACCAGAACTCAATATAACTGTGAACTGATCAATGCGTAGATAAGCATTTCGGCTAACAAACTGTTCTGGATGCATGCCCTTAAAACTTCAACCACATATGGTCTGAATGAACAAATTGATTGGTGTGCAATATGATTTTGAAAGTATAGCATATGTATGATTCTTTGACTGTTTTACATCCAGTTTGGAATCTGTATTATGTCTCCATATTTTTTTTAATGTTATGCTCTATGTGAAATGTGCAATCACATGACTACTTCAAGACATCCTATAGGGATTGCATCATCCTGCACATTAGGATTGCATCACCCTTAACCAGCTATAAAGCTCCGGCATTTTTAGTTGATCAACACTGCTCTTTGCTTGATAATTATTTGGCTCTACAATCATAGGAAGGTGATTCCTGGACCAGAAGTAATTATGTTTTTTTATTACTTATAATTTTTTTGCATTTAGGCTCTAAATTGTGGGATACATTGATTTATACATGTTTTTTCTTTAGGTTTATAACTGAGAACCACTTGTCATGTGACTGCACTATTAGAGGCCTCATTTATTTTTTACTCTGTGCCTGGTGGTTTATCTTGAAAGTAAGCCAATGGTATATATTTATTTATTGGCAATATATATTTACAGTCTATTTATTTGTTTTATTACATGTGTTTAATTTTCCATTTTTTTATCTTTTACAGCAACTTGCTTCTGGTCCTTATTGAATTTATGCTTTGTATTTACATAATTGTACTACATTTTTATAATAGCCAATATGTTCCTCACTATTGACCTCTGAGGAAGGCCTATGTAGGCCGAAATGCATCAGGTCAGATTTATAAGCCCTTGTGCTTTATTGTTTGTTATTTATACATAATGTGTGATTGGGCCCTTATATAATTTTAAATTTGTGATTAATAAATACATGTATTTTTATATATTTCCTTCATTAAGTTTTTAATATTGGCCCCCTTTCTTACATTTGACTACCCTTGGTCAGGTTCTGGATTCTAGCTTTTAGGTTCAGTTTTTGTCCCCTTCCCTTTTTTTGTCCTTTTCAGGGCCACAGAACATGAAAAAAAATTAAAGCCCCATCTAACTTACCCTTTTACTAGTTGAAGCTCTTGTAGTTTAAGGTTGGGTTTTGTTTTCATATTTTATTTATTTATTTATTTATTTCATTAGATTTGTACCACACCCTTCCAGCAAAGCCAGCTCAGGGAGGCTCACACAACAATGCAAACAATACAATATAAAATCCAATAAAACACAGATTTAAAACCATAACAATACAACATATTAAAGTGCTAGCATGCTTCCTCAGCATTCAGTCAGCTTCTTGATCTTCATCAGATGTCACAGGCACTCAGGTCAGGCTATACTCAGAGGACCCCGGGGTCGGGGTCGCTCTCCAGTAGTAGTGGTGGCGGCAGCTCCAAATGCCTGGTGGAAAAACTCTGTTTTACAGGCCCTGCAGAACTGTAACAGGTTTTGCAGGGCCCTGATCTCCTCTGGGAGCTCATTCCACCAGACCGGAAAAAGAAGAAGAAGAGATTGGATTTATACCCCGCCCTTCACTACCCAAAGGTGTTTCAGAGTGGCTTACAAACTCCTTTCCCTTCCCCTCCCCACAACAGACACCCTGTGAGGTAGGAGGGGCTGAGAGAGCTCTTGACAGAAACTGCTCTTTTTCAAGAACAGCTCTTATCAGAACTATGGCTTGCCCAAGGTCATTCAGTCAGGTGCAAGTGGAGGAGTGGGGAATCAAACCTGGTTCTCCCAGATTAGAGTCCACACACTTAACCATTACACCAAACCGGAGCTGCTATCAAAAAAGCCCTCACCTTCATTGTTGCTAGCCTGGCCTCCCTGATGTTCGGGAGGACCAGGCAGTTCTGGGTCCCCGATCACAGCGCTCTCTGGGGGACATATGGGGAAGGGCGGTCCCTCAGGTATGCAGGTCCCTAGCCATAAAGGGCTTTAAAGGTGATGACCAGCACCTCAAACTGTATTCAGTATGCTATAGGCAGCCAGTGCAGTTCTTTTAGGGTGGGCTGGATGTGTTCCCGCACAGGATGACACAACAACAGCCTCGCTGCTGCATTCTGCACTAGCTGCAGCTTCCAGATCTGGGACAAGGGCAGCCCCATTTTTGACAAGCAAATGGCTAGTTTTGAAAGGATTTGCAATATTTGGGTGCACTTTCCCTGGGACCCCAATTCTTTGAGCTGGGGAAGTATGCATCCTTGGGACATAATCTTTTCTCTCTCTGTGATATCAAAGAAATGGTGAAGCATTCACTCTTTAATTCATTGGTTCTTCTGCTCAAAATTTCTCTAAAATTCAGTCCATAAGTCAGAATAAAACCCTTAGATTTAAAAACAACAACAGTAGAATGAGTCATAGCCAGGACACAACTGGGGGCCTTTCCTCATTTTTATTATATGTGCCATACCTTTTCAGGTTTTTAGTGGTTGAGTTCAGACTGGCAGTCTGAAGCGGGAGCCAGTCATGGCAAAAAAGCCCCAGAACAAACTGTTCTGGGTTTTCCCGGTCACATGGGGCCGACTGATGCGGGAGTATACCGGGAGGAGGCGCGCAGGAGCGTTCAGACTGCTGGCCCAGAGGCGTGGCTGTATTAAACAGCTTTTTCCTGGTAAATCAGCTGGATGCCTATGTGTTATGAGTGCATGAGCGCATATGCGCTCATGTGCTCATACACACATAGGCATCTGGCCAATTTGGGGAGGATCCCATTGTGCTGGCACTGCATTGGGTGGTGCCTTATGTGCAACGCGGGTTGCTCCAGGCTTTTCGGCTGAGCATTCACACTTCTGGGAAGCAGAATGCAACGGGATAAAGGCACTCTCTGGGATTTGCTACCACAGGTATCTTTTAATCCCGGGAGCGAAGTGGAACAGCATGGGTTGCCTACGGGTGGGGAACACCAGGCAGATGTGCCTGTGTGGATGCCCCCTTTAATCTGCTTGAGAAACATGGCTGAAACGTGGCTATAGCAGGGCAAATTGTCAGTCTGAACTCAGCCAGTTATTCTCCAGTGTATACTTTATATTCTTATGCTACTTAGAGCATCTTCAAAGTACAACAAAATCCAAATTGCAAGAATACATTCTGTTATCTCTTTTACCAATCCAGTTCACCCGAACCTTATGCAAGGATTCTTTCTCACAATGTTATCTTTAAATGCTAACTGACATAAAAATGGCAACATCTATATGTGTAGCTAAAGAATAAGAAACAGTGAACTTAAATCAATATGGTGGTTGTAGTCAAGCATGTTTCTTTGGGAAGCTGTGGTTAGAATAACAACTTCATAGGGGGCCCATACCCATCAGTATTTGCTGAAGGAGTCATCTCAGACACTTGATTGGTGCCATCACCAATGATCTGAGAAGAGTCTACATCTACACATGTTCAGCTCCAGATGATGCCTGACATCTTGTATTATCAGAAACAGTCTGTATGACTTATCATCCAACTAGAGAGATACACAGAGACAGAAGCCAGCTTCTGCATTTGTTCACTGCCAGTTGGACTAGACTGATGGAATATTTCCCTTTAATAGAAAAGAATGGGGAGGCTTTCTATGCACAAGGTTTTGAATCATTTCTTAAATATTTGCAGTTTGGGGAAATGAAAATGAAATCATTCTGGAAACAACCCTTTCATATTTTCTTATTTTTAGTGTTGAGAAGGAAGAGCAGCTTGGACTGAAACATTGCATGCTTGCATAGAAGAATCAAATATCAATCTTAAGAGCTAAGCACCTTATTGATAGTTCATAAATATTTCAACAACACTTAGCTCCTCTAAAAGTGTCATGGTTACGTTATAAATCAAAACAAAATCATTTACAATGTCGCACAATTAAAATATCCCAAAAATATTGTCTTGCTTTAGTGCCAAATTGTACTTCCAGTGAAGAACCAAGGTTTTCATCCCATCATGCAATTATGTGCATGTACTGTACATACATATTAATAATATTTCATCCAGTGTTCTCAGTAAAAGCACAAAAGTTTTGATGAATATCAATTTGATAGGTACAGTAGTGAAGTTATAATTCTGTGCAGCAAAAGACAAGTAAAATGAAATCTTCCAATTTTCTTGGTAAATAAAGACATGATCCTACTACTTTTAATAATGCTTCCTTCAGACTTTGGAGTACTGTGACCCAGATAAGACATGGCAGTATGACCAGGTATACTGATGAGTACCTGTATGTGTCATGCTTGTCACTGTGAGCATGTATTCATTCACACATATCCTCTCCATTCTCATGTTCCTCTTCATACTATGACTACACGTCCACATATACAGTGCTTTCACATCTACAGTTCACAGACAGCATCTAGTGGTGACCTGAGAGGTGGCTTGTGATCATTTACTGGTTGATTAATTTATCAGAAGCTTCCTTGGCCATGCGTAAGAGGGGAATAAAGACAACCAGTTGGTTGTAAAATAGTGCAAAGGTATCTTGGTCTCCCCAGTTGTACTACATTTCCTGTGCTCCTAGGTATGACAGCAGAGGGTTAAAAGAGAGATTCTGTAGCTCAGTAGAAGACATGTATTATATATTAAAGATTTCTGGGTAAGAGGGAATCAAGGAGCTCAGGTTCACCACTCCACCATGGTTCTCCCTTCCAGGAAAACCAGCTCACAAGTTTTTATCCAGTGTACAATAAATAGTACAGGGGGAAAGAAACTTATGTGCGCAAAAAGGTCATACTCTCTCAATACATTCTAGAGCTGAAAGTAAAGATAATGACAACAACAAATATCCTTCCATCTCTTTGCTCATTAGATTTGTTGATAGCAAATGACTTAACTAGAAGCACATGGTAAAGTTTCACCCATACATCAGAGAAAGAGAAAGAGAGAGAGAATGCATACCTTATAATGAGGAGGTGGAATGGTACATTGCTTAACTTTCTCAATGTAGTACTAAATTATAGCCCTTAGGGTTAAAAGCCTCCATAGTAAACACATTATAATCAGTTACTGGTACAACTTTGAAACAATCTGTCTTTCAGTTTCCTGTCTGTCTGGCATGAATACCGCACAGATGAATGTAAAAGGAAAAGCTATACTATAATCATGCACAACTGTATGCATAAATAAGTAATTCTCTGCCTCCATATAGGAAATTTTTGTTCCTTTTAATCTTTGAATTGCCAAAGCAAGAGACGTGGTTGTATGTCCTGTTAGACGGGATCAGTGATTTCATAGCCTTGTGGCATTGCTGGCAGCAGCACATTAGTTGGTAGTCTGCCAGACACCAGGCTTGGGGATGATTAAATACAGTATCCAGGCATCTTTTTAGAATATATTTATGAAACCTCTAGACTGTCGTATGCTTTGCTTGTGGCAGATTTGTAAATGAAATAAATATTGCCAGATTTATAAATTGTCTGACTCTATTTTAGGAATAGCGATTGTCATGTGGTATTGGCATCTGTAACAGTATGGGAAAAACCATTTCCAGTGATATTAAGATCTTTACAAAGGGGATCGCTTGATCCATCTTCCAAACAGTGGGCATGTGGCCGAGGATCAGTGCATACAGTTTTCAGCACTGGGCAACTACAGAAAACTATGGGAAGGTACTCCCCTGACATTGCACAACAACAAATGCAAAATTCAATTGAGTGGTAATTTGGTAATCTGCATGCATGGTACAGCAAAAAAGATGATACCTTGCTATATCATTTATCAGCCCGTCTCACTGATTTGCATAGATGGTGACAGTATGTGGGTGGGGACATAAAATGGAAGCCTTAAGAGCTGATAGCAGACTATGGAGTTCAACATTGACACAGAACCAAAAGAAGCTATGCTGTGATAGAGCCAGAAGATCCATTTCATCCAGGGTAGTCTGAAACTGCCCTGGCACCACTAGCTCTATCACCTTGGACAGAAGATTAGAATGGAAACAGATTTTTTAAATACTAAGGTCTACAACTACTTCAGTGAAAACAGAAATATTTCCTTCAAGGAGGCATGAATTATTTTAAGGTTTCAGGCTATCTTTTCCCCATACAGCCTATTATTAACCAAGCTCTTCCGCCAGGCATTCAATTAGGGGCCGCCGCCGCTGCTGGAGTGCCCAGCCCATAATGCTACAATCGAGCAGCTGCCTGAAGGCCGCTGGGCGGCCATAGACCGGGAACATCTAGCATTGATTACCAAGCAGGGGTCATTGGAGCTGGCAGGCAAGGAACACTAGCTTCTCCAGATATTGTGAAACATCGGTTTAATGGTTTAACCACCGCCAGTATTTTGTACTTTGTATAAGGAGCTGCGGTGGCTCAGGTGGTTAAGACGCTGAACTGCAGGCTGTGAAAGGTCAGTAGTCCAGCAGTTCAAGACCCGGGTGCCGCAAGATGGAGTGAGCTCCCGTCTCTAGTTCCAGCTCCTGCCAACCTAGCAGTTCGAAAGCAAGAAATTGTAAGTAGATAAATAGGTACCACTTCAGTGGGAAGGTAACAGCGTTCCGTGCGCCTTGGTGTTTAGTCATGCCGGCCACATGATCACGGAAACGTCTTCGGACAGCACTGGCTCTTCTTGGAAACGGAGATGAGCACCGCAACCCTAGAGTTGGATTCGACTGGCTTTCGAGCAAGGGAACCTTTACCTTTACCTATTCTGTATTTTGTAAATTGTTTTATATTTGTATTTATAATGTACTAGGGAGCAAAGCCCATTGTGGTGGAGGACAATGGGCCCTAGAAAGGAAGGGAGGGAGGTGGAAGGGAGAGAGGGTTGGAGGAAGGAAGGAAGGAAGGAAGGAAGGAAGGAAGGAAGGAAGGAAGGAAGGAAGGAAGGAAGGAAGGAAGGAAGGAATAGGGGGAAGAGTGAAAGAAAGGAGAGAGGAAGAAAGGAAAAGGGGGAAAGGAAGGGAAGAGGGGCAGAAAAGGGCTTCTCTGGGCCCAGAGAAGGCCTTTTCTGTCCCCCACACACCATCCCCTGGGCCTTCTATGGGGGCAATAGGCAGTGTGTGGGGGGAAAGTGCTTCTCTGGGCCTACTGCCCCCATAGAAGGCCCAGGGGATGGCGTGTGGGGGACAGGAAAATGGCCTTCTCTGGGCCTAGTGCCCCATAGAAGGCCCAGGGGATGGCATGTGGGGGGCGGAAAAGGCCTTCTCTGGGCCTAGTGCCCCATAGAAGGCCCAGGGGATGGCGTGTGGGGGACGGAACAGGCCTTCTCTGGGCCTAGTCCCCTCATAGAATGCCCAGGGGATGGTGTGGAGGGGGCGGAAAAGGGCTTCTCAGTACTCGGTCCGATGCTTTTTAACTTGTTTATTAATGATTTCGAATTGGGAGTAAGCAGTGAAGTGGCTAAATTTGCAGATGACATGAAGTTGCTCAGGATGGTGAAAACCAGGGAGGAGTGTGAGGCACTCCAAAGGGATCTGTTGAGGATGGGTGAGTGGGCGTCAACATGGCAAATGGGGTTCAATGTGGCCAAGTGCAAAGTGATGCACATTGGAGCCAAAAATCCTAAATATAAATATACGTTGATGGGGTCTGAACTGGCAGAGACGGTCCAAGAGAGAGATCTTGGAGTCATAGTGGATAACTCGATGAAAATGTCTAGACAGTGTGTAGCTGCAATAAAGAAGGCCAACGCTATGCTGGGGATTATTAGAAAGGGAACTGAAAACAAATCAGCCAGTATCATCATGACCCTGTATAAATCATTGGTGCGACCTCATTTGGAATACTGTGTACAGTACTGGTCACCACATCTCAAAAAGGATATTATAGCATTGGAAAAAGTGCAGAGAAGGGCAACTAGAATGATAAAAGGGTTGGAACACCTTCCCTATGAAGAAAGGTTAAAATGCTTGGGGCTCTTTAGCTTGGAGAAACGACGGCTGAGGGGTGACATGATCGAGGTTTATAAGATTATGAATGGGATTGAGCAGGTTGAGAAAGAAGTACTTTTCTCCCTTTGTCACAATACAAGAACTTGTGGGCACTCCATGAAATTGCTGAGCAGTCGGGTTAGAACAGATAAAAGGAAATACTTCTTCACCCAAAGAGTGATTGACATATGGAATTCACTGCCACAGGAGGTGGTGGCAGCTGCAAGCATGGACAGTTTCAAGAGGGAATTAGATAAACATATGGAGCAGAAATCCATCAGTGGCTATTAGCCACAGGGTATAGATGGGAACTCTCAGTCTGGGGCAGGTGATGCACTCTATTCTTGGTGCTGGAGGGGGCAGCAGTGGGAGGGCTTCTGGTGCCCTGGCCCCACTGCTGGACCTCCTGATAGCATGTGGTATTTTTGGCCGCTGTGTGACAGAGTGTTGGACTAGATGGGCCATTGGCCTGATTCAACATTGGCTTCTCTTATGTTCTTATGTTCACTTGCCTCAGCCTTGAGGGCCTGTCCCTGCGCTCACACTCCAGACGGTCCTCTCCTGTCGGAGGACTGGAGCAGACTGAGCTGAAAACACTGACCGGGGCTGACGTGGGCGGGACTTTGCGAAGCAGCCAGTCAGCCCTGGCCAGTGTCTTCTGACTGCCAGTTCTTGAGCCGAATCAATTATGGCAAGCATAGTATGCTGTGGAACCAAAATTCAAATATGTATAAGGACAGGATTGTTCATTGTTGTATTTTAAATATGTTTTATTTATGTATTTTATACTGATTGGAAGCCGTCCTGAGCCTAAATAAATAAATAAATAAATGAACATGGATTAACATACATATTGAGGACTGGACAGCTTCATGTACTCTATTTGCATCTGCTGGCATCACCAACTAAATGCACTTTCACACATGCTAAATAATGCAGTTTCAATCCCAAGTGCTGCATAACAGAGTGAGCTCCCATCTCTGGTCCTGTCTCCTGCCAACCTAGAAGTTCAAAAACAAGAAATTGCAAGTAGATAAATAGGTACCACTTTGGTGGGAAGGTAACAGCATTCTGTGCACCTTGGTGTCTAGTCATGTTAGCCACATGACCACAGAAATGTCTTTGGACAGCGCTGGCTTTTCAGCTTGGAAATGGAGATGAGCACCGCATCCCTAGAGTAGGATTCTACTGGCTTTTGAGCAAGGGAAACTTTTACCTTTACCTATGGTAAAATCCAGTTGAAGAGTGCATTGAAAGTGGATTGGAAATGTGTTGTTTAGTGTGTGTGAAAATGCATGTGATGAGATAACGATATGAGGCATATGATGTCCACCAAAACCTGATTAAAAAAAACACAGTGCTTTGACAGAAGCTGCCACCAAAGCACAAGGATTTTCCATGTGTAACTGAAGGCAAGCTTTGTTTATGTAAGAAAAAATATTTTTAAACAATACAGTTATGAGAGGTCACAGGCAAGATTTCCCCTCTGTTTTTCTTTCCCTTTACTAGTAATGCCACCCTAGTAATACGTTTTCTTCTTTCCTGAAGAACTGTGACTGTCCCACCCAGTCGAGCATGATATTTTACTGCTGGCTCAGCCCAGGAACCCGAGGGAAGGGTCAGGATTGCCCTTTAACTTAAGTAACTTAACTGGCACTCAAGGCGTTTTGAAATTCAAAAATAACAAAATATTTTATTTAACATAGAGGGGAAAGGTCAAGTGAAATGAGGGGTTGACATTTTTGGGGTAAAACCAGTATATGCACAGACTTTAGTTCTTATGTTTCTGGCTAATGAGAGTTTCTTGAGATTTTCACAGTGACTTAAATCTTTATGTTGAGAGGTTTTTGTTCCAGTGTTTTCTCCAATTCTTCAGTATACTTTCTTTGAGTTTTCTTTGACTCTTGATTTTCAGAAGGCTGGTGCATGCTTTCTAGTACCCAAACTCCTTCTCTTGAAACACCAGTCCTGTTTTGAGTTTTTAACCGACTTTTAAGGTCCCTAAAGGCAGTTCCTAACCACACCAGACCAGGGATCTTCAGAGCGAATTCCCTGTTAAACTGGGTAGGGAATTTTCTTCTCTCTCTAGAAGATCTATCCCCTTTCCTTGGTCCAAACAGGAGTCTTCACCTACTTCCCAACCTTCCATGCCAATTTCCTCCCAGTTCTTCTGTCTGTGTTAAACTGCTCTCAGTTAAGGCTGAAATCACACGTCCATCAAGGCAGTAATCTGACTGTCACCTCAGCATGCAGCTCTTAATTCTTTCTCTGTTCAGATGATGCTAACCGATCAGATTGCTTGGAGCAGCCTGTCAGAGATCTTTGAGTTTCTGTGTGTCTGTGAAGGGTTTTTGTGAAGAATTAACCCTTCACAGTCATTTAATCTGTTTGTACAGCATCTGAAGCTTTTAAAAGTGAAATAATTCACAAGTTATTTTCAAAATCCAGTTAAATAGAGCTTCTGCCTGAAACGTTGCAGAGTTACTATTAGAGTTATGCTTAACCTCACTTTTGTAGTTGTTTGATTTGTATGTTGCCCTGTTCCTGTGGCATGGGGCCATCTACCTTTAAGGGGGTGGGAGTCTGTGCCACAAGCATAGCCCGATGCTCCATGCCCCTACCCCTCCCTGCCCCTTGGCTGTGTTGTGGCAGGGTCAGGTCCCCATTCTTGCTGCTCTGTAACTGGTGCTTTCTGCCCCATCTGTCAGACCCTGCCTCCACATGGTTGCTGGGGATGCTGACGTGGTTGTGGCCTGTCTGACTTTGCTCCTGTATCTTTTGCCTGCCTCCTGGCATCTGTGGAACCCTTTAGGTAGTGGACTAGCAGCACTGCACAAGTCAGTTGGTGGTTGGCCCCTGGGGCAGAGGCAACCTTCAGGATTATGCTCTCAGTGTATTTACTTTGAATAAAATCCTGTTGATGTCAGTGGGAATTATTTTGACGAAATGTAGATAAGTTGAGGTGAAAGCTAGAGCAATAAGTTATTTTGTTTTTTACCTTGCTAGACAAAGAGTTGTTTATATTGCTGTGTATATGAACTGAGAAAAAGTTTGCTTGGAGGTATTAGGGTTGCCAGCTCTGGCTTGGGAAGTTTATGGGGATTTGAGTGTAGTGCCTGGGGAGGGTGGAGCTGGGGGGAGGAAGGAAGATCAGCAGAGATAATATGCTTTACACTCCATGCTCCAAGCTACTATTTCCTCTGGAATTCAGTTCTAATTTTGGGAGAACTCCAGCCACCCCCCAACCCCGGAGGTTGACAGCCCTATGAGAGATGCATAGGGTTCTACATAACTGCAAATCCTTAGCTGCACAGATAAGTGGAATATTTTCAGTTAAACAATTTAGATTATTCCATTCTGGCAACCACAGTAAGGTACAATGAATTGGTTCATTTTTTTAAAAAAATATTTTTCTGTCTCATGCTGTTTAAACTGTTCATGACAGCATGGCTAAGAAGTAGAAGGCTGCAGGTCCTCTTTATAGAACTGTCTTTCTGCTCAAATGGCTATAAACAGATCAATACACTTATTATAATCTCTTTGTGACTCAGCTAAATGTAACATAGCAGTTTTGACAGAAAGGGAGTCTAGTGGCTTTCAAAACCAGGCAGCTTCTTATGTGAAATAAAACCTGTAAACTACCTGTTGGTAGTTACAGCACAGAAAGGCAGAGAGGGAATCTGCAAAACTGAAACACCACCAATTTACAGTTTATTAATAACTCAGTTCAAGCTGATGTCTCTGCTGGCACTCTCTTCTTTGTAAATGTATGCTTAAAAACAGTGTGCATGTCATGTATGCATTGCTATAATAGGTGTTCTTAAAACAACCTACATTAAAATATGAAAGATGTTCCTTATTTGCTGCCATCTTTGCTGTGGTATGATCCCTGGTGGGTTCAGATTTGTTCATCTGTGAGCTTTTAAGTGTTTGTTACATCCCAGTGGTCTGAAAGGCAAGTCAACAGTAACATCATTTTAAAAATATATTTGGTGCATGCCAGAATTTTTCTCTCTCAAACTGCTGAACATTCAATGCCTTACAACTGTGAGGAGCTTTTATCCTTTACATAAATCAAATTGAACTTACTTCACTGAACATCCATCAGGATCAAGCACTTAAGGAATAAATACTAAAGTATTTTTTTTCTAAAAGGAAATAAATATGAGATGGTGAAGAAAAGAGATAAGCAGAAATATGGTTAAAAGAGAGATTACATTGTCTTTTGTGGCTGGTTAATCAAAAGTATTGTTATTGATAATGAACTCTGATAACTTGTTTTTGGATTGTTATACATTTGTGTATCTATATTGGTCTATAGGTTTTTTAAAAAACTGTTTATTGAAGATTGAAATAAAATACAATGCAGTACTTAAAGCATGAATGAAAACAATTACAAAATGATCATTAAGTTTGTGGTGAATCAAGGATTGCCATTACAAGTTATCCACTAATTTTGAGCTTATCTTTCAAATAATTAAAAATAAATATAAATATAAAAATATATTGGTCTATAAGTTCTATGTTCCTTTAAAATTACATTTCACTGAAAACAAAAATCAGAAGTTTTATGTAAAAACAGGAGTAGATAGCAAATATCTGTAAGGTATTTAGAACACAAAAAAGTAAAATCAGCCCTGCTGTATCAGGTCAATGGTCCATCTGGTCTAGCATCCTGCTTCATACAGTAGCTAACCAGATGACCTTGGAAGACCTGCAAACAGAGGCCCAAGACTCCCACTGTGGTTATTGTTGGCACTGGTATCCAGAGGCTTCTTGACATGGAATCTTTTTTAGCTAGCACACTGATGAACCTAAACATTAATGTGATAGAATCTGTCCAATTTCCATTTAAAGACCACTAACAATTGGGATTCCACCTATCATTTAATTTCTGTGGTGAAAAAAGGGAACATTGGACTAGCGTGAAAAAAAGAATTCATGTGGGATGGGGTCTGTAACAAACAGGGGCATTTGGTGAGATTGAGTGCAAAAGCTGGCTGGATCAAACCCTTTATCCTTTTCAAATGTACTTCTAAGGCTACTTATTTGCAATGTGTCATTTATGCTGTATAGTCTTAAAGACAACAAAGAAAGAATCATATTATACTGATTGTACACAAGGGGAATGGATGATGGCTCATTTGCATTGCTGTTTTCTGTTTGCCACTGCAAACTCTTCTTAAGCAGTAACAAATGCAGTGCAGTAGTACACTAATGTAACTGTAATGGAAAACTAAGTAAAATCAAGTGGTTATTCTGTTTACAGGGTTACAAAGACAATTTTTTCCTTTGAAAGAAATTTTAATCTTGACTGTATTTTTTTACCCAAATGGCATGGTTATCTAGGCTTATATTGTGTTGTTTTTGGAACTGAGTTTTGGAAACCATACAAAGTGTATATTCTTTTTTTGTGTGTGTGTTACTATACTAATGAAGTCCTTGGCATGATCCATTTATGAGGTATAAGAATCAAAATGTTCTGTCAGCATTTATACTGGAAACATGCAGATGTTTTGGATTGTCATATATACACTAAAGTTGATCTTTTTTAAAATAGAAAATAGTATAGCTTATGACTTAAAAGTAATATATCACTCATTTTTACAATGCATGGATATTTCATTATTAGTGTAGGAAAATAGGAATATTCACATTGGGTATATTAGTAGATTATGTCTTGGATCCAAGGATTCCCTTAAGAGCCTTTCTACCCTGGAGGTACCCTGGAGAAAACCATCTGCTCCTGAGAGAAGACTCTTTCCAATGGTGGAAGACTGCTTACTTTGGGAAGGAAATCTTTGGATCCAACCCTTATGTATATATAATGTTTGTGTGCATATTCATGAATACACACAAATGATCTTTAAATGTCACATGAAAACTTACAGAAATAAATAAAACAACTGAAAGGGTAGATACCAGAATGAAAGAAATGGAAAGTAAACTTCAAGTAACAGATTCTAAACAGTCACAGTTGGAACAAGATTTGATTAGACTACAAGTGGACAGAGCATCTTACATTTTGAGATTTCAAAACATTCCAGAAGAATGAGATGAAGATATTAGAAAGAAGATGGCTATAAGCTTGGCAGAATATATGGGAGCAGAGGAACCAGAGAAAGTATTAGAAGAACTGGACACAGTTTATAGAATGAACTCAGCTTATGCCAGAAACAATCAGCTGCCCAGAGAGGTCCATGAAAGATTCCATAAAAGAATATTTAGAGATGAAATTCTAAAGGCTTCAAACAAAAACCATTGATGATTGATAATAATGAAATAAAGGTCTTGAAAGAGGTCCCACGGAGAGTCAGAGAGAAGAAGGGAATACTCTAAATTTACAACAGCTCTAAGGAAAAATGATATCCAATATAGTTGGCTCCTTCCTGAAGGCTTAATTTTTTCCTACAGAGGTAAGAGGCAAAGAATTACATCTACATTCAAGGCAGAGGATTTTTTTGAAAAAGAATGGAGTCAATCTGCAAACTGAAGAAACAGGTTCTGAGAGAAAAGAGGGGGAAGAAGATAAAGATGATCCCCAAGGTGCCACAGGGACTTCAGCAGTAAATAAAGAAGGCTTAAAGAAATCCAAACAACCAAAGACTTCACCACCACTCACAAGGAAACAACTAAGAGAAAATTTGAAAGCATAATCAAAAAATCAAGATGGATAAAAGCAAAAATAAAATGAGCCTGATCTCGATAAATATTAATGGATTGAATTCACCTCAAAAAAGAAGACAGACTTTTCAACAATTAAAAAAAAGTAACTTTGACATTGTCTGTTTACAAGAGATGCATATTAAAGAAAGCTGATCAGAAATACTTACAAAATCCAAAGTTAGGAAAAAAGTTTATAGCTTCAGATAAAAAGAAAAAGAAAAGAGGCATGGCGACCTATGTAAAAGAACATCTTCAACCAGAAATAGTGTATGCCTCACAGGATGGATGCATTTTAATGGTTCAGGTACAAAGACAAACAAAAAACCCCTCTTATTGTTAATATCTATGCACCAAACCAACACCAAGAAAAATTTTACAAAATTTTATAGGATCTGGTGGCGAAATGAGATTATCAAGAAACATGTATAACTGGAGATTCTAATGCAGTTTTTGAGGGAAGTCAAGATAGAAAGAGCCTGAAGAAAAGAAAGCAGAGAAGAAAACATGAACTTCCACCAACATTCTGTCATCTAATGAATAAACGTATAGATGCATGGAAAGCCAGAAATCCACATAAGAGAGATTACACTTTTTATTCAGTGAGACATAAGTCCTGGTCAAGGATAGATATGTGCTGGATATCAGCCACAATGACATACTTGAAGCAGAAATACAGCCACAGACGTTTGCAGATCATAATCCAATCACTTTGGAACCTCAAGATACCGTTAAAAGAAGTAGATGGAAGTTAAGTACTACAGTCCTAGAAATGAAAGATTTGTAAAGGAGTCTAAGAAAGAATTTCAAGGGTTTTTTGAAAGAAACATACAACCTGAGACGTCTATAAATACTGTTTGGGATGCTTTTATGGCTTTTGTGAGAGGATGTATGATAAAAGAAACCTCATACAGGAAAAAACAAAAATCTGAAAAATATTTCCAACTACAAAAATGAATAAAAGAAGAAGAGGAAAATTTAAAACAGAAGTCAAAGAGTGAAAAAGTGAGAATTAATCTCAAACAACTGCAATATCAAATGAATTGTCTCATAAACACAAGAAATAGCAAAGAAATTAATGTATGCTAAACTGAATTATTTTGAAAACGCAAACAAAGCGACTCAATGGTTAGCATATAAAATACGTAAGCAACAAGAAGAAAGATTTATAAGCACAATAAGAAATGGAAAAGGGGAAGACAAAAACAATTTAGAAGATTTTTAAAAAATTGTGGACTAATTTTACCAAAATCTATTAAAAAACAGAAACATCTCAAGAACAACTTAGAGAATACTTAAAGAAATACAATGCTAAAATATTTAGAGAAGACCAAAGAGTAATATTAAACCAACCAATATCTCTGGTGGAAGTACTAAAAGCAAAAAAAAGGGCAAGTCACCAGGCCCTGATGGGCTCCCAGCAGAATTTCATCATGTTTTTGAAGACCAATTGATCTTTCCCTTGAAGGAAGTTTGCCCCCCCAGTCGGAATGAAGAGACGGACACCAATATGGATTTAACAAGGGCCACTTTATTAATTATTTAATAAGAACAAATACTAGCGAGGGGTTGTCAGAAATGTACTGAGGAATATGGCAGGTGTCAAACTCCTGACCACCTGCATTTCCTTCTGGGCGATGCACCTGCTCCGACCGCAAGCCACCGAAGGTAGCTTTTGACCAGCAGCTTGGCATGTTGAAAAGAACCCCTGACCCACCACCCCAGAAGCCGCAAAGGCCCGCTAAGGTAGGCCGGGCCAGATTGTTCCAAGGAAGATCACCCCCTCCCGGCCTTGAGCCGCAAAGGCCTGAAAGCTGTTCCTGGAGGACCCTTAATTTCCTTTATAACCATGCCCTGGTGCTCACCATTTCCATCCTGATCGCGCTACCCCGCCACAGCAAAGGTCAAGCCTCTGCTTAGTCCTTGGCCCCCACCATGCGATCCAGTGCCGCCACGACCCCTCGCTTCAGATCTGAAAGAAAAATGTTGTTGCTCTTGTTAGAAAGGTGCACCCCATCTCTCCTATACAGGTCAGGGAACTCGACCCGTATATCAGGGTGCAACAGAAAGATGCCCAAACCGCCCTCCATGGCATTCTTAAGCTGCCGGTTGGCATTCCACCTTGCCCGGTCCAGACACCTAGGGTCACCAATGCTGCACCACACCTGACGCGGTAAAATTGCTGACAGGACCAGTTGCACCCCCGGCCAACGGTCCACAATGCCAGCCAAATCTGCCTTGGCCTGAATGACTAGGGCCTTACCTTTCATGAGACCCAAGTCATTACCACCAAGGTGTATCAGCAGTACATCAGGCGGAGGACCACGTCTCTCCCCAAACAGTAGCAGCATCAACTGAGGCCAGTGCATGCCTCTTCGGCCAAGCCACTCGACCTCTGCCCACTCACTGCATCCCAACTGGGATCCGATGGTCGTTCTCTTGGCCTGATGCGCAGCCCAGAACACCATACTGTGGCCACAGATCAGCACACGGCTCCTCCTCCGGCCACCAACCACACCTGAAATGGAAACTAGTTAACCAAAACAAGACAAGAGCACTAAGGCTGAAAAACAACATGGTCCATTCCTGTTATAACAAAACTGAATGAGCAGCTTAGACTTTGCAGGTCCAGACATACGTCTTGTAATGCACTGACCGCTACCTGCCTATTCTTTGGATGTCAGGTCCCTGATATCCCATAGCTGCAGCAGTGGAAGCTGCCCCAATTCTGAAAGAGTGAGTCCCAAATTGGAAACCACCAAGGCCCAAAGCAACCAGAGCCCTCTTGGTAATTGCCCAAAACTGAAACCTGGTCAAGGGCGATCCATCCCTGTGTATAAACAGGAGACCTGCACTACTCCCCCTCAATGCCAAATATGAACTGAGTGCCACAACCGGACACAGGTCAGAATCAAAACAAGGGCCCACTGAAATTATAGTGCCTTTGCCCAATTGGTCTGTCTTAGAATGCCGGATTGTAATTTGTAGGCCCTCCTCACTTACCCGGACATCCCCTATGCTTAACGCACAGCCTGACTTGTCCTGTCGGGATCGGGACACCAGCTCACTAATTCTCAGCACCCCAAAGAATGCAACCAAGGCTGCTGCATGAAACAAGGCAGCCTCGTATGCATCCGAACACAAAGAAACCCATTGGGCTTTCAAACCCTTAAGTACAGAAGGGAAAAAAGGTTCTCTCGTGTCAGGAGGAGCACCATCCTCTTGGGCCCAGCCATCCAGCATTTTCTGAATACGGAAATCCCCAGTGTCATCCCTGAAACCCCCGGCCTTACTTGCAAAGGCAAGGGCTGATAACTTGCCCCGGATGGAACGGACAGACAGACCCTTACCTTTCACAGACACGCAGAATTGGATCAGGTGGGACACTGGGATAGGCCAGAGTTGCTGAAGATCCACCTTCTGCCTAAAAGCCACAAACTGTTGGCCGGTCCGCATATAAGCCCGGCGCGTGCTGGGTGCAAGAGCTAAGCCCATTGCCCTCTTGGCTTCAGCCCTCCAATCTGCCACAGGTCTTCGGGCATTCTTACTGCTACTTGGTCGGAGTCCGGGGCCAACTGATGAAACCTCTCCATCTGTTTCCGAGACAGAGCGTCAGTGACCCCATTATTATTATTTTTTTTAAAAAAACAATTTATTATTGGATATATCACCTGTTCATACAATTTAAACAAACCAATACATATCCATTTTTCTTTCTCCATCTCCCCCCACAAACAAGGCTTCCCGCACTGCTCCAACCCCCTTGATATTTCTCTTATGCAATTACATTTACTACTAAACATATTTCTTTTACTAATGGTAACAGTTCAAAGATCTGAGTCTCTTTCCACTTCTCCTCAATAGCTATCAAAACAAATCAAACCACGTTTTACATCCCAATTCTTCAACAAGTATTCTTGAAAGTCTTTCCAGTCTCCGAAAAAGGTTTCGTCTTCTTCATTGTTTAATTTTCTTGTTAATTTGTCCATTTCTGCCATAAACAACGTCTTTTTAATCCATTCCCATGTTTCAGGTACTTTATCTTGTTTCCAACATTGAGCAAAAGTCAGTCTGGCTGCTGTAATCAAGTACCATAGTAGTGTTCTCTTGGCTACATTTATTTCTTCCATTTTAAGACCTAACAATAACATCTGTGGGTCTTTCTTAAAAGTACATTTCAAAATTTTTTGTATCTCATTGTGGATCTCAGTCCAATACTTTACTGCTTTATCACATGTCCACCACGTATGGTAAAAAGACCCTTCATGTTTCTTACATTTCCAACATTTGTTAGACATACTTTCATTTATAATAGCAATTTTTTTAGGCGTCATATACCATCTGTACATCATTTTATAACAATTCTCTTTAACATTTACACAAGTTGAAATTTTCATTGACTTTTTCCACAAATATTCCCAAGATGTCATTAATATCTCATTATTAATATTTACCGCCCATTTTATCATTTGCTCTTTTACAATTTCATCCTCAGTATACTATTTCAGTAAAACCTTGTACAGTTTAGAAATCATTTTTTTACCCTTCTCAAGCCATACAGTTTCAATTTCAGTATTATTTTCTCTAAAACCATGTTCTCTTTTATCGGTCTTAAATAAGTCATAAATCTGTCTATACTTCAACCAATCATATTCAAATTCCACATCAAATCTGTCTTTTAACACAAAGTTTTTCCCTTCTAATTTTAAAAGACTTTTATAAGGTAGCCAATCTAACCCTTGATTTCTTGAATATGGATTAATCACTTCTGCTGGTACTATCCAAAGTGGTCTTTCTTCTGAGAAGAATTTTCTATATCTCATCCAAGTCTCGAACAGTGATCGTCTTATAAAGTGGTGTTTGAAAAATTTATCTATTTTTACTTTTCCATACCATAAATATGCATGCCATCCAAACTTGTTATCATGCCCTTCTAGAGCCAATAACTTTTTATTCTCAAGATTAATCCACTGTTCCAACCATGTTAAACAGACGGCATCATAATACAGTCTTAAATTTGGTAGTTGTAGACCTCCTCTTTCCTTTGCATCACATAAAATTTTCATTTTAATCCTTGGCTTTCTTCCTGCCCATACAAATTTTGATAGTTCTTTCTGCCACGTATCCAGTATTTTCCTTTGTTTTAATATTGGAATAGTCTGAAATAAAAACATCAAACGCGGCAAAACATTCATTTTTACAGTTGCAATTCTTCCCAATAACGATAAATTCAAGGTATCCCATTTCTTCATATCTTGTCGAATCCTGTGCCAAACCTTTTCATAGTTATTTTTGAACAAATCAATGTTTTTCATGGTCAATTCGATTCCTAAATATTTAGTCTTTGTAACTACTTCACATTGAATTGAATTTTCTCTTGAAGTTCTGTTTGTCTTTGTTTCGTCATATTTTTGCACATCACTTTGGTTTTACTTTTATTAACGTAAAATCCCGATTGGATCTTGGATCTTGAATCATAAACATTACATCGTCTGCAAATGCCCTGTATTTATATGCAAAACCTTTCACTGTGAGTCCTTCAATGCTGTTATCTTTTCTTATCGCTGTCAATAATATTTCCAGTATCCAAATAAACAACAACGGGGATAACGGGCAGCCTTGACATGTTCCCTTTTGAACTTGGAAGAAATCTGTTCTTTCTTTATTTATATTCAAAGCTGCTCTCTGTTCTGAGTAAATTGCCACAATCATGTTTAGAAAAGACTGTCCTATATCCATTTTTTCAATAACTTGCAGCATAAACTCCCAATTTAAATTGTCAAAAGCTTTTTCCGCATCAAGGAAGAGGAATCCAACTTCTTTTTCTGGATGTTTGTCATAGTATTCGATTGCATCAATCACCACTCTTAAATTGTCTCTAATTTGTCTATTTGGTAAAAAAACCAGCTTGTTCTTCCGCTATAGTATCTTTCAAATATTTTTTCAGTCTTTCCGAAATTATTTTCGCAAATAATTTGTAATCATTATTTAATAGCGATATTGGTCTATAATTCTTTACTTCCGTTAAGTCCAAACCTTCTTTGGGTATCAATGAAATATTTGCTTCTTTCCATGAATCTGGGATCCGTTTAGTCTTTCTTATCTCATTCGACAGAAGTACTAAGATAGGGGTTAGCTCCTCCTTAAATTTCTTATAAAACTTTGCTGTAAAGCCGTCTGGACCTGGAGCTTTGCCCGACTTTGCATCTTCTATCGCCATTGTCACCTCTTCCTTTGTTACTAGACCATTTAATAACTCTTTAATTTGTTTTCCCAGCTCTGGAACTTCAATAGTCTCCAAATATTTCTTAATTTTCTGTTGATCAATTCCTTTCTTTTTGAACAGTTTGGCGTAGTATTTGAAGAAGACTCTTTTTATACCTTTCAAATTCATAACATCCTTTCCATCTTCAGTAATCTTACTTATAAAATTCCTTTCTTTTCTATTTTTCAATTGCCACGCTAAAAATTTTCCTGGTTTATTTGCACCCTCAAATGCTTTTTGCTGTAATTTCTTCAGATTCCAGTATAATTCTCTATTTAGTAGAACATTCAATTGATCCTGCAGAAAGTGGATCTCTTTAATAATCTTTTTCTTCCCTGGCCTTTTCTTTAATTCCTTTTCTTTTTGTCGAATTTTTTCATGGAGGTCGTTTTGTTGTTGCATCCTTTTTTTTTTATCTTTAGAATTCAAAGAGATAAGCAAACCTCTCATTACCGCTTTGTACGTGTCCCATACGACTTGTATATCAGTACCTTTATTTAAATTCAGTTCAAAAAAACTTTTCGTTTCTTTTTTTAGAGTTTCATTAATTAATTTTTGGTCCAATAAGTCCTCATTAATTCTCCAATATAATTGTTTAGGTTTTTCTTTAGATATCCAAAGTAAAGGGTTGTGATCTGAATTGGTTTTCGGTAAAATTTCTATTTTATAGGTTTTTTGCGCCATCTCCTCTGACATCCAAATCATATCGATTCTAGAAAAGGAATTATGTCTGTTAGAATAAAATGTAAAATCCTTTGTCTTAGGGTTCCACTTCCTCCAAACGTCTTCTAGTTTCTCTTGCTTCATTAGCTGGAAAAATTTTTTTGGCAGCTTTCCAACCGCCTCTCCAATTGCTTTGGACTTTCTGTCCAATACATTGTTCACTGTGCCATTAAAGTCTCCTGCAAGGACTATTTGATCATAATTTAAACAGTCCAACTCTTTAGTCAAATCATTAAAAAAAGTCTCTTTTGCACCATTGGGTGCATATATATTTACAAGCAATGTCTTTTTTCTATTCATCATTAATTCCACGCCAACATATCTTCCTTCTTTGTCTGAGAAGATTTGTTTAGGTTCCAATTCTTTGGTAATGAATATCACTGTTCCTTTTTTCTTATTAACTGCTGATGAATGAAATTCTTCTCCCAATTTTTTATTAACCAAATATTTATTATCTTGTTTTCTGATATGTGTTTCTTGCAAACAAATTATGTTACATTTTTGTTTGTCTAGCCAATGATTCACTAATCTTCTTTTGCTTGGTGAATTTAGTCCATTTACGTTCCAAGATAAAAATTTGTAATCCATAGTTGTTTTGAATTAAATATCTTTGAAATCATCAAAGTTGTTCTCTTTGAATCTGTAAATGTCTCCTTCCATTTTAAGGGTAAATCTCACCGAATTGTATGTAAATGATAATCCATATGGAATCTCCCATCTAAACCTGATACTCATTTCTTTTAACCTATCTGTTAGTTTCTTGAATTTCTTTCTGTCTTATTATTTTTTTTCCATTAATTTCCAATGGTTGTGTAAATTGCTTCTTGAAAACGTCTTCCTTCTTTTTTGTAGTCACAAATTGAACAATCACATCTCTGGGTAATTGCTTTCTCTTGGCATAAGCTGAATTTACTCTGTAAATCAGGTCAAAGTCTGGATCCAAGTCTCCAACATCTTCCCCTATATAAGTTCTCAATGTGTTAATTACTAGGGCCCGTAAATCTTGATCTTCCTCCTCTTCGATTCCTCTCAGTCTCAAGTGATTCTGAGTGGCCCTATATTCCATCATGGACTCCAGTCTTGTATTTTCTGACAGGGTTCTTTTAACTTTCTGTTCCATTTCTTCTGATTTTGTCACCAGACTTTTAACCTCTTTTTTAACTTCTTCTGTATCTTTTTTTATCCCTGCCACTTCTGTTAGTACCAGTTCTTTTAACTCTTCCATATTTTTTTCTGTACTTGTACTTGTACTTGTTCTATTTGCTCCAGTTGTATTTGCAGCTGTTGCAGCTGTTGTTGCAGCTGTGATTCTATTTGCTTTCCCAAACTCTGCACCACTTCAGTCATCCGTTTCTCCATCGCTTCCATGGCAGCCTGCCACTCTTTTTTTCCTTTGCAGTCATTCTTGGACTAGGTGATGAGGCAGCCCTTGGTCTTGACCTCAAATCCGTCTTGAAAGCGAGTTCAGGGCTAATCGATCTTTATATTAGCAATCCTCAAGCCAAATCGCCACCTTTATAACTTCTTCCAGTGCTTTTTCGGCTTAAAAATAACTGTTTAAAATTTAGTCCTCCTCAAAATGGCGGGCGCAATTTCTCTATGATTTTCTGGCTAGAGTAGGCTCCTTCAGGCTCCTTCAGAACTTCCTGTTTATCTGTCCGTCACTGTAATCCAACTTCCGGTGTCACACTCTAAAACGTCCATCTACTTCCGGCACAGCAACATCGAAAACATCCACTCTAGCCTACTTCCTGTATCATAGAATCACAGTCAGTTTCATTTCTGCTACGCAAAGTTTAATCTTAGCTGACCACAGGAATTCAAAACAAAGTCACTTTTCGGCCGTTTTCTCTAAAGGAAAGTTTTCTTTTTACTTTTAAATCAAGTGGATTAGTTCATTGAAGCTTTTTACGCTTATCCATTCGTTTAGATTTTACGTTCTTCTTTAAACCGGTAAGCAATTGTTCACTTGTTACCTTACTTGTAATCTCGGGGTTTCGCAGTGCTTCTTCTGTAAATGATGTTAGTCTTGCTGTTAAAGAGGTCGGTAGATGACGAATTTATGCTGAATTCTCAGCCCAGCTGGTATCTGTAGTGCTGATTTGCAACTGCCCTCTTCGCGGAAGGAAGATCAAAGTGTAAACAAGCTTCCTCCGAAGCTTATCCACACCGATCTCAACTCCCTCTTAGGCTTGGCTGCTTGCTTGCCACCCCCCCGCCTGGGGAGTGCTGCGCTGGGCCAGGTAGAGCCCAGACTGTCGTCAGATACCGCTGTGCACCCTGCACAAATCGCAAAGTGTGTCAATTTGCCATTTTAACTCCGACCCCATTATTGACTCCTGGCACATGCCTGGCTTTAAACAAAATATTGTAGCACAAGCATTGGAGGGTAAAGGCCCGGACAAGCGCCATTACTCTGGGTGACCTAGACGTTAAGGAGTTGATGACCTGTACAGTTGCCATGTTATAACACCAAAAGTGAACTGTCTGGCAAGCCAGGTCACCAGCCCATATGTACACAGCTGCCACTATGGAAAAAAACTCCAAAAACATCAGGTCACGTGTCCACCCAGCATGAATCCACTCAGAAGGCCAGTCTTCCGCACACCAGTGGCCCCTAAAGTAGACACCAAAACCCGAAGAGCCTGCTGCATCAGAGGTGACCTGCAGTTCAGCCTCAAGTTGGAGATCAGTCCTCCAAAAGGACACCCCGTTATAAGAGGCCAAGAAGTCCTGCCAAACTAACAGGTCATCTCTCATCCTTTGAGAAACCCTTGTCCTATGATGGGGACACCTTAGACCTATTGTTGAGTCACACAGGCTGCGCAAGAATGCCCTCCCTGGGGCCACCACTTTACATGCAAAATTAAGGTGCCCAATTAGCTGTTGCAACTCCTTCAGTGTCAATTTAGTTTTAGTATACGCTTCCTCAGCTAACCGAAGAAGGTTAGCCAATTTATCAGGAGGCAAGCGTGACACCTGTAGCACAGTGTCCAACTCAATACCTAGAAAAGTTAAGACCGTACTAGGGCCTTCTGTTTTCTCAGCGGCTAAGGGAACTCCAAGTTCCATAGCCATCTGCTCAAAATTGGACAATAACCGTGCACAAATTCCAGATCCCGAAGGGCCGGCAAATAAAAAATCATCTAAATAGTGGGCAGAACTGGACAAGCCCGTGCGTGCACGCAGAGCCCATTCCAAAAAGGAACTGAACCTTTCAAATGCAGCGCAGGATGCAGAGCATCCCATCGGGAGGGCCCTGTCCATATAGTACTGCCCATCAAAGGAGAAACCAAGAAGGACAAAGTCATCTGGATGGACCAGCAGAAGACAAAAGGCTGACTTGATATCACATTTAGCCAATTTGGCCCCTTGTCCGCAGCTACGGACCATGCCAACCGCCTCATCAAAAGAAGTGTACCTAACTGAGCAGAGTTCACTAGGTATGGTGTCATTCACCGAACTGCCGTGAGGATAAGACAAATAGTGAATGAGGCGATACTCCCCAGGTGCCTTTTTTGGCACCATGCCTAAGGGCGATACCCGCAAATTAGGCACTGGAGGAAAGGGAAAAGGACCAACTACCCTACCTTCCAAACATTCTTTCAGAATCTTGGCTCTAACCACCTGCTCCATGCCACAAACTGAGGGCAAATTAGGAGCTGAAAAGGCACGTCTCTCACCCATATAGGGAATGTGAAAACCAAACTTGAACCCTTCCAATAAATACTGCCTATCAGCAAACTTAGGGTAAAGGCGCAACAAGCGCTCCAACACAGGGAACTTAATTGGACTGGGTCCCTTTGACAGGTAAGGCCTGACTGCCCCCCCCCTCCCTGACGTCTGCCACCTTTGCCATCCTTAGCAGCAGATCTGAACTTTGACTTGGGGCAGGATGGAAAGGCATGGGGGCCGGCACAGAGGGGGCATTCGTGCTGAAAGGGGAAGGCTTATGGCCACAAGACCCTTATGAGGAAAATTTCCAATCCAAAGGGTGCCTTTGCACTACCTGTCCACCTGGGGAAAGAAACCTCAACATTGGCTGCATTTGCCTTTTTTACCACATGCCCACTATCTGAATGCTCCCCCCCCCTCGACCTGGCTGGGGACATCGTCTGCATCCAGATATGTGGATGGATCAAGTCCCAACGGAGTGCTGGGTACATAGCTGTCTTCATCCGGAAGGCCCTATCATACTCCATCCAGGCGGACCCAGCAAAATCCGAATAACCCTTATGGATTATATCCATATACTGGAGCAACGATGAAGCCCTTTCAGGTTTCGCCCTAACTAGTACCCCCACATAGATTAAAAAGCCAGGATACCAGTTAGCGTAGATTCTGTCCACGCTACGACGCTTCAAGCGCTCTTTGTCGCGTTCATCAAGGTCCTCCCGATCTTTCTTATCTAACTCCCGATACAATAAGGAGAAGATGTCTACATAATCTCCCTGCAGAATCTTCTCCCTGGTAGCCGCAGTGAGGTGGTCACATAACGGCATGGCTAGCTCCCCTGATGGCAACTCCTTTGCTGGTACCATCTCGTAAGTCCGATTACCAGGATCTGGGGGAGCACACCCAGTCCACACCCCACCCTGCAAATGCAGGCCTGAGCAGGACGGGGGAGTTGTGCCCACTAGCGCTGGTGAAGATCCACCAGCCGGCGCCAGCAAACCCCCACTGATGGGAGGATCCACAACAGCACCAGCCAGTGGCACCCCACCAGCCGCAGGTGGAGCCTGTATAGCCCCGACTGATCCAGACGGAACAGGCGTACTGACCATCCCAGGCAGAGGTGCCCCTCTCAACATGGGCACAGGCGACACAGCAGAAGCCTGTGAACCCACCGGGCCCCATGGCCAAGTGATGTCTAATGTTTGTGTCCCAATTGGCCTACCTGACACCTGAGATGGGATGCTTCGACTATCCACCTGCTGATCCTCGCCCTGTCTTTCCACCATGGCAACCTCCATCGGAGCCGGTCGTGCTTCATCTCTCATTGGTACCACAGCTTGGCTTGGAACACCTGCACACCTGCCCTCAATAGTGGAAAGACGGTTCAGTACCTGTACCTGAAAAGACTCCACAGAAGACATAGGCGGTTGACCAGAAGGCAAAGGCCCCTCCAGATACTGTTCAATCTCAGCTAACCTATCCAGAATGGCCCGGCCTTGGGCCAGTCACAGCTCTGTCAAAGCAGTTCTCTCAGGGGCCTCTCAGTCCCACAGGGTGTCTGTTGTGGGGAGAGGAAGGTCAGGAGATTGTAAGCTGCTCTGAGACTCCAAGTGAAGGGCAGGGTATAAATCCAAAACTCCTTATTATTAGTCTTTGTCAGGCCACTGTGGCAGACTACATGAGCACCATCAGCTTCCGCAAAGCCTCACAAGAGCTAGCTGATCTCAGGGGACTCTCAGGCTTGGGGAGGGGAGGGGCTTCAATAAGGTGCAGAGTCCACCTTCCAAAACAGCTATTTTCTCTGTTGCCTGGAGATCAGTTTTAATACCAGGAGATCTCCTGCCACCATAATGGCGGTTGGCTACCATACTAAAAATCATGAGAAATGAGGTGGGAAGTGGGTGTGTGTGTGTGTGAAACAGCTGAACTGAAGATGACCATGACTTGAACAAATAAATAAAACATGCGTTTCTTGCGCTGCTCCCCCCACCCCATCCAACTGTGATTAAATTTGCTGTGGTCATTTCCCAAATGTCTGCCTGATGAAAAAGCCCCCCCCCCTTACACCATGCTGTGCCTGGGAGGAAGGGCTTTCCCCTTGGCTACCAATCTGCAGACTGCAGGGATGTACTAAAAGGAAGGACAGGGTTGCCCGTTGGAAACGGGATACATTTGAAGGTCCATTGGAAATAATGGGAGCCAAGAATACTAATTGACTTGCATAGGCTCTATTGAAATACATTACAGTGCAAGCAGAGTTGCAAAGCAAATGTGGAATGGATTTTCCATTAGGGTCTCTGGGCCCTACTCTGGGACTGGAATAGACTACTCTGGGACTGGAATGACAGACCCCAGCTTGGAATGACAGCCACTAGGAGTAACAGAAGTCTTCTGGGACTGGGATGAGAGTCACAGAACACTCCTGCTACTCCCAAGGGCTGTCATTCCACTCTGTGGTCTCTCATTCTAGTCCATTCCTCATTTTCTTTGCAACTCTTCTTGAGCTGTAAGGTATTTCAGTGGAGCTCATGCAAGTCAATTAGCATTCTTGGCTCCCATTATTTCCAAAGGACCTTCAAGTGTTTCCCATTGTTTCCAATGGGCAATCCTGTCCTTCGTCTTAGAACATCCCAGTCTGCAGTCCTGCCAATCACCCCCCCCCTGCACAGTCTTGCATGCCTCTTTCATTGGGAGAAATGCTTCACATTTGATTGCATCAGCCGCCGCCCCCCAGACCCACAACTTCTTCAGCTGGCATCCTTAATAAACCGGCACTCCCTCTTGCCTCTCTCACTGTGTGGCTGTTTCCTGACTGCCCCCCCCTCTATCCCCAGCTCCCTGAAAAGTGCCTGGTGCACTGGAGAAAAGGATACATTTTAATGAGCAGGGGGAGGGGAAAAGAGGGAAGAAAAGGGGAAAGGACTAGGAGGAGAAGGTGGGCAGGATGCTTTTGTGTGCCGGAGGGGGATGCTCTTTTGAAAAGCCGGTGAGGGGACCGGGAGGCAGCCTTTGTCCCTCCCTGCAGGTCCTGGATGCTCTCGGAGCCACTTGCCTTCCTTCCCCTTGCTCTCCAGCAGCTGTTCGGGAGCCAGCGAAGGAGTGTGCCTTGCCCTGGAATTCCCAAAGGGGGGGTGCTTCTCCTGCTGCCTCCTCCCCTGCCCGCCCTGGCCACAGTGGGGGGGTGCAGAAGGGTCCCCTCCTGCAGCATGCACAAGGCCACCACCTCCCCCCAGAAGGAACAGCGGGAGCAGAAGCAGGGGAGGAATGGTGCAGCAAAGGTTCTTGGGGTGGCCCTCCCTGTCTCACCTTCTCCAAATGCAGGGTGGGGGGGCATGTGCATGCATGCTTCTCCAAGCTCCCTCCCCCCGCTCTGTATGTAGGGGGCCAACAGTGATCCTCTTCCTGGTGGGGCAAACGGCAGGGGGGCACACACCCTCGGCATGCTCCCTGCTCCAGAGGGGCTGACTGCCAGCTGGAGAACCCCCAGCGGCATAGGCTTGGCTCTCCCCTCAGAAGCAGCTCGTTCTCCTCTGCCCTCCCCCACCCCCTTCACACCGCCCTCCCCCACTCCCCTTCAGGGAGCACCTGTTACCGGCACTTGGGGACCTGGAGAGGGGTGGCCGGGCTTGGCATGGCAGGGCGGCCATTATGGGGGTCTCCTCCCTCTCTCCCTCGACAGCCTCTGTGTCTGGAGGGAGGCCCAGCAGGGAAAGGGCTTGCTCTCAGCCAGCCAGCCAGCCATGGGGCAGCAGGGTCTTCACCCGACTTGTTGCCAGGCTTGGGAACATCTCACCTCCTGGGGAAGGGCCGGGGGGGTGCAGGCAAGGCAGGCCCAGAGGAGGCGCCCCTTTCCTCAGCTTGCTTAAGCAAGCCAACTTTTCCAGTGGGGGCAGGGGCACAGGTTCCAACTTCCAAGGAGTTCTCCTGGGAGCGGGCGGGACTCGGGAGGTGCAGAGGTGTCTGAAATGGCAGCAGCAACTCCATGTGTGCAGCACGTGCAGCTTCTGTTCCACTTTTAAAGAGGAGGAGCAACGCAGGCGCAGCAGGGCTTTGGCAAGGGAGGGGCGGGGTGGGCGGGGCTGCAGGTCACCATGGCGCCCCCCTTATGGGGCCGCTCTAGGTGGCTGCCTAATTTCATCTATGGGTGGTCCGGCCCTGCACGTGAACACTTATGTTATGCTTCAGTTCTTTCTGGTGGTTCCAGGCTTTTAAAATCCTAATGCATTGGTTACTGAATATCCCATTTTGTTGATTATACTGACTCACTATGTGTAATCCACTTTGAAAGGCACACTGTAAATAACATAAACTAAATAAAAAAACAAAAACAAAAAATTGTTAGCTGCCTTGGTGACCTTTGTAAAGGCAGAAAGGCAGGATACAAATTTTGTAAATAATGATTTTGTAAATTTGTAAGTAAAAATTTGTAAATAAGTCCAATGGTACCTTAAGGACTATTTATTCCAGCGGAGTTTTCATGAGTCAGAGCTGACTGCTTCAAATAGAAGTACTTCCTCTCCAGTCTTTTAGAATTCTTTGAAAGCAGAACAAGCAAGCAAGAAGATAGGATGTTATATGCTTGGATATCTCAAAAGCTTTTGATAGGGTCCCTTGTCAAGGGCTTTCTTGTGTAGCAGTCACAAGATAAGGCGAAAGTGTTGCTTGTGGTAGGTAGTTAAAGATAAAAGTTAAGGTTTAAAAGTAGGACCAATGAATTGTGGGCTATCTCAAGAATCTGTATAAGAACTGACATTATTTAGCATGCTTAACTGATATGGATTCAGAGGTGAACCATGAAGTAGCCACATTTCTGGTAGACATCAAACCATTCCAGGTAGTGAAAAGTAAACTGTGAAGAACTCGAGCAAGTTCTCTCCAGGCTGGGTGAATGCACACCAACACTGCAATCAAATTTTAAATTAAGGAAGTGCAAAGTGAAAGCTACTGAACAAAAAAATTCAGAAAAAATACTTGTATCTAGTTTGCATTTGTTTTTTTCTTCTGTGCTCTCTCTGTTTGTTTTAAGTGACATGTCCTCCAAGATCTCCAGATATCTTTTCTAACACCTTTTCCTTTCATCTGTGCATGAACTGCTCCTTGGAAAAGCTGTTTCCCTCAGAACAATATGCTGTGTGGAACAAGAAAAATAACTCCCTCACACTAGCATGAACAGATCAAGTTCTAAAAATTGAAGAAAAGCTTGTGCAAGAGTCCTGTGTATTTATGTGAATTATCATCTTAGCAAAAGTGTGGTCCCATTTGTGAATATCTAAACCAGTGGATCAAGCCTCAGAGAAAGACAACAGATAATTCTGCAAACTCATATCATTCTGAAAACATTAAAAAAAAGCACATTTGGGGCGCTTATATCCTCCCCCAAACACCTAACTCCTTTTTTGGCAGTGGGAAGAGTGAGTGGGTATCCGGGAACAGTGGCGGTTCAGGCAGTTGCCCTTGGTTTGTGGCTGGGGAGGGAGGCTGGGATGCTGGGGGGGGGGGGGCTTGTTTCAATTGTGTATAACTCTGTTTTTGGTGCCAATTGAATTAGTTCTGACACAAGTGGTCACAGCTTGACACAGGCACTTCTTTTAATAAACAAATCACTTCCAGTGAGTGTTGTTGGAGGTACATTTGTTTAAGAGTCTGATAGGCAGTCATGGCTAGGCTGTTTAGTATGGCCTGCCTCATTAAATATGAGCATAGTTAATATTTGATTATGCAGATCAGCTAATTTTAATAAACTCATTAAACCCATGCTATGGTCTTGTGTCTTTATTTGGGGTGCTGGAGTAATTAGCAGACTATTTAAAATCCAGCTGGAGCATAAAAACTACATAACCTATTAAGCAAACTAAAATTATTGTAACCCTAAATAAAACAGGTTGCACTCATGGGCCATGATCCAGCTCTAGTGTACATGTAGCTGAATATATCATTGTTCAAACTGTGTGCCATTTGAATCCAAAGATGCATCCAAACAATTCCAAGGAGTGCAAATAAGTCATGAAATATATAGGCATGCAGGCACTCAGATGGGAAGCTATATCAACTGTTCATATGGAATCAATTAGCTGAAACAGATGAGGTTAAACAGTGTCTATAATTCTTTTTCATACAGCAAAGACTTGATGAATATTGAGGAAATGATTGATATGTATTAGTATTTGCCATAATAAAATAATAACACATCCCATACATAGATGTATTTGGGTGATTTTAAAGGCATGGAGTTGGTTTAAGGAATGGGTTGGAATGTGAAATGCCTTTTAGAAAAGTGGGGGAAATGTGTAATGAAACATATAAACATTATTGTTTTTCTGTACATCTCTGTACTAAAACTAAAAGGCATGTAGAGCAAAACCCACATGTTCTGTGATCCTAAGCAGAGTTATACTTTTTCAAGTTCAGTGAAGTCTATGGACTTAGAAAGGTGTAGTTATGCTTAGGATACCACTAATACAAGTTGCATTGCTATATATATTTGTGTAAAGTAGAGGAGATGCTTTATATCTAATCTGAAATCAAATCACATTTCAGAAAGTATGGCATTCTATTATTTAAAAGAGAAGTAAAGGTAAAAGAAGAATACTATTTATCAGAACATTTAATATTTTTTCCTCTCTCTGTCTTTCTGTTTTTGTGCATATATTTTGTTCTCAGCTGCATCTTTAACAAAGTCAAGGTCTCCTTTCAAAGAAACTGTTACAAGATTTTCTTTTTGATATTCATTATTATGGCTTATGCACTCATGCTGAAAGGTTACAGAGCAATGCAAATCTGCTTTCTAAAATGATCCCTTTCCTGCTAAACTCTTCTCTCAAAGTTCTAATATAGTATGCAGCTTAAAGGAAGTATGATAACTTTATCTGAGTTCCTTGAAGATAAGAAGCAAAGAATTCACTATTTCATAGATAAGCAACAATGTGAAGCTGAGATGTGAAGTTGCTTTTCAAGTTAAATGGCAGTGCAGAGAAACCCAAACCTTAATAGAAAGATTATAGACCGCCCCCCCCCCCACCCAAAGGCTTGCTCTGCTCTCAAGTGCACAAAACTCACATCTGGACCATTTTGTCTATACTGGAAACATCTGGGAATATTTGTGGGTTTGGTGTTGCTTCTCTGAAAAATTTGGGCAAATTTTCCTACTACCATTTAGTGTTCCTCTTACTTCTAAGGATACTGTCCCATGAACTGGGCTTCACTTGTGCTGTCCATGAGTGAAGGCTATGTAATGGCAGACTTTAGATTACAGAAAATGTGAGATTCATAGGGGCTCATTTCCATCTGATCAATGTCCCGCCCCTTTCTTTTCATGTGTCACACAACCATAAAATCTGTTGAATCTTAGTTGATTTTCTAAGCCTACTGGCTGAGTCAATGCATGTTGGAGATTATATTATTATGCTGTAGCAATAATAGTACAATTTTTATTTTATTTTGGACCTAAGGTGGCACCCTTAATTTATAGTTTTGGGGCATAGGGGAAATCATAAGTGCATCAGTTCTTCTATTTTAAAATTAAGGGTGAGAATTAAAAAAATTACATGCTACAAATGTGAAGATGTAAGATGCAGTTTTTATCTGTTCTGTATAAACTTCACTTGACAGGTACTGGAACCACTTTAAGATAGTGACTGGAACTGTTTCATAAATCTCTTCTTCATGAAGATTTCAAGAGTCCCTACTCCAGTTCCCATCTACCACAACAGGTTTGATTGGTCAAGACCTGGAGTACAGGTGTTAGGAAATTGTCCTCTTCAGTACAGACAGCTAAGCCTTCTGTGTCTGTGGCTAGAAAAGTTTGTAAAATAAACACTTCTAGTATTTTAGGCTTCTAACTCAGATTTTTAGAATAGTAATGGCATTTTAAAAGTACATTTATTGTTACTGAATATTACTTGAATAGTTCTGGATTATTTTCAATAGTTACATAAATTGTTTATTTCATTGAAAAAGGTAGTATAGTCATTTCTTTAATAAATTACTCATGAATGTTTTAGTGGCAGCCTGGTTGTTCTGGCTAACTTCGTATAAGTGAATGCAGGATCAATTCATGTGATTCTACAGCATTTCTCCCATGTGCTTAGAGGTCCATAAGAATGGCAGAACTGGTTTCCACACTGGTCAGCCAAATCATTTGCAAGATACCCACAACAGTGCTTCTGGTGCTCAGAGTAGTGTAGTGCTCTCATGAGCATTTACCACATAAACTGGTTTGCCCAAGCAGAAGGCAAATTTGAAGGTTCTACAGCCATGCGCAGGACTCACTACACAGAAGTGATTCTAGTAGCAACATGTTTCCATGGAAACCTATGAATCAGTCCATAGGATATACCTATAATAAGAGAATGCTGGAAGGCACAAATAACAAGAAACACATGGGCAATAAGCAGTGCAAACTTTATAAGCCATAAGTTCTGGCATGTATCTTGGTTCTCACTGTATCTAATCAGATGGCTATTGATGTTCCATCATCAGTCATCTTCAATGATTTGCATAAGTTCCCGAAACAACAAAGAATCCTTCATTTCAGAACTTCTTGCATTAGCCCATGTGTGGACCATGCTTTGTTCTTCTGTGATAAAATCAAGTGTACCATGACTGCCTATTCCACTTATAAAGTGTTCCAAACATTAGGGCAAGTAAGACAGAAACAGTAAAAATCACATGCTTTATACATTTCCTATTTTTCCACAGGTTGCTTTTAGGGGGGGGAAATGGATTTGTGAAAGTGAACATGAAATTGCATTCTGACATGCACAGGAGAAACATGATAATCATACAATCTGTAGTTAAAAGCACCTGTGGCTCTAATCTCATGAACCATAAGCAGAGTTATATGGACTCCACATGCTACTTTGTGGAATCTTTTCACATTTTTTTCACATTTGTATTGTTTATCTGATCTGTAAGCAAATGAGCTAATGGGTTGTTTTTTTAAATAAGACAATCCTACATTGTCCTTTCAAAAGCTTAGATTTGTTTTTATAATAGTCCGGAGTAGCTTAATCTGTCCCTTTCATCATTGAATGTTTATGTTATATATCATCAAGTCCAAGCAGACACAGCAAAGCTGGGAAATATTTTATTTATTTGAATTTACTCAGGGAGAATTTGTTTTGAACAATTCTTTGCCACTATAAAGATTTCATATTAAATATACCCCATTACATAGTATTCTATAAATCTAGAAAATAAACTTCTAAGGCAGGCCTTCTTATCAAGTGTGCCCTGGGGCTAGGAAGGCTGTCATCTTTCATTTAATGTCTGTTATTTGGTCATCACGATTGCTGTTTTTGTTTTTTGAGTGATGCATGCCTGTCTTTCTTATAGGGAATCTATTCTGTAAACCTAAGAGTTAACTGTAGTCAGTTAGTGACAAGTCACACAACCACTTTTTCTACCCAACAATTGTAGTTATTATCTGGTGATTTCTTTATTTCTTTATATACTTCATTTATACACTGAATTTTCCCCATGGGGGCCCAATGTGGCTTATATCATTCTCTCCTCCATTGTATCCTCACATTAACCCTGTGAGGTAAGTGAGGATGAGATTGTATATCTAGCTCAAGGTCATCCAGCAAGCTTCCATGACAGAGTGAAGATTTGAAGCGGGGTCTTCTAGATCCTAGACAAACATTACACCTCACCAGAAGTTTTAGTGTTTATAAAATGAATATGCATATGAGGAAAGAGTTGCTGGCGTACCAGCTGGCAGATCTTTTTTGCTTCCATTCACAGGAGGTTGGGAGGCTGAAGACAAAGGACACAGTGGCTTCATTCTAAGGTAAACCAAGACTAAGGAGTAGTTCCTGAGAATTCCTTAGAATTCCTGAAAATCTATCATCAATGTCCACAGTACCACATCCAGATAAAGAAACTTGCATTCTGATGGCCTGTAGTATACAGGTAGATCTGAGAAGATGAGAAGCTCTGTTATTTGGAATGCAGGGCTTCATTTTCTGGTGAAAAAAATGAGGGGAAAAGGTTTCATAAAGACACATCATTGTTTGGAAATGGTTATAACGAAAAAAATATGAAGTGGTAAGTTAAATCTTTATCCAGATTTACAAATCAGATACATTTATTCAGGTCATTCCTTTGTATGAGCAAGTACTTCAAGAAAGCTGTTAAATTATTTACTTCATCTGTAACCTTCACTCTATAATCTATTACAGTGGCAGTATCAGCAGTGGTGGTATCAGTACTGAGCGGGGTGGGGCAGTGGCAGTATCAGCAGTAGGAAAGTTGGGGCAGATGCCGAGGTCCACTCCTGCTGTGAAACTATTGTTTTTTTCTCACATTGCAAACTTCATACCAGTTAAGTAGAAAATGATGACTTTCTTATTTTATGGTGATGGATGCTAAGCTCTCACCAAGGTGCCAAAGGACAATTTGCCCACTCAAATAACACACACTCCCCCTCTCTTTGTTGGCAGCAAATAACTGAACACTAGTGAGAATTTTTGGATTTCTGCATGTCACAGATTCAACAGGAAAAATGTCTTGCAAGTATTGTGTTGGGTAGTGTGACAGAAAAGCATGGATTGCTGTTGTATAATATTTGTGGCCAATACTTTGATAATGGTTCCAAAGGAGTGCAAAGCAGTGTTCTAAGAAAAAAACACAACCCAGGCATTATTTGTACCTTGTTCTCACCGCAAGTGGAATCTTGTGTTGGTGTATACTGCAGACAGTTCTGGCCAGCCTCCCAACCTCCTGTGAATGGAACATTATGCCACATTTATTAATTTTTTTCCTGGAGCAAGAAAATGCTGGGAAGTTGGATGCTGTCAAATCAGTTTTGTTGTAGTTGCCACAACTAGTCAATGCACGAGCTTTTTCATGGTACACATGTTGATCATTATGGATGCAAATAGGCAAATAATATAATTTTTGCTCAATCAGGGCCCCAAGGCAGTAAACAGTTTTAAAAAGATAATACAAATCAATTTTTAAAATAGTATATATATATAAAACCAACAATTAAGAATTTGGATTGTGTACTTTCTTGCAGTAACTAAGTTATGGCTCCTTTGATTCAGAACTGAGTGATAAAATTAAGTTCCTTTCTTTCTGCTTCATTATTCCAAATGAATATCTTCAGTATGTTAGGACTGTTCAGTTGGTTAAGGATTTTGGATGGATGTGGATTGGTCTCCTCACTTTCAGTTATGATGGTAGAGAAACTTTTATACACACCTAGACAATGAGGTTTCTCTATAACAATATTTCTACTAAATTCATTCATTCATTCATTCATTCATTCATTCATTCATTCATTCATTCATTCATTCACATTTATAGCCCGCCCTTCCCAGAGGCAGGCTCAGGGCAGGTAACAACACTTCATTTATACAAAATATATTAGTAAATACAATAAAATTCAAATTTAAAACATCATCATAAATATTAAAATGGTGGACACAGCTGATAACAAGAAATTTCTGGTTGTGGGAGGTTCCTGGCCATAGGCAGTAGTTGCTAACAGAGGGACAAACCCTCAGGGAGGCCATGTATGGACATTCTCTGCCTCAGCCAAAGTCCTGGCAGAACAGCTCCATCTTACAGGCCCTGCAGAATTGAAGTAAATCCCTCAGGACCCTGATGCCAATTTTATTGAATAGTGCACCAAATGAAATCATGGAAGGCATATTTTCTTCTCTCTGGTTTTATATAAAACAATAAAATTAACAAAGAAAGCACAGTGTGGTATGATTTCTTTTTACCAGAGCAAACAAATGGAAATTGAAAAGTGAGTGGCTGAAGAAGCAGAAGCAGAGTCAAATGGGAATGGCAAATGGAAAGGTATTAGAGGCAGGGCCGGCCCCAGGTGTCTGGGCGCCTAGGCAAGACAGCCTGGGGCGCCCCCCACGGGATGCCAACTCCCGGTGGGGCCTGGAGACGGGGGGGTGGGTGCCGGCTTTCTGAGCACGCCGCCTAGCGGCGTGCTCAGAGCGGGAAGGCGGCCGTGAACGGCCGTCCCGCCCCAGGGCCGCTGGAGACGGGGGGGGTGGAGCGCCGTTTGAACGGGCGCCCTTCCTCCAGCCCCAGCGCCGGCTGGAGGGCGCCGCCGGGCGCCCGCCGGCGGCGGGGGGAGCCAGGAAGGCGCTCGTTTGAACGGGCGCTCCTTCCCCCAGCCCCAGCGCCGGCTGAAGAGGGGGGGGGCGCCGGCTTCCTGAGCACGCCGCAGTAGCGGCGTGCTCAGGGAAGCCAGGAAAGGGGCGCCCGTTTGAAGGGCGCCCCTTCCCTCCCAGCGCCGGCTTCACGGGGGCGGGGCGGGGGCGCTTGGCACCCCTGTGGACCCCAGCGCCCTAGGCGAGCGCCTAGCTCACCTAGTGGGCGAGCCGGCAGTGATTAGAGGAGAAAGGGTTGTACCAAAGGGAAAGTGCCTCAGTTATACTCTTTCACCAAGGACCCATGCAAGCCTGTAACCTTCTGCAGCAGTCATGAGGTGATTCCTTATTTACAGTCTGACTGCATAATAATTAGTATAATTGTTATGAATGATGATATGATGGACCCGTGGCACTTCCCTACAATCAGGCAGGTTTTCCTGCAAAAAAACTGTTTCCAACTGTGACTGAGTAGTCCCACGTAGCGTGGATTTAGTTATGGTTTTAAAAGTCTGTCTGTCCCACCCTGTCACAAAGATCTAATGTATCTTTTAGCCCAGCCCAGGAACTTGATGGGATAAACAGGAGCCCCCTTGTTTTCCCCTTTCAAATGGCACTTGCGATGGTATAACATTCAAACAGGAATAACAATTTTATTTAACACACAGGGATTGATTAAGCGTAGTTAGGGGTTGTTTTTAATTGTTGTTAATATGGATTATACTTAAAAATGAAAATAGTGTTGTTGAAGTTTATTTCATACATTCTTGGATCTTATCAGTGAGAGGCATTTGACTGAGTATTTTAGTTAGAGTTACAATGTTTCTTCATATAGTTTCCTATGATGCTTCTGGTTTCCTGGATATGGTCCCTTTATTTGTGTACCTAAACTCTTTCCCTTTTGGAAACTGCAGTATATTACTACATCCTGAGGTGTCTAAATCTGATTCCCTTCACAACAGAACAGAAGTCTCCTTAGAGCAAACCCCCCTGTGTAATCAGGCAGAAATTCTTCTTCTTCTCCTCAGAAGATATAACCTTTTTCTTTTGGCCTGAGTGGGAGTTTCAGCCTACTGCCCAATCGCCTTCACCAAAATCTCAATCCCAGTTCTGGTGTCTGTGTAAAATGGACTTCAGTTTAGGCTGACTCTTAGATGCTTAGTTCTGATACTGAATTTTTCCTCAGAATTGACAGAAAACGGTTATCGCAAAGAGATATTTCCCTTCACTCCGAAGGTGAACCTGTCTGTCTGACTCTGTCAGACTCACTGACTCCAACCAACTCTGTCAGAAACCAACTGACTGACTGTCTAACTTATAAAAGACCAACTAGCCGAAAGACTCCAAAAACCCCATGCCCTCCGCACTCACCTAATCATATAGTTCTCCTCAACAGGCGCTGACCAATCAAACAGTAGAGGGGGGGAAAGCTCTCTGACATTGCTGTACCAGGAAATCTGTTGTTGTTAAGTGCTTACTCATCACAGGTGAGTATAAACTATGTCTGAAGTTTTCACAGCCTCTCTTACACCTCTATGTTTTGCAACTCTGTAAATATTCTTTGTGTCCCCCGTGTGGCTATTCATGGGAAAAAGTTCATGCTACAGGCTATATCCATATATAGTGCTGGACTGTTCTACTGCCATTTGCATATTCTAACCAATATCCCTGTTAAGTCTTGAAATGGGGTTGTTCCCCAGTCTCAAACAACTCCTCACAATAATGCAACATCTAATTTCAACATGGACAATGGTACCAGAGCTGGAATAAACCCAGATGCCAACTTTGCTGCCATATACACCCAGACAACACAACCACTGGACTTAACAACATCAGCTACACCATTTCAGGCTTCACGTGCTCATCTTCTAACACTGTATATGCTATTAAATGCCAACAATGTCCTTTGGTTCTCTACATAGGACAAACAGGTCAAACCCTATGCCAACGGATAAATGGACACAAATCTGACATCGAGAATCAGAAGACAGAGAAACCTGTAGGAGAACACTTCAGGCTTCCAGGTCATTCAGTGGGTGACCTCAAAGTGGCTGTTTTGTCACAAAGGAGCTTCAGGAACAGACTGGAAAGGGAAATTGCTGAATGATAAGTTATTACAACACTAGGAACAACACCCCCAGAATTAACCGTGATATTGGTTTTCTCACTGCATATGCTAAACTCATTCGGTCCTTACGTATATATTCACATCAAGAAGAGCTATACATTCATATTATTTTAGTGTATTTCTTATTTGGAATAGTAGATTGGAATAGAGATTGTAATGTAATGCAATGAATATTGGAATGTATTTCTCTACACAACCATTCACCCCACCTCAAAGAAAAGTATGCTATTAGTTACTTCCATGCTTGACAGGAGACAAATGGAGCATAACAACAGGATCTCAGTTATTTACTCTTAGCATTCCACAATTAAGAAGGATACATTTACACATTACTCTCCTACGCTAGCTGCTATCACTACATTCTCCAGCAGTGAATTCCACAATTTAATTACACAGCAAATAAATAATTTTTTTGGTCTGGAATCTATTGCCTATCAAATTTACCATTTGCCTCTGTGACTGTAGTATTCCAGGAGAGGGAAGAAAAGTTCTCTGTATCCATTTTTCCATCCCATTTATAATTTTATAAACTTCTATCATATTCCCCTGTCTCTTCTTTTTTCTAAATTGAAAAGTCCCAGACACTTTAGCCTTTAGGAACTGTACTGCAACCTTTTAATCATCTTGATTGTCTTGATGGTACTTTTTCCAGGTCTGTGATATCTGTTTTAAGATTAAATCACCCACAATTGCACACAGTATTCCAAATGAAGCTGTATTTTAGATTTATATAGTGGCATTACAATACTGACTGCTTTTCTCTTTTCTAATAATGCAGCATGAAGTTCACCTATTTCAGTGCTGTGGCTGCATATTGGCTCAATGTTTTCAAGATACCAATTATAGCTACTAGCATATACTTAAAGCAGGGGTGTAATACATGCAGCCCACTGGTCAGAACTGGCCCATCCAGGGCTCTTATCCAGCCCACAAGCAATTGGTCATTACCTTCATTGCCAGATGGGAGAGGCTGTGCATTATGTCCCTGTATACTGTCCCAGTGCTAATGTGCAATGGGTGGTGAAAGTGGAAGGGCAGGTATCAGGGAGACACTGTAAGGAAATACTGTAAGAGTGTTAATGTTTTAAGTATATTTGTATTTTGAGTAAAAAAATTGTTAATTGGGTTTGCCTGTGTCCTTTATAGAGTTTATATCTCTGGTACTTGGCATTATATTTTATGGCATATATGGCCTTGGTCTGACAAAGTGACATTTATATCAGATCCAACCCTCATAACAAACAAGTTTGACACCCCTAAACATTTTTTTTGTTCCAGTGTTTCATCTTACACTTATTTACACTGAATGTCATTTGATACATTGTTGCTCACTCACCAAGTTTAGAGAGATCTTCCTCGGTCTCTTCACAATTGGCCTTGTTTTTCACCATCTTGAATAATTTTGTGTCATCTGCAAACTTGGCCACTACGTTGCTCACCACCAATTCTGGATAATTTATGAACAATTAAATAGCATTGGTTCCAGTTCTGATCATTGTGAGCCAGGTAACATAGAAGGCTTTTAAGAATTATAGCATAGTAAATTCTGACTCTAGAATTAAAGAGACAGATGAAGGAAAGCAGACAGTTACTGTTTTACCATTTTCAGCAAGAAATATATTCCAAAGACAATTTTATTCTGAAAGTTCCTATCTGATAAACCAATTAAAAAAATCAACTCTATTTTTCCACCACTGATGATATTGTAATCACTTTAAACATATCATATGCCCAACAAGGCAGCCTCTTTGTGAAGAAACTTAGGACATTATTTGGAATGAGGCAACAGCTGGCAGGAAAAGGGTTAAATTCCTCCTTCACTAATTATTTGTCTTGATTATGCCTACATGAAATTTCTTTTCTGCTTCATATTAGGACAATGAGCTACCATTACTTATGTTTACAAACAATAGATAGTTTGGGCCTTAATTTTTGTCACAAATTTTTAATTTTCAATGAGTTAGATGAAATCTGCCAAGGGTACGGAGAGTGATGACAGCTAAGCCTATATTACTATTCCAATATACTTTACTTGTGCTGCTTAATCATTTTTTCAAGATAAGATTACCTGAATAATGTTCTTCTGAAGAGTGAATATATTAAGGGAGTTAGAATTTAATATACCATTGTCTTTCATGAAAAACAAAGTTTCATGTTGAAGAAGAGACATAATGAAAAGGTCATTTTCAGAAAATAGAAAATTTCAATGAGATAGTGGTAAGTTTAATATTTTCTGTTTGTGAAGGTTCTGGTAGGCTAGATTGGTCTTCCTATGGTACTTTACAAGGCCTTTTGATCATGGTGCTATTAATACAAAATAATGTCTGCTGTAGATTTAGTAACTGTCATCTATGGTGAATTACAGCAATATATCCATGATACAGTCAGTGCTACATTGTCATATAAATGTATCATAGAGCTTCTAATATTATTGGTATTTATTTATTTATTTTATTACATTTGTATCCCTCCCTCCCCACAAGCATATATAATTAATGAACAAACATCTTGTTTAGTGAAGATTATTGTCTGGATTTGTTATGGAGAACTGAAGTGTGACTCTCTTGAGCCTTCTGTTTCCATACGTCTGTGCCACATACTCTGTCAAGTGGATCATTGCCAAAGAAAACCATGCTGGGCTGGATAAACCAATGGCAGTTTCACATACAAATGCATTCATAACTCCATGAGTAACTTTTTTCTATGCTATTTTCCTCTTTCTCAAAACTAATGTGCACAGTTCTTGCCTAACCACAAGATTAAAGGCAGGGTATAAACATTTTAATAAATAAACATAAAAAATAAACTCATCACTACATTTTTATTGACTGTGGCCACATTTCTTTAATTTTGTCTAATAAAAGAAAAATAATAATATTATCACCCGTAGGAGAACTAGACCGACCCCAACCACTTCTAGTGGCTTGACTGGAGGTCATGACCTAATAGTTGTATGTTCAGCATCCTGGACCTCTTCAGGGTTAGTGCCAAGGGCAAAGACTCATTGGCTGATAAACGAACAAGTTTCATGTATCCATATATTTGCAAATGATGAGTCCCCAATGGAATGTACTTAATATTTATGAACTATCTTGAAAGCAGTTCTGAAAGAAGTCTCTTTCTGACAAACTGAAGAGCTCTCCCTTTGTTTATAATGTACTCTGATGGTATGGAATACATTGCTCCCTGGGAACTGTAGGGGATTTTTTACTGCCTTGACCCACCCCATAGTACCATGGCAATAATTCAATTCCCCCCCAAACTTATGAATATACTTTTGAATTATAAATATTAGTGTGTGACCATAACTCCATAAGGTTTTGCAAGGAAAACATCAAGATAATAGTTTGGCCCAAATAGTGAAGATAAGTGGGGACCTGCAACAAATTTTTACGTATTATTAATGCCTTTTTCATAGTACAGTTGGTTACTGGTTAAATAGCTTTCTTGCAGTAACCAATTTGCCAGTGTTTTGGATTTTCTCATTTTGGCAGGGTGTCCTCTTTTGTGAGTTACTTTTGGCATTGTATTGTTCTGTATAGTACTGATGAGGGATTGTTGTTTCTGAAAAAAAAGGCAGAGATTCTTTCAATTCAATAAGGGAGAAGGCAGCTCTGTGACAGCCTTCTGTGAAGGGAAGGGAGTGAAAGTTGGAGCCCACTTTCCTCTTTTTCCCTTTGTTTCTTCCTTTCTCTTTTTTTTAATGGAACAATGGAAAGATAGCTGCCTAGCCTTGCTCAGTTCCCTTGTGCATAGTCAGCTGAAGTTGCTTCAAAGAGAAGTTTACCTGGGAATTACATAAACTTTGTTTTATGTAAAACAAGATTTCAAAGATTGCCTTACTGGGTACTGTAAGTCTTGACATACTATAGGTGTCCTGTACCACTCTCCTTCTAAGTGCCCTTGCTAAAATTAAGTTTTAAAATTTAGATCTCCCAAAAATGGCGGGCGCGATTTCTCTATGATTTTCTGGCTAGAGTAGGCTCTTTTGGAACTTCCTACTTCCTGTCCCACCTCATGAACTGTCCTCCAGGAAACATTCCACTCTGTCAATCTTCCGGTCCTCCAAGGTCCACTCTAGCCTTCTTTCTTGTTTCCCTAGTCCTGAGTTTCGGTCTCTGACTCAGCTCTCTGTTATTTTTCACAACCGCAGGAATGTTAAACAAAGTCAATTTTTCACTAATTTAATACTTTGACAAGCTCCTTTTAAATCCACAATGAACAAATTGATTTTTTGCAAGTCTTATGCGCTTAACCACCTGCTTCAATTTTCACTAGAACTTCATCCCGGTAAGCAAAATATTTCTGTTACCTTGCATGTTTATCTTTAGGTTTCGCATTGCTTCTTTTTGCATTTCAATTGATCTTTGTTCTCAAGAAGTCGGGAAATGACGGATTTATGCTGATTTCTCAGCTCGGTTGGCTCCTTTAGTGTTGTCTTGCAAACACCCACTTCGGGAGGGGGATCAAAGCATAAACAAGCCTCTTCCGAGACTTGATCACACCGATCTCAACTCTCACTTGGACTTTGATGCTTGCTTGCCAACCCCCTGCCTGGGGGATGCTGCGTTGGGCAGTAAAATGCCCAAACTGTCAGAAGAAGCCACCGTCCACCCTGCATGATCGCAAGGTGCGTCATTTCGCCATTTGACTCTGACCGGAAGTTGGTTCCGGATTTCACTGTTGTTTCTTCTTAAGTGCTGTGTTTTGTGGCAGGAGACGGATTCTCATCTCCGGACACAGCTATGTCTTTTGGGTGGCTCATCAGGCCAATCAGTTGGCCATTGGCTCGCAGCTTGGCCTCAGCCATTAGGCTGCAGTGGAGTGGAGGGGGTGCCAGGGCCTATGCTGGCTGGGCCTCCTCCCTCTTCTGTTTGGAGATAGTTCTGCCTTGCTGCCATGTTTTGGTCATTCAGCTGGGAGGTAATGACTTGGGATTCCTGAAGGGGAAGGCCCTAGTGTTACAAGCTCAGGATTACTTGAGATACATTCAGCACCAATTACTAGACACAGTAATTGTACAGTTGGCCATGATTCCACACCTTGTGTGGCGTGGTGCTTGGGATCCCAGGGGGATCAGGAGAGCTTGGTGTAAGGCCAATGGGGAGCTCTGAAATATTTTACAGGTTGAGTTGGGCCACTATTTGCCTCACTCCCAGATTTGGCTTGATTGCCCCGACCTGTACAGGGGTGATGGCATTCACCTTTCCGAGAAGGGAAATGACATTTTCCTTCAGGATTTACGGGAAGGGCTTAGATTAGTATTAGGTGTTTGAGTGGGCACAGGGGCCTAAGCAGAGGCTTGGCCCTTGCAGTGGCAGAATTAGGTTTAGATAAATTTCATGCGGCTCCGTAAGCACCAATCAATAACTCTGTGGGGGGTATAGGGGTCTGCAGGATCACCCCTGTGGCCGTGTGGCCAGGGATGAGGCTTGCAGACTGCCTTTGGGGATGACCATGATGGAGAATCTGCACTGGCCATGCGGTGGTGTTGGAGGGATCCTCAAGGTGCATCCCAATCACTGGCTCAGATGGGTTTGCAAGAGACTTACAGTTGACTCCAACCTGGGGCCTTGGTGTCTTGCCAGTTATATGGTGAGGATGGGGTCGAGGTGACACCAGGCCTTGACTGTGCCACTGTTCCTGTTTGCCCTTGTCATTACTTTCAATATGTTAAATAAAGTGGTCTTAGTTTTATCCAACCTTGGTTGTCTGACTCTTTCTTCCATCTTGGGGGGGGAAAGGGGATAACATCAAATAATATCCATGCATTTATCAAAGGATTTGCCTTTAATTGTCTTGTATGTTAAATGCTTACTGTGTATGCTGAGAATCTCATTCAACATTCAAATGATATTTATTTTGCACACCACCAGCAACCCTTAGCTGTCTAATGTAGTTGCTGTTAATAGACCCTATTGGTAAAGCATCACAATAGGCCCTACAAAATTCGGCCAGGCTGAAGCAGTAACATATGATTTGAGCCTCAGTATGCCTTATGATGAGGCTTTACAAATAGCTGAGGAAAGAAGGAAAGTGAAAGGCATAGGTGAAAAGGAAAGATTTAACTAACTGAATGCAGATTTCCAGAGAAGAGCAAGGAGAGACAAGGAAGCATTCCTGAATGAGCAATGCAAAGTAATAGAGGAAAACAATAGAATGGGAAGGACTAGAGCTTAAGATTGCTGGGAAAAACATCAACAGCCACAGATATGCAGATGATACCACTCCAATGGCACAAAGCGAAGAGGTCCTAAAGAGCCTCTTGCTGAGGGTCAAAGAGGAGAGCACAAAAGTAGGCTTGAAACTCAACATCAAAACTACTAAGCGCATGGCATCTGGCCCTTGGCATCACTCCTTGGCAAATAGAAGGGGAAGTCTTGGAAGCAGTGAGAGACTTCACATTCCTGGGATCCAAGATCACTGCAGATGGTGACTGCAGCCATTAATTAAAAGATGCCTGCTCCTTGGGAGGAAAGGGATGGCAAACCTAGACAACATAATAAAAAGTAGAGACATCACCCTGTCAACAGAAGTCTGTATGGTCAAAGCAATGGTCTTCCCAGTAGTAATGTATGGCTGTGAGAGTTGGGCTATAAGGAAGGTCAAGTGCTGAAGAACAGATTCTTTTGAATTATGGTGCTGGAGAAGACTCTTGAGAGTCCCTCGGACTGCAAGGAGATCGATTCAATCAATCGTAAAAGAAATCAACCCTGACTGTTTCCTGGAAAGCTAGATACTGAAGCTGAAGCTCAAATACTTTGGCCACCAAATGAGAAAGGCGCACTCCCTGGAGAAGACCCTGATGCTGGGAAAGATTGAAGGAAGAAGAAGAAGAGGGGGACAGCAAAAGATGAGATGGTTAGACAGTGTTAAAAGGGGTAAATTCTCTGATATGAGGGCACATGTGAGAAAGAAACTGAAAAGAAAAGTAGAAAGGGTCAAAACCACTGGGGAAGCTTGGAGACTATTTAAAACTACAATCCTAGAAGCTAAGAAATAATATATACCACAGGTTAGGAAAGGCACAAATAGGTATAGAAAAAAGCCTGCATGGTTAACAAACAAAGTAATGGAAGCTGTAGAAGATAAGAAGGATTCCTTTAAGCGGTGGAAAGCTAGTCTCGGTGAAGTTTTTTTTTTTGTAGTAAAACTCTCCTAAAGAGGAGAGAATTTTATTCTTTTTATATAAGAAAAGGGTAGGGTAGACAGATGGAGAAAGAAAAAGATGGAGTGAAGTTTTTTTCTGTTAAAAAGGGTTAGTTTTAGTTAGTAATCAATACCATTTTTGGCATCTATCATGGTTAGAAGATCTTCTTTTAGCTTTGCAAAGTCCAAAATCATTCTGTTAATACAGTTAGTAAAGTCCATCGGGGTTAGTAATTAAACAGCTCCTTCCAGATGCAACACGAACAATCCTCAAGGTGTCTTCTTTTTAAGTCTCTTCCAATTATGGATTGAGTCCTTTTTAACCTGGATGCCTTCCATTCCATCGCCTCCTTCCCCTGGACTGCTGTCTTCTTCTCTGCTTGTCTCAATTTTGAGTACTGCGTCTTCCTCCCAGCTGGTGTGTCTCTTCAGAAGTTTTTGCTTTTTAAGGATGTAGTCCATCTTCCTTCTTTTCTCTTTTTCCTTGTACTTCTGACCTTCAAATTTCCAGGGCGCCGTAGCCACTTCACATGAAATTGGATCTCGGATGTATTGCCTGCTATGCTCAGCCTCCCCTTCTACTGGCAGAGTATTTTCTTTTATAAAAGCGGAATAGGCTTTGAGAGCCATATCCACCTCTTCTTTTAATTCTTTCGCTTCACTGCCAGTTAGGGGTGCCAAAACACTTGTCGAGGTAAATCCGAGATCTTCTTTCTCTTCTTCTTTTACGCCCTGAAGACTTAAAATCAAATTCGTTTTCTGTTCAATTTCCGCCATCTTCCTTGATGTTTCCGATATTTGTTTCTGTCGACTGATGAAGACACTTTCCACTTTGAGCAAAGTTTCGTTGATTTTCTGCATTTCCTCCAGCAGAGGGCGAAGTATCTCATTTTCTTGTTGATTGACAGCAAGCTCTGGGGGGGGGCTACCCAGACCGGAAGTCCCTCCTCTATTCTCTTCCGGTTTCTGTAGGACTTTCCCCGTTGTCGACATTTTGTTTTATTGTTTACTTTTACAAAGTTCGTGCCGCATCCCCCAGGAAGCTAAAAGGATCGTAATCTTCCGTACAACCCCAACGGTACTTTCACCAACACTGTTTTTTCTCTCTGCCCCCCTTCGCGCTCCCTTTTTAAATCTTGTTTCTCAAATGGGGTGGGGACTCCTCCCTCCTCCCAAACGGTTAACTGCTCACGGGGGGGCTCAAATTCACACTTCAATATAGATCTTCAACTCACGATTCGATGCCACTTCTTCTTTTTATGTTGAATCATAGCGCTGTCTTCACTCCTGGAAGTCGGTGGCACTGCTAAGTCCCATTATGGGCACGCCGCAGCGGGGCCGATTGGGGTGGGGAGAAAGCCTCAATTTCCCGGGTATCTGCCGGCAAAGAGGCTACTCCCCAAAGCGCCCCCGGTTCGGAGCCTTTACCTAAGGCTCACTAGGGTCTTTCGCACGTGCGAAGACCCCCCCTAACTGCGTGTGGGCTAACCACCTCCGGGAGCATCCCGAGAGGCGGCCGCCATTCGCAACGCCGAAACCGAAACCTCCCAGTCTCGGTGAAGTTGATAAAAGGGAACACAGGCTGTGGCAAATAAAATGCAAGTCTGTGATCAGGCAGGCAAAAAGGGAATACGAGGAGCATATAGCAAAAAACATAAAGACCAACAATAAAACTTTCTTCAAGTACATTAGAAGCAGGAAACCAGCCAGGGAGGCAGTGGGACCCTTGGATGACCAAGGGGTAAAAGGAGTACTGAAGGATGATAGGGAAATGGCTAAGAAGCTAAATGCATTTTTTGCCTCTGTCTTCACCGTGTTAGATGAGAAGTGCTTGCCCACTCCAGAACCTCTGAATTCGGGAGTGGTGTTGAAAGACCTGAGTCAGATAGAGGTGATGAAAGAGGAGGTCCTACGACTGATAGACAACTTAAAAACTGATAGATCACCAGGCCCGGATGGCATACATCCGAGAGTTCTGAAAGAACTCAAATGTGAACTTGTGGATCTCCTGACAAAAATATGTAATCTTTCATTAAAATCTGTCTCCATTCCTGAGGACTGGAAGGTAGCTAATGTCACTCCCATCTTTAAAAGGGTTCCAGAGGAGATCTGGGAAATTACAGGCCAGTCAGTCTGACATCAATACTGGATAAGCTGGTGGAAACTGTTATTAAGGTAAGAATTAGTAGGTACATTGATGAACAAAAACTATTGAGGCAGACTCAGTGTGGGTTCTGTAAGGGAAGATCTTGTCTCACTAACCTGTTAGTGGTTTTTGAGGAAGTGAACAAACATGTGGACAAGGGGGACACAATAGATGTTGCTTACCTTGACGTCCAGAAATTTTTTTGATACAGTTTCTCATGAAAGGCTCCTAAGTAAGCTCAATAGTCACGGGATAAAAGGACAAGTCTTCTTGTGGATCAAAAACTGGCTAATTAATAGGAAACAGAGAGTGAGTATAAATGGGAAACTTTCTCAGTGGAGGGTGGTCAGCAGTGGGGTACCACAGTGCTCAGTACTTGGTATGATGCTTCTTAACTTGTTTATTAATGATTTGGAATTGGGAGTAAGCAGTGAAGTGGCTAAATTTGCAGATGACATGAAGTTGTTCAGGGTGGTGAGAACCTGGAAGGTTTGTGAGGCACTCCAAAGGGATCTGTTGAGGATGGGTGAGTGGGCATCAATGTTGCAAATGGGGTTCAATGTGTCCATGTGCAAAGTGATGCACATTGGAGCCAAAAATCCTAACTATAAATATATGTTTATGGGGTCCAAACTGGCAGACACTGACTAAGAGAGAGATATTGGAGTAATAGATAACTCAATGAAAATGTCAAGACAGTGTGCGACTGCAATAAAAAGGCGAATACTATGCCAGGGATTATTAGGAAGGGAATTGAAAGCAAATCAGCCAGTATCATAATGCCCCTGTATAAATCAATGATGCAACCGCGTTTGGAATACTGCATACAGTTTTGGTCACCATGCCTCAAACGGGATATTATAGCATTGGAAAAGGGCAGAAAAGGGCAATGAGAATGATAAAAGGGTTGGAGCACTTTCCCTATGAGGAAAGGTTAAAGCACTTGGGGCTTTTTAGCTTGGAGAAATGACGGCTGAGGGGTGACATGATTGAGGTTTATAAGATTATGCATGGGATAGAGCAGGTAGAGAAAGAAGTACTTTTCTCCCTTTCTCACAATACAATAACTCATGGGCACTTCATGAAATTGCTGAGCAGTCAGAACAGATAAAAGGAAATACTTCTTCACCCAAAGAGCGATTAACACGTGGAATTCACTGCCACAGGAGGTGGTGGTGGCTACAAACATGGATGGCTTCAAGAGGGAATTAGATAAACATATGGAGCAGAGGTCCATCAATGGCTATTAGCCACAAGGTATCGATAGGGACTCTCAGGCTGGGGCAAGTGATGAACTGTATTCTTGGTGCTTGGGTGGGGCAACAGTTGGTGGGCTTCTAGTGCCGTGGCCCCACTGTTGGACCTCCTGATGGCCCCTGGTATTTTTGGCCACTGTGTGACAGAGTGTTGGACTGTATGGGCCATTGGCCTGATCCAACATTGGCTTCTCTTATGTTCTTATCGATGCAATGAAGACAAAATTATGCAAAATCCAGAGCACGATGGAAGACAGGAGGGCCTGGCATGATATGGTCCATGGGGTTGCGAAGAGTCCAACTCGACTGTGTGACTGAACAACAACAAGAAGAAATTTCTTCAAGAATATTGGAGAAATCAAGGGAATCTTCTATGCAAAGCTGGCCATGATAAAGGACAAAGACAATAGGGACCTAACAGAAGGAGAAGAGATTAGGAAGAGGTGGCAAGAATACAAAGAAGAATTATACAAGAAGGATCTAAATGTCCTTGACAACCATGATGGTTTGATCACTGACTTCGAGCCAGACATCCTGGAGTGTGAAGTCAAATGGACCTTAGAAAGCATTACTATCAACAAAGCTAGAGGAGATTATGGTATCTCAGTTGAGCGATTCAAAGTCTTAAAAGATGATGCTGTTAAAGAGCCGCGCTTAATATGCCAGCAAATTTGGAAAAAACAACAGTAGCCACAAGATTGGAAAAGATCAGTTTAAATTCCAATCCCAAAGAAGTGCAATGCCAAGGAATGTTCAAGCTATTGCACACTTGCACTCATTTCACACACTAGCAAGGTCATGCTCAAGATCCTACAATCTAGACTTCAGCAGTATGTGGATAGAGAACTGCCAGAAGTACAAGCTGGGTTTCAAAGAGGTAGAGGAACTAGCGATCAAATTGCCAACATTCGCTGGATTATGGAGAAAGCAAGGGAGTACCAGGAAAACATCTACTTCTGCTTCATTGACTATGCTAAAGCTTTTGATTGTGTGGACCACAACAAACTGTGGCCTTAAAGAGATGGGAGTACCAGATCACCTCACATGTCTCCTGAGAAACCTATATAAGTGTCAAGAAGTGACAGTTAGAACTGGACATGGAAAAACTGATTGGTTAATAATAGGATAATGTGCAAGGCAAGGATGCATATTGTCACCCTGCCTATGTAATTTATATATAGAATACATCATGCAAAATGCTGGCCTGGATGAATCACAAGCTGGAATTCAAATTGCCGGGAAAAACATCAACAGCCTCAGATATGCAGATGATACCACTCTGATGGCAGAAGGTGAAGAGGATCTAAACAGCTTCTTGCTCAGAGTGAAAGAGGAGAGCGCAAAAGTTGGCTTAAAACTCAACATCCAGATAACTAAGATCATGGCATCTGGCCCCATCACTTCTTGGCAAATAGAAGGGGAAGTCTTGGAAACAGTGACAGAATTCATGTTCCTGGGATCCAAGATCACTGCAGAGGCTGACTGCAGCCATGGAACTAAGAGACACCTGATCCTTGGGAGGAAAGCAATGGCAAACCTAGACAGCATAATAAAAAGTAGAGACATCACCCTGCCAACCAAAGTCTGTATGGTCAAAACGATGGTGTTCCCAGTAGTAATGTATGGCTGTGAGAGTTAAGCTATAAGGAAGGTCAAGTGCTGAAGAACAGATTCTTTTGAATTATGGTGCTGGAGAAGACTCTTGAGAGTCCCTCGGACTGCAAGGAGATCGATTCAATCAATCATAAAAGAAATCAACCCTGACTGTTCCCTGGAAGGCCAGATACTGAAGCTGAAGCTCAAATACTTTGACCACCAAATGAGAAGGGAGCACTCACTGGAGAAGACCCTGATACTGGGACAGATCAAAGGTCAAAGAAGAAGGGAATGGCAAATGATGAGATGGTTAAACAGTGTTATCGATGCAACAAACATGAAATTGAACAAACTTCTGAGGACGATGGAGGACAGGAGGGCCTGGCGTGATATGGTCCATGGGGTTGCGAAGAGTCGGATTTGACTGTTCTACTGAACAAGGACAACAAATGCCTTATGAAAGACAACTATTTTTAATCTTATTTAGGGTCTTTGATTGCATTCTATGTTATTACTTATTAAATCCAATTTGGATTGGTGCTATTAATAAGGAGACAGAAGAAAATTCAGTCTGGTTTCCTTCGGAAATCCTAGCCCCCCCCCCAAGGGTTCTAAGACAACTGAATCTTTTCTTAAAAATCCCCCAAAACTGTAAGAAAAAATATTTCTTGTATATATTCATAGAAAATAGGCTGGCTTACAGTGCAGTCCTTAGAAAACTTAACTCAGTTGGCTTCCGGTTTTTGGCTCAACGATGGTGGTCACTCTCCCCTTCACTTGGGGGAGTGACACACACACCAGCAGTATGGAGGGAGGCTGCTGAAGCAGTTTCCCTACGGAGCCCGAGAGTAGGGCTCCTAGCCATAGGGCTTTTGAGGGGTAGCCTCTTCAATGGCGTAATGCCATAAAACTGAGGCACTCCTCCACCCTGCCAGTCCTGCTGGTGTGTGGCCTTTGGGCACTAGCTGGGCTGGCCGGATCAAGCGCTGGAGATTGAGTGACAGATGAAAATATAAGTGAGGTCGAGAGTGGCCGATAATGAACGTGAGTTTGATGTAAGCGAACTTTGAAATAACTGGAAAATCCCTCAAACCCCCCCCCCCACCTTCTGCAAGTGAGAAAGATTAGCGGAGAAGAGAGGGGGAAGGGAAAAATGGAATGTTTGGCTTGTTTTGAGAGACTTACCAGAGCGGATTTAAATCATAAGTGATTTTCAGAGGTTGTGAAATAGTGGTTGGCTTTTGTAAACAATCTGCAAAGATGTTGGGCACAGGGAGGAAAGGAACGAAACCGAAACTTGTGGGCAGCCAAAGCCCGAGGCCAGAAGAAGAGGGAGTGGATGTCATCAGACTCCTAGCGGATATGCTCAAGCCCGTGATGGACTAACTCACTGGTATTAACCAGCAGTTAACCACTCTCAATCAAAATTTTGCAGCACAATAGTTCCAGCTGGCAGAAACGGTTAAAAAGACGGAGCAAACGGTAGAAGTAGTGAAAAAGATGCATGCTGAGAACAAGATTTTGAAGAAAAGGGTGGACAAATTAACAAATAAACAGAATCACCAAGAAAACAGACTATTATTTCTACAAATGGAAAAAGCGAATATGGTCCTCAGATTCCAGGGAGTTTCTGAATCTCTGAATGAGGATTTGAAGAAGCTACTCAGTGAGCTTATCGCACCAGTAACAGGCTTGAAAGTGGAGGAATTTATGAATGATATGGAATCAGCATACAGAGTGTATTCTAATTACGCCAAAAAAAAAAAATATAGCCTGCCTGGAGAGATATCAGTCAGATTCTCAAGAAGACAAACTAGGGATGCAATTTTAAAAGCCACATCAGCAACTCCACTGAAATCGGGGAATACATCTATCAAAACTCTAAAAGACATTCCATTTGAAATTTGTCAAAAGAGAAAGGTCTACAAGGACTTCCTTCAAACTAACCAAATCGGATATAAGTGGGTAGTCCCAGAAGGGGTCGTCTTTAAGCTCCATGAAAAAAGAGAGAAGATTGACTTTGTACACAAGGCTAAAGAATTCCTGAAATGCCATCTGGGAACCAAAGAAGACAGTGAAACTGGTTCGAGTGGCTCCACACCCTTGGAGACAGACGAGGACCTGCCTGCAGAAGAAGGCGCTGCTGCCCGCAAACCAGCTTATGCTTTTAGAGATAGAAAGCCTAAGTAAAGGTAGAAGGACTCTGAAAATGGCCTTTATGAAGCGAGTTGGGGGATGCTCTGAAGCTCTCCCATAACAAGTAACCAGTTAATATTTGAGCAGAGATAGATAGCAACTCACAGCATGCATTGTTTACTAACAGTGTAGTACTAACATAGATTCTTACTGGGATAATGATCTCCTACTCTCGGGTTTTTAGTTTAGTGTGGGTATACTTTTCTTTCTCCTTAGTTGTTGTTCCCCTCCCCTTTTTTTCATTGTAGTTTAGTTGTATAATAAAAAAGCAATAAAAAATCCCCTTCAGGGGGTCAAAAAAAAGAAAAGAAAAGAAAACTTAACTCAGTCTAAGCTCATTGATTTCAATCGGTTTAGATTGGAGTAATTCCATTGAGGATCGCACTGTTAAGAATTGTGCAGCATTAAAAATAGATCATAAGGCACATTTCATAAAGTGAGATTTGTGCTTTTCTTAAACCTAGGACATCATAGTAGTCAATATATTGTAAAATAACATTGTCCATGCAACAATTATGCAGTTGCACTCATAAATATTAAAATAATTCATTGGAAACATACCTGTAGTGTTCCATTAACAGGAAGATTGTCAGCATCATGAAGTCAAGCCTCCTTAGAGAAATTATAAAAAAAAAACATATTTTATACTGCAAATATGAAAATCAAAATTAGGTTTATTTAAGCGTAACTTAACAATATAACCAGATGGCTCTGTCCTGTCATATCTTATAATCAGCTGTAGCATCCATGACTGCTAATTGATCTAATAGCGGATCTAAATGTAGTTGACAGGAGCTTCCTTAATAGCAATGTCTCAGAGAGGGAAAAACTAGCTATGAGCAACTGGTGACCTTTGGCTACCATGTTAACACCTCTAATACTGACTGGCAGAGTAATTAGAGTGAAAATCATTTCAGCAATATAGGTGGAATCATTATGGTCATCCATTAAAGTGACCAAGAGTGATTTTAGATTAACGGGAAAGATATGGTCCCCTGATCACATCACAGAATAGCAATATAAAGTAAATCAGGAAGGTGTGTGTATATAACTGTACTGACTATATGTAGTTTTACCACATAAATACAGCTATATTACTAATTATACTAAATAGAGGTTACAGCTATTGTTACAGCTACCAACACTATTCTTCTGAAAATGTTCAGATGCATTCAGAATCTTTAATTTAACATTCCGCAAACTATAAAAATGACCAATGCAAAGAAAAATTGAAAACAACATTGTTTAATTACAGGAGTTGAATTTTGATGGGAACATATACATAACATGAATCGTTTGGCTTTATTTATTGCAGACAGCCAAAAGTCATTGCAATCATAATATAGAAAATGACAGAAATTGTTTAAAATAATGCAATGATGATACAGAAAGCATTAAAACATGCAATAAAAAAACATTGAGTTTCTTTCCATAAAACAAAGTTAGCATGGCTGTTAGCATAGTCTGAAAACACATAACCATTAAGGTTAATCAAAGTTTATAAAATGTAATGCTGGACAAATAGGAATCTCTACTATGGTCCCTTTTTACTCCAGCTTCTCTGCAGCAGGCTGAACTTGGTATCCCCTCAAGGTTTGTGTGCATGTTGCCCTACTAATTCTTTGAGGACACAGAAGAATATTCCAGACAGCTAGCTTGTAATCCAAAGCCTTCTGAAGCAATTCTAATGCAGAAAGATATCATAACATGAATAGCAACTATAGTACACTAACTAGGCAATTAAGTTTCACTGACTTTTGAATAAGTATGCATAGCACTGGGCTGGTAATTTCTTTATATTTAAGCTTCACTTAGCAATGCTTGTGCCATTGACTTCAATGGGATGTAGTCATAATGAATTTGAGCAGAACTGGGATTATTGATTTCAGCAAGTTAAGAGCCAGTCTAATTCATCTATATATCTCATTCCCAACAGTCCCCTATGTGCAGATACTTATTTCTACAGATAGGGGCACACTCTTCCCCAACAGGTTTTTCTACAGGGGACTCAGTGGCTATGCAGAAAAATCCAAAAAGTTTGTTAGAAAAAACCTCTAGGAGGGTTGAATCCCCCCCAATACCTTTTGAAATGGCCCCCACAGGGACCTACTTCAGGCCTCACCACATCGACAGTAAGAGGAGACAGGGACAGAGAGGGCAGGAAGCAAAAGCAGGACTTGATCTAGGATTGGGGAAGATACTTCCTGCAGTATGAATGGCTAAACAGCAGGGGGGTTGGAGCCAGGCCTGGGACTAGGATTGCCTGCTCCAGGTTGGGGAATTCCTGGAGATTCTGTGGTGAAGTCTGAAGAGTGCAGAGCTTGGGGAGGGGAGAGGCCTTAGTTGTATATAATGCCACAGTGTCTACCCATTTTCTCCAGAGGGACAGATCACTGTTTCTGGAGTTCAGTTGTAATTCAGGGGGTGGGGGGGGCTCTAGGTCCCACCTGGAGGCTGGCTAACCTAGGCCTAGCAGCAGCCTCAGGATAAATTGATACCACCTGATTTGCATGATTCATCTAGGCCTGGCTGCTTGCTACTGTGCTTTTGGACCAGTCATAGGTTGTGTTCAGACGGGTCTTTAGATCCAACGCAGGTACAAATGCCTGGCAGATCTAAAGGTAACAATGAGGCAGAGATATCTGGGAAAGGTGCTGCTACTGTGATCAGCCCGTTCAGCCCCACCAGGGAACCGGAGTATAAAGGCACTGGGGAAAGTCCAGTCCTAATGCTTGCCAATGGGCCAAGGATGGACTTTCCCCCATCTGATCATTCAAGCGCACAATCAAGCTGTCAGGATGGTTTGGGTAGTCCATCCTGAACAGCTACCATTTTAAAAAATACTCTCAGCGATATGCGCATAAATGTGTGACAGTTCCTGAGTGCCGCTCAAGTGTTCCAGACAATTTCATGTTCCTTAATGGTGTGGGAACTTTCATTAATTGCAAGGGGATCGAATCCTAGAGAAGGAGGATAGGGTAGGACTTCCCCCACATCAAATAGTCCCCCCACCAAGCGAGATCTCAATTGCCAGCAGGGATGGCCAGGACTCGTTTTATCATGCTCTCCATGGCAAATCAGTACCAGGACAGTGAATGAGCAAATGGTTGAAGTGGATTGAGCCTATATTGCAGGGACGGTCTTTAAAAGAACCAATGAGATCACAGAATCTGGCATAGGGATTTTGACTCTATGTACTGGTGGTGGTGCTTTAACTACTCGATTCTGTGTGTGCGCAGAAAAACAAGTACGTGGTGAAGCGCATATGCGCATGCACAACCAGAGTTTTTTTAAAAAAACCAATTGTGTGGCTCCTTTTGGTGGACACCCATAGGTCATCAGGACAATTCACCATGGAGTCCACACGTGGTAAGGTGATTCGGGGGGAGCTGTCTGGTCATGAAACACTGGATAAAAAAGATCAGGATCAAATTAGAGCCGAGGCAACAGTGGGATAGCCCATCTGAATGCAACCACATACTTTCAGTCTAACCTACCTCATAGGGTTGTTGTGTGGATAAAAAAGAGGCAAGGATAATGTCAACTGCTTTAGTACCCACTGTGGAGAAAGGTCATGGTTTTCCTCAGTAGAAGCTGCAGGGGGAAAGGAGATGGAAAGCTGAAGAGAGAGAGGGGCAGATAAAGATAGGTTGGCTGTTGGGTGGAAAGGAGATAGGGATGCCAACTCCAGGTTAGGGAATTCCTGTATATTTGAGGGGTGGAGCCTGGGTATGGTGGGGATTGAGGTGAGGAGGGACTTTAGACAGATATAATGCCACAGACTCCACCCTCCAAAGCAGTCCTTTCCTCCAAGGGAACTAATGTTGCCAATCTCCATGTGAGTGCTGGAACACTCCTGGAATTACAACTGATCTCCTGATGACAACTGATCTCAGTTCCCCCAGAGAAAATGGCTGCTTTGAAGGGTGGAATTGGTATTTTACCCAAATCTCCAGTAATTTCTCAACGTGGAGCTGGCAACCCTAAGAGAAACTGATCTCTGTATTTGGGCAATCTGTTGTGATTCCTGGAGACCAGCTACTACTACCACTGCTGATGTGGGGGGGGAGTAGGTGGGAGGACAGGAGAGTGACAGGGTGGAAAGAGTGATATGGTAGGGGCAGAAAGGAAGGGACAGGCATGGAGGGGAGAGAGAAAGCAAGAAAAGGGGTGGCAGGAAGGAGAAAGACTGTGAGAGAAGTAGGGGGAGAGGGGAAGAAGCAGAGTTAGGGGAACTGGATAACCACTCCCGCAAGTTTCTTATGGGTCCACATTTGTATGTCATATTAGTGATATGAGAAATCCAGATCTCAGTTTAGTGTAGTTTTTCTTACATGCAGCAATTACCATAATATTAAAGCTTTAGATGTGCACTCAGATATATCTGGTCCAAATAGGTACCCAAAAATACCGTAAATGGATTTTGGGGTATACTTGGGTATCAAAAGCAGTATTTGGGATCCTTGGGGGAATATTGGTTTCCAGTTCTCAGCCAGAGAGCACCTCACCTGGCCTGGAGAGGGCAGCTCAGCTCAGCTAGTGAGAATCTTGTCCTTCCTTGGGTGGGTGGCTTGGCTGGCAAATCTTACTTGGTCCAGCAGAGATGTGGACACTTCCCTCCCTCTTATATTGGGGTGGGGCTCTTTTCCAGGGCCATTTTTCTCCCCAATTCCAGTTGGAAGGCTGCAAGTTGGATGGTTGAGCATACTTTGTTCAGGGACCTGTAGAACTGTAGAAAGCACCACTTTGCTTGAAACTTGGGGAAATAAATTTTTAGTGGATAGGAACCCTAATGATTCCAGAATACTAGAACAATTCAAACCTGACTCCTGAATGGCACCAGGAGGCCTGAATAGCATCAAATACTGGTTTTTATGCCCTTCCTGAAATCCAAATATGAAAAAATACAATTTTTCCCCATCCCTAATTAATACGAGACTTGTGGATATATAATATACTGGCATGATGTAGTGAATCAGCTCATAGTTTATTCGGTAACAAGGCAAGTTTAGCTGGCTTGCAGGCCGGTTTATAACCCCAAGACAAACCATACCCCAACACACCCCAACACCTGTGATAGGTCTATTTACAGCATCAGTCTTTCATAGGTCGAGTCTTGGATCCTAGCCTCCCGGTTGGAGCGGGGTTAGGATCCAATCGTCCATTGTTTTTTTCAGTGAAGCTCAGGCTCTTTGCTCGGCCACGTGCGGCCAAGCCAACACATGTGGTTATATCAGTACACAACAGGATATCACTAGCCATTGCTCTAATTTGGTATATTTTTAAAGCAGAATTACAGATTATATGTAGTAGGGGTGTGCACCAAGAAAATTTGGTTATAATTTTGGATTGGGGGATTTTCAGGTAGGGCATTACCACTTCAGGATTCAATTCTGTGTGGTTCTGACATTTGGAACCATTATTTTCAATGAGAAATGCATATGAGGGTCTGGGGCATATACAGATAATGACACCGAATTTGCAGAGAACACAGCCCTTGCTCTCATCAGAAAACTTTGTAATTTCCAAGCAGATTGGACAAAGGGGTTCAGTTTTACAGAAATTCTGTGCAGCTGCAGTTGTCTCTACTGATTCCTAAAATGGCAGTCAAGCAGTAGCCTAGCATTTTTCTACTTTTATAATGGCTGCCAACAATTTCTTACCTTTCCACTGAAAACCTTGCATTTGCCATCCTTCCTTCTTGTGGCTTCTCTGTTTCTTTTCACAAAGTGAAATAGCTCCCTTTGAAGACACCCCCCCAGTCCATTTCTGTCAGTCTGCCATTATGGGATTATATTAAAACAAATGATAGGAATGCTTATTGGGAACATGGTGGGAGGCCTGAAGGCCCATTGGATTTAATGGGAGTCAGGATTGAGAATTGACTTGCATAGGCTCTATTGAAATTAGGGTTGCCAAGTCCATCTGTGCCCCACAGTGGGGGACTTTGGGGAGCGTTCCCGGAGGGGGTGGGGCATCCCTGATGTGATGATGTCATGTTTGGGATGCCCGCCCGCCCGATCTCTGATGGCTTCTTGCACTTAAAGGGTCTCCCTTTAAATGCAGGGAGCTGGAAGGCTTTGCATGCCTGATCTCCGCATGGAGATTGGACATGCAGGGCCCTTTCCTGCCGACTCCCTGCACTTAAAGGGAGCTCCTTTAAGTGCAGAGAGCTGGAAGGCTTTGCACACCCGATCTCCGTGCAGAGATCAGATGCACAAGGCGCTTCCTGCCAGCTCTCTGCACTTAAAGGGAGACCCTTTAAGTGCAGGGAGCTGGAAGGCCTCGCATGCCCGACCTCCTCGCAATGGCTATGTGGAACGGATTATGAGAAACCTCGAGGTTTATAAGATTACTAGAAGTAAGGCCCGTTGTGGAAATAAATACAACAGGCTCTAGAAAGAGGCTCTGGGAGAGTGCCCTGGCTCTGGGCACACAGTGTGAATTTGCTGTGGTGACCTCAGCAGGGTATAATGACAGAGACCACCGTTTTCTCCAGAGGAACTGATCTCTGCTACCTGAAGAGCAGTTGTAGTTTTGAGTGATCTCCAGCCCTCACCTGGAGATCAGCAACAATTGTTACCCAGGAGGAAATGGCTGGTTTGGAGGGTGGAGTCTATGGCATTCTACCTGCTTGAGGTCCAACCCCTCCTCAAACCCCACCCTCTCCAGGTTCCACCCCTCAAATCCCCAGGAATTTGCCATCCTGGAGTTGGCAACCCCATCTCCTTCCCAGCTAGCCATCAACCTACTGTTATCTTCCCTTCTGACTTCAGCTGACTTCTGCCCTCTCTCCTGCAGAGCAGTTGTAATTCTGAGTGGTCTCCAGCCCTCACTTGGAGATTAGCAATAATGGTTCCCCATGAGGGACTGGCTGGTTTGGAGGGTGGAGTCTATGGCATTGTCCCTGTCTGAGACCCCACCCATCCTCAAACCTCACCATCTCCAGGCTCTACCCCTCAAATCTCCAAAAATTTCCCAACCTGGAGTTGGCAACCGTATCTCCCTCCCAGCCAATTGTCAACCTACCGTTATCTGCCCCCTGACTTCAGCTTTCCATTTCCTCCCACCTCCCTCCTGGAGAGCAGTTGTAATTCTGATTGATTTCCAGCCCCCACCTGGAGATTGGCAACAATGGTTCCCCGGGATGGAATGGCTAGGTTGATGGGTGGAGTCTATGGCATTGTACCTGTCCCACCCCTCCTGAAACCTTACCATCTTCAGGCTCCATCCCTCAAATCTCCAGGAATTTCCCATCTGGAGTTGGCAACCCTATCAGGACTGGCCCCAATGAGTTTTCTCCCAAAGGCCAAAACAGGTGATAGGACCAAGCTTGGTTGCCTACCAACAGGCACTGAGGGGAAAGTAGGGTTGCCAGCTCTAAGTAGGGAAATACCTGGAGATTTGAGGGGTGGATCCTGTGGAGGGCAGCATTGGGGGGGGGCGGAAGGACTCAGCAGGGTATAATGCCATAGGGTCTACCCTCCAAAGCAGCCATTTTCTCCAGGGGAACTGATCTTGGTCATCTGGAGATCAATTGTAACAGCAGGAGATCTCCAGGTCCCACCTGGAGATTGGCAACCCTAGGGGAAAGACAGCTGCACAGCAGGGGGTGGAAGAGAATGGTTTGATGGCCAAGATTGGCAACAATAGTTCCCCAGGAGAAAATGGCTGGTTTGGAGGGTGGAGTCTATGGCACTGTACCTGTCTGAGGTCCCACCCCTCCTCAAACCTCACCCTCTCTGGGCTCCACCCCTCAAATCTCCAGGAATTTCCATACCTATAGTTGGCAACTTTATCTCATCCCCTCTCAGCAGCCTCTTCCTAGGCAAAATTCTGTCTTTCTCATTAGCGGGGAGCAAAGCAGTTTACTTCATTCTTTTCGGCTTTGTGATCTGTACAGCAACCCTGTAAGGCAGGTTAGGCAGAAAGTCTCCAGCTGGTCCAAAATCACCCAGGCAGTTTCCATAGGGATGCTCCTGCTGAACAGAGGCAAGCAGCCAGGCCTAGGGTTGCCATTGCCAACAAAGACAAATTGATGCAAAGCAGGATGGGAAAGTCTCCATATCTCTATTTTGCCTTCAATTGGTTTTGATGCCAGCAGAGTGAGAAAATGCCAGAGGCTCTGGGTGGGTAAATGCACCAAATAATTCCTAAAGATTTTCCACTGTGTTGATAAATCATTTTCTACACTCACAGTGTCCCCTGCCAGAATTAGTACCAGATCTTTTTTTGCCTTGTGGTATTTTGCTTGTGGTGTGACCTGTCTTTTTTGTGGTGTGGCATGGTTATGTTATTGGGTTTGTTTCTTTTGAAGGGGAAGTGTTGTGAGTGAGGACATATTTCACCTCAGAATACAACAGGTTGCATAAACAACGGACAATTCCAACTGTCTTGTGGTGGGGGGGGAGTTTGAGGTGCGAAATGGAGTGAAGTCCAATCAGCTTCTGTATGCAAATGAGCTTGAAATGCTGGCCCAATCAGAGAAGAGTGGCCTAAGCTGCAGAGGGTGGGAGAGAACTCAGGCAACGCAGCTAGTGGATAGGGACAGATTCTGAGCGACATACCAGGGAGCGAATTGATTTTGCCAAGCATAGAACCTTGCCAGACCACTACCCTTTTATTTAATAGGACAGGATGAATGGGATTGAGCAGGTTGAGAAAGAAGTACTTTTCTCCCTTTCTCACAATACAAGAACTCGTGGACACTCCATGAAATTGCTGAGCAGTCTGGTTAGAACAGATAAAAGGAAGTACTTCTTCACCCAAAGAGTGATTAACATAAGGAATTCACTGCCACAGGAGGTGGTGGCAGCTACAAGCATGGACAGTTTCAAGAGGGAATTAGATAAACATATGGAGCAGAAATCCATCAGTGGCTATTAGCCACAAGGTATAGATAGGAAATCTCAGTCTGGGGCAGGTGATGCACTCTATTCTTCGTGCTGGGGGGGGGAGCAGTGGGAGGGCTTCTAGTGTCCTGGCCCCACTGCTGGACCTCCTGATGGCACCTGGTATTTTTGGCCACTATGTGACAGAGTGTTGGACTAGATGGGCCATTAGCCTGATTCAACATTGGCTTCTCTTATGTTCTTATGTTAAACCTGTCCTGGGCCTGGAATCAGTGCTCTGTGGCTGGAATGACAGCCTCCAGGGTGGAATGACAGCCTCTAGGGGGGTGGAATCAGTGCTCTGGGGGGCTGCCATTCAAGCCTTGGAACAGTTCATATAGTTCCAGGGGTTGTTATTCCACTCTGGAGGCTGACATTCCAGCCCCAGAGCACTGATTCCACCCCATGGGACTGCTATTCCATTCTGGACCTGTCACTTCAGTCTCCAAGTATCTTACCTTGAAAGTCAGCATTCCCTGGCACTGCCTTTGGCCCTACTACTCAACACTTATGAGCTCACCTTAGTTTTCCATAACATGGTAAAAGTTAATTGGAAATAGTGAATTTAATGGGCAACTGGGCAAGGAGAATAGACTCTATTTTTCACCTTGATCTTTCCCTTTAAACTGGAGATTCTGCAGTTGCATTGAAAGAAAACATTCATTAAAAAGGATCTTGAAACTACCCAAAATGTATAGTTCCACATTTATAATTCACAGTGTCTTTGCAGAGTGTAGTGAATATGATCACAATTTATTCCTTCATTGTGGGCCAACCAGCCATAATTTAAAATTGCATGGGCCATGACTGATTTAGCTATGTGACAAGGTAATGTGGTTTTCTAAGTATGACAGATTTCATTCGATTTCAGCAAAGTGATTCAGCTTTATTCAGCAACAGCTCAAGTCAACCAGAACAGCAAAGAGCAGATCAACAGATGACAGACAAACAGTGGAGCTTTGCTCCCTTTTAAATGTTCCCGGCTAATATAGCCACACCTATTTACATACAAGTAACCAATAAGATTACAGAGATAAGAACCAATAGGGTTCGTTCCCCCCAAGAGTTTGAGGTTCGTCCTGATAGGACGGCACTTCTTAGACAACCAATCAGATGTTGAGGATTAGGATCCTTGGCCCAGGACAGACTGGCAATTTGCCCCGGTAGCCAGTCGCGGCAAAAAAACCCCCGGATTAAACAATACCGGGTTTTCCCGTCCACACAGCGGGGGCTGCTGCTGGAAGATACAGGACGGAGGCGCGCGGGAGCGTTCCGACTGCCGCGCCGGAGGCGTGCTATATTCACCGTTTTCCCATTAATTCGGCTGTGGGTGTATGTGCGCATGAGCGCATTTTGCCGATTTTTTTTTTTGCCCTGCAATGCCGGCACCGCATTGGGCAGTGGAGCGGAGCGCTGCCAATCACACTGCTGCTGCCTCATGCCCAATGCGGGTTGCTCCCGGCTTTTCGGCTGCGCATTCAGACTCCCCGGAAGCGGAGAAACGCGCAACAAACACAGGCTTTCAAGATTTGCGAAGGCTTTTAACAGGTGTTTTTTTAATCCGGCAGTGAAGCGCAAGAGCACCAGTAGGCTACGGGTGGGGGACGCCAGGCAGATGTGCCTGTGTGAACGTTCCATTTACTCCGGTATTGAATCGTTGTCAGCCCGGGTCCCATCCCGGGGCAAATTGCCAGTCTGTCCTCGGCCCTTGTCTAGGCACGAAGCTTAACATGGGCTTTCAATCGGCAGATTACACTTTACCGAATATATTACATTTTCCATGCAGTTTTATCAGCAGGACAACATATGAACAATCTGAAAATAACTCTTGCATTCTTCTAAAAAATAGTCAGCTTCTCAGAGAACTTGGAGTTTGTGCAAAAATAGCCATGAGGTTTGGGAAATGAAAAAAGGGATGTGACATATTTTGCATAGTGGGTGCTTATATTGTTTCTATTGGAAGAACTGGTTTCACAGTAGTACTAGTGCTAAGTAGAACACCATCAATTTGTAAACACCTCAAAGTTACAACTAAATATGTGAGGGTTTTTTTAAAAAAAACCTCTTCCTGAAGTATATGAAAGGTGTATTTAGAGCACAATTGGCAAATACAGCTACCTGACAATATATATATTTCATAAAGGTGTACTTTGTGCAAGCTATGAACAAAACATGCCTTTTATATCCTTCAAAAATGTCATAAGCAAAGACCCTGAAAATGAACAGGTACAATTTTCAATTGCTATCACAATTCAATTATTTTGAGTTCAATATTTCTTTTCTGAGATTTTTAATGCAACTAGTTTGACATGAGTTTTATCTAGGTATTTCATTCCACAATGCATTTTCTCATATGCCGTTCATACGTTTGATATCCCATGTGTCTTAACTGGATATTTTTAAGGTCTGCAGGCTCACTGATTTTGAAATTACTTTCCCTTTTGTTCATTACCACTTCTTTCATTTCACATGGTTTATCTGTAACACCTATATTTCCTAGAAATACCTGGCATATCATTTTTGGTGGATGCTCAGCTGTTTTGCTGGGTTAGTGTTTAATCATGCAATTCATGGGAATTTGAGAATAGGTTCAGTAACGTAGAGTCATATATAAACCATGTTGTATGAAATGGAGATAAACACAAACATGCACTAGTGGTGAACATGACCTGTTGCACAACATGGTATAACATCTATTCCAGAATAATAAAAGAGTATGGAGAAAAGAGTGGACTTGGCATAATGGATTTCTCCCTAGGATGTGCCTAAGGCCATGGTATGGCATGTCACTAAGCCATATTTTCATGAAGATATCCTTAGTGTGATGTGGCATTGATACCTCCAACTTGGGTCCAGTTTTAGTTTCCACAATGCCACCTGGTGCCACTTTTTTGAGTCAAGAGCAGTATAGGAACCATGACAGCTATGAATATATCACCTATGTGGCACCAGTCCGTACAAATTGTGTCTCCATGCAAATGCATTCTAGCTGTGGGCCTGCAAGTTCTGGAGGTGAATTGTTGGGAACTACTGCCCAGATTTCCATCATGCAGAGAATGTAATCATACCACTGAGAAACAAACAAAAAAAAAGTTTTCTACACTCAGGCAAATAGCACATTTATGGGAATTTGAGAAGCAGAAAAAGAGAAAAATACAAGAAGCAATATATGCTGCCTGAGGGCTCTTTTTGAAGCAGGAATTCCTTTGCATATTAGGTGACACACCCCTAATGTAGCCAATCCTCCAAAAGCTTACAGAGCTCTTCTTACAGGGGCTACTGTAAACTCTTGTAGGACTGGCTACATTAGGATTGTGTATATGCAAAGGAGTTCCTCCAATTCTGAGATGTTTGCAAACACTTCTGATATTATTAGTTTCTTCTCTGTGAAGAAAGTAATCCGCTGGCAATTAAGTTGGGTTTAAGTCATACATGCATTAGTAGCCACATGAAGAGAGCATAGCATGCTATATCAGGCCTTATTACTCAAGCATTTTCAATGGAATGATAAAAACCATTGGACTTCATGGCAAACTCATTCACAGAAACGGCTTGAAGTAAAGAGAAACTATCATACTCTTCTCTTTTATTTGACTACTATGTTGCTGTTTGCATTGTGGGAATAAAGGCTAAGAGGTTGCATAATCAAATGTGATTAGATTCCTTCATTAACACACACAGGACTGACCTTGCTGCCACTGTATAGCAGCAGTTATCTAGTGTTTACTCCTGCACCATTGGCCCTCCAGCCTGATTATGGAACTTGCTTATGCCTTTTCCCCTCTCTTCTTTCATGTTTATGCCATCCTTTCCTTCATCACCTCCTCCCTTGTCAGCAAGGGTTACTGCAACATGCTGCTAATCATTATTCCTTCACCTGCTCAATATAAAGTGATGGTTTCTTTCTGAAGCAGCAGCAGCCACCATCAATGGGGGAGGGGAGAAGCAAGCAAATGGCTGTAGTGATGGTTGCTCATTTGCCTGGAGAGGGGAGCCAGAAGCAGGGTTGTTAAACAGCAGCCACCACCACCATTTTCTTGCCTAGCTTCTCTTTTTGTGTCATGCCCTATCTGATCAAGACCTTACTGGACAATAGAATGCTAAGAAAACCTCAAACCTGAAACCCACCAGGCTTGGGATGTGGTAGAAAAGTGGGTGTTGTCTGGATTCTTGATGTCTGTTTATGCAGGCAGAAAAACACTAAATTATATGAATAGTTGTGACTATGCAGACTGTGGAAGGTAGTTCTAAATTAATAGATTTTGGAATTTGTGATTTAATAAATTTGGGGGAAAGGTGCAATTTTGTATGCAAAAAACTAATCTTAGAATTTGTTCCATATCCCAGATAAGAAGTAACAATAAATTCAAAGAACAAAGCAAAACATGGCTTCCTCTATTTCCTGCTAATAAAACCTGATGTTAAAAATTTTGCATTGTGTCATCTTCTTGCCTGCATTAAACTACAAAAGTAGGTCAGTAGTACCAGTCCATATTTTGTGAATGGAATGGTTTGTAGAACTTTTTTTTTGTAGGAAAACACTTTAAAGTTGTCCTAAGAAAAGCCTCACCCCCAGTATGGTTGACTAGCTCTTCACATTGGTAATACATTGTTTGAGTAGATCTCTGATATCCACACTTTCCATTCTCTGCAGCTCTCTCTAGCATGTTGTGGGTGGTCAGCTCATGCTACAGTCAGGAGACTTTGGTTTTCATCCCCAAACAATCAAGGTCAGTTGAAATATGTCCATGAAATCTGCAGTTCTTGACCATTCTTTCCGCTTACCTACGCTTGGTTTTATGGGCACAGTGGCATCTTTAAAATTTGTTTTGATTCATGGTAACTAAGATACAATTTTTTGCATCAGGAATAACTTGACAAGCTTGCATTTTTCTTTACCTGTGTGTATATTGAACTGGAGTGCAGTTGAACAACACCAAATTACACACTAGAGAGATTGTGAATTTATCTGCAATGCAGACTTTCAAGGTCTTCATTTTTCTTTATTGAAACATACTTTTTGCAACATGCTTTATTTATAAAGAACAGTTTTCTGCAAGATTCTCAGGCTAAGTAAACATGAAGTTGAATTACTGGTAAATTGATTTTAAAAATGTGGAAGAGGTCAAAATGTAGACAAAACTAGAGGGGAAAAATTGCAGTGTAGTCCTAAACAGAGTTACACCCCTCTAAGTCCTATCACTTCAATGCACTTAGAATGGTGCTTAGAATTACATGATTAGACAGGAAGATCCTAAGACTGAACCTAGAATCCCATCCAGTTCAACTGGGTGGGATTTATTTTTGATACTGTGTATGATATTGCTGTTAGCATTCCTTAGTTTCCTTCTCTCTTCAGGAAAGACTGGAGGAAAGTTTTGACAGTGGATATGGCAGAATTCTGATAGACTTTTAGAACAAAAGTTTCTATATCATTTTACATCCCACTTCTATTATTAATGATTAAGACAGGCTTTACTTTGTAAAAATTCTAAGTGTAGTCCTCCATTATGTGTTAGATGAATCCCTGTTGAAAACAGTGGTGGGGCTAATAGCGCTTGTACAAAAGTGGAAGAAAGAAAAATATAGAGAATGAAGGGGACACAATCCAATCAAGTTAGTCGTGATTAACCCTCTTGTAAGCTGCAGTGTAAGGGGCTGCAGTGGCTCAGAGGTTAAGACGCTGAGCTGCAGACCAGAAGGTCTGTAGTTCAGCAGTTCAAGACCCTAGTGCCACATGACGGAGTGAGCTCCCATCTCTGACCCCAGCTCCTGTCAACCTAGCATTTTGTAAGCAAGAAATTGCAAGTAGATAAATAGGTACCGCTTTGGTGGGAAGGTAATAGCATTCCGTGCACCTTGGCGTTCAGTCGTGCCAGCCACATGACCACAGAGAAGTCTTTGGACAGTGCTGGCTCTTCTGCTTGGAAACAGAGATTAGCACCACCCCCTAGAGTCAGATTCGTCTGGCTTTGGAGCAAGGGCAGCCTTTACCTTTAAACCCTTAAGCTCTATAAATGTCTAGTGCACCATTCTACATTCGTTGACTCTGATGCATTTAAAAGGATGTCTCTGCTTAAAAGCACACTGTAAACATCTAAGTGCAATCCTCAACAGAGTTATACAGTTCTAAATTCATAGAAGTGAATGGACTTAGAAAGGTATAGCTCTGTTTAGGACTGCACTGTTAGCATACAATTCTGAGCCCATTAGTGTATGTGTAAACTGCCATCAAGTTGCAGTTGATTTATTACAACCCCACAGGATTTTAAGGCAAGAGACTGAGATGGTTGTCATTTCCTTCCTCTGCATAGCAACCCTGAGCCATCCAGGGGTGGGCAAGCACATTTACCAGGATATAAAGCAAATTTAGTGGATGACTACTTCTGAGTAAACTTACTTAGGATTGGGTACAAAGGCTTGTTTTCATTATTATACTTGATGATATACCATAGATGCTGAAATACTGGTGAACTGCAAACTATGGAAAGTTTTAGTTTGCAAATATCAATTGACAGCCAGGACTGTGGCTAAATACATTGTATTACAGTTGATTTTGAACTTTCCATTTGTCAACTTGCAAAATGAACTTTGTGGTACAGTAAGAGGAACATTTAAATGCACTCTGGTAGTAAAAGGAGAGTTTGTTTTATATTAATGAAAAAGCAAATCATCTTTATATGAATGGTCAGACAGCATAATTTGCCATTGGTGCCAGTAAAATTAAAGACATGTAATTTAGTGGATAGCTTGTTAAATTATATTAATAATTCTTTTGGAATTATTGCTTCTGGCTGCTTTAATCCTGCATTACTGATGTTCCATTATACAGAAATATATATTCAGAGCCTTAATGTGTCATTAGTGTATTAGAGAGTTCTACTGTAGTAAAAAATTCTGAGCATCAGAAATATTTCATAGGTGCTATTGAGGATCTAGAAGCTTGGATAAATTCAAATGTGCACAATATCCTAACACTGACTTCTGTGACCACAGAGATAGGCATAAGAAGCTCAGGAAAATGAGACACTATGACTGATTGGCATAAATATATGAGTTTCTTTTGTAGAAATAAATGGGTTAACTCCTGCAGACAGTGGAATTCCACACATACAAATACAGTACTGTTCATTACTAATAACTGGATTGGGATGAAAATCTTAAAACAGTTTGCTGCCTGAATATTTTGTGAGTGTGTGTCATTAATGTACTTCTGGCTTTGCCTGAGTCAAATAGCAATGTGATGAACAGTAGTGCTCTAAACAAAGGTTTTCACAATTTTGATCATTTTAACATTTTCTTGAACAAATGGGGCCAAGGTTTACTGACATATTGATAAACACATTTAATTAGGCTTATATTTCTAAATTGTTCAATGCAGAGAATTTTATTTTTTCCTTTAAAAAGAAACTACCTCTGATATTTAGACAGGTTTCTAGCAAGTGTCTTTTCATTTGTACTAGCTATAATTGCATAGTACCATACAGTTGTTGGTGTCACAAAAAGTGATTAAAATAAAAATATATTTAGTAGTTAACTTATTTTATATTGTTCTGTAGATCCGGTGATGTTCATGGTATATATTATACTTACTATATCATGAAACTTATGTGAAAATACCAGGGTACTTCTGGCATTCTATGCAGTTAAATACATCCCACTATAGAAAATGTTGTTACAAAGTTTTGCTTGCCAGATATGAGTACAATATACTTACAGAATGAGAGCATGTTTACTGAGATTTTTAGATAGCCTTTTAAAAAATTACAATGATGCAGTGGTCTAGCAGCTTCTGTTGAGAGCAAAAAGGGATCACACAGATTTCTTTTTTTAAAATGCAGCTAGCTTAAAACAAAGAAAGTTGATTTGCTTATAAAGAAGCAGCTGACTCTTCACATTAAATGATGTATGACCAAACAAGCTGCATTCACTTGACTTCCAAAACAGCTGGAGTTGAATTCAGAGGCAGTTAATTGCCTTGGGGACCTTGCTCTGGCATGTAGCCCACTGGTACTCTTCAGGGGTGGAGCAGGTTCACACTGAAAGCTTAAAAGCATCTGGGCTGCTGCTGTTGTTGAATGCCATTAATGACAGATTTACCATCTGCCTTTGAAAACATACCAGTCTAGAGTCAGAGTCTACCAGTTTCCAGAGTCTTCCTTAGTCAAAAGCTTTTCACTGAATCATTGAATCAGATACTGTCATTAAAATTATGCAAAGGGTACCAACAATGTTATTATTTTAAAATTTTACACTTAAATTTATGTACTTTTTTTAGGAAGGGGGGATTAAAAAATAAAACAGGATATCTAGTCAAATAAATGAAAACAAAGTAAATGGTCTTATATCATCTTGTCCTTGCAAAACGCAAAGAACACTGGCAGTGTCTCTATGATAATAATTCTGCAGTGCGGGTAACCATATTTGTCTGTTGCATCAAAATTAAAGTGAAGTCCAGTGTCACCTTAAAAACTAACATTTCTCTATTAAATTATTATTAGTGATCAAACTCCAAATTTTTTGTACAAGAAGCCATTATTCATATATTTGCTATGCCCCATATCTGGCAAAACCATTCAGATAGAGAACCAAAATATGTGTCTCCCCAATTATCTTTTGATCTGTTGTTAACATCGCCAACAAGTTTTTATCATAGCATTTTAAAGGAACTAACGAAGGACTGGGCACAATTCAGGAGCCAATTCTTTACTGATCAATATACACTGAATTGTATTTGACCTTAAGCCAGAGGCTGGAGGAACTTAAATGGCTCATTATCATATTTTAATGTTGTAATGTGAACTGAATTGACATCTCAGTAAGAGAATGCACAACTGCTAGTCCAGCTGGATCTAAGTATGCCTGGGACAGTGACAGGGCTGGAACACCATGGGAGAGCAACCTTCCATCCTCCAAGCCCAGACATGACGAAGTGGAGGCACTGGCATGGAAGGAGGGAGGTGGCAGAAACAGGAGAGATGGAGTTCCCGAAGGCAGATGCTTAGAACTAACCTTGAGACCTAGGTCTAGGACACTGCAACAGAGAGTGGCCCTTACCAGAGAAAGCAAGCAGGAAGCAGTCCTAAGGAGAGAATACCTAAGACCTGCCACAGCCCCAAAAATTCCAGAATTTGAAGCAGAACCTGGATAATCTTGCTCCAAACCTAAAAGAGGAAGCACCAAAGACTTTGCTTAAATGGACAGGACTGCAGAAAAATATGATTTTTTTATTTTCATTTTTATCGAATTATAAAGAAGAGACCCGATTTTCTCTGTGACAAATACAAGTGAGATTCCAAATTATCTCTTACTCTATGATTACATGAAAAAGAAAAAACCCTATTTTTCCATTGTCTTAATCATCAAATCCACAAATCATCAATTCATTTTTTTCTGTTACATGCCAAAAGTCTATAAGAGGTTTTCAGTCAGCAATAAATGTAGATGTTATCTTTTTTCTGATCAAAGCAGTAAGTTTAGTCATCTCTGCCAATTCCATTATCTTCACCAACCATTCCTCTGTTGTGGGTAATGTCATACCTTTCCACTTTTGAGCATATAATAATCTCGCTGCTGTTGTCATACATAAAAACAGACTTCCACGACTTTCCCCCCAATTATCTACCCATTAGTCCCAAAAGAAAAGCCTCTGGTTCCAATTGTACATTAATCTTTAAGATCTTCTGCATTAATGAATGTATTTGTATCCATATATTCTAGCTTTATCACCATAAATGATAAAATGCCCCTTCATGTTGTTAGCCTGCAAGGAGCTTTTTGCTCTCTTATGAACTATGAACTGTGTATAATGTGTGTAAAAAGCCTATGATGCCAGGTAACCGGAATGAGATGCTGGACACGCACCAGAAGAAGCCTGAGATGATGTGTCCATGGTTTCCAAAGGTTGCCCAGTTCCAGATATGCACCCACACACAAGCACTGCACAAAGCAGCTATTTGCCATTGCTGCTCAAACTAAGAACTCACAATGCCATTAAAGGACTCTGTTTCTATCACATTGGCACATTCCTCCCCCACATCTTAGTTGCAGAGAGAAACACAAAAGGATCATCTCCAGCATTCCCTTGACAAAGGAATTGGCTCTCCTGTCCACCTGGAAGAACTGGTTTGGCAGCCCTGAGACAAAGGGAGCAATCAATGCTAGCCAATGACTCATTATGCTAAGCCAGGTGTCTCGGCTACCAGCTTAATTAACATCCAATATTGCCCAACCTAAGCCCCTCTACTCCACTGCATACATCACTTTTTGGAATGGACCATAAGGGGCTGTCCCAAGCAAGGTGACCACCAAACCCTCCCCCTGATGACACCCCTAGGGAGGTGACCAGCCATGTCCTCCCCCTGAAGTCACCCCATAAATGAGGGTACACAGCAACGGGCTCTCTCTCTCTCTATTCCCCCCCCCCAATGACCTCTATACTTTCTTACTCTGGAACTTTTAGCTATCTTGCTACCCACCTTACCCTGAGGCTCTTGGATGGCAGCCAGTGTCTTCCACATGTTTACTGCTGGTTCAGTTTGCACACTCCCTTTTCCTAGCATAGTCTCCATTTTTCCCTTATTTTTCCATTTGGAAGCCTTCATCTCATCGGAACAGGTAACATATCACCCAACTAACGGATCTCCTGCTAATGTGAAAGTCTCTTGATCTTTCTAATTTTCCTAGAAACTGAATAATTGTGTGTGTGCTTGTGTATTGTTTGTTTGTGAAGAAGACTACAGTAAAGACATCATTTTAAACTAACTTCAGCCTCCGTGTCTGTTACTGGTATCTCTGGAAGGGTGGGACCTCTGTGTACACCGGTGTTACCTCCCTAATTTGACTACTGCCAATTAATAATCATAACTTCCCTCATATTGATAAGAAATTGAGGCAATGTGGCTAACAATGTTGTTCACATTTCCAGCATCAGTACATCATTTTATAGAAATTCTTCTTAAGACTAGAGTGTAAGGTAAATTTTAGTCCTTTCAACCACATATATTCCCATTGTTCCATTTGTATGTTGTAGCCAAAGAAATTTAACCCATTTTACCATAATTTTTTTCACCTGTTCTTCCTCTGTCTCAAATTTCAACAATAGTTTATACATTTTGGCAATAACATCTTCATCATTTATGCATAGTTCTATTTCAAATTTATTCTTGAATTGTTCAAAGCCATACACTCTTTTATCTGCTTTAAACCCTTTTGATAATTCTATCTATATATTTAAAAATGGCAAGTATATCCTTCTGTTATCAAGTCTTCTTCAAAGATATTGATGCGAAAAGATATTGATGACTAGAAGTAGACACATTGGTTGGATTAAATGTCATGAAATTGCATTCGCCATTTGCAATTGCTTGGAAAATTTTGAAAAACAGTTGTTTTATGTTTTTGCTTGTTAAGCTCTTCCTCCCTTCTAGCAATGAGGAAAACTTGAATTTTCTCAGCAGAAAGTGGTTCCCCCCCATTATGTAACTTTATGGGGGAAAGCCGACAGGAGATGAAAAGTCTCTGGTTCGGGATGGCTCATCTCAAAGAGATGAAGGGGTAGCTATTACTTTTGTACAAGGAAATGGATTACAATTGTCCACTGAGACTGTGGCTAATGATAGGAACTGCCTGGCAAGGTCTCGAGGCAGCAAGAGGAAGGCTGTGGGCTTAACAAACGTGGGAAACTATAAGTGTTTATACACAAACGCTAGAAGTCTCCGAGGTAAAATCGGGGAGTTGGAATGCTTGGTGTTGGGGTGGGGGGAAATAGACATTGTGGGTATTTCAGAAACTTGGTGGGATGAGGAAAATCAGTGGGATACGGTGATTCCTGGTTATAAATTATATCGGAAGGATAGGGGGAAAGGGTTGGAGGTGGGGTGGCTCTGTATGTCAGAGAGGGTATACCATCCAGTAAGATTGAGAGGGTAAGAGAATTGGATTCGCTTCTGGAAATGCTATGGGTTGAAATAGTGGGTCCAAAAGGAGGCTTAACAGTGGGAGTTTGTTATCGCCCACCAGATCAAAAGATAGAGGAGGATTATAAAATGATGAATGAATTAAAGATAGCGGCTAGACGAAATAACTGTGTTGTAATAGGCGACTTTAACTACTCACACATTGATTGGGTCAATATGAGTTCTAGTCGGGAAAAAGAGATTGCGTTCTTAGACACTCTCAATGACTGTGCTGTGAAACAGATGGTCACAGATCCTACCAGGGGAGAGGCGATCCTGGATTTGGTCCTAAGTAACACCCAAGACCTGGTGAGAGATGTAAAAGTGATTGCACCACTTGGGAACAGTGACCATAATGTCATTGAGTTTAACATTTGTACAGATAGGGAGTTGCCCAAAAAGACTGACACAACCACTTTTAACTTTAAAAGGGGTAACTTCTCTGGTATGAGGGGACATGTGAGGAAGAAATTGAAAGGAAGAGTGGAGAAGGTCAAAACCATTGGGGAAGCTTGGAGACTATTTAAAAAGACAATCCTAGAAGCTCAGAAAAAATATATACCGCAAGTTAGGAAAGGTACAAATAGGTATAGAAAAAAGCTTGCATGGTTAACAAATAAAGTAATGGAAGCTGTAAAAGGTAAGAAGGATTCCTTTAAGCGGTGGAAAGCTAGTCTTATTGAGGTTGATAAAAGGGAACACAGACTATGGCAAATAAAATACAAGTCTGTGATCAGGCAAGCAAAAAGGGAATATGAGGAGCATATCGCAAAAAACATAAAGACCAACAATAAAACTTTCTTCAAATACATTAGAAGTAGGAAGCCAGCCAGGGAGGCAGTGGGGCCCTTGGATGACCAAGGGGTAAAAGGAGCAGTGAAGGATGATAGGGAAATGGCTGAGAAGCTGAATGCATTTTTTGCCTCTGTCTTCACTGTGGAAGAGGAGAAGTGTTTGCCCACTCAAGAAGCACCGATTTCGGGAGGGGTTTGAAAGACCTGAATCAGATTACGGTAACAAGAGAGGAAGTCCTCCGACTGATGGACAATTTAAAAACTAATAAATCACTAGGCCCGGATGGCATTCATCCGAGAGTTCTGAAAGAACTCAAATGTGAACTTGTGGATCTCCTGACAAAAATATGTAATCTTTCTTTAAAATCTGCCTCCATTCCTGAGGACTGGAAGGTAGCTAATGTCACTCCCATCTTTAAAAAGGGCTCCAGGGGAGATCCGGGAAATTACAGGCCAGTCAGTCTGACATCGATACCGGGTAAGTTGGTGGAAACTGTTATTAAGGAAAGAATTAGTAGGCACATTGATGAACAAAAACTATTGAGGCAGACTCAGCTTGGGTTCTGTAAGGGAAGATCTTGTCTCACTAACCTGTTAGTGTTTTTTTTTTTTTTTTGAAACAAAATTTTTATTGGGATATATTCAACATTTCCAATCACGTTACCAATACAGTTTCCAAAAAGTAAGATCCCAATCCCCCCACCCCCCTAATAGGCTTCCAACACTGCTAATAACAAACAGAAAAAATTATAAGGCAATCAAGTTTAGACTTAACTACCTCGACAAACCAGGTAACACATTTAAATTATATATAACCTCTACGATTTCAGCATATTATGTATAACAGTACATACAGTTCAAAATTCATTTCACTTCTCATTCAATATCCATACGTATCCAAATTATATATTTTCCCCTTCATTCTATATTCAGTTTCTAGATACAATTTCAATCCTTCCCAGTCTTTTAAGTACTGTTCTGCCATTTGTCCATTTAATTTCTTTGTCATTTTGTCCATTTCTGCTAAAAATAACAATTTTCTCAACCAGTCATGTATATCTGGTACCTTCTCCATTTTCCAATGCTGAGCAAAGGCCATTCTCGCCGACGTAATCTTTTTTATAAATGTCCCTTATTTGACAATATTGTAGCCAACCATACTCAAATTCTAATTCATTATTTGGTTTTAAAACATATTTTTTCCCTTCTCTTTGCAACAATTCCTGATACTTCAACCAATCATTGCCTCTATATTCTGAAAACAAATGTATAACTGCAGCTGGAACAATCCACAGAGGCCTTTCATCCGATATTGTATCCTTATACCTGGTCCATGCATCAAACAATGTCCTCCTTACATAATGATGCTTAAACATAGAGTCAGCTTTGTTTTTCCCATACCAAAGATAGGCATGCCAGCCAAATCTGCAATCGTGCCCCTCAAGAGCTAAAAGTTTTCTATTTTCCAAATTTACCCATTCAGATAACCAAGACATACATACTGCTTCATGATACAAACGCAAATTCGGGACTTGGAAGCCACCTCTGTCCTTAGTATCATACATTATCTTCATTTTTATTCTTGGCTTCTTCCCTGCCCAGATAAACTTAAAGATTTCTCTTTGCCATTTTACCAACACTTTTCCATCTTTCACAATTGGTATTGTCTGAAACAAAAACATTAACCTGGGCAGTACATTCATTTTAATAACGGCAATTTTTCCAAGAAGAGATAACCTTAGTTTTTCCCATTTTTCTAAATCACTCTTTATCGAACCCCACAATTTTTCATAATTATTCTTGAACAAATCTATATTTTTCATTGTAATTTCAACTCCCAGATACTTAACCCTTTTAACCACTTCACATTCTGTCACATTTTGTAACATTTGTTGCTTTGTACCAATCATATTTTTACACAGTATCTTAGATTTATTTTTGTTGACATAAAACCCTGCAAGATCACCAAACTCTCTTACTTTTTCAAATACCTTAGGCATATTATTAACAGGATCTTCAACAATAAACATGATATCATCCGCAAATGCTCTTAATTTAAATGAAAAACCTCCAATATTCAACCCTTTTATATTAACATCATCTCTGACCGCTTGTAGCAAAATCTCCAAAACCCAGATAAATAACAATGGTGACAGGGGACAACCTTGTCTAGTACCTTTTCTTACCCGGAACATATCTGTTGATTCTGCATTAACAATCACCGAAGCTTTTTGTTCTTTATATATCGATTGGATCATTCTTGTAAATTCTACGCCCATCATAGATTTCTCAAGCACTTTAAACATAAATTCCCAATTTAAATTATCAAAGGCCTTCTCTGCATCCAAAAATAAAAAAGCGACTTCTTTTTCAGGATGTTTGTCATAATACTCAATTGCGTCCAATACAACCCTCATATTGTCTTTAATTTGTCTATTTGGTAAAAAACCAGCTTGATCTTCCACAATAGTATCTTTCAAAAACTTTTTAAGGCGCTCTGCCAATATTTTTGCAAATATTTTATAATCGTTGTTCAATAATGAAATGGGCCGATAGTTTTTAACATTTGTTAAATGTTGCATTTCTTTAGGGATTAAGGTGATTGCAGCTTCATTCCAGGAGTCAGGGATCTTTCCTGTCTTTCTAATTTCATTTAAAAGAATCTCCAGCACCGGAACCAAATCTTCATGAAATTTTTTATAAAATTTAGCTGAAAAGCCATCCGGGCCTGGGACTTTGGAGATTTTTGCCTCGGCTATTGCTTTACTAATTTCGTCCTTAGTTATTGCAGCATTTAGGAGTGTTTTCATTTCTGGATTTGGTTGTATCAAATTAACTTTGGATAGGTAATCCAACATTTTTTGAGGATCTGCTTGTTTCGATTGAAAGAGAGTCGCATAGTATTTGAAAAATTCCCTTTTAATTCCTCCTGGGTCCAAAATCTCTTTATTTCCATCTTTCAAACAAGTGATTGTTTTATTCTCTCTTCTTTTCTTTAATTGCCATGCTAAATATTTGCCAGGTTTATTTGCACCTTCAAAGGATTTCTGTTGCAATTTTTTCAAGTTCCAAAATACTTCTTTGTTCAACCTTGCCGCATATTGCTCCCTTAGGATCCTCAATTCTCTCAAAATCTTCTTTTTACCAGGCCTTTTCTTAAGTTCTGTTTCTTTTTCCGAATATTTTCCATAATTTCTTTGTCTATTTTCATTTGTTGTTTCCTTTCATTATTATTAATTGCAATCAGATGTCCTCTCATCACAGCCTTGTAGGCTTCCCATACCGTTTGCGTCTGTACACTTTTATTTAAGTTCAGTTGAAAGTATGTTTGGGTTTCTGTCCTTATTTTATCCACAATATTTTGCTTGTCCAGCAAATCTTCGTTGAGTCGCCATCGAAATTTTTTTCTCTTAACATACGTTGACCATTTTATCGGACTGTGGTCAGAAAGAGTCCTAGGTAGTATCTCAATTTTGCGTGTTTGCAAGATTAGGTTCTCTGTCATCCACATCATATCTATCCTGGAAAAAGACTCGTGTCTTGATGAATAAAAAGAGTACTCACTGTCTCTGGGATGTTTAGTTCTCCAAACGTCTGCCAAATGTTCATGTTTAATCAATTGGAAAAAGACTTTAGGAAGTTTGCCCATGGCCTCAATTCCTTTTTTTGATTTTCTATCAACAACATTGTCAACAGTACCATTAAAATCGCCCATTAAAATCATTTGCTCATAGGTCAACTGTCGTAGTTGTTCCCACAAATTCTGAAAAAAGTTTTCTTTTGCCCCATTGGGAGCATAGAGATTAACAATTAATGTCTTTTTATTCTGCAGCACAACTTCTACTGCCAAAAATTTCCCTTCATTGTCTTTGAAAATTTCTTTTGGTTCCAACTCTTTTTTAATATATGTAACTACTCCTTTTTTTCTTTTGAGAGGAGAGTGAATAAAATTCCTCTCCTAATCTTTTTTGAGTCAAAAATTTGGCATCTGATTTTTTAATATGTGTTTCTTGCAAGCAAACAATATCGCATTTCTGTTTTTCCAACCAGAGTCTGACATTTTTCCTTTTTTGGGGTGAGTTCAGTCCATTAACATTCCATGAAATTATTTGACTCTCCATGTTGATTCTGTAATTATTTATCAGAGTCTATAAAATTATCATTGATGAATCTGGTCATTTGGTCCACTGACTTGATGGTGACTCTCTTCTGTTTGAACGAAAAACTGACACCTTTAGGAATTTCCCATCTATATCTTATGCCCTCTGATTTCAGCTTGTCAATCAGGTCTTTAAAAAGTCGTCTGTCCTGAAGCATCGCTCTGGGTAGTTCCTTTAGGACCATGATTTTCTTGTTGCCAATTGTGAAGTCGTCCTGAAATTGTTGCTTAAACAAATCCTCCTTCAACTTCTTAGATATAAACTGGACAATTACATCTCTAGGTAATTTTTTCCTTTGCGCAATCGCAGAATTGACTCTGTATACCACATCAATCTGTGCCGCCACTCTCTCCTCTTCCATTTTCAAAAAATCTGCAACAGCATCTACCATGACTGAATGGATGTCCTCATTCTTATCTTCAGGGATCCCCCTGAATCTCATATGATTAATCATTGCATTGTATTGGACCATCACATTCACTTTATCTGTTTCTAAAGTGACCTCAGCTATATTGGATGCTACTCCCTTCACCCTTACATCCATCTCATCTGCTCTTTTGGTCAGCGTCTGTATCTCTTTTGTAATTCCAGACATTTCTTTTTTCAGCTCTGTTACCTCTGATATAACGGTCTTTTCAAGCTTCAGAATCGCGTCCATCACTCGTTTTTCCATAGCTTCCATCATGCCCTGTAGCTTTTTTTCCTCTTTTCCAGCCATTTTCGGGGAGGACCAGGTATTTGCCCTCTGTCGTTGCCGCAGGTCGTAAGCCGTTGTTCACAATCTTCCCTCCAACACACTCTAAATCAAAGTCCTTCTTGTGCCCACCTAAATCACACTGGTTTCACTTTTTTATATTAAGTCTTTCGTTTAAAATCAAAGAAAATTTTTCTGACCTTCCCAAAATGGCGGGCGCAATTTCTCTATGGTAAATGGTTCTTCCGGGTACTCACTTCCTGTCCGGCAATCTTAATGGTCCCCCTTGTTCCTGATTTCTTCCCTTCTTCCAGCCTCCTTGGTCTTCTCTAGGATGATTACTTGTCTGTTCTGAAGTCACTTCCTGTTTTGCCAATTTCTGCTGCAGCAGCTCCAGTACTTTTCCACTGCAATTCTCGCGGAGTTACTGTTAGTTTCTATTTTAAAGTCAATAATTTAACCGCAGGAATGATCAACAATTCGGCTTTTTGGCCTTTTTTAGCTGTTTAACTGCACTTTTTCCGCTCCAATGTTAGTACAACAGATAGTGCACGATCATGCGCTTCATCGGATGTTGTTTATTTTCGGCCGAAACGCGTCTCCGGTGAGCAATTTTAAAAAGTTACCTTCAAAGTCAGTGTCTTGTTATAGCAGTGTTTCCTTGATATCAGTTTCTGTAGAATGTCTTGGAGGTCTGGGTCATGCGTTCTTATGTTGAGAATCCAACTCGGTGGGGTCTTGTAGAGATTTTCCGAAGTGCCTTCTCTGGGGGAGGGGATCAAGGCTGGTCGCGGCGCTCTTTAAAGCCCCGCTATCAGCCGATCTCAACTCCTCTCTCGGGCCAGGCTCTCTGCCAGTCACCCCCCTGCCTGGGGGGATCTGCGGTGGGCTATTGGAAGCCCACCCTGTCGTCAAGACCCTCCGTTTGCTCTGGGAGCTCTACGAGCAAGCCAGAGCACGTCAGGACGCCATGAATCCCAGAACGGAAGCCCCACCTGTTAGTGTTTTTTGAGGGAGTGAACAAACATGTGGACAAGGGGGACCCAATAGATATTATTTACCTTGACTTCCGGAAAGCTTTTGATACAGTTCCTCATCAAAGGCTCCTAAGTAAGCTCAATAGTCATGGGATAAAAGGACAAGTCCTCTTGTGGATCAAAAACTGGCTTATAAATAGGAAACAGAGAGTGAGTATAAATGGGAAACTTTCTCAGTGGAGGGTGGTAAGCAGTGGGGTACCACAGGGATCAGTACTCGGTCCGATGCTTTTTAACTTGTTTATTAACGATTTGGAATTGGGAGTAAGCAGTGATGTGGCTAAATTTGCAGATGACACAAAGTTGTTCAGGGTGGTGAAAACCAGGGAGGATTGTGAGGCACTCCAAAGGGATCTGTTGAGGATGGGTGAGTGGGCGTCAACGTGGCAAATGGGGTTCAATGTGGCCAAGTGCAAAGTGATGCACATTGGAGCCAAAAATCCTAAATATAAATACACGTTGATGGGGTCTGATCTGGCAGAGACGGACCAAAAGAGAGATCTTGGAGTCGTAGTGGATAACTCGCTGAAAATGTCTACACAATGTGTAGCTGCAATAAAGAAGGCCAACGCTATGCTGGGGATTATTAGGAAGGGAATTGATAACAAATCAGCCAGTATCATCATGCCCCTGTATAAATCATTGGTGCGACCTCATTTGGAATACTGTGTACAGTTCTGGTCACCACATCTCAAAAAGGATATTATAGCATTGGAAAAAGTGCAGAGAAGGGCAACTAGAATGATAAAAGGGTTGGAACACCTTCCCTATGAAGAAAGGTTAAAATGCTTGGGGCTCTTTAGCTTGGAGAAACGATGGCTGAGAGGTGACATGATCGAGGTTTATAAGATTATGAATGGGATTGAGCAGGTTGAGAAAGAAGTACTTTTCTCCCTTTCTCACAATACAAGAACTCGTGGGCACTCTATGAAATTGCTGAGCAGTCAGGTTAGAACAGATAAAAGGAAATACTTCTTCACCCAAAGAGTGATTAACATATGGAATTCACTGCCACAGGAGGTCGTGGCAGCTGCAAGCATGGACAGTTTCAAGAGGGAATTAGATAAACATATGGAGCAGAAGTCCGCCAGTGGCTATTAGCCACAGGGTATAGATGGGAACTCTCAGTCCGGGGCAGGTGATGCACTCTATTCTTGGTGCTGGAGGGGGCAGCAGTGGGAGGGCTTCTGGTGCCCTGGCCCCACTGCTGGACCTCCTGATTGCACCTGGTATATTTTGGCCGCTGTGTGACAGAGTGTTGGACTGGATGGGACATTGGCCTGATTCAACATTGGCTTCTCTTATGTTCTTATGTTCTTATGTTAACTGAATTTCCAAGGCTCTCAATGAATATTTTCTATTTGTCATAATACTTTGACTTGGTCAGATAGGTCTTGACACTTTCAAACTTTAAGAGTCTTAATGCTTTGATCATAAGTATATAATCAAATATAATTTAAGAATGCATTCAGTGTATGCCAGAGAAAATACCATTTAGTTTCTTCAGATCTGGCTAGCAACCTGAATACACTTTTTCTTTCATCTGATGTCTTATATGTGGAAAGTACCTCTTTGAAGGTGCCCAGAAAAAGGCCAGAATAAGTAAGGGTATTTTTGGGCAAAAATATAGTAGGTAATAGTTAGCAGGAATTGCTGCATGAGATACTGAAAGAAGTACAGTAAATGGGGCATGATAGCTTTAAGCTTTAGAATTACAGCAGTGACCAAACAGTGTAGAAATGCATATTATGGAGTTTCTATGCATATTTGTATTGCCATGCAAGGGTTACAAGTAGGGTACTGATGCTTGATATTCTCATGTCTCCCAAATTATGAGGGTGACTCTTGATTGTATCTCACTTGCTTCTTATTAGGCATCAGCTAAGCTAGATGTTTTTAACTGAAAAGTGTTCTGTTATCCTGGTATCATTGTTTGCTTCTGTGCTATGTCTTTTATGGAATAGTTGTCTGTTTGCCAGTTAAATAAATATATATATTCCTAGAGCTGCCTATTCATGTAGATGTTTCCATGACCTTGTGAAACTACAGTGTTTTGTTTGTATTATGTGTGTGTGTGTATACATGTGTGTGTATATACACACACATGCACAAACAGACTTACTAAGAAAAAAGATAATGCTCTCTGAGTGGTATTTTGTTTGATCAGTTGTTGAAATTTTAATGCATTCTTTCAAAGAGAGAATGGAATGTGCTGAATACTTCCAGATCTGCTTGTGCTAGGGGAGGGGGTTACTGCTATAAAGTTATCACACAATTTTGCAGAGTGAATATTTCATTGCAAGGCCTTGAAGGCATCTGGCAGGGCTGTTTCAAAGATCATACCTCAGTATGTTAATACAGATTGAAAATAGGAGTCTATGATACTCTAAACTATGAGGGACGATATTTTCACTGTGCATGGCTCTTAGTAATAATAGCTGTGAATTCCCAAAATGTGTACTGTGTAATTATACATGTTCAGCTGTGGCAATATTTTCAGGTAAGCACTATCCACTGGGTTAATGGAATCTGAAGTCTTCAGCAAACCATTTTTTCCTTAATTTCTATTTTCAGGGGGATACAACAAGCATCTCAAACCATTCAGCAGCTGCTCCCTTTTACAAGCATTACAACAGCAATGTTCCTAAAGTAAAATGAGGAAAATGAGTATGACTCCTGGACAGTACATTATCATTTTTCTCCCTTGGTAAGTTCACATTAAAGGATGTCATGATGGAGAATTGGGATTGGTTCACACAAAGCTTTTTGTGTTATCAAAAGCAGTCCCAATCCATCTCTGGATCTGGACAGGAGCACTTATGTGAAGAAATGTATCAGACTATGGCAGAATGGGCCTGCTCAGGCCTGCAGGCCCTGTTCCACCCTGCCCTCCAAGGTTTTCTCAACTCCTGGAGAGGTTTTTCTTTTTCTCTCAGGTAACCACTGCCACCACATAACCTTTATAAGGATTTGCCCGCTAGGAGGGTCAGGATTCCCAGCTTCCCTTCCAAGTTCTGAGGCTTTGCCTCTGTATTTCCTGCTGCCCAGTGCCTGGTCACCACAGGGACAGCTTACTGCCTTGTGCACACTTGGTACTCCTTTTAAAATAGTGTGTCCAAGATTGTGGAAGTATATGTAGTTCAGAGAACCACTACCAGCATCAAAACTTATGAAGTATTCATTAAAAAGACAATGTTCACAAGCATACATTTACAACAGCATCAGACTGAGCAAGGGTTCAAAAGAAATGGGTAAAACTCTTCTGTCCCTCTCTCTATACATGTCCTATCAGATTAATAGTTAGATACAGGACAGGCTCCTTAGCTTAGGAAGTTAGAGATCTCTACAGAGTTACTATTATCTTGAAGTTTCCTCCAGTTCTTCAGGCCAGCACATGGTTAATGGCTACTTCCACCAGACCTCAGTTAAGAGGTCTGTCTGCTCTGATGCACTCAGCACAAAAGAGACCTTCCTCCTTGCTTCCAGGAGTCTGATATTCTACCTTTCCCCTCCCACTGGTGGGGGTCAGGCTATGTGAAGGAAGCTTTTCCTGAAGTCTCCAGAGATTTCTTCCTGAGGTCTTTCTAGTCTTAATTCCTCCAAATCTCTATTCCCTTCTTGGGCAGGGGGGAAACTTGCCCATCCAATTGTCTCTAGTTAGACCTGTTAGCATTTATATGAAGGTGGGCTGAGGTTAAGTCTGGAAAGCAGTTGAACTGACTTCCTCCCTTCCTGCCTGTTCTTTGCCCAGAGGGGGAAAAAAAACTTTTATAACTCAGAGTGAAACTTTTGTTTATTTCAAACCTTCAAAGAAAAAATGCATTTCTTCACAGTGACTCTTAAAAAGTTATGTACAATTGCAGTAGCCCTTTTTTCAACTGACTAGAGCATGGCTGATGTATCTGTAATTGGCTAATTGACAAAAATAATTTCTCCATCTGAGTACCAACCTAGGGATGGATCATGGCAGTTTGAGGATAGAAAAAGTATTGGGTAGCTGAAGATTGTCCATGTTTGCATAAGAGATTGCATTTTCAGTTCATGTTGTACTTTATAGAGGGTACTTTTACTGAATGGCAAGTGAACATTTGGGAGACTGGATGGAGCACAGAGTGATGACCTCTGTCTGTAGACATTTAACTTCCTTCCTCTACAGAATTAACGCATTTGACTTTTAAAAGTCTGATCTTAGACTGAATTTTCCTCACTTGGTTAAAGTAGTTATGAAAACTTTCCTTGGATCTAATAATGTATAGTAATAGAAACAAAATTACTACCAGCAATACACTTTTGTTCTTCATTTAACTAAAAAATGCTGACACCACACCCATTCTTTCTGCCTCAAAGACCTACTGACCAATTCAGTGAGCAGGAAGGTTTTCAATGCCTGTCACCAAAGTACACAGGATACCAGATTTAGCCAGGTTTGACACTTATTAAGAAATAAAGAGGATAAATATAAGATTTTTTTCTTTCTTAATTCAGTAACAAAGAGGTAACATTGACTGTAGCCATGAATGTTTTCACATTGTAAATTCTACAAAATTCTAACATTTTATGTCAAATATCACAATCCCTCACAGTTGTTTCGTACAAGGGACTTTTGAACAGGAGTGAATGGAAAGGCCACTATCATCCCTGCACCCTGGTACCAAATTTTAACTCCACCAAAGCAGTTGTATATTTTCTCTATGTAGACTAAGATGACCCAGGAAAGTTTAGGATGTTTAATACAGCTGAGCAAACTTTGTTTATGATGCCACTTCAGTTGCAGTGAACAGGGATGTACATGAACCAGTTCACAACCTAAAGCCTATGATGAATTATGGCCTGTTCATGGTTTGTAAACTGAAGTTTGTCAACCAGTACAAACTCTCCATGAAATTTAAATCAGTTCATGGAGCTTTGTGCTAGTTCATGATGATGACGATGATGATGAAGAAGAGGAGGAGGAGGAGGAGCAGAAGGAGATTGAATTTATACCCCACCCATCGCTCCAAGTCTCAGAGTGGCTTACAATCTTCTTCCCTTCCTCTCCCCACAACAGACACCCTGTGAGGTAGGTGGGGCTGAGAGAGCTGCTCTTGAGAGAACGGCTCCGAGAGAACTGTGGCTTGCAGCTGCATGTGAAGAAGTGGGGACTCAAACCTGGGTCTCCCAGATTAGAGTCCATGCTTTTAACCACTACACCAAACTGGCTCCAAGTTGAATGGATACATTTCCAGACAGACCATTTCCACTTAAAGAAAATGTTTACCAAATTTCAAAGTGTGTGTGTGTGTGGAATTCTCTGGCCCTGGAAACTCTATTGTCAGTTTAAAACTAGTCACATCAGTTTCAAGAGGATCCCCCCCCCTTTGCCAGTGTTCCATTGTGTTCCTTTACCATTTTCTTGTTCAGAGTTTGCAAGCCCCCCCCCAGATTTGTGACTCTGTGATTTGAGATCAGTCTTTTTAAGCTTGCAATCCCAGTGGCACTGGGTTCTGCTGGGCACTCTGTGATTGCACTGGTACTGCTGGGTACTCTGTACATTGTAGTGGTTCTTCTGGGCTTGCAAAAATGCCTCCCTTGCTTGGATTGTGATTGAACTGGCATTACCACATTGACACTGGGTACTGTGGGACACTAATATGTTTCACTGGTTCTGCTGGGCTTGCAAACACCCACCACCACCACTTGGAATGTCATTCTGTGCTAAACATCAGTCCTGCTGGTTTTGTACTGGTTTTTCTGGGCTTGAAAAAATTTCATCTGCCTTCAGTTTCTGCTGCAGAGATTCTCTGGTTTGACCTTAGTCTTTTAGGATTTGCATTGGCACTGGTTCTGCTGGGCTTGAAAAATGCCCCCCACCTTCAGTTTCTACTGCAGAGTTTCTCTGGGACTTTGATTCTGTTCTGCTGGGCTTCTATTGCCCTTGTTTTTTGCTGTTTCCCCCTCCATTGGAAACAATGGAGGATGTGGGCATCTTCTTTGGGGGGCCATAACTTGGACCCTGGACATCCAATCCTCACCAAACTTGGAGGGCAGATAGAGGAGCCAGCTGGAAATCCCCTGAAAGTTTGGTGTCTCTAACACACTGGGGGGCATTCTAATGCATCATGAATCTCATGAACTGAACCAGTTTGTTTAGCTCTTAAAAGTTTTGATGGTTCATGACTCACGAACTGGGCACGCCACGAACCATGAAATAAAATGAACCACATTTTCATGGTTCATGCACATCTCTACAGACATTTATGTCATAACAACTGAATCATCCCTTTGCTATAAAGATGCCTGTGATTTTAAGGCTTATCTGCTCCAAAATAATCTTGTAAACATAAAAGCAAAGAAAGGGAACAATTGCTCTGTTATTGCCTTTATTAAACCATGCTGTTCTGCAACTGATTAACCTTTCATTGGCCTCTTATTGCTCATTTGATGCTCCAGGCAGTGCTGGCAAAGAGAAGGGCCTTGCTGTAATTGATACAGACAACAATCAGAGATGGCCTTCTCTTAAACATGTCTCCAAGACACCCTTAATTTAACATTTTCACAAAAACATCTTATTATTATTGGAAAAGTACGCATGCCATGATGAAAATAGATTCATTAAAATAATGATTTTGCTTGCTCTATAGTGTACATTACTTGGTTGCTCATTCAGTTGCTTTCATGTGATGATAATAAGTTTCTGGTACACAATTATTTTACATAGGATGGATTCTCGAGGTAGGGTTTTTAAAATCACTTTTCAGCTCACCTCCACCCTTTGGTGTTTGTTTCACAGGGTATTAATGTGTGTATGGGACTTGAATAATTCAGATTGCCTCATTAAACTGAAAATAAGTGCTAATGGGAAAGTCTTTTACAAGTAGGTCTGAGCTCTGTCATACATATGTTGTGTCTGGAAAGATGATCTTTGTACTAAACATTTATTAATTTGGTAGCTCATTAATACAGATGCTTAGCATTCTTCTTTTACGTTGACAAGGAAGAAGCTCCTCATAGCATCTTAACTCTTAGTTTTTTATTTATAGAAATTGGAGAGGTTAAGGTATAAAATGGAAAGGCATTAAGCTTGTTGAGCAGTGTTGATCTTTAATAGTTCACACCATTTTGTAGGGATGTGCACAAAACTTTTCAGATTTTTCATCTTTTTATGAAACGTCATTTGTTTTTATTATTACTATTGTTGTTTATTCTGTGCTTCTCCTTATTATGCAGAATATAGCTATCAATCCAGCGCTGGCAACCCAGAGGACATTTCTGGGGGTGGGGACATTCAAATGTGTATTGCTTTGATGCATGGCATCATGACCACCATGGACTTAGACTAGGAATCTTCAGAAGTGGAGCCTAAGGAACCAGGAACGTCACCAGAGGAAGAGCAGGGAACTCAGGCAGACCCTTGCACTGTAGCAGCCCTTCCATTCCTGACACATCAGCTCCAGGAGCCTACTGTTGAGGCTTTTCCACCAGGACCTCAAGATGACCTCCCAGATTCTGGGACATGTCAGCCATGCTGGATCAGGGCCTTGACCACTAGCACTTGTTCACACCAAGCAGGAAGGACAGAGGCAGTGGCATTACACAGATGCAGCCAAGAGAAGATGCAGTTCTGGCTAGCAGCCCAGCTTCCAGATGACTTAATCCCCTGCAGGATTCTGGCCCCATTAGGACCTAGCCAGGTGTATTCCGGAAGCTGCCTTTAGAACAGGTTGGGCTGCTTTTCCTCCCATCTATTTAAGCTGAAGATCTGGAAAGGAGCTGTGCTAGACCAACTGGATTGCAAAACCCCTAAGCTTGAGCTCTCCTGTTCCTATGCTCTAAACATTGCCTGCTCCTGCAACACAGCCTTGCCAAGCTGGAGTCTCTGTTCTGGAGAAGTCCAACAGGTTTGGAAGCATGGGGATAGAACACATGATGTCACTTCCAGCATGAAAATTATGGAAGTAATGTTACCATGTTGTGGTGATACTCTAGGATTCTACAAAAACTCTATAATAATACCAGAGTTTCAGGCAAACCTTAGAGTGTTGCTCCAATGTGATGATGTTATTTCTGTTTTCATGATGGAAATGACCTCATACATCAAAGCAATTAATAGTTTTCATGATGGAAATGACCTCATACATCAAAGCAATGCATATTTCCCCAATTTCCCTCCACCACCCTATCAAGCAGTGTGGGGGGATTGGGCTGCCTGTCAGAGGTCTCCCACTGAAATGGGAGACCTGGGGAGATCTGGCAGCCCTAACGTATTGCTGCCACCATCACTGTTTTATTTATTTATTTAATTCTATTTATACCCCACCCTCCTTGCAAGTGGGCTGTTGCTTTTCAACCCAGCCAGATCAGACCTGGCAGTATGGATCAAGCTTCTTTTCTTCCTAATATTCCACAGTACTCCAGACACTCCTTTGGATATCTCCAAAGCACTGGGCTTAGCCACTGTTGCAGGAATTGTGGCCAGCCTGTAAGATGGCCCCTTACCTTGATACAGCTTATCTGCCCTCCTGGATCCATGCCACAGTAACATCAAGACTAGGTTACTGTAATGCATTTAAGGTCTCCCTTCAAAATCAGTTTGGAGATTCCAGTTACTGCAGAATGCTGTGGCTTGGCTATTATCAGGAGCTAGATGGAGCACACATATTACTCCCATTCTGCAGTCACTCCACTAGCTGTCCATTGGTTACTGGGCTCAATATTGGCTATCACACACAAAGCCCCATATCTTTGAGACCACCTCTCTCCCTATGATATGCTATGACAGCTTTGCTCATCTGAACAGGATCATCTATGGGTGCCAACTTGCAAATGGGCAAAATCAACAACTGCCCATACACATGCCTTTTCTGTTGCAGCCCCAAACTTATGGAATGGCCTGCTTGAGGAAGTCTTGAAACTCACTCTCGTGGCTTTCTGCAAACTGTGCAAAACTGAATACTTAAAGAGGGCTTTTCCACACAGGCAATAGAGTTGCTCTGTACAAATTGATTCACAAAATTACTTGAATAAATTATTAAGGACTGTGGCCTATAGTGCCATGCATAGCTTGCTGTAAGTAGGATCCTCCTATGCAATTTTTGCATCATTTCATGTTTCATGTTAATAAGTAGGTTTTGCTTCAGTTCTGGTTTTTAGATTCTGGTTGGTTCTACAACCCTTAATCCTATTGCATTGTTTATTGAATATCCCGTCCTACTGATTGTATTGATTCAGTCTGTGTAATCTTCTTTGAGTCCAAGTGAGGAAGGCAGACTAAAAACAAACAAACAAATGAACGAACGAACGAACGAACGAATGAATAAATGAACACAGATCTTTAGTGTGAGCTGAAGGGCGAGAGCCAAAAGGGCCTTGAGTAAGCTAGGCCAGTAGATTCAGGATCAGCCCAGAAGTTGAAGTTACATTATATCTTTTTTTATTTCTTTGTCTAAGTTATATTTTTGTGTTTCTTTGTAAACTGCTTTGAATCCCCAGTAGGGGGGAATGTGGGACAGAAATACCTAAATAAATAAATAAATAAATAAAATAGATGATGGCAACCAAGCCAGGTCCTCCTTGGTCATTGGAAAGGTCTGCATCAGCAGTCTCAGCTGTGGCTCTAGCTCCAGATCACCCTGGGAAGCAAAAGGAAGAGGGAAGTCTCTATTAGTTATATTCAAGTTTAACTCTAGCCTCTGATCTTTATGAATGATAAACCAGATAGCAAGATGCCAGTATAATGAAGAGACATAAATATCGTCATTATTTGATTAGTTAATATTCAGATATATCTCCTGATCTTTTATGTGTATTCTTGTTATGTTCATGGCCTGACATAATTTTTATTTATTTTAATTAGAGTCCTTCTTTCTCACTGAGGCTCAAGGCAGATTAGAAGTACGATAGAACTATTCATTTGATCAATAAGTCAATTACAAAATATGCTAACATTTGAATGATACCAATGTTTGAATCTTAGAGTAAAGATTCCTAGTAAAACAAAGCTATTCAGTCAATCGGCAAGCAGAATATTTTTGTTTGTTTGTATTACTAATAGTCCATCTTTCTCACTTGGACTCAAGGTGGATTATAGAGAGTGAGTCAATAGAATTTATGTATGGGACATTCAATAAACAATGCAATAGGAGTAGAGTTATAGAACCCACCAAATATCTAAAAACAAAACTGAAACAAAGCAGAAGTATTAACATAATACATTAAATGACACAAAATTCCATATCAGGATCCTAGCTTCAGCAAGCTACACACAGTAGTATAGACCATAGTCCCGAATAATTAACCCAAATAACTTTGTGAAACATTTAGTGCAGTGTGATTCTATTGCTAGAGCAGAAAAGCCCTCTTGTTAGGGTTCCCAAGTACTTACTGTCTGGGGGTGGGGGATGAATGCTCCCCGGCCGGACCAGTCTTCCTGGTAACGCACCATGCTGTCGCCAGGAAGTGATACCAGCTGACGCTCTGGCAATGGGGCTGAAAACTCGATGGTACCATCGAGTTTCCAGCCCCATTGCCAGAGCATCGCCTACCGTCCCTCCGTGGCGACGGCATGGTGCTCCGTGCCTCTCCTTCCCCTGGGGATGGTCCTGCGAAGAAGTATCCATCCCCCGCCGGCATGCGGTAAGTTCTTGGGAAGCCTACCTCTTGTATAATTCAGTTTTGCATAGTCTACAGAAAGCCATGATAGTGGGAGCCTTTGTGACCTCTTTGGGTAGGCCATTCCACAAGGTGGGGGCCACAATGGATTACAAAATATAACAACATTAGAGTCTAACAGCAGGATTCCTAGTAAAGCAACCTAATGAATGAGGCTGGAATCATAAGATATGCACTGGGAGAATGCTGTATAAGAGGTATCTTGGAGCTACCACCTACACTACATTTTTAGGGAACCAGGTGTGTTGCTTCAACCTAAGATGGTCTTGTTGTAAAGCAGTAGTCATACCCCATAAAATAGGATGTTACTGGCAATCAAAAAAGGAGAAGAAAACACATTCACACAGACATAAGCATGCACTTTCTCAATGCAGCAAAGTGCCTGGGAAAATAAAATGGTTTTACCTGGAGGCTTAAGCTTAACGAACATGGATCCAGGTGAAGTATTAAGGGAAGGGCATTCCACAGTTAAGGCATCGCTACAGAGAACTCCTTGGCTTTGATCACCACCCACTTTACCTCTGAAAGCAGAAGCACACATATTGGGGTTTCACTTGTAGATCTTAAATAATGGGCAGATTCAAACTGGAATAGGCAATCATATACCTAGACTAGGGATGGGCGTGAACCAATAAACGAGCACGAACCAAGCCAGTTCATGGTTTGCAAATCAGGGTGTGATGAACCCTTCCCTCTCAGGTAGAGGAGACCTCAGGAGCCCAAACCTTTCCTGATAGATATAAAAGAATGGCACCGATAGTGTGGTTTTAAATAAGATAAGAATAAAGATTTATTCTTTATTAAAAAGCAGGGAAATGGGAAAATGGTTTTAAAGGTTTTATCTGAACTAAACAGTTGGCAACCAGCCAAGTCCTACTATGAACACTATTAACACTGTTGAAGGCTTCTTAAAAGTCAGGCAGAGATAATAAGAACAATAAATCCTATAAGATATTTCTTTACAATAGGCAGACAGTTGTAATGTTACAGATCATATACAATGTATAACTCAAGGCTCCCCAGTTGTGCTGGAGATCTGTCTGTCCCTAGGACTTTTCCCTGGATAATAGAACTACAGTCTTTCCCTGTTTGTGTTGGTGTTTTTCTTTTGAACAGAGGTCTGCCCTTTTGACTCTGGCAAAACCTCTCCACAGAGTCTTATCTGTCCCTCTGCTCTGTGACACCTTGTCACTGTGCCACAAACAGAGAGGGTATTTTTTTCCTCAGAAGGAAGCCCCTAAAAGCCTCTTCTCAATAATGGTTCTCTCTCAGAACCCAGCTTTTCCAACCATCTCCCCCTCTCCAACTCCCAACTCAACCCCTCTTTTCCCCTCCAAGCCTCCTCCTGGATGCATTCCTTTGTCATAGAAGTGGCTCACCAATCAGAGTGAGCCTCTCCCATTGCCTACACTCAGACCGGTTATACTTAGTTCATTACACAGGGATTCAGGAGAACATATCTTCTGTGATCCATCACACAAACCTCCATCTTTTTCATGGAGATTCATGAAAGGGTTTGTGCAGGCTTCAAAGGTATTTATGTATCTTTGGAGTTTACTTCCAGGTCTGGCAGCCTGACCAGAAGTGAGCTCTGAAGGCATTTAAATACTGTTGGAGCCAACCACTGGCTTGTGGCCTGATCCAAGTGAGCTGCAAAAGCATTTAAATCCCTTTGGAGCCCACCTCTAAGTCAGGCCAACTCGGAGGTGGGCTCAAAAGGCATTTAAATGTCTTTGGGGCTCACTTCCAGGTGGGGCCATGGCTTGAGTGAGCTTTGAAGGCATTTAAATGCCTTTGGAGCCCACTTCTGGGTTGTGCCACAGCCATGCCCCCAAACTGAAGTGAGCGCCAAAGGCATTTAAATGCCTGACTCACTTCCAGGTCAGGCTGTGGCCCAAAGAACTTCCCAAAGCACTAACTGGTTTACACAATGGAGAAGTTCATGGAAGTTTGTGGTTCGGGGTTCATGAAAACCCAAACCCCAAACCTCCATGAACCTCAATTCTTCCCGTTCATGTCCATCCCTACCCTAGACCCATTAAGGCTTAAAGGTAATTTGGTACATGATAAGTTATTGAATGAACATACCCCTGCCCTAGAATGTGAGCAGGCTGTGTATATGGTCTTTATTCAGCATCACTCTCTTCAAGTCTCTTTGTTTAATATGCTGGGCTTCAGTTCAGGTAAATGTAACCTTCAAAAAGCCGTTTCTTCAAAGATATGGATATAATTTCAGAAATAGCATCAACAGAAAGAAGACTATTCTGGTGTAAGAAAAGGGGGCATTTTCTTAAGTCATTACAGTGTAACAGTGGCAACAGCCCTCAAACAAGGGTGGTCTTTCCACAGGAGAAAAGACATCCCAACACCTAAGAGAACTTCCTAACAGCACTGCACTCCAATAGCCAGGCTTGGCATGAGAGGTGACTTGCTAAGGAGACTAAGAGGCATTGTCTTGTCAAGAGACATAGGCTCATGACAGGGCTGACATTGTTGCCAAATTCCTCCAAGTATCCCCCCCTCCTCTCTACTCCTCTGTAGAACAAAGGCCGGATAATCATGAACGCTGTCCCCAGAGTTTCACAACTAAATGACTAAGATGCTGACTATTGTCTGCCAGGATGCAGAAAGAAGGACAAAATATCTAGCCCATATCCTTTGGACTGAATGGATTATGTTTGTAAGCAACTTCCTGTCTCAAATCCTGTCACACTATGGATTCTATGGTACTTCTCCCCTCTGGCTAATATTTAGCTCCTGGCCTGCCAGTGATGCCGCTGGACACTGGGGGCTGCTTCACTGCCCCAGAGGAGGCCAGGGCAGCAACGGCCACAATGCAGCACATCATGATGTGGGCAGGGGGGCAGAGCCAGCCCTGTTAAACAGCCAGGCTCCACTCCCTCTCAAACAGTTGTGAACTTGTGCTCGGCAGCTCAATAGCTCCGAGCATGTAGGGTGGTGAAGACAGGGGCTTCTCTGAGGGCCTGTGGCATTGAGGTCATCAGCAGCGGTGGCAGAGATGCAACGGGCAGCAGCATCCTTCACAGGTGCAGTGGCGTCTTCGAGTGGCAGTCAGCAGGGGCGTGCTGAGGTGGCGGCAGCCCATTTGCAGTGGCGGTGGTCCATTCCTGGTGGTGGCCAGTTCCAGGTGGTGGAGACCTGTTCCTGGTGGCACGGCCCCTTTGGCAGCGGCAGCCCATTCTCAGTCCAGGAGCGCAGGAGGTCTTTGGTGGCTGCAGCAGTGGCTGAAGGCAGCCCGGAGCAAGTGGGGACGGTGGCCATTTGGAGGCGGCAGTTTTCAGGCAGTAGTATCAGCTCCTGGGCAGCAGTTGGAGGGTGTATCCAGGCCCAGTCTCATCTGTGACCCGGCAACGGCCCTATAAAGACTGGGTTAGGCAGGGTTTGGTCTGTGTGGAGCAACAGGTTTTAAAATCCTCAGCTGTGGCGAATGGGAAATTTTATCAATTCCCTGTGGGAGGGGGATTGAAGAGAGTAACTGTACAGTGGCACCTATACAGTTTTTTTAAAAAAGGCTAGGGAGCTTTTGGCGGGTGGTGGCCCCCTAGCAGTGACCTGCAGGAGTCAAAAGTCTGCTATTTGGCAATTAGGCCCCCTAGTGGATAATTCTAATTGCCTCTGAGAGCATTAATGGCTCGGAAGATCAAGCCAGCCTCTGGCTAGGGGGTGCTACTCCTTTGTATTGCAGGGCAGCCATTTAGAGCTGCTGACAGGCTCAGGAAGTCATTCCTGGGACAACCAAGGTTAGTTAGGCCAATTGTTATCAGGCTGGTTTGCAAGCCCAACAGTCTTCAACAGTTTAGGTGGCCATTTTGTTTCAGTGGTCAAACCAGGCAGCCATTTGAGGGAGGCATTATAGGGCAGCCATTTTGAAGAAGATCTGTAGAGGTGACCATTTTGGGTGAGGCCCTCCAAAGGCAGCCATCTTGAGTGGGTCCTTAGGTCAGCCATTTTGAAGCAAGTGGCCATCTTGGGAGGGACCTTCTGGGGCAGCCATTTTGAAGAGGGCTTTTTCAGGCAGCCATTTTAAGATCCATTGCTTAAGCACTTAATTGAACAATGGCTCCTAAGAAATGTCAGGGAGCTCTTAAGGGCAAGCAGCCAGCCCCAAAGAAGCCTACTCAGAAGCCTCCATAGTGGCCCACTTTTTTAGACTCCTCTAACAAGGATGAGCAGGACCCTGTCAATGCAATCATCCTAGAGAGGTCTAGCAGCCCTTGAGAGTCAACAGGGTGAGCATCCTCCTTTGCGTGATATGTCTAAATCCTTTTCCTAAACAATACCTTGAGGCTCAGGTGTTGGCACACTTAGCTTTTCTCGAGGACAGACAAGGCGAGATGGCATTACCATCGGGTCAACTGGTCCAGAGGCAGTGCACGGATGACAAGCAGGAGAGCCAGGGTGCAGAGTAACTCCAGGTGGAGCTTTATAAAGGACCTCCAAGGAGGGAAGGGAAGGTAGAGAACAATGGCCAACAAGGGACATATAGTCCATGGGGCCCCTGCATTCAAGGTGCCACTGGGTACATTACACGCACCACACAAGGTAGTATTGGAGACACTATGCCAGGTGGATGGTCACCCTATATGGGATGGGGAGGTATGGCCCAGCCGGTTCCTCAAGGTGTTTGGCCTGGTTGGAACTACCCAAATTCAGGTGCTTGTTTTGCAAATCTGGGGGGTTCCACATATGACACGGTGTCAGCAGGTGCCATTCCACTTGGAGATCTGGCTTTGCCACTTGGAGATCACCTCTTCACTGCTACTAGGGATAAAATCCTTAAGGGAGAGCTTGTTGATGTATTTATATTACTATACAGGGAACTAGAGAAGAAAGATAAGGAGGACCTAGATGAGACGGAGAAGGAGCACCTGAAGAGGCACAGGGTGGACAGGACCTGGGCAAACTGGTTCCCAAGCTTCTTAATCTATGCAGCAGTAATAGTGAGGCACCAACCATGGAGGTCTACGGTGATGCTGCAATACATGGACATCATTTATAAGGGGTTTACTGCTTTCCTGAGACCTGCATGGCTTCAGTATGATGAAGAGTTCTGAATGAGGGCAGCCATGAATCTTGAGATGGGACCAGATTCATCCGCACTTATGGCTGCAAATCATGTCTCCAGACCGGCATTTTGGCAATGAGAGGTCAGATAGTGGCCACTCAGTTCGTAGATCTCAAGGTCAGACAGGTACCCACAACCAGGTGGGGCAGGCAGTTCAGCTCACCTCCCATGGGACCTGCAGCCACAGGTCATGCTCCTTCAGGCATGAATGCCCTTTGTGTGCGGGGTCCCATGCATTTTCAGGTTGCCCCGAAACAAAAAAGGAAGGCCAGGAGGCATGGGAGGTAAGTGTCCAGGGAGACAGTGGTAACAACCCCTCTCCTGACAAAGGGTCCCAGCCCAATTAAAGCTGAAGTGCTTGAGCATTGGTTGCAGGACTACCCCAAATGACAGGATTGTGTTTACCTCTTGGAAGGTTTGGCTCTAGGGTTTAGGATACCTTACCAAAGAAGAAGAAGGTCACATAGTGCTCCTAACCTGAAATCAGCTAAGGGGATGGAGCACATAGTTAGGGGAAAAAATTACAAGGAGTGTAGGGAAGGTAGGGTCAATGGCCAATTTAAGAGTTTCCCCATTGGGATAGGGCCCTTCCCATGGGGTGCTCCATATCCTGTGCTGCTTTTGAGAGGTTCAGTACCTTTTTGGAATGGGCCTTGTGTTACAGGACAGGATTAGGCAGCACTGCCCACTTTCTTAAAGACTATCTGTTGGTAGGAAGGAAAGAAACAGGGCAGTACAGTTTTTTACTGACCAGCTTCATAGACCTGGCGGAGGAGCTGGGAGTTCCTCTTGCCCAGGAAAAAAATGGAGGGCCCTACTCCCATTCTGACTTCTCTGGAGATAGAAATCAACATGGTAGGGCAGCTGTGTAAATTACCAGATGACAAATTAAATGTGCTGCAGACATTGTTTGACATGGCCAGGCGAAGAAAAAGATTACCTTGCTGGAGTTGCAGCAGCTGATCGGCCACCCGGCTGGGCATTTGTTAGGAGACTATGTGAGTCCATGAAGGGCCTCCAGCTCCCACAGCATAGGACCAGAGTCACCAAGGGTGTAAGGGATGACCTCCTTGTATGGAAGGAATTTTTGGATTCATACAATAGTGTGTCTTTTTGGTGTGAAGACCTTCTAGTCAAAGCTGAGCTGCAGGTTACATCTGATGTTGCAGGCTCCTCTGGCTTTGGAGTCTATTTTCAGGGACATTGGTGTGCTGAGAACTGGCCTTGGGAATGGTTTCAGGCAGGGTGGGTCAAAGACCTCACCTTCCAGGAATTTTTCCTGATTGTCGTAGCAATGTGGATTTGGTCGACAGAGCTTGCCAACTATACAGTCCACTTCTGGGGCTACAATCTGTCCACAGTGCACATGATTAACTCATTGACATCCAAGTCTTCTACGGTCATGGACCTGGTCAGAGCCTTCACACTCCGATGTTTGCAGAATATTTTGTTCAAAGCCAGGCACATTCTGGGGGGTCAGTAATGGGGTCGCTGATACTCTCTCCTGGACACAGATGGGAAGATTCCGCCAGTTGGCTCTGGAAGCCAACCAGTTCCTGGTTTGGATGCTGCCAGAGGTGTGGCAGATTGGCGAGCTGAGGCCACCAGGCCAATGAGTTTAGCTCTTGCCCCTTCCACGCGGGGAGCTTATAAGAGGGTAGGTAAGCCTTGGCGCATTGCGGATCAGTGAGTGAGTTGTGGGCTTCTGCAAGGATGCATCTGGCCTAGCGTTTGACCAGCAGGATTGCAAAGTTTAATGTTATTAATGAGGTTCTTTTTCAGGTGCTGAAGGCTGCTGGGCAAGATGAAGAGTCACCGTCTGCAGCCACAGCATGGTCTTTTGGGCCGCCCACTGGGCCAGGAGGACACCCAACAGTTCTCAGCTGGGCCTTAGTTAGTGGGCTGCTGTTGAATGGAGGGGGAGGATGGGCATGAGATGGCCCGTGCTCTTTCCCTTGTTGTTCGAAGAAAGGCGGGGTCCTCCTCTACATTTTTTGGTAGTGCACCTTGATGGTAACAACCAGGGCTAATGAAGGGCAAGGCCCTTATGTTACAAGCTAAGGTGGACCTTGCAATTATAAGAGCAAGGTGGCCCCATGTGTAGACAGTCTGGCCAGCATGGCCCTTGTGTTACAAGCTGAGGCAGACCTTGCAATAAGAGCAAGGTGGCCCAGTGTGCAGATAGTTTGGCTGGCAAGGCCGAGGCAGACCTTGTGATGATAACAGCAAGGCTGCCTGGTGTGCGGATAGTCTGGCCAGCAAGGCCCTTGTGTTACAAGCTGAGGTTCACGTTGCAATGATAAGAGCAAGATGGCCCAGTAAGCTGATAGTCTGGCCAGCAAGGCCTTGGGTTACAAGCCACGGCAGACCTTGTGATGATAAGAGCAAGGTGGCCAAGTGCGCAGATAGTCTGATTGGCTATTCTGCCCCGCCAGGTGTGGTGTAATTTGGGAAACCTCAGCTGCACTGACCATGCCAGGCGTAAGGCCAACTGCCAGATGAGGAAGGCCATGGAGGGTGGTTTAGGGCAATTTTTGCCACACCCCAACATATGGGTCGAGTTCCAGGACCTGTATAGGACTGTCAGTGTGCATCTGTCAGACAAGGGCAATGGGTTATTTTTGCAGGACTTGCAGCAAGGGATTTGGTCAGCCTTGGACTGTTAGTTGGGAGCAAAGGCCAAAGCAGAGACTTGGCCTGGGCAGTGGCAGGTTTGTGCAGGCAAGAAAGTGGAACTAGTGAGCACCTTACGGTATTTTCCCATTAGGGAACAGGGGGTCATCAAGAACTGCCTTGGGATTTTAGGGTCCAGGGTGGGGAATGGTGATCACCTCTGGGAACCTCTTGGCACAAGTCTCCTCTCTGTAAGTTGTAAGGCTTCAGGGGTAGGTGCTCCTAGGTGGCAACCAGTTTTGCTGGGCTGCCAGTTGCAAGCCAGACAACTGGCTCAAGACAGGAACTGGGTGACCCACCCGTGAAAAGGGCAAGGAGGCTGGTCAGGGAGTAACACCTGCCTTGCCTGTTCCGTGCTCGCTTAGTTGGTCCCTTGCCGCAATGTTATGTTAAATAGTTAATAAAGTGGCCCTTGTTTACTTCCAAACTGTTGTCTGTCTCATTATTCTGATGGGGGGGGGACTTCATTTCTGTCAGAATCTTCAAGTTTTTTGTCCTGCATCTGCATCTGCATTTCCTTTATTCCACACTATCAAGGAAAACATTAACTTTCAGTTTCTACTGAATAATTACCATCTAGAATCATTCTCACATCTATTAGGGAACATCTCACCTTTTGTGATGTATTGGGAAACTCCAGACACTCCTTTTTCCAGCAGACTGAATCCCGTCGTACCATTGTCACATTAGTTCATCTATGTCATCATACCCTCAGGATACATTTTTGGGTATAAATATAACTAGTCCACCACATGCCCAGTGTGAGTGAGCTTGGGCACCCAGAGAAACTATCACCCTATTACGTATCAGGTCTTTGTGCATGGCATGCTGGTCACTGCCATGCACCTTCTTTTCCAGAAACTCAGGCTTAACCAGCTCTCTAAGACTGGTAATGTATCACCCCCAAAACTCCCCCTTCCTTCCTGTTTGTCCACTAGCTCCTTTTTTCCCAATACCTTGTGTGTACGCTTTTCAATCTTTCTGTGTATATATTTAAATTCTGATATTTTTCTACAATAAACTTATTCACTTTTAATAATCACATGGTTCTTGGCTCCAAAAAAAAGTTTTAAATGGAAAGATCTCCATAAAACACTGGTAGCCAGATCTCACTTTCTACCCCACCTCTCGCTAACTCTGCCTTTTAGCTAAATTCCCCAAGAAACTGAAGGCAGCAATTCAGCTTCTTAAATCAAAGCTGGTAGTGGTAACAGCAGCCTTACAGGGAACCTGACAGGCATGTATAAGAGGCCAGACTATGTGATTTCACTGAGCTCCTTGGAGGCACCACATTAAAATAAAAGTAGACTGTTTATACTGGGCATAACAAGTTAAAAGCGAACATTTCCCCCATTTGCACAAAAGGATGCCACAGTCTGAAAAATTATGCTTGGTGTGGAGGCAGTGTATAGAGAGAACATCTTCCTCCTCTCCCAAATGCTAAAGCTCAAGGGGCACCAATGAAGTTAATACATGTAAAAGATTCAGATTAAACAGAAGTGTTTTCAAATTATGTAGATAACTTGTAGTACTAACTGGAATATGATGCAGTGATGGTCACTACCTTAGATTTGTTTAAAAGGAATTAGACAAATGCATGGTGAATATTGATCAACAACTATTGGACATGATGACTAAATAAAGCCTCCATGCAGCCCCAAGGAGATGCTGAACTAGATGGACTGCTGTTCTGATTCAACAGGGTTGCTCTTATGTTCTAATGGCAAAATCTGGCAGAGTGCTCACACATTGTTTCTTGATGTGATTTGAAACACTGGATACCACCTGGATACTATCTCCAGAAATATTGCTTCAAAATGACAAAAATGTGGAACAGATGGAGAAAAGAAAAAAAAAAGTAGCAGCATCAGTTTTTTGATGTCTTTATTATAGGGTACCCATTTTACACTTCCACAAACATCACCTTTTGGTCATGTGGCCAGCATATGTAGTTTGATCACTATAAAGCAGTGTTTTCTTTGCCTTATTTTTTTTCCGTTGGGAACATTCTGAGGTTTCCCCCTATTTTTACATGCCTATAACCACACATACTGAATTTATCAGTAGCATCTTTGAAATCTTTTCATCTGTTCCCTAGAAATGTGTTGTTGATTAAGGAGTGAAATAAATATTGAATGGACAGTATGAATACAAAACAGTTTACACGTAACTTTCCTAAGATGTTGTTTATTATTACTTTTCCAAAGAAAGAGCTAAAATTATGGAATGGAAATTACAACAGAACAATATTTGGCTTCCTTCCACAGTTCTGGATGTGAAAATATTTATGAGCATTAATATTCCAGTGTTCTTTGTTACTAATGTAATGTTGGGGGCTTATGTGGAAAAGGAGGATCTGTTGTTGTTGTTGTTTTAATGGAGGATGCAATGTTATTTCCAAATGCAATACTTAAGTTTTTCCACATAAGTAACTTACTTATATGGTAACAAGTGAAAGAGTATATTGAAGACACCAGAGTGGTGGCAGGTCCTTTAACAAATCTGAGTGCAACCCTAAACAAAGTTATATCCTTCTAAATTTTGTTTAGGATTGGACTGTAAGAGTCCCAGGAGTTAAATGTTCATTTTGAGGTAAAATATAACTCTTCATATACACTTTTCAGAACTATATTTTTACATTAGAATTTAACATAGCAGTGTGTTGAGATTTTTTATCTTGGAAATTGAAAGATACCCCCTCCAATTGTTGGGTTTACTAGCAAAATCTAGCACTCTTACTGCAAGTAGTTTTGGGAAATGGCTGGGGGGGGAATGCAGTTAATGAGAATATGTGGAAAATACATTGGCTGAGTTCAGACTGGCAATATGAAGTGCAAGAGAGTCCTGGCAAAAAGACCCAGAACAATGTATTCCAGGTATTCCTGGTCACACTGCACCGACTGATGCAGGAGCATACTGGGGAGGAGGCGCAAGGGAGCATTTGCACTGTTGGCCCGCCCCTGATGGAGGTGTGGCTTTAAGTGGCTTTTTCCTCACTCTGTGGCAGGCACAACAGCAAATAGGGCAGGATCCTGTTGTGCATGCCCCAGTAGAGTGGAAGAACTCCACGAGATGGAAGCATCACGTGGGCACGGTTGTGCACTCCAGCGCATATCGCGCATAGGCGCTTATGCACATCCCTGCAGGAACAGCCAGTTCAAGTTATCAATGCAGGTTGTTCCCGGCTTTTGGTGTTTAGCATGCACAAGTTCAGGAAACAGGATCAACGTGCTCTCCAGGGTTTGCTACCACTTTTACCTGGTACTTTTTAAACTCGGGAGGGAAGCATTACAAGACGGATTGAGTATGGCTGGGGAACGCCTGACAGCTGTGCCTGTGTGAACTGGCCCCTTCAATCCATTTGTGAAATGTGCCTATATTGGGCCAAACTGCCAGTCTGAACTCGGCCAATGACTATCAAGAACTTGTGCTAAGCTAATAAGTAGCGCTTGCTGATACTAGTTGGAGTGATGCCCTCACCACACCCTCCCATCAGGCTATTGGTCTTCAAGGGGGTGTAGGGGAGAGGATTTCATGGTCTATATGCTGATTACATTCGTAGGTCAAACAGGACAGTAAACACCACAATTCACAAAAGTCAGTGGCCCTGTAAATGGAGTATGGAGGACTTAAGCTTACCCTTTTTCTGAGCAGTGTTATGGCTTTGGAAGAAAAAGGATCTAATCATTTCAAATGTTGCAACTTGAAATAGTATTTGTCACTGTTGATGTTGTCTTCTCCATCTGTGAGGCTGGAGAATTTGCCCCCATTACCACCTTTAAAAATAGTGGGTGTGTACTCTGTCCCATACCACCATTAATTTTAATAGATTAAGACACATTTGCCTCTACTGATTGGTCTTTGATTGCATCTTGTTTTTCACATAGTATAAAAGTAGGCAACTTTTCTTATGAAGAAGACAGTATCTATGCCAGGAAACAGAAGTTGGGGAGACACAGTGGGAGCAAGCCGAGCCCCAGAAACACTGCCTTCTCTTTAGGAGCTCACCTTGAATCTGACTAGTGACAGATGTGCAAGAAGCAATAATGGGCATAAGCAAGCCCATTGTCTTCACCCATTGGCCTCATCAATGCTACCAACATCTTAAGGTCTTGTCTCAATTGCTCAGGTGGAGAACAAGCCTAGAATGGCCTGGCATTTCACGGGATGGGACTGTCAACCTCAAGACAGAGAACTCACCTGACATTTAAAACAGAATCTGCATAGCCCTTTGTTTTTAACTTCCCATTGCTTGTCCAAGTTTCTAATGGGTGTTAATATGATGCATATTAACATACAGGTCAACATTACACTTAATCTGTCACATGATACTTTTCAACATATGACTATAATATATGTAGGTACTCAGCCCCAAATTGCTGGGGAACTTTCTGTCCTCTTAATGTACAAGTAAAGAACCTAGACAAGGAGAATGAAGTTCAAACAGTATGCTACCTCTTTACTAAACTGTGAGATATAAATGTAATTCTAAATAGTCACATACTAATCCCACTGAACCCACTGAATGCGACTTAAGTGATTCTAGGATACTTTCATCAAGTAATTGATTTTGTTTCTTCCTCTGTTTTAGGTGGGGAAAAACAGGTGTGGCTTAATTACAAAGGAGAGTGTACGTAAATGAGGATAAAGCTGGACATATATGGTTGAATTTAAAGGGTCAGGTGCTGGAACAAATCATGTTTTACTTTTCCTGCTGCCATCCCTTTTGCTCCCCCAGAAGCAATTGCTAAGGCTTGGGGAGAAGCACAGGGTGTAAAAGAGGGGAAGTGGCAAACACTGTCCTTTTTTGCAGGAGCAGAAATGCCCTTCTAATCACAGAAGAGAATCTTCAGATTCAACTGATAATTTAATCCACAATAATGAATTCAGGTACTTTTTAGTCTTTTATCATAATGTGACAGCTACAGCTAAACTAGTGTTGAACCAGTCGTTGATTTCTGTTAAAATGCTCAGTAATGAAACAGTTAACAAGACAGGCATGTCCAATTATGCTGCACATTTAACACTCAATAAAGATGAAAAGGAGAATTACACGCTTTCCCAAGTGCTACTGTTCCAGTGCATGTAGATGAAGTTCAGAAAAGACCAAGTATATCCTTTTTTACATCGTCAAGGTAACCTATACAACCAAATGGGAAGGAATTATATTGTAAAAGGAAGCCTTTGATTGTGAAGTGCTTTTTTGAAATGCACAGGAAGAGCCAATGGATTTCTCTCACACACACGTACACCCACTCTTTTCTATTGTTCCTGCAGATGGGCATTTTGTGTGTCTGGCCCGTGCCTAATTAACAGCTGTTGTAGGATTTTCTTTCACTTTCATTCTTTTGTTGTATTAAAGAGTTTTCAAACTGACTCTTTTTATTGATATTTGTCCAACTGGTAGACACCAAAGAGATTAGGAAAAAGGGAAGTCATGGCATGCCATTCTTTTTGATAGTTGATTTTTTTAAAAAAACGCATTTAGAAATCCACTTCAAAGATTCTTATGTAACTCAGTTATGTGTGAGGTAAGCTCCTGATTGGGTCACTTGGATGTTCCCCTTCAAAACTGAGTGCATATGATATGATGTGTTGACCAATTTTGCACCTGTGCGGTAGCCACTTGGTCATTGCAACTTGCAAATGATTTTTTCCCCATTTGAAACGAAATCATACCATTTACTAGAGAAGAAGCAGCACTCTTGGTGTTATTGTCATTTGAGTTGTTAAACTCCTCCATATACCCAGCCTATTTTAGTGTAGATTTGGGCTTTAATTGGGAAGAAGAAGAAGAAGAAGAAGAAGAAGAAGAAGAAGAAGAAGAAGAAGAAGAAGAAGAAGAAGAAGAAGAAGAAGAAGTCTCAAAGGAGTCTCCTAAGGAATCTCAAAGTGGCTTATAATTGCCTTCCCTTCCTCTTCTTTCAAAATGCACCTTATGAGGTAGGTGGGACTGAGACAATTCTGAGAGAACCGTGACTGGCTCTCAAGGTGGAGGAGTGTGGAATCAAACCCAGTTCTCCAGCTTACAGTCTGCTGCTCTTAACCACTACACTATGCTGACTCTCAGCATGGGACACATTTATACCAACACGTGTCTAGTATACATGTCTTCTGATCACACATAAAAATATGGAAGCCTATAGAACAGAGTATTTTGTGAAATATTAAAGATGGTCAGTATAGCTCATAATATACCCCTTCTAATATGAGATGCTTGTCAATGCTATTGTGTCATTTGATTGATTTAACAGTAAACTAAAATCTGTAATGATATACTAATCCCTATGTAACAGCACTGGACACTCAAGACAAAATTAGGAACACATAGGTCGCATACTTGATGCCCCCATTACAATTCCCTATTACAATCCTTGAAATGTAATTTGTTTTGTTGTTCAGTCACACAGTTGAGTCTGACTCTCCATGACCCCATGGGCCACATCACACCAGGCCCTCCTGTCTTCCACCATCCTCTGAAGTTTGCTCGATTTCATGTTCGTTGCATTGATAACACTGCCTAACGATCTCATCCTTTGCCTTCCTCTTCTTCTGTTATCTTCAATCTTTCCCAGCATCAGGGTCTTCTCTAGAGAGTGCTCCCTTCTCACATGATGGCCAAAGTATTTCAGCTTCAGCTTCAGTATCTGCCCTTCCAGGGAACAGTCAGGGTTGATTTCCTTTAGGATTGACTGATTTGATCTCCTGGTAGTCCAAGAGACTCTCAAGAGTCTTCTCCAGCACCATAATTCGAAAGCATCTATTCTTTGGCACTCAACCTTCCTTATGGTCCAATTCTTGCAGCCACACATTACCATTGCTTTGACCATATGAACATTTGTTGGCAGGGTGATGTCTCTACTTTTTATTATGCCATCTAGGTTTGCCATAGCTTTCCTCCCAAGGAGCAGGCGTCTTTTAATTTCATGGTTGCAGTTACCATCTACAGTGATCTTGGATCCCAGGAATGTGAAGTCTGCCACTTCTTCCATGACTTCCCCTTCTATTTGCCAAGGAGTGATGAGGCCAGATGCCATGATTTTAGTTTATTTGATGTTGAGTTTCAAGCCAACTTTTGCACTGTCCTCTTTCACGTTCAGCAAGAGAATCTTTAGGTCCTCTTCACTTTCTTCCATTAGAGTGGTATCATCAGCATATCTGAGTTTGTTGATATTTTTCCCAGCAGTCTTAATTCCAACTTGTGATGCATCCAGGCTGGCATTTTGCATGATGTACTCTGCATATAAATTAAATAAGCAGGGTGACAATATACATCCTTGCCATACTCCTTTTCCTATTCTAAATCAATCAATTGTTCCATGTCTGGTTCTATGTGTCGCTTATTGACATCTTATACAGGTTTCTCAGGAGACATGTGAGGTGGTCTGGTAAATATGAAATGTAAACATGCTTAATATTGGCTGGATGAAGCCTCTCTCATGATATTTTCAATTAATACAGAGTCCTTGGGCTGCTATCCTTAAGCGGAAAAGGAACACTGATTAACTTTCAAGTGGGCAAGGAACCATTTCATATAATCATTTTAGCCACTGGCTGTTACAGCAGCAGCACAAAAAACACTGATGACAACAATAATACCTATTCAAACAATAACAAGCCCACAATATGTGCATTATCCTATGTGAACAATTAATTCCATTTCCACAGGGCATTTTCTTAATTCAGAATCCATCCATGAGTTTTGTTTCACTTTTAACCAGAGCCCCTATTTTGAGTTAATTCTGAACCCATGCTCTCTCACTTGCATTGAGTAGGGAGGAGCTGCCTGTTTTCCCTTATCTTCCTGGAAATGTCTTCAACATCACCAGTACCATTCATTCCATGGTGCAGATTTCAGATAATTTTTGAGACTTATAAATTCACTTTAGCCCACAATTCCACCAAGGAGCTCAGGGTGGTGTACATGGTTCTCACCCCTCCCAAAGACAGTAATAATAAACTGACTGATGGAATTTTTTAAAAAAGCATCTCAGGGATTAAAAACTGGTTCAGCTGTTCAGTTGAACTAATGCCATTTTGTTCTTGAAATTGCATGTGGGGGATCTTTAAAAGTGCATCATGACGTTTTCACTATGTAAATGTTTTGTGTGTGTTTTATTGTTATGTTCTAATGTGGAATTTTATATGCATATTGCTATGATTTAAACTGTAGGCCTGTTGAGTTAGAAAGAGAGGAATTGGATGAGTGATTGAACAATGATTGGATGGTAGCTGTACCCTGGGGGCAGAGTTGACTGGTTCTGAGAGGCTTTGCGTGAGAGACAGTAGAGCGTGTGCAGAGAGAAAAGAGAGGTTCTGTAAAGTGCTGTGAGGAAAATCTGTGTTCTGTGTGGAGGTTATGAGCCTAAGTGACAAGCGAAGAAAAGAAGCCAGTGTGGAAGTTATTAGCCTAAGTGGCAAGTTAGGAAATTAAGTTTTGTGCAAGTTATCTGCCCCCCCAGCCAGAATAACGAGACAGACAACAGGTTTGGAATAAAACAAGGGCCACTTTATTAACTATTTAACAGAACATTGCAGCAATAACAACTAAGCAAGCATGGAACAGGCAAGGCAGGCGTCATTCCCTGACCAGCCCCCTTGCCCTTAAAGGGCGGGTCACCCAGCTCTGATCGTGAGCCAAATCTCTGGCTCGTGACCAGCAGCCCAGCAAACTGGTTGCCCTCTAGGAGCGCCTACCCCTGAAGCCTTCCAACTTGCAGGGAGGAGCCTGCCCTAAAGGTTCCCAGTGGAGGTGATCACCATTCCCCACCCCGGACCCTGAAATCCGAAGGCAGTTCCTGATAACCCCCTGTTCCCTAACGGGATATGCCGTAAGGTGCTCACCAGTTCCGTTTTCTTGCTTGCACAAACCTGCCAAGTGACCGACCTATTTAATGCCGTCCACCCCCAAAAATACACCAATCCACTGCCCTCAGTGTAAGGTAGGCGAAAACACCACCACTCCTCCAGCCAATCGGGGTGGAAGCGAAAAATTCCTACCTGGCCCCATAGGCAACCAGCATCAGCCTACACTAAGAACAGGGCGGGCGGGTGGGCGAGCACGTGGAGCAACTGCCAGGCGGGAGCGGAGCCTAGCCTGCTTAAATAGCTGGCTCCGCCCCCGACCTCGTCGGGACGCACAGCGTCCTCTCTGTTGCCGTCCCGATCCTTCGGGGCGGCAAAATAGCCCCGGCCCACCATTGGCGTCGCCGGGTGGACGGGAGCTCCGTTGCCCCCCCAGCCAGAATAACGAGACAGACAACAGGTTTGGAATAAAACAAGGGCCACTTTATTAACTATTTAACAGAACATTGCAGCAATAACAACTAAGCAAGCATGGAACAGGCAAGGCAGGCGTCATTCCCTGACCAGCCCCCTTGTCCTTAAAGGGTGGGTCACCCAGCTCTGATCGTGAGCCAAATCTCTGGCTCGTGACCAGCAGCCCAGCAAACTGGTTGCCCTCTAGGAGCGCCTACCCCTGAAGCCTTCCAACTTGCAGGGAGGAGCCTGCCCTAAAGGTTCCCAGTGGAGGTGATCACCATTCCCCACCCCGGACCCTGAAATCCAAAGGCAGTTCCTGATGAACCCCTGTTCCCTAACGGGATATGCCGTAAGGTCCTCACCAGTTCCGTTTTCTTGCTTGCACAAACCTGCCACAGCCAAGGTCAAGCCTCTGCTTTGGCCTTTGCTCCCCACTCAGCATCCTAATGCCGACCTAATTCCTTGCTGCAAGTCCTGTAAAAAGATCCCATTGCCCTTGTCAGACAAGTGCACCCCGTCATCCCTATACAAGTCTGGGAACACGACCCGTATATCGGGGTGTGGCAAAAACATCCCCAATCCAGCATCCATGGCCTTTCTCAGCTGCCTATTAACTTTACGTCGGGCGCGGTCAATGCACCTGGGATCCCCCAAGTTCCGCCACACCTGGCGGGGCAGTATGGCAGACCATACTATCTTCACGCTGGGCCACCTTGCTCTTATCCTTGCAAGGTCAGTTTCGCCCTGTAAAACCAGGGCCTTGCCCTTCATTAGACCCAAATCATTGCCCCCCAAGTGTATCACCAGGACATGAGGAGGAGGCCCCCTCCTCTCCTGGAACAGCAAGGGAAGGAGCGCAGGCCACCGCATGCCCCTCCGTCCCAACCATTCCACCTCCGCCCATGCGCTAAGGCCAAGCTGAGAGCTGCTGGATGTCCGTCTGGCATGATGCGCCGCCCAGAAGACCATGCTGTGGCCGCAGACAGTAACCCTTTGTCGCACTCTGCGGCCTGCAGCATCTGTAACAAGACAAGCATTAATAAACGAAAGTACTCTATGGGATAGTTAGATAGCACAATTCTGGACATAACCCTTATAACATCTGGACTTCCAACGCCCTATCCTCTGAATATCACTGCCAGTGTACCCCATAGCTGCAGCCGTTGATGCCGCTCCTATGCGGAAGGAGTGGGTGCCAAAGTGAACACCACCCAATCCCAATCTAGCTAGCGCCTTCTGTGTCACACTCCAAAATTGAAATTTAGTGAGGGGGGTACCATCCCTGTGTCGGAATAGGTAGCCCCGACCCTCTCCTCTTAATGCCAAAAAATTGGCTCAAGGCCCCCACTGGGCACAACTCGACCTCTGAACATTGGTCAAGCTCAATAAACTTCCCCTTGCCACACTGATCAGTCTTTGACCTGCGTAGCCTAAAACCCACTTTGGAATCTGAGACAGAAACGTCACGCTGTTCAAGAGCCAGGCCAGACACATCCTGCCGTGAGCTAGCAACCAGCTCACTGACCCGCAGAGACCCAAGGAAGGCGACCAGCGACGCCGCATGAAACAAAGCAGCTTCATAGCTATCAGCGTACACTGTGTGCCACTGGTCCCTGAGACCCTTCAAAATAGCTGGGGTCAGGGGTTCTCTGGGATCAGCCACTATGCCGCTCTCCCTGGACCAACCCTCGAGCATCTTCCGAATATGGAAGTCGCCCGTCTGGTCTACATGCCCCGATGCTTTGCTAGCATAGGCCAGAGCAGCCAACTTGGATCTGATGGTACGAGCTGACAGGCCCTCCCCCTTCAGCGTCACGCAGAACTCCATTAAATGAGGAACAGGTATGGGCCAAAGCTGCCGCAAGCCTGCCCTCTCCCTAAAGGAGAGGAATTGCTTCCCCACCCTCATGTAAGCCCTGCGAGTGGAAGGGGCGAGTGCCAAGCTCATTGCCCTATCGGCCTCAGCCCGCCAATCTGCCACACCTCGTCTGGCATACGCACCGGGAACTGGTCGGCCTCTGGAGCCAGCTGACGGAATCTCTCCATCTGTTTACGAGAGAGAGCGTCAGCAACCCCGTTATTAACTCCAGGCACATGTCTAGCCTTGAACATAATATTATTGTGTAGACACTGCAGAGTGAAGGCTCTGACCAAAGCCATGACCCTGGGGGATTTGGACGTCAAGGAGTTAATTACATGTACTGTGGACATGTTGTCGCACCAGAAGTGGACGGTATGGTTGGCAAAGTCCCCTGACCAAATCCACACTGCTGCGACAATCGGGAAAAATTCCAGGAAGGTGAGGTCAGTGACCCACCCTGCCTGAAACCACTCCTCAGGCCAGTCCCCAGCACACCAATGACCCCGGAAATATACTCCAAAGCCGGAGGAACCCGCCGCATCAGAAGCGACCTGCAGCTCCGCTTCGACTAATAGGTCCTCACGCCAAAAGAACACCCCGTTGTATGACTCCAAAAATTGCTTCCATACAAGGAGGTCGTCCCGAATCCCCCTGGTGACCCAAGTCCTATGATGGGGAAGACGCAAACCCCTCATAGACTCGCAAAGTCTCCTAACAAAAGCCCGTCCAGGTACCACAACTTTGCATGCAAAGTTGAGGTGACCAACCAACTGCTGCAATTCCAGAAGGGTTATTTTATTCTTCCTCCACGTTATGTCTATTAATGCCTGTAATGCAGTTAATTTATCCAAAGGCAATCTGCAGAACTGTCCCACCGTGTCAATTTCTATTCCCAGGAAAGTCAAAATAAGGGCCGGGCCTTCAGTTTTTTCCTCAGCCAGAGGAACTCCCAGCTCCCTTGCCAGATTAATGAAGCTGGACAGCAAAAATGTACATTGACCCGTACCCCTCCTTCCTGCCAATAAAAAGTCATCAAGGTAATGGGCAGTACTGCCGAGGCCCGTCCTGTAACACAAGACCCATTCCAGAAAGGAACTGAACCTCTCGAAAGCAGCACAGGATACTGAGCACCCCATAGGAAGAGCCCTATCCATGTAGAATTTGCCCTCAAAGGCAAAACCCAGGAGCTCAAAGTCATCCGGGTGGACAGGAAGGAGACGGAAGGCCGACTTAATGTCACATTTTGCCAGTTCCGCTCCCTGTTCACAGCTACGGACTACCCTCAAGGCCTGATCAAAGGAGGTGTACCTAACAGAACACAACTCCTCAGGTATCGCATCATTCACCGACTCCCCACGTGGGTAAGACAAGTGGTGAATGAGGTGATATTCTCCTGGTGCCTTCTTTGACACAACTCCCAAAGGGGAAACCCTCAAATTAACAACTGGGGGGAACGAAAAAAGACCCAGGACTCTGCCATCCGCACATTCTTTGGCAATTTTTTGCCCCACTAATTGCTCCATAACCAACGCGCTAAAACTTCCAACTTTATTGGACTAGGTCCCTTTATCAGGAGGGGGGTTGTAGCCCCCACCACTTCCGGGGCGCTTACCACCTCTACCTCCGCCCCGACCCTTAGGTTTAGGGCAATTGGAGAAGGAATGAGGCCCGGCACATAGTGGACACTCGTGCCGGAATGAACACGACTTCCGACCACACGTCCCATGGGAGATAAACTCCCAGCAAAGCGGGCGTCGCTGAACCGCCTGCCCCGCCTGGGCGCGGGTGCTTGTCTGGGTTTGTAACCTACGGACGGAATGACCACTATGAGTCCTCTCACTCCCCGGTGTCCTAATAGTGGACATAATCTGCAACCATAAATCTGGATGTATCCGGTCCCATCGCATGGCTGCATTCATAGCTGCCCGCATACGAAATTCCTCATCGTACTGCGACCAAGCCGGGCTCGGAAAATCTGTAAAAGCCTTATAAATAATGTCCATGTATTGGAGCAGCGCTACAGCTCTCCATGGATGATGCCGGACAATCACTGATGCATAAATCAAAAACCCTGGGTACCAATTTGCCCTGGTCCTGTCCACCACTCGCCTCTTCAGGCGTTCTTTTTCACGGTCGTCTAGGTCCTCCCTGTCCTTCTTCTCCAATTCTCTATATAATAATGTGAATACATCTATGTATTCGCCCTTAAGGATCTTCTCCTTAGTGGCGATAGAAAGATGGTCCCCAAGGGGCAATGCCGAATCACCCAATGGCATGGCACCGGCTGAGACGGTATTGTATGAAACAGCCGCCGAATTTGTAAACCCTGGTCCTGGCAGCAGATAGCCCCATCCAGGCCACACTCCAGGAGGGGGCGGTGGATATCCACAGCCCCAACCCACATAATGTTGACCACTACCTGGTGCTATCGGTGACGCTGGTGCAGGGGCACCCTGAGGGCCTGGGCCCCAAGGCCAATATGAAGGATGCTTTTCACTATGCGCCTCCTTACCATCCTTCTTTGGCTCCTTATACACCTCGACTTGCAGCTCAGCAGCGTCCCGTCCCTGTTGACCAGACATTGATGCGTCGCCTTCGTCCCCCACAGGAGATTCCTGTTTGTCTTCCAAAAAGGCCAGACAGGCCAGCACCTGCTCCTGAAAAGAAGTGTTAGAATCTACTACCCGCTTCTTCCCTCCCTTTGTCGGAGGGGCCCCCCGCTCCAGGGCCTCCAACCGCTGCAAAATAGCAGCATTTACAGGATCATCCTCCTCATCACTGGATGGGAGAACCGGCTCTGGCTGTACAGGGGGCCGCTTGGGCGCAGGCTGCTTCCCTTTGGCCTTACCTAGACCTTTCTTGGGCGCCATCACAAATATCAATATAAAATGTCCACCCAGCTACGCTATAGAAAATGGCCACCAACAGAAATTACTAAAATGGCCGCAGGAAAGCACACATTCAAAAATGGCCACCCCTAACTAACCTAACAAGGTGGCTGCCGCCTATGCACTCACTAAGATGGCCACCTGGGCAATGCCTTCACAAAATGGCCACCCTGATACTGACCCCACACTGACAAAGAAAAAGTAAATGGCTGCCACCGGCGTCGGGGGGGGGGCAGTGCGGGGGGGGGCAAATAAAAAGGTTTACAGAGAAAAATAAAAATGTGGCCCAGGCAGCCTCACCACACTGCCGCCACCAAATGTGAATGCGGGATGAGTTTTTGGGCTTTTGTTTTTGTTTTTACAGAACTGTGAGGGGGGAGGGCCTGCAAGCCGCCCCACCACCTCAGGCCTCGCCGCTGTCCCTCTGCAGGCGCGCCGCCTCCGACCTTCCCGAAAAGCTGGAAAAATCTCAGCCACTCGGCCCCAGCGCTGCCACAGCCGCCGCCTCAGGCCCCAAACCGGGCCACCAGAAAAAACAGTTGCTGCCTGAGAGCTGCCCCTAGAGACGCCGCACACACGCTGCGTCAGCCCGCCGCCCAATGCGAGATCGGGCCCAAAACAGTTCTCCTCTGCATGCTCCGACCAATTCCGAGCATGCGGAGCAACTGCCAGGCGGGAGCGGAGCCTAGCCTGCTTAAATAGCTGGCTCCGCCCCCGACCTCGTCGGGACGCACAGCATCCTCTCTGTTGCCGTCCCGATCCTTCGGGGCGGCAAAATAGCCCCCGCCCACCATCGGCGTCGCCGGGTGGACGGGAGCTCCGTAACCTAAGTGGTGGTGGGACAAATACACCTTTGTGACTAGGTCTATTTAAGGAACTTTAGAGAAACAAGAGATGAAGGTATAGCCTGATCTCATCAGATCTTGGAAGCTAAGCAGGGCCAGTACTTGGATGGAAAACAACTTCTGCTTCTCATTTGTCTTGAAACCCCCTTGCTGGGGTTGCCATAAGTAATCTGAGAGTTGATAGCACTTTACAGAGAGAGGGAGAAACAAGAACTGTACACCTATCTGGAACTATTGCAGTTATATACCTATTTGAAACCATTATGCTTAGTACAATATACTGGAACTGTTATGCTGTTACACTTCTAAATAAACTCTATTTGGCTGAGGACAGATTGGCAATTTGCTCCGGGAGCCAGTTGCAGCAAAAAAGCCCCGGAACAAACTACTGTTCCGGGGTTTCCTGTTCACACAGCCCAGGCTGCTGCCAGAGCATACTGGGTGGAGCCACACAGGAGCATTCAGACTGCTGCCCCAGAGGCGCGCTGTATTTGGTGTTTCCCCATTAATTCAGCTGTGGGTGTATGTGTGCATAAGTGCTCATGCGCTCATTTGCATAAGTGCATTTTGCCGATTGGGGGAGGACCCTGCAGCGCTGGCATCACATTGGGCAGTAGAGTGGAGCACGGCCGATCATACCACTGCTGCCTTCTGCCCAACGGGGGTTGCTCCCGGCTTATCAGCGGAGCGTTCAAACTTCCTGGAAGTGGGGAAACATGGGACACATGCACGTTTTTGGGATTTGCTACCGGTTGCATGAGGTATCTTTTTAACGTGGCAGTGAAGCAGAAAAGTGCCGGTTGGGTATGGGTGGGGGATGCCAGGCAGATGTGCCTGTGTGAACACCCTGTTTACTGCAGGTTTGAAGCATCGCTGAAATGGATCCCTACTGGGGCAAATTGCCAGTCTGAACTTAGCCTTTGTGTTTAAGATGGGAAAAAACCTTTTATTTTGAACCACCCCCATGTGCTAGCCATTCTGTCATAACTAAGCCATCCTGTTCTTTAGGTCCAAGTAAGAAGTTTGGTCCAAGAGCCTTTGGTGGCAGCAAAAACAAGTAGAGAATGCTAAGTAAGGCAAGGAGGCAGCATAACACACATCACCTCAGTACACTACAGAGGGGGGCCTTTACAGAGGTTACACAGAGAAACAGTGAAAACATTACATGCATGCTGTTGCTTATACTTGATCACCTGATACTGTGGCTCAAGTCCAGTGAACCAATAGCTCACCAAAGTGCTTGGATGTATATAAATAATGCAGTTGTGTTCATTTGTATGACTACACTGCTTTGTCATAGCTACCAATCCCTATCAGCCCAATCATGAAAAGGGGGGAATCTGTTTGAGATTTTTCAATTTGGACTTACAAATTCTATGTGCCTTTGGCATCTGCCCATGAACCCAGCTAATCTTGTGATCTTGTCATGAACTGATGTCACTGACTGCAGAGGCACAAAAAACGTGCAATACAATGTATAATGTCAGTCATTTAAAGAATTCCTCCACAAACACAAAGGAGAGGCAAACAGCAAAAGATTACATGAGTGGTTTATTTTTATGGGGATATCGTATGATGATTTTATGGTGTTTTTACTTCGAAGTTGCCTCAATCTGCCCAGAGAGAAGGGGGGAAAAAACCTTTTAAAACTTAGAGTGAAGGTTTTGCTCATTTCAGACCTCCAAAGGAAAAAAATCAGTTTCTTCACACATGATATTTTCCATGATAGCAATTTTTAGTGGAGATTCTCCAGCCATACCACTGTCTGACAACCATTGGGAACAGGTCTGGAAATTGCCAATGCTAATTACTAAAGCAATCCGAATCAGAATACAATATTTTAAAATTAATCTACTATTGGTATCTGATTCCCCAAAAACTACACTATTCCAATAAAAAGATCTCTTCACAATGTTGGAAAAAATGCAGAAGAATCAGGACCTATGTTCATTTCTGATGGTCATGCCCTATCTAAGTACCTTTTTGGAAACAAGTATTAAACATCATAGGTAAGATTACAGGAATTAAACTCCCGTTCATACCAGAATCTATGTTGTTAAATATTTGGACAGATGTTCCAGGGTTATTTACTTGAATGCAGGCCTGCTGATGCTAGGCCTGATGCTGGAATGGATATCGGGGCGTCTGGAGCAGTGGCGGCCGAAACAGATGTCATGCCAGTGGAAGTTGCGGAGCCTGACCAGCCAGGTCCCAGTGGTAGGTGGGATCCTGCATTGCAATTCAGCTTGATGTGGCCATGGGGGCCTTGGAGTCAGGATGCTGGGTCCAGGGTATCACCCGCCTCACAAGCAGACACTAAGAGTTCTGGTGACAATACTCAATCGTGGGCTTGGGGCCCTCCTTCGGTGGCTATGCAGTCCCCTTGGGGTGCAGTTCCAGCTGGTCGTTGGGTTAGTATGGGGTGTACCCCTCCTTGGGTGAACCCCTACAATGCTGCCTCAGCATCATCAATGCATTGGCTTTCTGGGCCCAGCATGGATGCAATATGATGAGGAGTTTCGGATGTGGGCTGCCATGAATTCCATGCTTCCATGGGATAGAATGCATCCTCATCTGTGGCTTCAGATTATGTCCATGCCCAGCTTATCTTCTGTTGAACGTTCGAATAGTGGGCACACTGTGCAGCGTTTGCAGGGGGCTAATACTTCCCGTGGTGCCACAGGGCAGGCAGTTCAACCCCGCTTGCTTTGTTGGGATTTTGGGTCCTGGGGGGTATGCAACAGGAAGTCATGTACATTCAGGTATGAATGCCCGGTATGTGGAGGACCCCACTCATTCCCGTCGTGTCCTCGAGGAAGACCCCGTAGGAGTCTGTGGCAGAGGGGAAGGGGGTAGTTCCTCCTCCTCTGCTGGTAAAGGGCCCCAGCCCAATAAATCTGAAGGCACTTGAAGCCTGGCTGCAGAGGTACCCTAAGGAGGAAGACAGAGTTTATTTATTAGAGGGTTTTACGTTTGGTTTTCGTATACCTTTTCAAGGAATTAGGGCCCCATTTATGGCTTCCAATCTTAAATCAGTCCAGGGCATGGAGTCGGTGGTGTGGAAAAAGATTGATAAGGAATTGGAGGAGGGCCGTGTTTTGGGTCCATTTTCTTCACCGCCACTTCCAAATTTGTGAGTTTCACCTTTGGGGAGTGTGTCCAAAAAGACAGCTGGCAAATTTCGTTTAATTCACCACCTTTCTTATCCGCAAGGTGATTCTGTTAATGATGCCATTCCTGATTATCTGTGCACGGTGAGGTACACCTCATTTGACCAAGCAGTACAAGTTGTGCGGCGCTGTGGTAGAGGGGCAGAGTTGGCAAAGTGCGATATTAAGTCTGTGTTTCGCCTCCTTCCCATGCACCCAGATGATTTCGGGCTGCTGGGTTTCTCCTTTGACAGCCAGTTCTTTATGGATAGGGCTTTGCCCATGGGATGTTCTGTGTCATGCACAGCGTTTGAGCGCTTCAGTTCATTTTCAGAATGGCCTTGAGGGCTAAGACGAGCCTTCAGGATGTTGCCCACTATTTAGATGATTTCCTTTTTGTGGGTCCTCAAGGAACGAGTAGATGCGCTCAACTCTTGGAAGGATTTAAGAGTTTGGCTGTGGAGCTGGGGGTTCCTTTGGCCCATGAAAAGACTGAAGGCCCAGCGCAGCGGTTAGTTTTTCTGGGTGTTGAACTGGACACAGTTGCCCAGACATCCCGACTGCCCAGGGAAAAAATCACAGACCTGGTGGAATGCATTTTGACGTTCCTCACGTGAAGGAAGGCTACCTTAAGGGAAATCCAGCAGCTGGTGGGGCACCTTAACTTTGCATGCAAACTGGTTGCCCCTGGCCGGACCTTTTTCGCAGGCTATGTGATGCTATGGCAGGGCTTCGCCTGCCGCACCACAGAGTGCATATTAACTGCGTGATGAGGGCTGACCTCAGGGTCTGGCAAGAATTTTTGACTTCCTTTAATGGGGTCTCTTTTTGACGTGAGGAATTAAAGCTCGAAGCTGAGCTGCAGGTCATGTCAGATGCCGCAGGGTCCCAGGGCTTTGGGGTTTATTTCCATGGGCATTGGTGCACAGAGGAATGGCCTGAGGACTGGATTACTACTGGGGTTACCAGGGACCTGACATACCTTGAGTTCTTCCCCATTTTAGTGGCGGTTTGGTTGTGGGGGAATGAGTTGGCAGATCACACGGTGCACTTTTGGTGTGATAATTTGGCTTGGTCCACGTCATCAACTCCCTCACATCTAAATCTCCAAGGGTGATGTGCTTGGTTCATGCTTTTACGCTGCAATGCCTGAGGCTTAACACACTGTTTTTAGCTAGGCATGTGCCGGGAGTGGATAATGGGGTATCTGATGCTCTCTCTCGCAAACAGGTGGCGAGATTTTGTCAGCTTGCTCCAGACGCCGATCTTCAGCCGGCAAGGATGCCCCCGGAGCTATGGCTGGTTGGAGAGCGGAGGCTTGCAGGGCAATAGGCCTTATCATTGCCCCTAGCACACATAGAGACTATGAATGGTCAGTTTGCTGATTCAAGGGGTTTAAGAAGCAGGAGGGCTATCCCTGTGTCTGGCCCATCCTGGTGGAGCAGCTTATCCATTATTCTGTTTCCTTGAAGGAAGTGGGTGCGGCAGTTATCTCCATATGGGGACGTCTTTCTGCCCTTGCATTCGCTAGCAAGGCTCTAGGTTTTTCGGAAGTCACTGGGGACTTTCGGATTAGAAGGTTAGACAAGGGAAGGTGGGGCTTTAAAGGACCAGAGATGTCCTATTTCACCGACAGTGCTTAAAGGGTTGCAAGCAACTTGGTCCAGAATGTGCAGTTGTGGTTTTGAAGCCAGCCTGTTTCATGCAGCTTCACTGCTGGCATCCTTTGGAGCACTTAAAGTAAGCAAGCTTGTAGCGCTGTCTAAGACTGACCAGTCTGGCAGGGCATTGCGCAATCAGGACCTCCAATTTAAGGGGAAGGAGGTGCACATCACTATTAGGGGCTCCAAAACTGACCAGCGGCATAAAGGTTCGGTGGTCAAGTTGGACATCTGTTCCGACTCTGAGCTCTGCCCTGTATTGGCCTTGTCTCAATACAGAGCTTTAAGAGACGGGGCGGACGGGTACCTCTTTATACATGCTGACAGCAGCCCACTGACAAAGCACCAGTTTTGGGCTGTTATGGCCTGGGCTTTGGGATTGTTAGGCCTTTCTGGAGTAAAGTTTGGCACTCATTCAGAATAGGTGCAGCTTCTACAGTGGCAGCCTTGGGTAATCCCACGGCCGATGTTCAGAGGGTAGGCAGGTGGCAATTGGCTGCTTATAAATGTTATGTGTGCCCTCTTCCTGTTCCTTAAATTACTGTTTGTAATGCTGTTTGCACTGTTGGTTTCTGGAGTTCACTGTCATTTCTTCCTAGGAGCTGTGTTTTGTGGCAGGAGATGGATTCTCATCTTTGGACACAGCTACATCTTTTGGGTGGCTCATCGGGCCAATCAATCGACCATTGGCTCACAACTGGGTCTCAGCCAGTGGGCTACGGTTGAATGGAGGGGGCACCGGGGCCTACGTTGACCGGGCCACCTCCCTCTTCTGTTTGGAGACAGTTTGGCCTTGCCATCAGATGTCTTGGTTATCCACCTGGGAGGCAACGACTTGGGATTTTTGAAGGGGAAGGCCCTTGTGTTGCAGGCCAGGGATGACCTGGAGCACATTAAGCACCAATAGCCTGACACAGTAATTGTATGGTCAGCCATGATCCCATGCCTAGTATGGTGTAGTGCTTGGGACCCCAAGGGGATCAAGAGGGCTTGGCGCAAGGCCAACGGGGAGCTCTGTAATATCTTGGAGGTTGGTTTGGGCCACTATTTGCCTCACCCCCAGATTCGGCTTGAGTTTCCGGACCTGTACAGAGGGGATGGCATTCTAGATCATTTTGAATCCTGACTCTGTCTTCTTCAGAATTAGCAATCCCACCCAGCTTCGTGTCATCTGCAAATCTGATAAGCATCCCCTCTATGTCTTCCTCCAGGTCATTTATAAAAACATTGAACAACACCGGGCCCAGGATATAGACTTTCCTCCATGTAGACACAGAGCCATTTACGAGCACTTGTTGGGTACGATTTTTCAACCAACCATGGATCCTTCCAAAGGTTGCACCATCCAGCCCACACTTAACTAGCTTATCCTCAAGGATATCATGAGAAACTTTGTCAAATGCTTTACTGAAATCTAGATATACTATATCCACAGCTTTGCCAGAGTCAACCATTTTAATAACTCTATCAAAAAAGGAGATAAGGTTGGTCCGGCATGACTTATTCTTGATAAACCCATGCTGGCTACTACCAATTAACTCATTCCGTTCAAGGTGCTCACAGACAGAGTGTTTAATAATCTGCTCTAGAATTTTTCCAGGTATTGATGTCAAATTGACAGGCCTCTAATTTCCTGGGTCTGTCTTTTTTCCGTTCTTGAAGATCGGGACAATATTTGCTCTTCTCCAGTCTTTCGGCACAACACCAGTACTCCAGGACATCTCAAAGATTAGAGCCAGAGGCTCTGAAATAACATCTGCAATTTCTTTTAGCACCCTGGGATCCAGCCCTGGAGATCTGAAAGTATTTATGGCAGCTAGATGCTCTCTAACCATTTCCTTACTTACTCTGGACTGGCAGTTCCTCCTTCCTTCATATGCCCTGCATTCTTCAGTTTGTATACAGCTCACCTTATGGTTAAAGACCAACACAAAGTGAGAGTTGAGTAATTCTGCTTTGTCTTCATTCCTTGTTAAGGCTTGACCGTCTTCCCCTAGTGATGAGCTTATCCCATCCCTGTTCTTCTTTTTGCTCTGAACATAGGCATAGAAACCTTTCTTGTTATCTTTAGCATCCCTCACAAGCCTCAGCTCCATCTGCGCTTTAGCCTGACACCATCTCTACAGATTTGAGCCTGCTTCTTGTACTCACCCTCAGTAATTTGTCCCTCCTTCCATTTCCTGTACATTTCCCTTTTTAGTTTCAGCTCTTTAGAGAGTTCCTTGTTCAGCCACCTTGGCTTCATTACCTGGCTCCCACCTTTCTTTCTTACCAGAACAGTTTGGGATTGTGCCTTAAGCACTTCATTTTTCAGCATCACCCATCCCTCCTGTATGGATTTTCCCCTCAGCATTTCCAGCCACAGGATCCTACCTAATATTTCTCTTGAGTTTTTTGAAACTAGCTTTCCTGAAGTCCAGGAAATGAGTCCTACTATGTCCTGGTTTCACATCCTTCTCTATGTCAAATTCCAAGCTGACATGGTCACTATTCCCCAATGATCCCACAACATTCAATTCATCAACCAGTTCTTCCCTGTTAGTCAGGATTAAATCTAGGATAGCAGATCCTCTGGTTTCCACCTCCACCTTCTGAGAGATGAAGTTGTCCGCAAGACTATTCAAGAATCTGTGCCCGATGTCTAGCAGAGTTAGATTTCCAGCAGATATCTGGATAGTTGAAATCTCCCATAACCACAAGATCCTGTCTCTGTAAAAGTTTAGCAAGCTGTTGTACAACTGCATCATCCAGTTCCTCTAGTTGGTTTAGAAGTCTGTAGTATACCCCCACAACAATATTCCCTTCTTTTTTCCTTCGCTCTATCCTTACCCACACACTTTCAACAGGGCAACTCTAGAAATCTTGAATTTCAGTGCAAGGCCACCCTGCCTCCTTTTTTATTTATTCTGTTTATTCTGTTCTGTTTGAACAAAGTATATCCTTCAATCACTGTGCTCCATATATGAGACTCATCCCACCAAGTCTCAGTGATACCTATCAGATCATACTTACTTTCCAATATTTGAAGTTCAAGTTCCTCCTGTTTATTTCCCATACTCTGTGCATCAGTGTAAAGACATCTCAGATTAAAGACATCCTTTCCTACTAAAGGCCCCTTCAAATTTACCTGAAAATTACTGAACTCACCTCTCTCCTGCTTATTTATTCTCTGGTCATTCCCTTTCTTGAACTTAGTGTTGGGGATGCCGCACAACATCAGGCTTTTTCTTCCCACCCCCGATGGCTTCAGTTTAAAGCCCTCCTGATCAGGTTCACAAGTCTTCCAGCAAAGATATTCCTCCCATTCTTTGTAAGGTGCACCCCATCCATCGCCAACAGTCCTTCATGTTGGTGGTACATACCATGGTCCTGGAAGCCAAATCCCTCTCAATGGCATCATCTATGTAAACACCCATTCACCTCCAGTATCCTGTTCTCCCTTCCAGCTCCATGGCCCTCAACAGGTAAAATGGAGAACACCACCTGTGCCCTCATATCTTTCACCTTCTTGCCCAGAGCCTTGTAGTCTTCGGAGATCTATTCAAGGTTTCTTCGAGTCATATCATTTGTTCCCACATGGATCAGCAGGAGCGGGTAGCGATCAGAGGTTTTGACCAGTCTTGGAATTCTCTCAGTCACATCTCAGATACACGCTCCAGGAAGACAACAAACCTTTTAAGATTCTTTGTCCAGTCTGCACACAACTTCTTCTATCCCTCTCAGTAGGGAGTCACCAACCACCACTACTTGTCTCTTCCTCTGTGGGATAGCTTGGTTCCTTCTCTGCCTATGTGTTTGTGTGTCAGTCACATCCTTTTGATCTCGAAGTGTGCTATTCTGACCTTCCACCATCAGGAGTGGCTGGTAGCAATTTTGCAGCTCCACTGGCTGTGAGTGTTTCCTGATTATCTTACTTCTCAAGGTCAGATTCTTCCACTCACCCACCTGTTCCTTGGTACTTCCTTCCTCTTGCTCAGGATTTGCTAGCTCTTGCTGTTTTCTCAGAAGCCCCTCTTCCTTCATGTCTAAAAACCTCTCTCCCTCTCTGATTTTTCTCAGTGTACAGATTTGTGCCTCGAGTTCTCCCACCTTCTCCTCAAGCATTCTTATATGCTTGCACTTGCAGCATGTATAATGCATTTCCCAGCAAGGCAGAAAAATGATCATGGAGCAACCCTGGCATGTCACTGGAATAGATCCTTCATTATCCATCTCCCTAGGAGCAATGCTATCTTCTACAGCCTCGAGAACTTCCTTCAAAGTCCGATGTAAACTCTTGTTGTGATGATGTACCCTGAAAACTTTGAGACTGACCAAATGGCTACCTTGCTAGCAGTTCTCTCTCCAGAACTCAGTAGCAGCCCTCTACTCAGAGCACATATGAAGCAGTTGAAAAGGGATTCCCTGCCTTAATCATTCATAGGAGATTCAGAAATAATTCGTGCTTGGCCTCAAAGGCAACCAAGTAATCCCAAGTTGTCCTTTTGGAAAGGTGAGTATGTCAGCAATATGTGTCAAATGCCTGATATGGGATGATGGAGCCCATATTTAAGGTCCTCTTTCTTGCCAACCTGTTGGCTGGATACAAATTCAGTGACACTGCTAGTGTCTTGTTCTTCATGTCAAAATTGAGGCTGGCACAATGACACCCATGGCTCTAGAGTGGTAGCCTTGTTAGTTGATTGCAGCAAAACAGAACAGATGTCCAGTGGCACCTGAAAGACTAAGAGCCATGTTGTAAAAAATCATTGTGTTCTCTTCACATTAATCGTTACTTAAATTTTTAAAATATTTTGTATTCATAAATCAATGTACATATTTATGGCAATGAAGCCTTACTGGAACAGAGTAAGTGTGAAAGAGGAAGGGGTTGTGTCATACTCAGCCAGAAGTGTAATTGGTGAGCAGGGTGATTTGGAGCAGGTAGCTATCCTTCTCCCACTGTTATTTACCTCACTTGGGAGTAACATGTAGGAATGTGAGAAAGACAAGAGATGAAGATGAAAATACAAGAAAGAATAGATAGGAAGGAATCAGGCACAAGAAAAGAAAGCATGACCTTGAAACCACCAATACAAGCCATTGACTTGGTTTCCTGACTCTCAGCTGTCAAGTGCTGTGCTCACTTAGAAGTAGGAGCTAAAGAACTTTTCATCACAAAAGTTGCCTTGTCATTCTATCATCCTTTTAATATCAGGCCAAGGATATATTTGTCACAACCTGTCATTTAGGCTTTTTACTTTTTATACTTTTTAAGTTACCTAAAATAAGGCCCTCAGGCTGAATGGTTGTGAATTATTAGTTGTAGATTTCCTGGGTTGTATGGCCATGGTCTTGGCATTGTAGTACCTGATGTTTCTCCAGCAGCTGTGACTGGCATCCTCAGATGTATAACATAGAAAGATGGAGTACTCTCTGTGTCAATGCACTCTGTGTTATACCGCTGAGGATGCCAGTCACAGCTGCTGGCGAAATGTCAGGTACTACAATGCCAAGACCATGGCTGTACAGCCCGGAAAATCTACAATAGCTAATAAGCTCTGGCCATGAAAGCCTTCAACAACATATTGGTTGTGAATTACCTCACCACCCACACCCTCATTTTCTACTAGAAGGTCCACCTTCAGCTTCAGTTGCTGGATCTCTTAATCCTTAGAACATACAGCAGAGCTGGGAGTTACCAGAGCTGGAACATGTTCTGTGCTTAATGGTTATGAAGTATGTTTGCCAAGAGTCTCAGATATGGAAACAATACTCAGACAAGCCTTAACACTTCATTGTTTTTTATAGGAACAACACCCAAACCCTGCTGTCTAAAGAACACTCTAAAGTTCCTATTGGACTCCCTGCCTATTCCAGGGTACTTCTTATCATCCCTCCCTCCAAAACTAAACTCCCCTTTTCAGGAAAAGAGGGTGAGATCTTCTCCTGTTCATCACAATATTATATCTGTTAGATTTTTATTTATTTATTAGATTTCTATTCTACCCTTTCCCAAAGGCTCAGTTAGGGGAAGGACACATTGTATTACAGATTCAGGTGGGTAGCTGTGTTGCTCTGAAGGAATAGAACAAGGTTTGAGTCCAGTAGCACCTTAAGACCAACAAAGTTTAATTTTATTTATTTAATTAATCTGGTTTATACCCCACCCTCCCTGCCGAAGCGGGCTCAGGGTGGCTTACATAGAATTGCATATAAAATACAATTAAAACCTGTCATAGACATATAAACACAAACACAGGCAAGACAGGATATAAATATAAAATAATAAATAAATAATAAATTAAAATAACAATAATTAAAATTAGTCCTAAATTGTTGGAACACAATCTAAAAAGCGAGAACAAAGTTATTTATAGTACAGCTTAGGTGACCGTATATCCAAAGGTATATGCGTCTGCTCAGTCCACTCAACTTGTGCAGTGGTAAAGGTGTTAAGACCAGGGCACAGGCTAGAGATGGAGATGGTGAAGCCAGGACATAGGAACACTCCTTGGTGTGTAATGCGGCTCCTTAGTCAAAAGCCTGGTGGAAGAGCTCAATCTTGCAGACCCTGCAGAACTGTAAAAGGTCCTGCGGGGCCCTGATCTCTTCTGGGAGCTCATTCCACCAGTATGGAGCCACCACCGAGAAGGTGCTGGCCCTGGTTGTAGCCAACCTGGCATCCTTGGGGCCAGGATATAAGCTTTTGTGTGCATGCACACTTCATCACTAATACTCAGAATTAAACTTTACTGGTCTTAAAGGTGCCACTGGACTCAAACTTTGTTTTATACTGTATTACAGTTAGGGAAGGGTCTAGATAGCATTAGGTGGAAGGACAAACTGTATGAGCATGCATATCATAAGCTTTCCTTCTCACTGTTCAATTTTGCCAATGTATAATTCCTCACACACAATAGCCAAAGAGATCACCAATTCTTCTCTCAGCACTGTCATTGCAGAAGTCCCATTTTCAGCAAAAGGGTCCTCGTTCTTTCTGACATTTCAAAGGTCCCCCTACACTAGGCATAACAGAATATCTTGTTGGGGTAGCCAGTGAGAAAGTTGCTAGCATCAAAGTGAAAAGCAAATGGAAAAATAGGTCATTCCAACTGCATCTTGTCTATATACTATTACTAACTGAGGACATCTGACCTAACTACTGTACAGCTCTAGTTTGAAATTCAGTGGAGTTGCCATGAAAAATAAGTCAAAAATGTCATTTGGTACAAAATGCAGAAGCCCGTACATTGTTTGGAGAGAGCTATGATGAATATGTAATAACTATTTTGAAAAATCTTCATTGGTCACCTATTTGCTTTCAGTTTCAGGGTCTGAATCTTAATCTTAAAAATGTTCAGAACCTGGGACACACATGGAGGATTTTGGTGTGTTTTCAGGTCCTCTAGCCACCTTCTTCTTACAGTGTCCTCCAACTAAAAGATCTTTCCCTTCTTTGTCTCTCCCTGGACTTTTTTGGTCAGTAATCATTTTATGGACCAATTTACCAATAGAGGCTTGAAGGATACTTTCATGACATGTGTTTAGGAAAGCATGTAAAACTATCTTATTCAAAAAAAAAAGTAGAGCTAAATTGATGGTATTGCTGCAGGGTTTTTAAATAATTTGAGTTGCTGGATTTTTTTGATTTTGTTTTATTGTTCTTTCCTCCTATTGGCTTGCTGTGAGCCACCATGAATCCCTGGAAAAGGTAGCATATAGACAAATAAACAAAATCAGTGCAGTAGGATAAGTATATGGAAAATTTTGGATGCTGTGATCCAAGTCATTGAACTTCACATATTGATTGGAATTTATTATCACAATGTTTTGGTACATTCCATTTGTATCCACATAGTTATGACAGTAGAAGCTGCAGGGAGGCTCTTTTGCATATCTAATGTGACTAATTCAAACATTATAATTATCACCACAAGGACCGTTTACTGCCTTGAGTGCCCTGGGAAGAATAGCCATTTGCCAACAGACTGCCTTCCCTGGGTGTTCCTTTTAAAATTGCATGTCCAAGATGTTGGAGGTCTGTGTGGTACAGAGAACCACCACCACCAGCAAACGTTATAAAGTATTTATTAAAAAGAAAATGTTTAGCACAGCACCAGATTGAACAAGGGATTCAAAAGTAATGGGTAAAACACAATTCCTCTGTCCCTCTCTCTATACATGCCCTATGTTAAAATATAGGACAGGCTCCTTAGCTGAGGATGTTGTAGATCTCTATAGAGTTACCATTACCTTGTATCTTCCTCCAGCTCTTCAGGACAGCACATGGTTAATGGCTGCCTCCCCCAGACTCAGTTAAGAGTTCTGTTTGCTCTAATGGACTCAGCACCCAAGGAGCCATTCCTCCATGCTTCCAGGAGTTTTATCACCTCTCTTTCCCCACCCACTGACCAGGTCAGGCCGGATCAGAGAAACTTTTCCTGGAGATTCCTCAGAAATTCCTTCCTGAAGTCTCTCTAGTGTTTAACACCTCCAATTCTCTGTTCCCAGCTTAGGGGGGACTTAACCATCCCATTGTCTAGACCATCAGCATTTGTATGAAGGTGGGCTGAGATAAGTCTGGAAAGCAGTTGAAATCATCACTTCCCCCTTCCTACCTATTCTCTGCCGGGGGGAGCTTTTAAAACTCAGAGTGAAGGTTTTGCTCATTTCAAACCTCCAAAGGGGGGGGGGAATCAATTTCTTCACACATGATATTTTCCCTGATAGCAGTTTTTTAGTGGACATTTTTCTTAGGTGGAAGTTGCAGATTCTCCAACCATGGGTACCTTTGCCTCTTCACCTTATCAATGGCCTGTACTAGAAGGGAAGTCCAGACTGTACCAGAAAAGAAGTCCAGAAGCTGAGGTGCTTTAGCTGAGAAGGTACTGTGTGGGGGACTGTATTTGGGAGTGTGTGGATGAGTTGTGAGTTGTTGCAGACTCCTGGCTGCTTGAGTTAGGGTGTGAAAGGTCATTGTTTGCCTGTAATTGAGTGACTGGGTGAATTTGAATAGCTGCTGGCCACACCTTCTCCTGGGGGAAGCTTCTATTCAAGGCAGGAAGCTTGCATGAGCCAAAGGATGAGGCTCTTTGCCTGTGGGCTCTTAGCCTAGGGACTCTTAGACCAGGGGCTCTGTAAGATGTCCAGTAAGAGCCAGAAAGCCAGGGACCTAGGTTCCTTGGGTTCCCAGTAAGGTAAGCAGACTTCTACAACAGAAACCACATAAATACAAAGGGTTTTAAAAGGGGGAATTACATAAAAGTATTAATTTAAAAGCAATTATGAAGCCAGAATGCCAGCAGGGGGTTGGGGGCTATCCAGTGTTTTGCATGGAGTGTCACATGTATGACTATCTGCCTACTGGACAGAAGTCTTGGGTGTGTGCTCAGTTCAAGGAGCTCCTGGTTCTCAGGGAGCAAGTTTGCTCGCTTGAGGCCAAGGTGGCTGACCTGGAGAAGCAGAGACAGTCAGTTAGGTGCACAGAGAAGACTCTCAGGGACTTGTTAGACATGTCCCACTCTGGATCTGGCAGCCCTGCTCCTGCCAGGGAGCATGAGGGTCAAGGGGAAATGGGGCACCATGCTAAGGATAAGGGGAATGTGCCTTCTTCAGCTGGTGAATGGGTATCCTTTCATATCAAGGAACCATCCCTGGGAAGGGTGGGAAGGGGGCTCTTGGTAGTTGGTGATTCAATCCTTAGGCAGGTAGACAGCTGGGTGGCAAACCCATGTACTGACCGTATGGTGACTTGCCAGCCTGGTGCAAAGGTAGCGGACATTACGCGTGTTTTGCATAGGCTGATAGAGAGTGCTGGGGAGGAGCCAGTGGTCGTGGTGCATGTTGGCACCAATGATATGGAGAAATGCAGTCGTGAGGTCCTGGAGGAGAAATTTAGGCTGCTGGGCAGGAAACTCAAGGCCAGGACCTCCAAAGTAGGTGCTAGAGTTTTATCTTTTGCATATCCAGATCAAAAGATAGAGGAGGATTATAAAATGATGAATGAATTAAAGATAGCAGTTAGACGAAATAACTGTGATGAACAAAAACTATTGAGGGAGTGAACAAACATGTGGACAAGGGGGACCCAATAGATATTATTTACCTTGACTTCCAGAAAGCTTTTGATACAGTTCCTCATCAAAGGCTCCTAAGTAAGCTCAATAGTCATGGGATAAAAGGACAAGTCCTCTTGTGGATCAAAAACTGGCTTATAAATAGAAAACAGAGAGTGAGTATAAATGGGAAACTTTCTCAGTGGAGGGTGGTAAGCAGTGGGATACCACAGGGATCAGTACTCGGTCCGATGCATTTTAACTTGTTTATTAATGATTTGGAATTGGGAGTAAGCAGTGAAGTGGCTAAATTTTCAGATGACACAAAGTTGTTCAGGGTGGTGAAAACCAGGGAGGATTGTGAGGCACTCCAAAGGGATCTGTCAAGGATGGGTGAGTGGGCGTCAACATGGCAAATGGGGTTCAATGTGGCCAAGTGCAAAGTGATGCACATTGGAGCCAAAAATCCTAAATATAAATACACGTTGATGGGGTCAGAACTGGCAGAGACTGACCAAGAGAGAGATCTTGGAGTCGTAGTGGATAACTCAATGAAAATGTCCAGACAGTGTGTAGCTGCAATAAAGAAGGCCAACGCTATGCTGGGGATTATTAGGAAGGGAATTGAAAACAAATCAGCCAGTATCATAATGCCCTTGTATAAATCATTGGTGCGACCTCATTTGGAATACTGTGTACAGTTCTGGTCACCACATCTCAAAAAGGATATTATAGCATTGGAAAAAGTGCAGAGAAGGGCAACTAGAATGATAAAAGGGTTGGAACACCTTCCCTGTGAAGAAAGGTTAAAATGCTTGGGGCTCTTTAGCTTGGAGAAATGATGGCTGAGGGGTGACATGATTGAGGTTTATAAGATTATGAATGGGATTGAGCAGGTTGAGAAAGAAGTACTTTTCTCCCTTTCTCACAATACAAGAACTCGTGGGCACTCCATAAGAAACATAAGAACATAAGAGAAGCCAATGTTGAATCAGGCCAACGGCCCATCTAGTTCAACACTCTATCACACAGCGGCCAAAATATACCAGGTGCCATCAGGAGGTCCAGCAGTGGAGCCAGGACACCAGAAGCCCTCCCACTGCTGCCCCCTCCAGCACCAAAAATAGAGTGCATCACCTGCCCCAGACTGAGGATTCCCATCTATACCCTGTGGCTAATAGCCACTGATGGACATCTGCTCCATATGTTTATCTAATTCCCTCTTGAAACTGTCCATGCTTGTGGCTGCCACCACCTCCTATGGCAGTGAATTCCATATGTTAATCACTCTTTGGGTGAAGAAGTATTTCCTTTTATCTGTTCTAACCCGACTGCTCAGCAATTTCATGGAGTGCCCACGAGTTCTTGACCTCCAAGGTAGCCTTCTCGGAAGTGCTACCTGTTCCACGTGCAGGGCCGGAGAGACAGGAACAGATCAGGAGTCTCAATGTGTGGTTGAGACGATGGTGTAGGGGGGAAGGGTTCAAGTTTGTTAGGCATTGGGATGCTTTTTGGGACAAGAGGGAGCTGTACAAAAGGGACAGTCTTCAGTTGTCCCAAGAAGGAACCAGGCTGCTGGCGCTCAAAATCAAAAAGATGGCAGAGCAATCTTTAAACTGAATAATGGGGGAAAGCTGACAGGAGATGAAAAGCCTCTGGTTCAGGATGGCTCATCTCAAAGAGATGAAGGGGTAGCTGTTACGTTTGTACAAGGAAATGGATTACAATTGTCCACTGAGACTGTGGCTAATGATAGAGATTGCCTGGCAAGGTCTCAAGGCAGCAAGAGGAATGTTGTGGGCCCAACAAGCATGAGAAACTATAAGTGTTTATACAGAAATGCTAGAAGTCTCTGAGGTAAAATCGGGGAGTTGGAATGCTTGGCGTTGCGGGGGGGGAATAGACATTGTGGGTTTTTCAGAAACTTGGTGAGATAAGGAAAATCAGTGGGATACGGTGATTCCTGGTTATAAATTATATCAGAAGGATGGGGGAGGGGTTGGAAGTGGGGTGGCTCTGTATGTTTCAGTGGGTATACAGTCCAATAAGATTGAGAGGGTAAGAGAATTGGATTCGTTTCTGGAAATGCTATGGGTTGAAATAGTGGGTCCAAAAGGAAGCTTAACAGTGGGAGTTTGTTATTGCCCACCAGATCAAAAGATAGAGGAGGATTATAAAATGATGAATGAATTAAAGATAGCGGCTAGACAAAATAACTGTGTCGTAGTAGGCGACTTTAACTACCCACACATTGAGTGGGTCAATATGAGTTCTAGTCGGGAAAAAGAGATTGAGTTTTTAGACACTCTCAATGACTGTGCTATGGAACAGATGGTCACAGATCCTACTAGGGGAGAGGCGATCCTGGATTTGGTCCTAAGTAACACCCAAGACCTGGTGAGAGATGTAAAAGTGATTGCACCACTTGGGAACAGTGACCATAATGTCACTGAGTTTAACATTTGTACAGATAGGGAGTTGCCCAAAAAGACTGATGCAACCACTTTTAACTTTAAAAGGGGTAACTTCTCTGGTATGAGGGGACATGTGAGGAAGAAATTGAAAGGAAGAGTGGAGAAGGTCAAAACCATTGGGGAAGCTTGGAGACTATTCAAAAATATAATCCTAGAAGCTCAGAAAAAATATATACCACAGGTTAGGAAAGGCACAAATAGGTATAGAAAAAAGCCTGCACAGTTAACAAATAAAGTAATGGAAGCTGTAAAAGGTAAGAAGAATTCCTTTAAGTGGTGGAAAGGTAGTCTCAGTGAGGTTGATAAAAAGGAACACAGGCTGTGGCAAATAAAATGCAAGTCTGTGATCAGGCAAGCAAAAAGAGAATATGAGGAACATATCGCAAAAAACATAAAGACCAACAATAAAACTTTCTTCAAATACATTAGAAGTAGGAAACCAGCCAGAGAGGCAGTGGGGCCCTTGGATGACTGAGGAGTAAAAGGAATACTGAAGGATGACAGGGAAATGGCAGAGAAGTTGAATGCATTTTTTGCCTCTGTCTTCACTGTGAAAGAGGAGAAGTGCTTGCCCACTCCAGAACCACTGATTTCGGGAGGTGGTTTGAAAGACCTGAATCAGATTGAGGTGACAAGAGAGGAAGTCCTATGACTGATGGACAATTTGAAGACTAATAAAACACCAAGCCCTGATGGTATTCATCCGAGTGTTCTGAAAGAACTAAAATGTGAACTTGTGGATCTCCTGACAAAAATATGTAATCTTTCTTTAAAATCTGCCTCCATTCCTGAGGACTGGAAGGTAGCTAATGTCAGTCCCATCTTTAAAAAGGGCTCCAGGGGAGATCCGGGAAATTACAGGCCAGTCAGTCTGACATCGATACCAGATAAGTTGGTGGAAACTGTTATTAAGGAAAGAATTAGTAGGCACATTGATGAACAAAAACTATTGAGGCAGACTCAGCATGGGTTCTGTAAGGGAAGATCTTGTCTCACTAACCTGTTAGTGTTTTTTGAGGGAGTGAACAACCATGTGGGCAAGGGGGACCCAATAGATGTTATTTACCTTGACTTTCAGAGAGCTTTTGATACAGTTCCTCATCAAAGGCTCCTAAGTAAGCTCAATAGTCATGGGATAAAAGGACAAGTCCTCTTGTGGATCAAAAACTGACTTATAAATAGGAAACAGAGAGTGAGTATAAATGGGAAACTTTCTCAGTGGAGGGTGGTAAGCAGTGGGATACCACAGGGATCAGTACTCAGTCCGATGCTTTTTAACTTGTTTATTAACGATTTGGAATTGGGAGTAAGCAGTGAAGTGGCTAAATTTGCAGATAACACGAAGTTGTTCAGGGTGGTGAAAACCAGGGAGGATTGGGGGCACTCCAACGGGATCTGTCGAGAATGGGTGAGTGGGCGTTAACATGGCAAATGGGGTTCAATGTGGCCAAGTGCAAAGTGATGCACATTGGAACCAAAAATCCTAAATATAAATACAAATTGATGGGGTCTGAACTGGCAGAGACTGACCAAGAGAGAGATCTTGGAGTCGTAATAAATAACTCAATGAAAATGTCTAGACAATGTGTAACTGCAGTAAAGAAGGCCAACACTATGCTGGGGATTATTAGGAAGGGAATTGAAAACAAATCAGCCAGTATCATAATGCCCTTGTATAAATCATTGGTGCGACCTCATTTGGAATACTTTGTACAGTTCTGGTCGCCACACCTCAAAAAGGATATTATAGCATTGGAAAAAGTGCAGAGAAGGGCAACTAGAATGATAAAAGGGTTGGAACACCTTCCCTGTGAAGAAAGGTTAAAATGCTTGGGACTCTTTAGCTTGGAGAAATGATGGCTGAGGGGTGACATGATTGAGGTTTAAAAGATTATGCATGGGATAGGAAACAGAGAGTGACAATAAATGGGAAACTTTCTCAATGGAGGCTGGTAAGCAGTGGGGTACCACAGGGACCAGTACTGGGTCCAATGCTTTTTAACTTGTTTATTTAATGATTTGGAATTGGGAGTTAGGAGTGAAGTGACTAAATTTGCAGATGACACGAAATTGTTCAGGGTGGTGAAAACCAGGGAGGATTGTGAGGCACTCCAAAGGGATCCGTCGAGGATGGGCGACTGGGCGTCAGTGTGGCAAATGGGGTTTAGTGTGGCCAAGTGCAAAGTGATGCACATTGGAGCCAAAAATCCTAACTATAAAGAAGAAGAAGAGAAGAGATTGGATTTATACCCAGCCCTTCACTGCCCAAAGGTGTCTCAGAGTGGCTTACAAACTCCTTTCCCTTCCCCTCCCCACAACAGACACTCTGTGTGGTAGGTGGGCCTGAGAGAATTTCTGACAGAAACTGTCCTTGAGAGAACAGTTGTGCCAGAGCTTTTGACTGACCTCAGGTCACATCAGCAGGTGCAAGTGTAGGAGTGGGGAATCAAACCCAGTTCTCCCAGATAAGAGTCAATGCACTTAACCACTACACCAAACTGGCTCCTTGATGGGGCCTGAACTGGCAGAGACTAACCAAGAGAGTAGATAACTCAACAAAAATGTCTAGACATTCTGCAACTGCAATAAAAAAGGCCAATGCTATGCTGAGGATTATTAGGAAGGGAATTGAAAACAAATCAGCCAGTATCATCATGCCCCTGTATAAATCGATGGTGCGACCTCATTTAGAGTACTGTGTAGAGTTCTGATCATCACACCTCAGGAAGGATATTATAGCATTGGGAAAAGTGCAGAAAAGGGCAACTAGAATGATAAAAGGGTTGGAACACTTTCCCTATGAAGAAAGGTTAAAGCACTTGGGGCTCTTTAGCTTGGAGAAACGACAACTGAGGGATGACATGATCGAGATTTATAAGATTAAGCATGAGAGCAGGTAGAGAAAGAAATACTTTTCTTCCTTTCTCACAATACAAGAACTCCTGGGCACTCCATGAAATTGCTGAGCAGTCGGTTAGAACAGATAAAAGGAAGTACTTCTTCACCCAAAGAGTGATTAACACATGGAATTTACTGCCCCAGGAGGTGGTGGCAGCTACAAGCATGGACAGCTTCATGAGGGAATTAGATAAGCAAATGGAGCAGAAGTCCATCAGTGGCTATTAGCCACAAGGTATAGATAGGAACTCTCGGTCTGGGGCAAGTGATGCTCTGTATTCTTGATGCTTGGGGGGGGGCAACAGTGGGAAGGCTTCTAGTGTCCTGGCCCCACTGGTGGACCTCCTGATGGCAGCTGGTATTTTTGTGTGTGACAGAGTGTTGGACTAAATGGGCCATTGGCCTGATCCAACACTGGCTTCTCTTATGTTCTTAAAAGGCATGTTCTGGAGAAATCACCTTGCATATAAAGTTAAGATGTCCCAGCAATGACTGAATCATTTTGAGAGTACATTTTTTATTACCTATGATCCTTGGGAGGAGGAACCGAAGAGTGGCTAGCTTGTCTTCAGGGAGACAAATCAAGCAAAATTCCTAGACAGGTTAATTGAGTTCCCAGCCCTTCAGTCTTATCCTGGGTGGGTGGAACCCCTATTTTGGCCACTAGTGCCTGAAATGCAGTGAGGCAATCAGCACATGCCAATGTTCCAGCAATGCAGGGCTCTTTTTGTAGCAGGAACTTCTTTGCATATTAGTTGACACAACTCTAATGTAGCCAATCCTCCAAGAGCTTACAGAGCTCTTCTTACAGGGGCTACTGTAAGCTCTTAGAAGATTGGCTATATTTGGGGTGTGTCACCTAATATGCAAAGGAGTATTTGCTACAAAAAGAGCCCTGCAGCAATGTAACGTGTGGGCAGCTAGTGCGGTCCTTGACCACCCACTCTAGAAAGGCGCTGAATGCCTCAAACACAGTGCAGGTGATGGAGAAGCCAATAGGCTTGGCCTTATCACCATCTCAGCATCCACAAAATTTAAAGCCCAACAAGCAAAAATCCCTGGAATAAATAGGCAGCAAATGGAAGGCAGACTGAAAGTTACACTTGGCTAAGAGTTCCCCTGGGCCTTAGGACTTCATCAAGTGGACTGCGTGATCCAAGGAGGCATACCACATGGAGCATAATTCTGGGGCAATGGCATCATTACTGAAGCCCCTTTTGGGTAGGTGAGATGATAAATTAGCCAAAAGGGATATGAAAACCTAGCTAAACTCCTCGAGTAAGTATTTGGCAGCTGCCACATTGGGCTATCTGGCAAGCAGGGAAATGAACAGAGATCATTACGAGGGACATAGCCAAAGTCTGGTAGCCTTCAAGAATATTTGGAGGCAGTAGCTGAGGTCTTGGTAGCACACGACCTTCCCTCTTTCTCACTGTTAGCAGTGGAGGAGAGTCAGAAACTCCAAAAGGGCTTTTGCAAGCTCTCATTTCAAGGGCAGGATGGTCTGGAATGGGCACTAAGATACATATGACAGTTCTGGTCAAACTTACAATGTGTGCCCTGGCATTTGCCCTGATTATATTCCCAGCATACACACCAGGTGAGCCCTGCTGCTGCAGAGGCCCCTGCTCTCCAGTTACCATCCACCAAAGAGGACCCGCTGCTAGGTGACCGAGCCCATTGATGACCTCACTGCTGGCCATGTGTTTGCTGCAGCAGCAGCCTAGGTCCCTGTTGAGAAAGGAAAATTAAAGCAGGGAACAAAAGTTGCTGATGGGACACAGCCACTGCTGCGAGACTTCCCAATTCAAGGTATAAGCTGGCTAGTCACCAATCACCTGAGCTGGCTGCATGTGGCTGTGGCTCAGCAGGGGCAGTCCATTAAACTAGCTTCCTGGTGCAGCTATGCAGGCTGGAGCTGATCTGCATGCATGTGGCTTTCTCCCAGAGTTGACACCGAAGAGAAAGTAAAATTGAAGCAGACAAACTGGGGTGAACTGACCATGGTGTTGGATTAAATAGCCAAGGGGGCTGCTCTACCCTGCCCCCCCAAGGCAGTCTCTGGCTAATGAAGCCAGCTGGCCCAAACCTTGTGGCAGAGTGATGCTGTCATACAAGTTCTCTGCCTCACCCTCCCTCAATCTGCAAATGGTGATGCTGAGGGAGTCCATGTCATCTAATCTTATCTAAAACATTCAACTTCTGTCCATGTTAGACATAAACCTAATGTTGTGTATTAAGATGTAAAAGATGGCCTTGGCTGTCAGCCGGGCCATGAGGTCAGGCAGACCTTCGGACCTTCAGTCCTAAAGACAATAGCCACCTCAGATCCTAGGGCACACCAATGGTCTCGCCCAGATCCAAAAGAGAACCTATTGAAACAAAGACTTGTAAATAGAGCCAATTACAGGTGATAGGTGTGTGTGGGTGTGGTACAGGTGTATGCATATAAACCGGGCACGGACCGGCTAAAGCATGCATCGTTCTGCTATGTAATCAATAAACATCTTGCTGATTTCACCATGCTGAGCCTCCGGCCTCATTACTTTTCACTGGTGATGAGGATGGGATCCCGTGAGCAAGCCTGACTCCTCCGCACCCAAGAGCGCCGCATCGGCGACCACCATGGAGCCTGAGGACTCCCACCTTGCGCCGCCATCCACCAGGAATTTACAGGCCGCCACATCGCCCATGCCTGCCATTCATGGGGGAATCACCAGAATACCTCAGTGCACCACAGGACAACCAAACTCAACTCCACCACGGTCAACCAAAATCAGGTACATTACTTGCCTCAGGGGTCGGCCCACAAACTGACTGTGTTAACAGAGGGGACCCCATGTGAGATGGAATTAGATACAGGATCATCTCTTTCCATTATTTCCAAGGATACCCTCAGGAGGATATGCTCTATCTGATGTTGGGCGGCCAGTCGGACTCTGACCCGGAAGATCTCCACTGGGCTCTGCAGGCTGTGGCTGGGTGGCTCAGGCTGAGCCGATTGAAGCTAAACCCTGTGAAGACGGAAGTCCTGTGCCTGGGTCGGACTGGTCGGGGGTTGGGGCTCCCACTTCTGACCTTCGACGGGGCACCGCTGGTGCCAGCGCCGGAGGTTAGGAGCTTGGGAGTACTCCTGGACCCCGCATTAACTATGGGGGTCCAGGTGGCAGCCACTGCCAAGTCGGCTTTTTACCATCTTCAACTGATTCGGCAGTTGGTCCCGTTCCTTGACCGCGAAGACCTGGCCACGGTGATTCATGTAATGGTCACCTCGAGGCTAGACCACTGTAATGCCCTCTACATGGGGCTGCCTTTGGGGCAAATCCGGAGGCTGCAGCTAGTGCAGAATGCAGCAGCCAGGCTGTTGGTGGGCACCCCTAGGTGGGAGCACATCTGGCCTGTGCTGAAAGTACTGCAGTGGCTGCCTATAGCATACCGGATTCGCTTCAAAGTGCTGGTGCTTACCTTTAAAGCCATATATGGCCAGGGTCCGGCATACCTGAGGGACCGCCTTTCCCCATATATGCCCCAAAGAGCACTTCGGTCCGAGTTCCAACATCGCCTGGCGGTCCCTGGCTCTAAGGAGGCCAGGCTGGTGGCCACTAGGGCTAGGTTGTTCTCAGTGGCGGCTCCTACCTGGTGGAATGAGCTCTCAGAAGATATCAGGGCCCTGCGGGACCTCTCGCAGTTCCGCAGGGCCTGCAAGACGGAGTTCTTCCGCCAGGCTTTTGAGTAGGAGCTGCCACTCCCCCCCCTTGCCTCTGCCCCCCCTCTGCCACCAATTCCACTATCTTATGTGGTAGAGGGAGGGGACAGCCGAGTGAGATCTATCGGGTCCCACTGTGACCAACATCGCTGTGATTAATACCATCTGATGCCATCAGATTGAGATGATTGAATAACTGTAGAGCACTTTATGACGTCTTGGAATGTTTTAGTGATTTTATATGTTTTAAGCTGTCTGTTCTTGGCACTTGGTTGCCTCATTGTAAGCCGCCCTGAGCCCGTTCGCGGGGAGGGTGGGGTAAAAATGGAATAAATAAATAAATAAATAAATAAAATAACGGGGGACCCCCTCTAGGATATGCTCTATGCCCCCTCTAGGAAACACCAGCCTCAGGCTAAGAGACTTTCAGAAGAACCTGGTTGAAATCAAGGGGGGGGCCAGTTCTGCGTACAGTACAAGGCATTTGATGGCCTCTTAGAACTGGTTGTAGTAAGGGCCCCCCTCACCAGTTTGTTGGGCCTATCCTGGTTCGATGCACTTGGCTTAGCGGTAACTGGGATCAATTAGGTGGCGTGCCAGGACTACAGCAAGTGTGCCAAGAGTTCCCAGCCATCTTCGACGGTGCGCTCAGACATTTTACTGGGCCACTAGTAACGCTGGCACTGAATCCAATGGTGTGCTCCATCCGAGTGAAAGCCAGGCATCCCCCATTCGCGCTCTGGACAAAGATAGAGGCAGAACTGGATCGCCTGGTCAGCCAAGGGGTGTTAGAGCCCATTCCTCACGCCATGTGGGAGACGCCAATAGCCACTGCAGTGAAACCCAACAGGGACATGAGGATCTGTGCAGACTACAAATGCACAATAAACAAAGTGCTACAAGACCACACTTACCCGGTTCCAGTGGTAAGCCATGTTCTCCTGTCCCTGGCTGGGGCAAAAGTTTTTGGGAAGTTGGACTTGGCCCAGGCCTACCAACAGTTACTGGTTGACAATGCCATGGCCGAAGCCCAAATGATTGTGATACACCGGGGCGCCTTTAGAGTGCAGAGATTACAGTTCAGGATGAGTGTGGCTCTGGGAATTTTTCAAAATCTGATGGACTCTTTGCTTAAAGGGTACAGCCCTTCTTCGATGATGTTCTAATCGCGGCACCATTGTGGGAGGTCTTTGCTGACTGACTGAGGGAGGTTCTACAGTGCATTGCCATCGCCGGGTTGAAGGTAAAATGCAAAAAGTGCTTGCTGGGGGTCCCAAGCGTGGATTTCTTGGGATTCCGAGTAGATTTGAGCAGGATCCACCCAGTCAGGAGAAGACTGCAGCAATCACAGATGCCCCAACTCCCTCCTCCAAAGTGGAACTTCAGGCCTTCTTGGGCCTGCTTAATTTTTACCACACCTTTCTCCCACACAAAGTGGCAGTGGCTGAACCCCTCCACAGGCTTCTGGACAAGAACGCTCCCTAGACACGGGGCCCTAAACATGCCGCCGCTTTCTGAGCAGTCAAAGACTTGCTAGTTTCAAGCACAGTACCAACACATTTCAATGAGGATTTACCAGTCATGCTCGCATACGACACTTTGCCCTACGGGATGGGGGTGGTCTTGGGACACCAGTTGCCAGATGGGTGGGAGGTGCCGGTGGCATACTATTCCAGAACACTATCATCCACAGAGCGCAACTACGCCCAGATAGATAAAGAAGCTTTGGCCATCATAGCGGATGGTCGCAAATTCCACCACTACCTCTATGGCCGCCCCTTCTCTGTCATTACAGACCACAAGCCGCTCCTGGGTCTCCTGGTTCCCGATCGCCAAATGCCCCAAATGTTGTCTCCGTGGGTGTTGTGGTGGTCATTTTCACCGGTGTCTAGGAACACTTATAACTCTGAATATGCCCACATTTTTTTCCCAATAAAATATGAGGAATAGCCCTGATTTTGCCTTGATTCCCATTCAAACAGAACAACACTAGTAAATTCAGTCAAACATGTTAAGCATTAGCTGAAACAAACCCCCCTAGAATTACATTACACAGGGGGCTTTCAGTTTGGAACCAAGGATTAGAGGGATTTAATTAGTTCACTGTTTTAAATCACCATCAGCTCATTTACCCATAGTAATCAGCATAGTATGAAATGATAATATTTTGTATTTTTCAATGTCAACTTTTTAGTAATAGAAAAAGAATCAGACATTTGTGTCTTGAAAAAGCTGCTTTGAATTTTATTGGGGGGGGGTTTCAATAGGAAATAATTATCCACATACCTATAATTCATTCTTCTATTCTAATGCATTAAAGGGCATTTCTTTTTAAGCCTTTTAATTGTCTGCATAAAAGTGCAAGTAAATGTTCCTTCTATATCAGCATATATTCTAATAGTCAACAGTAGCCCCATCTGCAGATAATTAAATCTGTCGACTGGGGCAACAGAGACTGAAAACAGATTTTTCTGCAAAGATGCAACTCCCAGGTTTGCAGAAAAAATCTTAAAACTTAAAAAAGGGAGGGGGTTACATCTCCCCCCCCCAACATGCAGAAAACACAGCTCAGGCAGCCCACTGTTGATGTGGTCACAGGCAGAAGGAATGCAGATGCTGTTTTTGTGTACTACTGTAGGTGCTTGGAAGCTGACAATCACACAATGGCAGGACCAGTGCCCTTGTGCCCACTCACCATCTCCATGCATTTAGTCAATGCATGGAGGAATCACGTTTACTGTGGTTACTGTGTCTTTCAGTTTTACCTGTAGATATGATTGGATGAATTGGGAAAAATAGATCTAAAAATAGTTATAATAGTCCTAATGAATCTTACTGTGAACTCCTAATAGAATCACACATTTAAGTCCATTGAAGTCAATAGGTTTAGATACATGCAACTCTGTTTAGGATTGCACTGTAAATTCCTGGTTTTCCAATTATTTCAGAGGTCCTCTGTGCCATTCAAACATTTTATAATGACAAATTAGAAAGATCCTGCAGGTTTCCCATAGATCCCAGATGCTTCTGAAGACATTCAGGAGGTTTTAATTATATATAAGTAATTTGGGTCTAGAGGTCCTAACTGCAACAAGTCCAGTAGCTACCAATACCCCCCCACCACCATCACAAATTCTTCCAAGATACAAACAGGAGGCTGATAGATTCTCCTCCAAACATAAACTATATCATCCTTTTTAACTCTTTACCACAAAAAACTAAATAAATGTATGTTGTATTTGTTGTTGTTGTTCAGTTGTTCAGTTGAATCGGACTCTTCACGACCCCATGGATCGCATCATGCCACGCCAGTTTTATGTCTTGCTGCAAAGTTAGCTTAATTTCATAATGTTGTATACTAATGAAGAATTGACACTCTCGTACATTTTTCTGAAAAAAATCCCAAAACATTAATTTTATAGCTTCATTGTATCTAATGTCTTTGACCTTTGTGTGTGCATGCAGAAACAATCTACTTTTTTCCTCCATCCCATTTCAAAATATAGATGTCCTCCAGTTACTTTGGTGTCATCTTTCTAAAGAGATATATTAGGTCACATGGTGTATATTACAATCCATATAATTATAAACTCATCTATCATTCTTCCATTTAATGAACATCAAAAGAGCTTAGAATACACTGAAAGTCTTAGTCCAGTCTCTATTTTCTTTAGCATTATCTCAACTATTTATGTATCCCTGATCGTGACCTTCAAGAGGTCTTTCTTAAGCAGTGTCTTTTTCCCGTAGTTATTGTGTAGCTAATAGGTAGTGCTGCTGACATTCATTAATGCTAAATTAAATGGGGCTTCATATGGAATTACATGCTATATTGCATTCTGATTAAAACCAAATGGGTTCACTATGATTAATGCAATTACTCTGAATACCAAGGGAATTAATAATTAGTGCTCATTTGTTGTCCATCTGCAATATTTCTCATTTTAGAACTGATAAATTATCATTATTTTTATTTCATGTTATCTAAAAACATTCCTCATATTGAAACTTATTTTAGATGCTCCTGTTGATACCCTAACACATAACAAGTACTTATAAGAAACTGCTAATTATTTTATGTATAATTCTGACTTTTAAACAGCTATACCATGGACAAGTTGGGCTGCCAATAACTGTTGTAGATTTATAGATGCAGTTGCTACAGAACAATGTATGTCTATCGACCAATTAAGAGAGAAAAACTCTGACCTTAATCTGGGTCCCCAGCCCTTGGTCCATGACCGTAGGGTGGGGAAACACCTTTGCCTCTCAGATGGGGAGAGGCTGGACCATTTTCGGTGCCAAGAGGCATCTAAGTTATGTAGGCATGGAAGGAGGGGCCAAGGAGCTAAAAGCTGGGCCCCTCCTTTATGTGCCAGCAGTTCCCGTTGGGTCGTGGTGGAAAGGGAGCTCTTCGGCGCGGTCTCTTTGCCTACCAGCTGGGTGGGCCCCACGGTGAACAGCTTCCCCCAGCCGGCCTTTAGGAGTGACATGACATTTGGGCTGCTGAGCACCGGCTGTAGGCATCCGCGAGTGGTGAGGTCATGGGAAAAGCGCATCGGCAAGGCTCATTTTCTTTTGAGGCAGCTTTGCATTGTGAGGGTGGCTCCCTCACAGTGGTTTGCTCACCCTGACTGTTTAAGGGCGGTGCTGGGGCTGGGCGGCGGTGCAGCCCAGTGCCTTAGCTTGTAGTGCCAGCAGGGGTCCTCTGGCAGGGACTTTAGGGGAGGACCTGGGGCATAGTTTGTGGCTTGCCCCCCCTTTTCCCCCTTCATCCAGCCTTGGAGTTAGTTGGTCCCATTGACCTTAACCCTCCTACTTGCCATCATCTGTAGCCTTTCCTGGAGGTTCGGGTGTTACCTGGCTGGGTGGTCAATTGGGGCGGTTTTTAGCCTGGTTTACCACAAGCTTTAGCTGTTGTTGCTTCAAATTGGGAGGGTCTGGTGGCCATTTTGTGGTGCACACCCGGTGGCCATTTTGGTAGCTCATAGACCCGAGAGTGCCGCATGACGGAGTGAGCTCCCGTCTTTGGTTCCAGCTCCTGCCAACCTAGCAGTTCGAAAGCAAGAAATTGCAAGTAGATAAATAGGTACCACTTCGGTGGGAAGGTAACAGCGTTTCGTGCGCCCTGGTGTTTAGTCATGCCGGCCACATGACCACAGAAACGTCTTCAGACAGCGCTGGCTCTTCGGCTTTGAAACGGAGATGAGCACCGCAACCCTAGAGTCAGATCTGACTGGCTTTCGAGCAAGGGAACCTTTACCTTACCCGGTGGCCATTTTGTAGTTGGGCAGGGCGGCCATTTTGTGGTGGGCACAAGGCAGCCATTTGGTACTGCATGTAGGCGGCCATTTTGTTCCTTCTCAAACATCCAAACAATTCTGTGTTGTGGTCTGCATGGGTTGCTTGGCATGGGCTGCAGAAAATATCTGCCCTGCTTTTCTTTTCTTGGAGGACCTATCGGTTAAGGTTTTGCCTCCCAAGAAGGGCACCGGTCGTTCCAAGGGGAAGCAGCTGGCCCCTAAGCCCCCTCCAAAATGTCTTGCCCCGGCATTGTCCTCGTCAGATGAGGAAGATGATGGGGTACAACAAGCTATTTTGGAGCGATTGCAGGCAGCTGAACTAGCCATGAGATTGGTGGCTCCCCTGCCAAGGCCCGCTGTTGGTGCCAAGGCACAGAAGGAAACATGGGCTGCTGCCACTAAGCGCTTTCAGGCTGAGGTTTTAACACATTTGTCTGTTATAGAGGGGCGCACTGCAGTATCCATGGATGATACTGAAGGAGCTTCTGGGGCTCAAGAACATGGCACACCTTCCACGCCAATGCCTTCTGGGCAGACAGGCTCGGCTGCTGTCTTAGCAGGCCCTTCCTCGGAGGCTGGTAAGTGTAGTTTGCACCACACTGGTAGCGGATGGCCTTGGGGCAGCCCTGCAGCTGATGGTGCAGCCCCGGCACACTCAAGCACACTGTCTCGCGGGCATGAATGTAGGCAGGCAGGTGGCTGTATGACAACATGGGGAATGCCTTCTCAGGCCTGCACTCAGCAGTGTAGCCCATCTGGTGCCCCTTGGTGGTGTGGCCCCTCCCCTTGCAGGGTGTCATATGCTGCGGCTCCTGCGGCTGTCCTCCCATTTGGGGACTTAGCACTCCCACTTGGGGAACACTTGCTTCCGTCCATTCGAGAGAAGATTTGTAAAGGTGAATATGTTGATGTCTTCACCCTTCTATTTTGGGAACTTGAAAAGAAGGAGAAGGAAGATCTTGAGGATAGGGATAAGGAAAAGTACAGGAAGATGAGAGTGGATAAGACATGGGCCAACTGGGTGGCCGGTTTTCTGGTTTATGCTGGTGTGCTTGCCAAGGCGCAACCATTCTGAGCTGCTTCTTTGTTCCAATACTTTGACATAGTTTACAAGGGGTATACTGGCTTTACTGGTCCTGATTGGCTCCAATACGATGAGGAATTCTGGATGCGGGCTGCCATGAACATGAGGATTTTCGCATCCCTTTTCAGGGTGTAAGGGTCCCATGTATGGCCAATAATCTCTGTTCCTTACAAGGCATGGAGCACGTGGTCAGGGATAAGATTGAGAAAGAGCTTAGGGAAGGGAGGGTGCTGGGACCTTTTCACAGTCCCCCCATTCCTAACCTTCGTGTTTCCCCATTGGGTATTGTTCCCAAGAAGGCGCCCGGGGAGTTCTGCCTGATCCACCATCTTTCTTATCCCGGGGCAGCTCAGTTAATGATGCCATTCCAGAGGACTTGTGTTCTGTGCGGTACATGTCCTTTGATCAGGCCGTGCGTATGGTGCACCATTGTGGGAAGGGGGCAGAGATGGCAAAGTGCGACATTAAGCCAGCCTTCCGCCTCCTCTCAGTGCACCGGGATGATTTCGAGCTCTTGGGTTTCTGTTTTGATGGGGAGTTTTGTTTAGATAGGGCGTCACCCATGGGTTGTTCTATTTCATGTTCTGCCTTCGAGCGCTTTAGTTCATTTTTGGAATGGGCCCTTCACAGGCACACAGGCTGCAGGGAGGTGGCACATTATTTAGATGACTTTTTATTTGTAGGTCCCTATGGGTCGGGCCAATGTAAGTATCTGTTACGTTCATTTATATCCTTGGCTGATGAGTTAGGAGTGCCGTTGGCGCAGGAGAAAACTAAGGGTTCAGGTATTTACTTTCCTGGGAGTGGAATTGGATTCGGCGGCGCAGGCTTCTCAGCTGCCTTTGAGCAAGCTAGTCGACTTGCGCAGCTGCATCCAGGAATTTCTTGGGCGACGTAAGGCCACTTTGAGGGAGCTGCAACAATTAGTTGGCCACCTGAATTTTGCTTATAAGGTGGTGGCTCCAGGTCGGGCGTTTTTGTGAAGATTGTGTGCTGCCATGGTCGGATTGTGGCTCCCTCACCATCAGATTCGAATTACCACCAGCATCCATCAAGACCTAGAAATGTGGCTGGAGTTTATTTCGTCTTTCAATGGTATTTCTTTCTGGAGGGATGACCTTAGATTGGAGGCCAAGCTGCAAGTTCACTCTGACGCAGCCGGTTCACCTGGTTTTGGAGTTTATTTTCGTGGGAGATGGTGTGCAGAGGCATGGCCGGCATCTTGGGCGTTGGAAGGGCTTACAGCTGACTTGACCTTTCTGGATTTTTTTTTTCCTATTCTTGTGGCGGTTTACCTGTGGGGTGGGGAGTTAGCCAACCACACTGTGCACTTTTGGTGCGATAACCTTTCTGTGGTGCAGGTCATTAATTCATTGTCCTCCAAGTCCCCATGAGTCATGCATTTAGTTAGGGCTTTTACACTTCGCTGCCTCCAGTTGAACATTGTGTTTTTTGCCAGGCATGTACCGGGGGTTGACAATGGGGTGCCTGACACTCTCTCTCATAAACAGATGGAGAGGTTCCATCAGCTGGCCCCGGATGCCAACTTGCTGCTGGTGCAAATGCCTCCATGGATGTGGTTGATTGGAAGGCGGAAGTGCACAGGGCTATAGGACTGGCCATAGAGCCAAGCACCAAACGTGCTTATGACTGTGCAGTTACTCAGTTCTCGGCATTTAGATGAGAGGTAGGGCTACCTAGTTCATGGCCGATTCCGGTGGACCATCTGTTGCCTTTTTGTGTTGCATCTAAAGGTAAGGGTTTGGCAATTAGTTCTATCAAAGGGTTATTGTCTGCCTTGGCCTATGCTAGCAAGGTGCGTGGCCTGGCCAAATTTACAGGAGATTTCCAGGTTCGTAAGTTGTTGGAGGGCTGGACACGTGAGGCCAGGAGACGGATGGATTTAAGGCAACCCATTTCGCCTGAGATTCTTCGTGGCCTTCAGGCTTCGTGGGGGATGATTTGTTCCTCCGAGTTTGAGGTTTTATTGTTTCATGCAGTGGCCTTGGTGGCCTTTTTTGGGGCTTTTAGAATTAGTGAGCTAGTAGCTCAGTCCAAGACTGACACTTCTGGCCAGGCACTCATGGCTCAGGATGTTCGGTTGACTCCCCTTAAGGTATTTGTTACATTGAGGCAATCTAAAATGGACCAGAGGCAGTAAGGTGTCCTGATTGAGTTGGGTGTATGCGCTGAAAAACAGCTTTGCCCCATGTCGGCACTGGCTGCTTACATGGCAGTTCGGGGTATGCAGGCTGGGATATTGTTTCAGCATCAGGATGGTACTCCCCTTATGAAGCATCAATTTTGGTAGGTCACCTCTAGAGCTTTGGCAAGGATTGGACTGGCTGGGAGGCACTTTTGGACCCATTCTTTCCACATTGGGGCAGCTTCCACTGCGGTGGCCATGGGGTACGATATTCAACAGCTTGGGAGATGGCGTTCAACAGCTTATAAATCCTATGTGTGACCCCTGGTGAAAAGTTAGACGTGTTGAACTGTGGCACCTGCTTACTTTTCTTCTTCTTTCAGATGTTTTTTGCCGGCAGCAGAGGAAGACAGTTTTGATTTGTGGGTACAGTTGTATATTTTGGGTGGCTCATCATGCCAAGAGGACACCGATGGGCTCACAGTTGGGCCTGAGCCAATGGGCTACAGTTGAATGGAGAGGGCGCCGTGGCTTGCAATGGCTGTGCCTGTTGCAGTTGTTGTTTCATGACACAGTTGGCCCTCCACCAAATGTTTTAGTTATTAATTTAGGTGGCAATGATTTAGGCCTGGTCAAAGGAGAGGCATTTATCCTTCAGGCCCAGGAGGATTTTAGGTTAATTCAGAAGTAATGGCTGGGTACCCTCATTGTTTGGTCCGCCATGATACCTCGGTGAGTTTGGTGGTGGGCTGATAATCCACTGGCCATTGACAAAGCTCGGAGGAAGGTGAACAGAAAATTACAGCGTGTTCTAGAAGGCGGTTTGGGTGTCTTTTTAGCACACCCCAGCATACATGCGGGTTGTGCTGAGCTGTACCGACAGGATGGCGTGCATCTTGCCAAAAAGGGCATGGACATCTTTCTGGAGGATCTACGGCAAGGGCTTCGGGGGCATTGGGCTCCAGATGGGTGAGAAGGCCTAAGCAGAGTGCCTTGGGAACCATCCTGATTGGCTCCTCCCTTTGAGCCCAGTGGCCCAGGGGAAGGGGTATGGGGCGGGATGACAATGGCTAGCCAGCCAGGTGGAAGCCACTATGGCGGCTCCCACTTGGGGCAGGGTGGCTCGCCCTATTACATAAGGTGAGGGAGGGGTATTTTTACCCCTGGCCTTGACCGTACCACAACTGTTTTGCCCTTGCCGTTTTCATTCCAGTTAAAGGTTGTCAGTTAATAAAAGTGCCCCAAGAGTTAAACCCATCACCTGTGTCTGCCTCGTTATTCTGTCTTGGGGGGAGCAAATGGTTTCAATACTTTTAATTAAGACATTAACTAGGATGGCCTAGGCTAGCCTGATCTTCTCAAATCTCAGAAGCTAAGTAGGGTCAGCTGTGGTTACTTTAGACCACTAAGAAAGGCAGTGGCAAACCACCTCTGAATGTCTCTTGCCTTGAAAACCCAATAGGTCACTGTAGGAGTTCAAAAAGCTGAGTGTAACATGCATTTCAGTTTAACAGAGTTTGAAAATCTAACATAAAAAATAAGAGACAAAAAGTATAGTTTCTCAGTTGGATAAATGCCTACTAGAAAATACACCCACAAAAGAACCAGTATTTGTTACTAAATGAGACAAATGATTTCAGTGTAATGTATCTGATCAAGAATGGCAAACAGTTTTAATAAATGGTCTTGCCAAAGCTATTAGTATTAACATGGCAGAAAATTTCTATAAAATGTTGTATTTTTGGCATTGTACTCCCCATAAATTGAATAACATGTTTGGTTGTACTGACTATAAGTGTTGGAAATGTGGACATGCAATTTTAGACAATGGATGTAAAAAGTATGGTGTATGCTGAAATTATCCAGATCAGAATCCTCAGTGTGTTGCCCATGAGAGGAGCTAGGTGGAGCTTTTGCCCTGAAAGTCTTCTTATTGGCAACTGGATTGGCTCTGCAGATTTTAAAAAAGGTTGTGTTGGCAGCAGCTGCCACCACAGCACAAGGATCTTCACTCTAAAACTGAAACACTCTATAACTATAGCTGATTACTGTAACTCGCTTTAAGTGGGCTTACCCTTAAGGCTGATCTAGAAACTCCAGCTGGTGCAAAATGTGGTGGTGCATCTGCTGACTGTGACATCTATGTGGGCACGCATCCAGCCAGTGCTCTGCCAATTGCACTGGCTACCAATCGAGTATTGGATCCATTTTAAAGTGCTGGGCTTGACCAGCCTGGGACCGTCATATCTATGGGACTGCCTTGAAGAGCCTTGCACTCTATCAATAGCCAACTGATGGTTGTCCCCAGCCAGAAAGATGCCTGCCTAGCCTTACTAGAGCCAGGGCATTCTTGCCCCTGCCTCCAGTCTGGTGGAACATGCTTCCGAGTGAGATCAGGGCCCTGTAAGACCTGTTACAGTTTTGCAGGGCATGCAAAATAGAGCTGTTCAACCAGGTCTTTGATTGAAGCAGCGGGCCTCTACCATCTGGCCTCCCTATTGCTGTTGCATGAGACCACTATGGCTTGGCTCTGGCTCACTAATTTCCCAGCTGTAGGAAGTGAAACTGAATATATTGCACTGGTCACTTTAAATGTTTTGAGTTGGTTTTATTGTATTGTTTTAATATTGTTATTTATTGCCTGTTAGAATTATTTTAAGATTGTATTGAATTCATTATTGTGAGCCACCCTGAACCCACTTGCAGGAAGGGTGGTATATAAATTGAAATAATAAATAAAGTAAGTAAGCTGCAAAATTTTGTGGCTGGCTCCACCTGCTGAGCCCACCATGCTGTGTCAGAATTCCAAAGGTGCCCATAGGCAAAAAAAGGTTGGGGACCTAGATCTAGATTAACAAAGAATGTCCACTTGTAGGTGTAGTTCACTTGTCACAAAAAGAAAAGAAACTTATTTTTGGATGCTCCTTTATTTATAAGAAACTGCTAGTAATTATGCCTAGAGATAATGTAAAGTCAAAATCTCTAGGGTTCCTCAAACAAGAACAAGCTTTCAGAATTCTCTCCTCAGGCTGGCCATTTGCAAACATCACAAACCAGCAATTTCAGTTTCTTTCTTAACAGGTGGCCCAAGAGTAACTCCAGATGTGATTGTTCTCCTTAGTATAAAATTTCATGGATCACTCTGTAGTTCTTTTGGTCTGAAAGCCTCCTGCTGTGCTGTTTCTGTGATGTATTCTGAGAAATTTGCTCTCTCACCATCTTATTTTTCTGAATGTGAAGGTTTCCTCAACCTTTTATCTATTCTTTCCCATTTAAAAAAATCTGGATTTCAGTCATAACTGTGGCTTTTGTTTATGAATACAGGCAATTCCTTGACACTTCTTTATCTTCTAGCTTCTTGTATACACTGTGTCCAGTTTCAACACATAATTGCCATACAGACCATAATAGTAGAAATACAGCCACCTTAGCCTTATAGCTATAAGTAGTTCAAAATTATCTGCACACATTTAAGGTGAATTCAAACTCTATAGCTGGGTCCCAAATGAATCAAATCTCAGGCATCTAATCAAAATAGCTTTCAAGAACTAAATGCAGCATCATATTTGGAAATGCTTTTAATCTGGAAGATTCAAATGTATATATGTAATAATAATGATGATAATAACACTATGGCTATGTCTTTTACAATTGTTTCCTTTTTGTATTTCCTAATATTATGAAGAGTTGCTGCTTTTAACAATTCAGTCATGATCTTCTCACAACCTTTTTTTATTTTTTCCTTAGTACACTGAGGTTCACCAGTGTTCAGTCTTATTTTTAAGGTACATGACATTCAGCTAGAATATATAACAGCATATCAAATTCATGTCTGACATTTTCATGTGATGTATTTGATATTTTGGTGACATCCATCAGTGTCACTCAACAAGTACATCTCAGAAACAAGTATATGTGGAACTTTTTATAAGGCAGGCATCACAATAAAGGTCAATGTTTTGAAGTATACTTCACCATCAGAAACCATCCAATGATATTAGAAAGAAGAAAAAAAAGTCTCACAACCTTCTCCTCATTCATGAGCTGAAATATCAGACCAAGCAATGAAAGAGAACATTTCCTCAGTTTAGGACAAAGTAACACCTGGGGCTGAGCCAGCGGTGTCTCTTCTGGAGCACTAAAACTTTCAGGTATGCATGTAAACCCATCATCATATATGTCTGAAAATTTTTGTCATAGTTGGTATAGGACTTCTTACTCATCCCAGGTTTCCACTGAAGATTCTATCATTCAGTCCCTTTTCTCACACATACTTTGGAAGGAAGAGGGAGAAATGAAGTGCAAAGAAGTGAGCTTGAGGCTTATAGTGTAGTGTGTTTGATTTCTCAGATCTTTTTAGGCACCAAACGGAGATTCAGTGAAGAGGAAGAGGAGGAGGAGATTTGATTTATAACCTGCCCTTCACTACCCAAAGGAGTTTCTGAGTGGCTTACAATCTCCTTTCCCTTCCCCTCTCCTCCCCACAACAGATACCCTGTGCAGTAGGTATGGCTGAGAGAGCCTGCCCTTGAGAGAACAGCTCTGAAATATCTTATGACTGACCCTAAGTCACACAAGCAGCTGCATGTGGAGAAGTGGGGAATCAAACCCAGTTATCCCAGATTAGAGTCCGCGCTCCTAACCACTACAAAAAACTGGCTTTCTGAAGCCGGGAGAAGACTATTTAAGTCCTTGGTAAGAGGTTTGCCATACCTCTGTGGTCAAAATTCAATGCAGTGAGTTCTGTCTTGTTTATATGCATTGTCATTTTTGTCTTTTTGGCTGAACAGGTTTGACAGACTTTAAACTGCTTTTGACATTCCTTAAATTTATATGGGAGATTTAAAAATGTGGCTTAAATGAAATACTGTCAGTATTCTAACAAAGTCACACAAATAGCTGATACAACATCTCCAAAATTTTTGGACTCTGCTACCGTCTTGCCCGTCTCCTGAAATCTAGGAACTCACCAATGTGCCCATTGTTCATGGAGTTTATATATTTATTTGTAGTCTGCCTTTCTCACTGGGATTCAAGGTAAATTACACAGAGTAAGTCAATACAATCAACAAGATGGGATATACAATAAGCACCGCAATAAAATTTTGACTTGCAGAAATAAACAGGTGAAATAAAGCATAAGTATTGACAGGGCATGTTAAACAACGCAGAAATTACAGACTAGGATCTTACTTAAAGCAACAGGCATTATAAGCTACGGACACTATTATAGACCACAGTCCCTCAAGCTTTACCCAATTAGCTTTCTAAACTATTATGTACAGTACACCCTACTACCTGTGTAGAAAAGCCATCCTCAACAACTAAGTTTTGCATAGTTTACAGAAATCCAGGAGGGTGGAAGCCTTCTTGACCTTATCAGGCAGGCCATTTCATAAGACGGGGACCACAACAGACAACTGTACTCTCATGGAGCGTCTCCTCATTCACATCTGTTGGGCATCAGGAGAAGTTCAGCAGCCTGCCTCTCTAGGAGCATCCTAAAGTATCCTAAAGGCTGATATTAAAGAACCACACTAGAATTTTAAAATAATATAAGAAGCTAGTTGGGCCCTTCTTTATACACTTTGTTCCCCTTTGCTGGAGCTTAGCATCTCCAGTCTAAGACTCATAGACAGCAGGGCCAAGAAAGAATTTGGATTAAGATCTTGGAAGATCCTACTGGACAAAATAAACTAATTGATCCAATCAAAGGCTGCTGCCCATGCTTATTTAAGTGGGCAAACAATTTCCTGAAGACTGTTTCAATGCATCCTCCCAGACTAGGTTAAACCCTTTAATGCTTCTGAAAAGTTACTATCAACTTTATTGAAAATTAATTAGGTCATTTTGGTATACAGGGTTTTACTACCCTTGTCTCTAATAGCAGAGCATTATCTTAATGGCATATACTTTCCCTTCACCCAGGTATGTTACAGCAATGGTAAAGGGAATGCATTTTTTATTGGAGGAGAGCCAGTTAAAGTGTTTATAAAAGTAGAAGGTGATAGGTCCCCTTATGATTCAGGGAGGCTGACATTTGTTTAGTACTCTGAATGGAATGCTTTAATTCTTTGATCTGCTGCTGGCAGGACTTGGTGAATAGTTTCAAGTCTCTCTTTCTCACCCACACAGAATATCCCAACAGCAACTAAAGGCAAAGTACAGACTTAACCTGCTGGAGATATTGTCTCTTTCGATGATTTATAAAATGCCTTTGAAGTCAGATTCACATACAAAAACAAGGGCAGTGGATTCTATTTGCTTACCTTACCCCCTCACAAGAACCATTCAAAGAAGAGAGATAAGAAAAATATTTTGATACCATTCCAGTGTAAACATGGGCAGCTGTTTTAGACCTTTCAATGAATGCAAATCCATGAGGCACTTAAAGATGTGTTCCTAAACTGACAATTTTATGGCCTGGAAGAAAGGTCAGAAGGTGGAGAAGTTGAAAGTGAGTGAAATCTTAGTTTATATGACTATTAAAGGGTCAAACATATGTCTAGAGCTGATGAGAGGGTCTGAAAACTCAATGCTAAATCAAGTCTGAAGACCTATTAACCTTACTGATATATGCTCCAGACCATTTGAATTCCTGAGCCACCTGAGCTAGGCAGAGCTTCTGTATTTTCTTAAAAACATCATGATAACTCATTATATTTCTGATCTGTTGTTCTTCTAAAGAGATCATGGCCCCACATCTAAGGCATATACAGGGCCTGATATAGACGAAATCTAAAATGGGTATTTAACTATAGCTAGCAAATAAAGGAAGCTGTATTGTCTGGTCTGGAATGGATTGCTTTATCTAAGAGAATGCAATGGCTCCTTTTTGAGAGAGAATTTTGTTGCTTATTTAATGCTGAATAAGAAAACTTCTGTATCCTTTGAAAAGCTTATCGTATGTAATACAGAGTAGATATATTCTGTTGATTTGGTATAAATTTGCAATAGGAACCCATACTTTGTTTAGACTTCATTAGAATTATATTTGACCACAACAGACATGCACATTTACTTTTGAATGAATACATACTTCATAGCTACTAACAAGAAACATGTTTGATCCATCCCCTACATTCACTAAGCTTGTCCTATTTTAAATGAACAATGTATGAAATCAATCCAACTCTATCAAAGTTTGAAATTATCAGATATTTGAATGTCCTTCAAACAAATGTTGAATTAAAGAAAATAGAAGTTACATGCATAATGTTAAAATAGTAAAAAACACTATATGTATAGCAAGTGAGCTTGGTGGACATCTTTTTCAAATTTAAGCAATGCTGAAATGATAAATATTCATTTCCCCAGGTTCATTTTCCCCCTTCCCTCTGGCACCAGAATGTAAATATTATTAACTGTGGTCTTCTATGTATACTTATTGGTCAGTATTATAGAAACCTTGCTGTACACAGATGTATGTAGATTTTCAGATCTTGCATGGACTTTGCTAAATTAAACCAATCGCAGCAAAGCACTGATCGCTACACACTGATAATGTAAGATTTTGAAAAGTCCATAAATACCTACAATGCACAATCCACAGTGAATTTTAAAACAGTTTCCCTGATTCAATATATGGACAATGTGGAGATACTGTGAGTCAAGTACATCTCTCCTTGGGATCCAGTTTGACTCTTCGTTAGTCTGTATCAAAACTCAAATATACCTGGGTATTCATTAATAAAGGTTGCTATTAATTAAGTGGCAGAAAGTGAAGAGGTCCTCAAGAGCCTCTTGCTCAGACTGAAAAAAGAGAGCACAAAAGTTGACTTGAAACTCAACATCAAAAAAACCAAGATTATGGCATCCGGCCCCATCTACTCCTTGGCAAATAGAAGGGGAAGTCACGGAAGCAGTGAGATACTTCACGTTCCTGGGATCCAAGATCACTGCAGATGGTGATTGCAGCCATGAAATTAAAAGATGCCTGCTCCTTGGGAGGAAAGTGATGGAAAATCTAGACAGCATAATAAAAAGTAGAGATATCACCCTGCCAACAAAAGTCCGTATGGTCAAAGCAATGGTATTCCCAGTAGTAATGTACGGCTGTGACAGTTGGACTGTAAGGAAGGCCGAGTGCCAAAGAATAGATTCTTTTGAATTATGGTGCTGGAGAAGACTCTTGAGAGTCCCTTGGACTACAAGATCAAATCAGTCAATCCTAAAAGAAATCATCCCTGACTGTTCCCTAGAAGGCCAGATACTGAAACTGAAGTGAGAAGGGAGCACTCACTGTAGAAGATCCCAATGCTGAGAAAGATTGAAGGTAACCGAAGAAGGGGATGGCAAAGGATGAGACGGTTAGACAGTGTTATCGATGCAATGAACATGAAATTAAGCAAACTCCGGAGCATGATAGAAGACAGTGCTGTGGTCCACGGGGCTGCAAAGAGCTGTACATGACTGTGTGTCTGAACAATAACAATTAATTAAGTAGCCAGAGAAATAGCTTGACTGCCACTTAAAATTAGGGAGTAATCCTAAGCAGGTCTACTCAGAAGTAAGTATCATTTTAGTTACTAGTACTTGTTTCCATGAATTTTTTTAAAAAAAAAAAAAAGAATTGCAGCCTAAGACCTCTGGAATTTAAAATGTATATTTTCTTTTCCTTGAAATACGTAGTTTCTGTGGAAAACAGAAAAATATAGTTTTTAAAGTGTAGAATGAATGTTCTGAGGGGAAATTCTTTAATATCTGGAAGTCAAACCTCTACATTCTGACTTAGTCAATTCCTGATTAAATCTACTCATAAGAGCATTTAGCAATGAAGAAGTGGCGCCCATCATTTTTAGCTAAAATACAGAGACGGCATTCACCAAAATCTCCCCCAGTATAACTATTTGAAACCCTATGTTCTTCTTGCAGCCATGGGAAAAGACACAATAATATCAATAGAAAAAAAACTCACAAAGCAAAAATGACATCCATTTCTCCATTGTCTCTAGCAACTCCATAGCCACCTTCTAACCAAGATGCTGCTTTTGATGCCCTCACCATCAGCACACAGTAGCAACAGGAATGCCTTGACAGTATCATGAAAATAATTCTATAATGTATTTATTTATCAAATTTCTACCCCACCCTCCCAGCCAAGGCCCGCTCAGGGGTCTTTTGGGGGGGAGTGCACCAGAGTGCAGCTCGACAGCTCAGGAGCCAAGACCCACCCCCAGCCAGCTTCCAGGAGTCTTTCAGGCAGTTGAATGTCAATTTCAGCTCCATTATATCCTATGGGCCATTGAAGTCAATGGTGAAAACATAGGGTATATTCTGGGGGCTGGAGGGGAGGGTGTTTGAGGGAGAGGCTCCAAACTCACAGGGTAGCTGATGGAGCCTCTCCCCAAGATACCCACCAAGTTTCAATAACATTGAATTCAATTCTATGGGCCCCCAAACAGGTTGCCCCTATTCCCTCCATTGTCTATGGTGGGAAAAAGTAACTTTTAATGTCAGAGGGCATGGCATATGCTAATAGCCTAATAGCTCATTAGCATACCATATGCTAATGAGCTCCTGCAGCTGTTTTTCTATGAAAAGACCCCTGCTCCTACTGCACAATTAACACCGTAGCTCAGTGTTTCGGCAGAAATCTATGTCTGCAGCCATAACTCCAGGTTTCAAATATAACAGGGACTTGTGTCCCTGAACACTACAGAGACAGTAGCCAATCAAGCCTTTTGCCAAAGAAACTGTTGATGCATTGTAAAGAAGGAAGTCTTGCCATTTAGTTTTAAAATTTTTAAAACTCAGAACGCTTCATAATCCAATAGGTATGAGAGAACCAGCATATAAAACTCACAGGTCCATGAGGAGGAGCTTTCAAGTCAATGCTATGGATGCAAGGATTCAATACAGCAGTGTTGATAGTACTGCAAACATCAAGATTGAGGAGGAAAAAGTCACCTATGGGTTTTATATGCTGGTTCTCTCACTTCCACTGAACCATGAAGCTTTAAAACTTTTAAAACTAAATAATAGGCCTTCCTTCTTTACAGTGCCCCAACAGTTTCCTTGGCAAAAGGCTTGATTGGCTACTGTCTCTGTAGTGTTCAATAAGCCTCTTGTGCTCTTCCTATGTAGGCATTGGCTGTGTTCTTCTGACTCCCACCGTTGGATGCTGTGAGATTCGTTGGTCACTTTTGGTCTGAGTAGGAATTTTTTGCATTTCACATATTAGCCTTGGGGGAATCTTTTTATGCCTGCTTCATGATGCTGGAGAAAGAGCAGAATTTCCTTAGCAGGAAATCTGAAGCTGACTCTCAGATGATTTCTCATCAGCTGAAAGCTGGCTTCTAATGTCTGGAAGCAGCTTGTTACTGTGAGTACACATGAATGGGTTGTTTACAGTTGAATAGCTTGTTGATTGTTTGATCACCAGTGATGAATGGGAAGTGAACTGGCACTTGTTGGAATACTCCAGCCTGAGACATTGGGTGTGATGGAGAGTTGTGTCCTATAATAGCCCATCACATGTCTTACAAGAGAATGAACAGAGTTTTGAGCGGCATCATTCCAAACCTGGTAGTGGCCTTATGGGGCATACAAGGCCAGCATAATTTAATGAATTATCCTATTCTTGTCCATTAGATATCATTCAACAATAGGAATGGCACTATTAAGTGCCATCCTAAGCAGTGACACCATTCTAAGTCTATTGAAGTCAATAGCTTAGGGTGGTATGGCCTGAGCATCAAGCGTTTGAATAGGGATTTTACAAAGGATCTGGGGGAGTTCCCTCACATTTGCCTGGAATTAGTACTCTTTCCTCCCTTGCAAATACAGCCTGCCCCACATTGATCTTGCTATATATGTGCAAGGCAATGGGTGTGAAATCTTGTTCACAATTCACCCTATTTGTGCTTAAAGTAAATGTAGCATTTCATTGCTGTGTAAAGGGGAAAATTAATTAGCAGCATTTTCTTGAGCAGAATGCAATTAATTTTTCCCTAGCCACTTTTATGCTAAAATGCTCATAGGTATTAAGGATCTGGCAAGCTTAATAGCTTAATGAAAGTAGAGGGTTTATGTTAAGGAGGAGAATAAAATCAATTCTGTGTTAGTATTCTGTTTAAAACCAGTCAGCACACCCAGACTGTACAGCTTCATAGAGAAGCCAGCAATTACACAGTAGAGAAATCACTGCAGATGTTACCAGCATGACTTTAGCAAATACCATGGATGAAATGAGGAGCAAAAAGATGTAAGCTCTGGTAAGCAGAAATGAATGCTGCCTTTGATTTGCTGTCAGTTTGAGAGACAGCTGTCCCCCTCCTTAATCCTCCATTTCACAATTTAGAAGCCTCCCATCAGCACACACAGCAGGGATATACAGTGTGTGGCAGAAAACTACGAAGGAAGATGAAAATGCATTTGACACCGTGCATTTTTTCAGAAACTGATATTTCATGTTCACGTACACACACATGGCTCAGCATCTGTGAAGCTCTTTATTGCTGGTATCTAGATTGTGTGCATACCCAAGCTGCTTATTCAATTTGCTACAGTCACGCTTCTTACAGATAGCAAGGTGATCCACCCATCTCACGGCATGTGCAACAATAAGTGGAACCTGACTTGCACTTAGCTTGAAACAGGCTTTTCAATGATGATTCTCAGGGAGAACTACAAGAAGAAACTGTACACAGTGTTATACTAATGGCTACAAGAAGAAGCAATAATCACTTTTTCTCATTCAAAAGAACTTCACAGGGCCCTGACCTGGATAGCCCAGGCAAGCCCAATCTTGTCATATCCCAGAAGCTAAGCAGGGCCAAATCTGGCAAATGTTTGGATGGGAGACCTCCAGAAAATACCAGGGCCAGGAGGTCAGAGGCAGGCTATCAAGCCACTTCTCTGAATGTCCTCTGTGCCCCAATAGGAGTTGCCAGAGGTTGCCATGACTTCCAGGCACCGACATACACACACACGCAAATACCAACCCCCCCACAAAAAAATAAAAGAACTTCACAGGTAGGACCCAATTTTCTGAAAGTGCTGGATTAGAATTAATTCACAAATGCAAGACAATGTTGCCCCTAGAATTTAACAAGGAACCCATATTCCTTATTGCTGTTGGTATCTTGTGTATATCAGCCCCTAGAGGTTAATTTTCTCCATTAATTCTTTTTATCCTGCATTAGATTTGATGTTTATTCTCCTTTATTGATGCTGTTCATGAGTGCCTCACACCCTCCCTGTGTGACCTGATCTGATTGCTCTTTTGATGAAATTTTGTTTTACACCAGCATGTACACATGTAGGTTAGAATGAGTACACACACACATACAATACAGATTAGAACCATTTTGTAAGCTGTTTGTCTTTATAATGTGACCAGATTACTGTGTAATTTTGTTGCAACAAACAAACAGAGCTGACCCAGCTGAGCTCTGAGAAGGAGCAAGGTGTTTTGAGCTGCCAGAGGGGTGAGTGGTATTTTTATTTATTTACTTTCAGCTGAGGTGCTTTACCTGAGAAGGTACTGTGTGGGAGACTATATTTGGGAGTGTGTGGGTGAGTTGTAACAGACTCCTGGCTGCTGGAGTTGGGGTGTGAAAGGTCATTGTTTGCCTGTAATTAAGTGCCTGGGTGAAACTGAATAGCAGACTCCTGGCTGCTGGAGTTGGGGTGTGAAAGGGTCATTGTTTGCCTGTCATTAAGTGCCTTGGGTGAATTTGAGTAGCTGCTGGCCACACCCTCTCCTGGGGGGCACTTCTATTTAAGGCAGGAAGCTTGCAAGAGGCACGAGCCTCTGGCACGAGCTGAAGGGTGAGAGCAAAAGGGTGAGGCTCTTTGCCTGTGGCTCTGTAAGAAGCCCAGGAAGAGCCAGAAAGACAGGGACCTTGGCTCCTTGGGTTCCCAGTAAGGTAAGTAGACTCCTACAACAGGAACCATATAAATACAAAGGGTTTTAAAAGGGGGGTTATAGAAAAGTATTTGTTTAAAAACAATTATGAAGCCAAAATGCCAGCAGGGGGATGGGGGCTATCCAGTGTTTTGCTTGGAGTGTCACATGTATGACTATCTGCCCACTGGTCAGAAGTCTTGGGTGTGTGCTCGGTACAAGGAGCTCCTGGTTCTCAGGGACTGAGTTTGCTCCCTTGAGGCCAAGGTGGCTGACATGGAGAAGCAGAGACAGTCAGTTAGGTGCACGGGGAAGACTCTCGGGGACTTGTTAGGTATGTGCCACTCTGGCTCTGGTAGCCCGGCTGCTGCCAGGGAGCATGAGGGTCAAGGGGAAATGGGGGACCATGCTGAGAATAAGGGGAATGTGCCCTCAGAAGGGACCTCTTCTTCAGCTGGTGAACGGGTATCCTTTCGTACCAAGGAACCGTCCCTGGGAAGGGTGGGAGGGGGGCTCTTGGTAGTTCGTGATTCGATCCTTAGGCAGGTAGACAGCTGGGTGGCGAACCCGCGTACTGACCGTATGGTGACTTGCCTGCCTGGTGCGAAGGTAGCGGACATTAGGCGTGTTTTAGATAGACTGGTAGATAGTGTTGGGGAGGAGCCAGTGGTCGTGGTGCACGTCGGTACCAACGATGTGGGGAAATGCAGTCGTGAAGTCCTGGAGGAGAAATTTAGGCTGCTGGGCAGGAAACTCAAGGCCAGGACCTCCAAGGTAGCCTTCTCGGAAGTGCTACCTGTTCCACGCGCAGGGGCGGAGAGACAGGCACAGATCAGGAGTCTCAATGCGTGGATGAGACGGTGGTGTAGGGGGAAGGGTTCAAGTTTGTTAGGCACTGGGATGCTTTTTGGGACAAGAGGGAGCTGTACAAAAGGGACGGTCTCCACTTGTCACGAGAAGGAACCAGACTGCTGGCGATCAAAATCAAAAAGATGGCAGAGCAGTTTTTAAACTGAATAATGGGGGAAAGCTGACAGGAGATTAAAAGTCTCTGGTTCGGGATGGCTCATCTCAAAGAGATGAAGGGTTAGCTATTACTTTTGTACAAGGAAATGGATTACAATTGTCCACTGAGACTGTGGCTAATGATAGGAACTGTCTGGCAAGGTCTCGAGGCAGCAAGAGGAAGACTGTGGGCTTAACAAAAGTGGGAAACTATAAGTGTTTATACACAAATGCTAGAAGTCTCCGAGGTAAAATCAGGGAGTTGGAATGCTTGGTGTTGGGGGGGGGAAATAGACATTGTGGGTATTTCAGAAACTTGGTGGGATGAGGAAAATCAGTGGGATACGGTGATTCCTGGTTATAAATTATATCGGAAGGATAGGGGGAAGGGTTGGAGGTGAGGTGGCTCTGTATGTCAGAGAAGGTATACCGTCCAGTAAGATTGAGAGGGTAAGAGAACTGGATTCGCTTCTGGAAATGCTATGGGTTGAAATAGTGGGTCCAAAAGGAAGCTTAACAGTGGGACTTTGTTATCGCCCACCAGATCAAAAGATAGAGGAGGATTATAAAATGATGAATGAATTAAAGATAGCGGCTAGACAAAATAACTGTGTCGTTATTTTAAAGTCGTAGTAGGCGACTTTAACTACCCACACATTGATTGGGTCAATATGAGTTCTAGTTGGGAAAAAGAGATTGAGTTTTTAGACACACTCAATGACTGTGGTATGGAACAGATGGTAACAGATCCTACCAGGGGAGAGGTGGTCCTGGATTTGGTCCTAAGCAACACCCAAGATCTGGTGAGAGATGTAAAAGTGATTGCACCACTTGGGAACAGTGACCATAATGTCACTGAGTTTAACATTTGTACAGATAGGGAGTTGCCCAAAAAGACTGATGCAACCACTTTTAACTTTAAAAGGGGTAACTTCTCTGGTATGAGGGGACATGTGAGGAAGAAAATGAAAGGAAGAGTGGAGAAGGTCAAAACCATTGGGGAAGCTTGGAGACTATTTAAAAATACAGTCCTAGAAGGTCAGAAAAAATATATAGTACAGGTTAGGAAAGGCACAAATAGGTATAGAAAAAAGCCTGCATGGTTAACAAATAAAGTAATGGAAGCTGTAAAAGGTAAGAAGGATTCCTTTAAGCGGTGGAAAGCTAGTCTTAGTGAGGTTGATAAAAGGGAACACAGACTATGGCAAATAAAATGCAAGTCTGTGATCAGGCAAGCAAAAAGGGAATATGTGCAGCATATCGCAAAAACCATAAAGACCAACAATAAAACTTTCTTCAAATACATTAGAAGTAGGAAGCCAGCCAGGGAGGCAGTGGGGCCCTTGGATGACCAAGGGGTAAAAGGAGTAGTGAAGGATGATAGGGAAATGGCTGAGAAGCTGAATGCATTTTTTGCCTCTATCTTCACTGTGGAAGAGGAGAAGTGCTTGCCGACTCCAGAACCACCGATTTCGGGAGGGGGTTTGAAAGATCTGAATCAGATTGCGGTGACAAGAGAGGAAGTCCTCCGACTGACGGATAATTTAAAAACTAATAAATCACCAGGCCCAGATGGCATTCATCTGAGAGTTCTGAAAGAACTCCAATGTGAACTTGTGGATCTCCTGACAAAAATATGTAATCTGTCTTTAAAATCTGCCTCCATTCCTGAGGACTGGAAGGTAGCTAATGTCACTCCCATCTTTAAAAAGGGCTCCAGGGGAGATCCAGGAAATTACAGGCCAGTCAGTCTGACATCGATACCGGGTAAGTTGGTGGAAACTGTTATTAAGGAAAGAATTAGTAGGCACATTGATGAACAAAAAATATTGAGGCAGACTCAGCATGGGTTCTGTAAGGGAAGATCTTGTCTCACTAACCTGTTAGTGTTTTTTGAGGAGTGAACAAACATGTGGACAAGGGGGACCCAATAGATATTATTTACCTTGACTTCCGGAAAGCTTTTGATACAGTTCCTCATCAAAGGCTCCTAAGTAAGCTCAATAGTCATGGGATAAAAGGACAAGTCCTCTTGTGGATCAAAAACTGGCTTATAAATAGGAAACAGAGAGTGAGTATAAATGGGAAACTTTCTCAGTGGAGGGTGGTAAGCAGTGGGGTACCACAGGGATCAGTACTCGGTCCAATGCTCTTTAACTTGTTTATTAATGATTTGGAATTGGGAGTAAGCAGTGAAGTGGCTAAATTTGCAGATGACACGAAGTTGTTCAGGGTGGTGAAAACCAGGGAGGAGTGTGAGGCACTCCAAAGGGATCTGTCGAGGATGGGTGAGTGGGCGTCAATGTGGCAAATGGGGTTCAATGTGGCCAAGTGCAAAGTGATGCACATTGGAGCCAAAAATCCTAAATATAAATACACTTTGATGGGGTCTGAACTGGCAGAGACGGACCAAGAGAGAGATCTTGGAGTCATAGTGGATAACTCAATGAAAATGTCTAGACAGTGTGTAGCTGCAATAAAGAAGGCCAACACTATGCTGGGGGTTATTAGGAAGGGAATTGAAAACAAATCAGCCAGTATCATCATGCCCCTGTATAAATCATTGGTGTAACCTCATTTGGAATACTGTGTACAGTTCTGGTCACCACATCTCAAAAAGGATATTATAGCATTGGAAAAAGTGCAGAGAAGGGCAACTGGAATGATAAAGGGGTTGGAACACCTTCCCTATGAAGAAAGGTTAAAATGTTTAGGGCTCTTTAGCTTGGAGAAACGACGGCTGAGGGGTGACATGATCGAGGTTTATAAGATTATGAATGGGATTGAGCAGGTTGAGAAAGAAGTACTTTTCTCCCTTTCTCACAATACAAGAACTCGTGGGCACTCTATGAAATTGCTGAGCAGTCGGGTTAGAACAGATAAAAGGAAATACTTCTTCACCCAAAGAGTGATTAACATATGGAATTCACTGCCACAGGAGGTGGTGGCAGCTGCAAGTATGGACAGTTTCAAGAGGGAATTAGATAAACATATGGAGCAGAAGTCCATCAGTGGCTATTAGCCACAGGGTATAGATGGGAACTCTCAGTCTGGGGCAGGTGATGCACTCTATTCTTGGTGCTGGAGGGGGCTGCAGTGGGACGGCTTCTAGAGTCCTGGCCCCATTGCTGGACCTCCTGATGGCACCTGGTATATTTTGGCCGCTGTGTGACAGAGTGTTGGACTAGATGGGCCATTGGCCTGATTCAACATTGGCTTCTCTTATGTTCTTATGTAAAGCCAGCTTGTTGCTTCCATGATGGATACTGCCCAGAGTGTGGAGTTAAATGCTACCAATTAGCCAGCTGCATGATCGGCCAGGCTCCTGTTAGAACTCTGGGCTGGCTGAGTGTCTCCCTTGTAGCCTGGCCTCTCTTCATCTGCTTGCTAAGTTTTGTCACAGTTGCTCTCTTAAATGAGTCACACATGGGAGTGAGTCAGGAGGACTTTCAGCTTGCAGTTTTTCCTTCTTATCTGGGCCAGGTGTGAAGACTGCTGTTACAGGCATTTGCCAGCTATCCTCCTCTCCTGCTTCTGAGGTGCCAGCTGTGGTTTCTGCAGGCTTTGTCAGCTCATCCTCATCTATGCCCATGACACTGTCATAATAAATCAGGAAATTACTATTATGGGTACTGAAGATACTGGGGCAGACTTGAGTTTCATAAGAAAAGACTTGCTAGAGAACAAGGATGTCCACTTTGAAGGCTTAATGCAAGTAGACCCATATGAATGTACTTCTAAACTTATTCCTCTTGTAAAAATGCATGTACAATTTAGGAATTGGGAAGGCGAACAAATGATGCTTGTCCAAGAAAGTTCTGAATATGATTTTGCTATTGGAACAGGTTTGTTATATAAAGCTACATGTGTGAGAGTTGTACAAACTCAATTACAGAAACAGGAAGCCCTAGATAAAGCTAAAAGGGGTGAGGTATCAGCAGAGCAGAGGCACCAGTTAGGGACAAACAAGAAGCACTTCCTCAGCTGGAGCAAAGATAAATCAGAAGCAATGTAAAAGTTGGGCTTCCGGTCGGAGTTAAAATGGTGAATTAACACACTTTGCGTTTCGTGCAAGGTGGACGGTGGTATCTGATGACAGTTTGGGCTCTACCTGGCCCAACGCAGCACTCCCCAGGCGGGGGAGTGACGAGCAAGCAGCCAAGCCTGAGGGGGAGTTGAGATCGGTGTGGATAAGCTTTGGAGGAAGCTTGTTTACACCTTGATCTCCTTCCGCGAAGAGGGCAGTTGCAAGACAGCACTACAGATACTAGCCGGGCTGAGAATTCAGCATAAATCCGCCATCTACCGACCTCTTTAACATCAAGATTAACATCGATTGCAGAAGAAGCACTGCGAAACCCCGAGATTACAAGTAAGGTAACAATGAACGTTTGCTTACCGGATTGAAGAAGAACACAAAATTAAAACGTACGGATAAGCGTATAAAGCTTTAAAGAACTAATCCGCTTGGTTTAAAAGTAAAAAGAAGGCTTTCTTACTGAAAAAACGGCAGAAAAGTAACTTTGTTTTGCATTCCTGTGGTCAGCTAAGACTAAACTTTGCGTAGTAGAATTGAAACCGACTGTGATTCCATGGTACAGGAAGCAGGCTAGAGTGGATGTTTTAAAGTTGTCCTGCCGGATGTAGATGGACGTTTCAAAGGGTGACACTGGAAGTTGGATTACCGAGACGGACAGCTAAACAGGAAGTTCCAAAGGAGCCTACTCTAGCCAGAAAATCATAGAAAAATTGTGCCCGCCATTTTGAGGAGGACTAAATTTTAAAAAGTTATTTTTATGCCAAAAAAGCAACGGAAAAAGTTATAAAGGTGGCGATTTGACTTTATGATTGATAATACAAAGATTGGTTAGCTTTGAGTTTGCCTCCAAGACGGATTTGAGGTCAAGACCAAGGGTCGCCTCATCACCAAGTCCAAGAATGACTGCAAAAGAAAAAAAAGAGTGGCAGGCTGCCATGGAGGCAATGGAGAAAAGGATGACGGAGGTGGTACAGAATTTAGGAAAGCAAATGGAATCACAGTTGCAACAACAGATGCAAATACAACTGGAGCAAATAGAACAAGTGCAAGTTCAAGTACAAGAAAAAAATATGGCAGCGTTGAAAGAACTGGTACTAACAGAAGTGGCAGGGATTAAAAAAGATACGGAAGAAGTCAAGAAAGAGGTTCAAAGTCTGGTGACAAAATCAACAGAAATGGAACAAAAAGTGAAAAGAACCCTCCAAGAGAACATAAGGTTGGAATCTATGATGGAATACAGGGCTACCCAGAACCATCTGAGATTGAGAGGAATAGAAGAGGAGGAAGACCAGGATATACGTACGTTAGTAATAAATACGCTGACAACATATATTGGAGAAGATCAAGGAGATTTGGATTCAGACTTTGACTTAATCTACAGAGTAAATTCAGCTTATGCCAAGAGAAAGAAATTACCCAGAGATGTAATTGTGCAATTTGTGACAAAAAAAATGAAGGAAGATATTTTTAAGAAGCAATTTACACAACCGTTGGAAATTAATGGAAAGAAAATAATAATCTTAAGAGAAATTCCGAGAGTGATTCTACAAGATAGAAAGAAGTTCAAAAAACTAGTTGACAAGCTAAAAGAAATGGGTATCAGGTTTAGATGGGAGATTCCACAGGGATTATCATTCTCATACAACTCTGTGAGATATACAATCAAAACAGAGGGAGATTTGTGTAGATTCAAAGAAAACAATTTTGATGACTTTAAAGACATTTAACTCAGAACACTTATGGATTACAAATTTTTATCTTGGAATGTTAATGGACTAAATTCACCAAATAAAAGAAGATTAGTAAATCATTGGCTAGAGAAACAAAAATGTAATATAATTTGTTTGCAAGAAACACATATTAGAAAACAAGACAAAAAATATCTGATTAATAAAAAATTGGGAGAAGAATTTCATTCATCAGCAATTAACAAGAAGAAAGGAACAGTGATATATATCTCTAAAGAACTGGAACCCAAACAAATCCTCTCAGATAATGAAGGGAGATATGTTGGTGTGGAAATAACGACGTACAGAAAAAGGACATTGCTTGTAAATTTATATGCACCCAATGGGACAAAAGAGACTTTTTTCAAGGATTTGACAAGAGAGTTGGACTGTTTAAACTATGACCAAATAGTTTTTGCAGGAGACTTTAATGGTACGGTGAACAATGTATTGGACAGAAAGTCTAATGCAATTGGAGAAAGGATTGGAAAATTGCCAAAAAAAATTTTCAGTTGATGAGACAAGAGAAATTAGAAGACGTATGGAGGAAATGGAATCCCAAGACCAAAGATTATACATTTTATTCTAACAGACATAATTCCTTTTCCAGAATTGATATGATTTGGATGTCAGAGGAGATGGCGTTAAAAACTCATAAAATTGAAATTTTGCCAAAAAATAATTCAGATCATAATCCCTTACTTTGGATGTCAAAAGAAAAACCAAAACAATTATATTGGAGAATTAATGAGGATTTACTGGACCAAAAATTAGTTAATGAGACATTAAAAAAAGAAACAAATTTTTTTTTTGAAATGAATCTAAATAAAGGTACTGTCATACAGATTGTATGGGATACATACAAAGCGGTAATGAGAGGTTTGCTTATTTCACTGAATACCAAAGACAGAAAGCAAAGGATGCAACAACAAAATGATCTTCATGAAAAAATTTGACAAAAGGAAAAGGAATTAAAGAAAAGACCAGGGAAGAAAAAAAATTATTAAAGAGATTCATCTTTTACAGGATCAATTGAATGTTTTACTAAATAGAGAATTATATTGGAACTTGAAAAAATTACAACAAAAATCGTTTGAGGGTGCAAACAAACTAGGAAAATTTTTAGCGTGTCAGTTGAAAAATAGAAAAGAAAGAAATTTCATAAATAAGATCATCGAAGATGGAAAAGACGTTGTGGAGTTGAAAGGTATAAAAAGAGCTTTTTTCAAATATTATGCAAAACTGTTTAAAAAGAAAGGAATTGACCAACAGAGAATTAAAAAGTATTTGGAGAATATTGAAATACCAGAGCTGGGACAACAAATTAAAGATCTACTCAATGGTTCAGTAACAAAGGAAGAGATAACAATGGCGATAGAGGATGCAAAATTGGGCAAAGCTCCAGGTCTAGATGGCTTTACAGCAAAATTTTATAAGAAATTTAAGGAGGAGCTAACCCCTATTTTAGTACTTCTGTCAAATGATATAAGAATGACCAAACGAATCCCAGACTCATTGAAAGAAGCAAATATTTCACTTTTACCTAAAGAAGGTTTGGATTTAACTAATGTGAAGAATTATAGACCAATATCGCTATTGAATAACGATTACAAGTTATTTGCAAAAATAATTTCGGAAAGGTTAAAAAAATATTTGAAAGATGTCATAGCGGAAGAGCAAGCTGTTTTTTTTACCAAATAGACAAATAAGAGATAATTTGAGAGTGGTGATTGATGCAATTGAATATTATGATAAACATCCAGAAAAAGAAGTTGGATTTCTCTTTCTAGATGCGGAAAAAGCTTTTGATAACTTGAATTGGGACTTTATGCTGCAAGTTATCGAAAAAATGGATATAGGACAGTCTTTTTTAAACATGATTGTGGCAATATATTCAGAACAGAAAGCAGCTTTGAATATAAATAAAGAAAAGACAGATTTTTTCCAAGTCCAAAAGGGAACACGACAAGGCTGCCCGTTGTCTCCGTTATTGTTCATCTGGATATTGGAAATATTATTGGCAGAGATAAGAAAAGACAATAACATCAAAGGACTTACAGTGAAAGGCTTTGTGTACAAATATAGAACGTTTGCAGATGATGTAATGTTTATGATTCAAGATCCAATTGAGAACATACCACAACTGATGGAAAAAATTGAAGAATTTGGAGCAATTGCTGGATTTTACGTCAATAAAAACAAAACAAAAGTGATGTGTAAAAATATGACAAAACAGAGACAAACTGAACTTCAAGAGAAAATTCAGTGTGAAGTAGTTACAAAAACTAAATATTTAGGAATTGAATTGACTATGAAAAATATTGATTTGTTCAAAAATAATTATGAAAAAGTTTGGTATAAGATCCAGCAAGACATGAAAAAATGGGATACCTTGAATTTATCGTTATTGGGAAGAATTGCATCTGTAAAACTGAACATCTTGCCTCGTTTGATGTTTCTATTTCAGACTATTCCAATATTAAAACAAAATAAAATACTGGATACGTGGCAGAAAGAAATATCAAAGTTCGTATGGGCAGGAAGAAAGCCAAGGATTAAAATGAAAATTCTATGTGATGCAAAGGAAAGAGGAGGACTACAACTACCAAACCTTAGACTTTATTATGATGCCGTCTGTTTAACATGGTTGGAGCAGTGGATTAATCTTGAAAACAAGAAGTTGTTGGCTCTGGAAGGTCATGACAACAAGTTTGGATGGCATGCATATTTATGGTATGGAAAAGTAAAAATAGACAAGTTTTTTAAACACCACTTTATAAGACGATCACTGTTCGAGACTTGGATGAGATACAAAAAATTCTTCTCGGAAGAACGACCACTTTGGATAGTGCTGGCAGAAGTGATTAATCCATATTCAAGAAATCAGGGTCTAGATTGGTTACCTTATAAAAGTCTTTTAAAAATAGAAGGGAAAAATTTTGTATTAAAAGACAGAACTGATGTTGAATTTGAATATGACTGGTTGAGGTACAGACAGATTTATGATTTATGTAAAGCCGATAAAAGAGAATATGGTTTTAGAGGAAAAAATAATGAAATTGAAACTGTATGGGTCGAAAGGGGTAAAAAAATGATTTCAAAATTTTATAAGGTGTTATTGAAATGGTATACTGAAGATGAAACAGTAAAAGAGCAAATGATAAAGTGGGCTGTAAATATAAATAATGAAATATCTATGTCATCTTGGGAATATCTGTGGAAAAAGTCAATGAAAATTTCAACTTGTATAAATCTGAAAGAGAACTGCTACAAAATGATGTATAGATGGTATATGACTCCTAAAAAAATTGCTATTATAAATGATAGCATGTCTAATAAATGTTGGAAATGTAAGAAAAAAGAAGGGTCTTTTTACCATATGTGGTGGACTTGCGATAAGGCAGTAAGTTACTGGACTGAGATTCATAATGAGATACAAAAAATTTTGAAATGTACTTCTAAGAAAGACCCACAGATGTTATTGTTAGGTCTTAAAATGGAAGAAATAAATGTAACCAAGAGAACATTACTATGGTACTTGGTTACAGCAGCCAGAATGACTTTTGCACAATCGTGGAAGCAAGAAAAAATACCTGAAACATGGGAATGGATTAAGAAGATGTTGTTTATGGCAGAAATGGACAAATTAACAAGAAAATTAAACAACGAAGAAGATGAGAATTTTTTTGAAGATTGGAAAGACTTTCAAGAATATTTGTTGAAAAATTGGGATGTTAAACGTGGTTTGATTTGTTTTGACAGTTATTAAGGAGAAATTGAAAGGGACTAGACTTTTAAATTGTTACCACTAGTAAGAGAAAGTAAGTTTAGTAGCAAATGTAACTGAATAAGAGAGATATCAGTGGGGTTGGAGCATTGCGGGAAGCCTTGTTTGGGGGGGGAGGATGAAAGGAAATGGATATGTATTTACTTGTTTAAGTTGTATGAACGTAGAATATATCCAATAATAAATTGTATTTACAAAAAAAAAAAAGAAGCAATGTAAAAGTTTAGAGGAGTAGCAGCAGCGGCGGCGGCGGCGGCGGACAATGTCATCTCTTAGAAGGTGGAGGTGGGAACCAGAGGAGTTGCTATCCTGGATTTAATCCTGACTAACAGGGAAGAACTGGTTGATGAAGTGAACATTATGGGATCCTTGGGGAATAGTGACCATGTCAGCTTGGAGTCTGATATAGAGAAGGATGTGAAACCAGGAGATAGTAGGACTTGTATCCTGGACTTCAGGAAAGCAGATTTCAAAAAACTCAGAGAATCCGAATCCCCGCCCTCGGTCCGCGACTGTTGGGTGGGGAGACGCCTTTGCCTCTCAGACGGAGAGAGGCTGGGCAGTTTTCAGTGCCAAAAAGGTGCTTCTGTACATAAGCGCGAGGGGAGGGGCCATAGCGCTTAAAGCCGGGCCCCTCCTTTTCGCACCAGCAGTCCCCTCTGGTTCACAGCTGGGAAGGGAGCTCTTCAGCGCGGCTTTGTTCCTGACCAGCTTGGTGGGCCCCCGCGGCGAACAGCTTCCCCCCTGCCATCTGTTGGCTTCACGTAGGCATTCAGGCTGCTGGTATCGGGCTCTGCGGCATCGGAGGAGTGGAGAGGGTCCAAGAGGAGTGCGTCGGCGAGGCTTTTGCATTTAGGGCGGCAGCTTGGAGTGTGAGGGTGGCTCCCACGTGTTGGTTTGCTCCCTGACCAGTGGTAGGGTGGTGTTGGGCTGGACATGGTCCTGCCCAGCACATTGGGTTTCAGGCCAGAGGGGGTCTTTTTAGAGGGGCCTTCAGGGTGGACGTGGGGTGTACCTGTGGCTGCCCCCTTTCCCCCCTCTCATCATATTGGGGTTGGTGGGTCCCATTGAATTTAACCCCCCCCCCAATTGCCACAGTTTGCAGCCTTTCTTGGATTTAACATTTGAGTGGCTGGATGGTTCAGTGGGGTGGTTTTTTAGCCTGGTTAGCACAGGCTTCTTAAACTTTCATTACAAGTATGGAGGGTTGGTTGCCATTTTGTGGTGCACACATGGTGGCCATTTTGTTGCACAGACCCGGTGGCCATTTTGTATTTTGGGTGCAGTGGCCATTTTGTAGGGTGCACACAGCAGCCATTGGTACTGCACTTAGGGTGGCCATGTTGTTCTTTTTCCAGTAGCTATTATCTTGCGGTGTGGTTTGCTTAGTTTTGATTTGTGGGGCTGCAGTGGATAGCTGCCCTGCCTTTATTTTTCTATGTGGACCAATTGGTATTGTTATGGCTCCCAAGAAGGCTATTGGTCATTCCAAGGGCAAGCAGCCAGCCCCTAAGCCCCCTCCAAAACGTCCTGCCCCAGCATTGTCCTCGTCAGATGACGAGGACGATGGGGTGCAACAAGCTATTTTGGAGTGCTTGCAAGCAGTGGAGTTAGCCATTGCATTGGTGGCTCCCCCACCAAGGCCCGCTGGTGGTGCCGGTGCACAGAAGGAAATGCGTGCTGCTGCCACTAAGCACTTTCAGGCTGAGGTTTTAACACATTAGTCTGTTATAGAAGGGCGCACTACAGCTTCCGTGGCTGATACTGCAGGAACTTCTAGGACTCAAGAACGTGGCACACCTTCCACGCCGATGCCTTCTGGGCAGACTGGCCCAGCTGCTGTCTTCGCAGGCCCTTCCTCGGCAGCTGGTAAGTGTAGTTTGCACCACACTGGGATTGGATGGTCGTAGGGCAGCCCTGCAGTTGATGGGGCAGCCCCAGCACACTCAAACACACTGGCTTGTGGTTATGAATGTAGGCAGGCAAGTGGCTGTATGGCAACATAGGGCATGCTTTCACGGGCATGTAATCAACAATGTAGCTCATCCGGTTCACCTTGGTGGAGTCGTCCCTCCCCTTGCGGGGTGTCCTATACTGCGGCTCCTGCTGCTGCCCTCCCCTTTGGGGACTTAGCACTCCCTCTTGGGGACCACTTGCTTCCGTCCACTTGTGAGAAGATTTGTAGAGGCGAATATGTGGACGTCTTCACCCTTTTATTTCGTGAAATGGAAAAGAAGGAGAAGGAAGATCTTGAGGATAGAGATAAGGAGAAGTACAGAAAGATGAAAGTGGATAAGACATGGGCCAACTGGGTGGCTGGTTTCCTTGTCTATGCCAGTGTGCTTGCTAAGGCGCAACCATATCGGGCGGCTTCTTTGTTCCAATACTTTGACATAGTTTACAAAGGGTATACTGGCTTTACTGGCCCCGCATGACTCCAATACGATGAGGAATTCCGGATGCGGGCTGCCATGAACCCTTCTTTAAGGTGGGACCAGATTCACCCACATTTATGGTTGCAGGTTATGGCCTCTTCTAGACCTAGTACAAGTGATCGGTCACATAGCGGACATCTAATAGAGCGTGTCTCTGGGTCCTTCAGTCCCTGCCCTGCGGCAGGGCGGGCGGTTCAACCCCATCAGATTTGCTGAGAATTTGGAGCCCAGGGGGTGTGTAGCAGGAAAGCTTGTCAATATCGACACAAGTGCCCCTTATGTTTGGGCCCGCACCCCTTTTCCGCCTGCTTCCAGGGAAAACCTTGGCAGGGCCACAGACGGCCTGAAGGGGGTGGCCCTGGGCAACCACATGGAAAGGGGGCCAACACCCATAAGTTTGAGAGTGCTTGAGAGATTGTTGAGTTATTATCCCAGTCAAGTTGATAGTTTGTATCTGTTAAAAGGTTTTTCCCAGGGTTTTTGCATTCCTTTCCAGGGCACGAGGGTCCCATATATGGCCAGTAACCTCTGTTCCTTACAAGGCATGGAGTACGTGGTTAGGGATAAGATTGAGAAAGAGCTTAGGGAAGGGAGGGTGCTTGGACCTTTTTGCGGTCCCCCTGTTCCTAACCTTCATGTTTCCCCATTGGGTATTGTTCCCAAGAAGGTGCCCGGCGAGTTTCGCCTAATACACCATCTTTCCTATCCCAGGGGCAGCTCAGTTAATGATGCCATCCCAGAGGACCTGTGTTCCGTGCGGTACACGTCCTTTGATCAGGCTCTGTGAATGGTGCGCCATTGTGGGAAAGGGGCGGAGATGGCAAAGTGCAACATTAAGCCAGCCTTCCGCCTCCTCCCAGTGCACCTGGACAATTTTGAGCTCCTGGGTTTCTGTTTCAATGGGCGGTTTTATTTCAATAGGGCGTTACCCATGGGTTGTTCTATTTCATGTGCTGCCTTTGAATGCTTTAGTTCATTTTTGGAATGGGCCCTTCGCAGGCGTACAGGCTGCAGGGAGGTGGCACATTATTTAGATGATTTTTTGTTTGTCGGTCCCTATGGCTCGGGCAAATGCCAAGATTTGTTACGTTCATGTATATCCTTGGCTGATGAGTTAGGAGTGCCTTTAGCTCAGGAGAAGACTGAGGGTCCAGTTCAGGTACTTACTTTCCTGGGCGTGGAGTTGGATTCGGTGGCACAGGTTTCTCGGCTGCCTGTTGACAAGCTGGTTTGCTTGCATAGCCACATCCAAGAATTTCTGGGATGACAAAAGGCTACTTTGAGGGAGCTGCAACAGTTAGTTGGCCACCTGAACTTTGCTTGTAAGGTGGTGGCTCCAGGCCGGCCATTTTTGTGTAGATTGTGCGCTGCCATGGCCGGATGGCGGCTCCCTCACCACTGGATTTGAATTAGCACCAGTATCCGTCAAGACCTGGAAATGTGGCTTGAGTTTCTTTCATCTTTCAATGGTATTTCCTTCTGGAGAGAGGACCTTAGATTGGAGGCTGAGCTACAGGTTCATTCTGATGAAGCTGGTTCCTCTGGTTTTGGAGTTTATTTTTCTGGGAGATGGCGTGCAGAGGCTTGGCCTGCATCTTGGGCATCAGAAGGGATTACAGCCAACTTGACTTTTCTGGAATTTTTCCCATTCTTGTGGTGGTTTACCTGTGAGGCGAGGAGTTGGCCAGCCACACTGTGCACTTTTGGAGCGATAACCTTTCTGTGGTGCAGGTCATTAATTCATTGTCCTCCAAGTCCCCATGAGTCATGCATTTAGTTAGGGCTTTTACACTTCGCTGCCTCCAGCTGAACATTTTGTTTTTTGCCAGGCATGTGCCGGGGGTTGACAATGGGGTGGCTGCCATTCTCTCTCGTAAACAGATGGAGAGGTTCCATCAGCTGGCCCCAGATGCCGACTTGCTGCTGGTGCAAATGCCTCCCTGGATGTGGTTGCTTGGAAGGCAGAAGTGCGCAGGGCTATAGGACTGGCCATAGCGCCAAGCACCAAGTGTGCTTATGACTGTGCGGTCACTCAGTTCTCAGCATTTAGACGTGAGGTAGGGCATCCTAGTTTATGGCCGATTCCAGTGGACCATCTGTTACATTTTTGTGTTGCATCTAAAGGTAAGGGTTTGGCAATTAGTTCTATCAAGGGTTTATTGTCTGCCCTGGCCTATGCCAGCAAGGCACACAGCCTGGCCGAATTTCCAGGAGATTTCCATGTTCATAAGTTGTTGGAAGGCTGGGCACGAGAGGCCGGGACTCGGAGGGATTTAAGGCAACCCATTTTGCCTGAGATTCTACGTGGCCTGCAGGCCTTGTGGGGGACGATTTGTTCCTCGGAATTTAGGCTTTATTGTTTCATGCAGCAGCCTTGATGGCCTTTTTCGGGGCTTTTAGAATTAGCGAGCTGGTGGCCCAGTCTAAGGCGGACACTTCTGGCCGGGAACTTATGGTGCAGGATGTTCAGTTGACTCCCCTTAAGGCATCCGTTACTTTAAGGTGCTCTAAAACGGACCAGAGGCAGCGAGATGCCCTGATTGAGTTAGGTGTATGCAATGAAAAGCAGCTTTGCCCTGTGTCTGCATTGGCTGCTTACAAGACAGTTCGGGGTATGCAGGCTGGGATATTGTTTCAGCATCAGGACGGTACTCCCCTTACGAAACATCAATTTTGGTCGGTCACCTCTAGAGCTCTGGTGAGGATTGGGCTGGCAGGGAGGTGTTTTTGTACTCATTCTTTCCACATTGGGGTAGCTTCCACTGCGGCAGCCATGGGTTACCAGGGGCGTGATATTCAATGGCTGGGGAGATGGCGTTCTACAGCTTATAAATCCTATGTGTGACCACTGGGGAACAGCTAGCCATGTCACGATTTTTTGTTGAACTGTGTGCACCTGCTTACTTTTCTTTTCATTTCAGATGTTTTTTGCTGGCAGCAAAGGAAGACGGTTTTGATTTGCGGGCACAGTTATATATTTTGGGTAGCTCATCATGCCAAGAGGATGCCGATGGGCTCGCAGTTGGGTCTGAGCCATTGGGCTACAGTTGAATGGAAAGGGTGCCATGGCTTGCAATGGCCATGCCTGTTGCAGTTGTTGTTTCGTGACACGGTTGGCCCTCCTCCACATGTTTTAGTTATTCATTTAGGTGGCAATGATTTAGGCCTGGTTAAAGGAAAGGCCTTTATCCTTCAGGCTCAGGAAGATTTTAAGTTAATTCAGAAGTGATGGTTGGGTACCATCATTGTTTGGTCTGCCATGATACCTCGGCGAGTTTGGCGGTGGACTGCTAACCCACTGGCCATTGACAAAGCTCACAGAAAGGCAAACAGAGAATTGCAGTGTTTTCTAGATGGCGGTTTGGGTATCTTTTTAGCACATCCCGGCATACATGTGGGTTGTGCTGAGTTATATCGACAGGATGGCGTGCATCTCTCTGAAAAGGGCATGGACATCTTTCTGGAAGATCTTTGGCAAGGGCTTCTGGGGGCCTTGGGCCTCCCGATGGGTGCAAAGACCTAAGCAGAGGCTTGGCCTTGGCAGTGGCAGGGTTTTATGCGGAATACAGTTGCAGATTGTTACATCAGGTGAGGGAGGGGTATTTCACCCCTGGCCTTGACCGTAATGCAACTGTTTTTTGCCCTTGCCATTTTATTCCAGTTAAAGGTTGTCAGTTAATAAAGTGGCCCAAGAGTTAAACCCATCACCTGTGTCTGCCTCGTTATTCCATCTTGGGGGGCAAATATTACGTAGGATCCTGTGACTGGAAATGCTGACGGGGAAATCTGCATAGGAAGGATGGGCGATGCTGAAAAATGAAGTGCTTAAGGCACAATTATGAACTGTCCCAGTAAGAAAGAAAGGTAGGAGACAGGTAATGAAGCCAAGGTGGCTGAACAAGGAACTCTCTGAAGAGCTGAGACTAAAAAGGGAAATGTACAGGAAATGGTACAAATTACTGAGGGTGAGTACAAGAAGCAGGCTAGAATCTGTAGGGATAGTATCAGAAAGGCTAAAACACAGATGGAGCTGAGGCTTGCAAGGGATGCTAAAGATAACAAGAAAGGTTTTGATGCCTATGTTTGGAGCAAAAAGCAGAACATGGATGGGATAAGCTCATTGCTAGGGGAAGATGGTCAAGCCTTAACAAGGGATGAAGACAAAGTGGAATTACTTAACTCTCATTTTGCACCAGTCTTTAACCAAAAGGTGAGCTGTATACAAACTGAAGAATGCAGGACATATGAAGGAAGGAGGAACTGCCAGTCCAGAGTAAAATAAGGAAATGGTTAGAGAGCATCTAGCTGCCTTAAATATTTTCAGATCTCCAGGGCTTGATGGCTTGCATCCCAGAGTGATAAAAGAGATTGCAGATGTTATTTCAGAGCCTCTGGCTTTAATCTTTGAGATGTCCTGGAGTACTGGTGTTGTGCCGGAAGACTGGAGAAGAGCGGATGTTGTCCCGATCTTCAAGAAGGGGAAAAAGATGGACCCAGGAAATTACAGGCCTGTCAATTTGACATCAATACCTGGAAAAATTCTAGAGCAGATTATTAAACGCTTTGTCTGTGAATACCTTGAATGGAATGAGTTAATCGGTAGTGGCCAGCATGGGTTTATCAAGAATAAGTCATGCCAGATTTTCCAGTCTTGGTGATCGCCATGGCAGTCATCTTCTCCCAGGGCTCCGGGAGAAGTCTGCCAGCATCTATGGCTGGGTGGGGGCATATACAACCACGTCACCCCAGGAGTCCCAGGGTGGGACTCCCAGCCAAGGGGCGCTAGAGGGCCCCCACCGGTGCACTCAGCCGGCGAAGGGGGCTCCTCCTTGCCCCAATGGGCCTATCGTAGAGCATCCTAAATGGGAACAAGATCAGCACACCAGAGCAAGTGCACGATGATCCAGCGAGTATGAATGCGGGGAGACAACCACTGAAAGTGTAAGTTGTGTTTAAGTGAGAAGCACCCATGCAGTTGCGTCCCCCCTAGTGAAAATGAGGGGGGGAACTTCCCCCCAATTAGGACTGCTTGCAAGCGATCTTTAAAAAGAAACTGGAAAAGGGGGGGACAGCAAGGAAAGAGCGGTGGAAGTGAAGTAAAGAGTTTGCATGAGCTTACCAGCACGATTAAGAACTTCCAGAGACTTCGATGAACTTTTGCTAACTGTAAAGAAGTCCCAAACATGGCACTGCCGAAAGATGCAAGAGACAAAATACCGAAAGTTAAACCTTCTTCTGGAAGCTCCAGCCCACTAAGTTCGGTGCCTAGACAGGCCCAAACTGTGGAACTCCAAAGGTTGCTGGCGGAGGCGCTTCACCCTCTACTGGAGAAAATCACAGCCATAGATGATAAGCTTAACACTCAACAAGCACAGACGGCAGCCAATGCAAAGAAAATCGAAAAAGCGGAGCAGGAACTTAAAGAGATTGGTTTCAATTAGAAAAAAATGGATAAAAAGCTAAAGGCACTTGATAAAAAGTGCCAAATGGAAGAGTCTCGTGTGCTACAGCTGCAAATGGAAAAGGCAAGCTACATCTTGAGACTTCAAGGGATTAAAGAGGAGAAAGGGGAGAATCTATATCAAATCATTGGTGACTTGTTGGCCCCTTCAGCAGATATGACATCGGACCAATTTCAAAGCGAAATAGATACAGTTTTTCAATTGTATTCAGAATATATTCAAAAGAATAATCTGCCAGGGGAAATTACTATTAGGTTCTCCCGAAGAAGAACAAGAGATCAACTCTTGAAAGCGACTAATGGGATTACCTTGACATGGAGAGACAAGGAAATTAAAGTTATGAAGGACATTCCTTTTGAGATAAGATGAAAGAAGAGGAAATACAGAGACTTGGTGATATTTCTACAAACCCAGAAGGTCGCGGACAGATGGTTGGTTCCTGAGGGACTAATCTTTCCATTTGCAAATGGGAAAGAAAGGATTGATTCAACGGATAAGGCTTGTGAATTTTTGCGTCAACATGTACGTCCACCAGGAGAGGGAGAAGGTACTCCAGATGGCACCAAGAAGAGTGAAGAAGAAGGAGAGAATGGATCTTCCTCAGAGGACTCAGAATCTGAATTGGGGGCTGTAGCCCCTAAATCAAGCTATCACTTAAGGGGAAAAGGGGGGGGAAAGTAGTTTGTTAATGCTCTCTGGAAGATGTTAGCAAGAAGTATATTAACAGGAGGCAGCTCTTTATGAAACTATATCTGTATTAGCAAGTGAAAAATGAATAATATTTTAGTGAGATGATTATTTTCAGTGGAAGTCAATTCACATTTACGAGGCAGATTTCTATTTAAATCGATTGTATGATCACCGACTCTTGGGTTTTTAGAGGTTATCTTTCCTTTCTCCTGTAGATTGTAGTTCCCCACCCTGGAATTTTCTGTTGTAGTTTTGTAGTAAATAGAAAAAGCAATAAAAAATCCCCTTCGGGGGGCCAGAAAAAACAAGAATAAGTCATGCTGGACCAGCCATATCTCCTTTTTTGACAGAGTTACTAAAATGGTTGACTCTGGCAATGCTGTGGATATAGTGTATCTAGATTTCAGTAAAGCATTTGACAAAGTTTCTCATGATATCCTTGAGGATAAGCTGGTTAAATGTGGGCTGGATGGTGCAACTGTTGGATGGATTCATGGCTGGTTGAAAAATCGTACCCAACAAGTGCCGTAAATGGCTCTGTGTCTACATGGAGGAAAGTCTTGTGTAGAGTGCTGCAGGGCTCGGTCATGGGCCTGGTGTTGTTCAATGTTTTTATAAATGACCTGGAGGAAGACATAGAGGAGATGCTTATCAGATTTGCAGGTGACACGAAGCTGGGTGGGATTGCTAATTCTGAAGACGACAGAGTCAGGATTCAAAATGATCTAGATACGCTGGAACAGTGGCCTGAGACAAATAAAATGAAATTCAATAGAGATAAATGAAAAGTCCTAAACTTAGGTACAAAAAAATCAAAGGCACAGATATAGAATGGGAGGGACTTGGTTAGACAGCAGCACATATGAAAGGGATCTAAGTGTTCTGGTTGATCACAAGCTAAACATGAGCCTGCAGTGCGATGTGACTGTGAAGAAAACTAGTGCAATCTTAGGGTGCATTAACAGAAGCATTGTGTCCAAATCATGGGAGGTGGTAGTTCCGCTCTATTCTACTATTGTCAGGCCTCACCTGGAGTACTGTGTCCAGTTTTGAGCACCACATTTTATGAGGATGTTGTTGCCCTATGAGGCCTCTACTGCACCTCTATGAACTCATAAGTAATGAAAACCTGATCTGTGCTAGTTGTGTGCAAAAGGGACTGAACTGTAAGGTGACTCCAAAAGATGCCATCTACAGACACACACTCAGAAAAAGGAAGCCTTCCTGTGAAAGGTGTGCCTATGATTCCTGCATGTCACCATTCCACTTTCCTGCAACAAGATGGATCAGCTCCCTAGCCATATATAGCATTGAGTAGTCAGGCAGTGGCCATGCTAGGCCAGAAGACAGGGGACTCCATATGGAGTCTCCTTCCTTGCACATAGACAATATGTTAGTCCCCACCTAATACATCATCTAGTCGAAACTGCAGCCAATGGCACTGGCTAGCACAAGACATAATCCCATCAGGTGCCATTGTCCAGACTAGGTCTAACATTGCCCACTTCCCAGACCTTTGACCCCAGCACCTGTCAGCATATTTTTGTGGGACGGACTAACCAGACAGGTGGCCAAACTTAGCCCACCCCTCAACTTCCTAATAAAAGAGAGTGCTCAGTACCAGCTCTCTCTCTCTCTCTTGCTTACCTGCACTCTTGCTCTTTTACCTGACCCCCCCACCCTAATTTTCTGACTCGTGGATGTGCAGCCAGAGTCCCCTCGTGCCCCTGCCTGCTCAGGAAACAATCTTCCCCCACAGCCCTCCTTCTTTTCCTGAGGTTCACTCCATTCAACTGCAGACAGGTACAGTATTGCCTATCAACAGAACTTCCTGCTAATGCAAATGTGCTATTTTCTTCTATCTATATTTCCTAGAACTTGTATAATTGTGTGTATGCTTGTGTTGTTGTATGCTTGAAATATATTCAGTAAACAAAATCATCTTATACTGATGTCAGTCTCAGTGTCTATTTGGTGGGTCTGGAGGGAACTGCTCCCCTGTATACATAGATGCTTGCCCCCACATTGTCTATTGCCTGATGAAAGATCATAACTCCCCATATTAAATAACAATTTAAGGCAATTTGGCTAACAATGTTGACAAGCTTGAGTATGTCCAGAAGAGGGCAACCAGGATGGTGAGAGGGTTGGAATCCAAGTCTTACAAGGAAAGGCTGAAAGAGTTGGGTATGTTTAGCCTGGGAAAGAGAAGGCTTAGAGGGGACATGGTTACAGTCTTCAAATATTTGAAGGGCTGCCATGTAGAAGCTGGAGCAGACCTGTTCTCTCTTGCTCCGGATTGCAAGACTAGATCTAATGGGTGGAAATTACAAGGGAGTTACCAGCTATATATCAGGAGAAACTTCATAACTGTAAGAGTGGTTGAGCAGTGGAACAGACTGCTTTGGGAGGTGGTGGATGCTCCTTCACTGGATGTTTTCAAGCGGAGGGTGGACGACCATCTTTTGAGTATGTTGTAGGGCTATCTTTTGGCTATGCTCCTGCAGAGTGCAGGGGGTTGGACTAGATGACCTGCAAGTTCCCTTCCAACTCTAACATTCTATGATTCTATAAGAAGAAGAGAGAAGAGATTGAATTTACACCCCACCCTTCACTCAGAGTCTCAGAGCAGCTTACAGACTCCTTTCCTTTCCCCTCCCCAAAACAGACACCTGAGATAGGTGGGTCTGAGAGAGGCCTTTCAAGAACCACCCTTTCACAGACAGCTCTTGTCAGAACTATGGCTTGCCCAAGGTCATCCAACAGCTGTAAGTGGAGGAGTGGGGAATCGAACCAGGTTCCCCCAGATTAGAGTCCACACACTTAACCACTACACCAAAATATCGAAAGCAGGCAACTGTGTTTAAAGAGCAATTAACTCTTGATAATCCTGTTAGATTCCTATGGAAGAATGATTTGTTGTATAGGGAATATGTTAAGAAAGGACATTCCTAGTCAATGGAAACCTATAAAGCAATTAGTCATTCCTCAAGAGTATAGAGAACAGATTTTGAATGTAGCACTTGAAATTCCTCTTTCAGGACATCTGGGAATAAAATGGAGATTGGTCAAGGTTCAGAGAAATTTTTACTGCCCAAACATTGCAAAGACAGAACAGGAGTTTTGTAAAACATGCCCAGTAATTTAATCAAGCAATTTGTCAGTAGGATAACCTCATCCTAAACCATATTAGCATAGCCATTTAATTATTTTTTTTATTTTTATTTTACAGCATATGTATAAGTACAAATATATTAAAACAGCGAGATACATTAAGACATTAAAACACTAATAAAGTTAAAACCAAAGCATGTGCAAAGAAGTGCTAGCAAAGTAAATCCAGTAAATTTGAATACCTTGTTATCAACACTGCCAAAGAAGGGTTCCAACTTGTATGTAAGGAGCCCTTTGAGCCTGTATCCTTGCTTCAGTGCTACAGCTAGACGACTCCTACATCACTATGACAAGAGAAGACATAGTGCCTGGACCATTTCTTTGCACCATATTGAGAATCCAAGGTTATGCTCACAGTGCAGGAATCAAGCAATTGATGGACCTCTCTTTTCCTTATCCCCCCTCTCTCTGTCATTAGCATCACATCTCTCAGCTGTCCTTTTCTTCAACCCTATGTTGTCACCTCTCCTCACATTCTGTTTCCATCACTCTCTTGGAGCTCCACTCCACAAACCTCTTTGCCTCTTCCCCTCTCTTCCTATTCAGCATCTCTTTTACCTTTCCTCTTCTCACATCCCTCTCAAGACTGATCTTTATTCCCCCCAAACTTGCAGCTGTCCCCATTTTCCTTCTTGAACTAGCTAAGGATGTAAAAACCTTGTTTGAAATTATTTGAATTGCTTGTGGTTTGCTTGTTACCCAATTGCCTGCCCACCTGGGAATGAAAACACAAGACACTTTGTGGGTTAAATTGGAACTTTATTAAACAAGCTGATCTGCATAACTATCTAAACTTGAAGCATGTGTTCTTGCTTCCAAAGCAATACCTAACTGGGCAATACCACCCTAGCTCAGATCCTGGTCTGGAATTCCTCCAAACCTTTCTCCTTGCAGCCCACACAATGTGTGTAGAGGATATGGAGGGGCATAGTTGCCACCTACAACTGCTAAGCCTTAAGTCTTGGCATATGCCCCCCCCCAAGCCTGAAGAGGCCCTGCCCTGAGCCACCTGGACTGCGTAGCCACTAGGTGCCCAGTTAGAGCCCCCCCCCACCGCAGTATCTCAGCGTGCTTGGCAAACCACATTCCCCTTAACCTGTGCCTTTTTGCCATTCCAATTAGGGCCTAACCAGAAGGTCTATTTATACCTCACCTCTCAGGACCATGCAGAGCAGGTGAAAAAGAAACCATCCCACTGGCCAATTTTGGAGGGACCCAAAAAATTCCTGCTCCACCTCAAAGATGACCATTTAATCCTACAAGGCCACAAAAGAGGGAGGGAGGGTGGAAAGCTCATTTTCCTCAGGACTGGGGAAAGAGCAACGACTACTGCCAAAACAGGCTAGCATGCCTGCCTCCCACTGATTCCCTGGCCCATGAGTCACAACCTGATAGGCTCCCCCACACTTCATGCTCTATTACAAGAGGAGGGGTAGAGGGAAGCTATTGATGTCAACCCAAAATTAACGGGAACCTCCTTTTGTGTGATTTATTAGCTTTGAATTATTCCCCGAGTCCTGGTGTGGTTTATTGTATTGCCTTTTAGTGTGCCGTCCTTTCTTTTTTCATCTTTATCTGTATTGCAAAGAAATATATATATATACACACAAGTTATCTTCCAATATTCATTGCCATTTGGAATAAACAAAATTTGTTATTCTTCAACATATGACCAAATATATAAAATTAAGGCTTAGTTTTTGACTTGTGCCATAAAGAGAAAGATAGGCAAAGAAAGAATTAAAATTCATTAGCTACTATCCGTAAGTAAGAGTGGGGAGATTGCCTCCCCCCCTTATTTGGGTCTTTTTCAAAATCTTGCAGGTGCAGTGTATTTATGAAGCAATCAAACATCAACTTGTTCACATTTTTTCAGCACCATCCCAAATATGTAGATAACCATACATGAATTTCATGTTACTTTTATCAATTGAAGTGATGTGTAAATAGTTGTATAGGATGGAATATTCAATAACCTAACTTTGTTTAACTAATTTTAACTTCAACCAAGGAAGATACTAGGACATTCCTAATATACAATTAATCTGTTCTTAATAAAATGCTAGTGCTATGAGACTCTTTAACTAAATGTTTAAAATGTTGTAATAATTTAAATAAATTTTCTTATAAACCAAGATGTCTATTTACTTGGCTAAGAAGAATATGAAGAGCTCAGTATTCTGCAGCTGAGACTAGTTTCTATATTTAAAATTCCCTTCATTACAGGAATATCTCCCAATTATCTATCATTATTTATATTTACATAATGAAATCAAGGTCTATAATAACGTCACAAGTAACTGAGTGAGAGCATCTTATTTAATATTTCCAAAGCTTATCATTTTTCTTTGCAATGAAGCTTATTGCAGCGATTCTTTCTTTCATCCTCAGTCCCAGTGACACCAGTGGGGAAAGCTTAATTAATTAATTAATTAATTAACTTTATATATATTATTCATAGCCTGGCTTTCTCACTGGGACACAAAGTGGATTACACAGAGTAAGTCAATACAACCAATGGAATGGAACCGTCAATAAACGATGCAAGAGGATTAAGGTTGTAGAACCAATCAGAAATCTAAAACCAAACTGAGGCAAAGCATAAATAATAATATGGTACATTAAATGATGTAAAAATACATAGTAGGATCTTACTTACAACAAACTGTGTACAGTGGTCCCTAATCCAAATAACTTTGTGCATCATTTTTATAGTGCAAGTCTATTGTCTGTGTTATTTAATATTTCTGAAGCTTATTTCAGGAGTTTATTTCATTTCTTTTCAATGAAAGCTTAAGCAGCAATCCATTTTTTCATCCTCAGTCCCATTGACATCAGTGGGAAACGTGTGGAGTAAGTGATTAGAGAACCAAATGATTCAATCACACAAGATTACCCTTATATTTGGCAGCATAGGTGGCCAGTATGTTATCACACACAAAATGATTACTATAATTGAATCAATTTTATTCAGAGATCCAAAATTATAGACCCACTTTCACTAGGAGACTTAACTAAGCATCTATTGTTGGAGTAAACTATTTTCAGGTTAATCATATTTGATAGACTGCTACAAAAATAGTCAAAGAAAGCAGGTGTGTGGAACATGATCTCTGAATCACAGAGAAATTCAATCCCACTGTGACAGTAAGAAGCAAAAGGAGAAATAAGCTTGGCTACAGTGCTGAATCTCTCTGTCTTTCCTTCCTTCCTTTCCACAGGGAAGCATGTAAAGTTTTCTCCCTGTTTATACTCACAGAGTATTAGGCTGAGGGATGCAGCAGATATATTATGATCTTCTTGGAGGATAATTATTGCTGTGGCTCAGGATCTGATGCTCTTGCCACAAATATGAAAATGAGTGGGAGTGGCCATCCTATTCCCCCTGTTTTTGAATCCTCCTCTCTCCCTCCATTTCTCTCAGTGTCTATCTCTTCCCTCCCTTACTTTCTGTCTCTCCCAAGCAATGCTCCCTCTATGCTGTGGAGTCTTGTGAGCAAAAATTCTACTTTGTGAGCTACTTGCATTAAAATTGTAAGTGAGAGGGGGGGAAGGGCCCCAGATTCATGGAGACAAACAGAAATAATAGTAATTTTGAAACCAAGTAAAGACCCTGAAGAGGTAGGTTCATACAGACCTATAAGCCTCCTTAACCAAGACTAAAAGATCTTCGCAAAAATGCTGGCAAATAGATTAAAGAAGTTTAGTCCTAAAATAATAAAAGAAGACCAACATGGATTTGTAAAGGATAGGAAAATAGCCCACCTTTTAGGAATATAATAAACCTATTACAACACGGTCAAAAAAAAAAGTTAGGTCTTTTAAAATTGGATGTCTATAAAGCCTTTGACATCCTATCTCAGGAATATTTGTGGCAGATTATGAAAAAGCACGAGATAGGAGATAATTATATAAGAGCAATTCAGGAGATATATAGAGATGGAACAGCAGTGGTAAAGGTCAATAATGCCAAATCACAAACTTTTCAGATCCAGAGAGGGGTCCAACAGGGGTGCCCGCTCTCACTGGTCTTATTTATTATAACAATAGAACAACTAGCTGAAAGGATAAGAAACTGTGTAAGGATAGAAGGTTATAAGGTAAAGAAGGAAGAAATAAAAATTAATTTATTTGCAGATGATATTATAGTTGTTATGACAAATCCCAAAGAAGCGATGAAAGAAGTAAAAATTATCTTAGAGGACTTAGAATGCTGTTCAGGGTTAAAGGTTAATATGGCTAAATCAGAAATCATGTACCTCAATGTGAACAAAGAGGAAAGAAAAGAAATAAACAAAATTACAAATATTGGAATGGGCACTAAAAAGTTCAAATACTTAGGTATAGTGTTACAAAAGAAGATTGATAGAATATCGGAGGTGAATTATAACATGATATGGAAGAAAATAAAGAATGAAATGAGGGGGCTTCCGGTCTGGGATTCATGGCGTCCTGACGTGCTCTGGCTTGCTCGTAGAGCTCCCAGAGCAAACGGAGGGTCTTGACGACAGGGTGGGCTTCCAATAGCCCACCGCAGATCCCCCCAGGCAGGGGGGTGACTGGCAGAGAGCCTGGCCCGAGAGAGGAGTTGAGATCGGCTGATAGCGGGGCTTTAAAGAGCGCCGCGACCAGCCTTGATCCCCTCCCCCAGAGAAGGCACTTCGGAAAATCTCTACAAGACCCCACCGAGTTGGATTCTCAACATAAGAACGCATGACCCAGACCTCCAAGACATTCTACGGAAACTGATATCAAGGAAACACTGCTATAACAAGACACTGACTTTGAAGGTAACTTTTTAAAATTGCTCACCGGAGACGCGTTTCGGCCGAAAATAAACAACATCCGATGAAGCGCATGATCGTGCACTATCTGTTGTACTAACATTGGAGCGGAAAAAGTGCAGTTAAACAGCTAAAAAAGGCCAAAAAGCCGAATTGTTGATCATTCCTGCGGTTAAATTATTGACTTTAAAATAGAAACTAACAGTAACTCCGCGAGAATTGCAGTGGAAAAGTACTGGAGCTGCTGCAGCAGAAATCGGCAAAACAGGAAGTGACTTCAGAACAGACAAGTAATCATCCTAGAGAAGACCAAGGAGGCCGGAAGAAGGGAAGAAATCAGGAACAAGGGGGACCATTAAGATTGCTGGACAGGAAGTGAGTACCCGGAAGAACCATTTACCATAGAGAAATTGCGCCCGCCATTTTGGGAAGGTTAGAAAAATTTTCTTTGATTTTAAACGAAAGACTTAATATAAAAAAGTGAAACCAGTGCGATTTAGGTGGGCACAAGAAGGACTTTGATTTAGAGTGTGTTGGAGGGAAGATTGTGAACAACGGCTTACGACCTGCGGCAACGACAGAGGGCAAATACCTGGTCCTCCCCGAAAATGGCTGGAAAAGAGGAAAAAAAGCTACAGGGCATGATGGAAGCTATGGAAAAACGAGTGATGGACGCGATTCTGAAGCTTGAAAAGACCGTTATATCAGAGGTAACAGAGCTGAAAAAAGAAATGTCTGGAATTACAAAAGAGATACAGACGCTGACCAAAAGAGCAGATGAGATGGATGTAAGGGTGAAGGGAGTAGCATCCAATATCGCTGAGGTCACTTTAGAAACAGATAAAGTGAATGTGATGGTCCAATACAATGCAATGATTAATCATATGAGATTCAGGGGGATCCCTGAAGATAAGAATGAGGACATCCATTCAGTCATGGTAGATGCTGTTGCAGATTTTTTGAAAATGGAAGAGGAGAGAGTGGCGGCACAGATTGATGTGGTATACAGAGTCAATTCTGCGATTGCGCAAAGGAAAAAATTACCTAGAGATGTAATTGTCCAGTTTATATCTAAGAAGTTGAAGGAGGATTTGTTTAAGCAACAATTTCAGGACGACTTCACAATTGGCAACAAGAAAATCATGGTCCTAAAGGAACTACCCAGAGCGATGCTTCAGGACAGACGACTTTTTAAAGACCTGATTGACAAGCTGAAATCAGAGGGCATAAGATATAGATGGGAAATTCCTAAAGGTGTCAGTTTTTCGTTCAAACAGAAGAGAGTCACCATCAAGTCAGTGGACCAAATGACCAGATTCATCAATGATAATTTTATAGACTCTGATAAATAATTACAGAATCAACATGGAGAGTCAAATAATTTCATGGAATGTTAATGGACTGAACTCACCCCAAAAAAGGAAAAATGTCAGACTCTGGTTGGAAAAACAGAAATGTGATATTGTTTGCTTGCAAGAAACACATATTAAAAAATCAGATGCCAAATTTTTGATTCAAAAAAGATTAGGAGAGGAATTTTATTCACTCTCCTCTCAAAAGAAAAAAGGAGTAGTTACATATATTAAAAAGAGTTGGAACCAAAAGAAATTTTCAAAGACAATGAAGGGAAATTTTTGGCGGTAGAAGTTGTGCTGCAGAATAAAAAGACATTAATTGTTAATCTCTATGCTCCCAATGGGGCAAAAGAAAACTTTTTTCAGAATTTGTGGGAACAACTACGACAGTTGACCTATGAGCAAATGATTTTAATGGGCGATTTTAATGGTACTGTTGACAATGTTGTTGATAGAAAATCAAAAAAAGGAATTGAGGCCATGGGCAAACTTCCTAAAGTCTTTTTCCAATTGATTAAACATGAACATTTGGCAGACGTTTGGAGAACTAAACATCCCAGAGACAGTGAGTACTCTTTTTATTCATCAAGACACGAGTCTTTTTCCAGGATAGATATGATGTGGATGACAGAGAACCTAATCTTGCAAACACGCAAAATTGAGATACTACCTAGGACTCTTTCTGACCACAGTCCGATAAAATGGTCAACGTATGTTAAGAGAAAAAATTTCGATGGCGACTCAACGAAGATTTGCTGGACAAGCAAAATATTGTGGATAAAATAAGGACAGAAACCCAAACATACTTTCAACTGAACTTAAATAAAAGTGTACAGACGCAAACGGTATGGGAAGCCTACAAGGCTGTGATGAGAGGACATCTGATTGCAATTAATAATAATGAAAGGAAACAACAAATGAAAATAGACAAAGAAATTATGGAAAATATTCGGAAAAAAGAAACAGAACTTAAGAAAAGGCCTGGTAAAAAGAAGATTTTGAGAGAATTGAGGATCCTAAGGGAGCAATATGCGGCAAGGTTGAACAAAGAAGTATTTTGGAACTTGAAAAAATTGCAACAGAAATCCTTTGAAGGTGCAAATAAACCTGGCAAATATTTAGCATGGCAATTAAAGAAAAGAAGAGAGAATAAAACAATCACTTGTTTGAAAGATGGAAATAAAGAGATTTTGGACCCAGGAGGAATTAAAAGGGAATTTTTCAAATACTATGCGACTCTCTTTCAATCGAAACAAGCAGATCCTCAAAAAATGTTGGATTACCTATCCAAAGTTAATTTGATACAACCAAATCCAGAAATGAAAACACTCCTAAATGCTGCAATAACTAAGGACGAAATTAGTAAAGCAATAGCCGAGGCAAAAATCTCCAAAGTCCCAGGCCCGGATGGCTTTTCAGCTAAATTTTATAAAAAATTTCATGAAGATTTGGTTCCGGTGCTGGAGATTCTTTTAAATGAAATTAGAAAGACAGGAAAGATCCCTGACTCCTGGAATGAAGCTGCAATCACCTTAATTCCTAAAGAAATGCAAGATTTAACAAATGTTAAAAACTATCGGCCCATTTCATTATTGAACAACGATTATAAAATATTTGCAAAAATATTGGCAGAGCGCCTTAAAAAGTTTTTGAAAGATACTATTGTGGAAGATCAAGCTGGTTTTTTACCAAATAGACAAATTAAAGACAATATGAGGGTTGTATTGGACGCAATTGAGTATTATGACAAACATCCTGAAAAAGAAGTCGCTTTTTTATTTTTGGACGCAGAGAAGGCCTTTGATAATTTAAATTGGGAATTTATGTTTAAAGTGCTTGAGAAATCTATGATGGGCGTAGAATTTACAAGAATGATCCAATCGATATATAAAGAACAAAAAGCTTTGGTGATTGTTAATGCAGAATCAACAGATATGTTCCGGGTAAGAAAAGGTACTAGACAAGGTTGTCCCCTGTCACCATTGTTATTTATCTGGATTTTGGAGATTTTGCTACAAGCGGTCAGAGATGATGTTAATATAAAAGGGTTGAATATTGGAGGTTTTTCATTTAAATTAAGAGCATTTGCGGATGATATCATGTTTATTGTTGAAGATCCTGTTAATAATATGCCTAAGGTATTTGAAAAAGTAAGAGAGTTTGGTGATCTTGCAGGGTTTTATGTCAACAAAAATAAATCTAAGATACTGTGTAAAAATATGATTGGTACAAAGCAACAAATGTTACAAAATGTGACAGAATGTGAAGTGGTTAAAAGGGTTAAGTATCTGGGAGTTGAAATTACAATGAAAAATATAGATTTGTTCAAGAATAATTATGAAAAATTGTGGGGTTCGATAAAGAGTGATTTAGAAAAATGGGAAAAACTAAGGTTATCTCTTCTTGGAAAAATTGCCGTTATTAAAATGAATGTACTGCCCAGGTTAATGTTTTTGTTTCAGACAATACCAATTGTGAAAGATGGAAAAGTGTTGGTAAAATGGCAAAGAGAAATCTTTAAGTTTATCTGGGCAGGGAAGAAGCCAAGAATAAAAATGAAGATAATGTATGATACTAAGGACAGAGGTGGCTTCCAAGTCCCGAATTTGCGTTTGTATCATGAAGCAGTATGTATGTCTTGGTTATCTGAATGGGTAAATTTGGAAAATAGAAAACTTTTAGCTCTTGAGGGGCACGATTGCAGATTTGGCTGGCATGCCTATCTTTGGTATGGGAAAAACAAAGCTGACTCTATGTTTAAGCATCATTATGTAAGGAGGACATTGTTTGATGCATGGACCAGGTATAAGGATACAATATCGGATGAAAGGCCTCTGTGGATTGTTCCAGCTGCAGTTATACATTTGTTTTCAGAATATAGAGGCAATGATTGGTTGAAGTATCAGGAATTGTTGCAAAGAGAAGGGAAAAAATATGTTTTAAAACCAAATAATGAATTAGAATTTGAGTATGGTTGGCTACAATATTGTCAAATAAGGGACATTTATAAAAAAGATTGTAAAGAGTTTGGTTTTAGGGCTATGAATGATGATTTTGAGAATATATGGTTGAAAAAAGAACGGAAAATGATATCAAAAATGTATAAAACTTTGTTGACTGTATATACTTTGGATGAAACCGTTAAAGAACAAATGATAAAGTGGGCCATAAATATGAACAAAGAAATTTCTATGGAATCATGGGAATTTTTGTGGAAAAGATCTTTTAAAATGTCCACTTGTATTAACGTAAAAGAAAATTGCTATAAGATGATGTATAGATGGTATATGACACCAAAAAAGATTGCTAATATTAGCATGGATAAGAACTTGAGTAATAAATGTTGGAAATGTAAAAAAGTAGAGGGTTCTTTTTACCATATGTGGTGGTCATGTGATAAAGCGAAAGCATACTGGTCTAATATACATTGTGTGATGCAGAAAATATTGAAAACCCCAATTGAGAGAAAGCCTGAACTTTTTCTCCTCGGTTTGACAATGGAAAAAATTCCACAAGAGAAAAGGACACTGTTATGGTACATGATTACGTCGGCGAGAATGGCCTTTGCTCAGCATTGGAAAATGGAGAAGGTACCAGATATACATGACTGGTTGAGAAAATTGTTATTTTTAGCAGAAATGGACAAAATGACAAAGAAATTAAATGGACAAATGGCAGAACAGTACTTAAAAGACTGGGAAGGATTGAAACTGTATCTAGAAACTGAATATAGAATGAAGGGGAAAATATATAATTTGGATACGTACGGATATTGAATGAGAAGTGAAATGAATTTTGAACTGTATGTACTGTTATACATAATATGCTGAAATTGTAGAGGTTATATATAATTTAAATGTGTTACCTGGTTTGTCGAGGTATTTAAGTCTAAACTTGATTGCCTTATAATTTTTTCTGTTTGTTATTAGCAGTGTTGGAAGCCTATTGGGGGGTGGGGGGATTGGGATCTTACTTTTTGGAAACTGTATTGGTAACGTGATTGGAAATGTTGAATATATCCCAATAAAAATTTTGTTTCAAAAAAAAAAAAAAAAGAATGAAATGAGAAAGTGGAAAAATAAAACTCTTGGTATATCTACTAGAATTAGGAGTGTTAAAATGTTCTGGCTACCTAAACTAACATATTTATTCCAGTTGATACTATTAGAGGCCCATAACAAAAGGTTAGAACAATGGAATAGAGCAATTAGAGAGTGGATATTTGGCAGTAAAAAGTGTAGAATACAAAAAAGGTTGATACACGGTCTCAAAGAGGAGTTGGGTTGGGGAGTCCCAGAGCTGAATAGATATTATGAAGCCTTCCAAATAAAGTCGCTATTAGAGATAGGTGAAGGGGAAGAGCAAAAATGGGTTAGATTTGAGAATGAGATAAACAACAATATAGGAAGATTCGGGATTTTCTCTAAAAGCCACAAAAAAAGATCTCAAATTAATTAAAGGCCCCAGACATTCAGCATTAGAATCTTGGAGCAAGTGGCAAGCGAAATGGCTAAGAAGAAACTCAAGATGGACACCACTAGAATCAATATACAGCGAAATAAAAGAGAATAAATGGTGGGAATATCTTAAAACTAAAGGTTATTATAAGTTGGAAGACATGTTTAGAGGACATAACTTAAAACCGGTACACGAGATAGTGGAAGAGGTAGGTAACCAACATTGGTTAAAAATAACAGGCCTATATAGTATGGTTAATAAGATCAAGGAAAAAGAGAAAATATGGATAGAGGAACCAATAGAAGAACTATACAAAGGGATGCAAAAATCAAAACAAGGACTAGCAGGGAAAATCTATAGGAAAATGATATCAAATACAGACACAATATCTTACCTACAAAACACTTGGACCAAAGAAGGTCAGATATCAGGAAACTTGGCAAGCAAAATAATGGAAGGAATAGAGGAAATTAAAGTGATCAAATTTAACGAAATGGAGCATAAATTCTTTACAAAATGGTACAAAACACCAGCGCAAATAGCAAACATGATCCCAGGAATGAGCCCCATGTGCTGGCATTGTAAACAGGCTAAAGGATGGTTTTCCCATATGTGGTGGGAATGCCAAGAGGTCAGTGTCTTTTGGACAAAAATATTGCAAATTATAAGGAGAACATGCAAAGTTTCACTGACCATTAACTTTAATTTAATGTTAATGGGCATAATAAGGAACCCAGTAGTAAGTAAAGAGAACCAAGCTATATTCAAAGCAATGATACTAGCAGGCAAAGCAGTGATTGCTCTGGGTTGGAAGGACAAAAGTAAGTGGACAGTAGAAATCTGGCATAATTATTTGTTTGATTTCATACAGTCGGACATAATCGAGAAACTGAACTGGAAGACCAAATGGGCAGACAGGACTACAGCAATCAGGACGAAATGGAAGACCTACCTGGAGTGGCTACCAACAGAAGGAAGAAAGGACATTCAGTGCAAGATTCGGACCTTGTGCCCGTGGCTGGGAATAAAGGACTAAAGCATTGGAAAAGCAGAGGGGAGAGGAGGGAGGGAGAAGGGATATAAACCATTACGAAATGTACGGGTTAAAAGATAATATGTAATACTTACCAAAAACTATATTAAAAAAATAAAAATAAAATTGTAAGTGAGTGATCTGGCTACTGCATAAATTAATTTGCTCGGGAGCCATCCTTCCTGAGCTAAGACAAAAATGTGTGAGCTGGAGGCTAAAAACTGTGAGCTAGCTCACACTAATTCAACTTAGAGGGAACTCTGCTCCCAAGTCTGCTTTCACTCCTTTCTTTCTACGACCCCTGTACCATCGTTTTCTTTCTTTCTCCCCCACCTCATCATTCTCTCCCTCTCTTTTTCTGCCTGGCTGCTCAAGCTCTTCCCTACTGCAGTGGTTGCAGCTCACCCCCCCTCAGCAGCACTAGCAGCAGCTTGCTCACCCCATATGGCTCGACCACCTGGGTAGCTTGCCTGGCTGCTGGGTTTTCCTCCTCCAATGGTGGCTGTGGCTTGCCTCCTCTCTGCCAGCTTGGCTGCTCTGATGACTCATTGCTGGCCTCTTCCCTGCTGTGGTGGCTGATGCTTGCCTGACCCTCATCTTGCTGGCATTAGCAGCAACTTGCTCAACCCCCCTCCCCAGTAGCTTCACCACCTGGGTGGTTCACCTGGCTGAGTGGCCTCCTCCTTACTGCAGTGGCTGCCATTTGCCTTCCCCTTCCACCAGCTTCACTGATTTGGGGGCTCTGCTGGCAGCTCACTCAGTCTTTCTGCTGCAGCAGCTGCTGCTCACCTGTCTCTTGCCTCCCCCACAGCCTCACCTCTTCAGCAGCGTTAGCAGTGGCTTCCTCAACCCCCCTTCCTTTGCAGCTTCACCATCTGGACAGCTTGCCTGGCTGCTTGGCCTCTTCCCTGCCATGGTGGCTGCCATTCACACACACACACACACACACACACACACACACACACACACACACACACACACACACACACCACCAGTTTTACCTCTTCTGTGGCTCTCTTGGCTTCTCACTTGGTATTTTCACTGCCTCTGTGATTCACCAAAAAGGACTTTTCGCCGAATAATCAGAAGTATATATTGGCTGAAATAAATCTATCAAATCCTTTAAAATGTCTAAAAGATCTGAGGTGTTAGGTCAAGTGGAGATCAAGGTCTTAAGGTAAATTGCTTTGGGATGGTTGCTTAATTCATCAGCTTTCTTCCTTGTAGTTTGGCTCCAGTGCAAAGGTTCTCTATAGCTCACCTGATCACTCAAAGCCTTGATGGGCCTGCCTGGACCTCCCCCCCACCATAGCTCCAGGCAGGCCCACCAAGGCTTCCTTCTCCCCAATAGCTGCTCTCAGCAGCTCATCTGGAGATGCTCTGGACAGGTCTGCCAGGGCTTCCTTCCTCATAGCTGCTCTTGGCAGTTTGCCTGCCATGGCTCCAGGCAGGCTGGGCCCAATGGTGACTCCCAGACTCTGTCACTAGTAGCAAGGACCCTCAAAAGTAAGTGCATTATCTGTGCATGTATAGACCAACACTTTTTAAAACTTTTGGATGTATGTTTTCAAGGTTAAAGATTTTTCTGCAAACCTGGATCCCTCAAATTAATAGAAAAATCTGTTTTGGGTAAGATATCCATAGATAGGGGGCACACTTGAGAAATAGATATATAGACTAGGAGTAAGGCCCATTGTGGGAAGAAATACAACGAGCTCTAGAAGGAAGCTCCAGGTGAGTGTCCCAGCTGTGTCTGGTGGTGCGGCAGAGGGAAGGGGAAAATAGAGGGAGGCAAGCCATGTTTATTTCCTTCTGCTTAGCTATAAGGCAGGGCTGTCTCAAGTCATTTTGCTGCCTGCCCCAAGTGGGCAGTATGGGAGGACAGCCTCATGGTAACAGGTATGGTTCCCTCCACCCCTGACTTATGTTGATTTGGGGTTATGCAGTGGCAGCTAAGGTAGAAAAGCACCTCCTCCTATGCCATGTCTTCTGGGTTCCAAGGGTCTGGAAAGCAGTTTCATAGCCAGTTACAGGGTTGCCAAATCTGGGTTGGGAAATACCTGTAGATTTGAGAGGTAGAGCCTGGGGAGGGCAGGGTTTGGGGTGCGGAGGGACCTCAGTAGGGTATAATGCCATAGAGTTCATTGCCCAAAGCAGCCATTCTCTCCAGGAGAACTGATCTTGGAGATCTCCAGGTGCTGCCTGGAGGCTGGCAACACTAAGGGGAGGGCCAGACCTGTAGATCTGAGGGGTAGAGCCTGGGGAGAGCAGGGTTTGGAGTGTGGAGGGACCTCAGCAGGGTATAATGCCATAGAGTCCACTGCCCAAAGCAGCAATTGTAATAGCTGGTAAAATTTTCTGTAGGGGAAATGATGTGCTGTGGCTGGGGAACACGGTGATTTCTGGGAGATCTCCAGGCCCCACAGGAATATTGGCAACTCCAGTGACCATTTAAGGGAAGATTGGGATATGTATTTTGGCAACTCCAGTGACTGTTTAAGGGAAAATTGGGATATGTATTTTACCTCAGGACACATTCAATGACTCCCAACAGCAACAACAAACTGTTTAGAATCTTAGAGGCGAAGGCCAATCAGGCTGCATATGCAAATGACCTCTGTGTTCCGACTAGCTATTGGGGGGAGAGGAACAGCAAACTGTTTAGAATATTTGAGGCGAGACTCAGGCAACGCAGCCAGTGGATAGGGACAGCTTCTGAATGACAGATCACGGAGCCAACTGATTTGGGAGCGTATGGAATGTTCAGGAGAGGCCATGACCAAAACAGAATTATTATTATATAGAGAGATACTCTGTAGAGATGTACAGTGACCTGCCCATTCAGGTTGTAGACTGTTGGCAGATTAGTATAATTGAATATTATCTATTTATTTAATTCAACTTATAACCCGTCATTCCCTGTGAACAGGGCTCAGGATGGGGGACAGCATTTCTAAAAATCTACGATTTAAAATTGAATTAGGGTTAAAATAAGTTTATCAATATAGCTATCAATTACAATTACAAATTTCAGATGGTGCCAGCAAACACACAATTCAGTATCCTGTCCTGATGGGGAAGAAAGAAGGAGGAGCCAGGCTAGCTAAAAAACATTGCTGTCCTCATCCCTAAGCCTGGTGGAACATCTCTGTCTCACAAGCCCTGTGGAACTGAGTTGGATCCTGCAGGGCATGGATGTCATTCAGCAGAGAGTTCCACTAGGTTGGTGCCAGGGTCAAGAAAGTCCTGGCTCTGGTTGAGGACAGACAGACACTTTTTGTGCCACAGATCACCAGCAGATTCTTCTCTCTTGAGCATAATGCTTTTGGGGGTATATACTTGGAGAGGCAGTCCTGTAGATGCATTGGTCCCAGACCTGTTAGGGCCTTAAAGGGTAATACCAGAACCTTGAAACTGATTCAGTATTCAACCTGGAGCCAGTGCAGATGGCGGAACACTGGTTGGATATATGCTGTCAATGGAGTCCCTGTGAGAACTCATGCTGCCACATTCTGGACCAGCTATAATTTCCGGGTCAGTCTCAAGGGTAGCCCTGCATAGAGTGAGTTACAGCAGACTAGTCTGGAGGTTACAATTGCATGGATCACTGTGGCTAGCTCAAGGCAAGACAGGAAGGGAGACAGTTGCCTGACATGGCATAGCTGGAGGAAATCCAGTCTGGTAACGTTTGCAATCTGGGTCTCCATTGATAAGGAGGCATCCCAGAGCAAACACATGTGTGAAAAAGCCAGTTGTACAGTAGTAATCTCAGTGCTTACTATCTCCTCACTGTGTCCCAGTAACCATGTTAAGCAACCAATTAATAACTTACAGCTGTGTGGTATTGCCTTATTTCCTTATGGCTGCCCGATTGTATGCTCATTAATGGCAAAGGCAGATACATTATCTGGAATCTGAATCAATTTGCACATGAGCATTTTCCAATTGTCTCATGGGAATTATAGTTACTTTTTCCCTGTTCAGACCTTGACCAAAATTTTGAGATGATCCAGCATCAAGCTGTTTGAATGCAGTTCCCATTTATATCATCTCTCTCACAAATAGTGATCTAATCTCATTAGCCCATAATCTTTTTGAATGTTTTTCTACTAACAGCTTCTCTGGTGTAACTTTAGAGCACTTGGATTCATGGAAACACTATTTTCCTTGGGGGGGGGGGGTCATTTCCAAACAATGTTTCAGTATATAAGATTGTCTGAGACTCCCCCCTCCCCAGAGCTTCCCCATTCCATCACCAAACACTTTCTCACAGATGGTATGGAAGGTGTGCTCTCAAGTGATCATATTTAGGAGGCTATATTACACCTTTCAAAAGGATTATCTAGCTAAGATTTTTGTCTTTTTCTTGTTTGTTTTTGACCTTGATTGTATCCCAGAATTTCATCAACAATTATTTGTAAAATCACTGTCACCCTTTTAGAAAAGCTTACTATTTTGCAGGGGAATTGCTTAAGTTAACAATAAGAACATAAGAGAAGCCAATGTTGGATCAGGCCAATGGCCCATTAAGTCCAACACTCTGTCAAACAGTGACCAAAAATACTAGATGTTTCCCGACCCACCCAATGTATTAACTTAAGGTTCCTTCATGGCATGGATTTCCCTTCAGATATTCTCACTCCAAAACATTTCACCTGAGTTTCCTTAAGTGTCAGCACAGAATTCACTGGGATTTCTGCTCCAATTGCTGCTTTGGGGTTCTCTTTGTGTATCCTTGTGGCACAACTTCTTTGGATATTTGGAGGATAAAAATAGCTATAATAAAACAGAGGTGATCTCATCCTCTTCAGACCTTGAATGAAATTTTGAGATGACCCAGCTTCAAGCTGTTGGATTGTGATAAGCTTAAATGCAGATCCCATTTATATCATCCCTAATCGTCAGTGTTTCTCTCACACAAGTAATGATCTCCCTTACACACAGGATTTTCCCTATGTTTTTTCTCTCTTATTGGCTGAGCAGCTCCTTTATTTTTTCATTCCTGAAGATTTATGGCTGTCCCACTCTGTCACTTTATTGTATTTTAAAGCTGGCTCAGCCCAGGAACCTGAGGGAAGAGACAAGATCACCCTTTTAACTTCAACTTCTGAAAATGGCACATGAGAGGCTTTTTAAAATTCAAAAATAAACAAAACATTTTATTCAACAAAGAGGGGAAAGGGTCAGGTGAAATCAGGGTAAAATGTCTGAGCTGTATCAAATATAACTCTGAGGTATCTTGGTATAATCACAAACTCCTGTTCATATGTTTCCAGCACTAGAGTGTTAAGGTCTTAGAATCTTTGAGATGAGAGGTTGCATTTTCAGAGTCTGCTAAACATTCCAGTATATGTTCTTGAGTTTAACAAACTCTTCAAGTTTCAGAAGGCAGGGATACACAATAAAGAATGCAAAATCCTTATCTAAACAACCAGGGATAACTCCAGTCTTTTGAACTATCTCCCTTTTCAACTGGGCAAAGAATTTCTTCTCTCTAACTAAAAGATCTATCCCTTTTCCTGGCCTGAATGGGGTCTTCACCGATCCTCCTACTTTTCCTTGCCAACCTTCCCAGTCATCAGTCAGTGTTAAACTGAGTTCTCATCAGCAGTCAGTTCCCAAATCTTTCTGCTCAACTTACACTAACCAATCAAATCCTTTTGAGCAGCCTGTCCCTCAAGGCTCTCTGTCTCTGTGAGGCATTAACATTTCACAGTCCTTCACATATTTATACAGTACCTATGAACTTTTAAAGTGCAGTCCATCACACAGGCATTCTCAGGAAAACTGTTAGGTGATTTTAACAGACTGATAATCCCATGTAGGATCAAATTACCCACAACAATGTGAAACAGAAAGCTTTCCTATTAAATACACATCTAAGGTAAAACATAGTAAGAGAAAATATGTACAGGAAATATACAAATATAATTAACACTACAAGAAAAATCTGATCCTACAGTATACAATATACCTATGTATCCATATTACAAAAAGAGTAAAAGGGAACAATGGTAATCAGGAGTCTATGATGCAATCAGAACTCTGTGCCTCTTGTTTGTCAAAACTCACAAGACATGAAAATTATACAACAATTACAGGCCTGCTTCCAAGATCCCTGGTCATATTCTCAAAATTTAGGTAAAATAAAGAGACTTTAAAAAGGTAAAATTTTCCCTTGCTCAAAAGCTAGTTGAATCCGACTCTAGGGGTTGGTACTCATCTCCGTTTCCAAGCTGAAGAGTCAGCACTGTCTGAAAACATTTCCATGGTCATGTGGCCAGCATGACTAAATGCTGAGGTGCGTGGAACACTGTTACCTTCCCTCCAAAGCGGTACCTATTTATCTGCTTGCAATTTCTTGCTTTCAAACTGTTAGATTGGCAGGAGCTGGGGCCAGAGATGGGAGCTCACTCCGTCATGCGGCACTAGGGTGTTGAACTGCCAAACTACAGACATTCCAATCTGCAACTCCAGATCTTAACCTCTGAGAAACTTTATTTCCATATTATTGTTGCTGCTACCATCAGGGCAACAGCAACCAGAATCACCATATATTGCCAGAGGCTTTGGAAATAAGCAAATGGATCCCAATAAGAATAAGCAGTTTTAGAAATTTCTGGAAAATAATCTCCATTTCTTACCAGTATTGTTTACAATTTGCTGGATACTTTCCCATCTGATATTTACTCTTTTTTTTTTGGGGGGGGGGATATTTCCATAACATACTTTGAAAGGAAACACACACACTTTCAATACACCATAAGGTTATTCTTTCAGCAGTATCAAAGGAAAGCTAACTGTAAAGATGCCGTGCTTTTGCAAATGTATTCTGAGTCCATGTTTTTTGTAGAAATATGCTCGTTCTAGAAGCCAGGCTTTGGTGTCTGATGCTAATTTGGAAAACCATCAAAGTAGATCTCTGGAAAACAGCAGTGACAAGTGTTTCTTTAACTATAATTATAATGTTATTCTAATTATAAATAGCCTAAGTTTTAACAGATTAGATGGTGGAACAATTGTCGATGATGGCTACAGAAGTCACTGGTGTACTAGCAAAGGGAATGGATACACCTACAGGTGACTGAATAATTCTTTGTGAAATGCTTCTAGTTCTCTTGGAAATTCCTCGGATGTTTCGGCCAAGCTGAAACCTCCAAATTTGCCTTGAATTCTTTTACCCTAGAGATGTTCTAAACCCCTGGTTTAGTCATATTGTAACTCTTTTTCTTCCTTTAAAATCCTCAGATGTTTTGTCTCAGGAAGTATGTCCAGTTCCCCATGTATCTTGCTTTAGGTGAAATAGGATACCAGCATGACCACCTACCCAGCTTCAAAACTATGGGTTGGGTATACTCAAATTCTCTAGAGCAGACTATCTCTATGCTTTCCCATACAGGATTTTGTTCTGCTTTTGTTCTTACAGGACGTTGTTCTGTTCCTCAGCATTCAATATGAAGCCTTTTTAGTCAGTGGAAAAGAAGAATGCCTGCAGGCTTCCTCTGAAATATATTCCTTGTTGTTTTATATTGCATGTGAAAGAGACAGCACTGTTAGAAAAGGCTGTTGAAGTGATTCAAAATTTCCAAATATTTACTTGCAGTCTTGTTTCTTCAGAGCTTACCAAAGGCCCTTTCTACACAATGGGAAAGTTCCATTCAAAGTTCTTTTTATTTGTATACAGCATAAATGTTGCTAAATTTAAATTCTGTTGCTAGATGGTCTATCAGTGACATCATGCTCTAAATTTTTCAAATACTCACTTTTCAGTATCTTGTGGCTTAATTGTAATTTATTATGTTCATACAAAATGCAGATATTTTGCAGTCTTTTAAAATGTAGGCTAAAATACACAAGGATATCTTATTTTAATTTTAATAGTTTACTATCATGTGCCTTTTGCTGGAAGCTCTCTGTTTTCATTTAATGTGTTTTAGGCTGAGTTCAGACTGGCAATTCGAAGCAGGAGCCAGTCATGGCAAAAAAGCCCCAGAACAAACTGTTCCAGGTTTTCCCAGTCACACAGTGCCGACTGATGCAGGAGCATACCGGGAGGAGGCGTGTGGGAGCGTTCAGACTGCTGGCCCAGAGGCACAGCTGTAAATTTCTCTGGTAATTTGGCTATGTGTGCATCTGCGCATCCAGACTATTTGGGGAGGATCCCATTGCACTGGCACTGCATTGGGTGGTAGAGCAGAACACAGCCAATCATATCGCTGCTGCCTTATGCTAAATGTGGGTTCCTCCCAGCTTTTCAGGTTGACGTTCACGCTTCCCGGAAGTGGAATGAAGCAGGATAAACGGGCTCTCAGAGATTTGCTACCGCTTCTACTAGGTATCTTTTAAATGCAGGAGCGAAGCGAAACAGCATGGGTTGACTATGGGTAGGGAACGCCAGGCAGATGTGCCTGTGTGAACGCCCCATTTAATCCGCTTTTAAAACGTGGTTGAAATATGTCTATAGTGGGGCAAACTGCCAGTCTGAACTCAGCCTTAGTATTTCTTAACAAGTAAAACTAGGTTTTTAAGATGACCTACAACACTGTGAACTGTCCATAGGATCATTCTGTCTGCCCAGAATCCTGAATGTTAGAAAGGGAATTAATTCACAATAACCTTTGGGAAACTACCATTAAAAAGTTGGCATCAAGAGTTTAAAGAAGTCAGCAATTCCCAAATCAATAATTCAATCACTAAAGCAGCAGATTTCAACAATGCTTTTTTCCATATAAAGGCTGAACTATGCAATACATTTTTAATGAGTTGGGTTTGGGTTTCCAGTCTTGTGGAGCAGTAATGTTGGAAGAAACTGAACCTTAGAGTTCCAGTGGTAGCTGAGCCTAAAATTCTGTGTGAAGGGGGGTTCATTATACCCAAATTTGTGCAATTTTTCTTCCATTCGCAAGAAAATTGGTTTCTTTTATCTGATTCACTCCAAGTAGAGGATATTTTGAGTAATGATTTGATATAGTTTATGTGGGACATTCCATGAATGAAGAGGAAAGTTGAGTTATTCCCTCACAAGCACCAGCCATTCATTTTTGTCTGGGTACAGGGAGACTGTATGCAATCATAGGATAAGCTCTTGATGAGCAGAGTGACATTTTCTCACATAGACTTGGCTGTCTCATCAAGGGGATGGAATTTTATTGCATTTAATAGCAATCCCAATTCTCCAGTTTGATCCAAGATCCAAGTCTTCCTGTACCTTTGACTGCATAAGTCCTAGGACTCGGAGTATAGGAGGTTCTGGGAATTACAGTCTATTTATCTGCCAAGTCTGCTTGTGGCAAAGTTTGCAGTACTCTTATTCTAGACACTTCAGGGTACTTGGTTCTGCCTATTTTCTGTGTTTTTTTCCAATTAACATTTGCTTTTCATGCATTACGTTTTAGTCTAAGATTGTAATGGCTGCTGGTAGTTTGCATCTCTCTCTCTCTCTCTCTCTCTCTCCTGCCTATTCAGGATCCCAAATACTGCTACTACATCCACACAAGGCAGAGAACATATAAAAAATTCAATTCACTCCCAAATGGTAACTGGCTAATGCATGATTCTCTAAATGTGGATGAGTGGTTGGGTCAGCCATAGCAAAAGTCTGCGTAGGGAAGGTGAAACCTGTGCTTCCATTGTCTGGACACAGTCCAACTTGACCCAATGACATCTTGTGCCACATTTGAACTAGAGGAACTGACAAAAATAGCATCCATGGCTGAAGCAAAGATTTCATTCATTCATTCATTCACATTCATTCATTCATTTATTCATTTATTCATTTATTCATTCTGTTTATAATCCACCTTTCTCTTTAAATCTTAAGGATGATTACACAATGTAAGTCCGTGCAATTAATAGAAGAAATGTTTTAAAATATTTTACTGTAATTCTCTTCCTCTTTACAGATGCTCCACCATATAATAAATGAAAGCCCATGTTCAGAAATGTTGCCAGCAAACTGTCTGTTGATATAAGGTAGTTAACCAACATTTCACTTGGGCCACTACTGCATTGGCCATAGTATATACACAGCAGATCTGAAACAGATTCAAATTTCTAGGCATGCAGTGGGTTCCCCATTCTTTTCTATAAGACTTTGCTCACATAATAGGAAAAAAGATCCTTATTTGCAAATGGCTACACATGTGGAAACATTGAAAATTAATTTATTTTGAAGGAAACTACCCCTTTTTATAATTCACTTAGGACTCAGATGAAAATTTTTGTATGCATTAAGTTTCCCCCCCCCTCACATTCTACTCAACTCACATTGGGGCAATCAGTTTCAGGTTTCATCTCCAGTCCAGCCTTGACCATAGCACATTTCATTTAATTATACAAGCATCACTTGCTTTTCTTTCCCCATCAGGAGATGATTGGGTTGCTTGCAGCTTTCTTAATTAAAATTATGCTTATTTTGACTGGACATAGAAGTATAAGATAAAAGAATGGTGTGAATACACAATTTATGACTGATATGTAAAGATACCCAGGAAGAAAAAATAGAAGTGAAATGTGAGATTAAAACTTTTCACTTTTTTCCTAGTCTTCTTGAATACTTTTTAAGAGTTCCATACAATACGAACTAAATATTCAAATTGGCATAGCCTTTGTGTTCAATGATATCTATATACACAGGCCTTCCAATGATCACAAGGTGGTGGTAATGTTGAGAGAATTATGTTCCTAACTCAGAAAGCAAATATATATATATATATAAAACTTTTTATTGCATTTTTCACTACACAAACTACAAAGAGTAAGGGAAAAGGGAAAACTAAACTAAAATACAAAGCTAAAGCAAGGATCATAATACATTAATTGTAAAGATATCTTGATAGTCTTCCCACAATTAAGAAATTAAAAAAAGAATGTTACTGATTATTATTTCGAGATCAAACTAATACAAGCATGATTAGCCAGAATAGGTGCAGCCTAGTTTCTTATATATAAAAGAAAATAAGGCTTTCAGTATTAAACTACACAACACATTTTTATCTCCTGTGCTTGTTTTTATCATATTTCAATTTAACTTTGAGGAGTTTAGGAGTTGCTGCTTTTTCTTCAGATTCAGAATCTTATGAGAGACTGCCTGAAGTACTTCCACTGCTTCTCAATCCATGTTCTCTGTTTTCTTCTGTTTTGTTGTTATCCTCAGCTTTCCCTTTTTCTTTCACTGTTGTTTGATGTTGCTCCAGGAAACAAAGTCAGTCTTTCCCTTTTTCTTTTGCTGTTTGCTATTGCTTTTGAAACAGAGTCAATCTTCTCTTTTTTCTCTTTGTAGTTGAAGATAAGTCCTTCTGGAAATATCCATCTGAAGGGGATGGAATTTTGCTGTAGAAAAGTAGTTAGATTTTTGTACTGTTTCCTCCTTTTCCTTATCTCAAATGGAATGTCTTTTAAAACTCTCATCTCTTCACCTTTGATTTCCAGGGTTATCCCATTAGTCACTTTCAAGGTTTTATCTCTCATTGATCTCTTGGAGAACTTAACAAGTACTTCACCAGACAGTTTATTTTTCTAAATGAAGTCTGGATAGGTTCGATAGACCATATCCATGTCGCTTTGTAAAGATTCTGCTTTAAGACCTGCCACTGGTGCCAAAGCTTCACTTAAAATCTCTTTTAAGTTTCCCCTTTCTGAAACCTAATGACATATAATGATTTTTCCATTTGGAGTGTAACAACTGCTCCTTGTCAGAAATCCTCTCTTTTTCCATGACCTGCATCTTAGCATCAATTTTTTTAAGCACCTTAATTGTTTCCTCTGTTTTTGTAGTAGTTTCTTTCAGCTGCTTCTGGAGAGCATAAAAATTGCTGTTGAGGTTAGTCATATGGTTCAGCAGAGGACACAGTGCTGTAGCCAACATGTTAGGGAAGTCAGTAGCTACTTCTGGTCTAAGAGTTGACATCGCTGAGCTGGCAGTTCCTGGAGAAGGATTCTTCCTAACTGCCATTTTATCTTCTCGCAGTGACATTGTTTACACAGAAGAAAGTTTATTTAACCCTTTGAAAGTCTGTTAATTCTACACACTTTGTACTATTCTGTACGATACTTGAATAATTAAATTCCAATCAAAACCATCACTCTGCCCCTCCCAGTCACTCATACATCATAGCTTTTTCCAGGGGGGGTTGATTCCTTCCCCCTCCTCCACATTGGCATGGGGCTTTGGAGTGGTTATCCGCTTGAATGCTTGCTTAGTTAGAAGGAAGTTCACACTCACAGATCATTCCATGGGTTACTTCAAAAGGTAGGGAGGACATCAAAGCACTGGATCACTTGCTTGATCAGTCTGGCATGCACCTCTGCCTCCATACCGGTCTTGTGGTGGCAGGACCCATTGGGGCGAAGAGGGGCCTCAATTCCTCAGCTATCGCCCCGGAAGATGCATCCCTTGCACTCCAGGCTATGAGCCCCCTCCAAGGTCTCTGGGGGGACCCAGAATCATCTGGGACCCCTCCCATCCATTGCAATTACGGGGCGCTCACATTGAAGTGCGATGGAGCACACCCATCCAGCAAGTCACCAAAACCGGAAGTCCGAAAGCAAATATATATTTTGTGTGCTATGCTCATATATTGGCATAGGGAGCTTGATCTTATAAATCCCTTTGCATGATAATTTTATCACAAATGAAAGACATAATAGAAGCAGAATATACCAGTTCCGCTTTTTACAGTCATCCTTTGTGCCCAGCACATCCCAAATAAAGAAACAGGCCAACCATATTTTGGTTTAATTAGTTTGTTTAACTGGCTGATCAACATCATAAGTTAAGAACATAAGAGAAGCCAATGTTGGATCAGGCCAGTGGCCCATCCAGCCCAACACTCTGTCACACAGTGGTCAAAAATATCAGGTGCCATCAGGAGGTCCAGCAGTGGGGCCAGGATACTAAAAGGCCTCCCACTGTTGATTCCTCCCAAGCACCAAGAATACAGAGCATCACTTGCCCCAGAGTCCCTATCTATACCTTGTGACTAATAGCCACTAATGGACCTCTGCTCCATATGTTTATCTAATTCCCTCTTGAAGCCATCCATGCTTGTAGCCACCACCTCCTGTGGCAGTGAATTCCATGTGTTAATCACTCTTTGGGTGAAGAAGTACTTCCTTTTATCTGTTCTAACCCAACCGCTCAGCAATTTCATTGAGTGCCCATGCGTTCTTGTATTGTGAGAAAGGGAGAAAAGTACCTCTTTCTCTACCTGTTTTATCCCATGCATAATTTTATAAACCTTGATCATGTCACTCCTCAGCTGTCATTTCTCCAAGCTAAAGAGCCCCAAGTGTTTTAATCTTTCTTCATAGGGAAAGTTTTCCAACCCTTTTATCATTCTAGTTGCCCTCTTCTGCACTTTTCCCAAAGCTATAATATCCTTTTTAAGATGTGGTGACCAGAACTGTACACAGTACTCCAAATGAGGTCGCACCATTGATTTATATAGGGGCATTATGATATTGACTGATCTGTTTTCAATACCCTTCCTAATAATCCCCAGCATAGCACTGGCCTTTTTTATTGCATTCACACACTGTCTTGACATTTTCAATGAGTTATCTACTACGACTCCAAGATCTGTCTCTTGGTCAGAAGTTATGAGCCTATGTTAAGGGTAGGTAGGTAGGCAATGGCTACTGTAAGTTGGGCAATTCGACCCTAACACCAACCATAACCAGAAATCACAGCCTCACATGAACTGTGTTGAAAGGTGTCAAACTTCACCCCACCAAACTGGAGGAATCACAGCCAACAGATCACTAAGTAGTGAGAATAAGAAACTGTGATACAATGCTCAAACAATTACCATGAAATATTATGAAATAATTCATTAAAGTATTTTCATGAAGAAATTGTGTTTTCTTATTATTTAATAAATAAATGATAGCCAAAACTAATATATGCATGGAAATATAATAATGTCACTGTACTTTCATGTATGAAAAACATCCAAAGTACAGATCAATATCACTGTTTGTTCATATATATACAATCTAAAAGATCCAGTCCAGAAAGAATCCCATCAGGTATCCAGATTAGCCTCAGCTCTTTTCAAGTGGTGTGACCTTTCCTCAGCTGAAATTCAGTAGGGGATTGATATCGAAAGGTTACATTACTTGAGACAAGCTGAGACTAATCCGGACAACAGGGACGACATCTATCCTCTTTGCAGGTCCCCTAACAGTGCAGAGCATTTATCTTGGCCAGATGTAATGCCATGCCGTCTGCCATTCTATCCGGCAGATTCAATAGGGTTCCCCATTTGGCCAGATTCTGCCCATGCAGAAAGAATTGTGTGGAATCCATCACTCATGTGCTTCTGCACTGCAACCTATATGCGGACCTAAGGATCAGATTCTTATATCCTTTTTTAACCAAAATGGGAGCTTGTTCTGATGCACCTAAGGTGCACAGGCTCTTAAGCGATTCTAGTCCAGATATCACAGAGAAGGTGGCTAAGTTTCTCTGCCTGGCCTCACAGTTGCGTCAAAGGATTGCCTAGAATGTTATATGTATGTTTTAACTGGTTTATATGGGTGTTTTAACTGGTTTTTAATCCTAATATTGTACTGATGATTTTATGCCAATAAAGGCTGACTTGACTTGACTTGACATGGAAATAGCATTTCTGTAGGCACAAGGAAGATTCTGACCTTCTCAGCTTCCATCTTCCATGGCAGTCCCAAATGTTTTCCAAAATGATGCTCTTGGAAATGCTGGTCTGGATTTACTGGTGTGTTCTTTGTCTAACCTGTTTCTCTAGGATAGACTAATACTTCCATGGTTAAGAGATCAGGGTTCCCCACGGAGCTTTTAATTCTTCTCTTGCTTTCTTCCTTCCTCTTGTGCAATCTCCCCTTCCTTTTATTTTTCAGGATGAGCCATGATGAAGCATTTATATCTATAGCAACAATGACCATGGTTAATTTATAACATTGTTTGAAATTAGGTTTAAAGTTGGTTTTGCAAAACCTACCTGTAGATAACCACGGCTAATTCTACCTTATGGTTAATGCTGAAAAGTGAAGGAGGAGAACAGGAAAAAGCATGTGAAGGCTTAGAGTGCTCATGATTTCACAGAATCATAGAATTATAGAGTTGGAAGGAACCTCTGGGGTCATCTAGTCCAACCCCCTGCACAATGCAGGAAATTCACAAATACCTCCACTTCCAGACCCATAGTGACAGTTGTTCCACATCCAGAAGATGACAAAAAATCTCCAGGGTCCCTGACCAAACTGGCCTGGAGAAAAATTGTTTCCTGACCCCAAAGTGGCAATCAACATTTCCCTGGGCATGTAAGAAAAGACCACAAGAACTAAGCACTGAGGCAACCCTTCCTGCCCTTCCTCATGATCTGCCTAAGTTCATACAATCAGCATTGCTGTCAGATGGTCATCTAGCCTCAGTTTGAAAACCTCCAAAGAAAGAGAGCCCACCACATCCTGAGGAAGCCTGTTCCACTGAGGAAGCACTCTGTCAGGAAGTTCTCATAACCATGCCCTCTCTCCCTTGCAAGAAAATAAAGGGCATCTGTATAAACACAGCACAGGATTGATATTTTATTCCAGATGTAGCTCCTTGTGGGATGCAAATCTGCAAGACCTTGAACCATTGGATAGGTTTTGGAGGGACACAGAATACTGCAGTTGGAAGGAAAAGGCTAAATAGAATATTAGATCACTGTACCAATGGATCATTGGGCTACTGAAGAAGCTATTTAATAGCGAGTCCATGTGTTATTTCTTTTTTTTTTAAAGTATTTTATTAAGAAGAAGGAGGAGGAGGAGGAGATTGGATTTATACCCCACTCTTAACTACCCAAAGGTGTCTCAGAGCGGCTTACAAACTCCTTTCCCTTCCCCTCCCCACAACAGACATCCTGTGAGGTAGGTGGGGCTGAGAGAGCTCTGATAGAAACTGCTGTTTTTCAAGAACAGCTCTTATCAGAACTACGGCTTGCCCAAGGTCATCTAGCCAGGTGCAAGTGGAGGAGTGGGGAATCATACCCAGTTCTCCCAGATTAGTGTCTGCGCACTTAACCACTACACCAAACTGGCTTTTAGTTTTCTACAGAAAAAGAAAAGAAAAAAGAAGACTGACATTTCAAGTACAAACAAAGTCACAAAGGCTAACAGAAATCAACTAACATAAAGGAGGAAGCATGTGCTCGAAATATCTACTTAAATTTAACAATGTGAAAGTCGTTCTTTTATGCACTTATATCACTTTAAAATATATGGTAATTATATTTTATTGATTATCCTATACAGTTTTGAATATATTTCTCAATCCATTTATATAATCTTGACCAAGTTTTCTCAAATCTTTCTTCTTTTTTATATTTTATTTGTAAAGATAATTTGTTCATTATCTGTTCCTTTTATGTAACTTCTCCTCTTCTCCAGTATTTCGCATATAGATTCCTAGATATAGTTGTAACATGTATAATCATATAAGCATCTGGTTTTTAAAAATTCTCTGGTATAATGTTCAATAAAAACACTTCTGGTATAAATTGTACCGTTGTCTCTAACATTTTTTGCAGTATCTCATGTATCCAAATCCAATTTTTTTTGTTATAGTACAAGTCCACCACATATGATAAAAAGAACCAACATGTTGCTTACATTTCCAACATACATTTGACATATTAGGATACAATTTTGCTAAAATCTCTGGCATTATATGCCATCTATAGAACATTTTATAGATATTTTCTTTATAAGGTATTGCTTTTGTATATTTAATATTAGTTTTCCACACCTTAGTCCATTTTTCTAGTTCTATATTATGGCCTATGTTTTGTGCCCATCTAATCATTGATTATTTTAGTATTTCGCCTTGCATTTTCATAACAATATATAAAATGACTTTATAAATTTACCCTCCACATACAGTAAAGTTTTGTCCAGTTCTAGATGTTTTTCATAAAAAAAATCCTTGTTTGTCTTTAGCATATCTAGAGTCCAGTTGAGCTCTTTCCCACCAGTTCAAACATATACCCTGTTTTTGGAGAGTATCTTGTGATTTTAAATTATTTTTCTTGTCTAAGAGATCTTCATATCTCCATAATTGATCTTTACTAAGTAAGCTGGGATTTATAAAAGCTTCCAATGGCGAGACCCATTTGGGTATCTTTATATAACACATATTTCGACCTCTTCCCAAATCTTCAACAGTGCTGCTCTTAAAATCCAAGTAGCAGAGATGTAACCAATTGTAAATATCCAGGAAGAAGATCCAGTATAACATTGTCCTGTTTAGGGTTTTGTTCCAAGACACTGAAAGACTGGACAACACTTCCAATTACCATGTCAGATTACACAGGGAAGCCATTGAAATTCATAAACATAAACACAATTTCAACAGGAAAGAAGAGAGTTTAAAAATAAATAGGGCATGGTTTCCTGTCCTGAAAAACACAAAATGCTCTACAGCTGACAATAGCACTACAGAGAAGAGTTTCAATAGCCATTCTACACCCAAAAGATCCTCCTCAGGAAACAGGAAACCTCCTCAGGAAACAATCCATAGACAAAAGAACCTCCTCAGGAAATCTCCTCTATTAGCATGTTCATAGCCTGGAGAACTCCTACAAGATAATGACTCAGCCCTACCCCACCTTCCGGGGTAGATATAAATTACCTGCCTACCATTTTTCTGCTTACCTTGACGCAGAGAGTACTACATTTTTCTGTGTTATACCTCTGAGGATGCCAGTCACAGCTACTGGTGAAACATCAGGTCCTACAATGCCAAGACCACGGCCACACAACCCAGAAAATCTACGGCAACTAATGAACTCTGGCCGTGAAAGCCTTCGACAACGTATCAAAGTCATATTGCCAGATACCAGCTGCATGCCTCTAGTGATACCTGCCCCAACTCTATTCTAAGGGTTATGCGAGCCCCAACTCCCGCCGAGCCTGCGCTGGCGGGAGGGGGCTGATTTGCCTCCTCGTGAGGCAGGAAGATGAAAGGACACCTGGCAGGGGGCGGAGCCAGCCTATTCAGGCTCGGCTCCTGCCCTCTGCCCCACACAGTTCCTTGGCGTGCTCAGAGCCAGCAGGAGCTCTGAGCACGATCTGTTGCTGGGGAGCTGGGGCCTTTTAGGCTTCTGGCCGCGTTTGCAGCGGCCAGAAGGGTTGGGCTGCGGCAGCGGCCGGGAGGCACGGGCTGCGGCGGCTGCCGAGACAGGCGGGCCGAGTCGCCTGCGGCCTGGAAAGGCGGGCCGAGCCGCCGGCAGCCTGGGGAGGTGGACCGCAGCAATGGCGGCCTGGAGAGGTGCGCTGAGCCGTCGCCGGCATGAAGGCGCGGGCGGCGGCGGCGGCGGCATGAAGGCGCGGGCGGCGGCGGCGGTGTGAAGGCGCGGGCCGCGGGCGGCGGCGTGGAAGCGCGGGCCGCGGGCGGCGGCGGTTTGGAGGCGCGGGCCGCGGAGGCGGCCACAGGAAGATCTGGTGGGGAGTGTATTCAGGCGGTACTAGGAGCACGGCGGCGGCTTCTTGATGGAGGCGCTGCTCTGCTCGGCCTGGATGAGCACTTCTGTTAAGGGGGAGCTTAATCCTAGCATAGGAGCCTAGTTCTCTGGGGGAAGCCTCAGGTTCTCCCCCCCTGCTTTGGGTAGTGTGTGGTAGCAGGGTTAGGCTGCCTCACCCCTGCAGTTTTATCACCCGCCCTATTTTCTGGCCTTTTCTCTCTTAGGTGCCTATGTTATGCAGTGGAGGCCGGGGGTACAGTAGCCATTTTAGATTGAGAAGCTGCAGCCATAGTAGGGTGTTAACATTGGTGGCCATTTTAGGGCAAAGTACGCAGGGGCCATTTTAGGCTTCTCCTCTTGTAGCCTTTTTGGGGCAGTGAGGAGCGGCGGCCATCTTAAGCTACATAAAAGCATGGGAGGGGCCAGAGTTGGATCAGGCCTGGGGCTCATCTAGTTCAGCACTCCATCACATGTGGTCAAGGAGGCCGGGTGCCATCAGGAGGTTCACCAGTGGGGCTGGGATAATAGAAGCCCTTCTACTTTTGCCCTCCCAAGCACCAAGAATATAGTGCATCACTTGCCCAGACTGAGAGTTCCTAGCTGTGCCTTGTGGCTGGTAGCCACTGATGGACTTCTGCTCCATATGCTTATCTAATTCCCTCTTGAAGTTCTCCATGCTTGGGGCTGCACCACCTCCAGTGCCAGTGAATTCCATGTGTTAATCATTCTTTGGGTGAAGAAGTACTTCCTTTTATATGTTCTAATACGATTGCTCAGCAAGTCAGGGTGTGTCCATGAGTTTTAGTATTGATAGAAAGGGAGAAATTACTTCTTTTTCAACTTGCTGTCCCATTCATGATCTTATAAACTTTAATTAAGAAAGGGGATGCAAGCATTTTAGGCATCTGCCTCTGGAGACCAGTTCCATTAAGAACAGCTGGCTTCAAATAAACGCTTGGGTGCCTTAAATGGTAAGTGGTCTGCTCCTAAGCGGCTGGCCAGGTTTTTGCAGCAGGTCAGCAGCCCCTACCAAAGGGTAGTGGGTGGTATGAAAGAGCTCCGCCTGGGACCTGCTGAGCTTTTTGCCATTCTGAGTAGGCTATACTCCTTTTAGCAAGCTCGAATAGATACAGTGCTATTGAAGGGGTTATTCCTTCCAAAATATCAAAATGGCTTAACTACTTATTGCAGATGGGCTTATTTATTTTTGAGACTGTAGATCAGGATCTTTATTCAAAATAGCAATTTTGCATCGTGTTATTCAGTGAAAGACAGTATTAATTGCCATCTTCCAATCACAATATTGGGCCCTAAGGCAATATAGAGGTATTTCTGGTGCAGCAGTTTCAGAGTGAGACAAGTACAATCTGGACGGAAAACGGCGGAACCTTAAAGGTTTCCTTCTGCGAAGGAATCTTTGTCAGCAGCACGTGCGTGCATTCTGAGTTTGTGAATTAGCTTAGTTTTTGTCATGTGTTAGGATTTGACATGACCATTGCAATATGTCATTTGTGTTTTCTGTTTTTTGTTCTGGCAGGAATACAGTGTAACTTCCAATTTGATGCTGTGATTTGGGATTTGACAGCCAGCACGTTGTTGCATGTCATCGGTCGGTCCTCATGAACTTACTTCACATTTTTAATAGCGCATTTGTCTGTAAGGGGAGGTCCAGTGAGTAGCCACAGCCTGCCAGAGTGGCGTTGGTCATGGTGGGCTGTGGATGGTGCCGGCTGGGATACAGTGGCGCTGCCACAGCAACAGTAATGAGGCATGTGGCTTCCACGGTGGTTCTGTGGGGGCTGTTCTGCCCAAGCACTTGGCCAGGATTGAACTATTTTCTGGCCTGGCAATCCAGCTTACTCATGTATATATGGTAGTAGGGTTCACTGAACATAGGTTCCCATTACGGTGAATGAACATATAGCCTGCAGGTAGGTATATACCTGTTTGTACAGGGGCCAGTGTACTTTATTGCACGCTTGTCCTTGGTTTTAGGATAGGAACCCAGTTTTTATAGGAAATTATAGGTACTGTGCAATCATCAGGATAGGTTGTTTTTTCAAAACAGACACACAAACAAATTAATTAATATAACAGTGTTACAGTGACAGTACTGATGATTGGCACTTATGTTTCGAAAGCCACTAACTTCTTGTTATGATGGATCTCAGTGGTTAGTAGAACCAGGAAAGATTATATACCAAGAAGTGTTCCAGAATGCCTTATAGGGGCAGTCTCTTGAGTTATAAATATTGAATGCCTGCATAAAGTCCTTCAGGGAACTCCATGGCTGAGAGAAAGTTTCCACTGTCTGCCAATCCAGTGGATTTGGAATTGAATCTGAGATGTTCTCTTCTGGTATAGACCTTGGACATGATAATTCTTGGCCTCAAGTTCCTATCCTTCAGGGTGCAGGATTGCCAAACAATCCATAGACTTAAGTCTTGTCTGTCTTTTAGAGACTGAATATGTGGAGTTGCATAGCTGTGGTTTTTTCATGGCATGGAGGTAAACAACGGCACTGGACAATTAACCCCCCTTTAAAAGGGGTGGGCTTCATGTGCACCCAGGAATATCATAAGTCAATTCAATTGATCAGTGTTGACAACAGCCCTTTGATGTTGGGCAGTGCCTTGCAAATCGCAATGACTGAGCAAAATTAAGCATTGCTGTGTAAATGCCTTTGCTACCCAGGAATATCATTATGTAATTCCTTGATCAGGGCAAACACGAGCCTTATGATTATTGGGCAGTGCCTTGCAAAGCAATGACTGTGCAATGCACACATGCTGTGTTCATGTAGTGGAATTTCTACTGCATTCTATGTTGGCTTGCGAAACGGAAGCTCTAAAGGTCTGGAGGCAACCCATTTCCCTGGCTGTGGGAAACGGGTCATTTGGCAAACTGGGTGTTACTGCACTTCCCGTTATGAAGATGGTTACTGCTTTGGCATGCGGATGGATGTCTGATGACCAGGCACCAGTTTGCGGCAGTAGGCCTGGGCTTTGGGCAAGTTAGACATTTCCTGGGCGTGAAGTTTGGAACTCATTCTCTCGGCTCAGTGCTGCTTCCACTACAGTTGCCCGGGGCTACATATTCCCTTGCCCGAGTGGTAGTGTCAGTGGGACCTTGTTCAGGTCAGGACATTTTCCAGTCACTGCACTCCTTTTTGTGGGGAGGTGCTGTGGATCATGAGCTATGGTGGGTTTTTGCCTAGCATTCAGAGAATGGAATTGCAATGTTTTAAGTTATTAATGAAGTTTGTCCTTCAGGTGCTGCTGGCTGCAGGGCAAGATGAGGAATCAACGTCTGTGGCCACAGCATGGTCCTTTGGGCCTCCCACTGGGCCAAGAGGACTCCGTGGCCAGGAAGGCCCTTATATTACAGGCTGCAACAGACCTTTGGAAGATAAGAGCACGATGGCCCAGAGTGCGGATAGTCTGGCCAGCTATTCTGCTTCGCCATGAAGGACAAGGCCCTTGTGATTAAGCGGAAGCTGGCCTTGTGATGATAGGAGCAAGGTGGCCTGGCGTGCACGTGGTCTGGTGGCCATGCTGCATCATCATGAAGGGCGAGGCCCTTATGATAAAGTGGAGACTGGCCTTGCGATGATAAGAGCAAGGTGGCCTGGCATGCACATGGTCTGGTGGCCATGCTGCATCATCATGAAGGGCGAGGCCTTGGTACCACAATTGGACCAGTTGCCTGGGGTGCAACCTCATCGGAGGGGCCTGTGGCATGGAGTGCACGTGGTCTGGTGGCCATGCTGCATCGTCATGAAGGGCGAGGCCCTTGTGATAATGTGGAGACTGACCTTGTGATGATAGGAGCAAGGTAGTCTGGCGTGCACGTGGTCTGGTGGCCATGCTGCATCGTCATGAAGGGTGAGCCCCTTGTGACAAAGTGGAGGCTTGCCTTGCGATGATAGGAGCAAGGTGGCCTGGCGTGCACGTGGTCTGGTGGCCATGCTGCATCGACATGAAGGGCGAGGCCCTTGTGTTAAGTGGAGGCTTGCCTTGTGATGATAGGAGCAAGGTGGCCTGGAAGGCACATGGTCTGGTGGCTATGGTGCATCGTCATGAAGGGCGAGGCCCTTGGATAAAGTGGAAGCTGGCCTTGTGATGATAGGAGCAAGGTGGCCAGGAGTGCACATGGTCTGGTGGCTATGCTGCATTGCCATGCAGGGCGAGTCCCTGGTTTCACAAGTGAACTGGTGGCCTGGGGTGCAGCCTCATCGTGATGGGCTGGTGGCCCAGAGTGCACATGGTCTAGTGGCTATGCTGCATCGTCATGAAGGGGAGGCCCTGGTGCTACAAGCGGACCGGCTGCCTGGGGGCAACCTCACCATGGCATAGATGGCCTGGAGTGCACATGGTCTGGTGGCTGTGCTGCATCATCAGTAAGGGTATTGGCCCTGGCTTACAGGCAGAGGCTGACCTTGCAGTGATAAGAGTAAGGTGGCCTGGAGTGTGGATAGTCTTGTGGCTATTCTGCACTGCCAATTGGCACAATTTTGGGGACTCCGCTAGATGTTAAGGCAGCCAGTTGCCTAGGGTGCAGCTGGTCTTGTCTGCAATAGCGCTGTGCCAGGTGTGGCATGGCCTGGGGGTTTCTAGGTCCTTGTGCTGGTTGAGATTAGGCGCCACTTGGCAGCTTTCAATTGCCATGGAAGGAGGTTTGGACCTCTTCTTGTTGCACCCTGATATACGGGTCGGGTTAATGGACCTGTATAGGGAGGACAGGGTGCACCTCTTTAACAAGGGCAACGCTATATTTTGGGCAGATTTGAGGCGAGGGTGCTGTTGGCACTGGATCGCTTGGTGGGGGCGAAGGCCTAAGCAGAGGCTTGGCCTTTGCTATGGCGGGGTAGCGCGATCAGGAAGTTGAAATCGGTGAGCACCTGGGCATTGTTATAAAGGAATTAAAGGGTCCTCCATGAACGGCTTTCGGGCCTTTGCGGCTCAAGGCCGGGAAGGGGTGATCTTCCTTAGAACAATCTGGCCCAGCCTATCTTAGCAGGCCTTTGCGGCTTCTGGGGTGGTGGGCCAGGGGTTCTCTGAAACATGCCAAACCGCTGGTCGAGAGCCACATTGGGTGGCTCAAGATTGGGGAAGGTGCATCGCCCAGAAGGTGATGAAGGTGGTCAGGAGTTTGACACCTGTCATATTCCTCAGTACATTTTAGCAGCCCCTCGCCAGTTGTTTGATTATAAATAATTAATAAAGTGGCCCTTGTTAAATCCATATTGGTGTCCGTCTCTTCATTCCGATTGTGGGGGCAATGTTCAGCGCACAGTGAGGGACACCAAATATACTCCTTAGGAATCTGGATTGAATGACTTCTAGGGGGTGTATGTCTTTATATAAACAAATTTGTGAGCTGTATAAAAGGTTGGATAGTACTTTGGCTTTAAAAAGTTCGATGGTATAAGGAATATGTGAACCCCCTTTCAAAAGAAGAATCTCAGGATGGCTGATTCCACTCTTTGAGTGCTCTCAGTAGTCTGAATTAACTGGGCTTTTCACAAGCCTGTAGATTGAAGCACTACACCAAGATATTTAAAGACCTTCACTTGTTCATTCTCCATGCCCAATGATCTGCTATTTATATTTAATATGTTTCTTAGAGAAAATGAGGGTTTTAGTCTTTTGAAAATTTATTATTGTTTATCCTTGCAGTATACCATAAAGTAACAGAGGGGCTCTTCTGAGTGGGACAAGATGGCCATATCATCTTCATATAAGTAAGGCAGGTATGGGTCTACCAATCTTGGTGGGTAGAATTCTGGTTTGCTCAGTGCTTGAACATTGAATTAATATAGAAATTAAATAGAAGGTGGGCCTTGCTTCACTCCGTTTTTACCAGGAATCCTGTGCAAGAGATGACTTTACTGCCAGTAAATTATTCTCATACAGCATACAAATAAGGGTGAGTAGCCTACACTCGATTGATGAGGCCTCTAGTTTAGCCCATAATCTGTCTCTGGCAATGTTCTCAAAGGCCATTTTGCAGTCAACAAAGGCTACATAGAGCACCCCATGGGGTCTGGAAATATATTTCATTGCCAGGTGGTGTAGAACTAGGCATTGGTCTAAATTTGGAGTGGCTAGGTCTAAAGCCCATTTATTCTTTGGCCCTGATGTTCTCTTTACCTAGCCAGTCCTAGAGTTCCCAGTACAGGTGCCTTGCATATAGCTTGTTCACTATGCTGAGTAAACTAATTGGGCAGTAATTGGATGGATTAGATTTCTCCTTTTTTGTGTATTGGTACAACAATGGCCAAGCCCCACTCATTAGGAACCTGTGGTGTCTGGTCAATCATTGTAAAAAGAGTGGCCAGGACTGGTGCTCACCACTCAGCATTCATCTTTTTTTAAATATTGTTTATATTTGTTTTTTTAAAAAAATTCAGAGTAATTACATCTTCCACTCTTTTAGTAATATTTGCAGAGCATTCCACATTCCATATGAGATGGAACAGCAAGAATATATTTTGAACTGTCATATTGCTATTAGCCAATATAAATAACAAATGTAACTTAACTTAATACAGTGTTCTATGATATTTTCCTTCAAACAATCAACCAAAATTTTTATCTTTTAACCATCTGTAGAAAGCAAACCAATAGTTGTCAAATACCTCAGGACTTTTTTCTTGAATAATAAAGGTTGATTTCTCCATTTCTGCTACATCAAATAATTTATGAATAAGTTCTTCCTTGGTAGGGATATTTTCATTTTTCCATCCTTTGGCAAATAGAATCCTAGCTGCGGTCAAGATTTGCATAATTAAATAAATCTCATTATTCTTAAACGTATCAGGAATAACATTCAATAGAAAGCATTCTGGTCTTAAGGATATTTTTTTAACTAGCATCTCCTCAGTAATCTCTTTTGTCGTCCAAAAATCTTTAGCTTTATTACATTGCCACCACATATGGAAATAAGCACCATTGCTTTGTTTACATTTCCAAAAATATTTCCCTATATTCACATTGAATTTATTTAATCTTGCTGGAGAGATATGCCATCTATGAAACATTTTGAGAATATTCTCTTTAAAGGCACTTGTTCTAACAAATTTTATATTTCTTGACCAGATCTTATCCCATTTATCTAAATCTAAATTTCATCCTGGGTCTTGAGCCCAGGCTATCATTGGGGGTTTCACCCATTTATCCTGCATCTTCCATTCAAGTGAGAAGTTATATGCTTTTAAAATGAATTTTTCATTAGTACCTAGCCATATCTTTCCGTCTGCTTTTCATAAAACCCAACTTTTTTGTCTATTGATCATCTCAATAATAATTGTGTTTTCTCCCACCAGGTCATGCTTTTACCTTGTTTTTTAAATATGTCTTCAGGAACCAAGTTTCCATTTGTATCAAGGAGGTCCTCATATCTCCATTTAGTATACTTAATATAAAGGGGGGGGGGGTTAACAAAGGCTTCCATAGGAGATATCCATCTAGGCATTTTTGTATAATACTTTTTCTTTATCTCTTCCCATATTTTATATAACGCACCTCTGATTGTATTCTGTTTAAAGTAGCTATGTATAGATGCTTTGTTATACCAAAGGTATGCATGCCAACCCATCAATAAGTCGTGGCCCTCAAGTTTAAGCAGTCTTGAATCTTCCAAAGTAATCCACTCCTTTATCCAGGACACTGATGCCACTTTATAGTAAGTGGTCCAATCTGATAAAGCTAACCCTCTTCTTTCTTTTCTTTCTTGTAGATATTTTAGCTTTATCCTTGGTCTTTTTTGTTGCCATATAAAATCTCTTAGGAGTTTTTCAAGTTCTTTAAAGAAGGTCATTTCTTAAATTAGGTATATTGAAAAAATTGAAAAAGAAATAATATACGAGACAAGACATTCATTTTAATAGTCGCTATTCTCCTGAGTAATAATATGTGTAATGTTTTCCATGCTTCTAAATCCTTCTTTATTTCTAAAATTAATTTTTTGTAATTGTCATTAAATAGAGAACAGCATCTATTTGATAAAAAGATTCCTAATTATTTGACTTTCTTATGTGCTTCAAATCCAGAAGTTTCTTGCTTTTGTATCCTTCGTTTCTCTTCACAATTTTTCATTAGTATCTTTGTTTTATTTTTGTTTACCTTAAGCCCTGCTACTTTACCATATTCATGAATTGTATTGAGTAATAGTTCTAATGATGGTTGAGGTTCTTCTAATATAAAAACCATGTCATCTACAAACGCCTGTATTTTAAATTGTTCAACTTTTACTTGAAGTCCTTTAATTTCCTTTTTGTTCCTAATCAGCTCTAATAATGTTTCTAACCCCAAAATAAACAATAACGGAGACAGAGGGCAGCCTTGCCTTGTACCTTTTTGAATCTCAATATTTTGGGTTAGAGCTCCATTTATAATTATCCTGGCCAACTGCTTGTCGTATATTGCTTTAATCATCGTTAAAAAAAAAATTCTGCATTCCCATCTTCTTAATTTTTCCAACAAAAAGCTCCAATTTAAGTTATCGAATACTTTTTCTGCATCTATGAATATCAAGGCAATACTTTTTTCTGGGTGTTGTTTGTAAAGTTCCATGACATTCAATATTGTTCTTACATTATTTTTAATCTGCCTCTTTGGTAAGAAGCCTGCTTGGTCTCTATGGATAACTTGCAGTAACACCCTTCTTAATCTTCGTGCTAAGATATAAGTGTATATTTTATAATCCACGTTGAGGAGGGATATTGGTCTGTAATTTTGGATTTCATTTTTTTCTGTCCCTTGTTTGTGTTTTAGTGTAATTTGGGCTTCTTTCCATGAATGTGGCACTTGACCTCTATCCATAATGTTGTTTATTATCTCATCTTCATAGATTTTATAAAATTCTGAGGGAATCCCATCTGGTCCATGTGTTTTCCTATTTTTTTGGTTTCTTATTGCTTTAGTTATTTCACACATAGATATTAGTTCATTTTCTTTTGTTTTTCTTTGATCTTCAGTAAATTTCTTCTCTGTATATTTTTCAAAGAAAAGTTTTTATACTATCTTGATGTATTTCTTCATGCTGTTATAATCTCTTATAAAACTGTTCCACAACTTTTAAAAAATCTTTTAAAGCATATTTTTTCTCCTTCCTTATTTTTTAAATTCTTTATAATTTTCTTATCTCTTTCTGTTCTTAATTTATAAGCAAGCCATCTTGTTGGCTTGTTGGCATTTTCAAAATGATATTGTCTTGTATAATTTATCTTCTTTGTGGTTTTCTGAGTTAGAATACAGTTTAGCCGGTGTTGTAGGTTTTTAATTTTATTTTTTTACAAATTGTAGGCTGAGTAAAGACTGGCAGTTTGCTCCGGTAGCCAGTCGTGGCAAAAAAAGCCCCGGAATAGACTGTTCCGGGTTTTCCCATTCATACAGCCCGGGCCGCTGCTGGAAAATACAGGGTGGAGCTGGGCAGGAGTGTTCAGACTGCCACGCCAGGGGGCACGCTGTATTCAGTGTTTCCCCATTAATTCGGCTGTGGGTGTATGGGTGTATGTGTGCATGAGTGCTCATGCGCTCATGTGCATAAGCGCATAACCACATTTTGCCGATTGGGGGAGGACCCCACAGCGCCGGCACCACATTGTGCAGTAGAACGGAGCACGGCCAATCATATCGCTGCTGCCTTCTGCCCAATGCGGGTTGCTCCCGGCTTTTCAGCTGCGTGTTCAAACTTCCCAAAAGCAGAGAAACGCGTGACACATGCGGGCTTTCAGATTTGCTACCAGTTTTATGAGGTATCTTTTTAATCTGGCAGTGAAGCGCAACAGCATGGGTTGGCTATGGGTGGGGGACACCAGGCAGATGTGCCTGTGTGAATGCCCAATTTACTCCAGAATTGAATCGTCGCTGGCCCAGGTCCCTACTGGGGCAAATTGCCAGCCTGAACTCAGCCATAGATTTGGATCTGTTGTCTTCATTTTAATTTCTTCTCTCTTTATTTTTTCTTGAATTTGGTTGATCTTCTGATTTTCCTGTTTTCTTTTCCATGCGTTCTGTCTGATAAACCACCCCCTAGCATAGGCTTTAAAAGTATTCCAAGTTGTTTCTATGGAGACTTCTGGCTGGATATTTTCTTTAAAGAAGTTTTGAAATTCCATTTTGGATTCTGTTATAAATTTTTTGTCTTTAAGGTGGAGTGTATTCATAGTCCATCTTTTTTCTTCTTGGTGTATCTAACAGAGTCCACATAATTGGACTGTGGTCTGCCAAGGTGGCTGGGAAGAGCAGACATTGAGGCATCTTCCCAAGCTGGGGGACACAGATGCCCCAAACATTAACACATCAAAAGCTCTGCTGACATGGTTTCAGTCACATCAGCAATGCCTGCAACTGGATATTTGGGCACACCCCTTCAACCCTCTCATAATTGGGTAAATGGCCATATTCAATTATGATGGGAAAGGGAGGGAGTTGTGATTACCCTTTGGGAAGAGAGGGAGAGCTTTCTTGGAAACAGAGGTCCTTTCTGAGAGACAGTTCCCCTTTGGATTACATACCTGCAACATGGAATTTTACTAGTGGGCAGAAAAGCTGGACTTAACTGCCCACAGCAATCATGTGGTTCCTATTCAAGATTCCCTGGACAATGGACTTTGAATTACCTGGTATCTCTGAATAACTGGTAACTATGAATACCTCTATGTGTAGTTAGAGCTGAACAAGCTATAGATATTCTTTGTTTTCCTACCTCTGCAAGTCTTACGATATATGCATGCTTTTGCACTGAATAAAAGATAATATCTGATCAATATTATCTGAGTCTGCTTCTTATGTCACAACCTGAGTCTAAGACTGGATCTGGTGCCTAAGCTGTTCGCCTAGAAGACTACCACTGTGTGTTAATTAATTATCTGCAGCTCTGGCACAGAGCTGGTAAGTTGCTGAGTCCTCTAGACCAGGCAGGAGTTTAGATCTCTGCTCCAAAGCCTTGGTGAGGGCCTTTCTGATGTAAGAGCTCTTGGTGGCAGACTACTGATTTAGTGTTCCTGAAGCATATGGGATTTTGGTATCTCTCATTCCTGGACTGGGATGAGGGAGAAGTAAGATCTTGTACATGCTGGCAGAGTATCAGGAATTGTGCCTCTTACCCCTGGATTGGGTTTTGAGAGGTTCCAAACCTGTACACTATACAAAAAGAAAAACTTAATCAACATGTTTTTTTAATAGTCCCCCACACACACTTCTTTCTTCTTTCCTTCTTTTCTTTTTTCTTCTTTCTTCTGGAAATCAATTTTCTTTCCTCAGTCTTTCTTCAACCTATATGGCTTCTAATTATTTTCTTTCAACCCCACTGTTGTTGTTGTTTTTTTTAAGTTAGTAACACAGTTCTTAAGGGCTAACAAATTGGGGTTGTCTCTACCAGACTAATATAGCAGAAATTAAGAGGGTGATTGTTATTTTTTAAAGACCTTTGAGTATGTATCCTTAGTCTTAGTTATTTAGTCCTTTGATCCTTCAGTGCCTTGCTGTCTGAGCTTGCCTTGTAGGTCTTCTAAGTTTTCCCCATTAAACCTTTAAGCCAGCCACTTCCCAATCCAATCCAAAGCCTTTTATTGGCATATATATAAAGATACAATATTCTAAATACAAAATCAAGAACAGTGAAATTAAAATTGCAGAGTTACATCACAGAGTGACAACATAGTAAGAGTAGCATCATAATAAAACCTAGTTCATAATATCACTTATCAGGCCATAAAACCATGGCACACTGGCCACTTCCAAGAATCTTTAGTTATATGTAGTCAGCCAGGCAGCCAGGCAGCCAGGTAAAAAGGAAGTTTTAAAGTACTTCCCTGCCACCAAGTCCTTCAAATTGCAGCCATATAAAGTAACAGACAGACTGTGAACTCCACTTTGCCACTTCAATATCTTTTGAATTTCACAGTCAATCAGTATTAGTGATGCTCAGTATCTATGTCCCATAAATAGAAGCAGCTTTGTAAATTTAAGGCAATCCAAGGAAATAAACAGAACTCACAGTGCTCGCCTTTATGGGGAAGTCTCTGTCTAAGGTTCAGGTCTTCAGCATTTACCCAGCTGGAGGAGCCTCATTGGGTGTTGTCCCACCTCCTGCGCTGGAGCTGCTGCTTGCTGCCACCACCAAAATGAAGCTCCTTGCTGCAAGTGCCTTCCTTGGCACTTGTTTGGGACACTTGGTACCTCCGGATGGAGTGTGAAAAATGGTTGAAGGCCAGGAGCTAACCTGACTGTGCCCACCGCCACCACAACTGGAACTGGATCACCACTCAGTGTTCATCTTAATAAACACTGGTGTTATCATGTCATGCCCTGAGCCTTTCTCTATCTCAAGTATACCAACTAGCCTCTTTACACTTTAGTTGTTGAACTGGGAGCCCAGAAGGGAGGATTCCAATGTTGACATTATACTGGACCTCAGTGTGGCTCTGCAGCGTAAAGTGTGTGAAAATATGTCTCCCAAGTGTTGGCAGGGACTGTGCAGAATAACTTGGGAGCTTCTGCCTGAAATCCTCCTGCGATGATATGCCAGAAGAGGGAGGAATCTTTGGCTTTGGCTGCCTGAATAAATTGAAGCCAGAATGCCCTTTGGGTATATCTCTTTTTGATTCAATTAACATTTTGTATTATCTCCTTTGGACTTGTAATTCTGCGGGGAGGGGGAGGGATTCTGGTATTGCTCCACCTGTAATGGCTGAACTGAGATATTAGTTGGTTCTTAGCTGTAATGCACTTGTGATTGAACCAAGGTTTCAAAACGTGTCTTGCTTTTGGGCAATCAGGATAAGAGGGCTTTTCACTGCTGCCTCATATCATCCACATATTAATTTTACATAGAGCTAAGTGGCTTGAGTCATGTGACTTCACCATTATCATCTTAGTGTGCAACTGGGAGTGTGTGTGAGGCTTGTGTGAGCTGAGGAATTCTGTAGTGTGTTTAATTACCTTCGCAGCAGTGTTCCCTCTAAGCTGAGTTAGTGTGAGCTAGCTCACAGTTTTTTAGCCTCTTTTGTCTTAGGTCAGGAAGTATGGCCACAGAGCAAACTAATTTATACAGTAGCCAAATCACTCACACAACATTAATGCCAGTAGCTCACAATGTAGAATTTTTGCTCACAAGACTCCATGGCTTAGAGGGAGCATTGCTTCCCCATCGATTTGATTCTTTTATAGGCAGAATCTGGTGTCAGTTATGTAGGGAACTTCTCAGCTAGAGGAACTATCTGTTCCCTAGTTTTTAGAGACAGAGCAATTGGTAAATTATCACTACCAAAGCATGTTCCCACTTTTAAGTGGACCACTGAACCCAGCAGGTCACATGAAATCACAACTAGATCAATGGTGCTGGCCCCGCATCCTGACCACCAGGGATTTTTTTGTAGCAGGAACTCCTTTGCATATTAGGTGACACGCCCCTAATGTAGCCAGTCCTCCAAGAGCTTACAGTAGCCCCTGTAAGAAGACCTCTGTAAGCTCTAAGAGGATTGGCTACATTAGGGGTATGCCACCTAATATACAAAGGAGTTCCTGCTACAAAAAGAGCCCTGCTGACCACTATGTAAACTCCCCAGGGATATCTCCCATAACTGCACCATCCAGGATGTGGAGGTCTGATCTTTGAGTTGAGTTAAACAGAGCCCTTTCTAGTTTGATATTATAACTTTAGCCTGCCTAGGGAGTACGGCAACTATTGTCTCGTGTGGTGGTGGTGGTGGGGCTAGAGTGCAGCTCTATTATTGTGAGTTAAGTGCAGCATCAGAGGGACAAATTTCAAGACTGAAGTCACCTGCTACTATTACAGAAGTGTTAGGAAACATTAGTAGTAGTTTGGCTACATATTCTTTGAGATTAGACCAATACTTACACCCTCAATTTCCCACAAGGGGGAAATATAAACATTTGTAACCAGGAAATTGCAGAGGCTGAATTTTACAATTAGGGCCTGAGTGCATGGTTCACAAGGATTTAATCTGGTGACTGTGGTTCGAAGTTTTGTGGACATGAAAGTGACCAAACCCCTTCTTGATCTGCCCTTCTTCCCCCTGACATGAACATGAAGTTCACATGTGGTGTATCCATTGAACAACATTGTTTCCCTGGCCCAAGTTTCTTGAAACAATATGATGTCAAATGAAGTTACAGATTCTTCAAAGGAGGCATCAGCTCTCCTGGAGGGCCAGCCTGCAATGTTCCAAGTGAGGACTTTGATATTACCTTAAAGTAAATTAATGTCAATTTAAAGGGGTCAGGGAATCTCATAATTGGGTGAGCGGTCTAAGATGGTTTCTGCAACATCTGGGAGCATACCTTAACTTATAGAGATGCTTTGATCTTTGCTTTGTGGAATAAGAGACTCCTGTGAGGGTTGATAGAATTCTAGTATGGTAGCTGTCTGAGGGTCTATGGGTCAGGCTGCCAAGTCCTGTTCTCTTGTGTAATGGATGGGGTTGAACTGTTGCAGGACATCTCTCACCTTGCTGGCCTTTAATTAAGGTGTTCTGCAGCCAGCCACGGGTTCCCCCTTTGATGCATCAGCTTTGCAAGAGGTTGTCAGAACTGGAGCTGGCACCTTTGATGGAGTAAAGATGGAAATCAACTTGTCAAGTTCATGAGGGAACTTCAAACCATTGTCAGTGTCAGGGATGGAGGAGAAGTGGAGCCTCTAGCATTCTCCATGTGTTTTATTCTTTATTTATTTATTGAATTTGATTTGGAAGCCATCATGCATATAGGTACTTCAATAATGTATGATGTGCACGCATAACATCCATTGCTACCCTGCAAAAGTTGAATATAATTAGTACCATTGGAAGTAATGTAACAGGTTACTTATAATTTTCTAAAGTAATTTGCTTTCAATTAGACATTTAGTGTAATCCACTTGGCTGTAGCCAAATTATAGCCAATGTCTGTGCTGTCCTTCTGGAACTATGATTTGCCCCCCTTGCAAAGTATATATATGTATACATATGTAAGCCTTTAAGTGAGTTTCTGTATGGGAGGGCCTCACTTATTGCTATCTCTGTGTAGTTTCAAGTTCGTGTGAAGCAATAAAGAAGCCTGTTGCTGAAGATGCCAGAGATTCCACTCTGCTAACTGGATCGGTAGGCTTAATCCTACACAGGAGACCTCAGAGGATATTACACCTCTATAAATTGTTTGTGATACTGCAGCCTCATTGTTTTTTTAAAGTGGTATGACTTTTCTCCCCATAAGTACTTCTGTAATTTTGGTGCATCTGACTTGAGCATTTCTCCCTACCCCAGATTTCCCCTGAATCTGATGAGATTTTTCAAGATCACTGTCATTTCTATGACATGTAAGTGGTCTTGAAAGAAATCCCCATTTAGCTATTATGAATATGAACATGGCAGAGTACTTAAAGGGGGTAAGGGGTAATGAAAGGAAGTAATTATTGATTAACAAAAGTCATTTTCAGATATTTTTATTTTCTTAAATTGTTTACGCATGTCTGATGCTCACAATTTATGTATATACTAAAAGATATGCACAGAGATATGCAGACTTGCCAATAGAGTGATGGAGGTTATTGTTGGTTAAGGGAAAATCATTGCTTTCTGTGGTCATAGATTCAGAGTAGTTAGCTGTGTTAGTCTGTTGCTGCAAAATAGTAAAAAGTAAAAATCCCAATAGCACCTTTGTATTCATATGGCACTTTCTGCATCCTCTCCCCGCTCCCCTTACCACCTATCTATCTCTGGCCAGTTTGTTCATACCTTCCATGCATCTGATGAGGAGAACTGTGTTTCTTGAAAGCTTGTGCTACAATAAAGTTTGTTAGTCTTAAAGGTGCTACTGGGCTTTTTTACTATATTGCTTTCTGTGAAACCCATGTGAGAAGGAGGCAAATCCTCAAAGAGGGGAAGGCTGGATACTGATACTTATGAGATCTCCCCCCCTAACTGGGATCTCCATAGCTATTAACCCCTAAAGATTCTCTGGCTAAACTGCCAGAGGCCTGGATAAAATATCTACCTTGGTATTAAATTGAGGGCCCCTGGAACTGTCAGGATGTTTCCTGGGCACTCTAAAAAAAGTGGTGAAAAGCTCTATGGAGAACATTAATAAAAAGTTATTTTGATTCAAGCCCCTACAACTCCTTTATGTCCTAGTTAGGAGTAATTGACTCAAGCTTGCTGGATAATAACTGAAGCTCCTGATTTTGCCCAAATCCCTCCCTAACTTGATTCAATGGCGCTCCGAGGCAGAATTTCCATTCCTGCTGCAGCCCTGGTCAGCCTGAGTACATATCACTGGCTTTCCAACTTCATTTTATAACTCTGTAACTAGTCTCATAACAACTTTAGCCATTATTTTCAAACTCTCCAGTAAGATTTCAGACTGCTACCCTAAATCCAATCCCATCCAAGCAAAACTACTGCCTCCCTATTGATCTAATTAAATGTGTACAAAATCATCCTCCAGACCTCCTACCTTTGTAGCTGGTTTTTGGATCAAGCCTGCTTCCCCAGGCTTATTCTGGAACTTCACCTCCAGATTTGCTTTTCATCACCCACCCCCAGACTGGACTCTTACCCATAATCTCTCTTCAGGATCAGGCTTATTTCTTTTCTTCCGTTAATTTTCCCCCAAACATCCCCTAGTTTGCCTTATTCCTATCTAGTTTCCCCTTCCCCAGTTCCCCCTCCCCCAGCACACCATAGCTCATAGGTAGGTAGGCTTATACAAAGGTTTTGTATTTGCTACTGTACACAGCCATTTTTTCACTGTCTAATTCTGCTGTTCTTGCCATTCCATTTTCCATTCTGTATCTTATTGGGGAATATTTTTCTCATTTAAGAGTTATTTTCTCCCTTGTTCTTTTGAAGTGCTGCCCTGAACTGGAACCCCAGTATACACAGGAAGAAGACTCCAGTGTTTATGACCCAGGTGACATGTGCTGGTTCTACACATATAAAGAACACTTTGCATGTTATAGCCTCTGCATGGATACCTATTTGGGTAACACTACAGCCAGGCTTCCTATGAAATAAGTGCACAATGACATAGAATGGCATTCTTAATTAGGACTAACCACTGAGTCAAGATCATTTTCTTTGTTTGAAGACACGAAGGAGAAAGCTTTAAAGTTTCTTCTCCTGAACAATAGCTACAAATGACTGACTCTGAGGAAAAATAAAGCTATTCCCCCTCCAGACAAGTCTGTTTGATGACTATCACCACCTACGTAAGGCATTTGACACTTTAACAAAGGGTTCATTTCTCTCAGCTGTTGCAGCAGAGACGAAAATGTTCAAAAGGTGGGTAGAAATGCTTTCATATAAAGAATGGCTCATTAACTAGAAATGAATTCAATGACATTAGATTTTACAGGTTTCACAGTTCCAGGCAGTTTCCAAAATGATCTGTTGCACTAGGTATAATGGGAGATTTATCTTTGCTGTCTGAGCAATAATGCAAAACCATTTATTGCTTCTCCTGCAATAAGATATTTCTAAAAGTTTAATAAAAAATCTCATTACTGTTTTCTTAACCTGAGGTGCAATCTTTAGATACCATGTCTGCCAACATTATGGGTAGTATAATAGTAAACTGAAGCCTATGAGCACTTGTGAAACAAATTTATTTAAGATAATTTCAGACAATGTCAAAGGTCTATGCCCAGATACTTCTTTTCCTTTCTTTTTTCAGATTAAAGTTCAAAGCATTGTTTGAAGTGTGTGAAAATGCATTCAAACTTCACTAATGTGAAATGAAGGTGTAAAGCATGATCCTGTAACCACTGTTTAGACAACACTTTAAACATGGAAATAGTACCTGCATAAGACTGCCAAAATGTTGCCTGTTGACAAAATCAAACAAAGCAAATAAAGGTCAAACTAGTTCCGAATCTGGGAATTTTGTGATGGAATCCTCCCACTATTTGTTGAAATACAAACAGAAGATATGCGGTACCTGATTTGGATCAGGGCAATAAAGAGGGAAAGAGATTCAACTCTTTACCTGTCATGCAATTTGGTGACTGTAAGGGCTCCTACCCAGCTATTTTTAGCTATTTCACAATGCTGAGAGGACCTGATCATGGGTCTTTTAGCATGAGACTGATCAATGCTGGTAATTTTGGGGATGCTACAAAATAAACAAAAACAAAAAAACCAAAAAAAAATAAATAAAATCCCCCAGAAGCACTAAATAAGAATGGAGGTTCATTATATTATAAACTAAAATGAAAGACATTTCATTTGTAGAACTTGTGGTTTACACAAATTATAATGAATGTTTTCTATTCCATGTGAAGGCAAGATTATCATCACAATTCAAGATGCCTGTTTTCTCTAAGGCAGTTGGAACCAACTCCATCATATTATGCTTCTAATTCTGAAGCTATGTTCACTACTGTTACCAATTGATTGTTCTATTGATTAATTTGGTATTTAATGTATTAGAAGCATTTGAAGTGTTTCACATATATAATCTCACTATCTGAGAGTATGTGTGGAATGTGAGTGCAACTGTTTATACAGGATAAGTGGTGAATGACTACCAGTTCCAAATTCTGTTCTCAGCTAACATCACCTATGATTTCTTTGGGTCAGTCACAGTTCTCTCAGAGCTGTTCTCTCAAGAGCAGTTCTCTCAGAGCTCTCCCAGCCTCACCTACCTCACAGGGTGTCTGTTGTGGGAAGGAGGAAGGGAAGGAGATAATTTTCCTATGGGAAGGTTTATTGTGGGATGAAGGTTTGCTGTTTATGACTCCGATTCCAAAAACAGTAGAGACAATAAATAAGCTGCCTTGAGGCTCTGAGTGAAAGGCAGAGTACAAATCCTCCTCCTCCTCTTCTTTGGCCTGTGTTTCTTCCTCCCCCATGTTTTTTTTACAGTGCCTCATCTGAACTGCCTCCACCCTTCTAGTTCTGTCCAGCCATTTAGTGCATTTCAGGAATATATTTTATGTTACTTTTGCAACATGGATAATTGGTCTGATATGCTGAACATGTAAATATGACTTAAAAACTATCCCATGAACATTATAAAATATGTTCCCCACCCCCGATATGCAGACTATATTCAGTAGCATAATATGTGAACCAGTCCCAGTCTGAGCCAAGAGAAAGGGTACAATAAGCAGAGGAGCCATCTTCTAAAAGTCTCCTACAGCCCAGAAGCTGTCCCAGCCAGGATCTACATGCCTCAGTGAGAGATCTCCCCGAGTCATGAAAATGCTGGGTCTGACTTCTTCTGCAGCACAGTTTAAACCATGTTGCAGGAGAAGCTGTCCTAACCAGGATCTGCAGTCTCCCCAAGGCACACAAATCCTGGGTCTGAGTAATCTCCCCAGGCACACAGATCCTGGTTCCATGGTGGTATTGGGATACCAAACTTTTTCTGGGTCTAATAGACCTGAACCTAAAAATACTGATTTTTTAAAAAAATTGCCACACCCCTAGCCAGAATATCAAGTGCTTAGACCTCATGCAGTAGTGCTAATGAATGTGGCTGGTAGTTCAGCAGCAAATTACAGTACATGCTTCCATGGCTGGACTTCATGTAAAACATAACTGACTGTGCAACTTGGCTAACGAGTCCCATTCAAATTTGTAGGGACTGCTCAGGGTGTACAGAACCTATTTGAGGATCTTGATTTGTTGTTGCTGCTGCATCTTTGATATTCCTTGGACTGGATGTAGTGAAGAAACTGTCAAATTCACCACAAAATTTTCCTTTAAGAGAATTTTGCTGGCAGCTCTAAGCAAAGTCTCTGACCTATTTTTCTCTACCAACTAAGATAAACTTTTTTTAAAAAAAATAGCTCACAATACTTGAGGTCTGAGTTTACATGCCCATAGGAAGCTGATGGGAAGTGGCCAGTCCTTCATTAGACATCACATTTTCTTTTTATTATAGGGTACCACCATGGAGATGTTCCATGATGATTGTAGGTTCATATGAAGCTACAATAAAGAAATGAGTTTGCCAAACTTAGAAATAATATAATAAATATTTTCATTGTCTTGAAGGAAAACAAATTCTAATTACAGTGGGCCTTCATTAATCTTCAGTTCATTAATTTATACGATAATCCGAATAATTAACTGTCAGCCTTTCCCTCAGGGAAGATTTATAGTTTAAACCGTTGGGAACATCATTATTTGTTAAGACTGTTATAAAACTGTGACTAGAGTTGTGAAAAGCATAAATCAACTTCTTATACAACAGATTGTTTTGGAGGGAATCCAGGGAAAGTTAAGTGTAATGAAGTCCATTTGAAATGGAGGTGGGTTTAACTGAAGTCAATAGGATTTGTCATTAAGTCCATGTGCTTAAATGCCATTGATTTCAATGGGACACAAACACATTTATTGTGATTCCTTTAGTTTTTTGATACTTGCTGAAAAACTTCACCATTATATGGTTCATAGCTTGTATGATAATGGTGCTGACAGTCAATTCTCTTGGGTCAGCTAAAACTTCTCTCTTTTCTTATGATTTCTATATCTATCCAACATTGTTATGTTGATTCCAAGAACAAGTTGAAGGAGCATCTGCCTAAAGCATAGGGAACAAAATAATGAAAGTTGCTGTCTAATTATACAGATGTCCTGATCTGCTTTATAGACTGAGGTCAAATGGGACAAAGTGTCATTACATTAATTAAATGCATTGTTGTCAGTCAGAGAAATTTCACAAGTGATTTAACACCTGATGCCATACTCATCACATGCCTTTTGAATGACTTTCCGTAGCAAACACTGAGGCTGGCACACTTTAGTGTTTGCTTATTAAGAAGCAAGTCAAACAAGATAATAGCTTATAGAGGTGATACCAGTGTATTGAAGTTTGACCAGGGCTTTCATTAGCATTCCATTAAGGGAAGACTTGCCGGTAGTACGCATTTAATTTGTGACAAATCTATGCTGCAAAGCAATCTGTGCAATGTTCAGTTCCATTTAACTCTTTTAGTCACTGGCTGTAACAATCATAGCAGCACAAGTGTTGGCTACCTACCAATCAGTCATTAATTCTAAACAAGAAAATGTTAAAAGTCTACAGTATAATGCTAAATATTATTGTAAATGCATTCAACATGGTATTACCAAAAGTTACATCAAATATAGCTGTTGTTTGTGCATGTGTTTCTTTGGTTCTGACAACCCATTTGGAACACTCTTCCTGTGGATTTGAGGAAGGCACCTGTATTGACCTGATTTTGTAAACATTGTAAGGCAGTGATATTTTTAGGGGCCTTTAGTGGTGACTAAAGATTATGGCTGCAGTCAGATGGGCAGTTTGGCCTGATACAGTTGCTTCCCCCGAATGGATTAAACCGACTGGTTCACACAGCCACATCTGGCAGCCATTCCCCAATTGTACTTATGCCGTCGTAAGATGAGTTGGGGATAGAGTAAATAGACAGTAGATGAATTCTGGTGCTAATGGATGCCTGCACATTCATCTCATGTTGCCGGATGTCTGAATGCAGGGGAGCACAAACAAAATGGACTGGTGGTCTGAACCCATCAATCCATTCCAGGAAGGTTTTCATCCACATAAGCACCCCTATAGGAAACTGTAGCTGAATGCCCCGGAAAGTTGAGTGCGATGTTAGGGGAGGTTACTGGAGTGTAGCAGCCGGTAGGTTAATGGGGGCTGGGAAGCAATTCCTGAAATTCTAGATGGAGGCACCACTTCATTTGAGCACATATACGCATGTGCCAGGGGAACTATCCCCAAAACCATGCTATGTGGTTTACGTGCTGTAAAATTGTGAAAGATCCATCATGGCCCCCACAAAATATAAAGGTTCCTTGGGGTGTGGTATCTGACTGAGATTCTCTGTTCCCAATTGAAATGGAGAGATCTGAGCTGCCTCCAAAGTGCCCCAAGCTGCCAGTCTGACTGCAGCCTAAATTGGGTTTTATGCTGTGAATGACATCTGCGTGGTTTATTGATGCTGCTATCTTTAGAAATGGGATTGTCTATAGTTTGGGTCTGTTTGCCGGAATGGTTGGCCTTTGTAAACTACCTGAGCCACTGCAACTGGTAGGAAAGGTAATTCAAACTAACGCATTCTGAGCATATCTCTGCAGATTTCGGTGCATGATAAAGTTACTAATCACCACATACCCAACTTCAAATCCACCCAAATTTACCCTTATTACCCATCTCAATTTCAGGAATTTCTGGACTACTAAGAATCACTCTATCATGTTAAATTCTTCCTGCATTTTCCAAAGACACATTCTGCTCAAAACAACTTGATTGTTGGAGTGGACTGCATTCTTGGAAAGACAGCGTGACAGTGTGATCTGAACCATGGAATTATCCTATTAAGAGCATGATGGTATTTATGATTTTTCTGTAAAATTGCTGTTGTTATTATTTTGTAAGGCTCCATAGTAGCCGGGACGCTACTCACGAATGCTACTGAACGCTATTTTGCTTCAATATTTATCTTCGTTTGGAGAAAGAGAGATTATCAAAATGGTAGAGCATTCCGGAGACCACCGTCAACAATTATTAAATAACCAAAAGAATAGTGTATTTTGTTAAACGATTGATACAACAAGAATGTATACAGTTTTTGTGATTTGTAAAACTTAGATAAAAATTGGCTTAGCATACTTTCACAGTGTTTTGTTGTCTTGAATTGTTGGAAGGTGTTTATGTTACTGTGACTATCTTTAGAACCTATAAAGGAATCCTAAACATAAATTAGGATTCTTTCCCCTCCCTGCTTAGAGTCAAAACCAGCCATTCTATGCAGTTTAGGTTCGGTTCTTCTGATAAATTAGTGTAGGTATCTCCCCAGCTTGTGTATATTCACCATTTGTTATTTATCACTGACAAAGTGTGAATAATTACAACTTGGATCTACAATTTACCTTGATAGCTAAATCATTAACTTGATATTGTTACTGATAGCTGTACCTTGCTGGAAGAAAATAACCTTAGCAGCTTTATAGTCACCTTCAGGATTGTAATCACTCTTGGTTGTTATAGTTTCCTATTATTGAATGTGAGTGGTATATATAAAATTATTTTTTCTCTTGCATTTTAGAAATTGAAACATTTAATTTGGACTGAATGTTGTGAAAGAACATCTGTGATTGGATAGCTTATATTGTCCAATTTATCATGCTATATTTTTAAAATATTCAAAACAGAAAACATGCCTGTTGTTCTTGTTATTGGGACTTGCTTTCTATCTAGGCCCTATGTGGAATCTCTAATGAGTCATGTCCCTCAATTTGTAATCATGCTGTGGCTTAGGGTGTGATCACATGAGCAGTTTGGCCCGACACAGCCACCAGTCCCCTCCAGATTAAATGGGCGTAATCACACAGCCCCATCTGTCAGCCATTTCCCAGGCATACTCACCCCATCATAGGATGACTTGGAGCCAGGTTAAGAAGGCACTGCATCACGGGTTTCGGTTTCGGCGTCGCGAATGGCGGCCGCTTCTCGGGACGCTCCCGGAGGCGGTTAGCCCATGCGCAGTTAGGGGGGGTCTTCGCATGTGCGAAAGACCCTAGTGAGCCTTAGGCAAGGGCTCCGAACCGGGGGCGCTTGGGGAGTAGCCTCTTTGCCGGCAGACAGCTGGGAAATTGAGGCTTTCTCCCCGCCCCAATCGGCCCCGCTGCGGTGTGCCCGTAATGGGACTTAGCGGCGCCACCGATTTCCAGGAGTGAAGACAGCGCTATGGTTTAAAATAAAAAGAAGAAGTAGCATCGAATCGTGAGTTGAAGATCTATTTTGAAGCGTAAATCGGAGCCCCCCTGCATGCGTATAAGCGTTGGGAGGAGCGAGGAGTTCCCACCCCCTTTGAGAAGCAAGATCTACAAAGGGAGCGCGAAGGGGGGCTGAGAGAAAAAAAAAGTGTTGGTGAAAGTACCGTTGGGGTTGCATGGAAGACTGTGATCATCTTAGCTTCCTGGGGGATGCGGCACGAACTTTTTAAAAGTAAACAAAAAAACAAAATGTCGATACTGGAAAAAGTCCTGCAGACACCGGAAGAGAAGAGAGGAGGGAGTTCCGGTCCAGACAGCCCCCCCAAGAGCTTGCTGTCAATCAACAGGAAAAGGAGATGCTGTGCCCCCTGCTGGAACAATTGCAGAAAATCAACGAAACTCTGTTTAAAATGGATAGTGTTCTCATCAGTCGACAGAAACAGATATTGGAAACAACTAGAAAGATGATGGAGATCGAACAGAAATCGAATCTGATTCTAGGTTTCCAGGGCGTTAAAGAAGAAGAGAAAGAAGATCTCGGATTTACCTTGACAAATGTCTTGGCACCCCTAACTGGCAGTGAAGCGATAAAATTAAAAGAAGAGGTGGATGAGGCTCCCAAAGCCTATTCCGCTTTTATAAAAGAGAATACTCTGCCAGTAGAAGGGGATGTTGAGCATAGCAAGCGACAAACTGGAGATCTAATTTCATCTGAAGAGTTTATGGAGCCCAGGAAGCTTGAAGGCCAGAAGTTTAAGGAAAAAGAGAAAAGAAAGAAGAAGGATTTCATCTTTAAAACACAGAAACTTCTGAAGAGACATGCCAGCAGGGAGGAAGATGCAGTATTCAAAACTGGGACAAGCGAAGAAGACAGCAGCCCAGGGGAAAGTGGTGATGGAATGGAAGACTTCAAAGTTAAAATGGACTCAATCCATAACTGGAAGAGATTTAAAAAGAAGATACTTTGAGGACTGTTCGTGTAACATCTGGAAGGAGCTGTTTAATTACTAACCCCAATGGACTTTACTAACTGCATTAACAGAGTGACTTTGGACTTTGCAATAGTTAAAAAGAAGATCTTCTAACCATGATAGATGCCAAAATTGGTATTGGTTATTAACCTAAACTAACCCTCACTAACAGGAAAAATTTCACTCCATCTTTTTCTTTCTCCATCTGTCTACCCTTCCCGTTTCTTATAAAAAGAATAAAATTCTCTCTTTTTTAAGAGAGTTTTACAAAAAAAAAAAAGAAGAAGGCACTGCATCACAAGTGGTGTTTTTGGTTCCCCACACATTCATTCTGCATGGCTGGATATCTGAACGCGGGGAGTGCATGCAAAACAGATTGGCCATCTGAACCTGGAGGTGTTTTTTGAGGGTTTTTTTATAACTTTATTTTTATTTTACATTTTGACTATGGGCCAGTCTGCATTTAGCATTTGCTCCATTGTTTTACCAAACCCACACTGGAACAGAAAAACATTCTGTTCAAAACCACATTCAACTATCCTGGGGCAACACTGTAGTGACTGCAGAGTCACTCCTGAATGGCCATAAAACGGCCATAAATCTATGCAGGCAGCCACTATAAAACCAGAGATCAAACGAAGTGAAAGTAGCATGCAGTCTGGACACTGCCATAAAATGCAACACTCAAAGTGAAAGTGGCATGCAATGTAGATGGGAATTTCTGTTCCAGTGTGAGTTTGGTAAGACAGCGGAGGAAATGCTAGATGCAGATCGGACCTATATGTACATGCACACATATGTGCCTACCTGCATTTAAAAAACCAACCAGACAGTGTGCTCTGTGGCTGAGATGCTTCAGTAATGTGGATGCTTGACCAGGAGATGGCCATATGAGTAACCCGCAGCAGGGTGTGCTGTCTGGATGATATGCCCCACAACATTTTAAACCAATACAATTAGAGACAGCACCATATCTCACTAAGCCACTAGTGTGATCACACCCTTAGACCTGTACACCAGAAGTAGATACTTCCTGGCATTTCATGACTCTAAGTATGAAACTGCTTGTAATTCAGCACAAGACTATAGTCTTAGCATGGGTTTCATCAATGCTCTGCCAAATAATAGATCACCAAGCTTTCATATGCTCATTTTACTTTTCCTTGGGACTCTTTCATTGTGTCTATAATTCCTTGAAATAACACGTGCTAGTTTGCTTCGGTCTCTAGTTCACTTCTTTCCACATATTTAAAACATGGATAGTCACAGTATCAAAATGATCTATACTATAGTGTATATGGGTTTAGGATATTGTATAGTCCAAAGGATTAGTGCCAAAGTTTAAATGTTGACATTGATCCAGATAATTCTGGTTTAAATCATGGTGTGCTCCCTTCCTGTTTTCAAATAAATCTGGTGAATTCCACATCTAGGGAAACCTTAATAGCACGGAGAAAATTATTATTAATATGTGCAGATGGAACTGTTGTTAAAAGAGCCAAAGATGATTAAACTGTTTGGTGTATTTATTGAGTCACACATGGCACTTGTGGGAAGGAAGAGGAGGAGAAGGAGGAGGAATACCCCGCCCTTCACTATCCAAGGCATTCTCAGAGTGGCTTACAAACTCCTTTCCCTTCCCCTCCCCACAACAAACACCCTGTGAGGTAGGTGGGGCTGAGAGAGCTCTAGCAGAAACTGCTCTTTTTCAAGAACAGCTGTGCATGTGGAACCAATTTTTCCAAGATTTACTCTTTTCAATTAAACAGAAGAATGAGGAAAGAGCATAGGAATATTTTATTCTTTCCACAACTCTTTCTCCTTAGCACCATAAGAAGCAGAGACAGAAATCAGAAGGATCCTTGTTGGACAGACTGGACTTGGTAAGCATAAAAAATCCTGGTCCTCTTAGAACAACAAGCTTCCAAACCACTAACAAGCTATATTTTATGTTATATTAATTTTCCAGCTGTCTGTAGAGGATATCAGGTGATTTAAAGCTTCCTTCTAAGCAGTTTATATTAGTAAAAGAACCCTGAAAATGTTCAAAGAGTAGCCCTAGATTTGCCAGAAATCTGGCTGTTCTTGCAAAAACATCCAAATCTGAAATGGCAGTTGTGATTTCAGTGTGCCTTCAGTCCAGACCTTTCCTACAATATGATTGTATTCACTGCAGTGATTAACAGTAGATTTATGAATTTAAAATATAGAAGGCAATCAGCTGGCACATAACCACATTGTGGATTAGCTTATTAGTTATGCCTTAAATAAGACCTCAGCTCATTTGAGCCAAAATACTTGAATAAGAAGTATTTCAGGAATAGGGCAATGCACAGGAACTCATTAGACTTCCTTAGCAGCATTTCTTGGAAAGTGTCCTCTTACTTTCCTGTAGCCCTTTCCCATGACCCAGAAATACCCATATTTTCAGTACCTTCACAGGTTATTCAACTTATTCCAATTACTTCTGGTTTAGGGGAGGGGGACAATAGTTTTATAGGGTACTGGTAACTTTTCACCTGTCAGGTTTTCCACAATATGATGCTAGTAAAGAGTGGGACCTTTCTCCTTATTCTGTTAATATATGGAAGTCTGTTCTCTCAGGATCTGGGAAGGAGTTCTGCCTATTTGTCTTAAGGAGATCACTGGAAAAAAGCCTTCATTTTATAAATAAATCTACCTTAGTTAGAGGAATACCTTAACTTAATCGAGATGCTGCAATTTTAAAATATAGACCAGGCCATCATAAGTATTTAAATAACTTACAAAATCCTCAAAAGTATACACAGTTCTGGATAGTTTTCATTTGAAATACACTGCATGTTATCAGTATATAAATGAAAATGTGGCTTAATTACATTTTCAGTTAATTTTACTGGATGTATAAACTAGCATATCCTAGAGATTTTTATTAGTAACAATTTTACTCTTAAAACACCCATTTCCCTTTACTCTAAGGTGTATTCTGCTTATGTATTTTACTTAGCTAAATTTTAATCAAAATATTTTTCTAGACAGCAATGGGTTTTTTTTGCAGTTTGTTTGTCATTTACCATGACATTAGGAAAAATACATACCAAATTATACAGACAAGCAGGACACTGGGATACAGGTAGAAATTATTTTAAGTTTCTCATCTATGCTATTTTATTACAACCCCTTCCTCTTTTGATTTTCTTTCTGTCTTGTGTAAATTGAACCAATGGTGATTTATTTTCATAAGAACATAAGAAGAGCTTTCTGGATCAGACCAGTGGTCCATCTAGTCCAGCATCCTGTTTCACACAGTAGCCAATGAGCAGGCCCTTTCTGAACTCTCTTTTTAATCTATGTTCACCGCTGGGTCCTCCAAGCAATTCTGCACTAAAGTCAAATTCAACCTTTTTAATAGTTTTTTCCCCCCATTCTGCACTAAAATTGAGTTCAACCTTCTTTTGATTCCATATTCCCCCATTCTGCATTACATTACCTCCCTTCAGTGGTCAGTCTGGTTTCAGCCTGCTATTGCCTTGAATTATTTGGATGCTGTTTTGCCGTGGACTTAAATTGCCTCAACTAGAATGCTGAGAAAATCCAGGGTGGCAGGCAAATGTGGGAAGGACCCTAGAGGGCAAACATGGCATAGAAACTGAGGCCTTCCCTTGCTTTATTAGTCAGAGGTTTGCTGCCTCCAAATATGGAGGCTGCCTTTAATCACCATGGTTAGTAGCCACGTATCAACCTCTCCTCCTTCAATCTTGCTCTAACCCCTTTGAAAAATACACTCATGGATCTATGCTCATGGCCATCACTAAATCCCCAGCAGTGAATTCAGGCTTAGCCACTTATTGAGTATGGAAGTATATCTTTATTTCTAGTTTGAACCTATTTCCCCAACAATATCATTGGATTCCTTCAAGTTCCAGTGTTATGAGAGAAGGAAAAAAGCTCCTGCTATCCACTTTCTCCACCTCATGCATAACTACCTTGCTCTCACCAGGCTGAACTTTATTTGCCACATGCTTGCTTACTCACCCGATTTAGAGAGATCCTTCCCTAGCTCTTTACAATCCGCCTTGGTTTTCACTATCCTGAATCATTTGGTATCATCTGCAAACTTGGTTACTCAGGTCCATTTCCAAATCATTTATGAACAGATAAAAGAGCCCCAGTATCAATACCAATATTTGTGGGACCTACTGTCAACTCCTCTCCATTGTGAGAACTGTCCATTTATTCCTACTTTCTCTTTCCTGCCATTTAACAGTCTTTAAATCCACAAAACAACATGTGCTCATGTCCCATGATTGCTAAACTTACTCAGGAGTCTTTTGAACAAAGTTTGAATCCAGTGGTACCTTTAAAACCAACAAAGTTTAATTCTGGTATAAGCTTACATGTGCATGCCCACTTCATCAGATACATTGAAACAGTTTTCCTCAAGCCCTACATATAGGTAGAGAGAGCATGGGTGGGGTTAGTTGCCAAGAAGAGCTAGTTAGAGTCAAGTTACATAAGTAACTTTGTGATAAGTATGACCTGGATAGCCCAGGAAAGCCTCATCAGATCTCAGAAGCTAAGCAGCCCCCCCCCCGCAAGTACTTGGGAAGGGAGACCTCCAAGGAATACTAGGGCTGTGATGCAGAGGCAAGCAACAGTAAGCCACCTCTCTGAAACTTCCAAGCCCCACTAGGGGTCACCCCCCAAAAAAAAAGTATAGCTGAGATTGGATTAAAGCAGTTGATAGACCTGTGAATGACAGCAAATTACCATATAAATACAAGAGTTAACAAACAGATGTGAGAACTAAGTTTGAGTCCAGTGGCATCTTTAAGAACAACAAAGCTCTATTCTGGGTATAAGCATATGTAGATGCACACTTCCTTAGATACATTGAAACAGATTTTCTTAAGTATTACATATAGGTAGGGGAGTTAGTTGCTAGGAAGGGCTGATAAGAATCAAGATGCATAAGTACAGCTATGATTGGAATAAATACCATTGGTAAGGTCTGTGAATAGCAACAGATTTTAGTATACAGATAATAAAAGAATTAACGGCAGATGTGAGAATTAAGTTTTAATCTGATGGTACCTTTAAGACAAACAAAGTTTATTTCTTGGTATAAGTGAGAACTGAGTGACTTAACATGTGTAGTGAGATAAGAACCTGATTTCTCTGTTAATCTCTGGAGGTTCCATTGACCTGAGTGTTGTAATAACTTGTAATTCCCTTTCCAGTCTGTTTCTGAAATTCCTTTGTCCAAAGCCTTTTGGAAGTCCAGAGCACCCTTATCCGCATGTTTTTTAACCTGGTTTGGTGAGGCAGGACTTCCCTTTTCAGAAGCCATGTTGATTTTCCCTCAGCAAACTTTTTTCTGTCTCAATGTGCTCAATAATCCTGTCTTTAATAACAGTTTCTACCTGAGACAGATGTTAGGCAACTAGCCTGTAATTTCCTGAACTCCCTCTGGGCACCCTTTTAAAAATTGGGGTGACATTTGCTGTCTTCCAGTCATAGAGCACAGAGACCAATTTTACATATACTTATTAACAGATCAACTATTTCATACTTGAGGTCTTTAAGAACCCTCAGGTGTATGCCATCTGGACCTGCAGACTTATTGGTTTTCAGTTTGCCTTGTAGTCCTATAACTTCCTATCTTGTCACTTCAATTTGATTCAGCTCTTCAGACACCCTCCCCCCCAAATAATGTCTCTGGCATGGGTATGTACACCACATTTTCCACTGTGAAAATAGGTATAAAGAATTTATTTAATTTCTCTGCCATTTCCCCCTGCCTTCCTTAAGAAATTCTTTATTCCTTTGTCATTCATATCAGTTTCATTTTTTACGTACTAATGTTTTTTTTCCTGCAAACCTTATACATTTTCAACTACATTAGTACATGATAGTGAATCAGCATGATACATTATATTTATAAATTAAGTACATTATAAATATTGTATCATTTATAAAAAAACCTATTCAACATTTATAAAAAAACTATTCAACGTGTATAATCAATAGAAGCAAATTTATAAAACCAAGTACAAAACATGGAAGACTAGACTAGTTATCAAAGTATAAATGAATGTAAAAAAGGAGGGTAAAAGGAAATCCCTAAGCTCAAGCCAAATGAGGATGTGACACGAACATCTAAAGATGTGTTCATGTCTACCATGGATTATTTTGAGACACAGCAATTACATTTCAGTTGGATTTTTAAGTCTGTAACTAGTTACACCTTTCTAAACCCTTTGGTTTCATTGACAGAAGGCTGTAACTCTGCTTAGGATGGTGCTGTAAGTGGCTTAACCACATTGGGCTAGTAAAATTCTATATGAAAAAGTTCACAGTCTGATGTTTATGCCAGTATTTTTAGTCCAAGACAGAAGATTACAGCAAGAAGAAGAAGAAGAAGAAGAAGAAGAAGAAGAAGAAGAAGAAGAAGAAGAAGAAGAAGAAGAAGAAGAAGAAGAAGAAGAAGAAGAAGAAGAAGAAGAAGAAATTTGATTTATACCCCACCCTTCACTTGGAGTCTCAAAGTGGCTTACAAACTCCTTTCCCCCTCCCCTCCCCACAACAGACACCCTGTGAGGTAGGTGGGGCTGAGAGAGCTCTGAGAGAACTGCTCTTTGCAGAGAACAGCTCTGACAGAACTATGGCTTGCCCAAGGTCATCCAGCAGCTGTGAGTGGAGGAGTGTGGAATCAAACCTGGTTCTCCCAGATTAGAGTCTGTACACTTAACCACTACACCAAACAGTAGGCGTTAGACAAGAGTAGAAGGAGGTGAAAGAAAATTATGGCAATCTGGGCTGGAGCTGATGAAAAGGGAAGAGAACAAGAATTTAAAGATCGAGGTAGGAATTAGCGAGAACTAGGTGAGAATACAGGTGAGAATATAAAAGGAAAAGATGAACCAGGATTTAAGGAACTATTTATAGGAAATTCTCCAAAAACATTCAATGTAGACTTCCATCCAAGCTTTTATATGATATCACATATCCAAATTGGTTTACTTCAGCTTATTGAACATGTACCAGCCTCTGATTATGAAATAATGGGGTGGTTGTGGAAGCTATTGAATCAGAACAGAGACAAGACAGTTCATAGCTAATGCAGTTTGGGAGCAAATATCTTTTTCAAATTAAGCACATGATACTGAGTGGGCAAAGATTGGAAAATTATGCTTTGTGTGCACAGCAGTCAGAAAGCAATAGTGATGTGGAAGAGTTAGTGGAAGGGCAGAGTTACTGCCCTCCATCATGCTTTCTACTTTGCAGTTTACCTACCCTATGGAATTATGTGGAACTAACTGGTCATCATTTAAGGGGCCAAGAAGAATTTATTGGACTAACATCAAATTGGCATGGTAGTGTCACAGATATGGCTAAGAATATGCGAGATCAGATGACTAAAAAGATCATGGAGGGTGTTTCTTCAGGGCAGAAAAAGAGCTGGCCTGGTTTCTCAGCTAAATTTGCCAAGTAGGGAGTCTGGAGACCCAGAACAGAGTAGCCTTGGATGGGTAAGAAAGAAAGCTAAAACAAGTGTAGTAAATAGACTCATCACTTACAAATTGCCAAAATGTTGTGTTTGGATGTTTGATTACATTGTTTCAAAGTTCATCCTTCATCAGGGTGTTCTCTTTAAGTTGCTGTGGTTTCCATACTTTTACTCACATGTACTGGGAACAATAACAGTTCAATACAAGAACGGATACAAATCTTCAATCAGCTTCAGTAGCTTCAGATGTTTCAAACTTTGAAATGTTGTAATCAAACATTCAGACACAGTGTTACATTATTATATTAGTTTTCCATTATTTTGTGGATTTTTCTATTGTAGTGTATCATCACAGTAGTTCTTCATTGTTTCCATTTTGTATTTTTCTTATGTGGCTACTTTGTATTCACCATTTTCTATTACATATTCTTTAGCATTTTGGCAATTTGTAAGTAGTGTTTACTACACTTGTTTTTGCCTTCTGTTATTGGATTATTACACAAGAGTGTAGCGAATGTTATTGAATGCTAATAACATGGTATAGTGGTTAGAGTGTCAAGATAGGACGTGAGATGGCTGGGTTTGAAAACCCGCTCTGCCATGGTAGCTCATAGGTTGACCCTGGGCCTGTCACAATTTGTTAGCCTCGTCTATCTCACAATGTTGTTCCACTTCATTACATTTCCACAACCTCTGTAATGCTGAACATTTTAATAGGACTACTTATACAGAGGGCTTGGTTTTAATGAAGTGGTCAGCTGACAACAATGGTAGAGTAAGTATTTTTGCCACAGTAAGAAGAGTCCATTATCATAGGGAAATGTATCGATCAGGTAATGCACCCAGCCAGGACAAGAATAATGTTCAGTTGGCCACAGGATTAACTATAATGACTGTCTTTTCCTACTTTTAAATTCCAGAATGTACCTACCATATATGTAAAAAAATCCATATTTGCTTTGTAACATCTCCAACACTGCTCATTATTGCCATTATAAATTACTAGGAATAAGGCCCATTGTGGAAATAAATACAATGAGCTCTAGAAAGAGGCTCTGAGTGGGTGCCCCAGCCTTGGGCAGTCAGAGTTAATTTGCTGTGGCAACTTCAGCAGGGTATAATGACACAGAGTCCACTGTTTTCTCCAGGGGAACTGGCCTCTGCCATCTGAAGAGCAGTTTTAATTCTGAGTAATCTCCATCCCTCACCTGGAGATTGGCAAGAATGGTTCCTCATGAGGAAATGGCTCATTTGTCTATGACATTTGTACCTGTCTAAGGTCCCACCCTTCCTGAAACCCCACCCTCTCCAGACTCCATCCCTCAAATCTCCAGGAATTTCCCAACCTGGAGGTGGCAACCCTATCTCTTCCCAGCCAACCATCAACATACCGTTATCTGCCCCTCTGACTTCAGGTTTCCATCTCTCCGCCCCGCAGCCTCTACCTAGGAAAAGTAGTCTTTCTCCACAGTGGGTACCAATCTGGGTCTGGCAGACCCTGCTCTAAAGCACTAACTGCTACGTCACGCTGGCTGTCATGGAGGGGACCACCTCAGCAGAGTATAATGACACATAGTCCACCATTTTCTCCAGGGGAACTGATTTCTGTCATCTGGAGAGCAGTTTTAATTCTAAGTGATCTCCAACCTCATCTGGAAATTGGCAACAATGGTTCCCCAGGAGGAAAAGTACAGTTTTTCTCCACAGTGGGGACCAAAGCAGCTTATATTATTCTCCTCTCTCCATTTTGATCTGTACAACAATCCTGTGAGGTAGGTTAGGCTGAAAGTCTGTTACTGGTCTGAAATCACCCACTCAGCTTCCACAGCAAGAACCTAGGTCTTCCCCTGGAGAAAATAACTGCTTTGGAGGGTGGACTGTATTACATTCTATTCAGCTGAGGCCTCTCCCTTCCCAAACTCTGGCTTCCATAGATTCTATCACAAAATCTCCAGGAATTCCCAAACTGGAGCTGGCAACCCTAGTCAGGACTGGCCCAAATGAGTCCCCCACAAAGGCTAAAGTAGTCCTGGAAAGGGCCTCCTGCCCCTGCCTTTTTACTGACAGAACCAAGATCAGTTGCCTAGCAACAGCCACTGAGAGGAAAGTGAGCCATGCAACAGTTTTGGCAGTTTATTCAAACAGAGAATGGCATTGGGCTTGGAGAAATGACCATTGAGAGTGATATTTCAGAAGTATTATCTCACAAGCAGTTCACTAAGAGCTTTGTCAGCCCCACCTACCTCAGAGACTGTCTGTTGTGGGGAGGGGAAGAGAAAGGAGACGGTAAGCTGCTTTGAGACTCTTCGGGGTAGTGAAGGGCAGGGTATAAATCCAATCTCTTCTTCTTCTTTAAATCCCTATGCAACCTGGAACTGACATTTCTGAGGGATTGCCTCTCCCCCTATGTCCTCCAGAGAGCCTTGCGCTCAGCAGAACATCATTTACTGGTTGTCCCCAGTCCAAAGGATGTCTGCTTAGCCTCAACCAGGGCCAGGGCTTTTTCTACCCTGGCCACATCCTGGTAGAACATGCTCCTGTCTGAATTCAGGGTTCTGTGGGACCTGTTACAGTTCTGCAGGGCCTGTAAAATGGAGCTGTTCTGCTAGGCCTTTGGTTGATGCCTAGTCATTAGACCTCCCCTGCTGAAGCTCTCCAACTGTATGCAGCCCATATTAATAAGATCTCCACTGCCCTTTGGTTTATGGCCTAGTGGCCTCCAGCCATTTGGGATTGCTGTACTTTTCTAATTTATTGTGCTACCTGCTTTTAATTGTTTTAATTATTACTATAACTGTTTTAATGATTTTGTAATATTAGCGTTGTGACTGCCCTGAGCCTGCTTGCGAGGAGGGCAGGATATAAATAGAAATAAATAAATAATTTAGTGGTATAACACAGATCTTTGATAACATTAATAACATAACATTTTCATTTTCCTGAATGAATGAATGGGCCCCTTCTTGGTGTGGGTTTTTGCTTATTGGAAATGAATAAACATTCCTGATTTTTAAAGGGGAAAATATTGTACCTATACCTAAGTAACAAATAAAATGTGACCCTAAACCTGTCAGGATTTAAGAAAATATTGGTATGGTAATAACTTCTGCCAGTAACTTAGCCCTCTGGTATTCTGCTCCCTACTCTTCAACATATATAGAAATCTCCATTACTGCCAAGATTCCATATTTGGCAAGGATGTGGTTTGACCAGTCTGGGACTTCAGAGCCAAATCGTTTAATACTTCCCTTAACATGTGGCCAACTATAACTGCTACAACAGGTGGCATATGAACTTAATTAATGATCATAAATTAACAGCTGGATTTAGAAGCGTTAGTTTATAGCCTTGGCCTTCATCAAATGTGCAACTATTCTGGAACTATTTGATTGGATTGGTTTCTGAACACATTTAACTAGTCCAAACTGTGAATGGAAAGCTTAGCTACCAAGATACGTTATATTTTTTTCTCCTAAGTTAATAATATAGTCTGTTTATATAAGAAATGTTCTTTATCTGTGACCAAATTTTTATTCATTCTGACCAAAAATATTAGACACAGAGCCAAGCTAATCCAAATTTTCCTGTCATAAGCAAATCAAGAAGATTTATATTACATCTTTCAACTTTTAGTTGTCCCACAACTCAAATTTTATCCAAGAATTTGAATTTTTTTAAAAATAGTACTAAGGTAGAAGAGGTGGATTGCAGAGGTAGTGGAGAGGTGCATGAGATATGAGAGTGATGTGGACAATAAGGACAGCAAGGAACAGAACCCATGTGTATGGTGAGGAAATTCTACATGGTTTTCTTAGACTGCAAGATGCAGTTGCTCTGATTTCTGAGACCGTACCAGCAAGTGCCTGTTTTCAAGTGTTATTCTGTAACAATTATGGCTAGACATTTTTTTTAAAAAAATCACAATAATATACACTTTTCTCTGATAGCATTAAAATAATTACAAGTATATCAGTTTTCAAATAGCACTGGAAAACCTCCCTAGCCAAGAGCTTGAGGGCTGTGTTCTTTCACTGTATGTCAAACAGAAACTGCTTTGTTGATGCCATGTTCAAAAACAGGATTCTGTTCTTTCTCTAAGATGAGTGCATAACATTGACAGAGAAAGTAAATTTAACATTACATCAGTAACAACCAAATGTTCCATTCATTAAGTAGAACACTGAGCAACTGAGTTTAAAACTTCACCCACACCCTGTTCATTCTGTCATGTAACACTATGAATCATTAGCACTTTATCAGGAACCCAAAAGATAGACTGAAAATGATTTTCATAGGTAAGCCAATTTCCTTTTTCTATTTCTTCAGTTTTTCTTTTGTTATAAACAAAATATTACTGTGATGGTTTAGTGTTATGGATTTTAAGCAGGGGACCCACAAGGACTTTCAGAGAATATTTCATTTTCTTCTTCCCCACTACTTCCTTTGTCTCTTTCCTGAAAACCCCTATAGCCTCTCCCCTTTTCTTGCTTCTTTCTCTCCTTCCCACCCATCACCCACCAGCCGACCTACCTTTATTTGCCCTTCTGTCTTCAACTTTCCCTCCTTCCGTACCCTGGCAGCCTTTGACTTTGTTTAATCAAACAAAAGTCTGGCCCAATTATGCAGTGCCAGCAGCTGTATTTTGCTGAGCTGCATGGTGCTGGCTAAGCTGGGTCCATTTGCATGGTGAGAAACCTGTAAGGACTTGTGGTGGCACCCCTATTTCCTTTCCATCTCTGTCCCCAGAGTATTTCCTCTTTTCCTCTTCCAGGTAGCTCCTATACCCTCATATTCCTCTGCTTCCTCTCTCCTTCCCACTCACTGACCAATTATCTTTTATGTGTTCCCCTCATATTAAGCTGCATTTATTATTTATTTTCTTCATTTGTGTTCCCCTTTCTCCCCCCTGTGGACCCAAGATGCTTACATTGTTCTCCTTTTCTCCATTTTATCCTCAGAACCCTGTGAGGTGAATTAGGCTGACAGTGTGTGATTCTTCCAAGGATATACAGTGAGCTTCCACAACAAAATGGATCCTAGTATGAAACTCTAACCACTGTACCACATTGGCTTTCATGAGGTGGCTGCTGTTGAACATTAGTGAGCAGCTAGTCTTGGGTGAGTCATGGAAGTCATGTAGTAACCTGTTGTTTGCTTGCAGACCTGGCCCTGATGAATACTCCCTCAAAGCCCACATCAGTCCTGGAAGAGGTCCTGGCCCTATCCTCTGCCTTTTACTGACAGGCTGGAAGGCTGGCACCATTACTGTGGTTGCCTAGCAATCCCCATAATGGCCATTGCAGAGGACATGAATTTCTGGAAGGTACAGGCAATACTTCTGCTATTTGGGAGTGGGTGGGTAATGTCTCCATGGTTTCCCCCCCAAGATTTTTCCATAAACATGGGACTTTTTAAAGTTTTCTGTTTTGTAGGAATACATGTTTTGTGTGTTTATGGCTCCAGCGTCTGGATTTAAGTAACCATAGTTGAGTTTCTGTTGAGAATGAGACATACTGATACTGTGATATCTCCATCCTTCATAAAAAGATCATAGCAACACAATGTATTGGCCTAAACCACTCTAGCAGAGTAAAGGAAAACATTCCAATAGTGATTACCTAAATAATCCCAGACATTTATATGTTATGTAAGCATTTTAATAAATCATGGCATGTATTAATGTATGTTGATCTTTTTTTTTGTAAGATCTGTTTCCAACCAAGCACCTTCCACAAAGATGCTTTAATCCATCTTGAGGTGAATCTCCTTAGGCACTGCAAAAATATAATAAATAATTAGAACACTGTTGTTTCTCTATATTAGCTATTTTAAAGTAACTAGGAATGTCATAAAATCTTCTGGAATGTGCATAAAGGCTTTTCATGGGGAAGGCTACTTATCCTCTGATTTTCCGCATAAATCCTCTGAATGAAATAAAGGAAATTTCTTGAGGTCACTCTGTCCACAAGAATCCTCCCTTGGAGGTCCACAAACTTCTATGTAAATTGGATTCTCATATTCATTATATATTAGTTAGTGTAGATATGTAATTATATCCTCCCTACTTCCCATGTTTCTCCTCTGGGATGTACAGCAGCAACCAAACTTCATTGCTTGCTTGGCAATCCAACAAAGCAATTTTAAAGTAACACTTCATTTTCTTTTATTAGTACTGACATTAGTATAATGAGTCCAGTGATTTTCCCTCTTTACTCCTTAATTTCATTTTCATGCCGTCCCCCAAGCCTTTCTGTGATATCTTTTCCAGGGGAGGGACCAGTGGGACTCAGCCAGCTCATTTGGCATCTATTAACACAATCAAACTTTGCATGGAGTTGTTCTTAATGTTAAATTCATTCAGCTTGTACCAGGGATTCTGATGAGATTTTTGTTCCAGTTAAAAATCACTGCAGCATGCAAATCTTTATTAGAACTGGTAGCTCATAGCTACAGTTTTCCCAGTATGCTTTTAGGGCTTTGTCTTATTTTTGCACCATTGGCTTCTTTTTCTTTGCCATCTTTTGCTGCCCTGAGCTCATAGGATTTTATTTCTTGATTTTGTCTCTTAATGTTAAGATGCATCAAATTAATGGAAAAAGTCAACAGTGAATGCAAGAAAATAACACTAGTTTTGATGTGTACAAGGGAGGGACAAAATCTGAATGGTTTTCTTTTTAAACTGAGATGGTGATTCTAACATTTGGATTTAGGTCCAGTAATATTACTGCGTAATATCAAACTAAGCACAGTTTTAACAGCCTAAGAGCACTGTCATTGGTACCCAAACTTCTGTGACACTGGTTCTAAGGGAACTTCCTGGGCAATGGGTGTTAAAAGTTCCCCTCAAAGATTTCAAGTTCTTTGGATTCTGGTTGGAAAGATTCATAAATCATTTATACAAAAGATAAGCTATGGCTGTTTAAGAAGCACAGTTCTCTCTTACCTGCCATTTACATGCATTAAAGACCTATGAGGTGATCAACTTTCACTAGTATGAGGAACTAGGCACAACCTGGCACAGCTGTATGAAGCTGACTGGGTTTCTTTCTCATCTCATGTTGCTCTGTTAAATGCTCCATTCCAATGTATACATTTGGTAGGAGCATGAAAATTCATACAATGACTCCAGCATCCAGCCAGTATACAAAATTGAATGCTTTTACTGATACAGGAGGTAAACCAAACTATATATGCTGTCATGGGCTACTAAGCAAAAGGGCAGGGTAAAAATATAATAAACAAATAGCTACATGCCACTGGATGTAGCTATCTGTTTATTGCACTACTGGCCACTGTGCTATAGCAGTCGTTTGCAACTGAATTTTTGTGTGTGGGCTGGACAGCTACAGGAGGGAAATGGTTGCTATAACGCAAATATGTAACAATATCCACTGATAATATATCCAGCCATAGGTAATGTTGCAAGACTGACAAAATATGTCTATTTACTGTGGATTCTTAAAGGATGTGCACAAAAAGGTGAAAACTTGTATGTGACTTGATGGATTAATGAATTCACTCTGTATGAGAATATTTCTAGTGAATTTAAATTAATTTTTAAAAAAAATATCTGGGGATTTAAATAAGTCATAGGTACTAGTCATCCTGGCTGTTTGGGATCACTGGTGTAGAAGGTATAACTCTGCTCAGGACTGCACTGCGAGTGATTCTATCTCATATAACTGGAGGGTGAACTACATGTTATCCTCTTACTATGCATGTGAGCCATTTTGTGTGAATAGGGCAGCACAAATATTTTCCAGCTTTGGTATGTGTGATCAGAAACCCAGGCTGTTAGAAATACATATTTGTGAGTAGTGAAGCTGGAAAATGCACATGTTGTCCTATGCACAACAAAATGAGCATGTGTATCAACAGGAGCATATGTATTGTGCTCTCAGGGTATGCAGGGTAGGAGTGCCTCAAATCAATCAAACAAACCTTTATTGGCATATTGTTTTAAAACTGACAGGCAAGGAAATACAAAAGCCATATGCACTTAATGATACATTCCCTCCTCTTAGAAGCCCAAAACAGAAATTTGGCCACCATTTCTATAACCACTAAGGAGCGAATAGAGAGTAACTAAGGTATCTTCCACTCATCAGAATGATTTACTAGTTTTCTCAACAAAGGCTCAAGATATGATCAAACATCATGATAGAAATTACAGTGCACAAGGATATGGACCCAGCTGAGCTCTGAGAAGGAGCAAGGTGTTTGAGCTGCCAGAGGGGTGAGTGGTATTTTTATTTATTTACTTTCAGCTGAGGTGCTTTAGCTGAGAAGGTACTGTGTCAGGGACTGTATTTGGGAGTGTGTGGGTGAGTTGTAAAAGACTCCTGACTGCTGGAGTTAGGGTATGAAAGGGTCATTGTTTGCCTGTAATTAAGTGCTTGGATGAAATTGAATAGCAGACTCCTGGCTGCTGGAGTTGGGGTGTGAAAGGGTCATTGTTTGACTGTCATTAAGTGCCTTGGGTGATTATGAGTAGCTGCTGGCCACACCCTCTCCTGGGAGACAATTCTATTTAAGGCAGGAAGTTTGCAAGAGGCACAAGCCTCTGGCACGAGCCGAAGGACGAGAGCAAAAGGGTGAGGCTCTTTGCCTGTGGCTCTTAGCCTAGGGGCTCTGTAAGAAGCCCAGGAAGAGCCAGAAAGTCAGGGACCTTGGCTCCTTGGTAAGGTAAGGTAAGTAGACTCCTACAACAGGAGCCATATAAATACAAAGTGTTTTAAAAGGGGGTTATAGAAAAGTATTTGTTTAAAAACAATTATGAAGCCAGAATGCCAGCAGGGGGTTGGGGGCTATCCAGTGTTTTGCATGGAGTGTCACATGTATGACTATCTGCCCACTGGTCAGAAGTCTTGGGTGTGTGCTCGGTGCAAGGAGCTCCTGGTTCTCAGGGAGCGAGTTTGCTCCCTTGAGGCCAAGGTGGCTGACCTGGAGAAGCAGGGACAGTCAGTTAGGTGCACGGGGAAGACTCTCGGGGACTTGTTAGATATGTCCCACTCTGGATCTGGCAGCCCGGAGTCTCAATGCGTGGATGAGACGGTGGTGTAGGGGGGAAGGGTTCAAGTTTGTTAGGCACTGGGATGCTTTTTGGGACAAGAGGGAGCTGTACAAAAGGGACGGTCTCCACTTGTCCCGAGAAGGAACCAGGCTGCTGGCGCTCAAAATCAAAAAGGTGGCAGAGCAGTTTTTAAACTGAATAATGGGGGAAAGCCGACAGGAGATGAAAAGTCTCTGGTTCGGGATGGCTCATCTCAAAGAGATGAAGGGGTAGCTATTACTTTTGTACAAGGAAATGGATTACAATTGTCCACTGAGACTGTGGCTAATGATAGGAACTGCCTGGCAAGGTCTTGAGGCAGCAAGAGGAAGGCTGTGGGCTTAACAAACATGGGAAACTATAAGTGTTTATACACAAATGCTAGAAGTCTCTGAGGTAAAATCGGGGAGTTGGAATGCTTGATGTTGGGGGGGAAATAGACGTGGGTATTTCAGAAACTTGGTGGGATGAGGAAAATCAGTGGGATACGGTGATTCCTGGTTATAAATTATATCGGAAGGATAGGGGGGAAGGGTTGGAGGTGGGGTGGCTCTGTATGTCAGAGAGGGTATACCGTCCAGTAAGATTGAGAGGGTAAGAGAATTGGATTCGCTTCTGGAAATGCTATGGGTTGAAATAGTGGGTCCAAAGGAGGCTTAACAGTGGGAGTTTGTTATCGCCCACCAGATCAAAAGATAGAGGAGGATTATAAAATGATGAATGAATTAAAGATAGCGGCTAGACGAAATAACTGTGTTGTAATAGGCGACTTTAACTACCCACACATTGATTGGGTCAATATGAGTTCTAGTCGGGAAAAAGAGATTGCGTTCTTAGACACTCTCAATGACTGTGCTGTGGAACAGATGGTCACAGATCCTACCAGGGGAGAGGCGATCCTGGATTTGGTCCTAAGTAACACCCAAGACCTGGTGAGAGATGTAAAGTGATTGCACCACTTGGGAACAGTGACCATAATGTCATTGAGTTTAACATTTGTACAGATAGGGAGTTGCCCAAAAAGACTGACGCAACCAATTTTAACTTTAAAAGGGGTAACTTCTCTGGTATGAGGGGACATGTGAGGAAGAAATTGAAAGGAAGGGTGGAGAAGGTCAAAACCACTGGGGAAGCTTGGAGACTATTTAAAAAGACAATCCTAGAAGCTCAGAAAAAATATATACCGCAGGTTAGGAAAGGTACAAATAGGTATAGAAAAAAGCCTGCATGGTTAACAAATAAAGTAATGGAAGCTGTAAAAGGTAAGAAGGATTCCTTTAAGTGGTGGAAAGCTAGTCTTAGTGAGGTTGATAAAAGGGAACACAGACTATGGCAAATAAAATGCAAGTCTGTGATCAGGCAAGCAAAAAGGGAATATGAGGAGCATATCGCAAAAAACATAAAGACCAACAATAAAACTTTCTTCAAATACATTAGAAGTAGGAAGCCAGCCAGGGAGGCAGTGGGGCCCTTGGATGACCAAGGGGTAAAAGGAGTAGTGAAGGATGATAGGGAAATGGCTGAGAAGCTGAATGCATTTTTTGCCTCTGTCTTCACTGTGGAAGAGGAGAAGTGTTTGCCCACTCCAGAAGCACCGATTTTGGGAGGGGGTTTGAAAGACCTGAATCAGATTGCGGTAACAAGAGAGGAAGTCCTCCGACTGATGGACAATTTAAAAACTAATAAATCACCAGGCCCGGATGGCATTCATCCGAGAGTTCTGAAAGAACTCAAATGTGAACTTGTGGATCTCCTGACAAAAATATGTAATCTTTCTTTAAAATCTGCCTCCATTCCTGGGGACTGGAAGGTAGCTAATGTCACTCCCATCTTTAAAAAGGGTTCCAGGGGAGATCCGGGAAATTACAGGCCAGTCAGTCTGACATCGATACCGGGTAAGTTGGTGGAAACTGTTATTAAGGAAAGAATTAGTAGGCACATTGATGAACAAAAACTATTGAGGCAGACTCAGCATGGGTTCCGTAAGGGAAGATCTTGTCTCACTAACCTGTTAGTGTTTTTTGAGGGAGTGAACAAACATGTGGACAAGGGGGACCCAATAGATATTATTTACCTTGACTTCCGGAAAGCTTTTGATACAGTTCCTCATCAAAGGCTGCTAAGTAAGCTCAATAGTCATGGGATAAAAGGACAAGTCCTCTTGTGGATCAAAAACTGGCTTTTAAATAGGAAACAGAGAGTGAGTATAAATGGGAAACTTTCTCAGTGGAGGGTGGTAAGCAGTGGGGTACCACAGGGATCAGTACTCGGTCCGATGTTTTTTAACTTGTTTATTAACGATTTGGAATTGGGAGTAAGCAGTGATGTGGCTAAAGTTGCAGATGACACGAAGTTGTTCAGGGTGGTGAAAACCAGGGAGGAGTGTGAGGCACTCCAAAGGGATCTGTTGAGGATGGGTGAGTGGGCGTCAACGTGGCAAATGGGGTTCAATGTGGCCAAGTGCAAAGTGATGCACATTGGAGCCAAAAATCCTAAATATAAATACACGTTGATGGGGTCTGAACTGGCAGAGATGGACCAATAGAGAGATCTTGGAGTCCTAGTGGATAACTCGCTGAAAATGTCTAGACAATGTGTAGCTGCAATAAAGAAGGCCAAAACTATGCTGGGGATTATTAGGAAAGGAATTGATAACAAATCAGCCAGTATCATCATGCCCCTGTATAAATCATTGGTGTGACCTCATTTGGAATACTGTGTACAGTTCTGGTCACCACATCTCAAAAAGGATATTATAGCATTGGAAAAAGTGCAGAGAAGGGCAACTAGAATGGTAAAAGGGTTGGCACACCTTCCCTATGAAGAAAGGTTAAAATGCTTGGGGCTCTTTAGCTTGGAGAAACGACGGCTGAGAGGTGACATGATCGAGGTTTATAAGATTATGAATGGGATTGAGCAGGTTGAGAAAGAAGTACTTTTCTCCCTTTCTCACAATACAAGAACTCGTGGGCACTCCATGAAATTGCTGAGCAGTTGGGTTAGAACAGATAAAAGGAAATACTTCTTCACCCAAAGAGTGATTAACATATGGAATTCACTGCCACAGGAGGTTGTGGCAGCTGCAAGCATGGACAGTTTCAAGAGGGAATTAGATAAACATATGGAGCAGAAGTCCACCAGTGGCTATTAGCCCCAGGGTATAGATGGGAACTCTCAGTCTGGGACAGGTGATGCACTCTATTCTTGGTGCTGGAGGGGGCAGCAGTGGGAGGGCTTCTAGTGTCCTGGCCCCACTGCTGGACCTCCTGATGGCACCTGGTATATTTTGGCCACTGTGTGACAGAGTGTTGGACTAGATGGGCCATTGGCCTGATTCAACATTGGCTTCTCTTATGTTCTTATGTTCTTATGTTCTTATGATCCAGTCTCTCAATTTCATTAACACCACAAGGACATAATCTTTCCACATAAGGAGTCTTGGAGAACCTACCACCCAGTACATCCAACGGCAGCACATTAAAACAGCCTAACATAAAAGCTCTTCAATAATGAGGAGTGGTTTAACAAAAAAAATATTCTGCTATAAACCCTTGGGGAGGAAACCCTACCTTCAAGGGGGATCATCTACCCGAAGTCAGGCTAATCAACTCTTGGTGTTCTATGTCGAAGAGTCTTTGTTTAATCAAGCAAAAGGCTGAACTTTTGGACAAATGAAGAAGCTCTCCAAAACTAACTCCTATACACCATGATCTTATTCTTGACACCCCTGGTCAAGATGGCTCACAAAAAGAATAAATAATAAAGGGGCTAGGATGCAACCTTGTTTTAGCCCAGCATTTATTGGAATCTTAGGGATTAAGGGGGAAATGAACATGTTGTCCTATGCACAACAAAATGAGCATGTGTATCAAGAGAAGCACATGTATTATGCTCTCATGGTATGCAGGTTAGGAGTGCCCCGAATCATTATGACTGAAAAGGCTTTTTGATGAGGCTTCAAAAGACAAGCCTTCTAGCAGAGGAGTTTCACAACACCTTTGTCAATATACAGTTCGTCAGTAATGGGCCATTTTTATTTCATGTCAAGAGGAGATCAAATCATTCAGTCCTAAAAGAAATCAACCCTGACTGTTCCCTGGAAGGCCAGATCCTGAAGTTGAAGCTCAAATATTCACTGGAGAAGACCCTGATGTTGGGAAAGATTGAAGGTCAAAGAAGAAGGGGACAGCAAAGGATGAGATGGTTAGACAGTGTCATCCATGCAACGAACATGAAATTGAACAAACCTCAGAGGACAGCGGAAGACAGGAGGGCCTGGCATGATCTGGTCCATGGGGTTGCGAAGAGTCGGACTCAACTGTGCGACTCAACTACAACAACAACAAGAGTCTTTTGGCTTAGCCAAACTATACTGTGTAGTATCAATGTATTCTTACACACAAATGAATTTCTGAGATAACAGGGCTTATCTTGCAACATCTGAAGTAGAAAGCTAGAGAATTCCTGTATGAATTTCTGCACAACACCTTATATTCAGAGCTGGGGAGGTAGGTAGGATTATTTCAGACTAGAGACTGAAGATTAACCTGCTTTTATTGAATTTTAGCTTTATTATTTTGTATCTGCTTCTGGAACTATTATTATGTGCTCCAAGCCTTTGACATGTAATTGACTATATATCCATATATGCAAGTAAACAAATAAATAAATACCAACATGCCAGAGTAAAGAATGATTAGACAGCCAGTGGAAATTGCACCTCCCTGACCAGGATGGCCAGGCTAGCTCAGTCTTTTCAGGTCTTGAAAATGATGCAGAGTCAGCCCTGGTTAGTATCTGGAGACCACCAAGGAAATCCAGAGTTGTTGTGCAGTGGCAGGCAATGGTAAATCACCTGTGTTCTTCTCTTGTCTTGACAACCTTATGGGGTCGCCATAAGTCAGCTGCAACTTGATGGTATTTTCCAGCACCAGAAATGTTGTCAGTTTTAGCTACTGAAGTGACTGACTGCAGCATCGGGTGTGTGTCTCAGACAAACTATCTGCTATTTCAGCATATCTCTGAGATGCACCAGCAGAAGGTCTGGGTCGTGCTATGCCCACTAACATGGCAACATCACAGAGCAGCACCCATACAAGTCACTGTGCAGGTGGGGAAAGACACCCACTATGTTGGCTACTGTATGCAGTTTGCACAGGAAATGGGTTGAGGTGTTGTTAAAGGGAGAGTTTGGCTGCTCTTGCATGGGGTGGTCTCTGGATCCCACTCTGTCCCATGGAAATGCTGGTATATGTTAAGCCATACAGCTCATTGATGCAGGAGCAGGGGGTTCAGCACAGAGGGGTTGTGGAGTGGCATCCTGACAAATGACAGGTCTGTGGGGTAGCCCATCGGCTGGGCTGTCCTGTCCCCCATTTTGCAGTTTGTCGGGGCAAAACGTCAGCTCCAAAGCTTTGTCTGGCTCTCACCTCTCTCCCTGTGCAGATTGAACCAGGAACCGTGTCCAAGCTATCCCAGTGCCTTTCCACTGAGCCATGCCTGTCCCTTCTATGGTCTCTGCTTTGCTCCATGTGGCTGGTGGTGCTGCAGTGAAGTGCCTAATGCCTCTCAGTCTGGGGCAACTCTCTCTAGGAACTCTCAGGCTGGGGCAAGTGATGCTCTGTATTCTTGGTGCTTGGGGGGCAACAGTGGGAAGGTGTCTAGTGTCCTGGCCCCACTGCTGGACCTCCTGATGGCACCTGGTATTTTTGGCCACTGTGTGACAGAGTGTTGGACTAGGTGGGCCATTTGCCTGATCCAACATAGGCTTCTTATATGTTCTTATGTACTGGCATGCCTTCTTTGAACTTGCCTAGTGCTTATGTGCTTGTGTAACACTCACAGGGGGTCATCAGCTGCCATTGTCTGATTGATGAATATTGCTGGGGTACCTATGGACTCAGGCATGCTTGCTTAGCTGTTTGTACATTGCAGCAGGGCGCACATCTGTTATGTCCGCTGGCTGCCACTAGGTGCCAGCAAGTAATGCCAAGCTTAACTGCCTGGGAACAATAGGGACTAGGCTCCTGGACTTTCTCTTGGGGAACCAATAGAGACTGTAGCGAGAGGTTTAAACCCACCAATAGGATCTAGGGGTGTTCTCAGGTGCTTTATATAGTTGGCCACATGGCCGAGGTTCGGGGTTCTAGTTGTGTACCAGTAAACCATGCTGATCACTACATCGGTCTCTGTGGTTTCTTCATGTGTCTATCCCACTACACAACATCATCATGTACAACAACAACAACAACAACAACAACAAATTTATTAAAACAGTCATAAGACCAGCAAAATAAACTAAAATAATACAACACAGAATCTTACAACAAAAGACCCTTCAGCCGTATTTTCTAAAATACCAGATCGGTCATTTTCATCATTAGTGGCTCGAGTTACAGTACAATCTGCGCTTTTTTATTACCAGATAGCAATATTTAGCAACATTGCGTGATACAGGTTCATAATTATCAGCCAGTAAAAACTTCATCAGGCATTCCTCGGCATATGTGAGATAATTTGCCAAAGGTTTAAAATGTGAGAGAAGGGGTATCAACAGATGCTGCCTCTCTTCTTCATATATAGGGCAATGGAGTAATATATGAGAAACTGACTCCACCTGATCTAACAAACAAAAACAAATCCTCTGATGCATGGGAGTCCGGGTATATCTACCATAAAGGACTGCTGAGGGTAGCGCATCAAGGCGTGCTCTAGTGAATGCCCATCTATGATTAGGATTTTTTATGAGTCCAAGGTAAGATGCAGCACTGAAGCTAGGTCCCAACTTCAGTCTCTTATAATAAGAAGGTAGGGCTGCATAGTCGTTTTGTGCTTCAATATCCATAAATCTTTATGATATTAAAATCTTTGCATGCTTCAATCCTCCCTCTAATAAATTTTCAGGATCTAGCCCGATTGATTTCAGTTTATCTACTACCCTAAGAGCCCATTGGGGATATGGTGTAGATCTCAGAAAATCAGGGATAAGTCCCACCGGATTCAGATGGGACTTAACCCAATAATTACACCTCTGTATCCAGACGTTCAGTGTCACAGTTGATAAGCCTGCTTCTTGTCTTAAACTCAGATTTGCCATACCTTTCGGGGCATTGAACAGTGCTCTAAGAAATTTCGATTGTACTAGCTCTAGTTCTTTAAATTTACTCTCTGCCAGTATTTGTGTTCCATATATCATTTGTGGAAGGACCTTGTTCGAAAATAGTTTAAGAGCAACCGGTACATACTGAGCTCCCTCTTTCCTAAAGAAGCGCAATATAGCATTTGCACTCCTTTGTGCTGAGCATGCTGCATATTGAAGATGTCTAGAAGCCCTTCCATTAAATGACTATGTTAGTCCCAGGTATTTAAAATTTTTAACCTGAGCTACCGGGACCCCATCCATTGACCATTTCATTTCTTTATATTTTTTATGGAAACGCATGATCTTTGTCTTTGAATAATTTACAGAAAGTAACTCTTTTTGGCATTGTGCACTAAATTTTTCCATTGCCCTCTTTAGTCCTCCTCTAGATAGTGAAAGGAGCACAGCGTCATCTGCATACATTAAAACAGGAATCTTTCTTCCCATGCCCAAAGTGGGGGCTGAGATGTCAATTTCATGCAGACCAATTATCAAGCAATTTGTTGTTGTTGTTCAGTCGCACAGTCGAGTCCGACTCTTCGCGACCCCATGGACCAGATTATGCCAGGCCCTCCTGTCTTCCGCTGTCCGCTGAAGTTTGCTCAATTTCATGTTCGTTGCATCAATGACACTGTCTAACCATCTCATCCTTTGCCGTCCCCTTCTTCTTTGACCTTCAATCTTTCCCAGCATCAGGGTCTTCTCCAGTGAATGCTCCCTTCTCATTTGGTGGCCAAAGTATTTGAGCTTCAGCTTCAGGATCTGGCCTTCCAAGGAACAATCAGGGTTGATTTCTTTTAGGATTGACTGATTTGATCTCCTTGCAGTCCAAGGGACTCTCAAGAGTCTTCTCCAGCACCATAGTTCAAAAGAATCTATTCTTCGGAGCTCGGCCTTCCTTATAGTCCAACTCTCGCAGCCATACATTACTACGGGGAATACCATTGCTTTGACCATGCGGACTTTTGTTGGCAAGGTGATGTCTCTGCTTTTTATCATACTGTTTAGGTTTGCCATCGCTTTCCTCCCAAGGAGCAGGCGTCTTTTAATTTCATGGCTGCAGTCACCATCTGCAGTGATCTGGGATCCTAGGAACGTGAAGTCTGTCACTACTTCTACGACTTCCCCTTCTATTGGCCAAGGAGTGATGGGGCCAGATGCCATGATCTTAGTTTTTTTGATGTTGAGCTTCAAGCCCACTTTTGCGCTCTCCTCTTTCACCCTGAGCAAGAGACTCTTTAGGTCCTCTTCACTTTCTGCCATCAGAGTGGTATCGTCTGCATATCTGAGGTTATTGATCTTTTCCCCAGCAATCTTAACTCCAGCTTGTGATTCATCCAGGCCAGCATTTCGCATGATGTACTCTGCATATAAATTAAATAAGCAAGGTGACAATATACATCCTTGTTGTACTCCTTTTCCTATGCTAAACCAATCAGTTGTTCCATATCCGGTTCTAACTGTTGCTTCTTGACCCTTATACAGGTTTCTCAGGAGACATGTGAGGTGGTCCGGTACTCCCATCTCTTTAAGAACCTGCCATAATTTATTGTGATCCACACAATCAAAGGCTTTAGCATAGTCAATGAAGCAGAAGTAGATGTTTTTCTGGTACTCTCTTGCTTTCTCCATAATCCAGCGAATGTTGGCAATTTGATCTCTCGTTCCTCTACCTCTTCGAAACCCAGCTTGTACTTCTGGCAATTCTCTATCCACGTACTGTTGAAGCGTAGCTTGTAGGATTTTGAGCATGACCTTGCTAGCGTGTGAAATGAGTGCAATTGTGCGATAGTTTGAACATTCCTTGACATTGCCCTTCTTTGGGATTGGAATGTAAACTGACCTTTTCCAATCCTGTGGCCACTGTTGTGTTTTCCAAATTTGTTGGCAAATTGAGTGCAGCACTTTAACAGCATCTTCTTTTAAGACTTTGAATAACTCAGCTGGGATACCATCACCTCCACTAGCTTTGTTGTTAGCAATGCTTTCTAAGGCCCATTTAACTTCGCTTTCCAGGATGTCTGGCTCGAGGTCAGTGATTATACCATCGTGGTTGTCAAGGACATTGAGGTCCTTCTTGTATAGTTCTTCTGTGTATCCTTGCCATCTTTTCCGAATCTCTTCTGCTTCTGTTAGGTCCCTACCGTTTTTGTCCTTTATCATGGCCAGCTTTGCATGAACGTTCCCTTGATTTCTCCAATTTTCTTGAACAGATCTCTAGTCCTTCCCAATCTATTGTTTTCCTCTATTACTTTGCATTGTTCATTCAGGAAAGCCTCCTTATCTCTCCTTGCTGTTCTCTGGAAATCTGCATTCAGTTGGGCAAATCTTTCCTTTTCACCATTGCCTTTAGCTTTCCTTCTTTCCTCTGCTATGTGTAAAGCCTCATCAGACAGCCACTTTGCTTTCTTGCATTTCTTTTTCTTTGGGATGGCGGTGATTGCTGCCTCCTTTACAATGTCACGGACCTCTGTCCATAGTTCTTCAGGCACTCTGTCTATCAAATCTAGTCCCTTAAACCTATTCTTCACCTCTACTGTATATTCATCGGGGATGCGATCTAGGTCAAATCTGAATGGCCTTGTGGTTTTCCCAACTTTCTTCAATTTAAGTCTGAATTTTGCAATGAGTAGCTCATGATCTGAGCCACAGTCAGCTCCAGGTCTTGTTTTTACTGACTGGATAGAGCTTCTCCATCTTTGACTGCAAATTATATAGTCAATCTGATTTCGTTGTTGCCCATCTGGTGATGTCCATGTATAGAGACGCCTCTTAGGTTGCTGGAAAAGGGTATTCGCTATGACCAGCGTGTTCTCTTGACAAAACTCTGTTAGCCTTTGCCCTGCTTCATTTTGTTCTCCAAGGCCAAACTTGTCTGTTATTCCGGTTACCTTTTGATTTCCTACTTTAGCATTCCAGTCCCCTATGATGATGAGGACATCATTTTTTGGTATTAGTTCTATGAACTGTTGTAGGTCTTCATAGAACTGGTCCATTTCAGCCTCTTCTGCAGCAGTGGTTGGGGCATAGACTTGGATTACTGTGATATTGAATGGTTTGCCTTGGATTCGGACTGAGATCATTCTGTCATTTTTGAGATTGTATCCCAGTACTGCCTTTCTCACTCTCTTGTTGACTATAAAGGCCACACCATTTTTTCTACGGGATTCCGGGCCACAGTAGTAGATATAATGGTCTTCTGAGATAAATTCGCCCATTCCTGTCCACTTTAGTTCACTGATTCCCAAGATGTCGATGTTCATTCTTGCCATCTCATTTTTGACCACGTCAAGCTTACCTTGATTCATAGACCTTACATTCCAGGTTCCTATGCAGTATTGTTCTTTGCAGCATCGAACTTTCCTTTCACCGTCAGACACATCCACAACTGAGCGTCCTTTCGGCTTTGGCCCAGTCGCTTCACTCTTTCTGGGGTTACTCGTACTTGCCCTCTGCTCTTCCTCAATAGCATATTGGACACCTTCTGACCTGAGGGGCTCATCTTCTGGCGTCATATCTTTTAGCCTTTTGTTACTGTCCATGGGGTTTTCTTGGCAAAGATACTGGAGTGGGTTGCCATTTCCTTCTCCAGGGTCAAGCAATTATCAAGCAATTTACATACAAGTTAAATAGAAAAGGAGCAAGAAGGCAGCCCTGTCTAACACCTTTTTGGACTTGAATGGGTTTTGATAGCTTACCATCAGCAGTGTATCGTATTTGTACAGTTGTATTTTTATATAGATTAGACATCAACAATAGTAATCTCTTATCTATAGTTAACTGATCCAATTTAGCCCATAACCTTTCCCTCACAACCGAGTCAAAGGCCGCTTTCAGGTTGATAAATGCAGCATATAAAACTCCCTTATGGTTATGCATGTATTTTTGAACTAAATAATCCAGGACCAAACAGTGATCTAAGGTGGAACGGCCTTTTATAAACCCGCCCTGTTCAGTTTTAAGTATTTTTTCTTGTTCTAACCATCTGCAGAGTTTCAGACACAGGTGTTTGGTATAAAGTTTGCATATAATATTTATCAAGCTAATAGGTCTACAATTATTGGGGTCAGCTCTGTTGTTTTTCTTAAATATCGGGATTATTATAGCCAGCCCCCATCCTTCTGGAATTTGTCCTGTCTGATCAGTATATGTGAAGAGGTTGGCCAACATCGGGGACCACCAGGTTAAATTAGCTTTTAATAGCTCTGCTGTAATATAATCACTACCTGGGGCTTTTCCATTTTTGAGATTTTTAATGTAAAATTCCACCTCCTTAGTTGACACTGGATCCCAGGATGGATAATTGTTCAGCTCTCTCAATGGGAAGGATTCCCGATTCTCTCCTTTGAATAGTTCTTCAAAGTGATTTTCCCATATTCTTGCAGGAATTATGTACTCCCTGTTAGCATTACCTACTTTGTTAATACCTGCAACTATTTTCCAAAATTTCCTATGATCCTTCTTCTTGGCTGCCTCTATTAGTGTATTCCATCTAAGCTGTGTAGCCAATTTTGTTTTACTTCTCAGAAGATGCTTATAGGCCTTTTTTTTAGCTTGTACTTCTAGTTTATTTTCAATCACTGGGGCTTTATGAAATTCTTTAAGGCTCCTGATAAGACTCTGTTTTGCCTGCACGCAGTCCTTATCAAACCAACTTTTATTATAGGAGCACCCCAACTGGGAGTTATTAATCTCATAAGATAGAAGTGAGGATAAATGGGCTGTTAGTTGTGCATAATTATTGAGAATAGAGGCCTCACATCTAGAACCCTCTTTCTTCTCTAGTGATGATAGTTTTCTATAGATATCCCTCCCTATTTCAGATGTTGTCCACGTTAGAAATTTATCATTCAGCTTGGGACACCAGTTGGATTTCCGCCTACTTGTTATGTTGTCTACTTTTAGGAAGGTTCCGTGGGCTTTATGTAGGGGAACAAACCCTACATCCCAACTTAAATTAAGAGGCAGGTGGTCACTCTCAGCTCTCTCATCGATATAAAGGCCCTTTACCCTTTCAAACCACTGGTGGTTATCAAATAATCTATAGTAGAATGTCTGTTACTAGACCAGAAGGTATATTGCCCTGGGTGATCACCTTGAATTGCTCCATTTAAGATCCTAAGATTCAGTTTGTGGGTCAGCTGGGCAAGACAAAGACCTGCATAATTCACAACAACATCCAATGAACATCTATCATTGAACCCATCCGCAACTTCCCCACCCATTGAATTTATCCCAAACTTATCAAATAGGATCTCATCATTTGCCCCCAACCTTGCATTCAGATCCCCGCCCATAATTAACTCTGCATTAGGATATGTTTGTAGACAATGAGCAATGTTAGCTTCCGTCAGATTCCAAATTTTTCTTATTTGGGCCTTTAAACGTTGTGGGGTTAGATAACAATTTAAGCACACCACAGTATATCTTGAGCAACTCAAGTGGATTGCAATAGCCCCATCATTTGACAAGTAAACAACAGCATCATTCTTTTTCCCCTGTCAAATGTCCTTAGGAGATGGACCAGTGGCACTGGTTTCGTGTCAGTGGCCAGCCACCTCTGCCTCAGCAGCCCTCAGTATTAGGCTGTAAAGGTGTTTACACTCCTAACAACTTTTCTTAAGGTTCTGTCTGTTGATATACTAACAGGAAGCAAGTAATATCTCTCAATAGTTGAATAATAGCTACCTTTCCTTTTTGCTTAAGAATGCCTTAAATCTCTCAAATGTGTTTATAGCAAAGTAGATATATTTTATAACTTTAATTTCCATCAGCACAGTTGCAAAATGCTTTTCCTAAGCTCTCCCTACATACCTTCAGCAAAATTTCCTCCAACTAACAGAGATCTGCTATTTATGGGCAGAATATTGCAATATTATCCCTACATAAATAACATTCATTAACCATGTAGCTTAATTTATCACACACAAAAAAAAATCTGGTTCAGCATAGTATGTTCATACTTTTTTGAGCAATGAAATGAAATGACATGAAACAAAATGAAAATGTGAAAGTCCATCTAGAAGATATTTTTAAAAACCTTATGTTCTTTGATCCCCCTCTAATTCTTGAATTGAGCAAATCAATTTGATTTAGAGTGGAAAGATGATGAGTGTAGCTCAGTGCACTGTGAAATACGCTCATCTCAATGATTTCAAGAGAATTTAATATGCCTAACTATGTATAGGATTAACTATGAATTCCATGCCCTGGGACAAGTACATATAGAATGAGTTATGCAAGTTGATGCCATGGCAATATATTACTTAGCTTATTTCCAGGCATAACCTTTGCTTGGCTTAATCAATTAGCAGGAGTTTCATCTGGTAAGATGTTGGTGTAGCATCCCATTTGTGCAGTAGACAGATTCCCCCTTTAATCCATTTCTGACTTAAAAGATTTGTGATACCACTTTTACATGACCCAGTGTGAGTCTCCTTTAACTGTTTCCTGGAGGAGTAATTAAAAGAAAATTATTTGATATTCTTTTCTCAGGCTGGAGTTTACCTTAGGTCCCAGAGGTGACATGAATAAAAGCTTGAGGGAAAGCTATAGCTAAAAATAACACCAAGTCACACATTTTCTTTATTGTTATGGGTATTTAATTTTATGGAGTGGAATTCTGAAGGACTAGAGTTGAACTCATTCAGACCCCATTAGAGCGGGACATAATTTCCATTCTCAGGGCACTTTCTCTCTTTTGTCTGTTGACCTCTACATTTCATATGAGGTCAGCTTTTGTACAGGAAATACTGATTCTGATGACTGTTCTGGTGATGGTAACTGCTCTAGGCTCCAGAAATAGTGGTATAATACTTCAATGCTATACAATTGAACAAGATTCTGGGAAATGTTTATCATCTTTCATATGAAGGTAGCAGCTGAAGCTTGTTTGTTAATATTCTACCATGAAAAGAATGTTGTACATAACAAAAATCCCCGTGTGTCTGTGATTTCATTCTCCCTTACCCCCAAATCTGACTGAACTCTGTTATCTGGAGAGAAATGTTTGGAGCTGGATCGGAGTTCAGGAAACAGGAACTGGCCTTTGATGAAAGACTTCCTTTTTCTCCTCTGTAATACCTCTGGGGCCTTCACAGTTGATTAGTAAAATATACCATTCAAATACCATTGAGAACTATGGCAAATGTTAACTCTGGAACAAAAAAACTGGCAAGCAGCAGGGTCATAAATTACCTGTGATATAGCTTCCTTTGAGTAATCTTTAATCAAAGAGATGCTAGCTAATCACTCAATTTTAATTCTTGTTGATTACTTTTCCATTCATTTTGACATTTGGTACCCTTTCTGTTTCAAGACAATGTAAGATGAAATGTTCTGTGATTTATGTGATATTGATGGGCATAGGTTGATGTTTGACAACTTTTTAGAAAGCCTCTGGAAACTCAATTAATGTCATCCAGTATTAAGTGTTTTATGGAGAAACATCATCAGAGGACTTAAACATTGGATTTTTCTTTAATTTTATGAAAGTAGACACTTATATGTATCATTGCTAATTGAGGTAGGGGATGCAATACATTAAGCTTAGAAAGTTCCTTTAAATATCATTGTTTTTCCTGATTCCTGGGAGAGAAGTTAAGCACTGTTTTCAGTTCCACTGAAATGTCTTCAATCTGTTTTGAAGTTTCCACTAAAACAAATGGCTTGATTCTTCATGGTGAGCAAATGGCTTGATCCTTCATGGTGCAATGCCACATGTACTGCATTTGTTATTTATTTATTTATTCAATTTATACCCCGCCCTCCCCATCAATGCAGGATCCAGGCAGCTTACATAAAATTCCATATATAAACACAATTAAAACTAATCATAAAACAGCCATAAACAATTCATTTGTCAATTATCCTGAAGTGCTGGAACAATGATCTAATAAAGTGCGAGAACAGTAGGTTTCAAATTAACAGTGCTACTTCAGTGACAATAACAATCATGATGGTATTCTCCCACCATCTCAGTTTGTTCAGCTTATTTGTGCGGAGGGTTCAGGGTCACTCCTCAGATGTTATTGTACCTAATGGCTACTGTTCTCCTCCTCCTTGGTGTACGTCTACTTAATCATTTATTTACTTCATTTATATTCCCTTTTTTCTTCCCAATGCTCTTACATTTGTTTGCACTTTTTAATAAACCTTCTTAATTATACTTCTGTGGTATTTTGGGGGTTTGGGGGAATTCAGTCAAAATCCACTACCTTGGCCTACATTGGCTACAGCTATCAAAGCAATTTTTTTTTTAACTCAACCTGCAGGTGTCTCACCTTGCAGGGCTGGCCTCTTGATTAATACCCAGTAGGGCAACAGACTTGGTTCTTTGGTCTGTTAGCAGAGGGATAGTCAAAGGAACTTGTGGTGGCAGTATGAAGTTACTCCCAAGCCTTTTTGTGATTTGTTTTGCCTGACCTGTCATTAAGTCTTGACAAGCAGTCTAGGTGAAATGGAAGGTCTCTGCCCAGTGACTTCAGCTGTGGGGAAGCAGCCTCACTGGAATGCCACTTTTATCCTCCCCCCCAACAGGTACTCCTGTGGGCATTTCTGGATCCACCCAGTCATTTGGGCCAAATTTTCAGAATTCTGCCTAAAACTGGGAGAATTTGGGATAATCTGTGATTGGAGAAATTCTAGGATCTGTATTCCCATTGGAGAACAATCAGAATCCTGTTTCCTGTTGGTATGTTTTGAACTGTTTGAGTTATTTACTTGTGGGATAGTCTGAGGCCAAAACTGTACCACCCTAACAAAAGATAATGGGGAAAGTGAGGAGGAGGATGGGCACCACATGAGTTAATGGGGAAGGTCAGATGTATCTGGGTAGGATTATTGTATTTCCTGTGTTACAAATATAATTACTGCCTCTTAACAAATGCCAGGAGGTGGGTAATAGCAATGGTTTTGCTTATGATTAGCTTTCCAGAGACATCTGCATTGTTCCTAGGGGAAGCAGGCTACTCCCTATAAATCAGGTTCTTGGTTTTCTGTAGCTCAATCTTCATTTCTCCATTTGAATATCAGTCATGGAATCTATTCTGCAATCTCAGACACTGAAAAGTCTGTGAAGGCAGAAGGGGTGTTTCAAAAATGTTTTTTAATACAGGGCTGTTTGGGGGGACACACAAACAGGTGGTGGTGGAGAGGCCATTGGCCCACTGGAAAAAAAATCCAGTTGTCGTAACAGCCAGTCCACCCCTGTAATATATGATGTAATATCTACTTGCATTGATACAGAATACCTCAAAACTGTCACAGGAAAAGATGACTTGAGTTGACTCCATATAGCCTGAAACCGGGTAATGATTTTGTTCCTAACATCCCCTGGATGATTACTACTGTTAAGCTATGGATAGTTACAAGCATGTTTTTCTGGGAATCAGACAAAATGAAACCATACATTTACTTCCAATAGCTTTTCCTGTTAATGTCTTTAATGAGTCTTTTCTTCCACATAAGGCAATGTAGGATAAGTTTTTAATGATATGAAAGTAATAAAGATGATAATGGCAATTCAAAATTGAGAGGAAAGGAATAGGGTGAAAGGTGAGGGAAAAGTTGTAAGAACATCCTTTGTATTGTGGTTACTTAGGGACCAATTACTCTAGCTAAAGAAGCTTGATAGAACAAGCTACGAGTGAATAATATTCTTACAATTGATGGGAGAACTATTCAGCTCGATTTAGTTCTTGCATCTTTGCTCTTGATCAGCTATCTTAATTATCTGCATTCAAGATGAAACTTTATGTGGTTTGTAAGGCAAGAGTATTCATTTAAATGTGGATAATGATAGAAAATTATAATCCATACACATCGTTAGGCTGGTGATAATTAAAATGCCTCTTTTTTAACCTCAGGTTGAAAACCTTCATCATATTTCTGAAATAAAACCATAAGAGTGAAAGTGCAGTAATTTCAGCAGAGATGGATGCAGCCCTCTCAATGCTTCTAATACAATAAACTGGCCATAAGAAATCTAAATTCTACAACAGATGAAAAAGAACAACACTGTTGAAAACAGACTGGACACATCTCCGTTCGTGCTTGGGAATATTTTGAAACCTACCATACAATAGTTTTGAATGAGGCTGAGAGAAAAACACTCACTTCACAAGTTTGTGGCTGCAATGAGATTAGAACCAGTGACATCCTTGATCACAGCTCAGTCTCTTAGCTACTGCACTAAACCAGCTCCCAAGTAGAGATTTGAAATATTGGAAAGAAGAAAATTAAACAACTAGTGACATGGCATGTTTAATAAGTCTGTCCTATCACAATAACAATCTCAAGTTGTTCACTTGATTGTGCCATCCCCAAAGGAACCAGATACGATTCACAGAATTTACCATGTTCTCAGAGCTGAATTTTGACAATGTGAGCTGGTTGTATTTTCCAGGTCAATATGGATTGTGAAATGTGAGTTGTACAATGTAGTGACAGCTTATTTTGATGGATAGTTGAATTGATAGTTCAGATTAATGCATATTTTCTCAATCCCTAGCTGCCTTCTAGTCCATACATGTGTAGAATTTCTCAACAACTGTATAGGTGAATGAATGCTATAAATGACTGTTTCATGGGAAACACACCAGACTGCATGAGGCTGATACCTATTCACTTCTTGTTCCAAAATAAAATATCAGCTGTCCAAGAACAGTAATGCTGTGATCTTACAAATAACACAATCAACATCAAACTTTGCAATATCTATATTCTTTCATCATTGTAATGGGTAACTTGTGCAAACTTTATTTTGAAGGCATCTGCACAGTTTGCAGTATTGATCATCAGGCAATGAGCCAGTCCCTGTGTAACAAGGTAACATACAACATACATGGAACATCGCACAGTTGTATAGGCAATACAAAACTTTCTCCTGCAGACAAACCACAGTTTCTAATCAGCAGTGTGAAAATACCTATGGCAAAGTATCTGAGACTCAATCTAGAACAGTTAATAAATATTTGACTCCTCCTCTCCTGGAAGAATTGGGACTTTGGTAGGTCAAATGCGCAAAGCAAGAAAATACCACTACAGAGGAGGAAGCCACAGGCTTGACGAGAACAGACACACATGGAGGAGCTTGACATATGCTGCTATTCCTAAAGGTTTTTCTTGGCATTTTCACCAGCAAAAAGTCTATTCCTGTAGAGAGAGACTTTGCAAGGGAATTCTAACCAGAGCTAGGGAGGGTGGTGACCCTCCCTGGCTGCTCTAGGTTTATCCCAACAGTGAGAAGCCCCCAGGACACTTGACACAATGAGGTTTCATTGGTGTGTGTAGCAGCTGAGCCCAGCAGAGCCAAAGGAGTCTACAATAATGGAACTCTGAGTAACAATTCCAGCAACAAATGAAGTTAAATACTGGTTAATCCCTTTTGAAGAGGATGGAGGGGAAATCGGGGCAAACAGAATATATTGAAAAAGAAAAGAACTGTGCTCTAGATAACTGCGGGATGTTCTGAGAAGCATCAGAGCAGACGTTTAGATAGCGGACCACTCATGGATCACTGCCTTGTCATGGTGAGGGGGCTTGCATGGTTCGATGAGGCTGTGGGCTATGCCGTGGAGGGCCACCCAGGATGGACAGGCCACAGCAGAGAACTCAGACCAAGGGTGAACCCCTGGAGAAGGAAATGGCAACCCACTCCAGTATCTTTGCCAAGAAAACCCCATGGACAGTAACAAAAGGCTAAAAGATATGACGCCGGAAGATGAGCCCCTCAGGTCGGAAGGTGTCTAATATGCTACTGGGGAAGAGCAGAGGGCAAGTATGAGTAACCCCAGAAAGAGTGAAGCGGCTGGGCCAAAGCTGAAAGGACACTCAGTTGTGGATGTGTCTGACGGTGAAAAGAAAGTCTGATGCTGCAAAGAACAATACTGCATAGGAACCTGGAATGTAAGATCTATGAATCAAGGTAAGCTTGACGTGGTCAAAAATGAGATGGCAAGAATGAACATCGACATCTTGGGAATCAGTGAACTAAAGTGGTCAGGAATGGGCGAATTTATCTCAGAAGACCGTTATATCTACTACTGTGGTAAGGAATCCCGTAGAAAAAATGGTGTGGCCTTTATAGTCAACAAGAGAGTGAGAAAGGCAGTATTGGGATACAATCCCAAAAATGACAGAATGATCTCGGTCCAAATCCAAGGCAAACTATTCAATATCACAGTAATCCAAGTCTATGCCCCAACCACTGGTGCAGAAGAGGCTGAAGTGGACCAGTTCTATGAAGACCTACAACAGCTCATAGAACTAACACCAAAAAATGATGTCCTCATCGTCATAGGGGATTGGAATGCTAAAGTAGGAAATCAAAAGGTAACCGGAATAACAGACAAGTTTGGCCTTGGAGTACAAAATGAAGCAGGGCAAAGGCTAACACAATTTGTCAAGAGAACACACTGGTCATAGCGAACATCCTTTTCCAACAACCTAAGAGGCGTCTCTACACATGGACATCACCAGATGGGCAACAACGAAATCAGATTGACTATATAATTTGCAGTCAAAGATGGAGAAGCTCTATCCAGTCAGTAAAAACAAGACCTGGAGCTGACTGTGGCTCAGATCATGAGCTACTCATTGCAAAATTCAGACTTAAATTGAAGAAAGTTGGGAAAACCACAAGGCCATTCAGATTTGACCTAGATCACATCCCCAGTGAATATACAGTAGAGGTGAAGAATAGGTTTAAGAGACTAGATTTGATAGGGTGCCTGAAGAACTATGGACAGAGGTCCGTGACATTGTAAAGGAGGCAGCAATCACCACCAACCCAAAGAAAAAGAAATGCAAGAAAGCAAAATGGCTGATGAGGCTTTACACATAGCAGAGGAAAGAAGGAAAGCTAAAGGCAACGGTGAAAAGGAAAGATTTGCCCAACTGAATGCAGATTTCCAGAGAACAGCAAGGAGAGATAAGGAGGCTTTCCTGAATGAACAATGCAAAGTAATAGAGGAAAACAATAGATTGGAAAGGACTAGAGATCTCGTCAAGAAAATTGGAGAAATCAAGGGAACGTTCCATGCAAAGCTGGCCATGATAAAGGACAAAAACGGTAGGGACCTAACAGAAGCAGAAGAGATTCGGAAAAGATGGCAAGGATACACAGAAGAACTATACCAATTCAATTCAATTCAATTCAATAAACCTTTAATGGCATATAAATATTAAACATTACAAAAAAACAAGGACAGTAAATGACACAATCAGCTAGAAGTCAGAGTTAATTTATAAAATCATAAAACGTAGTTTCCCAAATTTTTCATTCTTATCACGTCAACTAAAAAATTAGCCACTGCCACGGTAATCTCTGCTGATATATCATTCAGTAGAAATTGGCATTTTATTTCATTGGAAAGGTGATGTTTACCATGCAACCAAGTGTTTAACCATTTTTCCCTGGCAGATACATGCCACGAACAATCCAACAGTATGTGATCAATTGAATCAAGAGAATTAGAACCGCGGTCACATCTCCGTTCGTGCTTGGGAATATTTTGAAACCTACCATACAATAGTTTTGAATGAAAAGCATTTACTCGAGCAAGGGAGAAGGCTCTTCGGTGGCTAGGACTATCAAGATTATACAAATACAGGGGGATACATCCCACAACTTTCTTAAGATTTAATGTAGCTGAAGAACAAACAGGGGGATGAAGAGGTTGCAGTTTTTGAAGTTTGATATCTAGCAGCCTCTGTTTGATTGTTTGGAAGATGTACACTTCAGAGGAAAAAGCTAGCTCCTCCAAAGAAAGGCCCAAAGATCTTATTTTGGTTCGAATATTGTAGTCCCAAGAGGTGCTATGAATTTCTTTTAACAGAAAAGAAATAAGCGAACCGTCTTCGATATTAAAATACAATTTAAGCCAGTAACGAACCGTTGACACCCATATCTTGGTTTCAATCAAATTAAGTCCTAATTCAGAGCACAATGCATGGTAAGAGACACAGTTTGGGAAACCCACAATTTGTTTAAAAAAAGATGATTGTATTGATTCAACTTCACAATTAAAAGCATTAAACCATATAGGAACACCATAGAGAACTTGGGATAAAATTTTAGTAATAAAAACTTTAATGGCGGCAGGCACAAAAGATTTTAATTGATTGGAAGATAACTTCCCCAGACTAATAGATCTTCTTCTGTGAGTTACCCATTGCAGATCAAAATTAAATATAACTCCCAGGTATTTATAGCTCTTAACTTGCTGTATTTTTGCCTTACCAATATACCAGCTAAGGGGGGCCCATTTTTTCGAAAAAAACATTACTTTGGATTTAGAATAATTAATTTGAAGTTGATTGCCACTACAATACTTCTCAAAAGCCCAGTATCTTCAATGTTTTTCTTAGCCAGTATGGGAGTCCTGGAAGATGCACCCATTTGCACCAGGCGAGGACTCAGGAACAGCTGGAAGGCTAGGAGGATCTGAAGGTACTGAGGAAATGGCCGACTGATCCTCATTAGAAGGAGACAAATGCTTGAGTGGATGGAAAAGACCCTGCAGTTGATCCAGTCTTTCTAGAAGACAGGGTGTTAGGCTTAAGCAAGGAAGTTTTGTAGGCTCGAAGGCGCTGCACAGTATTTTCCAATCTGGCAATTACATCCTGCTGTTCCACATGGGGAAGATTGCCAAAAGTAAGGAGGTAAGAATCATCCATGGAATCACAGTCCCATGGTAGCATTAAATCCTTTGGGATCTCAGACTGCGCTGGAGACAGAGAAGCTGATTTGGATTTAGAAGGTGCACTTGGAAGAGGCTGAGAGTAAACAGAAATGTCTGTTACCGGCCTAGAATTGACTATTTCCATTGGATCGGTCCGGTTGCCATCTGCCAATATTGAAGGGCTCAGGTTCGATGCAGGTGCCATCCTTTTACTAAAAGTTTTTAAGAGCGATTGTATCACTGGATCATAAAATACTCTTGAGAGCTGGATTCCAAATTTAGCCAAGAGCTGTCTCCGAGAGAGAAGTTTTTCTGGGATACCAGAGTTCTTGAAAGATAAAATTAACCTTTTCCCAGTAAAAGTAGGGGGAGGGGCTGAACAGTTGTCAGATCAATAAAATTCTTACTGCGTTTCAGAATAGAGGCCAATGATTGTAATATAGAGCTTCGGCTCTCCCTCCTGGCAAAGTTCACAGGCCTTTTAGCTATAGAGAGGGCAATCCTGTTGCTCAGTAAAACTCTTCTGGAACAGACAGGAGCAGCATTAGCTGTATAACTATCCAAAACTGCAGTAATAGTTGCTGAAGGTCTTATCACCAGTGGGTGGCTTCCCCCAGCATTCACTGAAGTTTTACTTAACCTTAACTGAGGTTTGTTAATTGTCAATTGCTCCTCAATTAATTGCAACTTGTGAAGTATTTTGTTCACATAGTCCCATATTTTAGAAATTGTTTCAGCTGTTAGTATACTATGAGTAGCAGTTAAATTCACAAGATCAGCATTAGATAGTTGCTCAAAGGAGTCGGCAGCCGAGACATTAGCTGAAAGAGGCTCAGTATGAGGGTGAAAAGTTTTGCTTGCTTTCTCTAATACCAGCTGTAAATTAACATCAGCCTGCAGCTGCAAAGGAGACAAGAGGAGATGAACATTATCCTCATGTTCTAACACCTCATATCTGTTGTTATCACGAGGAATAAGATAATCCCCCTCAACTTCAAGGTTGTTAGCAAAAAAATCCTATACTTCAATGTCCTTGACAACCACGATGGTATAATCACTGACCTTGAGCCAGACATCCTGGAAAGCGAAGTTAAATAGGCCTTAGAAAGCATTACTAACAACAAAGCTAGTGGAGGTGATGGTATCCCAGCTGAGTTATTCAAAGTCTTAAAAGAAGATGCTGTTAAAGTGCTGCACTCAATTTGCCAACAAATTTGGAAAACACAACAGTGGCCACAGGATTGGAAAAGGTCAGTTTACATTCCAATCCCAAAGAAGGGCAATGTCAAGGAATGTTCAAACTATCGCATAATTGCACTCATTTCACACGCTAGCAAGGTCATGATCTAAATCCTACAAGCTAGGATCCAACAGTACGTGGATAGAGAACTGCCAGAAGTACAAGCTGGGTTTCGAAGAGGTAGAGGAACGAGAGATCAAATTGCCAACATTCGCTGGGTTATGGAGAAAGCAAGAGTACCAGAAAAACATCTGCTTCATTGACTATGCTAAAGCCTTTGATTGTGTGGACCACAATAAACTATGGCAGGTTCTTAAAGAGATGGGAGTACCGGACCACCTCACATGTCTCCTGAGAAACCTGTATAAGGGTCAAGAAGCAACAGTTAGAACTGGATATGGAACAACTGATTGGTTTAGCATAGGAAAAGGAGTATGACAAGGATGTATATTGTCACCTTGCTTATTTAATTTATATGCAGAGTACATCATGCGAAATGCTGGCCTGGATGAATCACAAGCTGGAGTTAAGATTGCTGGGGAAAAGATCAATAACCTCAGATATGCAGATGATACCACTCTGATGGCAGAAAGTGAAGAGGACCTGAAGAGCCTCTTGCTCAGGGTGAAAGAGGAGAGCGCAAAAGTGGGCTTGAAGCTCAACATCAAAAAAACTAAGATCATGGCATCTGGCCCCATCACTCCTTGGCAAATAGAAGGGGAAGTTGTAGTAGTGACAGACTTCACGTTCCTAGGATCCCAGATCACTGCAGATGGTGACTGTAGCCATGAAATTAAAAGACGCCTGCTCCTTGGGAGGAAAGCGATGGCAAACCTAAACAGCATGATAAAAAGCAGAGACATCACCTTGCCAACAGAAGTCCACATGGTCAAAGCAATGGTATTCCCCGTAGTAATGTATGGCTGCGAGAGCTGGAGGCCAAGCGCTGAAGAATAGATTCTTTTGAATTATGGTGCTGGAGAAGACTCTTGAGAGTCCCTTGGACTGCAAGGGAAACAAATCATTCAATCCTAAAAGAAATCAACCCTGATTGTTCCCTGGAAGGCCAGATCCTGAAGCTGAAGCTCAAATACTTTGGCCACCAAATGAGAAGGGAACATTCACTGGAGAAGACCCTGATGCTGGGAAAGATTGAAGGTCAAAGAAGAAGGGGACGGCAAAGGATGAGATGGTTAGACAGTGTCATCAATGCAACGAACATGAAATTGAGCAAACTTCAGCAGACAGCGGAAGACAGGAGGGCCTGGCATGATCTGGTCCATGGGGTCGTGAAGAGTCGGACTCAACTGTGCGACTGAACAACAACAACAAGAAAAATAACAAAACTCAGATAATTTTTACCTTGTCAGAGAGCAGATCAAGACAGTTAGAAACTAAGAGCGTTATAAAGTTGGTTACTACACACATTTCCTTTGTTCTTTCCTTTTCTTTCCTCCCATTGGTTTCTACAGTCCCTTTAAGAGAGCGTGATGCTTGGCATGAGGTGATGAGGCTTTTTCAGGAACAAGGTAAAGATGAGAAGACAGGAGGGAAGGTGCCAGAGAGTGACATGGCAGAACAGACTCGATTTGTATGCTGATGAGTCAACACATTACAGGGCAACCAAGAGAAATGGAGGAGGGAGATAGAAGAAACATTTAAAAGGACAGTAACTGAACAAGAAGACACAGGAACTTTATAATTTAAGAAATCATATAGACGAGATCTTATAGGAGAGCTGAATTCTGAACGAAATAACAATTGTGATGCTTAATAGAGAAAAGTAAATGCATATAAAATAAAGTGAAGGAAGAAAAGACAGAAAGACAGAAAGAGCAGCGAAAGAGTGATTAACACCCCAAGAGTGATTAACATATGGAATTCACTGCCACAGGAGGTGGTGGCGGCTACAAGCATGGACAGTTTCAAGAGGGAATTAGATAAACATATGGAGCAGAAGTCCATCAGTGGCTATTAGCCACAGGGTATAGATGGGAACTCTCAGTCTGGGGCAGGTGATGCACTCTATTCTTGGTGCTGGAGGGAGCAGCAGTGGGAGGGCTTCTAGTGTCCTGGCCCCACTGCTGGACCTCCTGATGGCACCTGGTATTTTTGGCCGCAGTGTGACAGAGTGTTGGACTAGATGGGCCATTGGCTGATTCAACATTCACTTCTCTTATGTTCTTATGTTCTTATGTAATACTGTAGGAAAGTGAGGTCACAGCAGATAATAATAAACCAGATAAATAAAATTTATGGCATCAGGAGTGGGCAATACTAGAAAGGGTTCCATACCATCTCCTGGTCAATTAGGTACAGCCAGCCACTTAAAGATGAGTGTTGCACAAATGACAATCAAGGACTTAAAGACCCTTATCCAAGAGTGTGTAGCGCAGGCAATTCAACAAACAACAGAAACTACTCTGCCAGCTCTTATTAAGAAAGAAATAGAGCCTATTCAGGACAAAATGGAAGAAATTTCTATCCAAATAATGAGTGAAACAGACAAAATTAAAAAACATATATTGGAGAATAAGATGGAAATAACAGATATAACTATGGCTATAAATAAACTAGAAGAACTAGTACAAGATATAAATAAAAAATTACAAGAATTAAGAGTAAAAAAATGACAAAATGAAGGAAACACTAATAGATCTAGAAATGGATAAAGCTGGCTTAATAATAAGGTGCCAAAACATAACTGAAGAAATAGATAAAAATCTAAAAGAAGACTTAGCTCACAATACAGCGGAGCAGCTAAAAATAGGAACAAAAGATGAATTATTAGCAGAAATAGATACTGTATACAGGAGAAACGCGATATATGCAAAAAAACCCAAAACACCAAGGGAGATACACATAACATTTTATAAAAAAGAAACTAGAGATAAAATTTTAAGAGCTTCTAATGAAAACAAAATGATAATAAAATAATAAATAATAAAAAGAGGTGCCATGGAGAGTATGAGAGAAAAGACAGAATTATACCAATCTCCTGAGAGAAAACGATATAATATTTCGATGGTTAATACCTGAAGGGCTGTTATTTAATGACAAGGGCAAAAGACAAAGAATAGATTTGGTCTTCAAAGTAGAAAACTTCCTGGACAGATAAGGAGAAGATCTGGGCTGGCAACAAGAAGAAGAGAAAGAGGGAGGAGAAGAAGAGGAGGAGGAAGATGCAGAAGATGATGGTCATGCAGCAGAAAAAAATGAACCCAAAAAAATGTAGGCAAAAAAAAGGAAAGAGACCCGAAAGAACAATCTCATCACAAATAGTTACCAGATTCCAATATAGGAGTAAAAATGCAAACAACAAACACAAAACATGACAATCAAACAATTGGAAATTCTATTGATAAATGTTAATGGACTTAATAGCCCTCAAAAAAGAAGAATCTTTCATCAAATAACAAAACATCATCCAGACATAACATGCCTACAAGAAACCCACATTAATAAAAAAGATACAAAACACTTCATTAACAAAAAGTTAGGAGAACCTTTTATAGCAGCAGATGACAAAAAAAAGAGAGGGGTACTAATCTATGTAAAGGACACATTACATCCGGAACTATTGTATAGGTTGAATGATGGAAGAATAATAGCCGTCACACTAATGAGAGATGGGAAAGAATTAATAATTATAAATATATATGCTCCCAATCAAAATCAAGAAATTTTTTTTATAGAAATGTGTAACATACTGGCTAAGAAAAACATTGAAGATACTGGATGATTTTAATGCAGTTTTTGACCTGAAAGTTGATAGAATCAAGGGGAAAAAACTAAAACAGGCAACACTTTACCAAAAATCTTTTTGCAAACAGCAGGCAAATATGCTATGATAGATACTTGGAGGACCAGAAACCTAGATGAAAAAGATTAAATTTTTACTCATTCAGACACAAATCGTGGTCCAGAATACACATGGCCTGAATAACCACCTCAATTATAAGAGATTTAAAAGAAATAGAAATATTACCAGGTACCTTCACTGATCATAACCCACTTTTACTGACACCCCACACATTACTGAGGTGACTGAACAATTGTTGAGCACTTTATGATCTTACCTTTTGGAATGTTTTATTGGTTCTATGTGTTTTAAGCTGTCTGTCTTTGGCACTTGGTTGCCTTATTGTAAGCCACCCTGAGCCCGTTCGCGGGAAGGGCGGGGTAAAAATGGAATAAATAAATAAATAAATAAATAAAATAGGTTAAATTCTGGAATATTGAGAGACCCAGAATTGGTAGCTAAAATGAAAATTAAGATACAATAATTCTTCAAAAGCAATTTACAGCCAGAAGCATCAATAAACATAGTTTGGGATACGTTTAAAGTTTTTCTAAGAGGATGGTTCATTAATCAGAATGCCTGGAAGATGAAACAAAAAAAGAAAAAAATTGAGAACATAAAGAAAAAGATTAAAATTGAACAAAATAACATGAAAGTATCACCAGAAGCTGAAATAATAAAACTAGGATAAGAATGTTGCAACACCAGATGAACATCCTACTCACTCAGGAAATAGCCAAAAATATGGAATATACGAAGCAATATTATTTTGAAAATGCCAATAAACCTACTAGATGGTTGGCATACAAACTTAGAAAAGAGAGAGAGAGAGAAAAACGAATAACTACAGCATCAAAGAATGATAGAAATGAAATAAAATATTGTTCCCAAGATTTAAAAAAGATTGTGACAAACGTCTGTAAAAATCTATATCAACATAAAATGCAGGATAAACAACAAATGGAAAAGTTTCTATCGAAATACAACCACAAGAAATTTAATGAAACACAAAAGAAAATCTTAAATGAACTTATATTGCCCTATGAAATTACAGAGGCAATTAAAAAACAGAAAAAGAGGAAATCCCCTGGCCCGGATGATTTACCAGTAGAAATCTACCAAGAATTTGAGGAACAGATATTCACGACATATAAAGAGTTATTATAAAATATAATTAAAGTAGGAAAGATTCCAGACTCATGGAATGAGGCCCTCATCACTTTAATTCATAAACCAAGATCAGATGAAAAAGAGATTAAAAACTATCGACCCATTTCATTACTGAACGCTGAGTATAAAATTTTTGCAAACATACTAACATCAAGATTAAAAAGAGTGCTTTCCCAGGTTATACATCAAGATCAAGCTGGCTTTCTTCTAAAAAGACAGATTAAAAAATAAGATAAGAACCATTATTAATGTTTTAGAGTATTATGAAACACATGAGGAGAAACAACTGGCCTTAGTATTTTTGGATGCAGAAAAGGCATTCAACAATGTTGCTTGGGAATTTATGATTCAAAACCTGGAAGCTTGGGATTGTGGACTAGGTTTTCTTTTTATGATTGCAGCAATATATAAGAAACAGTATGCAAAAATTATGATTAATGGGGAAATGATGGAGAATATAGAGATACAAAAGGGAACAAGACAGGGATGTCCCCTACCTCCGTTATTTTTTATCTTAACCTTAGAGTTGCTAAATGACCTGGTAAGAGAGAATGGACAAATAAAAGGACTGAAAACAAGAGGGTAAAAATTCAAACTGCAAGCATTTGACGATGACCTGGTTTTCATATTAGAAGATCCCTTATCATCTATTACACCTTTGCTGGATACAATCCAAAAATATGGGGAAATAACAGGTCTTAAAATAAACTTATTTTTGTTTTATTAAAGTTTATTTTAAGACCTAAATATTGTACTGAAGACCCAAAATTGTACCGAAGAAGTATAATGTGAGATTTTCAGCAACTCAAAAATAGAGATCGCAAACAAAATTGAATATCTAGGTATAGTATTGACAAATAGAAACAGTGCTTTAATGGAAAATAATTATAAAAACCTACTAGAAGAAATCAAAAAAAGACTTATGGAAATGGAATCCAACTCTCGTTTTTGGGCAGAACAGAGCTCCCGCCCGCCCGGCAACATCGCTAGTGGGCGGGGGCTCATTTGCCGCTCCGAGGAGGGGAGATGGCAAAGGATGGGGATGCTGTGCGTCCCGACGTGGCGGGAGGCGGAGCCGGCTGCTTCAAAGGGCCAGGCTCCGCTCCCGCCCTTTGCAGTTGCTCCGTGTGCTCGCCCACCCTCCCACCCTGTTATCAGTGCAGGCTTTGGCTGGTCATCATTTTGAAGGGGCCAGGTAGGAATTTTTCACTTCTACCCATATTGGCGGACGTGGTAGTGGTGTTTTCGCCTACCTTGCACTGAGGGCAGTGGTTTTAAGGGAATTATTGTGGGAGCACTTAATTAGTCTGGTCACTTGGCAGGTTTATGCAAGCAAGAAACGGAACTGATGAGCATCTTTCGGCATATCCTGTTAGGGAACAGGCGGTCATCAGGAACTGCCTTCGGATTTCAGGGTCCAGGGTGAGGAATGGTGATCATCTCCACTGGGAACCTTTTATGGCAGGCTCCTCCCTGCAAGTTGAAAGACTTCAAGGGTAGGCGCTCCTAGAAGGCAACCAGTTGCTGGGCTGCTGGTCACGAGCCAGAGAGTAAATGGCTCACGGCTGGAGCTGGGTGACCCACCATTTAAGGGCAAGGGGGTTGGACAGGGAAGTGATGCCTGCCTTGCCTGTTCCATGCTTGCTTAGTGGTTATTGCTGCAATGTTCTGTTAAATAGTTAATAAAGTGGCCCTTGTTTAATTCCAATCTGTTGTCTGTCTCATTATTCCGACTGGGGGGGAAATAGCTACCATAAAAATGATCGTATTTCCCCGATTTTTATTCTTATGCCAAAATATGCCAATTTTGAAGAATAAAAAATTATTTGCAGAAATGGATAAAACTTTATTTGGCATCCAAAAAAAGCAAGAATCAAATGGAAATCTTTACAAGATAAAAAAGAAAGAGGCGGGTTGGGGCTACCCAACTGGGACTTACATTATCAAATGGCTGCCACAGTATGAATAAAAGACTGGATTATACTAGAGGATGGAAGAACATTAAAATTGGAAGGTCATGATCTCAAAATGGGTTGGCATGCTTATGTCTGGTATAACAAAGATAAAATACACTCGAGCTTCCATCAACACATATTAAGGAGTGCATTGATAAAGTGCTGGTGAACCCTAAAAGAAAAATATTATACGAAAACCCCTAGATGGGTGTCCCCCCTAGAAGCATTTATTAAACCTTCACTATTGACTGAAAATAAGAAAGAAACTTATGAAAAATTAATAGATAAAAACAACAAATTAAAAAGTCCTCAATTATTACAACTACTAAATATAAACCTGATGTGGTGGGAAACTACTCAACTAAACTCTATATATAGTAAAGATAAAACCTTAGGTTTTTATATAACCAGAAATGATTTAGACAAAATTTGGCTCTCATCCAATGATAAAATGATATAGAGATATATAGATTTTTGTTGGAAAATTATATGCAGGATGATATTGTCAAGTCATCTATGATAGCGTGGATGCAAGATATAGGATATAACAAAAATTGTAATGATTGCTCTGGGACTGAGCAGGAATTTTTGGACTATTTCAGATCGGCCAAGAAAGAGTTCTGTTTGGCCTGTTTCACTTTGCCACTTTATTTATTTATCTATTTAATTAATTGGATTTATTAGGCCACCCTTCCCTACAAGTAGGGCTCAGGGCAGCTTACAACAGAATAATATACAATCTCAGATTAAAATAAATTAAAACAAGCCAATAAATACCGATACATAAAACAACATTGTCAAAATGGCACATATATAAGATGATGTAAAAAACTCCAGCACCCCAGTCTCCCTGGGGGGAGGGGTTATGAAGGATGGGGACTTGTATGAGAGTGCCAAAGGCTACCCCCGTTGCTGTCCTCAGCTGAAGGCCCAGTGGAACATCTCTGCTTTGCAAGCCCTGCTGAATGTTAACAGCTCCCGCAGGGCACAGAGGTCTTCCAGCAGAGCATTCCACCAGGCAGGGGCCAGGGTTGAGGACAGCTGGACTTCTTTCGGGCTTATTTCTTGAGTGTAATGCTCTTCCAAGGGCATACAGGGAGAGACAGTCCCGAGGATATGTAGTCCATGACTGCTAAGGACCTCAAAGGTCAACACCAAAACCTTGAACCTGGTCCAGTGCTCCATTGGAAGCCAATGCAGCTCATACAGCACTGGTTGAATATGTGCCATCTGTGTGTCACAGCTGCATTTTGGACCAGTTGGAGCTTCCAGGTCAGGTGCAAGGGCAAGCCTGCATAGAACGAATTATAGTAGTCTAACCTGGAGATGATTGTTGCATGGATTACTGTGGCTAGGTCGGGGTGAGACAGATAGGGAGCCAGCTGCCTAACCTAATGAAGTTGTAAAAACACTTGGCTGGCAACCTTCACAACCTGAGCCTCCATAGATAAAGAAAAGTCCAAGGTCACACCCAAACGTCTGATGGTCTGTGCCAGTAACAGAGGCACACCCACAAGAATTGGGAGCTGGCAGCCCAAACAAGGCTCTCCCCCACCCAGCCACAGAACCTTCATCTTTCCTGGATTCAGTTTCAGTTGACTCTGTTTTAACCATCTCACCACAGGCTGGGGTTGCTCTAATTAAGTCTGGGTAAGACTGGTTAGGCCCTACTGGTATCGGCTGGAACAGTTAGGCTTTTGATTAAGGGACTATGGCAAGCACCTTGAGGCATTTTATGAGGGAGGCTTCCAGAACTGGCCTCTCATGGCTTACCAGTCAGGGAGGCTGTTGAGGGACGTCACCAGTTTGAACAATAGTACTTTCCAGCATAGGGGGAGGGTGGTGGAGCAACAGCTCCTCTTGGCATACCTTGGTAAACAGGCTAGGAAAGTGACTGGGGAAATTATGTAGCTTCATTCTGGACTGACCCCCTCCTCCACACTTGGTATACACTTCTCAAATTAATGTGCAAGCATGCATTGTGTGTAATTCCATCTAGAACAATTTAGAATGTTTAAGAAAGCATATTTTTTTTTTAGTGTTAGAGTATGTTGCTTGCAATTTGTAATAAAATCACAATCTAAGGAGTGGACTGATCTCACAGAGCCTTGGAATCTTTTAAAAACAATGTTAGAATTGATTTACCTGCACATCCCCAATTTTAATACACATCAGACAATAGCAGTTGTTCTAGGATTCCAGAAAGTCTTTTGTCTTTTTAATAGCTACTACATAAGTCCAGAATTGCAAGGGTATGGCCAGTGTCATGAGAAATGGGATGTCATCATTGGTGGGAATCTTGCCTGGGAACGAAAATCTAATTAGTTTCAGCCAGATAATTACTCTTAAAGTCTCTTTCCAGAATCCCCATCAATGTATAAAGAGAAGATTGTATCTCTTAAATGTATTTTTCTGTATAAACAACAGTTAAAACTATTTAAGACATACAATACTGCAACATTTGTCCATTTTTTTCTGGCCTGCAGGGCATTTTTAGTGTCTCAAGACTCAATGGGACAGCTTCCACTAACTTCAACAGGCTTTGAAACATATTTATTTTGCTTTAAAGTCTAGAACAAGTTTTAAAAGTTTTATTTCAACTGTGGTGGTGATATGTCTCATTTCACTGCTGTGGATTAAAACAAGAGTGTGTGATGTGAGGATGGACAAAACATTATCTTGCTGCTTGCCTATAAAGTATTAGCTTTTTGTTTCCATGAGATCATACAGGATATCTAACAAGTCTTAGCTTCAAATGGGACCAGGTAAGAGCAATTGTTTCAGAAAATCCAATCCATCCTATCACACTCACATTACAGTTGGCAAGCATGTCTGGTCACAGCTGGGTTCTATTAAATTTGTCACCCTACATATATAAAGGTTTTCCTCTATCCTCATTGGAGTTTCTATGCTCACAAAAAAGAGTGACAAAGCTGAATTCTTTACAGTATTAATATTCTTTTGCAATATCTTATGTCAAGTTTTTATGAAACCCACTGAAATGTACAATACGATGCTCAGAATACCTGTGTAGTAGTTCTGCAAATCAGACTAGAGAACTGGGTCCAGTTGCACAGTAGCCACTATGCCAGGCTACTTATTTGGTGACCACTTCTGCTGGGCTGGGTGTGAGTAGTGAGTCTCCAGTGATCACCCCTCCACCTGTCTCCAGCAAGTTCTCCTCCATCAGGGAACAGGACCCTTTCCAGGGCTGTTTTGGCCTTCAAATCCATCATTGCTTCCCCTACCTTAACAGAAAGCCTAGGAAGCATCAGTAATATTGTTGTGGTAGCCTAGCAACCTCCAAAATGTCAATCAAGAGCTCAGTGGGCATTTTTTCTTAAATCTATAGGGATTATTTCTATTTGGGGGCTTATCCCACATTTTTATTTTCTTTAGAGCCAGTTTAATGTAGTGGTTAAGTGTACGGACTCTAACCTGGGAGAACCAGATTTGATTCCCCACTCCTCCACTTGCACCTGCTGATGTGACCTTGGGTCAGTCACAAGCTCTGGCACAGCTGTTCTTCAAAAAGAGCAGTTTGTTAGAGTTCTCTCAGCCCCACCTACCTCACAGGGTGTCTGTTGTGGGGAGGGAAAGGGAAAGGAGTTTGTAAACCGCTCTGAGACTCCTTTGGGTAGTGAGGGGCGGGATATTAATCCATTCTTCTTCTTCTTCAGATTTCAGATTGTTTTGCAAACCTGGGGCAAACCTGCCTCAGCTCCATTTTGTGTATCTATTGATTCCTACTCTATTGCCCACTTTAGAATTAGATACATAATTAGCTAGCCAAGAATGTGAGCCGTTATTAAGTGGAACAATTAGCTATTGTTGGAAGATGATTTTGAAAACCTATAAATAGGGGTAATTGACCTGATCTGGAGTGTCTTATTTGAAGATGTTCCTTGCCTGTAACCTGCTTACTTTGGTGAGAAATAATTAATGGGATCAAGTAACCATTTCCATTTAATTATCCATTTAAAATTAATGGATGGTACTATCATACTCTTTTAAAATTTAGCTAATGTTAACAATATTAAAAAATAAAGATAAAAAATAAAATGGAGGCAAAATTCTCTAGTAATAATATTTCTTGTTTACTATACCTCTACTTAACCAAAAACATTGTCAAAGTACTAGGAGATTAATGATCTGATATAGAAAACCCACATAAGATATAGGAACGATGTTTAAGGCTTCTTAACTGCACCCTGATATCTGAATCAGGCCTAACCAGAGTTATCCAGAACAATGGGCATGGGAAGACAGGTATACATTGGAAGCCTGCACATGGGAAAGTGCTACTGACTGGATCTGTTTTTTGCTGAATGGGTAGAAAACTTTGTTCTCTTGATCAGCTGGTGATAATTTGGCAAACACTTATGAGTTAAAGTGTATGGTTTATATGTTTAACAGTGCAATACTAAGCAGAATGACACCCTTCTAAGCCTCTTGACTTAGAAGACTATATGAAAATTTCTTCCCTTCTAGCCCCTTGCCATGCTTTTCGCTCCAGATGAGCCAAGAGGGGTAGAATTATTTTTCCTTAAAACCCCAAAATCAGAGTGAAGGATGCTGCTGAAGGCGACTTTTCCTCTCACATCTTTTTAGTCAGCTAGTGCTGCTGTCCTGTCAACACCTGGATAAATTGTGTGAATGAGCAGCCAGCGCATTAATGAGATATCCAGCAGCAGTCAAACACACCAAAAGTCAGTGAAAGAACAAAACTTTTAATAACTACATGTAATTCTATGTAGAACAAACTATTAGGAAACATTCTGAAAAGAGTGATTTAGAGGAAGGACACTAACAAAACAACAGAAAGTCTAAATGCTACCTAAACCCTTTACTGACTCAGTGAACATCTATTTTCCCTTCCTGGAAAGTGGACACAAGAAATTAGAAGCTAGTCAAAGTCCCTCTCTGAGGGCTTGGCACAGACTTGGGCTGAGTTCAGACTGGCAGTTTGCTCCGGTAGCCAGTCGTAGCAAAAAAGCCCCGGAATAAACTGTACCAGGTTTTCCCATTCACACAGCCCAGGCTGCTGCCAGAAGATACGGGGTGGAGCCAGGCAGGAGCGTTCAGACTGCTGCGTGCAGGGGCGCGCTGTATTCAGCATTTCCCCATTAATTCGGCTATGGGTGTATGGGTGTATGTGCGCATGAGCACTTTGCCGATTGGGGGAGGACCCCGCAGCGCCGGCACCGCATTGGGCAGTAGAGCGGAGCATGGCCAATCATACCGCTGCTGCCTTCTGCCCAACATGGGTTGCTCCTGGCTTTTTGGCTGCGCGTTCAGACTTCCCAGAAGCGGAGAAACACGCGACACATGTGGGCTTTTGGATTTGCTACCAGTTTTATGAGGTATCTTTTTAATCCGGTGGTGAAGTGCAACAGCACGGGTTGGCTACGGGTGGGGGATGCCAGGCAGATGTGCCTGTGTGAATGCCCAATTTAATCCAGGATTGAATCGTCACTGGCCCGGGTCCCTACCGGGACAAATTGCCAGTCTGAACTCAGCCTTGTTCTTGGATCCCCAGTTCCCAATCTTGATGACAAAGAGCCACACCAGGCTGCCTGTTCCAGCCCTTTCTTTGCTGCTGGGGAATGTCTGCCTAAAACCAATATGAATACAGGGCAGGGGAGCAGCTGGCACAATCCTTCCTGCTCAAACCAGTTTTACCCAGTACTCCAATGTCTTGTGCTGATGAGCTTTAGGGTGGGATACTGGAAACAATCCATCCCCTCTGGAAGCTGCCCTTCGCTCAGGCTGCCTTAACTGGGACAAGGGCTGTGGCCTGCTACAACACCCCCACCACCAATCCTGGATGGAGGAAGACCCCACTGGCCACACTGATGTATTGTTGTGGTACACTAGAACCCAGAACTGCATCTAACTGCAGTATCACACCTCCTGAACCCACCCCAGACCAAGGTTGCCAATTGCCATTGCAAAACACTTCCAGATCCTCCCCCATAACTCCACCCTCCACCTGGCTGCACTGTCATGATGCCACAGGAGGGCTGATCTGGCACCCCATCATTTCTGGGACAGCCTGGCATCCTATGTGATTGCCAAGGTACACTTAATAGACAGGCCAGCTGGACATTTAGGTTTCCTTGCATGCATCAAATTTGCTTATTAAATATATCCAGTTTTTAAAAATAGTCTTATTTTAATCTGATTGGAATTAATTTGAGGCCTCCTTGTGTCCCCCACCTCTTTGAAGTAAGGTGGCGGTGACATGAGAGAAGACTTTCTAAGTGGTGGTGCCTCACCTGTGCAACTCTCTTCCCACGGCCTAATCTTTTCAAGCTCCAGTTGAAAACATTTTTAAGAAGAAGAAGAAGAAATTGGATTTATACCCTGCCCTTCACTACCCGAAGAAATCTCAGAGCAGGTTACAATCCCTTTCCCTTCCCCTCCCCACGACAGCCACCCTGTGAGGTAGGTGGGGCTGACAGAGCTCTTTCAAGAACTGCCCTTGAGAGAACATCTCTGAAAGAACTTATAACTGACCCAAGGTCACACCAGCAGCTGCGCATGGAGGAGTGGGGAATCAAACTTGGTCCGTGCTCCTAACCACTACACCAAACTGGTTAGCTGCTTGGGCTTTCATTTAGTATTATGTCTGTGGATGGTTCTTGCTGAGACCAAGCTGTTCTACTGAATATGAAACTCCCTGCTAATTTTTTCTGTTTGTATCTTCATGCTGCTATTTTATTCTGCTGTTTCATTAACCTTATTGTATATTGTTTTGATTGCCTCTCATTTTTATTTCATTGTAAACAGCTGTGAGTATATATAACACAGAAGCAGTGAACCATGACCAAAATAAAAAAAAAAAATGAACACACAAATTATTTCCTGGTTCTTTTCCTTTCCTTTCTCAGTGAGGGAAAATGCAGCATGTAGAACTGTTCTAAGAGGGAGCCAAAGGAGTGGTAGCATCACTTTAGAAACCACACTTCTGGAATCTGCCATTTATCTTGCAGTAATAAGTTTATAACACATATGAGGCCATTGACCTCTTTCTGATTTGTAGGTAATTGAGAATATCTGTAGTAGCATGCTCCATTTGCTCAAGCTGCTGGTTTTGTCCTTCTAAAAATCAATAAAAGATACACTGCTATAGAAACAAAGGATAAACACACTAAAATGAAGAGTGCCTTGCCTACATGGAAGATCTTGCTGAGCTTAGCTAGAGAGAGAAACACAAATGCTACGGGATCAGAAAGACCTTTACATCTTAAAGAATACTGGTATTTATTTTCTTTTCTGTTTTCTTTATATGACAAGTTTCTCAGGTTTAGACTCTTCAGGGTTGTTAGTAATGTGATGTACAAAAAAACAGAACATTGGGGGGTGGGAAAAAACACAATACTTTGGAGTGGAGGCTGTAAATGCTTGAGGAAAAATTCATTGGAGTGAACTTTATGAAGTAAAAAGTGTGTTATTTTACTTCCCCAGGGTCTAGGTGACTGAGTGCATAAACAGTAAGATTTCCTTATCTTGGTCTGGCTTTCATGACTTAAGGCATTATTTATGGTTTATATTCAAAGTCTCTAGTGGATGTTATTTCACATCTGTGCATTAAAAACAATCTTGATAATTTAAATAAACTACACAGATCCCTAGTGGAAAGAATTGTATTCTGTTAGGTAGGGTTGTTATGGGAAGGGGAATTTCTTTTTCCAAAAAAATACTCTTTTTTTTAAGATATAGCCATTGGTTCCTCTTATTCTCCTTTTTCTCTTTTAAAAGGGGTTCTCTTCTCTTTGAAAAGATATCAGTGCACCCCTTTGTAACTTCAGCTCTTGTAGGTATTTTTTATCACACACCACAGGGTGGTGCTCTAGTAGAAAGACAGGAAGGTTTGGGAAGACATTGTGTATGTCTGAGCATCTGCAGAGTGAAATTCTGTAGACCCTGCCCCTCCTCTCTTCAGTTTTCTCTTTAATCAAAACAGAATTGATTAGAAACTGACTCCATATTCCTGAGAAGAGGAAAAGAAACAGATAGTTGGATTTTGGGGAGAAATTGGTTAAAGCAGAATTAAGATAAGTACTCTTTAACAACCCTGCTATTAGGTCAAGATTATCAAGGAACTTTTTATTAAACTCGCCTATATTTAGCAACAAAACTAAGATCTTGGGATATATAACCATCCATGAGACAAAACTGGAGTTCGCATGAGTGCCATCATCATTAAACAGAAAAGAACCATGCCTTGTGTCTGAACCAATTTCACTCTGATATCAGCCTGAACCTCTGTTAAACTTTCCTTATAATAAAAGAGTTTTCATGTCCCTTTTGCCCATGCTCTCGCAGCCTTTAGCTCCCTGACCTGTCATTCACATGGAGTGCCAATGGCTGCCTGGTTGGAGTCCTGCCCACCCACCCACAGAGGCGGCATCCAGCATCTTCCGCTCAGTGTGCTCGGAGCTGATGGAAGGGGCAGATGAGACTCTTCTTGGGGATGGGGATGGCTGGGGCCTCCTTCCCTCCGGCTCACATACACTGTCAGGAGTGGGGAGGGGAGCCCTCACTTCACTTCTCTCCTGCCAGCTCCCCATCCCTCACGCTCCCCATGAATGGAGCACAAACCCACTGTTCCCCCCTCAGGGTGCCCTGCCAGCTCACCTCTCCTCCCTGGCGATGGCCAATAGACCTGGCTCCACCTCACACCCTGCTGCCATTGCCTGCTGCATGCTCTTTAAAATGGCTGAGATGTGGGGCAGGGGAGGAGGGCTGCAGAAAAACCACATGGCCACAGTCAGAGCATGGTGGGGACCACCCAGGTGGAGTCCAGAGGACAGCTGCCCACTGTGCCGCCCACTCCGGAGCCAGCTCTGCACCTTCACACAAGCCCCAGTCATGGGTAAGAAAGGCAGGCGGGGGGAGAGGAGGGGGTGGCGGTGACACGCCTCCTCCTGACCCCACTGCTGGACCTCCTGATGGCATGTGGTATATTTTGGCCGCTGTGTGACAGAGTGTTGAACTAGATGGGCCATTGGACTGATTCAACATTGGCTTCTCTTATGTTCTTATGTTCTTATGGGGGGGACGGTGCCATGGTGCTGCTGATGTGGGAGGCTGCAGGGATGGGGCTGGCTGGGCCATGGGATGATGGGCCCGCCCTGGCACAGAGACAACATAATACAAGCCAGTGAGAGCCTGGCCGGCCAGGTGGATCGCTGCATGGGGCCTCCATGAACCTCAATACGGCCTTGCTTTTCTCTTACTTACTTGCTCTTTCTAGAGCTCATTGCATTTCCTTCTGCAACAAGCCTTATTTCCTAGTTTAAGATAAAGTATAAACAGAGATGTCAGCTCAAAGCACTGATCTATAAGTAGGTTTACCCAGAAGTGACTCTATTGGGGCTTGTTTCCAAGTAAGTGTGTACAGCATAACAATCTTCTACTCATTTTCAGGCCTAAATTGACTTAAGTTCAAGCACATTTTTAAAGGGAGATTGTAGATGGGACTGATAGCTACAATTAAACTCTCTTTATGATTTCCAGATGAAAGCCCACTTTCTGATATATGCAAGTATATTGAGTAAATAAATCTATATCATTATTTTTGCCCAAGTTTTCCCTAACCTAATAAAAGAATCTATCACATTGTTCTACTCTATCCTTCCTCTGAGGAGTTTTTAGGGGAGAACCCCCTCCCCCATATTACCCTCATACCAACCCTATATTATAGAGAGTATAACTGGCTCAGACATGGTGTTGTGAGTATTCAGTTCTTGTTTTCTTAAGCTGGATATTAACATACTAGATATCTAATCAATTCAGATGACATTGGGATGCACATAGAATGGGAAGAAATCATTGTTCAGCATATTCCAAACTGCCTATGCATGTATGACAGGTCCCTGGCACTTCTCCACTATCAGGCAGGATTCCCAAATAAAATTTTGTTCCCAGCTGTGACTGATCAGCCCCATGTAGCATGGATTTAGTTATGGTTTTAAAAGTCTGTCTGTCCCACCCTGTCACAAAGATCTAATTTATCTTTTAGCTCAGCCCAGGAATTTGATGGGATAAGCAGGAGCCCTCTTGTTTTCCCCTTTTAAATGGCACTTGAGTTGGTGTAACATTAAAACAGAAATAATGATTTTATTTAACTGGCAGGAATTGAATAGGTGTAGTCAGGAGTTGAAAATGCTGAGGAAAAACTGTTGTTAATATGGATTATACTTCTTTTAACAATCAAAATACTGTTATTGAAGCTTGTTTTTTTATATTCTTGGATCTTATCAGTGAGAGGCATTTGATTATTTTAATTAGTTACAATGTTTCTTCATATAGTTTCCTATGATGCTTCAGGTTTCCTGGAGACAGTCTCTTTATTTGTATGCCTGAACTCTTTCCCTTTATTAGAAACAATTTATTTCTATACCTCAGGTTGCCTGTTTCTTTCACAACAGACCAGGGGTCTTCTCAGAGCAACCCCCCCTGTGTAACTGGGCAGGAATTCTTCTGCATCTTTTCAGAAGATATAACCCTTTTCTTTTGGACTGAATGGGAGTTTCAGCATACTACCCAATTGCCCTCACCAAAATCTCAATCCTAGTTCTTGTGTCGGTGTAAAACAGACTTCAGTGTAGGCTGACTCTTAGTCATTCAATTCTGATATTGAATTCTTCCTCAAAATTGATAGAAAACAGTTAAGGCAAGGAGTCATTTCCCTTTACTCCAAAGGTGAACCTGTCTGACTGACTCTGCCAGACTCACTGACTCCAACCAACTCTGTCAGAAACCAACTGTTTGATTTCCCCAAAGACCCACTGTTTGAATGACTCTGAAAAGACCGTGCCCACCACACTCAGCTAATCATATAGTTCTCCTCAGCTGGTACTGGCTAATCAGAGAGTTGAGGGGGAAAGGGGAAGGAAGCAACCTGTCACTCAAGCTCTCCATTCCAGTGAGGAGTTAACTCTTCACCTCTCAGCTCTCTGAAATTGCTGCCTTAAGAAATCTTACTGTGGTCCATCACAGCATGTTGTTAGTCCAAGCAGACTGGCAGATATTAACTAAGAATTAAGCCATGCAGAATGAGAGTTGTAGTAATTAGAACTGTGGGAGGTTGGTTCTGGATTTCACATGCTTGATTCTGTTCCTTAGGTTGTCATGGGCAGTTTTGTTGTTGGGGGCTTTTGTTGTTGTTCAGTCACACAGTCGAATCCAACACTTCACCACCCCATGGACCACATCATGCCAGGCCCTCCTGTCTTCCATCATGCTCCGGAGTTTGCTTAATTTCATGTTCGTTGCATTGATGACACTGTCTAATCATCTCATCCTTTGCCATCCCCTTCTTCTTTGACCTTCAATCTTTCCCAGCATCAGGGTCTTCTCCAGTGAGTGCTCCTTTCTCATTTGGTGACCAAAGTATTTGAGCTTCACCTTCAGTATCTGGCCTTCCAGGGAACAGTCAGGGTTGATTTCTTTTAGGATTGACTGATTCAATCTCCTTGCAGTCCAAGGGACTCTCAAGAGTCTTCTCCAGCACCATAATTCAAAAGAATCTATTTTTCGGCACTTGACCTTCCTTATAGTCCAACTCTCGCAGCCATACTTTACTACTGGGAATACCATTGCTTTGACCATACGGACTTTTGTTGGCAGGGTAATGTCTCTATTTTTTATTATGCTGTCTAGGTTTGCCATCGCTTTCCTCCCAAGGAGCAGGCATCTTTTAATTTCATGGCTGCAGTCACCGTCTACACTGATCTTGGATCCCAGGAATGTGAAGTTTGTCACTGCCTTCACGACTTCCCTTTCTATTTGACAAGGAGTGATGGGGCCAGATGCCATGATCTTAGGTTTTTTTTATGTTGAGTTTCAAGCCAACTTTTGCACTCTCCTCTTTGACAGTCAGCAAGAAGCTCTTTAGGTCCTCTTCACTGCCATTAGAGTGGTGTTATCTGCATATCTGAGATTGTTGATCTTTTCCCCAGCAATCTTAATTCTGATTCGTAATTCATCCAGGCCAGCATTTTGCATTATGTACTCTGCATATTAATTAAATAAGCAAGGTGACAATATACATCCTCCTGGAGAAGGAAATGTCAATCCATTCCAGTATCTTTGCCAAGAAAACCCCATGGACAGTACATATAGGGGGCACAAAAACAAATGCACAATTTTACTAGGACAAATCCTCCTTTAGAACAGAATTATAACTGGAATAATTATAGAAAATTAAGGCTTAATTGCTACAGTTTATATTATCTGGCCAATTTACTGGTATATGAGCATATCATTGATTTAGCACGATCATTAGTAAAATTATTTAAATCTAGATGAATTGCTTTGAAAACATTTTAAAAGTGTATTTTTCCCCTGACATGTTTGTGATGGCAGAAGAGCAGTAGTGGTATCTACGTGTTTCTTCTTCCTTAATGTGCTAAAAGGTAGAATGATAAATCAAATTTGTAATCGATATTGCAATAACACTCAAGTAAATTGATTATGGTTTTAAAAGAACAGGCTTTATTTCTGTTTGTAAGCATATTTTATTCTGAAAAATCAATAAAATGATTACTTAAGAATACTGATTTACAAAGTTTGATTAGCGCTTCCAGATTCCTACATGGGAGGAATCCATCATTTCTCTGAAATTTAACTGCCTTTGTTGTATGAACAAAAAATATAGTTGATCAGTAAGTATTCATCACTTAAAGGCCTTGAGACACATATAAAATGATTTTAATCTAAATTATTGATTTTGAAACTAGAAATAAGGATGATTCTGGATTAATTTATCATGAACTTTTGAATGTTACCTACAAGACATTATAATTTCATGCATCATTATTTAGGCAAACTTCCTAAATGAAAAATTAAAGAATTAGATTAGAAACTGAGTACCATTTATTTCATTTTAAATAGATTCCTAAGGCAAAAACATTTGGTACTGATAGTATAATTCACAGAAACAACTTTATCAGACCACTGTTCCCTTTAAGTAATATATTACTTACCTGCTCAATGTGGAACCAGGGTAATTGGAAGTTAATAAATGATAAGAATGAATGTGATGCAGAGACATTTCTATGACCAAGTTAGCATTCAACTGCATATCACATAGTCTTTTAATGTCTTTTATAAATTTGAATTAGTTAAATTTTTAAGGTAGTGGTCAGGGTCGGAAAGTGACCTTTTAATAATAATAGATCTGAGATTTCTGTTATGCACATTTTCTTTAGGAATGAAATCAATACTTGTATTTGCCTTAAAATAAGTATATCTCACTATTCCATGCCTTAAAATAAAAGTTTTTAGATTAGTACGAAGGTCAAATGTGTTACCTGCATAGCTACAAATTAAATATTAAATATGTGCATTGTTGAATGAGATGAATATGTTACTAAGTTTTCAATTGCTGCAGGGAATATTTAAAGTAGCACTTGCTAGAGTGATTCAATCATGCCTACGAAATATGACTTTTAACCAGGTTTATTAAGTAAGAATACCTTTCTAGGGAAACAGAAGGGATGTGTAATAGGAACTTTAATAATTGTAATCTGATCCAAACAATACTCCCTTTGGAAATATTGCAGATATCCTAAATATGAACAGAATTATTTCTAACTTTAGGGAATGGGTGTAAACCTTCTAACTGGACTGTTATTCTGATGAATACTTTCTGGTTTCAGTTTCTGGGTTGTGGGAAAGGCAAACAATGTGTATGAAAAGGACACTGTCCAACCAAAAGTCTTCTTGCTCATCAAATATCAATTTTATAAGTAAATAATCCTATCTTGTGATTTTGTTCTCATTGTTTCTGTCTTCCATCAAACATCACACCATTTCATTGATTCTTGGATGACTTTCTGATTCTATAGACATAGGCTTACCAGGTGTCCAGTAATGATCGGCAAACTCCTGGTAATTGTCACATGATGACATCACTTCTGGTGTGACCTAGAAGTGCCGTCATTGCATTGAGGTGATACTTTAGCACCCACTGAGAAACTCAGAGTGCATGCTTGAGCATCAGCTCAGTGTGATGCTGGCAATCCCTGGTTGTAGTGGATATGATGTCATCACATGGTGACAAAGTTCACCATTGTTCTCCCCAACAGTAAGTATCCACCTCCCCTCATCTCTCTTTATGGCATGCCTGGCAACCCCATATTGGGGGCTATGTTTATACTCACCAGTTGTGTGGGCCAGAAATATTTTGTGTGTGTACACTGAGGAAGTACTTTGCCATTAAAGGTTATGATAACTAACTGAATGTATACTAGCATATTGTTAATATAATGATTGGGGTGTGTGTCTTATTTTAAGGACTAGACACTCTTCAATCTGTGTGATTAATACTGAAGTGTAGAGGCTATAGCATGCTTCTGCCACTATAGGCAGGAAGTTTCAGCCAAGCTACATGCCTTACAGAGGACAGAAGGAAATGCTTTTCTAGCAGGCAGGGAGATGAGACAAGGTTGTGGAGCCCGCAGGCATGCAGACAGGATGGCAGGAAATAGAGGCAAACAATACTGTTTTGCCAGTCCTGTTACTAGTCAGCAAAACTGTCCTGCAGACAGACTGAAATGACAGAGACAAAGGCTCTCTTCAACAGTCACACACACACACACAAACTAGATGAGATGCTGAAAGATCAGTTATCAGAATCGCATGAGAATGTCTGATTCAGGAGCTGAGGTCTATCAATATTTGTAAATTCACAGAAATATATTAACCAGCCATAGTTTGTAGTCAATATAAATCTCCTCTTTGCTACTATTTTCCCTAATGAGGAAAGACAGGCAACTTCCAGTTCACATACAAAGAAAAGGGGAGGAGGGGAGTAAAGATGCTAAACCTGGCACTATTCCATGTCTTACTCCAGTGCACAATGCCGCTATCTCTGACCATTTCTAAGACTGGAAATCAGCTGAGTGGGAGGAAAATGCTGCTATGATTGGACACAAGAAGGGGGCAGAATTTAGACCCTGCACAATTCACTCCAATTCCGTTAGTGAAATAAACCAGCATCCCATCCCTTTCATACATACTCATTCACACTTCCCTGTGCTGATTGTGCTAGCATTCATTTCAATTACCTAGAGATCAGTGTTGTCTTCTCCTATCTGCCTGAAATTTGGGAGCAAGGGTATTATTCTCTGAATGAAGAGTCACAATCTGAGAATTTCATCTCATTTAACTGGAAGTGGGGAAAGATACAGAAAGAAAAGTGTCGTTTTTTTAAAAAGTATTGAAATCAGTGGAAGTGTCTCTTGACTTCACAATGACAGCTATTGTCATGTAGGAAATTAGAATAAATGAACTAAGATATTAGAGATCCAGTAACTATCTGTGCTGTGGACCCATGGGCAAGTTGCTATCATCTCTTTCTGTACCTGAAAAATGGAAATAACAGTGACTTATCTGAAGCATGAACACTAATAGTGCAGTCCTATGCAGAGTGATGCCAGTCTAAGCCAATTAATTGCAATGGGCTCAGGTGAGTGTAAATTTGCTTAGGATTGCACTATAAATGTGCTAAGTTATAGCCGAAGGTATAATGTGCCACTATAGTCTTTTAAAAAAATCACTTTAGTTTGTTCAATGCGGAGAGGTTCCTCGCACATTTGCAATCCTTTAATTGCAAAGTTTGGGGTGTGTTCAGACGGATCTTTTGATCTGCCATAGGAACGACTCCCTTGCGGATCAAAAATGCACGACCAGACAGAAACATCTGGGAAATATTCCGGTCCCATAGGCATCCCGTTCTGCTGCGCCTCCAATCCTGATTTAAAAAGTAGCAGTTTCAATGTAGGGTTTTCAATGTAGACCGAGCCGACGGGGGCACGATTTTTAAAAAATTGAAACCCCATGTGCGCTTTAACGAGGAAATGCATTCAGCGATAAGCGCTACGAGGAATGTCATATTCATGCTTATTTCTTTTAGGGACAAGATGCTACCGCGATGGGAGATGGAGGGGGGGAAGGACTGTTCTAACTTGCAAAATAGTCCCTCCATTGATCATGATGGCAATGGCAAGGGGGAGGACCGGGACTTTGCTGAAAACCCTCCGCGATCGCCTCAGTTCTCCAAGGAGGCGCAGCCTTGCCTATGCGAATGTACAAAACTTTTTTAAAAAAAATCCTCGGTGGATGCCGTGTAGACAAATCACGGTGGGAACAACGCGCAGTGAGGCTATTTCATGGGGGGGCGTCTGGTCGTGCTAGGCTGGATTAAAAAAATCGGGATAAAATTTTAGGAGGGCTCATGGCGCGATTGACTGGCCGTCTGAACGCAGCCTTGGAGATCTTTTCTCTCCAAGGTGGAAATTTCTGTTGTGAAAAAAAAATCCTTTGCTAGTACCATTTGAGATAACTGTAGAAAACCAATGGAACTATAGTGCAAACTTGTTTTGCCTCTGTTGAACAGTAGCAAACAGTAGCAAGCAGTCAGGCCTAGCTGAGTCATATAAGTCAGATGTTATCAAGTCACCCAGAGATCCCCCAGAATTGCAGCTGAACTCCAAACAACAGAGATCTATTTCCCTGAAGAAAATGGGTGGACTCTATGGCATTATAACCAGCTGAGGCCTCTACCCTCCCAAATTCAGCACTCCTCAGATTTCACCACAGAATTTCCAGGAATTTCCAAACCTGGAGCAGGCATTCCCAGTCCCAGGCCTGGCCCCAAACCCTCTGCTATTTAGCCATTCATACTGCAAGAGGAATCCTTCCCAATATGAGTGATCCAGTCCTGCTTTTGCTTCCTGCCCTTTCTCTCTCTGTCTCTGTCTGTCTCTCATTGTCAAGGTGGCCAGGCCTGGAGGAGTTCCATTTAACTATATCTGAGGAAGTGTGCATGCACACAAAAGCTTGTACCTTGAATAAAACTTTGTTCTACTGCTTCAGACCAACTCAGCTGTCTAGTGCCCACCTGGATCTATCAGCATTTTCAAAGGTTATTTACATTAATCATACATGTGAAGAGTCAGGCCAAGCACCAGTGTCCCAATCATGTATTGTGCCTTTTGGCCCTCAGAGAACAGTCTTTGAGAAGTGGCAACAGCCACAGCTTTGCCTTGATCCCCAACCAGATATGCCCCCATTGAGTTCCAATGCCTATCTATCCCCAACAGCCCCCTGCTCTATTCCACTAGTCTTCCCAGCCCCCGGAAACAACATCTAACATGTCATCTTTCCTTGTTCCCAAGACATGTAAATTAGCCAGTTTAGGCATGCATAGCTTGCCATGACTGAGGAACCACAAGAGAAGAAGCATTAACTGCTTCTTGGGTGGCATAGGGATGGAGAGGGGAAAGCAGTGGCAATGGCAAGACAATCTCAGGTGGCATCTTTTCAAGACTCACTACTTTAAAGATTTCAGATGAAGAATGCTTAATATTTTAAATTGAAGATTGCAATATCTATTCCTGATCTTGTGTTTTGATTTCTTAAACAACCCAGGCCCCTTAATAACGATAATTTCTATGCTAATTTTCCTTGGAAATGATGGCACTCAGTGAAGCATTTGAATTATGCCAATGTTCTCATACTATCACAGAATAAATTGATGATTTTAGTAATGCAGAAGGAACACAGTCCATTCTTGGGTATTATTCGGGCAAATCCTGTACCTTTTAGTTCTAGATCAGTAGAAGCAAAAAGCTGAATAGGAATTATCTCTATATAATAATACTCTTAGCGTATTGTCCATTTCTAGCTCTCCCACTGGCTGTGCAATACACTCCATCAGCCATTGGCCCATCAGCTGCCACTCAAGAGTACTCACATGCCATTGGCAGGGTGCAGGGTCTGCTCCTCTTCCCTGCCCACTCCCACTTCTGCCACTGTTCCCTGTCAGAATAACTGGCAAACAGCTCTCTCTCCTGACGAAGACACTTCTGCTTGGCTCCTCTGTGGGACTAACTTTTCCCTCAGTGGCTGTTGGTAGGCAACCCAGCTTGGTTCTGTCAGTAAAAAGACAAAGGAAGGAAACCCTTTCCAGGCCTTTGTGAGGAACTCATTGGGGTCAGTCCTGACTAGGGTTGCCAGCTCTAGGTTGGAAAATTTCAGGATATTCTGTGTCTAAGGAAGCCAGTCTAAGGAAGCCAGACTTTGGAGAGGGGAGAAACCTCAGCTGAACAAAATGCCATAGAGGCCACCGTCCAAAGCAGCTATTTTCTCGGGAGGGGGGGAAAGAGATCTGTTGTCTGGAGTTCAGTTGTGATACCCGGTGATCTTCAGGCTCCACCTGGAGGTTGGCAATTAGCACTTCAGAGCAGGGTCTGTCAGACCCAGGTTCTTGCTGTGGGTGACTTCAGACCAGTCACAGACTTTCAGCATAACCCCCTCACCCGCCCACTGCCAGCTTGGCCACTTTCCTGTCAGAATAAACTGTGAAAATTACTAGACAACCAAGCTTGGTTCTATCAGTAAAACAGGGATGTTGTGCAAGTTAAAAGTGGGAGAGGAGAATGATGTAAGCTGCTTTGGTCCCCATTGCAGAGAAAAACTGTACTTTTCCTCCTGGGGAACAATTGTTGCCAATCTCCAGGTGAGGGCTGGAGATCACTCAGAATTACAATTGCTCTCCAGATGGCAGAGATCAGTCCCTCTGGAGAAAATAGTGGACTCTGTGTCCTTAAAACCTGCTGAGATGGCTCCCCTACAACAGCCAATGTGATGTAGCAGTCAGGGCTTCAGAGCACAGTAGAGGCTGCAGGTGTGTGTGTGGGAGACGGAAAGCTAAAGAGTGAGAGGGAGATAATGGCAGGTTGATGCTTGGCTGGGAAGGAGAAATGGTTATCAACTCCAGGTTGGGAAATTCCTGGAGATTTGAGGGGTGGAGCTTGGAGAGGGTGGGGTTTCAGGGGGGTGGGATTTCAGACAGGCACAATGCCATTGACTCCACCCTCCAAACCAGCCATTCCCTCCTGGGGAACCATTATTGCCAGGAGGGAGGGGAGAAGAGATGGAAAGCTGAAGTCAGAGGGGCAGATAAAGGTAGGTTGATGGTTGGCTGGGAAGGAGAAAGGGTTGCCACCTCCAGGTTGGGAAATTCCTGGAAATTTGAGGGGTGGAGCTTGGAGAGTGTGGGGTTTGAGGAGGGGTGGGAGTGGGACCTCAGACAGGTACAATGCCATAGACTCCACCTTCCAAACCAGCTGTTCCCTCCTGCGGAACCATTGTTGCCAATGTCTGGGTGAGGGGTGGAGATCACTCAAAATTACAACTGCTATTCAGGTAGCAGAGATCAGTTCCTCTGGAGAAAATGATGGACTCTGTATCATTATACTCTGTTGAAGTCGCCACAGCAAATTGACAGTGAGTACCCAAGAAGTAGAAGAAGAAGAGTTTGGATTTATACCCCGCCCTTCACTGCCCAAAGGTGTCTCAGAGCAGCTTACAAACTCCTTTCCCTTCCCTTCCCCACAACAGACACCCTGTGAGGTAGGTGGGGCTGAGAGAACTCTAACACAAACTGTCCTTGAGAGAACAGCTGTGCCAGAGCTTATGACTGACCCAAGGTCACATCAGCAGGTGCAAGTGGAGGAGTGGGGAATCAAACCTGGTTCTCCCAGATAAGAGTCCGTGCACTTAACCACTACACCAAACTGGCTCTCTCCCAGAGCCAGGGGCACTCTCCCAGAGCCTCTTTCTAGAGCTCGTTGTGTTTATTTCCACAACAGGCCTTATTCCTAGTATCACAATAATGGTTTCACATAAAGGTGGCAAATTGTCCTTTTAGCACATGCATACCATGTCAATACAAATTCACTTACAGTTCCAAATGCATTTTCTGTGGATCGAGAACATGAAAATCACTGGGGGATTAAACTGTAAGATTAATGGATTATCTGTTGTTATGCCAATTAGCAGCTGATTAAAAAAAGAAACTCCATTTATCATCAATTCATTGTTAACTCATTGAGAGTGTTAGCATTATCCTACTAAATAATTACCTGACTATGCATATTATATGAAGAAAGCTTTTGTTTGTATAAAACATGCTCCATGATAATAGAATCAGACTTGGAAGGGGCCCAACCAGTCAATGAAGGAAGACTTCTTTGACCTAAATCTTTTCTATCTGTATCGTGCCCAAGTTTTTGGAAAGAGTTCCATTTCCTTCCTTGAAGATCGGTATACAGTAATTTTTCAAGACATTGTAACTAATAATTTTATCACAAAAGGATCTTTCACAGGAACATTTAACTACATATATATTAAGGGAACTATCCCTGACTCTTCACAAGGGCCATGTGACTGCCAAATCAAACATTACTCATCCTTCATGGACAGCCATCACTTCTCAGTTGGAGTTTTCCATACAGTGGGACATTATATTTACGTTTATTTATTTAAATTTGTACCCTGCCCTCTCTGCCTCAAAATAGATTTATGATGTAAATCAGCTTAAATGCCCAGGTAGAATCAGTTGCCACTATAGAAGCATTTGACATGATTAAGGCAATTTATATAATAAGCCAACACAAACTGTAGACTTCAATAAGTGGATCACAGGTTCATGAAAGAGTCTTCCATGCAACATATTTTTTGCAAACATATGATAAAATACACATGTTTATCTGTTTCAAATGTTAAAGATTGGTAGCTATTTGCCATGAGTCTATAACATACTCAAAATATAACATGAAGAATACAGTAGTGATAACATCTGATTTGTGTTTTATGTGGCAGCTTTTTTGCACCCCAAAATACTGTTGTTTCCTATACTAAATATAAAGTGTGAATAGTTAATGCACAGTTGGATTCCCTGATGTGTACAAGACTGTTGAAAGTGGAGTATCTTTTATTTTTTCTCTGTATGTTGTATTACATAGAAAACACTGCATTAGTGTACTGTACAAAGAACAAACCCACTGTTTTTATGAATCAAGAACAACCTCCTCCCCCCAAACCCAAATACTTCTAATCCTTTAATGCTGGCAGTGAAGGATATTCAGTCACATCCTTTCTTCTTTAGCTTGAAGTTGCTCAAAATTGAATTAAAGTCCCAAGTGGGGATCCTGTCAAAACTTTAGAAATATTATGAAATAATTCAACATCAGCATGCTATAGTGCCAAGGTAGCTTAAAAGTTTAAAAGTCATCTTGCCTCTTCTTCTTACTGTGGAGAAGCCATAAATAATAAATGTCGATGTTGCCTTGATATGAACTCTTTTCCTGCAATCTAAGACAGATGTTTCTTATCTGAGGGCCAAATGTCTTTTTCTTCATATCCCAGGTTGTTACTGTGGCTTGAGGATTGCAGGAGACATGCATCTGTTTTGCCTTTATTTAACCTTCTTCTGTAATAGCCAAAGGAAATTTCAATTGAAAAAAAATATAAGAAGACAATACTCACATTTTCCCTTTTCTCTCCCCCCCCGAGACTCAGGGTTTCAAATGGCTTCATATCCTTTCTTCTTTGTGTGTCCCCCCCAAAAAAAAAAAAAAAAACAAGCTATAAAGTATTTCCAGGGCATGAAGTGTTGAGCACTACATTGTTTAACTCTGTGATTTGGCTCTAGATGGAAGAGTTACTCTAGTATCTTCCATCTCAAGGGATCATAAAAGGCTCAAATTTGGAACTGATTTCAAGAGTGCATTTTACATGCTGAACTTAATCTCCATAAAAGATATTAAACATTGGATAGACTCGGGGGGTGGGGAACATGCTATACCTAGGGTTGCAAGCTTGAGGCTTGCAAGACCTAGGAGGGGCAGGAGGTTTCTTGGCCCATATCTCGTGTTCAAAAAATTGTTCTGTATAAACCTAAAAACTTAATTCTGCTGGCTGTTGAGGAGGACTATTAGGTTTGGTGTTCTTAGATCTAGTAGTGGCTATGAACAATGCAGCCTGCTAGCAGATGTAGTCTGGGAAAACAGGAAACAAGGAGCAGACAGGAGGAGTTTTAGAGTGGGCCTAGGCTGCCTTACTGAATGATTCAGTAATTCTTATGCGTGTTTGAGAGTTGCAGTAGCCAGCCTTTGTTTGGAATATAAATTGTAATCAGCTGCTTGATACAATACCAGGTGTGTGAACTCCTCATCATCCTCTTCATTCCAAACAGAAAGTAATAACTTATCCAGTTGATGTGCCATAAATCTAAGATACATTTCTTCACTTAAAGAGTGATTGGCTGGAATCCATTGTCAAGGAATGTAGTGTGGGCCACTAGTTTGGTTATCTCTAAGAGGGGATAATACAAATTTATGAAGACAAGATTTGAATGTCATATCCTGTTGGTAATTACACCCCAAAAATGTACTTTCTGACTCCAAGCTTAAGTAAAACTTTGATCAAATATTACTCATGTTTGGTAGTATTCTGGCCTTCTGGATCCACACCATGGTAATATCATGACTAGACTACTGTAATGAACTCTACATAGGTTTCCCCTTGAAGTCAGCTTGGAGACTCCAGAATGTAGCATCTCCATTATTGCAATAGCCTCAGGCTTACCTGGGGCAGTGTTTGTGGCTGTGGGGCTGGGAATAAGTTGACTGAAGGTCTTCATGTTGGCTCTGAGCCAGCATCAAGTATTTATTTTATTATTTATTAAATGCAATTTTTAGACCACCCTCCCCCATAGGACAGGGCTCAGGGCATATATATCAAAAATTGTTACATACTTATAATAAAACTTAAAACCATAAGTATACCATATAATTACTGGTCAGATGGTGATAAGCCTGTCAAAGTATGCCACTGCCTCATGGGGGGGAGGCAGGAGTGCCAGCCAGATGGATAGCTGTCACTGTCATCAGCCAAATGCCTGGTGGAACATCTCTGCCTTGCATGCCCTGTGGGACTGCATTCGACAGAGAGTTCCACCAGGCTGGGGCCAGGGCCAAAAAAGCCCTGGCCATGGTTGAGTACAGCCGGATGTCTCTTGGACTGGGGACCACCAGCAAGTTCTTAGCAGCCAAGGGTAACACCCTATGGGGGCTATACCAGGAGATGCGGTCCCAAAGATATGGGTCCCTGGCCATTTTGGGGCCCTAAAGGTTAACTCCACAACCTTGAACTTGATCTGGTACTCCTCTGAAAGCCAGTGCAACTCACAGAGCATAAGATGTATATGTGTCATGTGTGGGGTCCCTGTGAGGACTCGTGCTGCCATGTTCTGGATCAGTTGGAGTTTCTGGGTCAGTCTCAAAGGTAGCCCTATGTAGAGTGAGTTACAGCAATCCAATCTGGAGGTGGCCATTGCATAGATTACGGTGGCTAGGTTGGAGTGGGACAGGTAGGGGGCAAGTTGCCTGACCTGGCATAGTTGGAGAAATGCCAGCCTGGCAAAATTTATGATCTGGGCCTGCACTGATAAGGAGGCATCCAGAATCACACCCAAGTTCTTTGCAGTTGGTACCAGTGTCAAGGACACAGTATCAAGAGCCAGGAGACAGCACCCCAACCCTGAATCCCCCCTCCCCAGCCACAGAACCTCCATCTTAATCAGATTCAGTCTCTGCCAGCTCTGCTTCAACCATCCCACTACAACCTCCAAACCCTCAGCCAAATTTACTGGGGCTGTATCTGGCCAGCCACCCATCAACAGATATAGCTGGGTGTCATCAGTGTACTGGTGACAACCCAGCCTGAAACTCCACACCAGTTGAGTGAGGGGGCATATATAGATGTTAAATAACATCAAAGAGAGGATTACCCCTTGAGGAACCCCACACTCTAGTGGGTACCTAGTTGTAAACTTCTCTTGTAGTGCCACCCTCTATCCCCAACCCTGGAGAAATGAGGTAAGCCACTTCAAGACTACCCCATTAACTCCTACATCGGCAAGGCAGTGGGTCAGAAGATCATGCTCAACTGTGTTGAATGCTGTAATATCAAGCAACAACTGGACTTGGAGATCAGCTGTGAATGCAACCAAAGCTGTTTCCGTGTCATGGAGCTCCAGGCAGACCTGAAGTTCAGAGACATCACTGTAGCCTGCCCCCTTCCTATTTAGCCAGGCTGCTTCTGGAGCCTCATTCCAGGAGCTAGGCAGAACAGGCATATTATTCCCATCATCCGGTCCCTCCAGTGGAGATTGCTACTATTTGGTCTTTTTAATATTTTGAGTTGTAAATGCCTTTAATATCTTTAACTTTAATGAGTGAAATGAAACACTGAGATTTCTTTTCCCCCTGAGGGAGCCCACATACATTCCCAGCAGAGGCACCATTAAAATAGTAAAGCAAAATTCATTTGAGTAAAGAAATTTTATAGACAAGAGAACTTCTGTGAATAACTGAAATTATACTAAGGCTTGTTTTCGGCCTGCCATTCATTATATAATTTCTGAGATGGCTGTTGTGGATAATCTACAAATGTACAATTGTACATTGATCCAACATTAAGTGGAAACTGATTGCAGAGACAAGCAGGTGGCAACAGCAATTTGGTTTCTTACAAATAAGGACTGCTACTATGAAGTGTGAGAACAGTTTAAAGTTGGGCTGTCCACCATGGGAGAAATTATCCTGGAGGTGTGCTTGGTGCTCAAGTTAAGAACATAAGAACATAAGAGAAGCCAATGTTTGATCAGGCCAATGGCCCATCTAGTCCAACACCCTGTGTCATACAGTGGCCAAAAATACCAGGTGCCATCAGGAGGTCCACCAGTGGGGCCAGGACACTAGAAGCCCTCACACTGTTGACCCCTCCCCCAGCACCTAAGTCCCTATCTCTACCTTGTGGCTAATAACCACTGATGAACCTCTGCTCCAAATGCTTATCTAATTCCCTCTTGAAACTGACCATGCTTGTAGCCACTGCCACCTCCACTGGCACTGAATTCCATGTGTTAATCACTCTTTGGGTGAAGAAGTATTTGCCCCCCAAGCTGGAATAACGAGGCAGACACAAGAAATGTATTTAACTATTGGGCCATTTTATTAACTGACATTTCAACTGGAACAAAAACGGCAAGGGCAAACAATATGCGGTATGGTCAAGGCAGGGGTCGAAGACCCCTTCCTTAACTCATCAATAGGGCGAGCCACCCAGCCCCAAGCGGGAGCCATCATCAGTGGCTCCCGGCCAGCCAGCTAGCCATTGTGAGACAACCCTGTAGCCCCAACCCCTGAACCGCTAGGCTCAAAGGGAGGGTCAAATCAAGGTATTCCCAAAGGGAGTCTGTTTTCCCAGCCCCGTGCTGCGAGGCACAAAGGCCATACTCACTAGACCCCTTCAATCCCAAATAATGGGTGTCAGCTGGTGCTCACCGGACCGCAATCAGTATACCGCCTAGAACCCTTCCAAGCAAAGTGACCATTCTAACTAACATGACCCACCCAATAAATACCTACGCCACTGTAGCAATGCAAGATAGGCGAAAAACACCCTCCTCCTTGGCCAAACAGAAAGGGTGAAAAAATTCCTACCTGGCCCCAAAAAACAGGTGACCAGCTGAAGCCTGCACTACAAAACAGGGCGGGCGGGTGGGCCGAGAGCAAAACAGGACTGCTGAAGAAGAGAGGAGGGGCCGGACTTTTATACCCCCGGCCCCTCCCTCCAAAAAGGCCTGTATGAGGTGCTTTTTGGCGCCTTCACCGTGTCTGCCTCCTCCAACTGGGCGGCAAAGTCGTTTTCCAGCCCAATGGCTGTGTGGGCATGGGCTATTAAAACGTATTCCTTTTATCTGTTCTAACCCGACTGCTCAGCAATTTCATTGAGTGCCCACGAGTTCTTGTATTGTGAGAAAGGGAGAAAAGTTCCTCTTTCTCTACCTGCTCTATCCCATGCATAACCTTATAAATCTCAATCATGTCACCCCTCAGCCATCATTTCTCCAAGCTAAAGAGCCCCAAGCACTTTAACCTTTCTTCATAGGAAAAGTGTTCCAACCCTTTGATCATTCTAGTTGCCTTTTTCTGCACTTTTTCCAAAGCTATAATATCTTTTTAAAGGTGTGGTGACCAGAACTGTACCACTGCCAAATGAGGTCACACCATTGATTTATATAGGGGCATTATGATATTGGCTGATCTGTTTCCAATACCCTTCCTAATAATCACCAGTATAGCATTGGCCTTTTTTATTCCAGTCACACACTGTCTCAACATTTTCAGTGACTTATCTACTACGACTCCAAGATCTTTCTCTGCCAGTTCGGACCCCATCAATGTGTATTTATAGTTAGGATTTTTGGCTCCAATGTTCATCACCTTGCACTTGGCCACATTGAACCCCATTTGCCATGTTGACACCCACTCGCCCATCCTCTACAGATCCTTTTGGAGTGTCTCACAATCCTCTCTGGTTTTCACCATCCTGAAAAACCTCATGTCATCCACAAATTTAGCCACTTCACTGCTTACTCCCAACTCCAAATCATTAATAAACAAGTTAAAAAGCATTGGACCCAGTACTTAGCCCTGCGGTACCCCACTGCTTATCACACTCCACTGAGAAAATTTCCCAGTTTTTGATCCACAAAAGGACTTGTCCTTTTATCCCATGATTTTTGAGCTTACTTAGGAGCTTTTCAATCCTAAAAGAAATCAACCCTGACTGTTCCCTTGAAGGCCAGGTCCTGAAGTTGAAGCTCAAATACTTTGGTCACCAAATGAGAAGGGAGCACTCACTGGAGAAGACCCTGATGCTGGGAAAGATTGAAGGTCAAAGAAGAAGGGGACGGCAAAGGATGAGATGGTTAGACAGTGTTATCGATGCAACGAACATGAAATTGAGCAAACTTCAGTGGACAGCGGAAGACAAGATGGCCCGGTGTGATCTGGTCCATGGGGTTGCGAAGAGTTGGACTCGACTGTGCGACTGAACAACAACAACAACAAGGAGCCTCTGATGAGGAACTTTATCAAAACCTTTTGGAAGTCAAGGTAAACGATATCTATTGGGTCTTCCTTGTCCACGTGATCTTCCTTAACAGAACCCATGCTGAGTCAGCCTCAATAGTTTTTGTTCATCAATGTGCTTACTAATTCTTTCCTTAATAACAGTTCCCACCAATTTACCTGGTATTGATGTCAGACTGACTGGCTTGTAATTTCCCAGCTCTCCTTTGGAATGCTTTTTAAAGATGGGTGTTGAAAAGTACTGAGGCTGGAAACTCAGCATAGTGAATCAGCTCTTGTTTATTGGATTACATCAGGAATGAAAGCTAAACTGGCTGGGCAGTGACCAGCTTATATGCATCCCCCATGCCCCATGCCACACCCACACACACACACATCACCTGTGATTGGCCTTATTTACAAGTCAACACTTCAATAGCTCTACTTTCGGATCTGGGCGAGCCCATAGGTGGGCCTTCAGATCCGAAGTAGCTATTGTCTTTGGAATTAAGGTCTGAGGTTTGTTGGACCGCATGGTCAGGCCATCTTCTACAGCTAATACATAACACCCCTTCTCCCATAGTTCAGGTGTTCCCACACACATAGTCCTTCAAGTACTCTGGGTGCCGCCGCTCCTGAGTCGACCTGCGTGGCTCCAGAAGAGGATGGTCGGAGGTGTGCTGGGCCAGCTCTGGTGGAACCTGTGGCTCTGGGGCCACTGCAGGTGAAGCATTGTCAGTATTTCTGGGAAGTGCTCTGGTGGGAGGTATGTCCGTCGGTTCGCTGCTAGGCATGTTGACTTCCAGCTTGGCCTCCACGTTCCTGGGTTCATCTAAGGGCATCAGTCAGAGGCGGAGCTGGTCCATGTGTCTCTGCAGTAGCTGGCCATCTTCCATTGAGATCTTGTATGAAAGAGGTCCCATCATTCAGACCACTCGGGCTGGGATCCAGGGTGGCCTGCATGGAAGAACCCCCGTGGGGCAGTCTGTAGTTCTACTCCCAGTGTGTGGTCGGGTATCCTGTTCAGGTGTAGGTGGTCCAAATGGGTTGTCTATCACCTGCCCATGAGCATCTCTGTGGGACAGCGGCCAGTGGCAGTGTGGGGGGTTGTCCTTTGGCTGAACAGAAAGGTGGCTAATCGGTGATCCCAGCCCCCATGGACAATTTGCCGCAGTGCCTCTTTCATTGTCTGCACAATTCGCTCTGCTTGGCCATTGGTGGCTGGGTGAAAGGGCACTGAGCGGATGTGTTGAATCCCATAGTACCTTACCAAGTCCCCGAACTCGGCCAATGTGACGGCAGCTCCGTTGTCGGATACCAGCATGTCCAGGATTCCGTGGGCACTAAACACCTTCCATAGGGACTTGATCATGGCCCAGAATGATGTGGAGGGGACTGGAATGACTTCTAGCCATTTGGAGAAGGCGTCTACTATGATAAAAAAAAATGCCCCTGGAATGGGCCAGGGAAATCCAGGTACAGGCAAGCCCATGGTTTGCTGGAGGATTCCCATGCGTGCACCAGGGTACTGGGGGGGCTGGCTGTGTCTCCTGGCAAGTCTGACAGTGTTTGACTAGGTCCTCTATCTCCCCATCCAAACCTGGCCACCAGACATAGCTCTGTGCGAGGCCCTTCATTTGCACGATTCCCGGATGGGTCTCGTGTAGTGCTGCGAGCATGAGTTTGCGTAGGGGAGCGGGGATCACTACCCTACTACCCCACAAGAGACACCCTTTGTGGGCAGACAACTCATCCTGGTGGGACAAGAAGGCTATGAAGTCCAGGCCCTCTTTCCCTGTGGTTCAGCCCCTCCTCACCCAGTCCAGCATCCATGAGAGGATGCCATCCTTACCAGTGTGCTTGGCCACCTCATGTACCTCGATCAGCTGGTCGGGCAGGTCGTCCAGCAGCAGGATCTGGTGTGCTGGTGCAGGGTCCCGGTCGCAGCCCAGAAGGGGAAGGCAGCTTAGGGTGTCAGCATGGCCCATGGACTTACCCGGCTGGTGCAGCAGGCTGTATTGGTAGCCAGCCAGGAAGATCGACCAGCAAAGCACCCATGGCAACATCATCTGGGGCATTTGACGATCCAGGGCCAGGAGACCCAAGAATGGCTTGTGGACGGTGAGTATGGAGAAGGGGCAGCCATAGAGGTAGTGATGGAATTTTTTTATGCCTGCCACGATGGCCAATGCCTCCCTTTCGATCTGCACATAGTTGCGCTTGGCCAACAACAAGGTTTGGGAATAATAAGCCACTGGCACTTCATGGCCATCTGGGAGCCGGTGGCCCAACACATCCCCCACCCTGTAAGGTGAGACATTGCAGGTGAGGACCACAGGAAGGGACTCATTGAAGTGAGACAAGACAGAGTTCGAGATGAGGAGGTCCTTGACTGCTTGGAAGACTGTGGCGTAAAGTGGGCCCAAGCCCATTGAGCCTTTTTATCCAATAGGTGGTGGAGGGGCTCAGCCACAGCTGCCTTATGGGGGAGAAATGAATGATAAAAATTAAGGAGGCCTAAGAAAGCCTGCAATCCAGTCTTTGAGGATGGGGTCAGGGCATCCATGATTGCCTTTATTTTGTCCCGGGTCAGGTGGATGCCTCTTGTGTCAACTTGGAACCCAAGGAAGTCCACGCAAGACACTCTGAGGATGCATTTTTCTCCCTTTATTTTTAGTCCTGCTTCGCTGAAACAGTAAAGCACTGTCCACAAGTGGTCCGCGAAAACATCTGCCGACGGCACCAAGATCAAAACGTCATTGAAGAAGGGGTGTACTCCGGGAATTCCTTTAATCCACTGGTTCCCAAAGTGGTCCATACTGCCCCTTTGGAGGTGCTGGAATGATCCAGGAGGGTGGTAGGAGCCTTGGGTGAAATTGGGGGGTGCTGGAATGATCCAAGGGGGCAGGCAGTAAGAGCCTTGGGTGCAATTGAGTGGCGTTGTATAAAAATAAGGGGGTGGTGGAAGCATAAAGAAAGAAAAGTCCAGAACCTATCTAAAGCAGCCTTTTCCTGCCTTCTCCTGGTCTTTCCTGGGATCAGGGTGGGAGGGGGAGGGGGGTCCCCACAGCCAATCACAGCCATGCATTTGCAAATTGCAAATGTATGTGCACCCTTGTAAGACTGTGGTGGCTGCTGCTGACCTCTGGCGTCAGGCCTTCAGCTGCTGCTGCTCTGTCCCTGCTTTGGCCTGCCAGCCTGTGTGGATCGTGGTGGACTCTACCTAGACTGAAGAAGACATCTAAAAGATAAGATTTTGGGAAAATACGTATTGTTTTTAAAGGGGGGGATATCAGTAAAAGGACCTTTTAAATTAGTGTCCCTTTACTTTAGGAGGTTATGCAGCCTGCTTGGGGTGGCTTTGAGTTACAGTTCTGTTGGGTGTGGGGTGGGGGTTGGCTAAGCCTTACTATTTTACAGTTAATAATTTTGAGGGAAAGTTTTAAAAGTTTGGTTTGCATTTAAAAGTATTTCTGTTGGATTGTTTTCTAAAAGTAATTGTGGTAATTGCTTGTTGGTGTGGTGGTGGGGGGGCTGCTCAATGTTTTTAATTTTGTGATTCAACTTTTGTTATTGGTTGTTGTTTAAATATTGTAATTTTGGGGTTGGTTTTTAAATATATTTCTTGAGACTGTACTGCTGTGTGCCTCAAAGAATGCCAAATTCTTCGTAGTCTGCAGAAGTTATGCAAATGGAGCACATTTAATGGGAAAAGCCAAGGATTGCAAATTCTGACTCCCTTGCACTTGGGCTTGTGAGATTTACTGAGACTTGGTTGCATGCTTTGAAGCAGGACTTTGCAGCTGGGAAGCCAGAAATTAAAGTGGAAGTTCTTGAGAAGCTTCTCTTTCTATTTGGGAACTGGTCAGTGTGGTACAGTGTTTAAGTGTCAGACAAGTGTCTGGGATATCTGGGTTTGAATTCTTGCTCTGCCACTGATAAGTAATGATTTTAAGATTAAAGAAACTGAGGTATTGCGAGCCCCAACTCCCGCTGCACCTGTGCTGGTGGGAGGGGACTGATTTGCCTCCTCGTGAGGCAGGAAGAGTAATGGCACCTATTAGGCTCAGCTCTCGCCTCCTGCCTCAACAGTTCTTTGGTGTGCTCAGACAGAGTAGAAGCTCCGAGCATGTTGCTGGAAGGGGCCGAGGTTGTTCTGGGGCAGCAGACCAGCTTGCAGTCTCCACTTGTGGCTGCATTGGCCAGATCTCAGGGGCCATGCTGTTGGCTCGATCCCATGCAGCCCAATCCCAGCACTGCACCGTCGGTCCATTCTCGGCCTGTTCCTGGCAGCTGCGCCGGTGGCCTGTTCCCAGTGGCCCGATCCCTCGCAGCCCGATCCTGGTGCTGCGCCATTGGCCCATTCCAGTAGCCCATTCCTGGTGGCCATGCTGGTGGCCTATTCCTGGCAGTCGCACTGGTGGCCCGATCCCGTGTGGCCCGATCCTGGCGCCGCACCATTGGCCCATTCTTGGTGGCCTGCTCCTGGCAGCTGTGCCATTGGCCAGTTTCCAGGAGCCCAATCTCAGCAGCATTTTATAGCCTGCTTGCAGGCTTCTGAAAGCCTGCATTAGTTAGACATTTTAGGGGGCTGTGCCTTATGTGGCCAGTACAGAACTAGGTGGCCATTTTGGGGGGTAGTGCTTGTGTGAGGCAGTCATTTATGGAGCTGGGCTCCAGGCAGCCACTTTCTCACAGTATTTTAAGCAGTGGTGGCCATTTTAGGAGGGTTTCCTGGGCTACCATTTTGGGGCTGTCCTTTAGGGGGCCTTTAATTGAAGGGAGTTCTGGGGGCCCATTTGGTTTGAACTGATTCTCCCTTTACTTAATTTTGTTTACAGTATTTTCATGCTGGCTGTCTACCTGATTTGAAGTGCAAGGGGTATATAATTTCTGGACTTACATGCCAGCCTTATTACCTCTGTCTTTATAAGGGGGATGCCCTTGAGCTGACACACCATGTGGTCTGCACCCAGGTTTCCCACTGATGATTGCATTTGGACATTATAAATATTTGACTGGTGCGGTGGGGAGGTGCAGCTCAGTGGTGGGGCATCTTCTTGGCATACAGAGGGTCCCAGGCTCAGTCCCCGTAATCTCCAGTTAAAAGGTCCAGGCAGGAGGGGATGGGAAAGACCTCTGCCTGGGATCCTGGAGTGCCATGAAGTGGGGCTGTAGCTCAGTGTCAGAGCCTCTGCTAATGTAGCTGCTGGATGGTCTTGGGCAAGCCATGTTTCTTTCACAGCTGTTCTCTCAAGGACGGCTCTGGGAGGAGCTCTTTCACCCCACCTGCCTCGTGGGGTGTCTGCTGTGAGGAGGGGAGGGGTGAAGGGGTTTGTGGGCCACTCTGAGACTCCAATTGAAGGGTAAGGTATGACTCCAATCCTTTTCTTCCTTTCTCCATTCACTGTTACTGGCATGGTTTTTAAAGCTAGGATTTATGAGGGATCTAATCTCTGTAAAAACTGACTTGAGGGCATTTTGGGACGGGACCTGCCTCAGTGAGAGACCATCTGCTTGGCATGCAGTTGGTCCCAGGTTCAATCCCCAGCATCTTTAGTTAAAGGATTTGGCAGTAGGTGATATCAGAAGACCTCTGCCTAATGACCTGGGGTAGTATTTGCCAGGCTGAGTAGGTAATGCCCATGTTAGCAAGCTTGGAAGCGGGCAGTGCTATTGAAGGGGCTATTCATTAGGAGAGGCAGGTTTGATTTCACATTTTTCCATGTAGGTCAGCTGGGTGACCTTGGGTGAGTCACATTTGTTTTGAAGATGTTCTTTGGAGCGGTTCTCTCAGAGCTCTCTTAGCCCACCCACCTCACAGGATGTCTGTTATGGGGAGAGGTAAAGGAGATTGTAAGTGAAGTGCAGGGTACAAATCCAGTTTCTTCTTTTTCTTCTCTAGAATACTATAGAAACCTTTACTGGTATTCAATGGTAAACTATAAACAGAAACAGACTTTGAAGTGAGGGAGTGCAGTCAACAGGGACAGTTACTTGAAACTGGGTAGCTAAACTGAGCACTTTGTGTGTGGGAGGGAAATCAAGTGTAATCTGAATGGGGAATAGCTGAATTCTAAGGTTTTCTTTTGTGCAGGAATCCTCGTCAGCAACATGTGAACTGACAATGGAAGGCACTCTGAGTTGGTGAATTGGCTTTGTCTTTGTTATGTGTTAGGATTCGACAAAGGGGGTGGGCTTCCTTTGCTACCCAGGAATATCAATAAATCATTTCAACTGATCAGTGCTAACATAAGCCATATGACCTTAGGGCAGTGCCTTGCAAATCACAATGACTGTGCAGAGGTAAGCATTGCTGTGTAAATGCCTTTGACTACCCAGGAATATCAATAAGTTATTTCACTTGATCAAGGCAAAGATAAGCCTTATGCTGTGACTTGCAAATGTAATGACTGTGCAAAGGCAAACATTGCTGTGTCCACGTAGTGGAATTTCTACAGCATTCTATGAAGGCCTGGGAAACCAGAGCTCTAGAGGACCAGAGGCAACCCAATTCCCTGGCAGTGAAAAAAGAGTCAATTTTGTAACCTGGGGTGTTATTGCACTTCATGTTAGGAATACGGTTACTGCTTTAGGCATGAGGATGGAACTCTTTTTTAAAAAAAAAACAAAATTTTTATTGGGATGCATTCAACATTTTCAACAACGTTACCAATACAATTTTTAAAAAGTTTCCATCCCATCCCCTCCACCCCCCCAATAGGCTTCCAACACTGCTAATAACAAACAAAAATATATATTAGACGGTAATCAAGTTTAGACTTATATGCGTCGACAAACCAGGTAACACATTTCAGATATATAAAACCTCTACAGTTTCAACCTATTTTCAAATAACAGTATAATACAGTTCAGAATTCATTTCACTTCTCGTTCAATATCCATACAGATCTAAGTTATATATTTTCCCCTTCAGTCTATATTCAGTTTCTAAATACAGTTTCAACCCTTCCCAATCTTTTATATACTGTTCTGCCATTTGTCCATTTAGTTTCTTTGTCATTTTGTCCATTTCCGCTAAAAATAGCAGTTTTCTAAACCAGTCATGTATATCTGGCACCTTCTCCATTTTCCATTGCTGAGCAAAGGCCATTCTCGCCGACGTAATCATGTACCATAACAATGTCCTTTTTTCCTGTGGAATTCTTTCCATTGTCAAACCAAGGAGAAGAAGTTCTGGCTTTCTCTCAATTGGGATTTTTAATATTTTCTGCATCACACAATGTATATTAGACCAGTATGCTTTCACTTTATCACATGACCGCCACATATGGTAAAATGAACCCTCTGTTTTTTTACATTTCCAACACTTATTACTCAAGTTCTTATCCATACTAATATTAGCAATCTTTTTTGGTGTCATGTACCATCTATACATCATCTTATAGCAATTTTCTTTTACATTAACTCAGGTAGACATTTTAAAAGATCTTTTCCACAAAAATTCCCATGATTCCATAGAAATTTCTTTGTTCATATTTATGGCCCACTTTATCATTTGCTCTTTAACAGTTTCATCCAAAGTATATACAGTCAACAAAGTTTTGTACATCTTTGAAATCATTTTTCGCTCTCTTTTCAACCATATATTTTCAAAATCATCATTCATAGCTCTAAAACCAAACTCTTTACAATCTTTTTTGTAAATATCCCTTATTTGACAGTATTGTAGCCAACCATACTCAAATTCTAGTTCATTATTTGGCTTTAAAACATATTTTTTCCCCTCTTTTTGCAACAATTCATGGTATTTCAACCAGTCATTACCTTTATGTTCTGAAAACAGATGTATAACTGCTGCTGGAACAATCCACAAAGGCCTCTCGTCCGAAATTGTATCCTTGTACCTGGTCCATGTATCAAACAGTGCCCTCCTTACATAATGATGCTTGAACATAGAATCAACTTTACTTTTCCCATACCAAAGATAGGCATGCCAGCCAAATCTGCAATCGTGCCCCTCAAGAGCTAAAAGTTTTCTATTTTCCAAATTAACCCACTCAGATAACCAAGACATACATACAGCTTCATGATACAAACGCAAATTCGGGACTTGGAAGCCACCTCTGTCTTTAGTATCATACATTATCTTCATTTTAATTCTTGGCTTCTTTCCTGCCCAGATAAATTTAAAGATTTCTCTTTGCCATTTCACCAACATTTTCCCATCTTTCACAATTGGTATTGTCTGAAACAAAAACATTAACCTGGGCAGTACATTCATTTTGACAACGGCAATTTTTCCAAGAAGAGATAATCTGAGTTTTTCCCATTTTTCTAAATCACTCTTTATCGAAACCCACAGTTTTTCATAATTATTCTTAAACAAGTCTATATTTTTCATTGTGATTTCAACTCCCAAATACTTAACCTTTTTAACCACTTCACATTCTGTCACATTTTGTAACATTTGTTGCTTTGTACCAATCATATTTTTACACAATATCTTGGACTTATTCTTATTAACATAGAACCCTGCGAGATCACCAAACTCTTTTACTTTTTCAAATACCTTAGGCATATTATTTACAGGATCTTCAACAATAAACATAATATCATCCGCAAATGCTCATGAGGATGGAACTCTGATGATCAGGCAGCGGTTTGCAGCTATAATGCCTGGGCTTTGGGCAATTTGGGCCTTTCCTGGGTGAAGTTTGGAACTCACTCTTCTTGGTTCAGTGCCACTTCCACTACAGCTGCCCTGGGCTATGCATTCCCTGCCGTGTGGTAGTGTCAGTGGGACCTTGTTCAGGTCAGGACCTTTGTCCAGTCACTGCACTCCTTTTTTGGAGGTTGCGCTGTGGATCATGAGCTGTGGCAGGCTTTTGCCTAGCATTTTAAGTTATTAATGAAGTTTGTCCTTCAGGTGCTGTTGGCTGTGGGGCGAGATGAGGAATCAACATCTGCAGCCACAGCATGGTCTGTTGGGCTGCTCACTGGGCCAAGAGGACTCCCTGGCTGGGAAAGCTGAGTTGTGTTACAAGCTGAGGCAGACCTTGTGAAGATAAGAGCAAGATGGCCCAGAGTGCAGATAGTCTGGTTGGCTATTCTGCTTCGCCATGAAGGACAAGGCCCTTGTTTATAGTGGAGGCTGGCTTTGTGATGATAAATATGTAGACTCTTTCCTACAGTCATTTATTCCAGGAATTAGAACGTATATTAAGGACACCAAAGATTTGATTTGTAAGTTGGAAAATCTTAATTGCCTGAAGATGTTTTTTTTAGCTACTTTTGATGTTGCTTCACTTTACACCAATATACCTCTGGATGAGGCACGTTTGATTTTGGAAACTTATCTAGATTCACGCATCATTAAGTCCCCTCCTACTCATTTTTTAATGGAGCTTATTGACCTGATTTTTGAGAAGAACTACTTGAGATTTGCAGACTCTTTTTATTTTCAGACCTGTGGTGTGGCTATGGGTAGTCCTTTAGCACCCAGTGTGGCAAACTTATATATGGCAGACTGGGAGGAGAAGTTTATTTTTGATCAGTAACCCCTTCCATGACAATATACTTTTTTGGAAGAGGTATATTGATGACATCATCTGTCTTTTTAGAGATGAAAATAAATTTCAGCAATTTTGCATATGGCTAAATTCATTGCATGCCACTATTAAGTTTACTGAACATCACCACCATCCACACATTAACTTTCTGGATGTGCTCATCACCATCAGTGAAAATAGGACATTGTATTTTAAGACTTTCCACAAAAACTCTGATAAGAATTCTTTCTTGAAATATGACTCTTATCATTCACCTCAATTGCATAATAACATACCATATGGACAATTATTGAGATTAAAAAGGAATTCCACTCTTCGCTCTGATTATGAACAGGATTCTAAGGCAATGTTGGATCAGTTTTTTATAGGGGATACCCAGAACACATAGTCTATTCTGCTTATTCTAGAGCTAGCAAAATAGATAGAAGGTCTTTATTAATGAACAAAGCCAAGACAGACATAAACCATATTCAGTGTGCCTTACAATACAATCTTTTAGCAAAACCTATAAAAGCCATTATATTAAAACATTGGCATTTACTTAGTGAGGTTCCAGGGTGTGCCTTGACTCCTTTAATAGGCTTTAAAAGAACTAGGAATTTAGGAGACGTTTTGGTCCACTCGGATATAACTAAACAATATGGTACTGGTCCAGTTAGATTGGGACACTTTAAATGTGGGAAAGGTTGTAATGTGTGTGCTCTATCAATTGAAGGTTCTGTTTTCCAACATCCAACAGGTGCAGAATACGTGAAGATCAATCATTTCAGTAATTGTAATACCTCTAATGTGGTATATGCCTGTGTCTGTTCATGTAAACTGGTCTACATAGGAATAAGTACAAGACCTATAAAAATTCGTATTCAGGAACATCTATCTCGCATTAGAAACCAGGTGGAGTCTTCTCCAATGGTTGCCCATTTCATTTCTGCAGCACACAAACCAGAGGACTTCAAGTTTATGGTGTTGTTTCATTACAGACCACAATCTTACAAACAAGTGGACATATCTCGTATTTTATTACAGAGAGAAGCTGAATTTATTTTCAGGTTACACACACTTATTCCACTAGGATGAAATCAGGAATTAGGTCTGAGTTCATTTCTATAAATGGTTAGGGTACCTTTAAGATATAGAACATGTCATCTTAAAGCATAACACCTGTTACAGCCTATAGATTCTTCATTGAGGTATAGTGCCACACTGAGGGAGGCTCAGCCAATTACAGTATCCTGTAGACCTTGTCACATTAAAGCCTGCTAGAGGAGCTCCCCAGTCACCAGGTTGGTAACTTTTAAAATGTTGTCTTTACTTTTGATGTTCTTAGTGTATGTGTTATTGTTAGAGAACTGTGAAATACATACTGTGCTTGTCTGCTTTCTTCTAGAAACTAAGCACTGTGGCGCACTGCCAAAAGTTTATAAGAATTAGCATTTTGAAATATGGGTGAGTTTATAAAGTGTAAAATGCTTCTCTGTATTATTAGAGGTTTCTTTATATTTTTGGTGGTGTATTAAGTATGGCACTCCTTTGCAGCTTGCAGCATTTCATGCCTGTGAAAAAACAACAACAGAAGGACAAACCTGATGAAGGACACGTAAACGGACATTGTACTAGAACTCCTTCGTTTGTCTGGATTGTTTTTGTAATTAGGAGCTGTATTATTATTTTGAATGTACTGCTAAGTTGTATACTTTACTTTGTAGAATTATTTTTGCAATCATGCTGATAATTGAAATTCACACATGGTATATATAAAAGAACAAACAATATTTGTTTAATGATACATGGTGATTGATTGTTCTGTTGGCTTGTGATGATAAGAGCAAGGTGGCCCGGAGTGCACATGGTCCGGTGGCTATGCTGCATCATCATGAAGGGCAAGGCCCTGGTGTCACAGGCAGGCCAGTTGCCTGGGGTGCAGCCTCACCATGATGGGCAGGTGGCCCAGGGTGCACATGGCTGGTGGCTATGCTGCACATCAGAAGGGCAAGGCTCTGGTGTTGCAAGCAGATCGGTTGCCTATGGTGCAGCCTCACCATGATGGGCAGGTGGCCTGGAGTGCACATGATCTGGTGGCACATGGTCTGGTGGCTATGCTGCATCATCATGAAGGGCAAGGCCCTGGTGTTGCAAGTGGACTGGTTGCTTGGGGTGCAGCTGGTCTTGTCAGCAATGTTACCACCAGGTGTCGCGTAGCCTGCAGGATCCTAGGTGCTGGGACCAGGCAAGATGAAAAGCCAATCGGAAGCTCAAAAATGCCATGGAAGGCAGCTTAGGCCTCTTCTTGTTGCACCCTGATATATGGGTCGAATTAACAGACCTGTATAGGAGGGACGGGGTGCACCTTTCTAACAAGGGCAACAACATATGTTTAGCAGATATTAGGCGAGGGGTCCTGTTGGTGTTGGATCACTTGGTGGGGGTGAAGGCCTAAGCAGAGGCTTGACCTTTGCTAAGGTGGGGTAGCACAATCAGCAAGTTGAAATCGGTGAGCACCTGGGCATTGTTATAAAGGAATTAAAGGGTCCTCCAAGAACGGCTTTTGGGCCTTTGCGGCTCAAGGCCAGGAAGGGGTGCTCTTCCTTAGAACAATCTGGCCCGCCCTATCTTAGCAGGCCTTGTGGCTTCTGGGGTGGTGGGCCAGGAGGTTCTCCTAAACATGCCAAGCCGTTGGTTGAGAGCCACATTGGGTGGCTCAAGATCGGGGAAGGTGCATCGCCCAGTAGGAGATGAAGGTGGTCAGGAGTTTGACACCTGTCATATTCCTCAGTACATTTTAGTGGCCCCTCGCCAGTTGTTTGATTATAAATAATTAATAAAGTAGCCCTTGTTAAATCCATATTGGTGTCCATCTCTTCATTCTGATTGTGGTGGCAATGCGAGCCCCAACTACCTCTGAGCTCACGCTGGTGGGAGGGGGCTGATTTGCCTCCTCGTGAGGCAGGAAGAGTAAGGGCACCAGTGCTGCAAGTAATGCAGTGCCAGGCAGGGGGCAGAGCCAGCCTATTAGGCTCAGCTCCCGCCTCCTGCCTCAGCAGTTCTTCGGCATGCTTGGTCCACCCTCCCATCCTATTTTAGTGCAGGTTTCAAACGGTTGCCTTTTAACGGGGCCAGGTAGGAATTTTTCACCCCTTTTCACTTAATAAAGTGACCCTTGTTAAATCCATATTTGGTGTCCGTCTCTTCATTCCAATTGTGGTGGCAATGGATTGCTCTTTGGATTGCACTATGTAAACTGCCTTGCACCTAGTGGGGTGCAAAAGAGTAATGATTTCCAGATATTTCAAAGCTGGCTTTTCCCCAACAATTCATGTGTATGTTTGTTGGGGGGTAGTATTCCTCAGTGATGGGAAGAACTATAATTCATGCCTGCTGCTGGTAATATTAATTAATTGTTTTTATAAATAAACACAGAAATTTTACTTTTTTACTTTTTTACAGATAATATCATGGCTGAACCTAAGAAAAAATGTAGACAATATAGTATTCAATATTTGAACGATGGCTTTATTCAGTCGCCTACAAACAGTGCATTACTGATGTGCTTGATTTGCCAAAAACTTTTATCAAATGAAGCTATGAAGCCTTCAAGACCACAAGAACATTTGACAAAAGTTCATGCTAATAAGAAAGATAAGGATTTATCTTATTTTCAAGCACTTAAAGAAAACTTTTTGAGACAGCCAACATTGGCAAAACTCTTTTCAATAGCATCCAAACAAGATGACGATGGGCTGCGTGCTTCTTACAACATTTCATTACTGATTGCTAAATCGGGAAAACCGCATTCTGGCCGAGGACAGACTGGCAATTTGCCCCGGTATCGAGTCGCGGCAAAAAAAACCCGGAGTAAACGATACTGGGTTTTCCCGTCCACACAGCGGGGGCCTCTGCCGGAAGAAACGGGACGGAGGCGCGCGGGACCATTCAGACGGGGGGGGCGCGCGCGTTGAATACCGCGGCAGTCACCTGTTGCCGAGGCACGCATGCGCACATGCGTGCAGGAGCGCCCAGGCGCCTATGCGCACAAGCGCCCCTAAGGCGAATCTCGCTGGAAATGGGCCCTGCCCACAGCCCTTGTTAAGGCAATCACTACCATCCACCCCGTCGCACGGGGAGAGGAGGAGGGCAGGCAGCATGGACACAGCTGGCGTGCTTCTACTCCTGGGTCTCAGGGCCTGCATCACGTTGCTGCACTGCCACCAAGCCAGGGTGCGCAGCATCCATGCTCGGAGGGCACTAATCCTGCAGCGGTACAGGGCTCGCAGAGCAGCCAGAACCAGGCAGCAGTGGCGCATTGAGGCCCGTGTCAGGGCCGGGTTTATCAGGCTGGCCGAAGAGGGTTCATCCCGTCGCTGGTGGGTGTTTCCGCGCCCCACCAACTGGTGGGAGATGTTTGTCTGTGTAGTGTGGGAAGACGAGCAGTGGCTGAAAAACTTTAGGGTGACGAAGGCTACCTTCCGCTGGCTAGTGGACAGCCTCCGCTGCCACATCGCGCACACAGAAACACCAATGAGGCGTGCCATTGCCGCAGAGGAGCGCGTCGCCATAACCCTGTGGTGGCTGTCAGGCACAAACTGCTTCCGGGAGGTCAGCCACCAGTTTGGCGTCGGCAAGTCCACTGTCGCAGGCATCGTCGTGGACGTGTGCATGGCCATGGACAAGGAGTTGCTGAGCAGGACGGTCTGCCTTGGCCCACCAGGAAGGGTGAGTCCACCCCAGGTGTGGGTGTCCACATTCCCCCTAGCAACATCTGGGCCCCTCACTGGACTCTCAGCCCTGCAGAGCCCACAGAGCGTGCAGACAGACATGGCAGGCCGGGCCCAACATGGCGGGGAGGGAGTACCCACATCCTAGGGAAACCGCCCCAAGGCCATCGGCCCCCAGGGCAAAGGTTGGGTAAAAGGGCACACCAACATGGGACTTTGAGGGAGAGAAAGGGTGTGGAGCCAGGGCAAGGGCCTCCACAGCAGGATGCGGTAGCGGGGTCAGATGGACGAGGGTGAAGGGAGGGATCCCGAGGGAAGGGGAGCCTGACCCCGGTCCGAGATCCGGATGAGGGGACAACGGCTCTGCAGGCCCCATCAGCGACGCCCTGTCTTGCCGCACACTGCACCCCTGCAGGCACCATGTGGCCGTGTGCCATAACTGTCTCAGTGAACCAGGGAGGGAAGCCGGGTCCTCGGAGGCTGCTGGGCTGTCGTTAACTGAAGTTTCTGTCCCCCGCAGATCATGGATGGGTTTGCGGCACTGGGCTTCCCCCAGTGCGTGGGCGCCGTGGATGGCTGCCACATCCCTGTCAAGCCACCACCCGACCTCCCACATGACTTCTTAAACCGGAAGCACGTGTACTCTGTCGTACTCCAAGGGACCGTCGACCACAGGGGCCGGTTCACGGACATCTGCGTGGGCCATGCTGGGCACAGCCACGATGCCCACGTGTTCCGCCAGTCACACCTCTGCAGGGCCATTGTCAGAAGTCCTAACTTAGTCAGCAAAACACCAGGCCTTGTGATGCAAGCAAGGTTAGCGTTTATTAAGCTACAATAGATAGATCACTGGAACAGGTATCTTGTTCAGAATGACTTGGTTACAGAAAGCAAGCGGTTATACAGGGAAGGGGGTGAATGGGGACCCCCCCTTCTTCCATACAATGAATAACATGCGACTGGGAAATCGAAAGTTACTAAGCTAATGAAATTCCCACCGCCCCCATTATTCACAGCTGCTACATCTATGCCAGCGATAGGGAAGCGCGCAGCCTGACTTGCCAAGGTCAGAATGTCTAGGCTGCAAGAGATAGTGGTAATAGAAGCCACATTCCATTCTCACACCCGAGGTGTAAATCAACAACTCCCCGGATTCCAACCTCCCGCCTGTCACGCCACCAAGGCGCCTAGAGCCCACCTCCCTCCCTTCCATCCATCATGGCAGGGCTACCTGACATGCAGCCCCCTCGAAAATAGTCCTACCCCTTTGGTTTATGGGGGTACAACTTGTGAAACGCTTTGACAAGCCGGGGGGCCAGAACATTTTCCGCCCGCACCCACTCCCTCTGCTCCGGCCCAAAGTCAATCCATTCAACCAGGTAAAACAAGCGATTGCGAGAGATTTTAGAGTCCAGAATTTGCGATACTTCGTAGTGAGGTTCCCCCCCCACCAGCAGCGGGGGAGGGGCCGGCCGTTGCGGTCTCCATCTGTTCTCTTCAGGCGCTTGGCGTAGAAGCCTTACATGAAAAACAGGATGAATAGACTTTAGAGACTTAGGCAAGGCAAGTTCAACAGTTACATTGTTAATCACTCTTACAATCTCAAAAGGACCAACATATTTCCAACCGAGTTTGCGACTTGGCTGAATTCGACGCAAATGTTGGGTGGATAAGTAAGCAAACTCTCCACATTTCGGAACCCAAGCAAGGCTACGTTTTTTATCTGCTTGGAGTTTGTATGCAGCCTTAGCCTCCTCCAGAGTTTTGGCTAACGAGCCCCACGCCTCCTGTAGTTGTTTGCACCAGTCCCCAGCGTCTCCCGCCGGGAGGTCGGGAGAAGTCAAAAATGGCAAAGGCGGGGCGTCATATCCATGTACCGCTTTAAACGGGGACATCCCCGTCGACGAGTGCTGAGTGTTATTGTAACAGAACTCAGCCAAAGGCAAAAGAGAATGCCAATTGTCCTGCTGAAAGTTAGAAAAACACCGAAGGTATTGTTCCAAAGTCTGATTTACACGTTCGGTCTGCCCATCTGATTCAGGATGGTATGCACTGCTCACCCCCCTCTCCACCCCAAGCAGTGACATAAGTTCGCTCCAGAACCTCGAAACGAATTGAACCCCCCTGTCCGAGATCACCTTAGCAGGTAAGGTGTGGAGTCTCACAACGTGTTGCAAGAAAGCAGAGGCCAATTTCTTAGCAGAGGGGATGGATGTAAACGGAACGAAATGCGCCTGTTTAGTAAACAGGTCGACTATCACCCATATGACGGTTTTCCCCCCGCTAGGGGGTAGATCCGTAATAAAGTCCATAGAGATCACTTCCCATGGCCGAGCCGGGGTAGGGAGAGGTTGTAGGGCACCTGGGGGTTTACCGGGCCGAGGTTTACTCATCAAGCACGTTTGACAGGCTGACGTGAAGAGAGAAACATCTTTACGTAGTCCCGGCCACCAAAATTGTCTTTGCAGCAGCTGGAGAGATTTTACAAACCCCGTGTGTCCAGCTAGCTTAGATCCGTGCGCCCAGCCCATCACCTCCCCCCTGAGAGACCGTGGGACAAAAAGTTTGTTATTTTTAGTCCAGCAGCCATGCGCATCTCTGGACATTCCTTCTTCCCCCGCCACCTCCTCCCTGTCCGCGTCCGACAGTTCTGTGGAGAATTTCACCGCCCATTCATTTGGGGGAGGATCTGGCGGTGGGGGGAATGTTTGGCCTGCCTTCGAGTGGTTACTGCTCCTCCCAACTGGGAAGGAGTGAAAATCGAGTCACGAATCTCCTCCCTTTTGCTGTCGTGTTGAGGGAGGCGTGACAGTGCATCGGCCAGCGAGTTAGATGTCCCCGGGAAGTGATGCAGTGTGAAATTGAACTTGGAGAAGAAATCAGCCCAGCGGAGCTGTTTGGCGTTCAAGGAACGGGGGGAGCGTAGTAGCTCGAGGTTTTTGTGATCAGTCCAGACCTCGAACGGGACTCTCGCCCCCTCCAGCCAATGGCGCCAGGTAGCCAACGCTAAACGGATCGATCCAGCTTCTTTTTCCCACACCGACCAATTCCGTTCGGTATCGTTAAATTTTTTTGAAACATAGGCAAGGGGGTGCAATTTGCCATCCTCCCCCTCTTGGAGGATCGCCCCCCCCCATAGCAACGTCCGAGGCGTCAACTTGAACAATGAATTTCTTAAGTTCATTCGGGTGGGCCAATACGGGTTCCGACGTAAAAAGGGCTTTCAATTTGTCGAACGCCCGCTGGCACTCTGGCGACCATTCTAGTTTGGCCCCGGGCCGAGTGCATTCGGGTGGCTTCCCTTTGGTTTTCAGTAAGTCAGTTAAGGGAAGAGCCACCTGGGCAAAGTTCGAGAGAAACGATCTATAAAAGTTTGCGAATCCGAGGAACCCCTGGAGTTGCCTCCTCGTTTTGGGGGGCTCCCACCCCACGACATCTTTAACTTTGTCAGGGTCCATCTCAATTCCCTTCTGGGAAATGCGGTTGCCCAAAAAAGGCATCTCCGTTTTGTGAAATTCACACTTGGATAGTTTGGCAAACAGTTTATGCTTGTGCAACGTTTGTAGTACTTCCCGCACTAGTTTCACATGCGATTTAAGGTCGGGGGAGTACAAAAGAATGTCATCAAGGTAAACAAGGACCCCCTTGAACAAGTGTTTGTGTAGTACCTCGTTAATCAAGTTCATGAAGACCCCAGGGGCCCCTTGGAGCCCGAATGGCATGACTAAGTATTCAAACTGGCCGAGGGGGGTGTTGAACGCCGTTTTAAATTCATCCCCCTCCCGTATGCGGACTCTGAAATAGGCATCCTGAAGGTCTAGTTTAGAGAAAATCTTCCCCCAGCCACTGCAGCCAACAAGTCTTTTATGAGGGGCATGGGGTAAGCGTTTGTGTTTGACACTGCATTCAAGCCGCGGTAGTCGGTGCATAGCCGCAAACCTCCATCCTTTTTTTTCCGAAAAAGCACAGGAGCCGCAAAGGGGAGGATGCTGGCCGGATGAAACCCCTACTGAGGTTTTTATCAATGAACTTCCTCAGTTCTACCTTTTCCGAAGGGCTCATAGAATACAGTTTTCCCTTCGGTAATTTTTGGTTGGGCAAAATTTCAATTGCACAGTCAGAGTTTCTGTGGGGGGGCAATTCATCGGCCTCCTCCTCTCCGAAAACGGGAGCCAGGTCGTGATACTCGGGAGGAATGCCTTCCAGCTCCACGTTTGCCACCCCCGCTGTCACTAGGAGTTGGCCCCCCAGCATGGGTCCCCACTCCGTTTTCCATGTGTGGGACTGGCATTTCTTGGAGATGAAATTTACTTTCCCCTCCCCCCAGAGTACATGAGGATCGTGGTCAAAGAACCATGGGCTCCCTAGAACCAAGGGAAAGCGGGCTGAAGGGGTAACCACGAAAGGTCTTTCCTCACAGTGTTGCCCGAGTCCCACCCGCAAGGGTACAGTCTCGTATTTGCATGGTTCTTTCATGGTGGACCCGTCCATTTGTGTAAAAATCAATGGGTCAGCTAATTTAACAACTTTCGCCCCAAGTCCCGTTATTAGTGTGGGGTTAATGAGGTCTCTCCCACACCCAGAGTCAATGAGAGCTCGTACTCTCACATGGGTCAATAGACCCGGGTCCATTAGAGTCACCGTGAGAAAGAAAAGAGAAGGGGTTTTGCTCACCGGGAGTTGCGCCTGGGGATGTGGGACCTGCTGTTCAGCGCTGTTTACAGCAGGTCCGTCTCGTTTCCCTGCGGCACGGTCTCGCCATCTGATGAGTCGGATGCTTCACTGAGCGGCTTGGCTTGCAGAGCCTTCGCCCCCTTCGGTTTCGCCACCTGTTTTGGTGTGGAGGTGTCAAACTTCTTCTTGGCTCCCTTCGGTGCTCCGGGTGCTGCAGACGATGTCGGGCAGTTCGCGGCGAAATGGCCCCCTTCTCCGCATTTGAGGCAAAGACCTTGCTTCATCCGGAGCTCCCTCGTGCCATCCCTCAGCTTCGGGTTCGGTGCCGGGGGTTTCCCTCTCGCAGCCGGTGCAGGGCCCCTGTTAGCCATCGCTGCGTCGTCGTCCAGTTTGATGGTTTTCAGGCGGTTCTCCATCGTGACGGCTGCTTGAACCCATCCGGTGAGGGTGTTCGGGTCTTGATTCCTGGTGACTTCTTGGCGGATTTCCGCGTTGAGTCCCCACTTGTAGAAATCCACGAGGTTCCCTTCCCCTCGGAGTTTGGCGGCACATCTGCGGAACTCCGAGGTGTAGTCTCTCACCAATCGTGCTCCCTGTTTGAGGCTTCGGATCGTTGCCTTCGCTGCTTTGGTGGAATGCACATCCTCAAATTGCTCCTTCATGGCCCACATGAAAGAATCGATTTCTCTCAGCTCGCGCCCGTCGACTTGATGGAGTCCCACATACCAGTCAGCAGCCGCTCCCTTTAGGTGGGCTGCTATGACATCGACCATCCGCTCTTCCCGCTGGAATAGGTGGCCCCAGGTCTCGATAAACCTCTCGGCTCGCACCAGAAAGAATGGGAATTTCTCGGGGTCTCCATCAAAATCAGCGTCCAGAAGTTCTGCAGGCTTGGGCGGCAAGAACCCTCAAGGACGAGGGGGTGGTTGCCCCGGCGGCCCCTGCGGTCCTGGCCCCGCTGGTTGATCCACCGGTCCGGCTGGCACGTTTCCCTGGTCTTGGTCCGGCACCGGCCGTTGATCGGGAGGGACCTGGGCTGGTGGTTCCTCGCGCCTTTGCCGCTCACGCTCTTCCCGGATGCCCTCTGCGATCATCTGTGGGATGCGTGCGAGGGATTCGTCTAGGAATCGCATCAGGCGGTCTTGGCTCGGTTCTTCAGTCCATCTCCTCCTCACCACGGCGCCTTCCAGGGTATCGGAGTCGCGGCCAGTCTCTTCCAGGGCTTCCGCCGTGATTAGTTTCCGGACCGACCTCTCGGGGTGGCTCATCCCCATGGAAGCTCTCGGGGTCCCGAACCACGCTTCGTGGGTGTCAGCCAGGGGTTTCACCCAGTCACGTCTACGTCCAACTCGGGTGGTCACCCCCCCATAGGCTGCCCCATAGGGGTCTCCGTAAGGCCCTCCAAAGTCGTACTCCAGACCCCATTGTCTCGGCACGTGTGTGTCTGGGGTCTCTCGGGGTACGTCTTTCCCGGGAGGTTTCTTATCCTTTTCATCTTCTTCAATTGGGAGAGTGTCTTCTTCTCCGCCACTCATTTTGGAGTTGCGGGTTTAGGACCAGTCCCAAAAGTAATTGATGATTCTGAACAAACTGTCAGAAGTCCTAACTTAGTCAGCAAAACACCAGGCCTTGCGATGCAAGCAAGGTTAGCGTTTATTAAGCTGCAATAGATAGATCACTGGAACAGGTATCTTGTTCAGAATGACTTGGTTACAGAAAGCAAGCGGTTATACAGGGAAGGGGGTGAATGGGGACCCCCCCTTCTTCCATACAATGAATAACATGCGACTGGGAAATCGAAAGTTACTAAGCTAATGAAATTCCCACCGCCCCCATTATTCACAGCTGCTACATCTATGCCAGCGATAGGGAAGCGCGCAGCCTGACTTGCCAAGGTCAGAATGTCTAGGCTGCAAGAGATAGTGGTAATAGAAGCCACATTCCATTCTCACACCCGAGGTGTAAATCAACAACTCCCCGGATTCCAACCTCCCGCCTGTCACGCCACCAAGGCACCTAGAGCCCACCTCCCTCCCTTCCATCCATCATGGCAGGGCTACCTGACAGCCATGGACGCAGGGGTTTTTGTTCCGGGGAACCCCACGGCCCTCATCGAAGGCGTTCTGGTTCCCCCCCTCATCCTTGGTGATGCCGCATACCCCTCCAGGAAGTGGCTGATAACCCCGTACAAGGGCGCTTTGAACCACCGGCAGGCCGTGTTCAATTGGGCACATAGCCGTGCCAGGAACGTCGTGGAGCACGCCTTCGGCCGTCTAAAGGCACGGTGGCGTCGCCTTGCACTGAAACTGGATGTCCAGGAGGCAAGTTACAATCCGGTGGTGGCTGCCTGCGTTACTCTACACAACATCTGTGAGGAGCGGGGCCATGCCATCATCAGGCGTGAGGCGGACAAGGAGGCGGCTCAGGCCCCAGGGGGAAGCGCGGTGAGGGAGGCACTAGCCACATGGCTGATGAGGCACCAACAATGAACACAAGTGGACTGTGGTCACACGTGGCGGCTTGGACATGGGACAGAGGACCCCCTGGCGAATGCCAGGTCGTCCGGAGCGCTGACCACTGCGCAAGCACCCATCAACGTGATGACTCCAATAAAGAAGCTGACTCACTCAGGCTGCTTGTGTGTGCGTCCCTCATTCCCCTGGCGGCCACCAGGGCCGTTGCTGGGTGTGGGGAGGGTCCACCAGGGAGGCCCAGCTGAGTGTTGGCCCACCAATGGGGTTCCCACTGCCTCGCCTGGCAGCCCCAATTGGGGGTTGTGCCTATGGGTGGCTGCGTGGGGACGACTCTGCATCCTCGTACGGTGGGTGAGGGAGGGGAAGGTCCCCCTGGGTGATGGGGGGCAGCCAAGGGTGTAAGCAGGACCCCGGGCCAGAGCTAGGTGTCGCGACACGCAGGCGTGAGGGAAGATCCCCAAGGTACTGTGGCCAAGGCCAGCTCCGACCCAGTGGGTGCATCCCAGGCCCCGCCCGTTCCAGGGGCCGCCGCCAATACCTGGGAGTGTGACGGGCTGAGCTACAGAGGATCTGATGGGCACTCCCTGATGGCTGAGGCAGGGAAGTGGGTGCTGGCCCCGGCCGCCCATGGGCCACACCCCAGCTCCATGGTCTTTTCCACCTAGCTATGGCTTCCAGGACTGGGAAGCTGACCAAGGCCTGTCCACTGGATGCGGCACCGGGACGGGAGACCCCCGTGGACTGCCTGCCCGTGGGAGGCGCGGCAGGCTGCCTGCTGGCCTTCCCGTGGGGGCAGCCCACATGGGTCACCAGCCACTCCTGGCATCTGCTGGACCTCTGCTTCTCAGAAGGCAGGATGATATGGGCAGGCTGAAATACATGACACAGGAGTCCGTTGACTGAGGGAGACCCGCGGTGGGGGCTTGGCCATAAGCATTTGTGGCGCTGCCGACCCATCCCTCGGGAACCTGGGCATGCGCATGGCAGCGTGGGCGGTTGAGCGCCCTGCCCAAACGCCTGTCCGCGCTCCGTCAGGCGCGACCGTGCCATCAATCCCATCCCCAGAGCCCTGCTGCTGTGGCCCGGTTCACTTCCTGTGCTGGGGGGATGGAGGAAGGGAGAGGAAGACAGGGCGGACACCGTGCCATTTGAGGCGGGAAGCCTGCGCGTGCGCATAGCCGCGGCCCCGCACAAACACGCCCCCGGCCAAACGCCTCTCCGCCCTTGGCGACGTCGCTGGCGAGCCTCTTGTTTCCAGGCCTCTCCCTCCCAATGCAGGCCCAGGACGTGGAGCCCGAGCGGCTGGGGGTCTACTGGATGGACGACGAGGTGGAGCTGCTCCTCAGGGCCCTTCATGACATTGAGGCCGACAGGAGGGTGATGGCCAGCACCCATCTGCCCACCCTGGGCCTCTTTGCCAGGGTGGCTGAGGTGCTGACACAGTCAGGCTACCCCCGCTCGGCCATCCAATGTAGGCCCAAATTCAAGCGGGAAAAGGCAGCGTTTTTCGAGGCCCTGGAGGACTGGGACGGCATTCCCTCCCGGGGAGAGCGGCCCCCCCGGTTCCGGCTCCTGCGGGCCCTCTGGGAGCAAGGGGGACGGCCATCGTGGAGGCAGCGTCGTGTCCCAGGTGAGCTTGTGGCAGTGGCGGTCCCCATGGTGGGATGGCCGTGGATGGCTGTGGCCCTGGAGGGTGAGGCGGCACGTTCAAGTGCTCAGTGATCCAGGAATACCTCTTCCCCCCAACAGGGCTCCGACCCCGTCGGCGCAGACGCCGGAGGCCAGCTGGGGAACCTCCAGCCGCCTCCCGGACCTCCTCCGAGGAAGAGGCCACAGGAGCACCAGTGGAGCGGCCCCAAGGTAGGTGCCATCAGCTGCTGGGGCACCATGGGTGCAGCCACCTGCAGGGGCTGCAGGGGCCCTGGCCACCGCGGCCGGGGCCGCATTGGACATGTGGCAGTGAGTACGGGGCCAGGCCACCCAAGGAGGTCCACCAAGGGCCAAGGGCGACCCCCGGGGGCCTGCATGTCTTGCATGCGGATTCCAGGTGCTGCCACTTGCCCGGCCTGGCCTTGGGCCAGGACTAACCACTCCCCTTGCCCCCCCATAGAGCCAAGGGGACCTGCAGTGGGGGAGGGTCCTGTCGTCGTCCTCCACACCACGCCAGAGGCCAGCGAAGCCGGTGAGTCCCATGCGGCGGATGGGCCTCCAGGAGCCCATTATCACACGGCTCAGGGAGCGGACAGCCATGAGCAGGGGGTCGGGCCCATGTGGCGGCGCGACCCCCCTGTGGGGTCGGGGTGGGCCGGCCTGGACTGCTGGGGGGGCTCCGCCTCTGCAGAGCGGCATTGTCAGGCACCCTCTCGTGGCCGCCAACTGGGGAGGCGGCCAGGCCCGCCACTCACACTGGCCAGCGGCCTGTTGGCGTGCCTGGGGCCCGACACCCGTGGATGCCACTTGCAGCGTCAGGGCAACAGGGGGGGGGCCGGGCGCATGTGTGTGGTTGTCTGGGTATCCTACATGGTGTCGTGTGCTTTTGGTTCCAGAGGCGGCCCCTCTGGTGGAGGGGTGTGCACGGTCGCCAGAGACACCCGTGACGGTGGAATCCCAGTCCGCCTCTGATACTGGTAGGTCCCCCTGTCTGTGGGCTATGAGGGTGGTCTGGCACCTTGCCAGTAGTGACACGGGCCAACCCATGTCCTTTCAGGGGGTCAGGAACCAGGTCCTGCTGTTCGCCAGGACATGCCGGAGGATGCCCCGACCCTGGCAACGCTGGCAGCTCGCCTGACGATGTGAGTATGCCATGGCGACATGTGCGGACTCCCCCATGAGGGAGCAGGCCGCGATGGACGGGGGTGGCGGGCCGGGGGGGGCATGCAGGACCCCAGGGGTGCCTGCCGGCACCACACTGTGCTGTTTGGGGAGGGCCCAAGTGTCACTATGTGGTGGCTGACCTGGCCCCTGTTTTGCTCCCCCGACAGTCGAGCGCATGGTGCACCTCCTCCATATACAACAACAGGGCATGCGGCGCATGCGGAGGGATCTCCACACGCTCCTCGCCACTCAGGGCCAGCAGCCAAGGACAGAGGGCACCGACACGGAGCCACTAGCCACAGACAGCAGCCACGAGGGATGACTGGCTGTGGCGGCAGTCCAGAAGGGCACATCCAGCCTCGCCACCCCCACCCCTTCACCGCTTCCCCACCGAATGCAGCACACATGACGGGCGGCGTGTGGTTACCAATGTTTATTGCAACGCTCACCCCACACCACAGTTGACTTTTCAAATAAATGTTCATCACAGTTCCCACCACCTGTCTCTGCAGCCCTTTATTCAGGGGCGCATGGAGGGCTTCTGAGCTGCCGCTGCCACTCCGAACACCTGCCTCGCCTCGTCAACGGGCCTCAGCTGGGTGGCGAGTCGGATACCCTCGACTGGGGCCTGGCCCTTCTGCTTCGCCACGCTGCCCTTCCCCTGAGGGCGCCGCCACGGCCACGAGTGACAGCCCTGGCGCCCCCCCCTCTGTCGGCCTTGGCCTGCCATGTTGCTGTCACCTTCTGGGGTGGGGGCGACGCCACGTGGCTCAGCCATGGATGTGGCTATGCGAGACAGGGTGCCCAGCGTCACTTGCAGGAGGTCACAGGTGGAACGATTTGTCTCACGCTCCTCCTCCCTTAGGCGGCGCATTTCCTCAAGGAAGTCCTGTTGCTCCCGGCCACATCGTTCCTCCAGGGCCTCGTGGTGCCGGTCGGCCTGTTCCAGGAGCCGCTCGTCCACTCTCTGAAGGGCTGACACCCGCTGCCTCCGTGCCTGGGTGACCGCCATCCTGGTGTGCAGAGACAGCTGGGCAAGGGGGCCCCAGGTGGCACATCTGTGGAGAGGGGGACAGGGATCCCGGTCAGCACGCATGTGGTGCTTGGTCACTGTGGCCCACGGGGTGCTGTCCCTGTGGCCCACTGACCTGTGGTAATGGGGGCTCACCGGGGGGGGCCGCGGCTACCCAACACAGCCATTTATACGGGCCACCCCTAGTTGCAACGCAAGGCCTCGGCACCTGCACCATGACTCCCCTCGTGCAGGAGCCCAGCATGGCCACTCACCTGCCGCGTCCTGGGTCCGACGTCCGGGGGTCCGGTCCCTGTCCAGGCCGCCAGCTCCTGAGGGGCCTATGGTGGTGTGGTGGCGGGGAGGAAGACTGCTCAGTCCCACGCGCGCAGGGGGCCCCTTTCCCAGGGCACCGGCCTTCCTGACCACACCCGGGTTCTGGGGGGCCCCACGGAGACCCTGCCCATGGACTGCCAGACCCATTTCTCAACTCTGGACCACGTGCAGGGGTCCTCCACAGCCTTGACCACCGGGGAGACTCTCCAAGGGCCGGAAGCCAGCATGCTCCGTGGTGGCCAGGGGTCCCCGGTGGGCAATCGGCCAACTCCTAGCGCGCCCAGGGCCCGTCTCCTTACCCAGCTGCGGCTCCTCCTCCACGAAGGTGTCATCCTGGGGATCCTCCGGCTCCTCTTGTGGTGGCTCGAGGGTGTCTGCATGGGGATGAATGGGGCAGGCTGAAGCAGCTTTCTGGAGGGGGACTTGTGGTGCCGCCAGGAATGGCTGTCGCCGCCTGTGTGGCCACCCCTTAAATCTGCCTGCAGGGGTGCATCGCACGAACTCGGTGGTTCACGTCACCGGGCCAAAGGCGGGCCTGGCGGCAACAAACCCTACTCACCAGCAGTGGCGGGTTGGGTGGCGACGGGAGGCTGTCTGTGGGCTTCAGCCCCACCCCTTCCTTGGCCTCTCAGGCCGTCTGGTGGACTCTGTCCTCTTCCCCGGACCTGTGACCACCCTGTGAGCGATGCCCTCCGTGGACCGCGGGGTCCCCAGGGCCAACCTTCATCTTCCTACACTACTGCCAGTGCAGGTTTGCATGATCCTGAAGGCTGCCGCACGGGTACCGTGGCTGGGCCCTATGATTCCACCAGCAGGACGCCAATCCGTGTGCGGCCACCTATGCCGCTGTGAGCCGCTGGGGATCGCTGCTGCGGGGAAGGGGCGGAGGACCGTCGACAGTTCCCACCCTTTGCCACACCAACCTGCATTGGGACTTTTTAGTGGACCGGGGGCACATTGGCAGGTCCATGGGGATGCGCCTGTCGACACGCAGGGTTCAAGAGGCCTGGGGACCTCCCAGTGCAGACCACACCTGTGCAACACCCACACATTGTCCTGTTGGGTGGGCAGGCCTGTGTCATGGGGAACATGCCTGGGCCAGGGTCTGCTGGCATGTCATGGACTTGGCCCCCACCGCCAATGTCTGAATGTGACAGCAGCATCCTGGCATGTGGGTATCTGAGCAGCAGCCAGGGTGGAGGCCTGTGCTGGACAAGTCACACCTGGCACCAACACTTCAGGGGCTTCCTCCTCCTCCTACTCTGGCTCCAGGGTGAGGTGGAACCCCTCTTCTGGCCCCGCTGTCTGGCGCGGTCCACTGTCCTGTGACCTACTGCTGGATGGGCAGGTCTGCAGGGTGAGGCTATTGCGCACTCTTCAACTGCGGGCGGTGCCATCACCCTGGAGAATCTTGTCCAGGTTCTTGTAATATGGACAGGTCGTCCGCTGATTCCCAGAGACACTGTTGTGCTCTAGTGTGCGCCGGTACATGAGGCGCATGGCCTTTGTTTTTGAGCGGCACTCATCCGCTGTGCGGTTGTGGCCCAGGGCCACCATCTGCTGTGCCACCTCCTCAAACACCTCCCTATTCCGGTGGCTCTCTCCCAGGGCTTCCTGCACTGTGGGGTCACCCCACACTGCCAGCAGGTCCAGAGTCTCTGCCCTCCTCCACGAAACTCCTCTGACCCCACTCATAGTGCCTGTTGCCTGGGTGCTCCTGGGTTGGGGCATTTATAGCCACTGGGCTTGTTTCGCGCGGTTGTGCGCATGAGCGCAATTTCCGGCTCAGCGCCCATGCACATCCACGCGGGGCGTGCCACCGCCGGAACACGGAACTAACGCGGCTTCCGCCCGGCTTCCCGCCTGCGCATTCAGACAGCCCGCAAGCGGAGAAACGCGCAACGAGAGCGAGCTTTCCAATTCTCGATGGCTTTTTACAGGAGTTTTTTTAATCCGCAAATGAAGCGCGAGGACTCCGGTAAGCTCCGGGTGGGGGACGCCAGGCAGATGTGCCTGTGTGAACATTCCATTTACCCCGATATTAAGTCGTTGTCAGCCCGGGTCCCAACCCGCGGCAAATTGCCAGTCTGTCCTCGGCCTCTCTTGGTGAAGAACTAATTCTACCAGCTATAAGCGAGGTAATACACACCATGCTACACAAGCCAGCATCTGATATTACCAAGAAAATTTCTTTAAGCAATAATACAGTGCAGCGAAGAATTGATGAAATGGCTCAAGATGTTGAAGACTCATTATGTGAATATTTAAAAACATCTCAGTTCTCTATACAGCTTGATGAGTCAAACTTTGCCAGGAAATGAAGCTTTGCTTTTAGCATACGTACAATTCATAAAAGAAGGAAAAATTTGCCAAGAATTATTATTTGCTATAAATTTGCAAACTGATAACAAAGGAGAACCAATATTTCATGCACTGGAAGAGTTTTTTTTAAAGAAAAAGAAATCCCCCTGAGTAATATATTATCAGTTGCTACTGATGGTGCTCCAGAGGGGGTTTCTTGCATATTTAAAAAAAGTGGTTTCAAATGTATTCGCTATACACTGTGTCATTCATCGTCAACATCTAGTTGCCAAAAATCTGAATGAACACCTATATAAGTCATTATATCATGTTATTAAAGCGGTCAATAAAATCAGAAGCAATTCACTGAATGACAGATTGTTTGGACAACTTTGTATTGAAAACGATGAAGAATTCAATTGCTTGCTGCTTCATACAGAAGTCCGTTGGCTATCAAAAGGTGCCTGTTTGGATCAGTTTTATAAACTCTTTGACTCAGTGCTAGAGTCCCTAGAAAACAAAGATGATGCTTTACGAACCAACTTGGTTGATTCCAAAAAAAGACATAGCTTATTTGACAGACTTGTTTAATAAATTTAATGAAACAAATCTACAGCTTCAAGGTGATGAGCTGAATTTAATCAAAACAAAAACTGTCATTTCTGCATTTGTGGCAAAACTGCTTCTGTACAAACGAAATTTAGGACGAGGGGAATTCAGCCAGTTTCCAAATTTATCAACAGTAGAAAAACACGATGAAGACTTGCTTACCTACTGTCAGCACTTGGAGGCTCTCTATTCTGACTTTAATCAACGATTTGAAGATATTCTTAAAATGAACATACCCGACTGGGTTTTGGACCCTCTTTCAAGGACAGACACTTACAGAAGTAACAACAAATGAGGAATTGAAATTTAAATTCAAAGATGGCTACCAACAGTTCTGGCTGCAAAAGCAGATACCTACACTTTATCCTGGATTATGGGCTATAGTAAAAAAGTTTCTAATTGCATTTCCTTTAACATATTTAGTTGAACATGGGTTCAGTGTGGTCACAAATCTGTTAACTAAAAAAAGAAACCAACTGCAAATAGCTAATCGTGGTGATTTAAGATTGCAGCTGACAAAAAAAGAGCCAAACATTATTAAATTGATAGCAGTGCACCTGGTTCATTCTTCTCATTAGGATTATTTTAATGTCATCTGTGATTTTTATTTTAATATTATTCTTTGATATCTTAATTTTCTGTGTGTATGCAAATATCACTATGGTTGATTTTATAAAATACTTTTATGATTTCAAGCTTCAAAGTTTTATTTACAACAACATGGTTCTTTACTATGTGCAAATTTGTCACTGCATCTTTTTGTCCACCTCTTGAAGATAGATTTCCAGGGGGGCACTGAGTAATTTTTTTCTGAAAAGGGGGTGGTAGGTCAAATAAGTTTGGGAACCACTGCTTTAAGCAAAGAGTCCATTAAGTTTTGGAATATTCCCGGAGCCATACTCACTCCAAATTGCAACCTCTGCCCCTTAAAAGTCCCCCTGTGAGTGACAATGGTTTGGGCTTTGGCTGTGGCATCGTCCACCGGCAACTGCTGGCAGGCCTGCGCCAGATCCAGCTTCCCCAAAATTTTGGCCCTGGCTAGGGACACAAGCATGTAGCTGACCACCAGCACGGGATACACGTGGTCTTGCAATGCCTTTTTTATTGTGCATTTATAGTCTGCACAAATCCTGATGTCCCCATTTGGTTTGACTGCTGTGACTATCAGCGTTTCCCACCTCATGTGTGGGACTGGTTCTAGGACCCCTTGGCTGACCAGGCAATCCAGCTCTGCCTTGATTTTCGGATGGAGAGCCAATGGGGGGGGTGTTGATTTTTCAGGCGGATGGGGCACACCACTGGGTCGAGCTCTAGTTACTGGCAGCCCAGTGTACCATCTGAGTGAGCCATCGACTACTGCGGGGAATTCCTGGCACACATGACTATAATCCCTGTGCCCGACTTGGTTGATTCCCATTACCGCCAACTCCAGGGCATCCAACCAGGCGAGGCCCAGTAAACTGGAGAGAGGGGCCTGTACCCCGACCAGTTCCAAGAGACTCTCGAAAGACCTGCATTTCACCCTGAACTGGCTCACCCCCTTAACTGCTACTAGGTTCCTCTGAAAGTCCCTTAACCTGAGGCTGGTAGCCTCTAGTGGGGGCCCCCCATTTGGGCATAGCTTCCGGAGGGTCTCATCTGAGATAATGGCAAGGAACTACCCTGTGTCCAGCTCCATTTCACAGGGGCCGCCCTGTATCAATACAGTCACAGTCAGTTTGTGGGTGGACCCCTGGGGCAAGTAGTGTACCTGGTTCTGGTGGATGGTGAAGCTGCGGTCCACAGTCCCTTGGTGTGTGGAGGTGCCCTTGGCAGTCCGCGAATGGCAGGCATGGGCGATGTGCCCCTGCTTCCCACATGTCTGGCAAATGGTCTCTCGGAACCAGCAGGTTTTCCTCTTCTGCAGATCCCCACAGCTGGCACAAAGTGCAGACCGGGGTAGCTTGGCAATGTCCCTTGTAGTGGGGTGGACGGCTGACGAGTGGCTTTTTTGTGCACCGAGCCATGTGTGAGGCTTCACCTGATGGGTTTCCTCTTCCGAGATGTCAGAGTCTGACACTGGCCTAGTCTGGTGGGCGGAGTGGGCCTGTCAGTCTCTTTGCAACTTCTCAAAGGCATTCACTGTTTGGAGTGTGGTGTTCAGCTTTACGTCTGCCTGGGTGATGAGTTTCCACCAAAACTTTGGATCACTGACTCCCATAAGAACATAAGAGAAGCCAATGTTGAATCAGGCCAATGGCCCATCTAGTCCAACACTCTGTCACACAGCGGCCAAAAATTCCACACCTCCTGTGGCAGGGAAGAAGTATTTCCTTTTATCTGTTCTAACCCGACTGCTCAGCAATTTCATGGAGTGCCCACGAGTTCTTGTATTGTGAGAAAGGGAGAAAAGTACTTCTTTCTCAACCTGCTCAATCCCATTCATAATCTTATAAACCTCGATCATGTCACCCCTCAGCCGTCGTTTCTCCAAGCTAAAGAGCCCCAAGCGTTTTAACCTTTCTTCATAGGGAAGGTGTTCCAACCCTTTTATCATTCTAGTTGCCCTTCTCTGCACTTTTTCCAATGCTATAATATCCTTTTTGAGACGTGGCGATCAGAACTGTACACAGTATTCCAAATGAGGTCGCACCAATGATTTATACAGGGACATGATGATACTGGCTGATTTGTTTTCAATTACCTTCCTAATAATCCCCAGCATAGCGTTGGCCTTCTTTATTTCAGCTACACACTGTCTAGACATTTTCATTGAGTTATCCACTACAACTCCAAGATCTCTCTCTTGGTCAGTCTCTGCCAGTTCAGACCCCATCAACATGTATTTATATTTAGGATTTTTGGCTCCAATGGGCATCACTTTGCACTTGGCCATGTTGAACCCCATTTGCCACGTTGACACCCACTCACCCATCCTCGATAGATCCCTTTGGAATGCCTCACAACCTCCCTGGTTTTCACCACCCGGAACAACTTTGTGTCATCTGCAAATTTAGCCACTTCACTGCTTACTCCCAATTCCAAATCATTAATAAACAAGTTAAAAAGCATTGGACCGAATACTGATCCCTGTGGTACCCACTGCTTACCACCCTCCACTGAGAAAGTTTCCCATTTATACTTACTCTCTGTTTCCTATTTAGAAGCCAGTTTTTGATCCACAAGAGGACTTGTCCTTTTATCCCATGACTATTGAGCTTACTTAGCAGCCTTTGATGAGGAACTGTATCAAAAGCTTTCTGGAAGTCAAGGTAAATAATATCTATTGGGTCCCCCTTGTCCACATGTTTGTTCACGCCCTCAAAAAACACTAACAGGTTAGTGAGACAAGATCTTCCCTTACAGAACCCATGCTGAGTCTGCCTCAATAGTTTTTGTTCATCAATGTGCCTACTAATTCTTTCCTTAATAACAGTTTCCACCAACTTAACCAGTATCGATGTCATACTGACTGGCCTGTAATTTCCTGGATCTCCCCAGGAGCCCTTTTTAAAGATGGGAGTGACATTAGCTACCTTCCAGTCCTCAGGAATGGAGGCAGATTTTAAAGAAAGATTACATATTTTTGTCAGGAGATCCACAAGTTCACATTTGAGTTCTTTCAGAACTCTCGGATGAATGCCATCCGGGCCTGGTGATTTATTAGTTTTTAAATTGTCCATCAGTCGAAGGACTTCCTCTCTTGTCATTGCAATCTGATTCAGGTCTTTCAAACCCCCTCCCGAAATTGGTGCTTCTGGAGTGGGCAAGCACTTCTCCTCTTCCACAATGAAGACAGAGGCAAAAAATGCATTCAATGCATTCAAATGCATTCAATGCATTCCCATAGGAATTGGGTCAGTAGAGTGTCCTTGAGGGAGGGGAACTCACATTCACTGGTGAGGCAGTGGAGGTTGACGAGGAATTCTGCTGTTGACACTCCTGCCTTCTGAGTTCGGCCAATGAAGTCCACCCAGACAGCCCACTTCAAGGGTTTTGGGTCATAGTAATTGGTCAGAGTGGTGATCAACTCCTCGTAGGTCACGGTTTCCAGCATCTTTGGCATGATGATGTTCTGTGCCAGCCTGATGGTGACGACGCCACACGCGCTCAGCAGCCATGATTTCTTGAGTTCTGCATCAGTTTCTCCCTGGGTACTCAAGAAATGTTTCAACTGGGCAACCCAGGCCCCCCAGTACTCGGGATGGGTAGGGTCGAATGCCAAGAGGTGTTGTCCCAGAGCAGAAGCCATGACTCGTTGCAGTAGCAGCTGTGCAGGAGCTGGTTGTGATGACACAGTGGCTGTGGTCTGCAGTTCGCCAGTGGGAGCGGTGCATGGCGGGGAGTCCTCGGACTCCTTGGTGGTTGCTGGTGCAGTGTTCGTGGTCGTGATGGAGTCAGGCTTGCTCACGGGATCCCACCTTCATCGCCAGTGAAAAGTACTGAGGCCGAAGACTCAGCATAGTGAATCAGCTCTTGTTTATTGGATTACATCAGGAATGAAAGCCAAACTGGCCAGGCAGTGACCAGCTTATATGTGTGCCCCGCACCACACCCACCCACCCCCCATCACCTGTGATTGGCCTTATTTATAAGTCAGTACTTCAATAGGTCTTCTTTTGGATCCAGGCAAGCCCATAGGTGTGCCTTCAGATCCAAAGTAGCTATTGTCTTTGAAACGAAGGTCTGAGGTTTGTCAGACCACATGGTCAGGCCACCTCTGTGGCGGCCATCTTCTACAGCTAATACATAACAGGTGTGACATTAGCTACCTTCCAGTTCTCAGGAATGGAGGCAGATCTTAATTAAAGAATACATATTTTTGTCAGAAGAGCCACAAGTTCACATTTGAGTTCTTTCAGAACTCTCAGATGTATGCCATCCGGGATGGGTGATTTATCAGTTTTTAAGCTGTCTATCAGTCATAGGACCTCCTCTCTCATCACCTCAATCTGACTCAAGTCTGTCAACACCCCTCCTGAAATCATCAGTTCTGGAGTGGGCAAGCACTTCTCATTTAACACAGTGAAGACAGAAGCAAAAAATGCATTCAGTTTTTCTGCCATTTCCCTATCATCCTTCAGTACTCCTTTTACCCATTGGTCATCCAAGGGCCCCACTGTCTCCCTGGCTGGTTTCCTGCTTCTAATGTATTTGAAGAAAGTTTTATTGTTGATCTTTACATTTTTTGCTAGATGCTCCACATATTCCCTTTCTGCCTGCCTGATCACAGACTTGCATTATACTTGCCACAGCCTGTGTCCCATTTTATCAGCCTCACTGAGACTAGCTTTCCACCACTTAAAGGAATCTTTTTTACCTTTTACAGCTTCCATTACTTCCTTTGTTAACCATTCAGGCTTTTTTCTATACCTATTTGTGCCTTTCCTAACCTATGGTATATATTTTTTCTGAGCTTCTAGGATTGTAATTTTAAATAGTCTCCAAGCTTCCCCAATGGTTTTGACCCTTTCTACTTTTCCTTTCAGTTTCCTTCTCACATGTCCCCTCATATCAGTGAAGTTACCCCTTTAAAAGTTAAAAGTGGTTGTCTCAGTCTTTTGGACCAGTTCCCTATTTATACAAATGTTCAACTCAGTAACATTATGGTCACTGTTCCCAAGCGGTGCAATCACTTTTACATCTCTTACCAGGTCTTGGGCATTGCTTAGGACCAAATCCAGGATTGCCTCTCCCCTGGAGGGTTCCGTGACCATCTGCTCCATAGCACAATCATTGACAGTGTCTAGAAACTCAATCTCTTTTTCCTGACTAGAACACATATTGACCCAATCAATGTGTGGGTAGTTAAAATCACCTATTATGACAGTTATTTCGTCTAGCCGCTATCTTTAATTCATTCATCGTTTTATAATCCTCCTCTATCTTTTGATCTGGTGGGCAATAACAAACTCCTAGTGTTAAATTTCCTTTTGGGTCCACTATTTCAACCCATAGTATTTCCAGAACCGAATCCAGTTTTCTTATCCTCTCAATCTTATTGGACTGTATATCCTCTCTGACATACAGAGCCACCCCACCTCCAGCCCCACTCCCTTACGATATAATATATAACCAGGAATCACCGTATCCCACTGATTCTCCTCATCCCACCAAGTTTCTGAAATATCCACAATGTCTATTTCCCCCCCCACCCACACGAAGCATTCCAACTCTCCAATTTTACCTTGGACACTTCTAGCATTTGTATAGAAACACCTATAATCTCCCATACATGTTAAGCCCTCAACCTTTCTCTTGCTGCCTTGAGACCTTGTCAGGCAGTCCATATCACTAGCCACAGTCTCAGTGGACAATTCCAATCCACCTCCCTGTAGAAAAGCAACAGCTACCCCCTCATCTCTCTGAGATGAGCCATCCTGAACCAGAGACTTTTCATCTCCTGTCAGCTTTCCCCCAATATTCAGTTTAAAAACTGCTCTGCCAGCTTTTTGATTTTAAGCACCAGCAGCCTGGTTCCTTCTTGAGACAAGTAGAGATCATCTCTTTTGTACAGCTCCCTGCTCCATGCTGCTTCCGGGGACAGTGGACTGTCAGGAAGTGGTGTTAGGGTCTGGTGAAGCCTCACCAGTGCAATAGCCATACTCCCCCAGGCTTGTTTGCCGGCACCACGATCAACGAAGCTGTCTGGTCATTTATGACTCCTTTGGCAGAAAAAGATTGCTTCTCTTGCTTACATCTCCATGGGTAGGAATGTTGAAGATGCTTCTCCGAGCCACAGGAAAAACATTTCCTTGAAACAGTTAAAGCTGTTTGCTGAGAGGTTCCTCTCTGCCTCGAGCTGGAGGCTGGAATGCTGCTGCAGCCAGCTGCCGGCAACTCCCCCATGCTGGGCCGCTGCCAACTTACAGTAGAAAGCTGCTCCGTGTGCCTTTTCTCCTGGTCTAGAATCCTTCTGGTTACATGTTCCAAAGTTAAAGTAGCTGGGTCTGCCATTTCAAGAGCTGTGACCAGCATGTTATATTCCTCTGACAGAGAGCTGAGCAGGATGAACACCTTATCATCCTTGCTCACGTGTTTCCCCCGTTGTTCCAGATGCTGGAAACACTCTGCCAGGGAGTTCAGGTGCTCTCTAACAGGCTGCCCTGGTTTCATAACAGTTCAGTATAAATGCCGTGTCAGGGCAATTAATGAACCAGCTGTAGAGGACACATAAATGCTTTTCAAAGCATCCCAAGCCAGCTTTGCTGTTAGCTTATCTGATAGGTAAACAAGCTGGCTATCAGAAACAGACAGTATTATACTCACCAGAGCCTTCTCATCCTGAGTGCTTTCTGCAGCTGTCGGTGCTGCCAGAGGAGACTCTACACACACCCACAGACCTTCACATATCAGGTAGTGTTTCATTCGTAGAGCCCACACACTGTAATTGGATGAGGTGAGCTTTTCCACCAGGTGGGTTACTGGAACCTGCACCATCCTGGTCTCCACAGGCTCACCGGTCCCCTGGTCACTCTCTCTGGAAAGCTCTTCCTCTGGCTCTGAGGCACTCTCCCCAGATTCCTCTGTCTCAGGCTCACTAGACGACATCCACAGGACACTCCTCAGCACGGCACAGACCTTAGCGGTGGTCTGGGCCCATAACCCTGTTAGGAAGTGGTGTTAGGGTCTGGTGAAGCCTCACCAGTGCAGAGTGGTACAGCGTGCTGTAGAGCTAAGTCCCACAAAGTCCAATGTCCACATAGGTAGTGGGGAGGAGACATATACAAGGATTTATTTACACAGTTAAGTGATGCAGGTATATACAATCCAATCCACGAAAGTGCTCCACCATACATCTACATACACAGAGAGAGTTGAATAGACTATACACAGAATGCTTATATACAATAACTGACCAATCAGCACTGACTGCTGAGTCACTCTGACACTCCAGCAGAGGTGCTGGTCAGAACCGGTTTGCTCCAGCTAGAGCCACTAGGCTGCAGCTGTTAACTGTCACCTAGATGGACATGATCTGAATCTGACAGCTCATATCTTTCATACACTGACATGGACCACAACAGCCAAATTATTGATGCAGACATTAGGTGAAGTGGCCGTGATTATGATGCATTTGTTTTCCAGTACTCAGGCTATGCATCATGATGGATGCCAATGTGTTTGTTCTGGGGAACTCTACTGTTACCTTGGTTGTTATGCAAGTTCCAGCACTGATCATAGCTAATGATGCACACTGGCTGTTGAGGCCATACGGATGATGTGGGGTCAGATGGAGAAGGACTTTTGACTCTGCACTGTGTAGGTAAAGGAACACTGTTGAATGTGCCTTTGGTCATTTGAAGGCACTATGAAGAGTTCTGCTAACTAGACTTGAGGCTGAAGAGCAGAATGTTGTGAGTATTGTTTCTGCCTATTTCATCCTCCACAACACATGCAAGAAGAAGGTACATGCCATTCCTGGTGAACAAGACAGGGATATTATTTATACTATGGAATAAATGCAAGAAGGCAGAAAAAGAGCTAGATACCTGCATTTCCAAAAGTGGACCCCCATGAGTATACAATGCTAATGATGACCACATCATGAGTGAACAGTTCCTCAGATCCCTCATGCAAGTCCACATGCAGAGTGGTCCATCTGCAAGGGTTGAACCATCCACTTGGGTTCACCTGGAGTCACCTTACAGAATGGGATCCAACTCAGAGTAAAAAGGGTACGTTGCAGGAGCATTGCTGGACTTTCTGTCATGGGGCACACCCTTCTTGTATTCCAGCCATGAGGTCTTGATTTTGGTGTGGCACTCCTGCACAGTTCTACTGTAGCCACAGATGGCCATTTACTCTGCAATGCACTTGAAACAATCAATGTTCCAGTGGGAGGCACAGAGTGCCTCCTGAACCTTATCTTCTCCCCAGATTGAAAGCAAGTCCATGGTCTCCCATTGTTTTCAAGAAACACCACATACTGCCCCAGTCATGCTTTTGTTTTCTGACTGCATGTTGTTTGAGATACTACCATGCACTGCACCTAAGCACAGTGCTCAAATGTACTCTAGGTACTGTACCATGAGGTGGCAAGGCAATTATTGGGTCTTTGTTTGAGGCCTCTTGATCAGTATTGGTGATTGATTTAGTACATGCACATTCTAACACATGACCTCTGTAATGCTGATATGCATTTTAAAAAAAGGAATCACCACCCACACCCCAAAAGGGTGGGATGAGTGGCACCGTGTGAAATGGCATAGAATGTTCAGACCTGGGTGGGTGGGGACCAGAATCATGCCATTTGGGGAGGGGGATCAGGAGAAAACAGGTTTAAGAAAGAATAGGGGAAAAGCTGAAAAACCAGGACAACAAGTTGTTAACAAAGCTGTGTGGAAATGAGACAAAAAGCTGGTATTGAAGGGAAATGAAAATGGAACATAAAGGCTGTCTGGAAGATGTCACAGAAAAGTTCCATTTTGCTGACTGAATTATCTTCCATTAACAAAATGCTGAGTCTAGATTGAACCATTGGAAGAAAGATTTCACTACACATTCAGAAGTCACTTATATATGCATGGTTTAATTAAGTAAAGAAGGTATAACTTCAATACCTTGCAACTCCTCTGAAGAAGCCTGATTTATGACATAGGTGTGGAATATACAAAGTTCAGATCTTATATTTCTCTTGATTACAGTTTCATTGAAGGAATATATATCTCATTGTGTTACATTTCTAATTTCTTATGAATGGCCATGCCTGAGCCCCATGAAGCTTCAGGACACACCCCTTCATATTACTTTCAGAATGCATGTAAACACCAGTTTAATTCAGAGATGACCCCACTGGAATGATTTGCAAGACAATAAGAAACACGATTCAGCTCAGTCTGTAGATTATGATGGGAAAGTAGGATCAAAGCTAGAACTGTAATAAAAAGAAATTACAGCATCCAAAGAGACAAATCATTCAGAGACTAAATTAAATACAAAATTTTACAAGTGCATTGGTAATTTGTTTTAAGAAAAAGAATTAGTCACTCTTTTTCATGGTAAAGTTTTAAGATTACTGTAATTTGTTTCTCCACAAATTACATTTTTTTGGCAAAATCTGTTCTGGGAAACTTGCTGAAAATAAGTAATGCATTTAAGAAGACACAGAACTAAATCTAGAAGGATATTCTGATTTAGCACTATGTTGTTGTTGTTCAGTCACACATTCGAGTCCGACTCTTCGCGACCCCATGGACCAGATTATGCCAGGCCCTCCTGTCTTCCGCTGTCCGCTGAAGTTTGCTCAATTTCATGTTAGTTGCATCGATGACACTGTCTAACCATCTCATCCTTTGCCGTCCCCTTCTTTGACCTTCAATCTTTCCCAGCATCAGGGTCTTCTCCAGTGAATGCTCCCTTCTCATTTGGTGGCCAAAGTATTTGAGCTTCAACTTCAGGATCTGGCCTTCCAGGGAACAGTCAGGGTTGATTTCTTTTAGAATTGAATGATTTGATCCATATTGTCCCTTATATTCCCTAGACAATCATACTATAAGACTCTGATCTTCTTCCACTCTCATTTGACGAAGGAAAAGGTGTGCTTTGGACACCTTTTCCCACTTATTTCAGTTTGAAGGTAAAGTGCAAAAACAGTCTAGTCAAAAACAAACAAAAAAGCCAGAAATGGAAATGAGTACCCAAATGTTCCTTGAAAAACCTTACTCTCCATAAAGCCAGACTTCTGTGTCACAGACATGTAAAGTGTTTTTCCCTCTCCCCCAGCCCAAATGCTGCTGCTATGGTTGGTGGGTTTGTAAAACAGCATTAATTGTTTGATGCCCCTGGGACCTCCCTCATTCTAATCCTGGTTCACATACACTTCTTAGCACATTGAAAGTATTTTAATTCTCTGCTCTTATGACTACAATCTTGAGCATTAACAGTCCAGCATAATAACAATAGAACTGTGATAATAATAATTATGACAGTAAGCATACCTATAATAGGTAAAACAGGTTATCTGGGTCTAAGTATCTATTAGATTTAATTACATAGGAAAAGAACCTAGCAACAGCCGTAGCAGTGGGTTGAAGAACCAGCCAGGTCCTCTAGGAAGGGGAAAACAAGCTTGGTTCTATACCTATGAAATTTTGGACAGTCCAATAAACAGTATAACAAAGTTCCAAGACTCCCTGTTTCACAACTACAGAATCTTTCAGGTAATGAAATCCTCTCAAAGCTGTCTGAGAGTTCTGCTGTTGGAACTGAGTTAAGTCAAGCCAGCATAAAGGCTTGTCTATACTTAGGAACCATCAGATAATCAAGATAGGCTGGGCTAAATTTTGAGTATGCCCATCCCAGATAAAGGGGAGAGCAAACTCTACAGGCCCTAAATCTAGTACTGGACTCATCTAAGGCAAAGACACATCTCAAAATCCACTTTCTAATAGAGGTCAAAGGCTATTGATATGATTAGGGGAGATCCCCAGGCAATCCAAATGAGAGGTTACCAATTTCTGCCAAGTTGTTTTAAAGGCATCCATTCTCAGTAAAATGAGCCTGCCCATTCCCAAAATCCAAAATCAGATGCCCAGGCCCTTGCTTTTTTAGGAAGCACACACCTAATTCAGCTCTCAATACAGTTTCTGCCACACATTTTAAGCTTCCTTGATTTTTGAAGGAATCTAGCAAAAAAAAAAAAAATGAGAGAGCTGATCATGGCAGTCATGGCTCCCACCTAGTATACACTGAGAGTGCTGCAGGTATATATTGACCTCCTTTTTTAAAAAAAAAGAACTCCGGGTTATTGCATTAGTTGTTTGAGTAGGGTCGAGTAGAGTTGAGTAGCTGTTTGGCCTCCTCTATATGTTGTTTCCATGACAGATTATATCAAAAGAGTATTCCCAAATATCAGAATTGTTTAACTTGCTCTAGCTTTTGCCCATTAATTTCCCAGTTGTAAGTTGGAGACTGATGTTGTTTAATGAAAATCATAACCTTACACTTGTTGATAATTTCCAGTTTCCTTTAGATACAATAATGCAAAAAAGATTTCAGCAGTCACTGGAGGCCAACTGGAGTACATGAAAGGAGAACAGTATCATCAGCATATAATAATGCAAGGATTTCAACATTAGCTAACGTAGGAGAATGATGGTTAGGTGATTTTAACTTTACATACAAATCAATCATGTATAGATTAAACAGTAAGAAAGTCAAAACACATCCCTGTTGGACCCCTCTCCACAGAGGGAAGGGTCTTGACAAATGGCCAAGTGGCTACAACAGACACATACATAGGAGGACTCATATAATCTTTCAATTAACCATAGCAATCTATGATCAATATAAGTAGTTAGCAGTTTAGTACATAGCTGATTTCTTGGTACAAAGTCAAAAGTTGTCCCTAGGTCAATGAAGGCAACACAAATGGAACCACCTAAAGTCATATATATTTTTCCGCCAGGTGATAGGGAATTGTACATTGGTCCAACATTGAGTGGTCATGCATAAATCCAGCCTGCTCAAGGCTGATAATATATTCAGACTGGATCCAGTGCTCAAGTTTTTGCTATAAGTATGAAGCATACAATTTCCCCAGGACAGAAGCTAATCAGTCAATAGTTGGCTAGGTTGAGTTTATCTCCATTTTTATGAATTGGTACAATAATAGCTTGAGGCCAAGATCTAGGCATTTTGGCTGAGTTGTTAATCCATGTGAAAATGGGTGTCAGAAATTTTATCGATCATCCAATATCAGAATGAAAGACTTTAGATGTGACCAGGTTTGGCCGAGGGGCTTTCCCTGGTTTTAGTTTCTTAATCAGGGTTACCATCTCCTCAGGAAATACTCTGGGCCAAGCTGGTAATGTCCTTTGCTTCCCCAAAGACCCTTCGTTCATTTGCAGGTCATGAAAAAGTTTAATGTAATATTCTTCCTAGATGGCTGGAGGAATACAGAAGTCCATCACCTTCCTTCCTCCCACTGCACCAGAGACCAGGAACCAAAAAGCTTCTGAATCATTATTTTGAGATGCAAGGGTTAAAGATTTTCACCCCCTTCTAATTTCTCTCTCTCTCTTTTTACTCTGACCACTTGTTTCAATTTCCTTTTTAGTTGGTTTGGGTCAATATATTTTTGGCAGCTATAAGACCTCCTCAGCTTATGGTGAGCTTGAGATAATTACACCTTTAAGGGATTGGCATTCAATTGTTGTTTCAGTCATGCAGTCAAGGCCGACTCTTCGTTATCAAATCAATTATTGTGATTGGGTAAAAGTTCTTTCTTATTCACCTTTAGATCCCTTGAGAGGATCAGTTTCAATAGATCCACAACCTTAACCAAAATATTTAAAAGGAAATGTGGAGAAGTGTCTGGGTGTGCAGTGGGTTTTAGAAGGTCCGAGTCTAGAAGGGCAGCCAATTTCCTTCCATGGCAGCATTCTATCGAACCAGTCAAAGTGTATTCTGAGCCCTCAAGAGGGGAACCTGGTGTTCTGAGAGGGATTCCCCTGAAAGCCCCACCAGAGAAAGTATAACCAGTAGTGGATCACTACCAAGAAAAGGCCCCACCTGTAGATTATCAGCAAGAGTGAGCAGTTCAAGGGAAATAAGAAAGTAATCACTCAAACTACGGTCTTGAAGGGGGGAGTGTAATCTCCAAATTCATCCACTGCCATTAAGCACTACCAGATTGTGTTCCAATATTAAGTTCAACATCCTCAGTCCCAACTGGTTAACTTTACAGTCCTTAGAGTTTCTATCATAAAAATGGAGTAACACAACTCCAGAGGATCAAGATTTTCCATTTTCCCCTTCAGCAGTCAGTCCTCATCCTGACTACTGATGCGTGCATTAAGGTCCCCAGCATTTATTAAGCTAGCCTAGGGGAAAAGTTGACTTATGCAAGTTCCCCAGACTAATCCAAGAAATTTTCAGTCTGTCATTAATTGAGGTAGGAGGGAAGCAAGTTCATACTACGACAAAGGTGAGTTCTGTAAATTCAATCTATACAGCGAGTGACAAAGATGCGAGTTCAAATACCTGGATACCACCTAAGGACAGTCCATTAGATACCAAATAAGCAAGATGGGCTGTAAGGTGCTCCCCTCTCATCCCTTTTTGCGCTTCAAACAGTACAATGACTTCTTAACATGGGCTTAGCAATAAAAGACAGAGTCTGTATCAAACTAATATCCCAATAATAATGAGACACGCTGAGGACATGAAAGGAATGTAAAGGAAGCTTCTCTATCAATCATGCAAAAGCCCATCTCTGGTGGGAACTAACTGGAGGGCCATTTCTCCAAGGACCCTGGAGCCTCCTCCCTGATAATTAGATCTAATCTAACAACCTGAGTATCCAAAACAATATGCAACAGACCAATTCCAGATATTTCCCCTGTATCTTAATAGTTGGGCAGGAAAGTCTCTGCCCTGATTCAATCATGTAAACTACTCAGCCATAAATACTAACAATATATAACCTCTCATTCTCCCCACAAGAGTATTTCCAATAGTGTACTGCAAACAAGGAAAACTCCTTTCCACATTCCCAGCAAAGACTTTCTCTTCAAACTAGCCCATTGGCTAGTTTGGATTCCTGGATTCTGTTAAGGGCCATCAAGAGCTGCCCAGTGTTTTGTTAATTCAGGCCAAACTATATTATGGGTAGGGTTAGGGTAACTTAAGTACCCCAGGTTGATGTTATCATGCCCGTATTTGGAGTTCCTTCTTCACCCTACTCCCCTAAAATTCAAACCTTCCAACAGAATTCAAAGTTTCTAGATGGAACCCAATCCCATCATAGCAGAGACACTGTCTCCTTTCGCACTGCAACTACAGATGCACAAAAGCCACCTCTCAGCCTCCCAAACCTTTGTAGCTACTTTGGGATCCTTCCAGTTACCCCAACCTCTTAATGGTATCTCTGCTTCTACACCTGCTCTGCTACCCTTTCTTCTACCTGGTCAATTTCCCTCTCCTAGAACTACATCGCCATTGTCAAGAACAGGCCTATGTTTTTGGTCTCCCCCTCTTTTTCTTAGCCTTCCTCCCATAGGCAAGTAGCTTGGTAGAGAAAGGTTTCACTGTTTTACTAACACCCTTGTTTTTCCGTTCTGTAAAATTGTCATCTTCTTTGCAAAAATGGTGTAAACCTTTTAAACTTACTTTTTTTCTCTTATTTAAATATTTTATTTATTTATTTATTTATTCCATTTTTACCCTGCCCTCCCCGTGGCTTACAATGAGGCAACTAAGTGCCAAAGATAACCAGCTTAAAACATATAAAACAGATAAAACATTCCAGAAAGGTATTCACAGTAAAGTGCTCAACAGTTACTCACTCGACTCAACCTGATGACGTCAGACTCACAGAGGCTGCCATTCGGTATTATTTGGCCCCATCCGGCGGTATTGGCCCCATCTGGCGGTATTGGTCACAGCGGGCCCAGATAGATCTTCCTCGGCTGTCCCCTCCCTCCACCACATAAGATGGTAGAAATAGCAGCAGAGGGGGTGGCGGCTCCTACTCAAAGGCCTCGTGGAAGAGCTCCGTCTTACAGGCCCTGCGGAACTATGAGAGGTCCCACAGGGCCCTGATCTCCTCCGGGAGCTCATTCCACCAGGTAGGAGCTGCCACTGAAAAGGATCTAGCCCTGGTAGCCACCAGCCTGGCCTCCCTAGGGCCAGGGACTACCAGGCGATGTTGTGACCCAGACCAAAGTGCTCTTTGGGGCATATGTGGGGAAATGCAGTCCCTCAGGTATGTTGGACCCTGGCCATATAGGACTTTAAAGGTAAGCACCAGCACTTTGAAGCAGATCCGGTATGCTATAGGCAGCCAGTGCAGCACTTTCAGCACAGGCCGGATGTGCTCCCACCTGGGGATGTCCATCAACAGCCTGGCTGCAGCATTCTAGCTGCAGCCTCCAGATTTGCCCCAAAGGCAGCCCCATGTAGAGTGTGTTACAGTGGTCTAGCCTCGAGGTGACCATTGCGTGGATCACCATGGCCAGGTCCTCGTGGTCAAGGAATGGGACCAACTGCCAAATCAGCTGGAGATGGTAAAAGGCCGATTTGCCAGTGGCTACCACCTGGGGCCCCATAGTTAGTGCGGGGTCCAGGAGTACTCCCAAACTCCTAACCTCTGGTGACAGCACCAAAGGTGCCCCATCAAAGGTCGGAAGTGGGAGCCCCAACCCCTGACCGGTCCGACCCAGGCACAGGACCTCCGTCTTCATCGGGTTTAGTTTCAGCTGGCTCAGCCTGAGCCAACCAGCCACAGCCTGCAGAGCCCGGTGGAGATCTTTGGGGTCGGAGTCTGACTGGCTGCCCAACATCAGGTAGAGCTGGGTGTCAACCACATATTGGTGACACCCCAGCCCATACCTCCGGGCAATCTGGGCGAGGGGGCGCATTTAGATGTTAAACAGCATCAGGGAGAGCACCACCCCCTGAGGCACCCCACATTCAAGTGAGTGCCTCCAGGACTGCTGCCCCCCCAGCATCACCCTCTGTCCCTGACCTTGAAGGAAAGAGGCAAGCCATTGAAGGACGAGCCCCTGAATCCCCACATCGGTGAGGCAGTGGATCAGCAACTGGTGGTCGACTGTATCAAATGCAGCTGACAGATCTAACAACAACAGCGCAGCCACACCGCCTCGATCCAGATGCCTCTGGAGGTCATCAGTTAGGGCGACCAGTACTGCCTCTGTCCCATAACCCGGGTGAAAGCTGGACTGGAATGGATCAAGGACAGAAGCATCATCCAGAAAGCCCTGTAGCTGAGACCCCACTGCCCTCTCAATCAGTTTGCCCAGATAGGGCAAATTGGACACCGGCCGATAGCTGGCCAATTCTGCCGGGTCCATAGTTGGTTTTTTCAAGAAAGGGCGGACCATCGCTTCCTTGAGTGCCTCAGGGAACCGTCCCTCTGAGAGGGACTTGTTGACAATCTCCCCCAACGCGCCTCAAAACCCCTCGTGGCCCAACTTAATGAGCCAGGAAGGACACGGGTCAAGGTCGCATGTGGTTGGGCACACAGATACTAGCAATCTGTCGACTTCCTCCAGACTGAGCCGGTCAAAACATTCTAAATCCGAACTCGAAGACACGCAAGGGGCCTCAAGTTCACTCACTGTTTCAAGTGTGGTGGGGAGATCGCGGCAGAGTGCTGAGAGTTTATCTGCGAAATAGCACGCAAATGCCTCAGAGCTGATATCCAATTCCCTACTATTTTGTCTGCCCTGCGGCAGAGTTGTCAAAGACTGAATCGTTCTAAACAATTGGGCTGGGCATGAGCTCGCAGATGCAATTGTAGCTGCGTAGAATTCCCTCTTCACAGCCTTGGCTGCCATCTCATAGGATCTCATAAACGTCCTATAAGATGCTCTCGTTGCCTCATCACGAGTGCAACGCCACCGCCTCTCTAGCCATCTGAGCTCTTGCTTCATAAGCCGCAACCCCTGGGAGTACCAAGGGGCTAGCCTGGAGCGAGCGTGCAGAGGGCGCCTGGGAGCGATCTCATCAATGGCTCAGAAAGTCGGCTATGCCAGTCTTCCACAAGTTCATCCAACGAGCTGCCAGGGGGCATCGGATCCCGCAGGGCCATTTGAAGCCACACCGGGTCCATTTGGCTCTGCGGGTGAGCCAAAATCCGCTCGCCGCCTATACAGGGTCGGGGTGGGACATTCACATGGCCCTTCAGGGCATAGTGGTCCAACCATGGCACTGCTGTAGCAGTCATCCGGTCCACTGTAATCCCCATTGCGAAGATCAGATCGAGTGTGTGCCCGGCCTGATGCATGGGGGTCAACACACATTGGGAAAGTCCTAGCGACACCATGGACACCACCAGGTCCATTGCCCAGCTAGAGGCCGCTTCATCGGCATGGATGTTGAAGTCACCCAAGACCATAAGCCTGGGGTGCTCCAGCGCCCAGCCTGCTACGGCCTCCAGCAGGGATGGCAGGCTACTGTCTGGTGCATTAGGCGGTCAGTACACCAGCCAGATCGCCAAACTCTCCTCGGCCTCCAGCACCAGACCGACACATTCCATGCCCGCAATCTCCAGTAAGGGGAATGCCCTGACGGAGTAAGCCTCCCGCACGAATATCGCCACACCTCCCCCCGCCCCCTCCTCTGTGATTGGTGAAGGACCGAGAATCCAGGTGGGGCAAGCTGGGCGAGAGCTATAGTCTCTCCATCCTGCACCCAAGTCTTGGTCACACATGCCAGGTCTACCTGTTGTTCCATAATAAAGTCCTGAAGGACCATGGTCTTATTATTGATGGAGCTGGCATTGCACAACGCCAATGATGGGGGGGGGTTACTCATCCTAGCCCCACTGCTGACAACCTTTGGGATGGATCGCAGGCTGGAAGGCCACCGAGCCCTTTTGTTTCTCAGCGCCCTTCCTTTACCACATTGCCTGGACTCACCGCTATACCTTCCCCTCCCAAAGAGCACTGGAATCTGCTGCCATGGCATTGCCACACCGACCAGTCCACACCGTGACTCCAGTCCATTGGTGGGCCAATTCACAGGCAGCCCTCCTTCCTGAAGCTATTGCCCTATCTGCTCTTAGCACTACCCACTCACTCTCATATAGCTCTGACTTAGCTGCTGTACAAAATATACAATTCCGGTCCCAATTAATTGGTCATACAAAAAATACAAAATTACCACAATACAAAAATACAACAATTTCCCACCCCAAAGTCCAATTAATTTCCCACCCCAAAGTCCTAACCAGCTAATTCTGCCACAACCCATCTCCTAGCCCTTCAATAAGTGCTTATCTCCTATCCACTCCTAACCATTTAATAGTGGCTACAATAATCTACCTGGCACTCAAACTTCAAACATCCAGCGTACATCAGCTATTAGTCCAATTCAGTCCCCGAATCTAAGTCCACAGCTGCCGGGAAATGCCAGATACCACTGTCCACCTCCCTGCTGGCCGAACTTCTATGCTGGTCTTCCAAGGGCCCACACCTAGGGCACTCCACTCTCTCCTGTGCTGATCTTCTTCGGGCCCACCACTAGGGGCACTCCTCTCTCTCCATTCTCTGGCTCTCCAGCTCTCCACGTTCACTCGCCCACCTCCTCGGGCACCCAGAGAGCCGACTGGCCGTTGTCGCTCCACTAGCTGGGGCCGGGGGTCTCTGTCTCACCAGTGGTCCCGGCACCACTCCTCCCACCAAACTTGAGGCGCCCAGCAGCTCCCTGTCACAGCCCGCATGCTGTTCCTGGGGCCAACGTGGGCCCTCTCATGGCCGTGTTGGCCCACAATCCAGCCAACTAGTGTGTCCTGCCTGGGGGGGAAGTTATACATGCAGGGAGAGCCCCCCTCAACTCCTCCTCCAGCTGTTGCAGACTCGCCTCCACCGCCGTCGCTGCCGCTGTCACCAGGCATCTGGCCACCTGGGGGTGGTCGCTTTGGCCGCTCCCATCGACCACCACCAGCCCTCTGCTGCTGCCTCTGCCCATCACCCAGCCACTGGCCAGCCACCACTGCTCCAGGCCCACTCACTGCTCCAGGCTCACTTGCCATGATGCCACTGCCCCTCTCACTGGCCCCACTTTCCCCAACCAACAGCCGTAACGCCGGGCCAAAGCCAAAGGCAGTGGGGGCCCAGCCAGGTAGGCCGTACTGGTGCACCGTCTCCGGCTGGGGATGAGTCAGGCGGAGAAAGTGCAGACTGAGGCATATTCGCACCCCAAGTACTGCATGATTATTCTGTCCTGCCCAGCCTGCATCCCCTGGTTCCAGAATTTGTTATTTGTTATTCATTATTAGTTATTAGTTGCTAGTACTTGCCAGCTTCTGTCTGCTCAGCTCAGTTACAGGAGCATGAGCACAACGCTACCTGCATCGCTGCCACCTTTAATCCAGGTTCCAAAATAATCCAAAATAAATCTCTTTTATTTTGAAAATCTTATTCTCACTCACTCTTTCTTTTTTAGTGCTGGTCCTAATCTAGGGTTGCCAGGTTTGGTCCTTGGTCCTCTCTGGGATTTTATACTGTGCACAGGAAGCAGACATCACCCAGAAGTGACATCATCATGTTGCCAACATCAGGGGAGGGTGACACTAGTTTTTTTTTTTGACAAACTCTATGGTTTGTAACCAATTTTACCATAGAGTTTTGCTCCCAAACTAAAGTGTTGCTGTGTGACATAGGCAATGGGATGACATCTGTTCTGGGTGGCATCATCATGTTGCCTTTCAGCTCACCTGAGTATGGGAATATCACAAAAAAGCAGAGGTTCCCCCACCCCTGGTGAGGTCTGGCAACCCTATCTTAGGCCGAGTTCAGAGTGGCAGTTTGGCCCAATATAGGCACGTTTCACAAATGCATTAAAGGGGCTGGTTCACACAGTCACAACCCATCTTGTAATGCTTCCTTCCTAAGTTTAAAAAGTACCAGGTGAAAGTGGTAGCAAACCCTGGAGAGCATGTTGATCCTGCTTCCCAAATGTGTGCATGCTAAATGCTAAAAGCTGGGAACAACCTGCATTGATAATGTGCGCTGGCTGTTCCTGAAGGGATGCGCATAAGTCCCCATGTGTGGTATGCATGGGAGCACACAACCATGCCTGCAGGACACTTCCACCTCATGGAATTAAAGTTCCAGCCAGGCAGCCTCCTGGGAGATGGGATCCTGCCCTATTTGCTGCTGTGCCTATGCGCCCATGCACATAGGCACGTGCTGCAGAGTAAAGAAAAAGCCACTTACAGCCACGCCTCTGCCAGGGGTGGGTCAACAGTGTGAACGCTCCCTTGTGCCTCCTTGTTGCGGGGTGCGTGTCTTAACGGTTCAAGCCCCCAAACCTTTACTAGGACTTCCCAGCCACCTCAGTCTCTCACCTGCTTGCACTGCAGATCCAGCAGAGGAACCTCTTATAGTAACCACACAAAGGCAGTCCAGTGGTACACTATATACAAGAGTTTTATTCACAGTATTCACAAGCAAAGTGCTACGCCAGGCATCCAATATACAAAAGGAAAAAGTATGGCAGTAGTACAAAGACATATATACAAACCTCCACCAATCAGTGGACTGCTGAGTCGCAGTGACTGCACACTGTTCAGTGCCAGGCAGAACAAGTTGGGACTTGTCCTCTGAATACATCAGCTGACACTAACTGACAGGTAGCTGTCATCCTAGATCCTAATGATCTAGCTACTGGAGATTAACATACAACACTCCCCCTTAAGCTTCAGTAGGTAGGATCATGTTGAGTTAAGGTTCAAGAATTGTGCTTCATTCAAGCCCTTAGTAAACATGTCTGCAACATTCTCACTAGACATACAGTGTTGTAATGACACTATTTTTCTTTGGACAGTATCCCTAACATTTTGGTATCTAATGTTAATGTGCCTAGATCTAGGCCTTATACCTTGGGCATCTGCTAACATTTCAGCTGCAGTATTGTCACATTTTACAATCATAGGCATATCATGCTTTACATCAAAATCTGTTAACAGTTGTTGTAGCCATTCCATTTGTACAGTCAATTCATTCAAGGCCGCAAATTCGGAATCACACGTACTGGTTGAAACTAGACTCTGTTTTACAGATTTCCATATCACCAATGATCCATGCACAAAAATTACATAGCCAGTTATAGACTTTGCATCAAGATTGGAGCCCCAATTTGAATCACTATAACCCAGAACCTGTTGTGCATTGTTTGAACCCAATACAAGTTTGCATTTCTTGGTTCCCTTTAAATACCTTAAAAGCCTTTTAGCTGCATTCCAGTCCCGTTTGTATGGTTTAGCACTTTTTTGGTTAAGTGCATGAACAGCATAACAAATATCTGGCCGAGACCATGTAGCTAAATAATTTAAAGAACCTATCAATGACTGGTACAATTGTTTTTGTTCAAAGACTTCATCTTCAGGTTCTCTAGCATAGCTAGTAGAGATTGGTGTGGACACAGGTTTTGCATCAAGCATATTATATTTTTCCAACAATTTTACAATTTTGTTTTCTTGGCATATTTCAAAATAACCATCAGAGTTTCTGCTGATATCTATTCCCAGATAATGACTAATTGTACCAAGATTCTTCATTTTAAAATATTGTTTTGTTGTACATTCAAACCATGTCAGATCTTCTGCTTGCCCATAGATAAAACACACATCATCGACGAAAAGTACCAAATAACATTTGTTTCCATTGATGACTTTACTGAACATGCATGGGTCAGCAAGACTCTGTTTGAACCCCATATCAGTCAAAGTGTTTGTTAAACATTGGTTCCAGAGATGACCTGATTGACGTAAACCATAAAGACCTTTCTTTAGTTTTAATACCAAATTTGGATTTTCATTCACAAAACCAGGGATTTGTTGCATGTACAATGCTTCTTTCAAGTCTGCATTCAAATATGCTGTAGTGAAATCAAAGTGTTGAACATGCATTCCCTCTATACCTGCTTTAGTCAGGGCCACATTTAAAGTATGACTTTTTATTGTGGGTGCAAAAGTTTCATCAAAATCTTCACCAATAAGTTGAGAAAAGCCTTGAGCTACTAACCTAGCTTTCTTTTGAGGTTGACCACCCTGTACAGGTTTTAATTTGTACACCCATTTGCAACCTATGATTCTGCTACCCTCTGGTGCTTCAGCCAGTTCAAACACATCATTTGAACACAATGAATCATATTCAGTTTGCATCGCCTGCATCCAGGCTTGTTTTTCATCTTTAGGCATTACAGTAACATCATAATAACATGTAGGCTCCTTTACACAGACCATATTGACAACTTGTGTTTCAAAACCATACCTCTGAGGAGGAATACCTTTGTTGCTCCTTTCAGACCTTCTAAGAGTACTGGTTTCAGCCTGTACATCACTTGAAACAGTAGACTGAGAAGATGAGCCAGGTTGAGACTCCTCAGAATTTGACACAGTTTGTTGATCACCTGAGAGTGGTAACATTGCCTTTTCATATAGTGAGTTACCATGAATCTTGTGCCAATTCCTTCCCTCAGTGAAGTTGGCAGACCTACTAAAACTGAGTTGGTTATGATCATTGACAAACCTATAAGCTTTCATACCAGACTGGCATCCCATGAAAGTCAAGAGTTTGGATCTCTGACCACCCTTCCTGCGCTGATTCAATGGTACATTTACCCATGCTTGGGAACCAAACACACGCAGAAAATCTAACTTTGGCATTTTTTGGTACAACATTGCATATGGTATGGAATTTGTTACTCTTGTCCACAGCCTATTTGTAACAAAAGTGGCATATTTTAAGGCTTCTGCCCAATACTGTTTAGGCAATTGTGCATCAGCGAGCATGGCATACATAACCGTCTGTAAAGTAGCATTTTTTCTTTCAACATTCTCAGCTGGCGTGCTAACATTTGCCACACGATGTTTCACCCCTAGATTTCTTAACCATTGTTTCATTTTGTTTGACATAAATTCAGAACCCATGTCAGTTTGTATAACTTTGAGATCCCCTAATTGGTTCTTTACCTTCTTGTACCAATATTTCAGTGACTCAAAGGCATCAGACTTATGTTTTAAAATATAAGTCCAAACATATTTTGAAAAATCGTCAACCACTGTCAGGGCAAAGCGATTATTAGACACACTGGGTGCAAAAGGACCTATGATATGAACATGTACTAGTTGCAAAGGATAAGTTGACTCCCTTTCACTTTTGCGTGCCACAGGATAAGCATGAGATTTAACCTGTTTACATATTTGGCAATCAAGAAAAGTATTACAAGCCTTAACACCTTCTTTACCTGTTAAAGCAAGGGTTTCATTAATTGCTTTGAAGGAGGCGTGGCCTAACCGGCGATGGAGGAGATGTAGGCACTCATGATGTGGATCCTTATTTCCAGGAACACTTGCTGTAGCTGCAAGAACAGAGCTATTCAATACATACACCCCATTTACAAGGTTAGCATTTGCAATTTCCCTTCCACCTTTCTTAATAAGACATTGCTCCCCACCAAAAATAATTTCAAAGTTGGCACGATCCAGTGCCAGAACACTAAGTAAATTACTTTCCAGAGTTGGAACACAGATTACGTTCTGGAAGGTGTGGTTTAGACACTGTAGGGTTAGTTCTCCAGAACAAGTCACTTCTGCTACATGACCATCTGCAAGGTTTACATGTTGTAGCTGAGCATCCCGCACATTCTTCAACAAGTCAGGACTGTTTACAATTGTGACACTTGCCCCACTGTCGAGAGCCCATTTTGACTTGTCTTCCTCCTTGGTAGTGACAAGAGACACAAAAGGACGACTCGACGACGTGTCAGAGCGACCACCAAGATTGTTCCTTTTGTTTGAAGGACAGGATTTTTTTACATGTTTTGTTGAGCCACACAGATAACAGCGTTTTACTCGCAGAGCTTTAGCTGGCTCTATCTTTTCCTCTTTGAAACTTCTGCTGAAGCTTTTATTTCCACTGGCAACTCCCACACAGTCATTAGTTCGCTGGCAGGCAACCGGAGCAGACAGAGACTGCTGAGATTTTAGTTTTGCTTCATATTCCAACGCTCTCCCAATTATATGCTGGAGGTTCAATTGGGCAGGCTGCAGCCCCTCCAAATTTACTATAAGGGGGTCGAAAGCCTCGTTTAATGAACTGAGTAGGAGATAACATTTATCTTCAGCGCTAATTTGTTTACCTCTGCCTTCAAGCTGTTGATAAAGCTCAGTCAGCACATTGATATGCTCCCGAACTGATTCGTTTGGAGCTTGAACTTTTCTATACAAACGGCGTGTCAAAGACATCACGGTTCCAGCAGTTGTTTGCACATAAACATCTTTAAGTGATTGCCAAGCCTCCCGTGCATCAGCTGCTGACGTAATATGAATAAGCTGATCGTCACTCACCGACAAAACGATGCATGCCAGGGCTCGTTTAGCCTTCGGCTGGTCTCCCACAGGCACAGGGTCAGGAGGGTCTTCAACATACAGCCAAATCCCCTCTCTAATGAGGTAATGCTTCATTTTAAAAGCCCAAACGTCGTAGTTTGTAGAAGTTAATTTGTCCACCACTTGCATAGCTGGCATGAGAGCCATAATTCACTCCCGACTCACCAACACTCACAAGCTGGAACTGCCGTCTGTTCTCCGGCGTGGCTCTTGCTGCATACAGGCTTATCTGGGCAGGTCACTCCCCCACTCCTGGAGAATGCAGTAACCATCCACCTCAGCTCCTGGACTCACAGCTGCACACACCACCTTTCAGCATGGCTCACCGGCGTTCCTTGGAAAGCAGAAGCTGGTTGTTCGCACCAAGCTGGCTCTCCTTCAGACTGGGCTGAGTCCTTAGCAGGCTGGGTTCGAACCCGTTAAGGTCTGGGCCCATAACCCTGTTGCGGGGTGCGTGTCTTAACGGTTCAAGCCCCCAAACCTTTACTAGGACTTCCCAGCCACCTCAGTCTCTCACCTGCTTGCACTGCAGATCCAGCAGAGGAACCTCTTATAGTAACCACACAAAGGCAGTCCAGTGGTACACTATATACAAGAGTTTTATTCACAGTATTCACAAGCAAAGTGCTACGCCAGGCATCCAATATACAAAAGGAAAAAGTATGGCAGTAGTACAAAGACATATATACAAACCTCCACCAATCAGTGGACTGCTGAGTCACAGTGACTGCACACTGTTCAGTGCCAGGCAGAACAAGTTGGGACTTGTCCTCTGAATACATCAGCTGACACTAACTGACAGGTAGCTGTCATCCTAGATCCTAATGATCTAGCTACTGGAGATTAACATACAACACTCCTCCCTGGTATGCTCCTGCATCAGTCAGTGCAGTGTGATCAGGAATACCCAGAACACGTTGTTCTAGGTCTTTTTGCCATGACTCCCTTGTGCTTCATACTGCTAGTCTGACCTCAGCCTTAATCTCAGCCTCAGTTTACATCCTGTTAAAGATCTCGATAGTGAATACTCCACAAAACACATGACTGCACAGTCCCAGCAGAGGGGCACCTTTGCTTTTTACAGGCATAGTAATTTGGATAACATGTTGCTCTTAGTGAGGCAGCCTTTGCTTTTCTGTTGCATAGGCCATAATGGGGCACCATTGGACAGAGATTTAAGAACTATGTTCCCCCCCTTGCATGTCTGTGTCTGGGCACTTGGCCTCTTGTAGGTGGAATTATTTTCCTTGTTGAAGCAAGAACTGAGGATGTATGAGGAAGTGTTCATTTAATGCCTTAGAGTTCCGGTACTGGTCCAAAGGAACATGAAAGAACAGGATGAAGGGGAAACTAGATATAATTCATTATAGGGAAGGCAAGGAGGGGGCAGGTTGGATAGATAGAGGGGAAACTGGAGTGTTGAAATGCTGCCTATGATCAAAAATCAGGATCACAGGTTCTAAGCTACAAATGAAATCCAGGTGCTCCAACCTGCCCCCCAAAGGACTTGGGGCCAATTCTGTGGAATAGTGTAACAAGAAAATTTGTGGGATGATTTTGTGCTGAAGAGGAACTTGGCTGCACCATGGGGGGGCAGGTGTTGCCTGAGTTGTAATGTTGTTTTTAAATGCTGTGACCTTTGAAATGTGTTTCAAACTGTTAACATTAATTTATCACAGTCCTTACTACCTATGAGGTATATAATGGAAATTGAAATATATATTGCTGATTATTTTTCCTTATTATTTCTCTGCCTTCTTGAGGCAACTGTGATACAAATGCCTTGTTATAAATGGCAATGAATGAAATTCATTTTTGATACAATATGTGTATTATGGATGTTCTAGATAAATGCAAATATTCTGTATTTCTCTGTAAATATTCTATTTCTCATCTTTCTTTTTTGTTGTTTGTATCCTTAATATTCTTTTAAAATAAATAAAAAGAAATGTGCTTTTGAGCACCATATCCTTCTCATTAAAGACCAGTAAAATACCTGCCATGACTGCAGGCAGAGATAATGTGGAGGGGTAGGACTTGGATGTTGGGAAATGGCCTTCCTCTTCTTGCATTTGATCACCTTCTGTCAAAGTGTTCTGCGTGGTGGCTGACTATAACATTAGGTCTACAAGTTTGTGCTCTCTCTTTGAGTAGCATTCTGTACATAACCCTTTTGCTTTGGGTTGAATTACAGTTCAACATGGAATATCAGTCTACCCATTTGGGTACTCCATGTGGTCCAATGTGGAGACTCAGGGTTTACCACTGGACACAGAGGAAGGGATAAGAGGACTCACCCCTTCAAATGACTGGGAGAGGGAACATAATAGGAAATGGAGGAGATAGCATACAGGAGGACTATGTCTTTTGGGGGCTTGGTAAGAGTACAGTCGGGTGTGCCTATGGGTGCATCTTCCTCTGGGACCCTCCAAAAGGATCACTGATATGCAAACAAAGGGAGAAAATTGGCAAGAAATACTCATGGAAGTCCAGGGGTGATTTCCCACTAAAGCTGCTGCGGGGTTGCACCGCCGTTTGCCTCGAGATTTTTAGTCAATTTCACACCCGAAGCCGCGGGGCTGCATTTTGACCCGCAGCTTCGCCCGATTTCCCCCGCAGTTTCGTAATCCTGTTTTTTGAGGATTACGAAACTGCGGGGAAATCGGCGAGCCGCGGGTCAAAATGCAGCCCCGCGGCTTCGGGTGTGAAATTGACTAAAAATCTCGGGGCAAATGGCGGCGCAACCCCGCGGCAGCTTTAGTGGGAAATCACCCCAAGTCATTTTAACAAAGGGTGAGGCAGGAAGCTATTCTTTGCCTTCATGCTTCAACTAACATGCTGCTTGTCTGCTGATATGTGGTAGAATTATAGCTGCCTGCACCATACTTAGAAGGGATAGGAATCCTCTCCCACCTTTCGCTGGTAAAAGAAGATTTGAATGATGATATAAGATGATTCAAAGAGGAGGGTTAATGGGAACATTCACAACAGCCACAAGGATGGATGTCAAAATCAACATTTTTTCAGCCCTAAATGCAGCCCCATAGCTAGAAGATTTTTGGTGAGAGGGCACTGCCCCAACATGACTACATCACTGCTGGCAGTGACATGCCGGAATTGACAGAGGCATGTGGGGGGCTGGGTGAGCTAAGCAAGTCTTCTTAGATATACGTCCCATATTATTCAATGGGGCTTACTCCCAGGAAAGTGTCCTTGAGCCCTTTCACATTAAGATTTGACTCTGAGCCGAGAACTTTTCATGGGCAAGCTCTAACTGCTGCCTCCATTTCCCTGCCAAGGCCAACCACTCTCCCTGGCTTTGATGTGCCTGTCCCAGGGACTCACCTGCCTCTGAGGCCTGTGCCTAGGGAGCATCATCAGGGCCAGAGGGGCTGGGCCCAGCTGGCTGGCTGGCTGCAGAGGGGCCATACTGATGAGCCCCCATTGGAAGATGGGCCATGCACCCCAGACTCCCTCCCACAACCATGAGGTATGCAGGCTGGCTGCAGGTCACCCCACTCCATCCCTTCCTGCTCAGCCATAGTAGCAGCTCCTTACCCCAGCAGGCACTCACCACGCAACCTTGCCATTGTGAGGGAGGGAGAGGGGCTTTGAGAAGCCAGCAGGAAGCTCACCTTCACCCACTCCAGCCTGCCTTTCCAGCTGGCTTCACTGCTCAGCCCTGCAGGATGGCAGCAACTGAGAGTAGTGCATCCAGAACCAGCCCCAGGGCTCTCTCCGCCTCCCAGGGAAGGGGAGGGGGACCAGGAGAGTAGGGGCACAGCACATTCATGAGGAGGCATTGCCCCAGGGCTCTGGGTAGCTACAGGCCTACAGCCAAATGTAGAATTTTATATTGTTATTGTCAATAGTTTACTGTTACAGTAGGAGAAGAAAATGAATGTAAGAAGGGTTTGAGTTAAATGCCAAGCAAGCCATTGTTGTCTGTCATTTTCCTGCCATAGCAGTCTGTAGAGAGATCTCCATGCTCAGAAAATGAACTACTTTGGGGGGTGGTGGTTCTGGGAAAATGGAGCTCCTTTGTTGCATATGCTTGCAATTTGAGAGGAGAGGAAGGACTGTATTCTGTGAATGTAGGTGGTGTTATTCTTAATGACTGCCGCTTCAGTCCCTTGAACTGACTGTTCATTGAAAAGAAGGGTGTCTGCAGTGTGCATGCACAGAAAATGATCCCAAAAATCCAGAACCCAAAAATACCACATGGATATCTAATCCAACTGAGGCTAGACAGGTGGCAGCTCAAGAAAGGGTCTTCTTGGTCATGGTTTCAGAACTTTGGAACTCTCTCAGGGAAATTCATCTGACTCCTTCCATTGTTCTCTTCTGCCAGCAGATGAAGACTCTTTTGCTTTGTTTGGCAAACCCCCAATAACTGTTATTGGCTCTCCTCCCTGGTTTTGGTGTTGTGTGTGAATGTGTTTATATTTTTATTGAAGTATTTATAGACAGGCAGACAGACAGAGATATTGATGAATTGACTGGAAACATGTAGCTGCTACCCAGATCAGCACGGCTATGCCTGTACATTACAAAACATCAACGGTTACTCTTTGCTCTGCAGTCCTGTAGACCAGAATAGGGATACCAGACAAAATGCACAGGTTAATCTGTGGTTTATTAATTACAATCGAGTGGTGTATTGCATATGAGGTCACACTTCTTTGATATCAAAACAGGGGGCCCAGAATTAGCAGGAAATTTCCTTGAACACTCTTCCCATTCCTTCTCTTTCCCTATCTATATTTGACCATGCAACTCTCCTAGGTGATAATTGATTTTACCTACTATGCAGCTGCAAAAGCAGCTGCAAGGATGAAGGACTGAAATTCCACTACTGCAGCTAGTGCACAGCCACAAATCTGTTCAGCAACTGCTTGAGTTGGATAGTGGCAAGGCAAGGAAATCAGAGGCTTCTCACAAGCAATGATGGCTGTTAAAAATGGTATGTTAACCTGTTGAACAAGGAAAATTAGCAGCACCTCTGTTGTTGAGCTTATGGTGATGACAGTGTAGGTGGCCACCATAATGGCCTCAGCAGCTGCCATTCAGGTGGTTAAAGCCCTGGTCCACAGGAGGTGGTCATAGTGTTCTCTCTTGCTTCTCATCTTGGTCAACATTTTCAGCTTTCTCCTCCCTGGACACACCCTTATCATCAACATCAGGGCCCAGACAGTGCTTAAGTGGAGTAAGGATCCTGTCACATCACACATAAGGTTTTACCCCATGTTCATTGGGAGTGAAGAAAAGAGAAGAAGACACCACTCCAGATAATAATTAAAATAATTAATAAATATAATATTTAATGTAATGTGAAGAAAATAAAGGCTGTATTTAGGAACCTAAATATAATGTATTCCCCATGTTTGGCTATGACTTGAAACAACAGTTTCACTCAAATCAAGACAATATGTTGTATAAAAAGATCCTAAATACAAAGTCATACTGCTGTATGAAAATGTATGCCATTCCAGTCTGGATTTTGCATTTTGACATTCTGGCTGTTTTTGAGGTTTTTAAAGAACTTTGAAGACCACATTGTTATATTTATTTACTCTGCCCCCACTGCCATTTCTTCTTGCCTTGTCCCATAACGCTGAGAGTGAAGCTGTCCAGGTTTACAGAATGTTGTTTATGCTCTTCATTTTTGCTTCCAGCTTTTATTGGTTTTGCAAAATTATTCTTTTGTAATCATGCATTGTTAATTCAATGCTCTTTAAACAGCCTTCAGTTTTAAAACACTTCAATGTGTAATTGTATTTAGTTTTCAAATTAGTTCAGCATTTCGACCTGTATAATTTCTCTAGCTTGTTTATATATGATCACTGAAAAATTCAACCAACCCTAACTTAGAAGCAAATTAAAATTTTAGGCAATTTTCTTGAAGTTGAACTTTTTTTAAGTGGAAAGAATACTTTTCTCAGACTATCAGGCCTTGCAGAGCAAGAGAAGCTGGACCCTGGCCATATAGGGCTTTATAGGTAAGAACCAGCACTTTGAAGTGAATCCAGTACGCTATCAGCAGCCAGTGCAGCACCTTCAGCACAGGCTGGATGTGGTCCCGCCTAGTGAGGCCCATCAACAGCCTGGCTGCCACATTCTGCACTAGCTGCAGCCTCTGGATTTGTGACAAAGGCAGCCCCATGTAGAGAGCATTGCAGTAGTCTAACCTCGAGGTGACCGTCGCATGCATCACTGTGGCCAGGTCATTGCGGTCGAGGAAGGGGACCAACTGCCATGCCAGCTGAAGATGGTAAAAGGCTGACTTGACAGTGGCTGCCACCTGGGCCTCCATCGTTAATGAGGAGTACAGGAGCACCCCCAAACTCCTAACCCTCAACGCTGGCACCAGCGGCACCCCATCGAAGGTCGGGAGAGGGAGGCCCAACCCCAAACCAACGCGACTCAGGACCAGGACCTCCGTCTTCACCGGGTTTAATTTCAGTCGGCTCAGTCTGAGCCAACAAGCCACAGCTTGCAATGCCCAATGCAGGTCATTGGGACTAGAGTCTGACCGACCATCCAGCATCAGATAGAGCTGGGTGTCATCTGCGTATTGATGACACCCAAGCCCATAGCTCCGGGCTATCTGGGCAAGGGGGCACATATAGATGTTAAATAGCATTGGGGACAGCACAGCCCCCTGAGGCACCCCACACTCAAGAGGGTGTCTCCGGGACCGCTGATCCCCAATCGCCACCCTTTGTCCCCGACCTTGTAGGAAAGAGGCAACCCATTGCAAGGCAAGCCCCTGAATCCCCATGTTGGCGAGGCGGTGGGCCATATCAAATGTGGCCAACAGATCTAACAACAGCAATGCCACCACACTGCCTCGATCCAGATGCCTTCAGAGATCATCAGTCAGGGCGACCAATGCCGTCTCAGTCCCATGACCTGGGCGAAAGCCAGACTGGAAGGGATCTAGGATGGAAGCGTCATCCAGAAAGCCCTGTAGCTGTAACGCCACCACCCTCTCTATAAGTTTGCCCAAATAGGGCAAATTGGACACCAGTCAGTAGTTAGCCAATTCAGCCAGATCCAAAGATGGCTTTTTTAAGAGAGGGCAGACCATTGCCTCCTTGAGCGCACCGGGGAACTGTCCCTCAGAGAGGGACTTGTTGATAATCTCCCACAGTGCGCCTCGCATCTCCCTTTGCTCCATCTCCCTTTGTTGTTCTTAAAGATGGCACTGGACTCAAACTTTGTTCTCTATCTCCCTCAGTAATATTTACAATGAATCAACATGGCTACATGTTTTTGTCCATTTATGGAAAGATCAACTTTAGTCATCAAAGTGAAGAAATCTTCAACTGGCAGAAGGCAACCTCAAGTGGGACTTTGATTACAATAGGTTGCTTGTTGCTAGAAAATACCACACAAGTTAATTTCCCTTGGTTGTTAACCTAGTGTATCACCTAAAATTAATCTCCAGCTTTTCTGGTATAAGCAGTAAGAGATCAGTGAGTTATGAAATAAACTGAAGGAACATCAAACAAAAGAGAAGTCATCTTAGAGGAAAATTCCAGCTAAACTCTCACCTTATGGGACTCTGACTGTTTGCAGGTATGAGCCAACCCTCCCCCCCACTGCTGTTTTACTCATCAAGGGCATCTCAAGAGCTTAGTTCACACATTTCAGCTATGTATCTGGTATGGGAGAGGGAGATAGGTCTTAACCAGAAAGTCCCACGGAGACAGCCTTGTGACTGGTTGGGAAGGTCAGGAGGTTATGGTCAGCAGCTTCTGTAGCATATAAACTATTGTAGAAATAACATTTCTTCTCCTCATCCCCTTTCCCCACCTTCCTACCCTTTCTGCCTAAAGATGCTCTGGAATATCATGCTTGAGCCGTAACTACCAGTATTTCTGCTGTTAGGAATAAGTAAGTAGAACAGCCAGTTAGTTTTGTTGTTTTATGTATATTATGACTCTACTGAACTATATGCTTTCTTTTTAAGAACCTTTCTTGAATTTCTTCAATAAAGCCTGTTTGCTTTATTTTGTGTGAATTACTGGGAGTGACTTGAAACTACCTGGGCCTAAGCTTGGTTATATTACCACACCAAGGCAGGGTCACCCTTGACAACACTTGACTAACTTCTGGCTTTTAATCTTTCAAAGGAAGAATGCTTTTATGAACAGTTCTAGAAAACTCAAAAGCTTGCTTTCTGTTTTGTAATAGCTTGGTTGTAAAAGTTATTACATAACTGTTGTGTTCAAAATTTGACTGGCAGAGCTCAGGTGGATAAAGGCTTTCATTAACAACTTTCATATGAGAACCTTTCATTGGAAATGACAATGATAAAATTCAGGATCATCTGCAGGCAGCTCATGTACTCTAACACTGACAGTCATGTGCATGGAGCCTAGAGCCAGGTCACCTTTACATGTATGACAATATTTTGCTATATAGCTCGGGCTTCCGGTCAGAGTAAAATGGTGAACTGATGCACCTTGCAATCGTGCAGGGTGGACGGTGGCTTCTTCTGACAGTTTGGGCATTCATATTGCCCAACGCAGCCTCCCCCAGGCAGGGGGTCGACAAGCAAGCATTGAGGTCCAAGTGAGAGTTGAGATTGGCATGTACAAGTCTCGAAGGAGGCTTGTTTATGCTTTGATCCTCTCTCAGAAGCAGGCATATGCAAGACAGCACTGAAGAAGCCAACCGGGCTGGGAATCCAGCTTAAATTCGTCATTTCCTGAGTTCTTAAGAAAGAAAGTGGAGACAAAAGAGAGAAGAAGCGATGCAAAGTCCCAAGATAAGCATGCAAGGTAACATAAACATTTTGCTTACTGGAATGAAGATCTCGCGAAATTTGAACAAGGCGGATAAACGTAAAAGACTTAATCTTGAATAATTGGGCTATTGAGGATTTATGAAGAGTTTGTCAAAGTGAGCAATTTGATAAAAATAGACATTGTTTATCATTCCTGCAGTTAGAAAGATCTGGAGCGGAGTTTAAGACTGAAACTAATGAGAATGATCACGAGACTAAGGTGTTTCATTTCTCTGTGTCCGGCTAGTACTGTGAATAAAGGCTAGAGTCGCTTTCGGAGGACTGTAAGGGCGGCGGAATGAAGTTTCCGGCTGGATGGTTTTTGAGGTGCACAGGAAACAGGAAGTTCAAGAAGAGCCTACTCGAGCCAAAAAAAACATAGAGAAATTGCGCCTGCCATTTTTAGGAGGACCAAATTTCAAAATTGAAATTTATTACAGGAATTGTTTTAAAAGAGCAGTGAAAAGGTAGCGATTTAAGAGAAGACATAAAGGAGATTTGGATTATATAAAGAAGAAGCACTTGGGCCAATTTTAGAAACTTCAAAACGGATCCAAAATATCAGCAAAGGGCAGCTTTGTCTGTGAGTCCAAGTATGGCAGCGAAGCGAAAGAGAGAGTGGCAAGCTGCAATGGAGTCAATGGAAAAGAGAATTATGGAAGCGATTCAAGGATTGGTGAAACAAATAGAACAACAGTTCGAAAAGCAAATGGAAAAACAGCTGGAACAGTTAGAAGAAGTTCAAGAAAAGAATGTGATAGCTCTCAAAGAGCTGGTGGTAGCAGAAGTGGCTGTAATTACAAAAGAAGTGGCAGGACTTCCGGTACGGCGCAGTGAGTGGGCAGGTGCACTTCGGGTCTCCCGGGTCGCCCGCCCCCCTCTTTGCTCTTTTGGTGCTCTCCTGGCTGACCGGGGGCACCGCCCAGCCTCCTGGAGGGAGGTGGGTAGCAAGGGGCTTCCTTCGGCCACCCCCTTTGCATCTGGCAAGTGCGGGGGTAAGCTGTTTCTCACCTCGAAGCCGGAGTGACCAAGGGGAAGAAACATGGCTTCCATGTTTCCTTTAGCTGCGACCAGCCATTTTTAAGGACTGTTTGTTTATGAGTTCATCGTTTTTGGTAACATCTTGCAACAAAGGAAACTTGTGAGTACGCAATTGCTCTCATTATAATTTGTGATGACCCTTATTAAGTGACCCTAACTGGACTCGCTCGAATTTTGAAATGTATAAGTGGCTGTGAGAAGGAACAGAGTAAAAGATAGGAAAATGGCGATAAATGGGAGGAAGGAAGAAGGCTCAGGAGGAGAAATAATGTTAATTAACCTAGAAAGTACTGAATTTGGGCATATAACCTTGGAACAATTTTTAAAAAAATTATTCAATGAGGTGCGGCAGGCAGCTGAGGATGCCTGTAAAAATATCATTAAGAAATATCTGAATATTGATCTGGACTTGGAAAGCAAACAGAAACTGGAGTACGAAGAGAAGGAGGAGCCCCTGCAATGTCAGCGCCCGGTGAAAGAGCAAGGTGACTGCCAACAAAAGAAAGTGAAAGTTCTGTCCTTCAAGGAGACAGAAAAGAGGCACTCCCAGATAAAAAGTTGTGCAAAGTATTTTGGAAAGCGAACTAAGACACTAGGATCCATAGAAGGAAACCCCCGAAAGCAACTTAATGTAGACATGAAGAAAGGGATTAAAAGGAAAACAAGGCAACTCTCAAAGAACAAGATTAACGACCGTACACCATATATGACAGAACTGATTAAATAGGACAAACAAAAAGGTGTGGAAATACATGAGTTTAAAGAGGAGAGACATTAAGAAATGATAATTAAGAAGAGGATGCCTCAGGAAACAGGGCTCCTGTTTGTAATATGTGGTTGCATAATTCCTCTTCCTTTTTTCCCCTCTTCTTTCTTTTTTCTTTTTTTATATATATATATATACTGATTGGAATATGGGTGATGTTAAAGGACCAAAATCAAGTACTAGAATAAGGCTCGCTGATTTACTCTGGAATGATAATAAGAATTCTATATAGATAATTTTTTGCAGCTTTAAAAGGAAAAAAAAAGTTGGTTTTTGCTGTCCTGTTGAGGAAGTATTTTTGTTGGTTTAATATAAAAGAATTAAGTATGGTATGTAGGAATGGAATAATCTATTAATAATCTTTCTATTCTTTTCTTAGAAAGGAAGATTGTTGTTTACAGGGGACATTTTCACTATATGGGTAATGCTAAGGAAATGAATGTACTGGACTATGGTATCCTGATTTACTTTGGAATGACGATAAGAATTCCAGCCACATAATTTCTGTGCAGTATATTGGCTAAAAAATCTTGTGTTATCTTTAAAACTTTGGTGTTTTTTCTTTCTTTTTTTTCTGTGGTTGTTTCTTGGTTCTTTAAAAGGATTTGTTTTTCAAAGTGTTTGCTTTTGTTGGTATGATATAAAGAAATTAAATATGGTAAGAAGGAAAGGGGCAGTCCATTGAAAAAGAGTAGTAAAAGTTAATTTATATCTGATTTAGGTTATGGATGTGTTTACGTCTGGTTAAACATTGGGAAAACTATTGTTGGGAAGCTGTTGGTATTCTTGGTACTAATTATAAGAAGGAAAGTGTGACAGACAATTATTGTAGCACTGTTATGTAATGCTGAGAACTTTTATTGTGTGGGCTGAAATGTATTATGAGAAATATGAGTAATATGCATTGATATAAAAAGGAAAAGACAAATAAGTTATGGAGAAATATTTTTATGTAGGTCTTGTTGGTTGCAATGACGTTGTAAATTATGATCCTGGGATGGGTTATTGTTGGTTTGTTTCACTGTTTGTTCTGTTTGTTTTCTTTGTTTTTGTTTTGTTTTCAAAAAACAATAAAGAATTGATAAAAAAACAAAAAAACAAAAGAAGTGGCAGACACAAAGAGCCAAGTGCAAGGTCTGACATTAAAATCGACTGAATTGGAGCAAAAAACACAAGATATAGACAAAAAAATGGAAACAACTCTACAGGACAATCATAGATTGGAGGCAATGATGGAATATAGAGCAATGTTAAACCATCTGAGACTAAGAGGGATTGAGGAAAAGACAGATGAAGATATATGTATGATAGTGACGACTGCCTTGACGGAGTATTTGGGCGAAGATCAAGGAGAACTGGATTCTGATTCTGATTTGATTTATAGAGTAAATTCAGCATTTGCTCAGAGAAAGAATTTGCCAAGAGATGCTATTGTACAATTTGTAACAAGAAAGATGAAGGAGGATATTTAAAAAAAAGATGAAGGAGGATATTTAAATTTACACAACCTTTGGAAATCAATGGCAAAAAGATAATAATAATGAGAGAACTCCCAAGAATGATTTTGCAAGAAAGAAAGAAATATAAAATGTTGGTAGACAAACTGAAGCAGTTAACCATCAGGTTTAGATGGGAAATACCATATGGTCTGTCTTTTACCTACAACTCGAAGAGGCACATGATCAAGGCTCTAGGAGACATGTATAGGTACAAGGCAGAAAATATAGAAGATTTTGGAGATATTTAAAGACAAGACATGATGGAATACAAATTGTTATCATGGTATGTAAATGGACTCAATTCACCCTCCAAAAGGAAATTAGTAAATTACAAGTGGAGACCCGCAAGAAACTTGCGGGATGGTCATCCCATTCCTCACACCTTTGCTTCCTCCCCTCTACCCTTATCTATCTCACACTCTTTCTCCCTTCTGGGGGTGGAGCCATAGACTCAACCTTCCAAAGCAGCCATTTTATCCAGGGGAACTGATCTCTGTCACCCGGACAACAGTTGTAATTCTGGGTGATCTCCAGCCCTCACCCAGAGGCTGGCAACGGTAGTTCTCATGGAGGAAATGGCTGGTTTGGAGGGTGGAGTCTATGGCATTATACCGGTCTGAAGTTCCTCCCCTCCTCAAACCCCACCATCCCCAGGATCCACCCCTTAAATGTCCAGGAGTTTCCCAATCCAGAGTTGGCAACCCTATTTCCTTCCCACCCAACAGCCAACTTAAGCTTTATCTGCCTTTATCTGTCTTCAGCTTTTCATCTCCACCCCCTCCCCCACAGCTTCTACCAAAGAAAATTATAGTCTTTCTCCACAGTGGGGACCAAAGCAGCTTACATTATTCTCATCTCCTTTTTATCTGCATAACTACCCTGTGAGGTTGATTAGGCTGAAAGTATGTGACTGGTCCAAAATCACCCAGTCAGCTTCCACCGCAATATGGGGATCTGAACCTGGGTCTTGCAGACCCTACTCTGAAGCTCTAACTGCTGCACCACTGCTGGCTTTCATAGGGTGGCTGCTGAACAGCAGCAAGCAGCCAGGCCAAGTTGAGTCATGCAAATTAGGTGGTATCAAGTCACCCAGAGGGTGCTGCCTAGGGAAGCCAGCCTCCAGGTGGGATCTGGGGATCCCCTGGAATTACTGCTCTGCTCCAGACTACTGAGATAACTTCCCCTGGAGAAAATGGATGCTTTGGAGGGTGGACTCTAGGGCATTGTACCCCACTGAGGTCCCTGTCCTCCCCAGGCTCCATCCCCAAATCTCCAGGAGTTTCCAGACCTGGAGCTGGCAACCCCACTACCCCCATCCCCTGCCAGTGCCCATGGGGGGACCTGGCAACCCTAGACTGCTGCAAGGCCTAGGGTTGGCAACCTCCAAGTGGGGCCTGGAGAGTGAACTCCAGAGATCTGTGAGCAACAGAGATCTGTCTCCCTGGATAAAATGGCTTCTTTGGAGGGTGGATTCTGTGGCATGATACCCAGCTGAGGCCTCTCCCTTCCCCAAATCCTGCCCTCCTTGCACTCCACCACAAAACCTCTAGGAATCCCCCAGCCTGGCCCCAAGGCTCCCTCCCTCCCCCTCCCTCCAAGGCCGAAAGAGGCCTGGAAAGAAAGGGCCCTTCCCCCACCCTTTTACTGACAGAGCCAGTTAGAAGCCTCCTCTCCCCCCCCGGAACATTCTAATCTCTCACCGTTGATGCCTGGAGTCAGGTCCCTGCAGAGGCCATTTCAAAAGCTTTTGGGTGGAATTCAACCATCCATGAAGGAATTTTCTCACTTTTTGGATTTTTCTACAAACCCAGGAAGTCTACTGACTATGTAGGAAAAGCTGTTGGGGGAGAGTGAGGCCCCTGTTGGTGGGAATAGGTATCCGCACAGAAAAAAAAAGTCTGGGGAATAGAATAAGGATTGGCTGCAAAAACAAAAATCTAACATTATCTGCTTGCAAGAAACTCATATCAGAAAATGGGACAATAAGTATTTGATTAACAGAAAATTAGGAGAAGAATTTTATTCATTGGCAGAAAAAAAAAATAAGGGAGTTGTGACCTATGTAAATAATAAATTGAATCTAAAACCAATTTTTAGTGATAAAGATGGGAGATATATTGGAGTTGAAATTACAATGCTTCAGAAAAAGACTCTGGTAGTTAATTTGTATGCACCTAATGGAGCCAAAGAACATTTTTTTAAAGACTTGATGAAAGAATTGGACCAAGTGAATTACGAGCAGATAATTCTGGCAGGAGACTTTAATGGTACGATTAACAATAATTTGGACAGAAAATCTGATAAGAAGGACAAGAATGTTGGGAAATTACCAAAAAAAAATTTCAAATTGATGGAACAAGAGAAATTAGAAGATGTCTGGAGAAAATGGAATCCTAAAATTAAAGACTTTACTTTTTATTCCAACCAACACAATTCCTTTTCCAGAATAGATATGATTTGGATGTCTGGTGACTTGGCGTTAAAAACTCAGAAGGTGGAGATTTTGCCAAAGACTAACTCTGATCATAATCCAGTGATTTGGACGTTAAAAGAAAAAGTGAAACAGTTTCATTGGAGAATTAATGAGGATCTATTGGATAAGACGAAAGTAATTGTGACACTATGTAAGGAAACACAGTCATTTTTTCAATTGAACTTGAGTCAAAATGTTAAAATACAGATGGCCTGGGATGCATATAAGGCTGTGATGAGATGACTACTTATATCATTGAATGCGACGGATAAGAAACAGAATACAGAGCAGCAAAAGGAGTTGCAAGAAAGAATTCAGCAAAAAGAAAAAGAATTGAAGAGGAGACCTGGAAAAAAGAAAATATCAAGGAAATTCAAATTTTACAAGAGCAATTGAACGTGATACTTAATTGGGAACTTTATTGGAATTTAAAGATATTACAACAAAAATCCTTCGAAGGAGCAAATAAACCAGGAAAATTTCTGACATGGCAATTGAAAAATCGAAGAGAAAAAAGGTTAATAAACAAAATTATTGAAGAAGGTAAAGAAATCGTGGATATGAATGGTTTAAAAAGAGTTTTTTTCAAGTATTATGCAAAGTTATTTCAAAAAAAGAATATAGATTCTGAAAAAAATAAAAAATATTTGGACATGGTAGAAATTCCAAAAGTTGGAACAAAATGTAAGGAAATGTTGAATGGCCCAATTCAAAAAGAAGACGTTTATAAGGCAATCGAAGAGGCCAAATTGGGGAAAGCTCCAGGCCCGGATGGATTTACAGTAAAATTTTATAAAAAACTAAAAGAGGAGCTAACCCCAATTTTGGAACTTCTAGAAAATGAGATACAGGTAACCAAAGTGATACCAGAGACGTGGAAGGAAGCCAATATATCACTCATACCAAAAGAGGGACAAGACTTAACAGATGTCAAGAATGACAGACCAATTTCTTTACTCAATAATGATTACAAGTTGTTTGCCAAAATAATTTCAGAAAGACTGAAGAACTATTTGAAGGACGTTATAACTGAAGAACAAGCCGTTTTTTTACCAAATAGACAAATTAGGGACAACTTAAGGATGGTGATAGATGCTATTGAATATTATGATAAACATCCAGAAAAGGAGGTTGCTTTCCTATTTGTAGATGCAGAGAAAGCCTTTGATAATTTAAACTGGGACTTTATGTTTCAACTGATGGAAAGAATGGATATCGGACAGCCCTTTTTAAATGTAATCAGGGTGATTTATTCAGAACAGAAAGCATCGTTAAATGTAAATAAAGAGATGATGGACTATTTTAAGGTTCAAAAAGGGACCAGGCAAGATTGCCCGCTATTCCCCTTATTGTTCATTTGGGTTTTGGAAGTATTGTTGGCGAAGATAAGAGAGGATAAAGACATAAGGGGACTTACAACAGGGGGCTTTACCTACAAGTACAGGGCATTTGCAGACAATGTAATGTTTTTGATTGAAGATCCATTAATTAATTTACCATTGTTGATGGAAAAGATCAAGGAATTTGGAGATTTGGTGGGATTTTATGTCAATAAGAACAAAACAAAGGTGTTATGTAAGAATATGACAAAAGAGAAACAGCAGGAACTGCAAGAATCAATACAATGTGAAGTGGTTAAAAAACAAAATATTTGGGAATTGAGTTGACAATGAAAAATATAGATCTTTTTAAGAATAACTATGAGAAGATTTGGTGTAAAATCCAACAAGATATAAAAAAAATGGGACACTTTGAACCTTTCATTAATGGGAAGAATTTCGGTAGTCAAGATGAACATTTTACCGCGTATGTTTTTATTCCAGACGATTCTGATAGTGAAGGACTGTAAAGTGTTGAATTTATGGCAAAAGGAAATTTCAAAATTTGTTTGGGCTGGAAGAAAACCGAGGCTCAAAATGAAGATTTTGTGTGATGCAAAGGAAAGAGGAGGATTCCAATTACCTAGTTTCAGACTGTATCATGATGCGGTGTGTCTGACTTGGTTGGCTCAATGGGTCAACTTGGACAATAGAAAAATGTTGGCGTTGGAGGGGCATGGCCATAAATTTGGTTGGCACGCTTATTTATGGTATAAGAAATACAAAATGGATAATTTTTTTAAACACCACTTCATAAGAAGATCACAGTTTATGACCTGGATGAGATATAAAAGATTTTTTTTTTTATGCAAGACCATTATGGATAGTACCGGCTGAAGTAATTAAACCACTTCCAAGGTATAAGGGAGAAGACTGGATACCTTATAGAGATATCTTGAAAGTAGAAGGGAGTAGTTTCATGATAAGAGCTAGAGAAGAACTGGAATTTGAATATGATTGGTTAAATTACAGACAGATTTATGACTTATTTAAGGCTGATAAAAAGAAGTATGGCTTCAGGAAGGAGAATAATGAAATTGAAGTTGTGTGGGTGGGAGAGGAAAAAAAAGTGATTTCAAAAATTTATAAGGTTTTGTTAAAATGGTATACTGAGGATGAGATTGTAAAAGAACAGATGGTAAAATGGGCTATAAATATAAATAGAGAAATAGACATGCCAACTTGGGAGGGTCTGTGGAAAAAGTTAATTAAGATTTCAACATGTGTTAATGTGAAAGAGAATTGTTATAAAATGATGTATAGATGGTACATGACACCAAAAAAAATTGCTAATATGAATGAGAATTTGTCTAACAAATGTTGGAAGTGTAAAAAAGAGGAAGGCTCATTTTATCATATGTGGTGGACTTGTGATAAAGCGGTAGCTTATTGGACAGAGATTCATAACAAAATACAGAAGATCCTGAAGTGTACTTTGAAAAAACAACCTGAAATGTTACTTTTAGGTCTGAAAATGGAAGAAGTGCATGTAACAAAAAGAACAGTGTTATGGTATTTGATTACAACAGCAAGAATGACATTTGCCCAATGTTGGAAGCAAGAAAAAATACCAGAAAAATGGGTCTGGATAAAGATGCTTTTATGGTAGAAATGGATAAACTGACAAAGAAGCTTAATGGTAAAGAAGATGAAGAATTTTTCATAGAATGGAAAGACTTTAAAGACTATCTTGAAATGAATTGGGATGTAAGAAATAAGTTACTCTGCTTTGATAACTATTAAGGATAGAAAAAAGAAAGTAATGATTGAATTATAGCTAAAATGTTACCTAAGGGTTAGATTGAATGAATTAATATATTTTTAAAAGAAGAATTGAATAAGGGATACGTTTTATTGTTATTGAATATTGAATGAAACAGGTAGCGGGGTGGAGCATTGCTGGAAGCCAAGGGGAGGGGAGGAAGGGGATCATTGAAAAGGTTGTATTTAAAAGTATTATGAGTTATGGAGCATGTTAATATATCCTATCAATAAAAGTTTTATTTAAAAAAAATATTTTGCTTTATAGCTCAAGACTTCATTAACAGTACAGCTTTGGCCTTGTTTGTTCAAGGCATACCACTCATTGTCCTTGGCCCTACCCTGGGTGTTTAATAGTGTCCTGCAGCGAGTCATCCCCCTGCCGCAACCAGCGGGATCGAAACAAGGCCAGCGGGCCGAAACGGTGATGGAGCCATCCCAGCCTGCTGCGATGCCTGCCCTGATCCCCCCACAGCCCAGTGGGCCAGGATCCTGCCACGACTCATGGTGCTGGTGAGGGAGCAGCATGCCCAAACAGTGACAGAGCCGCCCCAGCCCGCCACAGTTTCCTCCACGGCCCAGCAAGACCAGCAGGCCACCCGACTGCACCACGGCTTTCTGCTGCCGGCATCAGCTGTCCCGTCGGATGAGCAGTGCTGAGCACCAGAGCTCTACCACCCTCTCCCTGGCCTGGTGGTGGCTCACCACAGACACCCCTACTGCCAGGACTTGGGAGTGGGAATAGGCTTGGTGGGGGGAGGTAGGCGGGAAGGGCCAGGACCAGGAGGGGCAGAGGAGCCACCAGCCCTCAGCCATGGCAGCGTGCATGCACTGCAGCTGAGGAAGGAGCCACCCGAACAAGCCCATTCACAGCCCCAAGGGCAGCAACCAACAGAGGAGGGCCCAACCCCAGTAGAGGGCACCACTTACCCTGGCCAAGGCTTCCAGCACAGCGTCCCAATGCTGCAAGCAGGAGGCCCCACTCCACTTCAGCCCAGACACTGGCAAACAACACACACCTTGGGGAGGGAAGGGGCCTGGCCAGGAGGATTAAGAGGAAAAGGGAAAGGGAACCAATGGGGAACCTGGGAAGGGTGAAGGACACTGTAGGAAACCCATGGGAAGGGGAAGGTGGACACCAGATGTTGGCAGAGGGGAATAAAAGAGGGGGAAGACCCAGAGCTGGGGAGGAGAAAAACAGAGGACTGTCAGAAGGCCTGCTGATGAGAGAGAGAGTGCCAGCCTTCCTTTGGTGAGTCCCTGAAGGGCATGGGCAAGTGGAGTGATGCAACTCTGCCCCACCCCTTTTTCTGAGGCATCTGGAGTGACCCCTTTTTGGCAGACCCCTCTGCTGACCCCCAGAAGGAGGAGCGTGACCCCAGGGTGGCCCTGGGGCCCAACAACTGGGTAAACAGAGAAATGGAATTTGGCAGAGGATCTAACAAGGAAACAATCCAGGGTGCACAATGAATCCTTCTGATCTAACTTTAGCCAGGTTATGCTCACAAAGTAGAAATAAGGTTGTGCTGAGTACACAAGAACACATGATCATGGAGTAACAACACACTTCTTTGTAGAAGCTGTTGCCTATGGCAAGCACATTCACACCAGGTTTTTGGCCACTGTTTGACACAGAATGTTGGACTGGATGGGTCACTGGCCTGATCCAAAATGGCTTCTCTCTCACATGCAGTGCTGATCTGACACTTGCATCTCAATGCATTTTATTTTGCTGTTTAGACAATATTCCTGTACTTATATAAAAAAACCACTGAACATAACTGATTTTCATTGCATAGAATAGCATCAATTTTAAGTGGCCACTATGTTGCAGCACTGGGCATCTAAGTAGTGTATGCATAGCAAAGTATTTCTCCTGAATAAATAAAGATATCCAATGGACTTCCATCATACCAGCCTCTGACTGTAGTAGAAGAAGAAGAAGAAGAGAAGAGATTGGATTTATACCCCGCCCTTCACTGCCCAAAGGTGTCTCAGAGCAGCTTACAAACTCCTTTCCCTTCCCCTCCCCACAACAGACACCCTGTGAGATAGGTGGGGCTGAGAGAACTTCTGACAGAAAGTGTCCTTGAGAGAACAGCTGTGCCAGAGCTTGTGACTGACCCAAGGTCACATCAGCAGGTGCAAGTGGAGTAGTGGGGAATCAAACCCGGTTCTCCCAGATAAGAGTCCGTGCACTTAACCACTACACCAAACTGCTTAGTAGGCAGGTTCCATGTATTCAATGCCAGAAAAAGAAAAAAAACTTAAGAGGGAGCATCAGATTCCCTCAGTGCCCTATTCCTGCCAGTGAAATGCAAGTCTTTGGTACTTGGACAATGTATAGTTAATACTATTGGAAACAACTGGTTGGGGAGCCATTCCATATGTTATGTTTACATTTTGTTCTTTTTTGTATTTTTCATATGTGTGTGAGTGTGTGTGCACCTAGAAGTCATGGTGACCTCTGGTGACTGACCCCTACTGGAGGCCTGGAGGATATTCAGAGAGGTGGCTGAATAAAGCCTGCACTGTCCTCCTAACTGCTAGTACTTCAAGGAGGTCTCCCAACCAAGTACTTGCCAGAGTTGACACTGCTTAGTTTCCGAGATCTGACAAGATCGGGCTTGCCTAGGCTATCCAGGTCAGAGCAACATTTTGTTCTTAATGTTCAGTTAAAATTTGGCCATTTCCTTTCAGTTCCTATCCATCTGGATCTTGTTTGTATGTGACTGTTCACCTTCTATGAGAAATTAGTAGCTATTATATTTTAAGTGCTTTATAAATAATAAGTTATAAGTAATAGTATCTCATTCAACTCTGACCTAAAGAGCTCTTAGTTTGGTTCTGGATATATGATATTTAGGAAGCTGTTTTTCCGTCCGAAAGGAAAGATTTCCCACGCTTAATATTAGCAAAGTTAAGCTGACAGAGAAGTGGATTTTTATCCAGTATGACACAGGGCCCTGGTGGCAAATCTGTGGCACGCATGCCAGAGCAGGCACTCAGAGCCCTCTCTGTGGGCATGTGCCCGTGGCCCCAGCCAGAGCCAGCGCCCAGGCCGCCCATTGCCAAAAGAGTCACCCTTATGGCACTCGCTGCCGGCTCCCTGCTCCCCTGGCTTGGTCCTCCTGAGCGGAGCGCAGAGGCAGTATCAGGGCTATTTTGGGGGCAGAACAGCATTCCGGCTGCATTCAGGCTTGGCCATGCCCCCTCCTCCCAACAACCCTCCAGTGGCGTGACAGAGCAGTCCTCAGTTGGGCCATCAAAGCAAGAAGAAGTAAGGTGAGTTTTCCAGCCTGATCAGGGGGTGGTGGTGGGCAGTGGGGGATGATGGGGCCTTGATGGGGGGTGTGCAGGGCCATTTCCCACCTGCTCCATGCACTTGAAGGGGCTCCCTTTAAGTGCATGGAGCAGGAAAGCCCCACAGGCCCAATCTCCAATGCATATATGGGAGATCGGGTGTGTGAGGCCATTTCCCGCCTGTTCCATGCACTTGAAGGGGCTCCCTTTAAGTGCATGGAGCAGGAAAGCCCCGCAGGCCCAATCTCCGGTGGGAGATCAGGTGTGCGGGGCCATTTCTCACCGGCTCCGTGCACTTGAAAGGGCCCCCTTTAAGTGCATGGAGCAGGAAAGCCCCGCAGGTTCGATCTCCAGTGGGAGATTGAGTGCATGGGGGAGTTTCCCTCCTTCTCCATGCACTTAAAGGGAGCCCCTTCAAGTGCATGGAGCCAGTGGGAAATGGCCCCACACACCCGATCTCCCTCCCTTTAAGTGCATGGAGCAGGAAAGGAGTTTGTAAGCCACTCTGAGAGTCTGAATGAAGGGCAGGGTATATACCCAATCTCTTCTTCTTCTTCTTCTTCCCCCTCTCCCTCCTCCTCCTCCTTGATTTTAACTATGTAAAAATGGGCAGGGAGAAAAATATAAGCCTTGGGCCATAAAACCTGAGTATTTGGGTAAATACAGATGTGGTCATAACACTTCACTAATATGAGACTGGGCAAGAGTCCCTGACCGTATTGCCTTGGATTTATCACTTTACCTGAGTATTTCATCTTTTTGTCTAAGCTCCTCAGAATGGTGTCTGCAGCATTGACCCATTTTGTCCTCAAAACAATACAGTTGATATGACCTGGTGAAGACCAGTGGTTCAGGGCTAAGCCAGGCTTTGATGCAGGCATCCCTAGTAAAGACCACTGTCCTATTCACTGCATATTTAAAATGAGATCTGCCATACTGATCACTTGTTTGAAATAATCTATCAGGAGATGTGTCCTCTTTTTTGCTTTTCAAAATATGGTAACCCTTTGGTGTGGGAGTGCATCAGGTACAACATGGCATGTGTGAGGCATTGCAGTATAAGGAGTTGCCCAGGCGTTATATGCTACGGGTTTTTTTTTGTTTTTTTTTTTAAAAACCAAGCAGTGATGTCATATCTTTGTATTGGGGTTACCTGAAACTTTGCAAGGTAAGCAATGTATACATTCACATTGCTCTTTGTCAGGTTGGATGTTCAGTGGAGCAAAGACCTTTGGGGAACTTGAAAGCTTACTTGCTTCAAGGTTGTTGTTTGTTATTAGTCCTGATATTTAAAAAGTTTCTGCATTGCTGTTTTGGGGAGGGGGTTTCCCCTGATGAGCTATGCTACCTACTTTGTGGTCTTTCTCTGGGGAATTAAGCCTGGACTGCTTAGCGGTTGGACTTGATTTGTTCCTATACAATTCTGAGTATTGGAGATAGACTGCTTCTCAACCAGGGTTGCCAGGTCTGGGTTGGAAAACACCTGGATGGTGGGGAGGGACCTCAGCATAATACAGTGCAAGCAGCTATTTTCTCCAGGGGAGCTGATCTCTGTCAGCTGGAGATCAGTTGTCAAAGTGGGAGATCCCTAGGCCCCACCTGGAGGCTGGCAACCCTACCTGGAAGTAGGTCCAACACATGTACAGCGGAGGTGAATCAAAGGTAGGAAATGCACTCAGATGCCTTTTTCAGAGCAGGCCCAAAGCTGGTGGTCAGTGGAACATTGCCCCCTTGCGCAGATGGTCAGCAAATTCAAAAGGAACCCCAGCTGAGAATCACTGCTGTAGATTGTTGATTCAGGGAATATCCATTTCTTTAGTGTTAACTAATAGTGTTAGCTATTATTGGTATTGGGTGCTTCATTTTTTAAAAAAATGTGTTTTTGTAGACTCCAGGTCTTGAACACCTAAAAATTAGTACAGCAAAAAACCCAAAAACAGATAGTGTTTTATTGTGTTTTTCTTTTAAGAAAAAAGATGTTAATGCATAAGTTGTTTTTTCTAAACTAAAACCCCAGTATTCAGGTTAAATTGTTGTGTTGGCACTTTGCGATAAATAAGTGGGTTTTGGGTTGCAGTTTGGGCACTCGCTCTCTAAAAGGTTCGCCATCACTGACATAGGGCTTTTGCCCCTGCACCTTAGAATGCAATTGGAAGACACCAAAACATCCTAACATGGGGGTGGCCCACATCCCTATCAGTGCTTGTTTGTTGGAAGGCCCCCATTCAGCTACACTGCCATTCTCAAGGATAGAAGGTCAAGCACACATTTGTAAAGAAACATGGGTGTATGAGAGATGGATTCATTCATTCACTCATTCATTCATATTTATAGCCTGCCCTTCCCACTAATGGGGTCAGGGCATGTAATACCATATTGGTAATACAACAAATATAATTAAAATTTTAAAACAACATTAAAATTGGTGGTCACAGCCTAAAGTTAGAAATTGAGTGGTTGGGAGAGGTTCCCTGGCCCATTGGTAAAGATAAATATAGCCAGGTATTATCAGATGGGAGGCAGGAGACAAACACCTCAGGGAAGCCATACATGGATGCCTGCCATCTCAGCCAAAGGCCTGGTGAAACAGCTCTGTCTGACAGGCCCAGCAGAATTGGAGAAGATCCCACAGGGCCCTGATGTCAATGGGGAGCATGTGTGTGTGTGTGTATAGGGTATATAGTATATAGGGTATGTCTATGTGTATATATAGGGTATATATAGTATGTGTGTATATAGGGTATATATAGAATATGTATATTTAGTGATGGCACAAACCGTGTGATGAGCCAAAATTCATGCTGAATTCTGGTGCTTGGGAGGCAATGTTTGGCATGTACATGGTCTCCAAAGAAATCTTTGAGTTTTGGGGCATAGCTTGGGGCTGTTGGAAAACAAAACCCACCCAGAAACTCTGGCGTGAAAATGCTAGACATTGTTGCAGGTGATGTTTTCCAGCCTTGGAAACACAAATAGGGACCCTGCAAACCTTGAAAGGCAGTAACAGAGTTCCTATTTGTCACAATGGGTCTCAGATCTATATAAGTGTAGGATGAACACGCACTCCCTTTGTTGGTATTGTGGTTTTGGACAGAGAGGGTGTACTCACAAAAGAGCTTTGCTGCTGGACCTGGTGGGGAGATTGCTTAGGTAGCTTACTCAGACAGGGGGCAGGGAGCTTTGCTTTGCCCTGGATTCCTCTGTGTTATTACTTGGTATTTGTTTGTTTGCTGCAAAGGATGAAAAAATTGGGACTGAATTCCTCTCTGACATAGTAACAGGATTTTCCTGCAGTCTGTTTCTTTGGTGGTTTCCCTTTCTCTTTCTTTTCATTTTATCCCCCCACCCCACACACCTTGCAGTAAGATACTCTTTGGGTATTTGGGGGAGCTGCTTTTGGGGGGCCTTCAATTTAGTTCTTTGCCATTTTACCCTCCCCATCCCCACATTGGGCTGCTTTTTGTTTTGGGTTGATCTGTGTTTGTCTTTACTGCCCACTAACTTTACTTTACAGCCCACTGCTCTCCTTCTGAAACTTCCCTACTGGCCTGCTTCTCCTTTGGAGGTGATCTGTGTTTGTCAGCTTGCCTCCCTGCACCCACTCTTCCTTGGGGGAATTGTTCCAGTTTTGGGGAGTGACTTGGGGTAAGTTTAGTGCCCAGCTCTCCACGCCTAGTTTGAAACCTTCCCCCAACTTATCTGCTTCTCCTCTGGGGGGCCATCTATCTGTGCCTGTCTGCCTGCTACCCTATCTGCTTGTCTGCCTGCCTGTTTCATGCTCTGGCAACTGACCCACTTGATCAACTGTCCTGGGCTGTGGTTGGGTGCTTGCTTTGTTCAGCACCATGAGAGAGGGTGGAAGGGTTGTGCTCCTGGCCACAGGAGGATGCCATCACTTTCCCCTGTGCTGAGTGGTCATGGGCAATGAGCACAGCCTCCAACCCAGTGAAGGATGCTCCCAGCATGTCATCAGGGGTCTTGGTGCCCACCTCACCTGCCCTGTCCACAGGGCTCTCAACTGCCACTCAAGAGTTTATGGAATTGCTGTCTAAGTGGCAGCACAAAACTCTGTGACTTGGAGAGTGGTGGTGGTGATGGTGGTGATGCATCCTCCCCTTCCATATCCCAAGATTCTGCTCCTCCTGCATGTCCCCCCCATTCCTTCTCCTCTCTGGGTGATCCCATCATGTGGCCTATGGGTTGTGTCCCTGGTGCTTTAGTTAAAAGCTAAAAGTTAAAAATAACCCTGCCTCCTGCCCTAGCAGTCTTCCTCACCCACCGCTTCATCCTGACATGATAAGGAACAGAGCTATTGCTCATACTTAGGGAAAGGAACTAAATTAAAAAGCCAAAGAGCATGCTCAATAGAACATCAGTGTTTTTTTTCTTTTTATGGCCTGATGCTGAATTGTTTTAGAATGTCCTTTCCTCCATTTCAAAAGCTGCATGCTTGCTGCTTAAGAAACAAAAGTCCCAGGTTTTCTTGTGTGTGTGGAACTAGTTCTATGCAATTACCCATCCATGAATCTCCTGTCTTTTCTATTTTAGTGAATAGGTTTTGATGCCATGCGCTTGTATTTTTTCTTCATTCTCCCACCCCCCTTCTCTTCCCCTATAACTCCTGGTGTGTTTCCTTTTCTTTTTTTAACAATGTTATGAAGTTATAACTTTACTGTATATGCAAAAAAGATGGTTCCGTTGCTGGCAGCAACCATGCTGTTCCCCATGATACGTCCAACCTTTTTTTTAAGTGTTATGAAGTTATAACATTATTGCAGATGCAAAAAAGGAAGTTCCATCACTGACAATGTACATGATGATGCATTCCTCATGCTTCATAATTATTAAATAATAGCACTATGAATTGGTGTATCCAATTCAATGATCACCAGCCATTTTCTTAACTGATGACTAAGAAGGAGCGGGGGACCTTTGAAATGATGGCAACCATGCTGTTCCCCATGATACATTCAGCTTTTTTTTTTTTTTTTTTTACAGTGTTAAGATGTTACAACATTACTGCCCATACCAAAAAAAGAGGAGGTTCCATCGCTGATGAAGTACATGATGACATGGCCTGAATTCAAGAAAAAATCCCCCAAAATAAATGCCCCTTTTGTGGAAGGGGTGCAGCAAAGTCAGAGCATCACCTGGGGGATTCAACTCACCGGGAAACAGCAGCAACACTGAGATGCAGAAAAAGTCTCTTTGTGGCTGACAGTTTGTTCCAGTGAACAGAAAGCACTTTGAAAACACCATAGATTTCAATTAGTTTTGCCCCTTATGATGGAAAGTAGAATTTGCAGCATTAATACTGGGAAACATTTTGCCCCGGCTCTCTTGGGCACCAAAAGGATTGGCAGCCAATAAGGAGGCATGACTCTTCAGCTTATATTTTGGTCATGCCTCCTCAAAGTAGGCTTTTGCTTCTAGCTGCTGCCCACCAACACTTCGGCCGAGGACAGACTGGCAATTTGCCGCGGGATGGGACCCGGGCTGACAGCGACTCAATATCGGAGTAAATGGAACGTTCACACAGGCACATCTGCCTGGCGTCCCCCACCCGGAGCTTACCGGAGCCTCGCGCTTCAGAGCCGGTTTAAAAAAACACCTGATAAAAGCCGTCGCAAATCGTGAAAGCCTGCGTTCGTCGCGCGTTTCCCCGCTTCCGGGGAGTCTGAACGCGCAGCCGAAAAGCCGGGAGCAACCCGCGTTGGGCATGAGGCAGCAGCGGCGTGATTGGCTGAGCTCCGCTCCACTGCCCAATGCGGTGCCGGCGTTGCAGGGCAAAAAAAAAAAAATCGCCGAAATGCGCTTATGCGCATGACCGCATGAGCGCTCATGCGCTCATGCGCACATACGCCCACAGCCGAAATAATGGGGGAACAGCGAATATAGCGCGCCTCCGGCACGGCAGTCTGAATGGTCCCGCGCGCCTCCGTCCCGTTTCTTCCGGCAGAGGCCCCCGCTGTGTGGACGGGAAAACCCGGTATCGTTTACTCCGGGTTTTTTTTGCCGCGACTCGATACCGGGGCAAATTGCCAGTCTGTCCTGGGCCTTCCTTTAGTCATCAAGAGATTAGCCGGTCACCAGTGGAACCAAGCAGGAATTTGGGGAGAGGTTCCCCCTAATCGGTATCAGGGTGCCTTTTTTTTTTTTTGCCTGGTCATAGCTTGTGTAGACCATAACTAGTTTGGGCAGGCTGATCATGATAGGTAGAGATGAACAGGAAGCACCCTTAGACACCCAGTGTGGTAGAGGGTGTGTCCAGAGCAGTGCATCACTGGCTGTGTGGCAGGGAAGGAGTGGGCCTTAGTGCTGAGCAACATCTTTCTGACCCTGGTAGTGGCTGTGCAGTACACATTGGTACATTGTATGAAGGTGATGATAAACAAAAGCTGGCAGAAGATGTTGGCTGTGTTGGAGTCAAATGTAGGTTTGCCAGAAAGGCAGCCACAAGCAGGCTGCGTTAGCACAGCCTGTCTTTTTAAATATGTTAGGATATTTAAACATGACACAGATGATAAAATTACTAGAATGATAAAAGTTTTGGAACACCTTCCCTATGAAGAAAGGTTAAAATGCTTGGGGCTCTTCAGCTTGGAGAAATGACAGCTGAGGGGTGACATGATCAAGGTTTATAAGATTATGAATGGGATTGAGCAGGTTGAGAAAGAAGTACTTTTCTCCCTTTCTCAAAATACAAGAACTCGTGGGCACTCCATGAAATTGCTGAGCAGTCGGGTTAGAACAGATAAAAGGAAATACTTCTTCACCCAAAGAGTGATTAACATATGGAATTCACTGCCACAGGAGGTGGTGGCAGCTACAAGCATGGACAGTTTCAAGAGGGAATTAGATAAACATATGGAGCAGAAGTCCATCAGTGGCTATTAGCCACAGGGTATAGATGGGGCCTGGCGTAATCTGGTCCATGGGGTCGCCAAGAGTCGGACTCGACTGTGCGACTGAACAACAACAACAACATAGATGGGAATTCTAAGTCTGGGGCAGGTGATGCACTCTATTCTTGGTGCTGGAGGGGGCAGCAGTGGGAGGGCTTGTAATGTCCTGGCCCCACTGCTGGACCTCCTGATGGCACCTGGTATATTTTGGCCACTGTGTGACAGAGTGTTGGACTAGATGGGCCATTGGCCTGATTCAACATTGGCTTCTCTTATGTTCTCTTATGTTCTAGATCAGTTTAATGAATTAAACTAGTTAAACCCAAGCTGTTGTCTCATGTCTCCTATGAATGGGTGCTTGGGGCAAAGCATAGGAATTAAAACTTTCCTACTTTTCATGGTTCATGTTCTATATAAATACCTTCACCTTTCCCAAGGGTTTAAAGTGAGATTATTGGGACACCTTTTAGGGGAGAAAGGCAGGGTAAAGAAATAAAAATAAAATAAATAGAAATAATAGTTTGCCTGTTTCCTGAGGGAAAAAAAATATATAAAATAGATTTTCCAGAGAAAAAATCTCTAAGAGCGTATCTTATAAGACAGGATCTAAATTCCATCAGAAAATGTTTTTTTCTATAAAAAGTACATGTAAAATTCATCATCACAATACTATATTCACAGCATGATGTATTAGTTCCCAAGAAGAAGAAAAATCTTACTCCAGTGAAAGATGCATATACTCTAGAAAACTGTCAAGGTTTAAACTATTTTCTAATCACAGCAATCAATCCTGGCACTATTTCTCTGGCCAAGCATTTTCAGCAAGTAGCCATGTGTAAATGAGTGAAGAAAAATGTATAGTTTTAATGAATTACTTTTCTAGCTATCTTTCAGACTGATCAATAAAATGTGACTACAGTTCACTTAAATGGTGGAACATCATCCTCACCACCACCACCATCATAATAAACAGAGCTGCAAAGTTACAAGGATGGTCCTGAATAATGGAGTGACACAAATTTAAAACAAATCTATTATTATTATTATTATTATTATTATTATTATTATTATTATTATTATTATTATTATTATTATTATTATTATTATTATTATTATTATTATTATTATTATGGGTCTTTTCGTAGAAAAACAGCTGCAGGAGCTCATTAGCATATGGTATGCTAATGAGCTATTCGGCTATTAGCATATGCCACGCCCCCTGACATCACCGGAAGTGATGTCAGAAGGGGAAGCAAAGGGGGGGAGGCATCTTCAAAAGCCTCCCCTTCCCTTCCCCAGCTGGTCTGGGTGGGGGAGCTAAGAGAGAAGGGGTTTAAAGTTTAAACTCCTTCTCATGAGAGTTGGGCCACAGAAGGAGGAAAGAGGGAAGGATAGAGAGATAGTAGAGAGAAGGAAAGAAGGAGGGAAACAGGGAAAGGAGGAAAAAAGAGAAGAAGGTGGGAAAGAAAGAAAGAAAGAAAGAAAGAAAGAAAGAAAGAAAGAAAGAAAGAAAGGAAGGAAGGAAGGAAGGAAGGAAGGAAGGAAGGAAGGAAGGAAGGAAGGAAGGAAGGAAGGAAGGAAGGAAGGAAGGAAGGAAGGAAGGAAGGAAGGAAGGAAGAAGCAGGGAAAGAAGCAGGGAAAGAGAGAAGGAAAGGAGGGAATGAAAGAAATTTGGTGGCAATTCAGCCCCATTATATCCTATGGGCCATTGAAGTCAATGGTGAAACCATAGGGTATATTCTGGGGGCTGGAGGAAGGGTTTGAGGGAGAGGCTCCAAACTCACAGAGTAGCTGGTGGAGCCTCTCCCAAGTTACCCTCCAAGTTTCAAGAACATTGGACCCGGGGGGTTCAATTCTATGGGCCCCCAAACAGGTTGCCCCTATTCCCTCCATTGTTCTCTATAGTGTGGAAAAAAAATTACTTTTTTCCCACCATAGAGAACAATGGAGGGAATAGGGGCAACCTGTTTAGGGACCCATAGAATTGGACCCCTGATCCAGTGTTCTTGAAACTTGGTGGGTATCTTGGGGAGAGGCTACATCAGCTATCCTGTGAGTTTGGAGCCTCTCCTCAAACCCCTGCCCTCCAGCCCCCAGAATATACCCTATGTTTTCACCATTGACTTCAATGGCCCATAGGATATAATGGAGCTGAAATTGACATTCGGCTGCCTGAAAGACTCCCCGGGACGCTGGCTGGGTTCGGGGCTTGGCTCCTGAGCTCCCGGAGCTGCGCTCCGGTGCGCTCCCCCCCAAAAGACCCCTGATGATGATGATGATGATGATGATGATGATGATTTACAAACAGCAAGGATTGCAGGCATTATCCTAAAAAAGGTTCCTTCTCTTTTGTGTGTGAGAAAAGCCACTTCTTATGGCGTACCTGTTGTTCTGTGATTCATGTCTGTCTTTTATTTTTTCCCCTCCCCAGTAGGCACCCAAAGCATCTAGCAAAATAGAATTTAAATAAACAATTGGAAGGAAAAAAAACCCCAATTCTTGGGTAGGTTCACTGGGCTGATTCATGCAAGGTCACTGGCTAAAAGTCAGTGTCCAAGAGCTCTTTGGTGCTTGCCCTTTGGCTGGTGTCAAAGCTTCATACCTCTAGCCACACACCAAAGCTGTATCTTCAAACAGAGAAGAAGCAAACTTAGCTCTGAACTTGCAGCAAGTGTAAGTTGGTAGTTATACTGGAGAAGATACAGGGACTTGAGGCATGCTTGTCCACACTCAAGTTTATAAGGGAAGGTGAGGAGTTCATGGACAAAACACATGAAGCACTCCTGAGAGGGCAACAGGAGGAGGAGGGAAAGGTATCCCAGCAACTGAAGGAGCACCCAACACAAGAGGAACATAAGAACATAAGAACATAAGAGAAGCCAATGTTGAATCAGGCCAATGGCCCATCTAGTCCAACACTCTGTCACACAGCGGCCAAAATATACCAGGTGCCATCAGGAGGTCCAGCAGTGGGGCCAGGGCACCAGAAGCCCTCCCACTGCTGCCCCCTCCAGCACCAAGAATAGAGTGCATCACCTGCCCCAGACTGAGAGTTCTCATTCTATACCCTGTGGCTAATAGCCACTGGTGGACTTCTGCTCCATATGTTTATCTAATTTCCTCTTCTTCTTCTTCTTCTTCCCCTTTGCCTCCATTAATCATAGAAGAGAATCACAGAGCTGGAAGGGACCTCCAGAGTCATCTAGTCCAACCCCCTGCATAATAGAACATGTCTGGTTGCCCATTTGGGAAGGAACTCTTGACGAGCTCAGAAACATTACTTCACATCTTCTATATCAGGGGTCCCAAAAGTTGGTGGTAGGCTAGGCCTTGACTCACCCTCCCTCATTTTCTTTTGCTTCCCCAGATTCACCACAATCCTTCCCCTATACACACTGATTGCTCTATCTGTTTAACCTTCCCCAGAAAACCCTCTCTGATTTCTTAGACACATGGAAGAATATAACCCAAAGGAGAAGGAATATCAAGAGACATTCTGAGCCTCTGTTACTAAGCAATTGGTTCCTGGATCTCCCTACAGATATTGATTCTGAACAAGGACTCCTCCCCCAGGAACAAGGGCTCCTCCCCCAGCCTCCACAAAGCTTGAAGAAAATTTTTCAGACCCCTGTGGATGAGAGGACTCAGGTCCCTGCTTCCCAATATAGAAGAAGGTGTGTGTTGGTAATTGAGGATTCCCTTATGAGAGGAGTAGAAACTAAGGTGTGCTGACCAGACTTGTCATCTCAAGAGGTATGCTGTCTACTGGGTGCATGCATCCAGGATGTGATGGAAAGGGTAGGAAGACTCATCAAGCCCACAGATTATTATCCTTTCTTGCTCATCCATGTGGGAAAAATGATACCTCCCGGCACAGTCCAGAACATATTAAAAGAGACTATGTGGCTCTGGGTAAAAAGGTGAAGGAATTGGGAGTGCAGGTTGTATTCTCATCAGTTCTTCCTGTCGAAGGCTGTGGCTTAGGAAGGGAAAGAAGAATACTGCAGATCAATGATTGGTTACGTAGATGGTGTCATCAGGAAAGGTTTGGATTTATGGACCATGGCTTACACTTTCAAGATAAAGCTCTTCTATTGGGAGATGGTTTGCACCTCATGAGGGTAGGAAAAAAGGTGTTTGGAAACAGCCTTGCAAACCTAATAAGGAGAGCTTTAAACTAAATCCTGTGGGGGAGCAAGACAAAAATGCAAAGCCAATATCTGGAAATAAGAACTCTAAAGTTTTGCAGGGAGTGCCATGTATGCTAGATAACATTAACTCACATGTAAGTACAGAAACAAAAAACTCAGGATGCATAAAACATGGATTCTGATGTCTCTACACTAATGTGCAGAATATGGATAAAAGCAGGAAGAACTTGAATACAGGAAGGGGAATATGACCTAATACACATTACTGAAATTTGGTGGGATGACACTAACAATTGGAATATTAGGACTGAGAGGTATAACTTATTTAAAAAAATGGATGAGACACTCCTAGAACAGATTACAAAGTTCTCAAAGAGAAGGGACATGATGGTCATGAGAAATTTCAATTACCTGGATATGTGTTGGAAGTCCAACTCTGCTAAGAATGAAAGGTCCAATAAATTCCTGACAACTTCATTTTCCAGAAAGCAGAGAGGGAAACAAGGAGGTCTGCTATCTTGGACTTGATACTTACCAACAGGGAAGAACTGGTTGATAAGGTGAAAGTAGTAGGCACCCTAGGAAATAGTGACCATGTAATTTTGGAATTTACAGTCTTGGAGAAGGTAAAAGTTGTACATAGTAAGACATATTGGTTGGACTTCAGGAAAGCAAATTTTGATAAACTTAAAGTTATGCTGGGTAGAATCCCATGGTCAGAAATACTTAAAGAGAAGGGAGCTCAAGTGGGATGGGTGTTTCTTAAAAGTGAAATCCTGAAGGCACAATCACAAACAATTCCTATGAGAAGGGAAAATGGAAGGAGCCTAAAGAAGCCAAGGTGGCTCCATAAACAGCTTTCTAAGGACTTTAAAAATAAAAAAAGACTGATTCAGAAAGTGGAAGGAGAATCTTATAACCAAGGATGAATACAAACAAGTAATCACTGCTTGTAGAGAGAGAGTTAGGAAAGCTAAAGCTCAGTATGAGCTGAGGCTGGCGAGAGATGCTAAAAATAACAAAAAAAGGTTCTTTTCTTATGTTCAAAGTAAGAAAAAAGAGGAAGGACATGGTGGGCCCATTGTGGGGACAGAAAAGTGATATTGTAACTGGTGATGAAGAGAAGGCAGAACTACTCAATTCCTACTTTTCCTCAGTCTTCTCTTGCATGGGAAATGGTGCTCAACATAGCAAAAACAGAACACATGGTGAGGGAATGGAGTTGCAGCCTAGGATTGACATAGGGGTAGTACATAAACACCTAAGTTCTTTAAATGAAATGAAGTCTTCGGGGCCAGATGAGCTGAATCCAAGGGTACTAAAAGAACTCACGGATTTAATTTCTGAGCCTCTGTCCATTATTTTTGAGAATTCTTGGAGAACAGGTGAGGTGCCAGAAGATTGGAGGCAGGCAAATGTTGTCCCCATCATCAAGAAGGGGGGGAAAGAGGAACCAGGTAACTACCAACCTGTCAGCTTGGTGTCTATACCTGGGAAAGTTTTAGAATTAAACAATCAAACAGACAGACATCTATACCACAGGGTATAGATGGGAACTCTCAGTCTGGGGCAGGTGATGCACTCTATTCTTGGTGCTGGAGGGAGCAGCAGTGGGAGGGCTTCTGGTGCCCTGGCCCCACTGCTGGACCTCCTGATGGCACCTGGTATGTTTTGGCCGCTGTGTGACAGAGTGTTGGACTGGATGGGCCATTGGCCTGATCCAACATTGGCTTCTCTTATGTTCTTATGTTCTTATGTTCAGTCCTTGAGCATTTAGAAAGAATGGCTATAATTACTAAGAGCCAGCATGGGTTTCTCAAGAACAAGTCATGTCAGACTAACCTTACCTCTTTTTTTGAGAAAGTTACTACCTTGCTGGATCAGGGGAATGCTGTAGACATTGTTTATCTTCATTTTAGTAAGGCTTTTGATAAGGTTCCACATAGTATTCTTGTTGACAAATTGGAAAAATGTGGTTTGGATCCTATGACTGTTAGGTGGATCTGTAACTGGCTGACAGATCACACCCAAAGTGTGCTTACATAAGAACATAAGAACATAAGAGGAGTGCTTATGTAAGAACATAAGAACATAAGAGAAGCTAATGTTGAATCAGGCCAATGGCCCATCTAGTCCAACACTCTGTCACACAGCGGCCAAAATATACCAGGTGCCATCAGGAGGTCCAGCAGTGGGGCCAGGACACTAGAAGCCCTCCCACTGCTGCTCCCTCCAGCACCAAGAATAGAGTGCATCACCTGCCCCAGACTGAGAGTTCCCATCTATACCCTGTGGCTAATAGCCACTGATGGATTTCTGCTCCATATGTTTATCTAATTCCCTCTTGAAACTGTCAGCCCTCAGAGATGACTGAGAGGTGATATGATAACCATCTTCAAGTACTTGAAGGGCTGTCATATAGAGGATGGTACGGACTTGTTTTCTGTTGCCCCAGAAGGTCAGACCAGAACCAACAGGTTAAAATTAAATCAGAAGAGTTTTTGGCTAAACATTAGGAAGAACTTCCTGACAGTTAGAGCAGTTCCTCAGTGGAACAGGCTTCCTCGGGAAATGGTGGGCTCTCCTTTGGAGGTTTCCAAACAGAGGCTAGATGGCCATCTGACATCAATGCTGATTGTGTGAACTTAGGCAGATCATGAGAGGGATGGCAGGGAAGGTTGCCTCCAGTGTTCCCTCTAAGCTGAGTTAGTGTGAGTTAGCTCACAGTTTTTTTAGATTTCAGCTCACACACTTTTGTCTTAGCTCAGGAAGGATGGCTCCAGGGCAAACTAATTAATGCAGTAGCCAAACTGCTCACTCACAACTTTAATGCCAGTAGCTCACAAAGTAGAATTTTTGCTCACAAGACTCCACAGCTTAGAGGAGCATTGGTTGCCTCAGTGCTTAATTCTTGTGGCCCTTTTTTCCATGCCCAGGGAAATGCTGATTGCCACTTTGGGGTCAGGAAGCAATCCTGGAGGGTTGTGTTTTTTTTGTCATCTTCTGGGCATGGAACAGCAGACAGTGCGGGTGTGGAGAGGGCGGTATTTGTGAATTCCCTGCATTGTGCAGGGGGTTGGACTAGATGACCCTGAAGGTCCCTTCCAACTCTGTGATACTGTGATTCTATGTTTCTATTCAGCAGCTGCTATTAGGATCTTCCCCACCTTCTCCCTGGCAAGGCATCATCCTAAAGCATGCTTTTGTCTTCAGAAATATTGATTTTATTTATATCCATTTCAGTGCATATTCCAATTAATTGAATGTATTCGACCATAGTAATTGAATGAGGTACTAGAAATGTAATGGCAATAGTATTACAAGCCCCAGGGCATCTGTTTATTTCACTTATAGCTATATTCAAAATTGAGCCAATTGTGATACCTTTGAATTTATACCATAGCAAATGACAAATTCATATAAAGGAGATATAGGATAGCTATGAAAAAGTCTAGTAGTAGTGCAGAATTATATATAGTTTAAGCTTTATCTTGAGAAGATAGGTTCTTATAAAACCACAGTGAATTTCCCTATGAGATATCTTGCAATCATACTTTGCTTGTGTTTGCTAATACTGGAAACTAACAATAATTACCCTCTGATTCTCAGCATGTGGCTGTGTCTGTTATGACCTTAAGTCAAAGCATGAAGTTCCATCCATGTGCTGAACATTGGTGAGTTGCTGTGTGATAGCTCTTTGCCCCCCCAGCCAGAATAACGAGACAGACAACAGTTTGGAATAAAAACAAGGGCCACTTTATTCACTATTTAATAGAACATTGCAGCAATAACAACTAAGCAAGCGTGAAACCAGCAAGGCAGGCGTCTCTCCCTGACCAGCCCCCTTGCCCTTGAAGAGTGAATCACTCAGCTCTGATTGTGAGCCAGATCTCTGGCTCATGACCAGCAGCCCAGCAAACTGGTTGCCCTCTAGGAGCGCCTACCCCTGAAGCCTTCCAACTTGCAGGGAGGAGCCTGCCCTAAAAGGTTCCCAGGGGAGGTGATCACCATTCCCCACCCCAGACCCTGAAATCTGAAGGCAGTTCCTGATGACCCCCTGTTTCCTAACAGGATATGCCATAAGGTGCTCACCAGTTCCATTTTCTTGCTTACACAAACCTGCCACAGCCAAGGTCAAGCCTCTGCTTTGGCCTTTGCTCCCCACTCAGCATCCATAATGCCGACCTAATCCCTTGCTGCAAGTCCTGTAAAAAGATCCCATTGCCCTTGTCAGACAAATGCACCCCGTCATCCCTATACAGGTCTGGGAACAAGACCCGTATATCGGGGTGTGGCAAAAACATACCCAATCCAGCATTCATGGCCTTTCTCAGCTGCCTATTAACTTTACGTTGGGTGTGATCAATACACCTGGGGTCCCCCAAATTCCACCACACCTGGTGGGGCAGTATGGCTGACCATACTATCTTCAAGCCGGGCCATCTTGCTCTTATCCTCGCAAGGTCAGCCTCAGCCTGCAGCACAAGGGCCTTGCCTTTCATTAGACCCAAATCATTGCCCCCCAAGTGTATTACCAGCACATGAGGAGGAGGCCCCCTCCTTTCGTGGAACAGCAAGGGAAGGAGCGCAGGCCACTGCATGCCCCTCCGTCTCAACCATTCCACCTCCGCCGAGCTGAGAGCCACTGGATGTCTGTCTGGCACGATGAGCCCCAGAAGATCATGCTGTGGCTGCAGACAGTAACCCTTCATCTCATCCTGTGGCCTGCAGCATCTGTAACAAGACAAGCATTAATAAACGAAAGTACCCTATGGGATAGTTAAATAGCACAATTCCGGACATAACCCTTGTTGCATCTGGACTTCCAGTGCCCTAGCCTCTGAATCTCACTGCCAGTATACCCCATAGCTGCAGCCATTGACACAGCTCCTATTCGGAAGGAGTGGGTGCCAAAGTGAACACCACCCAATCCCAATTGAGCCACTGCCTTTTGTGTCACACTCCAAAATTGAAATTTAGTGAGGGGGGTACCATCCATGTGTCAGAATAGGTAGCCCCGGCCCTCTCCTCTTAATGCCAAGTAATGGCTCAAAGCCCCAACTGGGCACAACTTGACCTCTGAACATCGGTTAAGCTCAATAACCTTCCCCTTGCCAAGCTGATTAGTCTTCGACCTGCGTAGCCTAATACCAACTTTGGAATCTGAGACAGAAACATCACACTGCTCAAGAGTCAGGCCGGACACATCCTGCTGTGAGCTAGCAACCAGCTCACTGATCCGCAGAGCCCCCCAAAAGGCGACCAGCGATGCTATATGAAACAAAGCAGCTTCATAGCTATCAGCGCACACTGTATGCCACTGGTCTCTGAGCCCCCTCAAAATTGCTGGGGTCAAAGGTTCTCTGGGATCAGCCACTGTGCTGCTCTCCCTGGACCAACCCTTGAGCATCTTCCGAATATGGAAGTTGCCCGTCTGGTCTACATGCCCCAATGCTTTGTTGGCATAGGCCAGAGCAGCCAACTTGGATCTGATGGAATGCACTGACAGGCTCTCCCCCTTCAGCATCACATAGAACTCCATTAAATGAGGAACAGGTATGGGCCAAAGCTGCCACAAGCCTGCCCTCTCCCTAAAGGAGAGGAATTGCTTACCCACTCTCATGTAAGCCCTGTGGGTGGAAGGTGCAAGGGCCAAGCTCATTGCCCTATCGGCCTTAGCCCGCCAATCTGCCACACCTCATCTGGCATACGCACTGCGAACTGGTCAGCCTCTGGAGCCAGCTGATGGAATCTCTCCATCTGTTCTCGAGAGAGAGCGTCAGCGACCCTGTTATTAACTCCCAGCATATGCCTAGCCTTGAACATTATATTATTGTGTAAACACTGCAGGGTGAAGGCTCTGACCAGAGCCATGACCTTGGGGGGTTTGGACGTCAAAGAGTTAATTACATGTACTGTGGACATGTTGTCACACCAGAAGTGGATGGTGTGGTTGGCAAAGTCCCCTGACCACACTGCTGCGACAATCGTGAAAAATTCCAGAAAGGTGAAGTCTGTAACCCACCCTGCCTGAAACCACTCCTCAGGCCAGTCCCCAGCACACCAATGCCCCTGGAAATATACACCAAAGCCGGAGGAATCTGCTGCATCAGATGCCACCTGCAGCTCCGCTTCGACTAATAGGTCCTCACGCCAAAAGGACACCCCGTTGTATGACTCCAAAACTTGCTTCCATACAAGGAGGTCATCCTGTATCCCCTTGATGATCCGAGTCCTATGATGGGAAAGACGCAGACCCCTCATAGACTCACAAAGTCTCCTAACGAAAGCCCGTCCGGGTGCCACAACTTTGCATGCAAAGCTGAGGTGACCAACCAACTGCTGCAACTCCAACAAGGTTATTTTATTCTTTTCCCCAGCTGTGTCTATTAATGCCTGCAGCACAGTTAATTTATCCAGAGGCAATTTGCAGAACTGTCCCACCGTGTCAATTTCTATTCCCAAGAAAGTCAAAATAAGGGCTGGGCCTTCGGGTTTTTTCCTGTGCAAGAGGAACTCCCAGCTCCCTTGCCAGATTGATGAAGCTGGACAGCAAAAATACACATTGACCCGTACCCCTCCTTCCTGCCAATAAAAAATCATCAAGGCAATGGGCAGTATCGCTGAGAGCCATCCTGTACCGCAAGGTCCATTCCAGAAAGGAACTGAACCTCTCAAAAGCAGCACAGGATACTGAGCACCCCATAGGAAGGGCCCTATCCATATAGAATTTGCCCTCAAATGCAAATCACAAGAATTCAAAGTCAGCCAGGTGGACAGGAAGGAGACAGAAAGCCAACTTAATGTCACATTTTGCCAGTTCCCCTCCCTGTCCACAGGTGCGCACCACCCGCAAGGCCTGATCAAAGGAGGTGTACCTGACAGAACACAACTCCTCAGGTATTGCATCATTCACTGACTCCCCATGAGGGTAAGACAAGTGGTGAATGAGGTGATATTCTCCAGGTGCCTTCTTCAGCGCAACTCCCAAAGGGGAAACCCTCAAATTACCAACTGCGGGGGAAGAAAAAGGACCCAGGACTCTGCCCTCCACACATTCCTTGGCAATTTTTTCCCTATTTGCTCCATACCGTGCACTGATTTCAAGTTAGGAGCCATGTATGGAGTCCGAGAACCCTGGAAAGGTATCCTAAAACCTAACTTAAAACCGTCCAACAGGTAAACACGATCCTGCTGATTCGGGTAGTCCCGCAACCAATGTGCTAAAACTTCCAACTTTATTGGACTAGGTCCCTTTGTCAGGAGGGGGGTTGTAGCCCCCACCACCTCCGGGGTGCTTAACACCTCTACCTCCACCCCGACCCTTAGGTTTAGGGCAATTGGAGAAGGAATGAGGCTCGGCACATAATGGACACTCATGCCGGAATGAACATGACTTCCAACCACACGTTCCATGGGAGGTAAACTCCCAACAAAGCGGGCGATGCTGAACCACCTGCCCCGCCTGGGCACGGGTGTCTATCTGGGCTTGTGACTTACGCACTGAATGGCCACTGTGAGTCCTCTCACTCCCCAGTGTCCTAATTGTGGACATAATCTGCAACCATAGGTCCGAGTGTATCCGGTCCCATTGCATGGCCATATTCATGGCTGCCCACATACGGAATTCTTCATCGTACTGTGACCAAGCCGTGCTTGGAAAATCCGTGAAAGCCTTATAAATAATATCCATGTATTGAAGCAGAGCTACTGCTCTCCATGGATGATGCCGGACAATCACTGTTGCGTAAATCAAAAACCCTGGGTACCAGTTTGCCCAGGTCCTGTCCACCAGTCGCCTCTTCAGGCGTTCTTTCTCACAGTCGTCTAGGTCCTCCCTATCCTTTTTCTCCAACTCACTATATAATAATGTAAATACCTCTATGTATTCGCCCTTCAGGATCTTTTCCTTAGTGGCGATAGAAAGATGGTCACCAAGGGGCAGTGCGGAATCACCCGATGGCATGGCACCGGCTGAGACTGTATCATACGATACAGCCCCCGCATTTGTAAACCCTGGTCCTTGCAATGGATAGCCCCATCCAGGCCACCCCCAGGAGGAGGCGGTGGATACTCACAGGTCCAACCCCCATAATGTTGACCACTAATTGGTGCTGTCTGCGATACAGGCCCAGGGACACCCTGAGGGCTTGGGCCCCATGGCCAATGTGAACTATTCCTTTCATTATGCGCTTCCTTACCATCCTTTTTTGGCTCCTTATACACTTCAACTTACAGTTCCGCAGTGTCCCGCCCCTGCTGTCCAGACATTGATGCGTCGCCTCCATCCCCCACAGGGGATACCTGTCCATCTTCCAAAAAGGCCAGACAGGCCAGCACCTGCTCTTGAAAAGAAGCGTTAGAATCTCCTACTACATGCTTCCCCCCCCCCTTTGTCGGAGGGGGACCCCGCTCTTTCTCCAGAGCCTCCAACCACTGCAAAATGGCAGCATTTATGGGGTCATCCTCCTCATCACTGGATGGGAGCACCGGCTCTGGCTGTACAGGGGGCCACTTAGGCGCAGGCTGCTTCCCCTTGGCCTTACCTAGGCCTTTCTTGGGAGCCATCACAAATATTAATGCAGCAGTCTCACTAACTGTATATCTACCAAAACTAAACTGATGTGATTAGGGCCAAGCAGGAAGCCCTGTAGCCTTCACCAAATTAACCAACTAGTAATGTACAGATAAAATGTCCACCCACCTACAACTATAGAAAATGGCTGCCATCAAAATTTCTTAAAATGGCCACCTGGGATGGACACATTCAAGATGGCCTCCCCTGACTACCCTAACAAGATGGCTGCCTCCAGAATGCCCCACTAAGATGGCCTCCCCTAGGCAATGCCCTTACAAGATGGCCACCCTGAGACTGCCCCCACACAAATGGTAAGAATAGTGAAATGGCCACCCTCCAAAGTCCCTTGTGGGGGGGGCTTGACCACCCAGTGCAGGGAGGGGGCAGATTCAGAGCTGAAACAATGGAAAATAAGAAATGTGGCCCAGGCAGCCTCACCAAACTGCAGCCACCAAATGTAAATGCGTGATGGGGGGGAGGGCTTTTTTTTTTATGAAGAACTGTGGGGGGAGGGCTACAAGCCACCCCACCACCTCAGGCCTCGGCTGCTGTCCTGCTCCAGCTGCCACCACCGCCAGCTGTCCTGCACCGTCCGACCTTCTGGAGCCGCCCCACCAACTCGGCCATTCAGATGGCCACCTCGCCATCGCAAGAGCCGCTGCCGCCTGCACCGAGCCGCACAACGACAAAACATCTGTTCACCCCACCAAAAGAGCTGCCCCCAACAACGCTGCGCACAAGCAAATGTTGCATCAAGTGCCCTTCGGCCCGCCGCCACCCACAATGGGTGATCGGGCAATTGCAAGGCAGGAGCAGAGCCTAGCCTGCTTAAAATAGCTGGCTCTGCCCCCAACCACACCAGGATGCACAGCATCCTGTTTGTTGCTGTCCTGATTCTTCGGGGTGGCAAAATAGCCCCCGCCCACTATCGGCGTTGCCAGGTGGATGGGAGCTCCGTTTTCATAAAGCCACTGCAAACCACATTCTCTTCCTTGAACTGTGGCTCAGTTTAGAGTAAATAGTTTGCACATTCCATGTTCAGTGCCCTGATTTTCAGACTGAAGGTTATCAGGAGGCTGATATTGGGAAAAACTGTTCTCTCTTGAGATCCTGGAGAGCTACTACCTGTCAGACAAGATTACATTTGACTAGTCATTTTGTGCAGGGTCAGTGTGCCGGAGCACATGTGCACATCAATAAAACACCCTATAAGAATATCTTGACACAATCATATTTAGAATTAGAGTACTTTTTTTGCTCTGGTTCAAGAATGTTCATAGAGAATCCACTCACAAAACTGGTCTTTCAGGTATCTATCCAACTCTGTAAAGCAAAGTGTGTATGATTTTTCTAAGCTTAATTCTTCAGCTGGATAGCACCCACATGAAGCTGGCAAATATTTTGCAATCAAGTCAATCCATTTTTGAGAGACAGAGAGAGAGGTGGGTTTTGGTTGCCCCTCTCTTCCTGCCAATCATATTGCAGTTCTCCCATCTTCTATGTATATGTGCGGTTCATTCAGAGCCCATGCTTGAAAGATAGCACCAACAAGTGAAACCTACTGCTGAATCCACTGAACTCCATTCTATTGATGTTTCCGGGGTTTTTTTTTCTAATGCATGTGATACTTGAATGTCATTTTTCCATTAGAGAATTAAAATAGGAAATAAATATGGTTGAGTTTATAACCTTTTCATAATTGCCTTTAATCTGGACTTTTTTAAAAAAAAGATGCATTTAAAGAGATATTTATGGAATACATCAATTTGTAAGAAAGCATACCATCTCTGGGGAGCACTCCCTAAAACAATGGCATATTCATGCAAGAGCTTACTGCATCCCCTTAGTGACTTGTGGTTCGTCCAAAAGAAATTATGTAGACCACTTGCACCTGCTATAGTAGTCCTGTTGGTGGTCAGGTGGGCCAGCTCTGTACATTTTCAAAACACTTCTTTGCAACATAGTGCTAATTTTTTTTCTAATAGAACAACTCTCCCTATTTCATAACTATGTTCCAAATTGGGAGTTGGTTCCCAGGGAGAAAGGCATTGAGATACTTATCATCATTGTACTTTCATCAGTTAATATGACTTTTAGAAGTGTTAGTTCAAAAATTGGTCCCAATCAAGTTTTGTTCCTCACTACTTCCTAATCACCAACTGCATTTAAGAACAATGTTTTAATTAAAACTTGCCTTTATGAGCCTACTGTTTTCACTTCAGTAACAGCTGGCATTATTTGCCATATTGACAGTAGGAGAGTAAAGTGTTACAAGGGAAAAAATCAATTTGTGCCAGTTGAAAATGTGAAAATAAATATAGTGTTTAAAAATTAAAATATTAAATATTTACTGCCCCTTTTTTGATTGTTAAAAAAGACTGGAATTGGTTTCCTGTTGCTAAGATTGGACATTAGTGCCAGTATTTCTAATTATGTTCCTTTCAGCAAAATAGTAGCTGCCAACAGTATTCTCAAAGTGCAAATTTTTAAGTTTCGATTTATTTTTCACCTACACTTCATATGTTACTCTATAAATGTGCGAAATACTGCCTGAGGAAGATGATTGCTATTTTGTTCTAGAATAAAGGCACCAGCATGGATACAATGTTTAAATATTTATATTATCAGAAGAAAGAAAGGAACTTTGCCTCCACAATCGGAATGAAGAGATGGACACAAATATGGATTTAACAAGGGCCACTTTATTAATTATTTATAATCAAACAACTGGCAATGGACTGCTAAAATGTACTGATGAATATGACAGGTGTCAAACTCCTGACCACTTTCATCTCCTTCTGGACGATGTACCTTCCCTGATCTCGAGCCACCCAATGTGGCTCTTGACCAGCGGCTTGGCATATTTAGGAGAACCCCCTGGCCCACCACCCCAGAAGCCACAAAGGCCTGCTAAGATAGGCCGGGCCAGATTGTTCTAAGGAAGATCACCCCTTCCCCGCCTTGAGCTGCAATGGTCTGAAAGCTGTCATGGAGGACCCTTTAATTCCTTTTTAACAATGCCCAAGTGCTCACTGATTTCAACTTGCTGATCGCGCTACCCCGCCATAGCAAAGGCCAAGCCTCTGCTTAGGCCTTCACCCCCACCAAGCAATCCAGCGCCAACAGCACCCCTCACCTCAAATCTGCTGGAAATATAATGTTGCCTTTGTTAAGGAGGTGCACCCTGTTCCCCTCTATAGGTCCATTAACTTGACCCGTATATCGGGGTGAAACAAGAAGAGGCCCAAGCTGCCTTCCATGGCATTTCTAAGCTGCCAATTGGCATTTCATCTCATCCAGCCCAAGGACCTAGAAACCCCCAGGCTACGCCACAGCTGGCACAGCCCAATTGCTGACAAGACCAGCTGCACCCTGGGCAACTGGCTGCCTTAACACCTAACAGGATCCCCAAAAAGTGTGCTCACCTGGCAAGACAGAATAGCCACTAGACTATCTGCACCCCAGGCCACCTTACTCTTAGCATCGCAAGGTCAGCCTCTGCCTGTAAAACAGGGCCTTTACCCTTCCTGACGATGCAGCATAGCCACCAGACCATGTGGGGGAGTGTCTGTTGTGGGGAGAGGAAGGGAAGGAGATTGTAAGCCACTCTGAGACTCTGAGTGAAGGGCAGGGTATAAATTCAACTTCTCCTGTCCTCCTCCTCCTCACTTAATTTAATTTAATTTTCATTTATTTTATTTTATTAGATTTATACCCCACCCTCCCTGCCAAGGCAGGCTCGGGGCATCTTACATTAAAAGTTAAAAACAGATTAAAAGCAGGTTAAAATTATAAAACATTTATAAGGTGCTATATATAGATTTACATATATGATGATGAAGCATAGCTTTTAATAACAGCTATAGCAGGTATCCAATCAGCAGTGGTTGTAAGACTACTGACCAGGCCCCATAGTATATTGAATACAGGCATGGCACACATGGCCAGGGGTCTTTTGGGGGGGGAGCGCACCGGAGCGCAGCTCCGGGAGCTCAGGAGCCAAGCCCTGCCCCCAGCCGGCGTCCCGGAGAGTCTTTCAGGCAGCCGAATGTCAATTTCAGCTCCATTATATCCTATGGGCCATTGAAGTCAATGGTGAAAACATAGCGTATATTCTAGGGGCTGGAGGAGAGGGGTTTGAGGGAGAGGCTCGAAACTCACAGGATAGCTGATGGAGCCTCTCCCCAAGATACCCACCAAGTTTCAAGAACATTGGACCAGGGGGTCCAATTCTATGGGCCCCTAAACAGGTTGCCCCTATTCCCTCCATTGTTCTCTATGGTGGGAAAAAAAATAACTTTTTTCCCACCATAGAGAACAATGGAGGAAATGGGGCAACCTGTTTGGGGGTCCATAGAATTGGACCCCCTGGTCCAATGTTCTTGAAACTTGGTGGGTATCTTGGGGAGAGGCTCCATCAGCTATCCTGTGATCTTGGAGCCTCTACCTCAAACCCCTCCCCTCCAGCCCCCAGAATATACCCTATGTTTTCACCATTGACTTCAATGGCCCATAGGGTATAATGGGGCTGAATTGCCACTGAATTTCTTTCATTCCCTCCTTTCCTTCTTTCTTTTTCCTCTTTCCCTCATTCTTCTCTTATCTCCTTCCTTCCTTCCTTCCTTCCTTCCTTCCTTCCTTCCTTCCTTCCTTCCTTCCTTCCTTCCTTCCTTCCTTCCTTCCTTCCTTCCTTCCTTCCTTCCTTCCTTCCTTCCTTTCTTTCTTTCTTTCTTTCTTTCTTTCTTTCTTTCTTTCTTTCTTTCTTTCTTTCTTTCTTTCTTTCTTTCTTTCTTTCTTTCTCTTTCCCACCTTCTTCTCTTCTCTTTTTCCTCCTTTCCCTGTTTCCCTCCTTCTTCCCTCTCTTTCTTTCTCTCTTTCCTTCCTTCTTTCCTTCTCTCTACTCTCTCTCTTTCCTTCCCTCTTTCCTCCTTCTGTGGCCCAACTCTCATGAGAAGGAGTTTAAACTTTAAACCCCTTCTCTCTTAGCTCCCCCACCCAGACCAGCTGGGGAAGGGAAGGGGAGGCTTTTGAAGATGCTTCCCCCCCTTTTGCTTCCCCTTCTGACATCACTTCCGGTGATGTCAGGGGGCGTGGCATATGCTAATAGCCGAATAGCTCATTACCATACCATATGCTAATGAGCTCCTGCAGCTGTTCTTCTACGAAAAGACCCCTGCACATGGCCATGATGGATTCCAGGGTAAGGCTCTTGAGTCTATATTAAATTATTAAATGTGGCTCCTCAGTCAAATGCCTGGTGGAAGAGCTCCATCTTGCAGGTCCTGCAGAATTGTAATAGATTCCACAGGGATATCCTCAGGGAGCTCATTCCACCAGCACAGAGCCAACACCAAAAAAGCCATAGTCCTAGTCATAGCCAGCCTGGCATCTTTAGGGCTGGGGAGAACCAGGAGATTTTGTGACCCTGAATGCAGTACTGTCTGGGGAACATGTGGGGAAAGGCAGTCCCTCGGGTATGCTGTTCCTTGACCATAAAGGGCTTTATTATTATTTAGATTTATACCCCGCCCTCCCCACGAACGGGCTCAGGGCTGCTCACAATTACCGGCACCATGTGCCGAATCAACACAGAACATTTTAAAAACAGGATAAAACAGGATAAAACAATCATACATCAAACAATTAAAGTGCACCCAATGATAGTTAATATTCAGTCAGTTTGAGGTGGTATGCAATAAAATATAGTACTAAAGTCCCAATTCAGCAGTATTTATAGGTAAGAACCAGCACCTTGAAATGAATTCGGTATGCTAAAGGCAGCCAGTGCAGTGCTTTCAGCACAGGATGCAGAAAGGGCCCGGGTAGGCCCGCCATTTGCGGGGACGGGCTGGGACAGAGAGGACGGCTGGCCAGAAGGGGGGGGCTGGTGCGCAGCGGGAAAATACGCACCTCCCCCCCTCTTCAGCCAATGGAGGGCAGTGGGGGCGGTCGGGGAGGGGGAGGCATAAAAGGCCGAAGGGAGGTTGCTCCCCCTCCCCACTCGACCACAAGGCAAGCCCGGTTTGCAGGTAAGGCCAGGGCACACACACACCCAGCCTCGCGGGCAGCCGGGCCTATGGGTTTGGGCCGGTCCACAGCGCCTCCACGTTGGACCTCCAGCCCTTCCCGGGCGGCCGGGGGGGGTGGGGGGGGAAACACGACTGGCCTTACGCCCTCCCGGGGGGGAGGGGGGAAGCGTGGTTCATTTCCCCCTGCCAGCCCACCCGCTCCGTGGGCTTCCCAGGTCCCCGGCCGCCCGCCTCCTCCGAGGCTTCGCGGGGGGGGCCTTAGGCCTTCCCAGGGGGGATGGGGGGAGGCGCGGCTCACCTCTCTCCGGCTGCCCGCCCGCCCCTGCGAGGGCGCTCCGGGGTGGGGCTCTGCCTCTTCCCGGCTGCTCGCCGGGCGGCCAAGCCCAGTGCTCGGCGGAAGGGCCCTGGGGGAACCCGGACCCAGGCCTGTCGGGGTGGGGGTGGGGGGGAAGCGGCCCCCTCCTCCGCTGCCCGCCTGCTCCGAGGGCTTCGCAGGGGGCCTTTAGGCCTTCCCGGGGGGGGAGGGGGGGAAGCGCGGCTCACTTCCCCCCATCCGTCCGCCGGCTCCCAGGGCTTCCCAGGTCCCCAGCCGCCCGCGTGTGCCGAGGCTTCGCGGGGGGGGCCTTTAGGCCTTCCCGGGGGGTGGGAGGCGCGGCTCACCTATCCTCAGCTGCCCGCCCGCCCCGGCGAGGGCTTCGGGGTGGGGCTCTGTCTCTCCCCAGCCGCCCGCCGGGCGGCCAGGCCCAGCGCTCGGCGGACGGGCCCCAGGGGAACCCAGAAGTTCCGCGGTGCCTTCGCGCTGGGACCCGGGCCTGTCGGGGGGGTGGGGGGGATGCAGCCCACCCCCCCGCTGCCCGCCAGCCCCAGCGAGGGCCTCGCACGGCGGAGCGCGCCTGCCCCGCGGGGGTTCACGGCGGGTCCGCGGCGCCCTGCTGGACCTCAGGCCGGCGTGGGGGAGGGAGGGGCAAGGCATGGCCTACCTCTTCCCAGCCGCCTGCCGTCTAGTCAGCATCAAATAATAATAATAATAATAATAATGATAATAAGTACTATGAAATCTAATGAACTTTTACAGAAGTGTATAAGGCAGATTTGCATGTGCATTGATAATAACCAGGGGAAGGGGAGAGCAATTGTCTATGCAATTGTATGGTTAAATCAGGCTTGTTTTATGTGATATTTATCAGTGCACATCATGGGCTATCTTTCATTCGTGAAACACTACACATGGAACGCGGTCAGATGAGCTGGTTGATCTAATGTCATTGCCGTTCCCTTCACCCATACCCTGTTCCCCAGTTGTCAGCCTCCAGTTCTCATTCATCCTGAAATTGGTGTTTTTTGTTGTTGTTTTTTGGCGATACCAAGCAAAGTCCGAGGTTTTCCAAATGTCTGAATTCTCCATTGCGGCCTCAAGCCAGAAGGGAAGTCTGAACTTTCCCCTCCAATTTTGCTCCCGCCTCTAAAATAATAATAATCATAATAATAATACTAATATTAAAAATTTGCACTTGGCAGGGACCAGAGACCAGACCAGAAACGGGTCTATCAGTGAGAACCAGCGTAGTGTTCTGGTTAAGTGGGCGGGTTCTTCACTGGGAGGAACGGGCTCAATTCCCACTCCTCCACTTGCACATGTTGATGTGACTGCCTATTCAGTGGCAGGCAACAGGTGATTGGGGATCTTAACGTGTCGTCTTTTGCTATCCTGAGCAGGTATGAAGCCCCCATCCCGCAGCACCCGGCGCACAGGCATGGTTGCCGGGGCGACACCCCAGTCAGCACCAAAAGGGCGAGTACGGCCCGCCGCAGTCAATAAACCAGCAGGAGTGGCGGCAAAGAGGAAGGCGGTGCCGGGCGGCACAGAGGGGTCGGACGGTATTGCAGAGCTGGCCGACACCATGCGGGGCCTTCAGCAGGCCTTCAATCAACTCTCGGAGAAAGTGGCCAAGATGAGCCGAGATCCAGTGGCCAAAAGAACCCGGAAGGCCGAGTCTGAGGGAGGCTCAGCCCAGCAGCGTGGGGGGGGCTCCTCTAGCTCGGCTACTCGTCGGGCTTCACGGCCTGCAGCGCGCTCCACTGATGGGGGACGGGAGAGGGGTAGCTCGGGCTCCTCCGCGCGCTCCCATGACGAGGCCGAGGGTGAGGCCTCCTCAGGTGAGGGTCCGGATGCTGGGCAAAGGGGGCAGCCTCCGAGCGATTACTGGGCAGCAGCGGCCCACGAGCCAGGGCTGCCTGCCTGGGCCATACACCGCAGGGCGCTGGCCACGCAGGCCGGGAGGGATCCTGGGGCGGTCTGGGATAATGTCGATGTCTCTGATCCTTCCACCATCCTCTCGACGTACTTGAACGGAGAGGAGCCGCCAGGGCTCCATTTATCTGATGAGGTGAGGGATAGCATTCTGGACGGATATTACGTCAACGTCTTCACTTTGCTTCAAAAACGGGGGGCCGAGGCACGCACGGTGCACTCGGACAGGAAAGAGAAGAAGGTGAAGAACGAGGAAGCAGAGCGTACCTTCCTCAATTGGGTTTCTGGCTACTTGGTGTATGCCGGGGTAGTCGCTACCGCATACCCCGAGAGGGGCTGGCACCTGCTCAACCACATGAGCAACGTGGTCGAGGCCAGGGTTTTGGCCGGTGAGGGGCCGGCTATCGATTACGATGAGACCTGCCGTAAGCTGGCGTCACGCAATGACAGGGCTCGGTGGGATCTGCTACAGGATAAGGTGTGGCTCAGGGAGGTTGGCCCATGCATTAAAGGAAAAGGGGACGCGAAGAATGATCGCTGGGCTGCAGTGGGGGCGGTCGGGGAGGGGGAGGCATAAAAGGCCGAAGGGAGGTTGCTCCCCCTCCCCACTCGACCACAAGGCAAGCCCGGTTTGCCCACCCATCCCTCCCTGAGTATGAGGGTGCTGGGGTTGGGATTTGGAATTTGAGTGAATGAAAGGGGGGTTTATTGGGTCTTTGTAGGTCATGATATTGTTAGTGTTTCCTTACCGTTTTTCATTGCACGATTTGTCACAACTTTCAGCGGTAACAGCATGGGGCCGGATCTGTTTGGCGGAATTCGGCCTGCGTGCCAATTCCGAAGTGGGGGGACCCCTTTAAGGGTCTTGGCGTGAGGGCTAAATGGAGCTGGCTAGCTCAAGGAATAACAGTGCTTGCCCTCACAGCCAGAGGGCAGGGGAGCTCACAAAGGGGCAAGCGTCCGCGTGAACTCCGATAACCTGCCCTCCCGCCTTCTCTACCCATGCCGGCTGGCTGGGGAATGGTTAACTCGGCTGACACACGGGCCAGCCGATAGGTATGATCCGGTGGACCCATGCTGTGCCAATGCTCTACAGCTGTAACCAATAAAAGTTGTGGCCAAATTTTATCCACCTTATTTTCCAAAGAAACCGGTCGTGTGAGTTCATTTCAAGGGGGCGGGGGCGGGCAGGTGCACACGGCGAGACGACCTCGGTGTCCCAAGTAAGACATGGAACCGCAAGGATTTGTTCTCGCAAGGAGAGACCCAACAACAGCCTGGCTGCCACATTCTGCACCAGCTGCAGCTTCCAGATTTGGGACAAGGGCAGCCCCATGTAGAGAGCACTGCAGTAGTCTAATCTCGAGGTGACCATTGCGTGGATCAGTGTTACCAAGTCACTGCATTCAAGGAAGGGAACCAACTGCGTAATCAGCTGAAGATGGTATTATTGAGTGTTTCAAATGTGGTTACTCAATTAAGCCTTGTGCCTTCCTTGCCTCAGGGGGGTGGGGGTGGCAAGGCAAAACAATCCCTAGTATTAATGTCATGAATTCCACTTCTGAGTGGCTTAATTTTGACTAATACATGCCTAATTCATGAACATGATGCATTGCAAAATGAAAGTGGTTGACAAGACTAATTGATAATGAGTTGAGATTTATCAAGAATACTCAATCAAACCTGGCCCAACATTTTACTGCATTTATGAATTTTTATTCATAAATGGAATTTACAGAGGCTTTAAAAGAAGCAAAATAATTAACTAGGACAATAAACTTTTACTAGCTTGTTTCCATGTTCTTATGTCTAAACACTGTGCTGCTGTACAACCTACATTTCACTATGAGTTATATTGTTGCGATGATAAGTAGGAATTCTGTGGAAGTTTTAATTATGATGTATTTTGATTAAGAGATTCAGGCCACTATTGCTTTTATGGATCTGTTGTGAACATTGCACACCAAGCAGTAACATCTGGAATTTTTAAAATTCCTTTAAATGTGTATGATTAATAACAACTTTATTGTGATTTGCAGTTTAATAAAACACTGATACTGCATAGTAGTAAGAGAAACTCTGTTTAATTTTATTGACTTATGCCTCACCTGATTTTTTAAATGACTGATATCTTCAGGTGTTGCTTTCTTGAGTTCAATTATTAAAAGCTTCTGCATGATGATAGCTGCTGGTGGCAAACTCAGCATGGGGCTTGTGGAAGCCAAAAAGAAGACCCCCCCCCAATTAGAATTTTTGCTTTGAAAAATGGAACCAAGGATCATTGTGAGATATAATGGCCATACTAATTAGCAAGTACAGGGCACCTGCATATTTATTGCATTAACAGGCACAGATGTACGTGTAGAAAATTATTCTTTCAGACGGTGTGTTTATTAAGACAGTGCTCTGCCTCATGCCCCCTGCTGTCTCACTGGTTCATTGTAGGCCACTAACATATTTCCAGGTCACCACAATTAAAATTTACCATTCATGCGTATATAATATGTATTAATTCGCAACAGGCCAGGAAGATGGAAGAGGGCCAGAACAGTGTATTCAAGGACTTGGGACTTTAATGAGCACATCAAAATAAAAAACAAAACAAAAATAAAACACCATTCACGGTTGATGTACAGATAACTACAAATAGGCAAATGAAAGAATGAAATTGCTTAATTAACTTCTGTGTTGTATGGCAGCCTGGTTTAGAATGTTCAGAACTTTGAGACAGGGAGTGGGAGTCTTGAGAGATGAGACTGACAACAAATCTTATTCTTTTCCACATCACTGTCAGACAGGCCTTGTATCAGAAAAGAATTTTGCTCTGTGTGGGTGGGAGAGGATTTAATGCTTGGTTGTAGTTGCAGTGCATTTGTGTGTGTGTGGTATGTGTGTGTTAATAATTGTTGCAAACAACCCTATGAGTCTTTAAAATTGAGAATGTGGACTATAAATAATTTCCACCAAAGTGAAGATCCCACTGAGGGTTTATGGAGGGATAGAGGATGAGGTGTTGGAAGGAATAACACAAACACAGCCATCTTCTGGTAAAAACACATCCACAGCTTGGCCACAGATAAAAAGGAGCAGCATGGCACAGCATGGGGACAGACTGACGTATTGGGTGACCCAACTGCTGACCCAATTAAACACTTTGTCAGCCAGCCTGCTGGGGGCAACTGTGGAGAGGCAAGATAACAGGACACTTGTAGGTGCTGGTCTCTACCCAGGCCCCTTGCCACCTGGTGGTGTAAGCCACCCAGTGGCCCCCGCCTGGGCATGTGGCTGAGTGGCTCCAGACCCCAAGGCCCCTTATGAGAACTCCCAAAATGGAGGAAGTAGGCAAGCAGGCACAGCCTCCTCCCCAAATGGATCTGTCCCAGTGCCCAAACCACTAAGCTGTGACAGTAAAGAAAATGTACTAAAGTAACACCTGAAGAGAGAGAGAGAGAAGAGATTGGATTTATACCTCGCCTTTCACTGTCCAAAGGCGTCTCAGAACGGCTTACAAACTCCTTTCCCTTCCCCTCCCCACAACAGACACCCTGTGAGGTAGGTGGGGCTGAGAGAACTCTAACACAAACTGTCCTTGAGAGAACAGCTGTGCCAGAGCTTGTGACTGACCCAAGGTCACATCAGCAGGTGTAAGTGGAGGAGTGGGGAATCAAACCTGGTTCTCCCAGATAAGAGTCCACGCACTTAACCACTACACCAAACTGGCTCTCAACATAATAACCAAACATGCATCATAATAACTAAACTACGAGTGTGGGTGGGTAGGCAAGCCAGCAGACAGAGAAGAATGAGGCCAAGGAACATGTGTGGGCTTGCTTAAGTAGCTCCTGGGCTCCTGCTGCCACCCTTGATGTGTCACTCTTTGGGGGGGACTGGCTCACCTTTCCTGCGAAGCCCGAGGGTGAAATGTGGCCAATCAAGTCTCCTTCTAGCCTTGCTCACCTCCTGAACTGCAAACAATGGCAGAGGTGAGTCTTTTGTCATTCTTTATCCACAAAGATATATTTATTTAAGGTTAGGATAAGAGAAAGTGATTGGCTCAAGTTTTCCCAGCAAGTTTCATGGCCAAGCAGAGATGTAAACATGCTATACAGCACTGGGTATTGATAGATGTCTGTTCCATGACTATATCGAATCCTTAGTTGCTGTAGATTTTCTGGGTTGTGTGACCTATAGCAACTAACCTACAGCAACTAATGAAAGCCTTCAACAACATATTAATATCTAATCCCTTTTGAAGCTATCTATGCTTGTGGCTATCATCACATATTACGACTAGGGACCCCTGAAAATGTCCCATTCGGGCCCCTTTCAGGCTTCTGAGGGCCGATTCAGATTCTCCAATCTGATCGGCCCCATTATATCCTATGGGCCATTGAAGTAAATGGTAAAATGTAAGGTATATTCTGGGGGCTGGAGGGGAGGGGGTTTGAGGGAGAGGCTCCAAACTCACAGGGTAGCTGATGGAGCCTCTCCCCAAGATACCTACCAAGTATCAAGAACGTTGGACCAGGGGGTCCAGTTCTATGGGCCTCAAACAGGTTGCCCCCATCTCCTCCATTGTTCTCTATAGTGAGAAAAAAAGTTACTTTTTCTCACGGTGCTGTTAGTGGCTCTGGGGGGGAGGTGATTTGAGGGAGAGGCTCCAAATTTTCAGGGTTGCTTCAGGATTCTATCCCCACATACACTCCCATGTCTCAAAGAAATTGGACCAATGGGCCCAAGTCTATGGGCACCCAAACAGGTTACCCCCATTACCTCCATTGTTTCCAATGGGGAAACCCAGCCAGCAGCACTTAAGGCAGGCAAGCAGGCAGCACCAGCAGTCAGACTCTCCCAAAGAATCTCAGGGAAAGTGAACTGTCTTGGGAGGTGCTTGTTTGCCATGAGAACAAGCGGCACTCTCCAGAACAAGTGGCACTGTGGCAGTGCAAGCATGCCACAGTGCCACACAGAAACCCTAAAAGATCAACAGGAACATTTATACATGTGGAAATTGATGGTGCAACTTCATTGGACCACTCACACCACACACACCTCAAAAAGAATATTTATAGCACTGGAAAAAATGCAGAAAAATGCAGAAAAAAATGTACTGATACTTACTGATTCTCATTAATATAATATTCTTAATGATTTTCAGTATTGTGTTCAGAATCATTACTGGATCCCACTGCTAACTTTGCTTCCCAGATAATAGGAATGAAATTCTCAGGGACTGTATCACTCAGCCAATAGATCCCCCTCCCCAAACTTCTAGTCAGGTAGGAGAAAGCCCTCTTTTTCTAGAGGCAATCAATATTTTCATTAATCCAGATATAATACAAGCCAGTACAGTGCACTGCAATTGAAAGCTCTCTAATATGCTGCATAACATGATGTTATTTCAACAAACTTCAAAGAAAAGTTAAATTTTTAGAGCAACAGAAACATGTAAAAGAACCAGCTCCTGCTGCGTCAGTTTAGGGTTTTTTACAATGCAAACAACAAAGAGACTTTTTAAAAAATGCTAAAATATAAAATGGTTGTTTTTCCGTGAGCTGACATGTCAACCTTCAACTCGGCTTCAACTTTTAAAAAAGTTGTTGAATGACAACCCCTTGGAGAGAGTAATTTCGTATGGTGGTGGTAAAATGCTATTCATGAGATTGCTTCTATAAGAGAAAGGCAATCTAATTTGGAAAACCTGACAGGCTGTTTCTAAGTATTTTTTAATGCTTTCTTTTGACATATACCTTCTTGAGCTGAGAAAGACATGAAATGATTAATGAATAGGCATACGTCTTATTTTTTTAACAAGTGCCAGGTGTCTGTCAGTTAACATTTGTCAGATCTCTATCATTACCTGTGAACAAATGGTCTTAGTTAAGCAAAACAGAAGGCCTGAGAACTAGGAAAAGGTGAATTAATACTTGGATATTGTCAGCTTCATTTCTTTCTGTTAGAACAAAATGTCTGGATTATTTAACATCAGGAAGCTTCTGTTATGCCACATAGCTCTCCTTAAGCTAACCATGTACACCTTTTTAGAAGCCTCTTGTGGCAAAAAAAAAAAAAAAGTAGAACACTGGATAATATGATTAATTATACATTGATTATATCCTTAAGTTATAAAGATTGGGCAGGGTAGAGTTGTTATAAATCCCCTAATGCTGACAGAACACAATGCTGTACTGGTAGGAAATAAAATTATGCTAGAGTACTGATGCTCTTGCATCAGCCAGTGATCAGTACAGCCAAAACCACATTCTCAGTAGTAATCAAAGAGCACAGCTTCCATTGTGATTTGCTGCAGGGTCCTGTGTCTTGATTTTATAGTCAGTTGTTTGTTAAAGAGTAGCAGTTTGCCCCCAAAGCCTGCAATGAAGACACCAGACCTAATGGATGGGTTAAATTAATGTTTATTAATTACAATATGAACTGTGGATTAAACACATGTCCCCTCCCCACATTGTGGGGGACAACTTAACAGGCTACCCATTGGCTTTGCCAGTGTAAAGTACTGGGTTCGACGCATGGAGGACTCGGACTATGACATGCGGTCTGACATGTTTTGTTTTTTTTTTTGTAGTAAAACTCTCCTAAAGAGGAGAGAATTTTATTCTTTTTATATAAGAAAAGGGTAGGGTAGACAGATGGAGAAAGAAAAAGATGGAGTGAAGTTATTTTCTGTTAAAAAGGGTTAGTTTTAGTTAGTAATCAATACCATTTTAGGCATCCTTCATGGTTAGAAGATCTTCTTTTAAACTTTGCAAAGTCCAAAATCACTCTGTTAATACAGTTAGTAAAGTCCATCGGGGTTAGTAATTAGACAGCTCCTTCCAGATGCAACACGAACAGTCCTCAAGGTGTCTTCTTTTTAAATCTCTTCCAGTTATGGATTGAGTCCTTTTTAACATGGATGTCTTCCGTTCCATCGCCTCCTTCCCCTGGGCTGCTGCCTTCCACACCGCTTGTCTCAATTTTGAGTGCTGCGTCTTCCCAGCTGGCGTGTCTCTTCAGAAGTTTTTGCATTTTGAGGATATATTCTATCTTCTTTCTTTTCTCTTTTTCCTTATACTTCTGACCTTCAAATTTCCAGGGCGCCATAGTAACTTCACATGAAATTGGATCTCTGATATATTGCCTGTTATGCTCAGCCTCCCCTTCTACTGGCAGAGTATTTCCTTTTATAAAAGTGGAAAAGGCTTTGGGAGCCATGTCCACCTCTTCTTTTAATTCTTTCGCTTCACTGCCAGTTAGGGGTGCCAAAACACTCGTCGAGGTAAATCCGAGATCTTCTTTCTCTTCCTCTTTCACGCCCTGAAGGCTTAAAATCAAATTCGCTTTCTGTTCAATTTCTGCCATCTTCCTTGATGTTTTCGATATTTGTTCCTGTCGACTGATGAAGACACTTTCCACTTTAAGCAAAGTTTCGTTGATTTTCTGCATTTGCTCCAGCAGAGGGCGCAGTATCTCATTTTCTTGTTGATTGACAGCAAGCTCTGGGGGGGGGGCTACCCGGACCGGAAGTCCCTCCTCTCTTCTCTTCTGGTTTCTGCAGGACTTTGCCCGTTGTCGACATTTTGTTTTATTGTTTACTTTTACAAAGTTCGTGCCGCATCCCCCAGGAAGCTAAAAGGATCGTAATCTTCCGTACAACCCCAACGGTACTTTCACCAACACTGTTTTTTCTTTCTGCCCCCCTTCGCGCTCCCTTTTTAATTCTTGCTTCTCAAATGGGGTAGGAACTCCTCCCTCCTCCCCTTACGGTTAAACGCTTGCGGGGGGGCCTCAAATTTACGCTTCAAAATAGATCTTCAACTCACGATTGGATGCCACTTCTTCTTTTTATGTTAAATCATAGCACTGTCTTCACTCCTGGAAGTCGGTGGCGCTGCTAAGTCCCATTACAGGCATGACGCAGCGGGGCCGATTGGGGCGGGGAGAAAGCCTCAATTTCCCGGCTGTCTGCCGGCAAAGAAGCTACTCCCCAAAGCGCCCCCCGGTTCGGAGCCTTTACCTAAGGCTCACTAGGGTCTTTCGCACATGCGAAGACCCCCCCTGACTGCGTGTGGGCAAACCACCTCCGGGAGCGACCCGAGAGGCGGCTGCCATTCGCAACGTTGCGAAAGGGGTTTCGGTTTCGGTCTGACATGTTTATTGGTACTTCACACAACAAGCATGTAAAACGGCCCTGCAAGGCTGCCTATATACGCCCGCACCCAATACCCCTACAGTCCCGTAGGAGGGTTTGAATTTCCCACCCCAGTTCTATTGGTTAGTACTGGGTGGACAGGGAGCCTACCGTTTTATTATTCTCAGGAGCCAAGCTCTGACCTGAGACTGTGGGCCCCTGGTGGTGATCCACATACATAACACCCCTCCCCCCATAGTTCTGACTCTACCTATGGCACATAGTCCTTTAAATAAGTGGGGGGTCTGTGCTTTCTCAGGGAAAGCCAGGGGGCTGGTTCGGGGGCAGTTATCACTGCCTCCGGTTGCCTAACCAGGACTGGAGCCAGGGGTGGCTGTAGCAGCAGTGGAGGTACCTCTGGCTCGGGTGGTGCTGGCAGCAGTATGGTCAGGGGGGCCTCTTCTGTGCTCAGGGGGTCGGGTCGTGCTCTGGCTTCTGGGGTGTGGGTCTCTTGCTCCACGGCTGGCAGGAGTAGCACTCCCACCTCTGGAAGTTGCCACCACCGGAGTTGATCTATGTGTTTCCTAAGGAGCCAGCTGTCCTCCATTGAGACCTCGTAGGACACCGGTCCCTTGACTCTGACAATCCAGTCAATGATCCACAGGAGACCCATCCTGAAGTTTCTGATGAATATGGGGTCTCCGGGGAAGAACCCATGTGGCATATTGCACTGCTCCAGCAGTCTCTTGGAGTCTGGCGCTCGGTCCGGATGTAGCCTGTCCAGCAGTGTTGTGGGGCACCATCCCATCTGGAGTTCCACAGGGCTGTACCTGGAAATCAAATTGGGCGTTGCCCTCTGGGACAGCAGGAAGCAGGCCAGCTGAAACTCCCAGTTGCTGTCTGTGATCCGGCTTAGGGCCTCCTTGGTTGAGTGCACCATCGTCTCTGCTTGTCCGTTCTTTGCGGGGTGGAAGGGAGCTGATTGGATGTGGTGGATCAGGTTTATCTGAAGGAATTCCCAGAACTCTGCTGATGTAAAGGCAGTCCCGTTGTCCAAAACAATTGAGTCTGGTAGCCCATGGACCATGAAGATCAGGCGGAGGGCTCTGATGACAGCCTTTGTGGAGGTGGTGGACACCGGGTTGATCTCTAGCCACTTCGAGTAAGTCACTAGAAATAGCAGCCCCTGGAATTGTCTGGCAAAGTCCACATGCAGCCGGGACCATGGTTTGCGTGTCGACTCCCAAGGCTGGTTGGGGGCACTGGGCAGGTTGGGCCGTACTTCCTGGTAGTTCCAACACTTCTTTCTGCATTGATTCCCAGCCACCACATGTAACTTCGGGCAAGGGCCTTCATCCTCACAATGCCTGGGTGTGCCTCATGCAGTGCTGTGAGGACCCGGTGCCTTAGTGCGCTGGGGACTACAACCCTGTCTCCCCACAGAAAACATCCCTTTAGGGCTGACAGTTTGTTCTTCTAGGTGAGGAATGGCATGAATTCCTGCCCTGGGGAAGCCAAGGGCCATTCCCTCACCACCCAACCCAAGACCCAGGAGAGGGCAGGGTCATGGGTCGAGTGGGCCACAACATCAGCAGTTTGCAGGGGAGCATCTGGAAGATCCTCCAGCATGAGGACCGCAGGGGCTGGAGCAGGATCAGCATCAGAGGAAGGGAATGGCATGCAGCTCAAGGAGTCTGCGTGTCCCATAGCCCTGCCGGGTGGTGTTCCAGGTGGTAATTGTAGCCCGCCAGGAATAGAGGCCATCAGAGGACACAGGGTGACAGCAATTGGGGTGTCTATTTATCTGTTGTGAAAAGGCCCAGCAGCAGTTTATGGTCAGTGATGATGGTGAAGGGGCGACCATAAACGAAGTTATGAAATTCCTTGACCCCGGTGATGATCGCTAATCTCTCCCGGTCAATCTGCGCATAGTTGTGCATGGCAGCTGAATAATAGGCCATGGGAACTTCCTGGAATAATAGGCCATGGGAGCTTCACAGCCATCTGGAGGGACATGACCCAGGACTGCCTCGACATCATAGGGGGAGGCATCACATGTGAGGATCACCGGCAGGGACTCTTCAAAGTGTGCCAGGACCTCATTCAAAATTAAAAGTGCCTTGACCCCCCCAGAATGCCGTTGCCCCCCTTGGACCCCAGGACCATGGCACTGACTTATCCAGGAGGCCGTGCAGGGGCTCTGCAATGGTGGCTTTGTGAAGCAGAAAGGCATGGTAAAAGTTTATTAAAACTAAAAATGCTTTAAGCTCTGCCTTGCACATGGGCGCTGGGGCTTCCATGATGGCCTTGACCTTGTCTTTGGTTGGATGAAGGCTGGACGCATCCACTCGGAACCCAAGAAAGTCCACCTCCAGAACCACAAGGAGGCATTTCTCCCATTTCACCTTGGGGCCAGCAGAGTTGAATCGCTGCAGGATGGCATGGAGGCAGGAGGCGAAGTTGTCAGGGGTGGCCATGGTGATGAGGACGTCATCAAAGAATGGCGTAACTCCAAGGATCCCTTTAAACAAGGAGTCCATTAGTTGCTGAAAGATCCCTGGGGCAAAGCTCACCCCGAACTGTAGGCGCTTCACCCTGAAAGCCCCACGGTGCATCACAATCATTTGGGCCATGGCTGTAGCCTCATCTACTGGCGGCTGCTGATAAGCCTGTGCCAGATCGAGCTTCCCAAAAATCTTAGCCCCTGCCAGGGAAGAAAGTGTTGTGATTCACTGGTTTAGGTAAGGCTGGCCTAGATGAGTTTGATCTAGTGTCAAAGGGAATGACAGCTAGTGTCAGCATGTGACTGCAAAGAGGCTGGCTATAACCGGTCTGGGGCAGTCCAGCCTGACACTGAGTATTGCATCTGGATTGCATCAGCTGTGTGCTGATTGGCCAGAGGCTGTATAAATGTACAGAGTGTACAGTGGTTTTATGTTCTTCACTTGGATTGATTGCAGTGGAGCACTTTGACACTGAGAACTGTATATAGGTGGTGGCAGAGTGTAAATAAAATTCACTTTGTATTTGCACCTAAGTTCTGGACTCCAGTCTTCTTTGGGTACTCTAACTCCCTTTGGGCACTAACGTGCCAGCCAGTGTTGTGTGTGCCATGACAGGGTTATGGGCCCAGGCTGCAGCTAGCAGTAAAGTGGAGTTTGGAAGTGAGTACCAGTGGAGTTGAATTGTGTCAGCTAACAGAGGCTTTCGTGTGCTGAACTGAAAGCAGTGTTCCAGCAGAGCTGTGGAGAAGCTGTTGCAGACGGAGTGCTCGGAGGTACTGAAAGTGCTGGAGGAGTCTGAGGCCGGCAGCGGTGAGGGGGAGTTGTGTGCTTAAACAGATGTCCAGCTGCAGAGGCAGACAGCCAGCTACTAGTGGCAGAGACCAGCATGGCACAGGTACCGACATCTCAGCTTGTGGAGAAGCTTACTGCAACCAACTACAATAACTGGGCTTTAAAAATGAAGTACTTTCTGGTTAAAGAGAGTCTTTGGGCTTGTGTGTCTGATTCTCCTGAAGAGCCGACACCTCTGGAAGACAGGAATGATGAAAGAGCTCTAGCCCTCATCATGCTGAGCATGAGTGATGACAATTTAATTTATGTTGCTGATAAGGAGAGCAATAAGGATGCCTGGGAGGCTCTCAAGGCAGTTTATTGGCAAGCAGATATGGGCTCCGTTATCTCTCTCACTAGGCACCTGTTCAGGACGGTGCAGCTGCCTAATGAGCCCATTAAGGAACATTTGGCCAATTTAATGGATTATTTCCGGCAACTACAGGAACGAGGTAAAACTTTTACTGATCTGGATAAGGTGTATGTGATATTAAGTTCCTTATCAGAAGATTATCAAACACTGATTATAATGTTCGATGCTATGGATGCTGCCCATCTAACTGTGGAGTATGTGAATGGCAAGATTCTTCAGGAGTCTATGCGCAGGGCTGATTTCAAAAGGCACACAAGTTTTTCTAGGAACTGTGCCAACCATTCTGGGCAGAAAGCCAAGGAGGTAACCAAGGAGACGCAGGAGATTGCCAGCAGCTGTGTAACTACGTTATCGAGCAACCGGAAGAGCAGCAAGAAGGACAACAAATGGAGAAAAAGTCATCGGTGTTTTGGATGTGGGTCTTTTGACCATTTGTTACAGTTTTGTCCAGAGAAACATAAGAAAAAAGAGCAACAGCCTGGAAATCGTCACCAGGCTTCTGTGGTGCTGCAGGAAGAGGCAGAAACCACTGAATGGCTAGTGGATTCAGGAGCAACTTTAACTTATTGCAAAAAGGAAAGTATGCTGTTAAATAAATGAAAACCTTCTGTTCTCTGTATGTTTGGCAGATGGGACACTGTCCGAAGTAACTGCTGAGGGAGATGTATATTTCTCTAGCTTGGGCTGTATGTTGAATGGGGTTCTCTGTGTCCCTGCTCTTAAGCAGGCTGAAACACAATGTGTATATGCTGCATGGTGGTACTGAAAATGCACAGGTGGTTAGCAATGTTAAACCCCACAACAATTGTCAACATGTTCTACATAGAAGGCTCACACATGTCTCTTATAAAACAATCCAGAAAACATTGGAAATAATAGGAAAAGAGGATGTAAACAATTGCAAAATGTACTTAGATTGTGAAATATGCAAAATGAGTAAATCAAAGGCATGCCCTGTTGCAAAACAGAGTTTGAGACAATCTGAAAGACCTTTAGATCTGGTTCATATGGATGTGGTGGGGCGTTATCCAAACAGTCATTCCGGTAACTGGTTTGCGCTAATTATTACTGATGACCACTCACATTTTTCTTGGCTTTATGTAATGAAGCACAAGTCGGATGTATTCCTCACTGTTAAGTATTGGCACAAGAAAATAACAAATAAAATTGGAAATGTTGTTGCCATACAGTCTGATATGGGGGGGGGGATTTACATCAAATGCTTTCAAGGTTTGGATGCAACAGAAAGGAATCAAATACAGGGTCTCAAATCCTTGCACCCCCACTGAAAATGGTCTTGCAGAAAGGAAAGGGGGAGTGTTGCAAACCATGATGTTTTCCATGTTAAAAGATGCAAATCTTGGTATTGCTTACTGGGCTGAAGCTATTAAGAATGCATGTTATCTGAGTAATCGCATTTATTCTCATTCTGTGAATGACATCCCGTATAGGTTGTTATACCAAAGAGTTCCATGTTTGGATTACTTAAGGGTTTTTGGTTCAAAGGCATGGGTTAATATACCTTTGGAACGCAGAAGAAAAGGAGGGCCCAAAGCAAAAAAGTTAATCTTTCTTGGATACCAGACAGGCATGAAGAATTACAGGTTTGCTGATAATAATCACAAAATAACATACAGTAGGTCTGCTAATTTTTGTGAAGATGAAAACTGGGAAAGAATTCATGCCAACAAGGTTCCTGAGTTTGTTGAGTTACCTGGAACAAGTAGCACTGAAAGTGCAAGTAACAAAACCAATGTTAAAGCAGAACCTGAGGTAAAACAGGAACAAAGTGTTGATGTGTCTGGTGAACAAATATCTGCAAAAAGTAAAAATGAGTGTGTGCCACAGAGAGTGTCTACACATAGCACTAAGGGCATACCACTGGTGAGATATGGTTTTGATATAAATCATGTGTATACCAAGGAGCCTCAAAGTAATAATAAAGTTTTGCAAATGCCTAATGCAGAAAAGGAGGCATGGTTTCAAGCTATGCAAAGTGAATACAGTTCACTAAAGGAACACAAAGTGCTTGAGAAACCTGAGGCACCAAGTAACAAAAATGTAAAGGGTGCAAAAGGGTATTTAAGATGAAATGCATGCCAGATGGCAGTACCATAAGAAAAGCTAATGCTGTGTGGAGGTAAATATTTTCTGTAATTGTTAGCTGTGTTCAACATAACGTGTGATGTACCTCTAATGTTAAATGTAGCAGTTGCTTGTAACAAAAATGTTTGGATGTAAAACAGTTTTGTAATATTGAAGGACAAACTGTACATCAAGGCTCAGCCTTAAGGGGCAGTGTTGTGATTCACTGGTTAGGTAAGGCTGGCCTAGATGAGTTTGATCTAGTGTCAAAGGGAATGACAGCTAGTGCCAGCATGTGACTGCAAAGAGGTTGGCTATAACTGGTCTGAGGCAGTCCAGCCTGACACTGAGTATTGCATCTGGATTGCATCAGCTGTGTGCTGATTGGCCAGAGGCTGTATAAATGTACAGAGTGTACAGTGGTTTTATGTTCTTCACTTGAATTGATTGCAGCGGAGCACTTTGACACTGAGAACTGTATATAGATGGTGGCAGAGTGTAAATAAAATTCACTTTGTATTTGCACCTAAGTTCTGGACTCCAGTCTTCTTTGGGTACTCTAACTCCCTTTGGGCACTAACATGCCAGCCAGCGTTGCGTGCACCATGACAGAAAGTACATGACTAAAAACCGGAACTAGGTATGCATGGTCGTGGAGGGCCTTGTTCAGTGTGCATTTGTAGTCCGCACATTTGTGGACATCGCCATTTGGTTTTACAGGGGTCACAATGGGGGTTTCCCAAATGGCATGTGACACAGATTCAAGGATCCCTTGTGCCACCAAATGGTCTAGCTCCACGTCGATTTTTGGTCTTAGGGCCAGCAGAGCAGTGCGGAACCTCATACAGATGGGGGTAATTGAGGGGTCAAGTTGTAGTGAGACCGGGGGGGGGCTTTGTAACAACCCAGAGCCCCATCAAACACCCACAGAAATTCCCCACAAACATCGGCATAATCCTGTGGAGTACATTTATTCAGCCCCCCGATAGTGATGCCCAACAGCACAAACCAGGCCCGCCCAAACAAGCTGACTAAGTTTCCCTCCACCACGACCAGATCCAGGAACCCATAGAACCCCCATACTTCACTCAAGAAGTACCCATGCCCCAGATGAGAACCACATTCTTTTGAAAGTCCACAAGGCTCAAGGGTGACAGGCACAGGCGGGGCTCTCCACTAGGACAAAGTCTCTTTAGTGTCTCTACTGAAATGATTGAAGCCGCCGACCCCGCATCAACTTCCTTTGAACCGGGGGATCCCTCTATCAGGACCTGTGCTTGGATTTTTGGGGCACTAGACAGGTCGGGGAGGTGAAGTACCTGAAGGGAAGGCTGGCTGGTGAGTGTCAGATTCAAAAGCAAGTAGGTCCAGGCATTCTTGATCAAAAGAAAGGCTTTATTGGATTACAGTGCTAAAACCCACAGTAGAAGGTCATTGTCAGGAATGGGGGGGCACGAGTAAAGCAAGCAGGGTTATAGTATGATGCAAGCAAGCGACTAGCAAATGAACTGCGGGAGAGTTACTTCATGAGCGGGAGACGACTCCCCCCTCCCCTCGCATACACAGGACTGGAAAATCCTCATCAACACAAGAATAGCCCAAAGCCTACATTCAAGGCCACCGTGATAAGGAGAAGCGGCAAGGGAAGAAGCTCCCACGTTACTGCCTGCATACCTATGCAAGCGCAAAACCGAATAGGGAACACATAACAATGGACTCAGTGAGAAACATCAATTAGACCTTTTTTTTCTGACACTCTGCCCTTCCCAAAATACCTCCCACCCACCACTCAGGAAGGGGAGTACATGGGATCCCCTGGTTTGGCTGGGAAACGAGTGTGAAAATCCCTTAGAAGATCAGGTGCATTGATATCAGACACTTTAACCCATTCCCTGTGTTGGGGCCCAAAATGTACCCATTCAACCAAATAGTAGAATTGTCCACGGATAAATTTGGAGTCCAGGATGTTTTCCAGCTCGTAGTGCTCCTCGTTATCGATGATCAGCGGGGGGGGGGGGTTCCGGAGGCGCCGGATGCCACTTAGATAGGGGAGATGCCAGTTTGAGGAGGCTGTAATGGAAAATTGGATGAATGGCTTTAAGTGACTTAGGTAAATCCAGTTGCACAGTCACTTTATTAATACAGCGAACCACCTTGAATGGACCAATATATTTCCACGCTAGTTTCCGCGACTTCTGTGAGAGGCGTAAGTTCTTAGTGGAAAGGTACACTGAATCCCCTGGCTGCAGATTCCATCCCCCCGCCCTTTTTTTGTCTGCATATTTCTTATATTGAGCCTTGGCTTCATTTAAAGTCTCTACGATCATTGGCCAAGACTCTCGAAAAGACTTACACCATTCTGTGGCATTACCAGGAGAACCCCCCGGTTTCAGGAACGGAAGAGGGGGGCTATCATAACCCATGGCCGCTTTAAAGGGAGACATTCCAGTTGATGCGTGCCAGGAGTTGTTGTATGCAAACTCAGCCAAAGGCAACAACTCGACCCAATTGTCTTGTTGGTAGTTGGTGAAACAAAGCAGATACTGCTCAAGTGTTTGATTCACCCTTTCTGTTTGCCCATCAGTCTCCGGGTGGTATGCACTGCTTAAAGCACGCTCAATACCCATGAGGGCCATTAACTCTGTCCATAGTTTGGAGACAAACTGAACCCCACGATCGGATATTATTTTGATCGGTAAAGTGTGGAGCCGGGCAATATGCTGTAAGAAGGCTCTTGCAAGTATTTTGGCCGTTGGCAAACTAGGAAACGGTATAAAATGAGCCTGTTTAGAAAATAAATCCACCACCCAAATAACAGTCATGTGTTTGCTAGGAGGAAGATCAGTGATAAAGTCCATGGAAATCACTTCCCAGGGTCGACTTGGGGTAGGCAATGGCTGTAGTAGACCTGGGGGTTTACCCACTCTGGACTTGCAGCGGCTACATGTAGGGCAAGATTGTATGTAGAGCGATAGATCTCGTTTCATTCGGGGCCACCAGAAATTGTGCTGCAGTAGGTGTAGGGACTTCACATACCCGAAGTGTCCTGCTGACTTGGAATCATGGGCAGCCTGCAGTACCTGGGGTCGCGTACTTTCTGGGACGAACAGCTTAATGCCTTTGTACCAGCAGCCATTGGATTTGCATTCCACATCATCTCGAGCTTTTAGCTCAACTTTCTCCTGATCAGTGATGTCGTTAGCAAATTGATTTTCCCATGGCAACCCCTGACTCAGGGTAACTGGCTGTAATTGTCTCTGTTTGCGTGTTATAACTGCCCCAACAAGTTGGTCTGGGGTAAAAAAGGATTCTCTCACCTCCGTTCTATTGCTCAGATGCTGGGGAAGGCATGAGAGGGCATCTGCCAAGTGATTGGACTTACCCGGGAAGTGATGAAGGGTAAATTGGAACTTGGAGAAAAACTCAGCCCAGCGGAACTGTTTGGCATTTAGATTCCGGGGCTTTCGAAGTACCTCAAGGTTCTTATGATCAGTCCAGATTTCAAAGGGTACCCGAGCCCCCTCTAGCCAGTGCCTCCAAGTAATTAGGGCTAAGCGTATGGAAGCAGCTTCTTTGTCCCAAATGGGCCAGAACCTCTCTGTGTCATTAAACTTTCGTGAGACATAAGCAAGAGGATGCAAGTGCCCTTGGGCGTCCTCTTGTAAGATCACCCCCCCATTGCAGTATCTGAGGCATCTACTTGGACAATAAATTTTTTTGTTTCATTTGGGTGTGCCAGTACTGGTTTGGAAGTAAATAACTACTTCAGCTGTTCAAACGCCTCTTGGCACTGAGGTGTCCAATCTAACAGGGCCCCTGGCGTGGAAGCTTTAGCCCCTCTCCCTTTAGTCTTTAGGAGATCTGTGAGCGGGAGGGCTACCTGGGCAAAATGGGGCAAGAATTGGCGGTAAAAATTGGCGAAACCGAGGAAACTCTGGAGCTGCCTTCTGGTTTTGGGGGGTTCCCAAGCCAACACATCCTGGACCTTTTTTGGGTCCATTTCCAACCCATTTGAGGATATGCGATACCCTAAAAAGTCAATGCGACTCTGGTGAAACTCACATTTTGAGAGCTTAACAAACAGTTTGTGCTCTAACAACTTCTCCAGTACCTCCTGAAGCAGCCTAGTGTGAGATTTTTGGTCTGGGTTGTACACCAAGATATCATCCAAGTAAACAACCACCCCTTTGAACAAGTAGGGGTGCAGCACCTCGTTTATTAAGTTCATGAAGGCCCCAGGTGCCCCCTGCAAACCGAAAGGCATAACCCGATATTCAAATTGTCCCAACGGGGTATTGAAGGTGGTCTTGTGTTCATCTCCTTGCCTAATGCGGACTCTAAAATAGGCATCACATAAATCCAATTTGGAAAACACCCTCCCCTTTGCCACTTCTGCTAATAAATCCTTGATGAGGGGCATGGGGTAAGCATTGGTAGCTGAAACTGCGTTCAAGCCCCGGTAATCAGTGCACAGTCTCAGCCCCTCATCCTTCTTTTTACAAAACAACACAGGGGCCGCAAAGGGGGACGACGCCGGTTGGATAAATCCACGGGCCAGATTCTTGTCAATGAATCTGCGCAGCTCCTCCTTTTCCATAGGACTCATAGCATAAATTTTCCCTTTAGGCAACTTGTGGCCTGGAAGGATTTCAATCGCACAGTCTGAGTTATGGTGGGGAGGTAGTTTGTCAGCTTCCTCCTCCTCAAACACATGGGCCAGATGCCGGTATTCTTTGGGAATGCGATTAAGGTCCTCTGCAGCTAAGCAGGCTCGTGGAGGATCGTTATTAGGGGTTTTTCCCCACCCTGGGTCCCACTTGTGCTCCACACACTTTGGGGAGATGAATTGTACCACCCCTTCATCCCACAGTATATAGGGATCGTGCCCATGCAACCATGGGCTGCCCAACACTAATGGGAATTGGGCTTGTGGGGCTATTACAAAAGACCGCAGCTCCCAGTGTTCTCCTATGCCCACTCTTAAGGGGACAGTCTCAAAGCGACATGGTTCCTTCATCGGTGACCCATCCATTTGGGTAAAGGTAATGGGATCTTTCAAACTGGTAACTGCCGCCTCTAGTCCCGTTACCAGTGACGGGTTCTTCAAATCCCTCCTGCACCCCGAGTCAATGAGGGCTCGGACCCTGATGTGGGTCATCATGGCAGGGTTCATTATAAGAACAGTCACAAAGAAGAGAGAGGGGTAATTGCTCACCATTTTTGGCGCCTCAGGGACAGGGTCCTGTTGGGCAACGCCACTCACAAACAGGACCACTTCGTTTCCCTGCAGATCACTCTCTTCTTCTTCTAACATCAACGTATCCGCAGGGTCTGGGTTGGCAAAAAGGGCCCGCGGGTTGCGTGGTTTTGCTGTACCCTTTCTCGGGGTGGTAGCTTGCCATCGTCGGGGCTCCTCCTGCATCAGAGCCCGACCAGGATCTCCCTTGGGGCAGGAGGCAGCGAAGTGCCCTTTCTCCCCACATCGCAGGCACAGGCCCTGTCTCATGCGTTGATCTCCCACCCCCCTTTGGGTGGAGGTAGGCTTGCTCCTGGACGGGGTGGCCGAGGAACTCGGATGGTTGCTCCCAAGTGACAAATCCAGTTTCATGAGGCGCAGTCTGCTTTCAGCTTTTTCCGCCTCCTCCATCCACCCTTGAAGGGTGCGTGGCTCTTTGGAACTGAGAACGTTGTGACGGACGTCCACTGCCAGCCCCATCCGGTATTGTTGAGCCAGCACAGGGTCAGTCCAGTCTCAAATTTTGACTGCGTGCCGTTGAAATTCCCGTGAGTACTCCCTCACTGTTAGTTTGCCTTGTTTGAAGGTGCGGAGGAAGGCTTCAGCCTTTGGAGCCGCCCCCGGGTCTTCGAAGCGGTTGCTCAAGGCCCACATGAAGTCATCCACATTCCCCAGCTCCACTGCCTCCAGATCGTGGAGGGCTACATACCAGCTGGTAGCAATTCCGCGGAACCTTGAAGCAATGAATTCCACCTGTTGCTCCTCATCTGGGAACACATAGCCCCATCGCTGTACAAATTTCCCGACTTGCAATATAAAGAAAGACACAGTCTCAGGGTCCCCATCAAAAGTAATGTCCAACATGTCTTTGGGACGAATTATTGGAGGAACGGGCCCCATGCCAGGCACCGGAGCGGGCAACGGGAGGGGCGCCAGAGCAGGAGCGGGAGGCGGTGGTAGTATGGGTGGAGGCTGGACAGGTCCAGGCTGCCCCGAACCAGGCCCTCCCGGCAATGGGCCAGCCGGAGGAGGCTGAGCAGGCACCTGCTGGCCGGGTAAGGGTGCTGCTGGTGCTGGCTGCCCCGGACCCGGTTGGCTGGGAAGAGGAGGCGCATGCAATGGTGGTCCTGGGGCTGGCGCTGGTCTTGGTTGAGTCAGCAGGTGGGCTCAGATGGCTTGGTCCATCATCTGTGGCAGGGACTGCATCAGCTTGCCCATGTCCCGCATTAAACGTCGGGTATCATCTTGGATAGAATCCATGCGGTCGTCCGCATCTGGACTAGACCCCGACCTGGGAAATCTGCGGGACACCTGCCCCTGGGGGAGCCCGAAACTTCCCCAAGGATCCAGTAAGCTATCCCGGCTCTGGCTCCCCGGTAACGACCAGGTAGTCTGGGTGGTGTCCAAAAGATTCTTAGTCCAGTCCCACGATCTACGATAGGTAACCCCCTTGTCCCAGGGAGTTGGGGCACCCAGAAAGTAGGTTCGACTCTGGGTTGGCCCAGCTGGGCTGTAGATCAGGAGGGTGTACGAGGCTCCCACTGAGCTGGTCAACGGAGGGGTGGCTGGCCCAGCCATCGAGTATAGGACCAAAGCCGTGGTCACTGGAGTCGTAGTCACTGGAGCAGCGGTGGTAGCTGGAACGGTGGTAACTGGAACGGTGGTAACTGGCGTGGTGGTCACTGGAATTGCCACGGTGGTGACCGGAGCCGTGGTGACCGGTGTGGTAGTCACCGGTGGACCGACCCCAGCTCTGCTCATCGTGGCGGATGGCAGGAGCTGGTGGTGGTGAAAGAATGATGATTCCTGACAATTTCTGTCAGATTCAAAAGCAAGTAGGTCCAGGCATTCTTGATCAAAAGAAAGGCTTTATTGGATTACAGTGCTAAAACCCACAGTAGAAGGTCATTGTCAGGAATGGGGGGGGCATGAGTAAAGCAAGCAGGGTTATAGTATGATGCAAGCAAGCAACTAGCAAATGAACTGTAAGCGCGCGCGGGAAACTCCCGGCGGGAGAGTTACTTCATGAGCGGGAGACGACTCCCCCCTCCCCTCGCATACACAGGACTGGAAAATTCTCATCAACACAAGAATAGCCCAAAGCCTACATTCAAGGCCACCGTGATAAGGAGAAGCGGCAAGGGAAGAAGCTCCCACGTTACTGCCTGCATACCTACGCAAGCGCAAAAACGAATAGGGAACACATAACAATGGACTCAGTGAGAAACATCAATTAGACCTTTTTTTTCCTGACAGTGAGGTAGTAAAGGTCGGCCATATCCTTGGTGGTCTCATAGGTCACAGAGGCCTGGCAGCGGGACTGCGGCGGTTGCTTTTTGGTCCCCTTGGACCTGCAGACACAGGCAAGATGACCCTGCTTCCCGCACGTGTAATGATTGGAGGGCTTCTTGGGGGGCCTGGAAGAACTGTGCTGCTTACATTGGCTGAACGGGTGGACCAGGTGAACATCTTCCTCTTCAGAATTCTCAGGGGCTGAGTTAGGAAATACGAGGTGAGAAGCGGCTAACAGTCGGTCGTGGTGGGATGCCTCGTGTGTGATGGCAAGCTGGAGGGCATCCTCGAGTTTGATGTCCGCAGCACTGATCAGTTTCTGCTGGAGCTTCATATCACTAAGACCCCAAGCAAACTGAGTGAGGATGTATTCCTCCACTTTGGTGAAGGTGCATTCCATCGTGTGCTGTTGCAGCACGGCCATGAAAGCAGCGGCTGTCTCTCCTGGCTTTTGGATATGCCCTTGGACATCCATCCGCTTGGCCAGGAATGCAGGCTTGGGTATGAGGTAGCAAGTCAGGGCCTCTATGATCTCCTCATAGATGTAGTTGAGGATCACCCTCTGTGCAAGGAGGCTTTTAGTGAGCCAGATGGTGTTCAACCCACACGCGCTGATGAGGAGGTCCCATCTCTTACTCAGGTCGGTGATCTCGTGGAACGCAAGGTAGCACGTGAGCTGATCCATCCATGAATCCCATAGCTCTGGGTGAGTGGGGTCGAAAGTCTCGAGGAGTCCTGGAGCGTTGGTGGCCATGACTCGAGTGCAATGCAGGGGCGATGACTGGGAGAGCCAGGCGGTGGTGTCACGGTGGCTTCCTCAGCATCAGAGCTTGATGCTGTGCTGTACATTGAGTTAGGCCTTCTCAGTCAAATCCCATCCTTTCCGCCACTGTATACTAGGATCAACACATGGAGGACTCAGACTATGACATGTGGTCTGATGCATTTATTGGTACTTCACACAACAAGCATGCAAAATGGCCCTGCAAGGCTGCCTATATACACCCACACCTGGTACCCCTACAGTCCCATAGGATGGTTTGAATCCCCCCCAGTTCTGTTGGTTGGTACTAGGTGGACAGGGAGCCTACTGTTCTATTGTTCTCAGGAGCCAAGCTCTGACCTGTGACTGCGGGCCCCTGGTGGCGAAAGATTCTTCAAATTGCTATTTCTGAAGGCCATCATACATTATTAACCTGCAGCTTCTGTCAAGTTGATGATTAACAGTACATTGACACAAAATATTGAAATCTGTAAGTTTCATATTCCTACTCATGCAGCTTTAGCAGGGTTAGATACGTAATACCTTATCCAGCATCAGTATACAGAGCTTCTTGTTTTAAGAAGACAAATTTGATATTAAGAACAATAATGCAAGCAAACTCTGGGTCAACACTTTAACCTTCCTTGTCATTCCATCAATAGGTGTAAGCAAATAGGTTTTCTCATATTTATTTTCCACATATTTGTCATATTGATCCTGACAAAGATCATAGCTGTGTATGGGCTGTTGTATGGAGGGAAGTAAGCAGTGGGGGGCCCTGAGGAGAAGTATTAGAGCCAATACTATCTAATTTATTCATAAATGATTTGCAACTACTGGTAAGTAGTATAGTGGCCAAATTTGCAGATGACACAAAATTATTTAAACCAAGGATGACTGTGAGGAGCTCCAAGAAGATCTCCACAAACTGGGTGAGTGGGGGATAATGTGACAGATGAAATTTAATGTTGGTAAGTGTAAGGTGATGCATATTGGAACAAAAAAATTCCAGCTTCAAGTATAAGCTAATGGAATCTGAACTTGCTGAGACTAAGCTTCTGAATCCCAGAACCAGGAAGCAACATCAGGGGAAGGTCTCAGTTCCTGTGCCTTATTGTTTGCTGTCCAGGGGAAACGACTGGCTACTGTGTGAGACAGGATGCTGGGCCATATGGACAAATTGGTCTGATCCAGCAGGACTCTTCTTAGGTTCTTATGTATTATATACAAAGCTACGTTCAATAATCTTTCTTCCATATGAACCTACCCATACATTCCAGTCATTTCCAGTGACCCTGCTTTGGTTGCCTTTGCCATCTGAAGCTAGATGGGTGATGATCTAGGAAAGGGCCTTCTCAGTTGTGGCATCCAAGCTTCAGCACTCCATCCCCAGGGAGACTGGTTTGTTTCCCTCCAACAGGTGAAGAGGGGTTTTTTTTTGCTTGGAATACCCCCAATAATAGCTCTGGCCCTCCTTTTGGGCATTGCTTGTTTATGTGTTTTAATTGAATTATTTAAATTTTTAGATGTATTTTAATTGCTCAAATGTTTTAATGTTTTTTATGTTTGTTGACTTGAGGACCCTGATCTAGTGGAAAGGCGGCAATAGAGATTGGCAAGATATTCCACTTGAGATTCTCCAAATGGTTTCAAAACTGTATGCTGGGAGACTGACTGTGCCATCCTAAGCAGAGTTACGCTTCTCTAGGCCTTCTGTGGATTTTGAATGGGGTGATTTTGTTGAGGATGGTACAACAAAGTATTCACCTAGTATTTGATATAAAAAGTAACAGCAAGAAGGAAATGTCAGTTATTTAATATGGGCTGCTCTATATGCATACCCAGACAGAATTATAAACTGGTAGTGGAAAATGTTGTCAAGTTGCTGCTGATTTGTGGCAAGAAACAGTACAGAGGTGGTTTGCCATTTTCTGCCTCTGTGAAAGCAACCCTGGATTTCCTTGGTAGTGTCCCATCCAAGTACTAACTAGGGCTGATCCTGCTTAGCTTTCAAGATCTGATGAAATGAGGCTAGTTTGGGCAATCTAGGACAAATAATAAACTACAAGACTAAAATTAATTTGACAGTTTTTCCTCTGCTATATTTTGAAATCTAACCCCTCCCCCAAAAAAACCCCTCCTCTACCCTAAGTTTTCCCAACTGATGGCCTGTTCAATTTAACCTGCAATTACAGCAGTAACCATATACTAGATGGCAATCTGCAGACTCTGTCCTAGTCCCTAGCTGAACTGAACACACAAAATAGGCAGATGAAAGAAGTAGGGAATCTAGGGGAAACTGGAAGCCTGTATTCATGGTTTCATCTGAACTGCAATTTTTCAAATTTGTTTTCCTGCCAGGACTCAGGGCTTCAATGTGTTCAGCAATAGTATCCTTGTGAGCATCTGTCAAGAGTCTTTCCATTCACTAGCATGTAACTAAAGCTGGATACTACACATCTGAGATTAACAGAACAGTATGTCAAACAGATCATCATCCATATGACTACTGCTAAAGTGAGAGACAGTGGGATTCACAGATCTAAGAAGCAGGCACTGTGTAAACAGCATTGAGTCCATAAAGATGATCTTTTACTACACATCTGTACCAACACTATGGTAAAATCTTCTTATCCCTTGGCAATAACAAGTGCAGCTATCTCAAAGTGCCAATGTTCAATTCAGGTACTGTGCTAGTTTGTATGGGTACATCCTGAGAAAAGAAAAAGATCAAGAGAAGGGATCTAGAATACAGGATATGACAAACAGAACTAGTGGTGATGTGGGAAGTGGGTTCTGAAGGACACTGAAGTGACAAGGAGCAGATACCTCTCACAAAAAGAGCAGAGATACTGTTGCACTTTTTTTCCTGAGAAAGAGAAAGCTCAGAGAACTTTATAGGGAATTTTGTGATGTTGGTAGGATCTAGGAATAGCAGGAGTAAATGAATATGTACTGTTGGTCTCCTTAAGAGTATTCATCTCACCTTTCTTCCTTTGATGATGAACATGATTATGGTGAAACAGCCTCTCTTTCGTGAGTTGAATGTGGAGTTACCCAAGTCGGATTAAACATTTCTGCGGCTCTCCCCCCATCCTTCCTCTCATTTAAACATAAAGTCCATTTATTTTTCACTTGGGTAGGAAAGTTAGCTTGATACATGAAATGCACACATATTGTGTGACCTTGGCCTCAAGTAGGTATTCCATTTTGTTTTTGTTGAGTCTTTGTTCATCATTTTTCAGAAAGTTTATTTGCAAATATATAAACCTGCAACTGCTGGAGCACAAAATATAATGAATGAAATGTCAAAGAAATGAAAATATATGATCTGTGATCTCCAATGGGAGTGTACAGAATGTTCCACACAAACCTTTTGGTAAAACACAAATGAAACCAAGGGAACTATGCAGTTTATTACTGCATATTATAGTATTCTTCCAACCGGTATCTGCCCGCCATCACTCCACAGTAACAGTTGGTCCTTGGGGGGAGAAGGTGATATATTATTTTGGTCACAGCAGTTTTTTCATTACAATTGTTAATAACAGACAGAATAGCATTTTCATTACAGCTAATACTGTATGCACTCTTGAAAAAGCTGTCTGTTAAAACAAGAGAACTTCACAAAGTTCTGTTGGAGATATTCTATGATACATCCCCCTCCCATAGTAATTATGAAATGACAACAGCAGTTGTGCTAAGTTTGAATAGTATAGTCCAATACCAGTTTCTAAAAAAGATTAAATTACTTTTATATATACCAGCCTGCAGGAAGAATACACATTTCTGCACTGTTTCTGCTACAGTAATAACTCATAGGATCCAAATTGTTCTCTGTGTAGTTATCGTTGAGGAGAACTCAAAACTCTACTTTGAGCCATCATTGCTGATAGGAAAGTCAGAATATAAATACTTTAACAAACAAGGAAATATAGACTAGCAGCCACTTTTATATCAACAGTATAGCAGTTATTATATAAAATGCTTTGCTTCTATCTCATTTGTATTATTTATGCAGCATGCTTCTACAACAATATGCATTTCAGGGACCAACCTTAGAATGATAAGGGAGTGGAAATATCTGCCTCATATTCCTAGGCTGCGGTCACACTGCCAGCTTGGTGTGGTATGGTGACACCTCTAATTGTACCAGTTTAAAATGTTGCAGGGCATATCATCCAGACAGCACACCCTGCTTTGAGTTACCCATGCAGATGTTCCCTGGTCAATCATCCACATTACTGCAGTACCTCAGCCATGGAGTGTGTTGGCCAGTCAGCTTTTAAAATGCAGATGGGTACATATGCTCTCATGTGCATGCATATGTGTTCATGTGCACACTCATGCACATATAGGCAAACACTAGTGAAGTCAAGTCAAGTCAGCCTTTATTGGCATATATCAGTAGAACAAAGTAATTATAAAAGTATATATGTAGGACACTGTATTACAAATACATTGGATAAAATAATAGGTTACAATTGTACTTTTTCTAGGTTTAGCAGCATAGCGGATTGAAGGAACTTAGCCACTTTCTCAGTTACTTCAACAGAGGAATCATTCAAAAGTTTGTAAACTTTATGGGAATCTGAAAAACCCATCATGTTGGCTAATATAGAGTTTAGATATTTAGAGCGTACATTTACATAAAAGTGACATCGCAACAAAACATGTAAGACCGTCTCAACACATCCAGATTCACAAAGGCAATGTCTAGCCGCATATGCTGTTTTATTGAATCTGCCATATAGAATGGCAGATGGCATGGCATTGCATCTGGCTAAAGAGAAATCTCTGTGTAGTTGTGGCACTTGTAGGAAGAATAAATATGAAGAAAAAGAAGAAGAGATTAGATTTATACCCCGCCCTTCACTTGGCGTCTCAGAGCGGCTTACAAACTCCTTTCCCTTTCCCTCCCCACAACAGACACCCTGTGAGGTAGGTGGGGCTGAGAGAGCTCTGACAGAAACTGCTCTTTCAGGAACAGCTGTGCCAGAGCTTGTGGCTGACCCAAGGTCACATCAGCAAGTGCAAGTGGAGGAGTGGGGAATCAAACCCAGTTCTCCCAGATTAGAGTCTGCACACTTAACCACTACACCAAACTGGCTCTCCTACCTACAGTGAGGGATATCTCAAAGCTCAGAAGAGAGCAGATTTTGTTTGGTGCAGTGGCTTGGTGCAGTGGTTAAGTCCATGGACTCTAATCTGGGAGAACCGGGTTTGATTCCCCACTCCTCCACTAAAAAAACACCCCAGCGATAGAAGTGGATCTGCAGGTTCAGATGTCCCTTCCAGATTCCTTTTGCTGGAGGAGAGTTCAGATGTTGGGAACTGCAAACAACCCATTAATACTAGACTTTTCCCAGTATCTTTTTATTCCACTTCCACTTTGGAACATCATGGGCTGCTGATGACTGTGCCATGGGAGGCAGATGTTCCTGTCTGGAGGGGCCCATGTATTCCGCTCAGGTATCGCTACCATAGCACCACAAACTGTGTGTGTGACTTCAGTCCTACTCTGTTTGATAAATCATTTGCCAGGCTTATCTGGGATTTTTTCTCTCTCTCCCCCCCCCCTCACAATTTCTGTTTTATTTACAGCAGCATTGTCCAGGGTTTGTTTGTTTTTTAATGTCCCATGTACCAAGTATTTTACTCGTTTTGAAGGAATGGGATATAGCAATGCCCTTTCAAAATATCTGCACAATGCCTGTGTTGTTTATCTTTCTGATTCTCTGAAAGCCTGGAGGACCCTGTGAACTTCTGCAACTGTGCTGCAGGGATTCAACTGATGACACTGTAAGTGATGATGAATTATTTTTTTAGGCTCTGTGAGGAGGTGAACACTAGAATCCCAAACAGCATATTTTCAAACTTATTGAACAATTGATACCTCAAGCTTAACCACCATAATTATGCAAAAGTATATTCAATTGTCACTTGAGGATATTCCTTTTTAAAAGGCAGATCAGTTTGTTCCTCTTGACTTGTATCCAACACAATTGTTTTTACCTATAAAATCTTCATATCCTCTGCCCCTGTTTCCTATTTGTTTTTAAAGAGGAAAATGTAGAAAGGGTACTGGGTTTTGTGGTCCAGATCCTTCTTTAGTTAGCAGAGTGCACTTGGATTTAAATCAGCAGTGCTTTGTCCCAAATCTACCAAGACTATGAAGTTACACAGAGCCATGTTTTAGTCTGAAACAAAATAATCTACTTTATTCTAGAAATACATGCTTGATAGTGCAGGGCAGAGACAATTCCTATGCTATCTAACGAGGGGAAGTGGATGCCAAGGGGCATCCTGTACCTCCATCTTGTGTACATGGAAGAGAGAGAAGAGAGAGTGAGACGAAGGGAAGCTGCTTTTCCCTAAAGAGTGTTGATCTACACTTCAAAGGGATTCTCAGTGACAGTAGAGTAAACAGGAAGATGCTTAGTGTTTGCCTATCTGCCTGCAACTCTGTGGTCACTTGCTTCTGGAGGCTGAGGTGCTGGGACATCACGTCTGGTACTTTCAACAGAAAAGTGATGGAAATGCACCCAGTGAATGTAGTCTATGTCCCACGGCAGTTACCATCCTACCATGAGTATTGTGTTGTTAACCTTGAAACCCAGAATAAGTGGACAAACTAGATGCAATATTATTTGGCAACAGGAGACCTACTATTTGAATTTGGATTTTTGTTGCTGGTATTTATTTCTGCACTTGAATAGAATTATAGTAGGGACAATTCTACTATATTCTATTCAAATGCAGAAATAAATACCAGCAACAAAAATCCAAAAATTCTGACGCAACCAGTCATGTCATCTTGTACTTTTTAATATCTTATTTGGGCTTACTGCAATCATCTTGAATCTAATTTAGCCTTTATGTCATATGACCCACGTATCTGAAGGATATGTGTTCTCTTAGGGTTGGTGTTAAGGTTAAGAATTGTTTTTATCTTTTCCATCTATGCACCAGATATGGTATTTATTTGTCAAATCAAGATATTTAATAGTTATGTTCCCATTTTATGATATGTCTTTTCCAAGGACGTCTGCAGAGCTCCCTCACTAGTAGGTTGTGTTTTTTTTTAATCATATAAGGCAACTGTTTTGAGGAGGATTTTTGGTGATTAATAGTGAATATTTGGGTCATTGTTGCTGTCTTTAACAGGGCATTGTGATAGTCTTTTAAGATTTGTGATTGGTGCTGTTTGTTGATTGAGTTTAATTTTTAATTGATAATATTGCATTTAAAACATTTTTAAATTGGTCCTTCAACTTTTGTGGGGAAAGACATTTTCAATAAATAAACAGAGGTGCTGCATTCTGTAGTCTGTGTCCTCCAAACTATCCTTGCTATAACAGCTGAAGCTACTTTGATAGCTCCAGATGAATAGGTCTTTTTAAACACATCTTTCCACACCTGTTGTCGACTTCCATAGTCATTCCCACATTACTCTGTGTATCTGGAAAGACCTAGTTTTACTGATGCCATGCTTATTATAATACACCAACAACACCTTTGACCTTGGGTGGCGAGGTGTCTCTTGTGTGGTACGGTTAACAAGTGGGTAGAACTCAATACATTTATCAGGAGCAGCACAGAACAACTGCAGAGTTTTTAGTAACCATACTACTAAGAACATGTATAAAAGATGTTTAAGAGTAAAATAAGACTTCCAGTTTTTGGCAGCTTGCACCTTGACATGTCCCTGTACAGGTTTCTTGAACCCTCTCACCTCCAGTCCAGGAGATAAGAAAGGTCCAAGTCCTGTTACTATGTCAGCATGTGCAGAATCTCATGCCTCTCCCAAGCCCCTCCAGGAATGAGAGATACCAAAGACCCACATGCTTCAAGAACACTTAAATCAGTATTCTGCCACCAGGACCTATTTAAGGATGTTCCCAACTCAGACAGGAGCATAGGTCCCACCTCCTGCCAGGTTTCTGGGAATTAACAACTTATCAGCTCTGGGCTAGAGCAATTAATTAACACACAGTGATAGACCTCAGCTGAGCAGCCCCAGGCCATGAGATTTAGCCTTAGAGATCCAGTTGCAATACAGAACTCAAAATCAGATGAGATTAATCTATATAAGATCTTTATTAAGCAAAGCAGTTATATGACAAGAGACTAGCAGAGGTAGAAAACAAAGAATCTAAGCTTGTCCAGCTCTGACTACACATAGAGATATGTTATAATTACCAGTCTTTCAAAGTCCATGGTCCAGGTAGTACAAAGTCCATTGTCCAGGGGATCTTAAGAAGGAACCACATGCTTGCAGTAGGCAATTAAGGCCAGCTTGTTGCCCACTAGCAAAATTCAGTGTTGCAGGTTTGTAATCCAACAGAGACTAACTCTTAGAAAGGGGGCCACTTCCAAGAGAGTTCTGTCTCTATTTTCATAGGGTGATCACAACTCCCTCCCTCTTCCATCATAATTGAATATGGCCATTTATCCAGTTGCAAGGGAATTAAGAGGAGTGTCCAGCAGACATTGCCTATGCTACTGAAGGCACATTTGCTGAGCTTTGAAATGTAAATCTCTTGGGTCAAGCTCTTCCCATGTGTGGGAAGGAGCCTGAATGTCTCCTAAAGGTGACAATATTGGTATGAAGCTTGGCCATCTGTGCAGGCCATTTGCTCAGGTGTCAAAAGTCACAGGGACATGTTATCAGCTAGGCCATTTGGGCCTAGTATGAATGAACCAGGAAAGTCTTTTCCTATACAGTCCCATCGACCCTCCAATGGAGATGTGTCAAGCTGAGGCAATCAGGAGGGGTCTTGGCTGGTTTCAGACCCCCACGGAGTCTCTGTAGGAGACTCTCAGCCTGGGGAGCTGGGATAAGCCTCTCTTGAGGCGACGGTTGAGGGAATGAGGCTTGCCTGTCCCCAAGAGGTCCTGGTGTCTCTGAGCTATCGTGGCAACCAGAGCGGACCTCCGGATGAGTGGACAAGGAAATAAGCAAAAGTAACCCCGGCAATCGAAATTGTCTAAACAGTGAGTCAACCAAACCCCTGTAAAAGCAAAGAAGTCTGCTAGATTGATCCAAGAAGGAGCAGCAGGTGGGGAAGGGTTGGAGATCCCCCCTCCCTTGAAATGGAGTGGTTCTTAAGCATTATAGAAAAGAGAGAAAGAATGGAACTGACTGTACAAGACTCCGGCTGAGTTCAGACTGGCAGTTTGCTCCGGTAGCCAGTCGTGGCAAAAAAGCCTCAGAATAAACTGTTCCGAGTTTTCCCGTACGCACAGCCCGGGCCACTGCCAGAAAATACGGGGTGGAGCCAGGCGGGAGCGTTCAGACTGCCGCACCGGGAGGCACGCTGTATTTGGCATTTCCCCATTAATTCGGCTGTGGGTGTATGGGTGTATGTGTGCATGAGTGCAGTAGAGTGGAGCACGGCCAATCATATCGCTGCTGCCTTCTGCCCAACACGGGTTGCTCCCGGCTTTTCAGCTGCGTGTTCAGACTTCCTGAAAGTGGAGAAACGCGCAACACATGCGGGCTTTCGGATTTCCTACCAGTTTTATGAGGTATCTTTTTAATCCGGTGGTGAAGCACAACAGCACAGATTGGCTATGGGTGGGGGACGCCAGGCAGATGTGCCTGTGTGAACGCCCAATTTACTCCGGAATTGAATCGTCACTGGCCCGGGTCCCTACCAGGGCAGATTGCCAGTCTGAATGCAGCTTCCTTCTGAGTTTGAAAGCTGCATTTTAAGCCAAGAAACGTTGAATTCAGATAAACTTTACTTTAAAAATAATACTTTTCTTCTTTGGAAACAAAATGTCTGGGGGAGGTAGGAGAACAGCACTGGAAAAGAAACCCACTCCAGGAAGTACTGTACCAATGACTCCCTCCCACACCCAAGAAGCAGCTGCAAACTTTTCCAATATGCTTGCTGCAGCATTGCGACCTCTGCTGGAGCAGATATCAGCTATCAACAACAAGCTGGATTCTGTGCAAAACTAACTCGCCCACATGAGAAAAAGAGCTAATAAAACAGATAAAAGGATTGAGAAACTTGAAACAAGGACTATAGATCTTAAGCAAAAACTGGAAGAAGTCAAAAAAAGAAAGAAATATGGATAAAAACCAACTATTACAACTTCAACTGGAAAAATCTATGCATGTTCTATGCTTCCAAGGAGTTCCTGAACAGAAGGGAGAAGATTTAAAAACAACAGGTTTTTTTAATAGTTCTATTTATCATTTTTTGCCATATATTATGTTAAGTGGAGTGATAGCCTCAATCTCGGACTTAAAACAAGAAGATCTCCAGAGTGACATGGACTTGGCATATCGTACATACCCTGACTTTATAAGAAAAAATAAACTACCTGGTGATTTTTTTTTACTTGCCCTTTAAATTGGGCAACGTTTTTTTAAAAAAAGTTATACAAAAAAGAGCCATACATTTTAGAATAACTAGCCAAGTATCTTGCTCAGATCACCATGTTTACATACACATTCCCATTTCCCCCCCTTATTTTAATTTGTATTGAACAATGGTCTCTTCCCATTATGGAACTGATTCATCTAAATTCTACCTGCTATATTTCATTTTATCTATAATCTACTATCATTACTCTAATTTATATCTATGAAAGTAGAGAAGAAAGAACACAGGCATTACTTAACAGTATGACTATGCTAATAAAGGCTTATATTTCTAATAAATTAACAATCTGATTCCTTTATGTATTCTTCCATGTTCCCAATACTGTTAGATTTCAAAATCCCATTAACTCAGGCCTAAACACAATGTATTATATTTTCCCTAGAATCTCAACTCTCATACTAACAATGCCACCTAGCTTTCACCTTATCCTATAACCTCTCATTTTCTCTCACATAAAATGTCCGGCTGCCCATTTTCTTTAGCTTTCATTAAGCAGTCAAGTTAACATCAAAATCAAAATACTTTGCTTTAGTTTATATTCATAAATCAGTCAGGTATCAAATAATCGTGTAATCATGTACAAAGCAAACAGTAAATAAACAAATCTCTGCTTAAAATTTCCAGTTTTAAAGATCTTTGTTTCTTCAGCTAATAAAAATCATGTTGACTGTCCAAAGATGCTGCCTCCATTTGTTTATAAAATTTAAATTTCTCTTGCTTTCTTTGGAAATGTCTCATCAAAATCATTATTCTTTTGTGCCTTTGATTTTTGAATGTCCCGTTCTCTGGTCTGTTTGTGTGCAAAAGCAAACAGTGTGCATCATTTATATTATATCCAATTGGCCCATCAAGACAGTGCCTAGAAAAGTCTCTCATCCTGGGTGTTGAGTGTTGAAGCAGATCCTTTCATTTCTCATCTTGCATAGAAGCTGACATCACCTGACTTTGTGTCTCTGTAATTTCTTCTTCAAAACAATCCCAACACTGTTCCGAAGCTTCCATTACAATATTTGTAATTTTTTCTGCCAGTTGACTTTTTAAATAGTCCCATTGATCATCTGATAACAGTTGTATATTTTCATTTGTCCTGTATTCCTTCACTTCAAATGGAGCTGAAAGACCCATCTCCCTCCTCAACAGACACAACATTCACTGCAAGAATGCACATAGAAAGACACAGAGGAAAGGAAAGCTGCTGCTCAGCGCCATTTTGGCTTAACTTTTAGCCTGCTTCCCTTTCTCTAGTTCCAACAAAGTTCTTTAGGAATGCAATAAGCCTCTGTATCAGTATTTTCCGAATAGCAGGTAGAACATTTCAAAGTGTTATTTTTCCCCTGCGTGTTTGGTGTAGTAAAAATTCCCAAGACTTTGTTTAGCCACCTGTCGTGGGAGTTTTCCTCCTCTCTTTGCCACTGGGATAGATTTATAAGGGCAATTAAGTATGTGGTCTAAGCTTAGCAATTAGAGTAGAAGATAAGATGCTTACGGATTCTTTGCCAAGATGATTTGTGGCAAGGCATGAAAGGCTCTTGTTGGAGCTTGAATGTAGCTTTCCAGCCGGCAGACTCCTGCTGCCGGCCCTTCAGAGCTTCTGCGTCAAGACAAACTGAAATCTTCACCCACTGTCGCCACAAGCGGGGAGCTCAGTATAAGTCTTCTGCTACCAGTTCTTACTCCCAAATAGCTGGTGGACCCTTGTCAAATCTGGAGGAGTCCAGAAATGCCAAGAAAATCCCCTAAAAAGACTCCAAAGGTTGGTGAGATCCAGAGAGCTCTGGATTCCCAACCACCTCGCTACTCCATCACTCTGCCGCCCTCTACCTGGTGAAATTTATGTCAAAATTTCTTAGAGAACAATAAGAGACAATGTTTTAAAAGCCACAACAGGAAAAACATTAAAAGTGAACAAGGAAGAAATTAAAGTCTTAAAAAACATTCCATTTGAGATCTGGAAAGACGTCAATATAAAGACTTAACTCTTTTCCTGTGAAATCAACAAATAGTCTATAGATGGAGCTTTCCAGAAGGACTTGTGTTCAAATATAATGATAAGAAAATTAAAACTGACTCTGTCCAAAAGGCCAAAAATTTTGTGAAGCAGCAATTGGGTGTGGATAACAACAAAGATCCAAATTTGGAGGAAGGCAAGGAACCCAGCGAGGAAGAGTCAGATAATACTTCAAGTGACTCCAGCAGCTCCACTGCAGAGTCTGACAAAGGAGCAGCAGCACCCAAAATATCAAAAGTGAAGAAGAAGAAGCAGAAGAAAAAATCAATTTATTTTGGATTACAAAATATCTGACTTTAGTGTAACTAAATTCTATTTGACAGAGGCTTGGACTCTCTGTTTTTATATTCTTCAGTATATCATTGTTATTGCAGGAGTGATTTACTTATCTGTAACAGTAGTAATAGGGTGTACCCTTCTTTTATTCAGAGACCGGAAACGTTTGGCAGCTGCCCCATCCCCCTGCGGAAGCTACGCTTCCGCTAAGGGGGGGGGCATGCTTCAAAAACAGGGATGGGCAAGATGGCTGCCAGTATCAGCCCAGAAGGGAATGGAGGAGGCTGTGCTATGGGGCTGTTAGCAGCAGGGGGTTTGCAGTGGGGAGAAGGAGTCTGGTACAATGGCAGCCATTTGTGTTGTTGTGCTTGGTGCAAAAACTTCAGGCGATGGGGACAGTAAAGCAGAGAGAATTTCCAAGGGAAGCATGTGTGCAGTTTATTTATTTATTTATTTTTAACATGTGCTGAAATGTGTGTTTGGTGTAAGTTCAAGTGCCTGGAGTTTTCAAAACATCCCCCCAGTTCTCTCTCACTGGAAACTCAGACAGGAAAGAAAGGGGGGAGTTTTCCACCCCCTGCTTGAAAAAAGGGAGAGCTGAAATCACCATGCTCCCCCCCCACCCCAGAGTCATTTTCCCCTTTACCACCCACCTCCCCCCTGAGAAAAGGAAAGACTATTGATTCTAACGTGTGTCTAGTAACAGAAATGAACACATTTTGCTAAGACCTAACCAGGTATTTTAGAAGTGGGGAAAACTGGGCATGGCAACACTCTTTTTCCTTGGGTTGTGTGTATTTTTGCTTGTGTGTGTATTATGTCTTTGAAATTTCCAAGTCTTTTTTTGTTAGGAAGAACTTTTTTTGGAAAAAAACACAGCTATTTTAAAATTTAGTTTGGTAAGGAACTATTGTAACATCTCAGAACTCTAATTTACATTTTACAGGTTCCTCTGCCTGACTTCTAGAAAAGTACCCTGCATAACTACACACAGTACAGAAAGCAAAAAGATGACATGACTTACTGTATATTAGTTTTTCTTGAGAGAGAGGCTCCCCTATGCAGCTTAGGCGTGGGGGGTGAAATGCAGACTTTTCCTAGAGGCTGCAAAGAACTTTTCTAAAATTTCCAAGTCTTTTTTTGTTAGGAAGAACTTTTTTGGAAGAAAAACACAACTATTTTAAAATCTGGTTTGGTAAGGAACTATTGTAACATCTCAAGACTCTAATTTACATTTTACAGGTTCCTCTGCCTAACTTCTAGAAAGTATCCTCTTCTAGAAAAGTACCCTGCATAACTACACACACAGTACAGAAAGCAAAAAAGATGACATGACTTACTGAATATTAGTTTTTCCAGACCCTGCTTTGTTGTTGTTGTTCAGTCGCACAGTCGAGTCCGACTCTTCGCGACCCCATGGACCAGACCACGCCAGGCCCTCCTGTCCTCTGCCGTCCGCTGAAGTTTGCTCAATTTCATGTTCGTTGCATCGATGACACTGTCTAACCATCTCATCCTTTGCCGTCCCCTTCTTCTTTGACCTTCAATCTTTCCCAGCATCAGGGTCTTCTCCAGTGAATGCTCCCTTCTCATTTGGTGGCCAAAGTATTTGAGCTTCAGCTTCAGGATCTGGCCTTCCAGGGAACAGTCAGGGTTGATTTCTTTTAGGATTGACTGATTTGATCTCCTTGCAGTCCAAGGGACTCTCAAGAGTCTTCTCCAGCACCATAGTTCAAAAGAATCGATTCTTCGGCGCTCAGCCTTCCTTATAGTCCAACTCTCGCAGCCATACATTACTACGGGGAATACCATTGCTTTGACCATGCGGACTTTTGTTGCCAAGGTGATGTCTCTGCTTTTTATCATGCTGTTTAGGTTTGCCATCGCTTTCCTCCCAAGGAGCAGGCGTCTTTTAATTTCATGGCTGCAGTCACCATCTGCAGTGATCTGGGATCCTAGGAACGTGAAGTCTGTCACTACTTCTACGACTTCCCCTTCTATTTGCCAAGGAGTGATGGGCCCAGATGCCATGATCTTAGTTTTTTTGATGTTGAGCTTCAAGCCCACTTTTGCACTCTCCTCTTTCACCCTGAGCAAGAGGCTCTTTAGGTCCTCTTCACTTTCTGCCATCAGAGTGGTATCATCTGCATATCTGAGGTTATTGATCTTTTCCCCAGCAATCTTAACTCCAGCTTGTGATTCATCCAGGCCAGCATTTCGCATGATGTACTCTGCATATAAATTAAATAAGCAAGGTGACAATATACATCCTTGTCGTACTCCTTTTCCTATGCTAAACCAATCAGTTGTTCCATATCCGGTTCTAACTGTTGCTTCTTGACCCTTATACAGGTTTCTCAGGAGACAGGTGAGGTGGTCTGGTACTCCCATCTCTTTAAGAACCTGCCATAATTTATTGTGATCCACACAATCAAAGGCTTTAGCATAGTCAATGAAGCAGAAGTAGATGTTTTTCTGGTACTCTCTTGCTTTCTCCATAATCCAGCGAATGTTGGCAATTTGATCTCTAGTTCCTCTACCTCTTTGAAACCCAGCTTGTACTTCTGGCAGTTCTCTATCCACGTACTGTTGGAGCCTAGCTTGTACCCTGCAAAAAGCCCAAAACAAAAACTTTTTCCAAAAAGGCTCCCCCCCCGTCAACAGCCACACAACATTTGAAAAATAAAAAATAAACAAGGCAGAGTTTTTCAGTATAAAATATTCCAGCTTCGTGATAACATTCCTGCTCTGTGTAAGAAGAAGAAACCACAACACTGTGTTTTGTTCAGGGATTTCAGTTAACAATAAGAGATTTTCTAAAAGTTGGGTGTGCGGTTGGTGATTGATCGCTGTTCAGAGCTATCTATGCTGTCCATCTGGCATTAGAGGTAACCGGACAAACAGGAGATGATGTCACTGCTACTCCAACCTGAAAACAGGATATGCCGACACAGGTGTCCAAAGCGAATGGGAAAAAACAGGAAAATTACATCATTTTAAAAGATTGGGGGGGGGGATTTTTATATCTCTCCACTGATTTCACTCAAAATGTGTGTCACAGTTTTAAAAAAAACTGTTTTATTTAAGATATGCCTGCACCCTCCAGTGATGCCAACCTCCCGGTGGGGTCTGGAGAGGGGGGCAGTGCTGGCAAGCCAGGGAAGGGGCGGGGGTTTAAACCCCTGCCTCTTCCCCTTGAGCGCTAGCTTGCAAGCCAGGGAAGGGACGGGGTTTAAACCCCCGCCTCTTCCCTTTGAGTGCTGGCTTGCAAGCCAGGAAAGGTGCGGGGTTTAAAGACCCCACCTCTTCCCTTTGAGTGCCAGCTTGCAAACCAGGGAAGGGGTGGGGTTTAAAGACCCCGCCTCTTCCCTTTGAGCACCAGCAAGCCAGGGAAGCGGGGGGTTAAACCCCCACCTCTTCCCTTTAAGCGCCAGCTTGCAAGCCAGGGAAGGGGCTGGGTTTAAAGACCCCGCCTCTTCCCTTTGAGTGCTGGCTTTCCTGTGTGCCCCGCAGCTATGGGGCTTGCCAGCAAACCAGGGAAGGGGTGGGGGTTTAAACCCCTGCCTCTTCCCTTTGAGTGCTGGCTTGCAAGCCAGGGAAGGGGTGGGGTTTGGGGGTGGGGGGCTTTTGGAACCCCTAAGGGCTGGCACGCTCTAGGTGAATGCCTAGGTTGCCTAGTGAGCAAGCAGGCCCTGTCAGTGGGGCCAGAACACTAGAAGCCCTCCCACTGTTAGTCCCCCGTACGCATCAAGTCCTAATTTTTTTAGCTATTTTATTTTATTTCACTCTTTTTTATTAGTATTTTATTGGTTTTATAGTCAACATCCTAAAACCTAAAGGTAAGTGTACAGGGGAACACTACTACTAACTTAAGACAAGAATTTTATGTTAGGTTACAAGTAGTAATAGGGTGTACCCTTCTTTTATTAGAGACCGGAAACGTTTGACAGCTGCCCCATCCCCCTGCGGAAGCTACGCTTCCTCTAAGGGGGGGGGGCATGCTTCAAAAACAGGGATGGGCAAGATGGCTGCCAGTATCAGCCCAGAAGGGAATGGAGGAGGCTGTGCTATGGGGCTGTTAGCAGCAGGGGGTTTGCAGTGGGGAGAAGGAGTCTGGTACAATGGCAGCCATTTGTGTTGTTGTGCTTGGTGCAAAAACTTCAGGCGATGGGGACAGTAAAGCAGAGAGAATTTCCAAGGGAAGCATGTGTGCAGTTTATTTATTTATTTATTTTTAACATGTGCTGAAATGTGTGTTTGGTGTAAGTTCAAGTGCCTGGAGTTTTCAAAACATCCCCCCAGTTCTCTCTCACTGGAAACTCAGACAGGAAAGAAAGGGGGAGTTTTCCACCCCCTGCTTGAAAAAAGGGAGAGCTGAAATCACCATGCTCCCTCCCCCACCCCAGAGTCATTTTCCCCTTCACCACCCACCTCCCCCCTGAGAAAAGGAAAGACTATTGATTCTAACATGTGTCTAGTAACAGAAATGAACACATTTTGCTAAGACCTAACCAGGTATTTTAGAAGTGGGGAAAACTGGGCATGGCAACACTCTTTTTCCTTGGGTTGTGTGTATTTTGCTTGTGTGTGTATTATGTCTTTGAAATTTCCAAGTCTTTTTTTGTTAGGAAGAACTTTTTTTGGAAAAAAACACAGCTATTTTAAAATTTAGTTTGGTAAGGAACTATTGTAACATCTCAGAACTCTAATTTACATTTTACAGGTTCCTCTGCCTGACTTCTAGAAAAGTACCCTGCATAACTACACACAGTACAGAAAGCAAAAAAGATGACATGACTTACTGTATATTAGTTTTTCTTGAGAGAGAGGCTTCCCTAGGCAGCTTAGGCATGGGGGGGGGTGAAATGCAGCCTTTTCCTAGAGGCTGCAAAGAACTTTTTAAAATTTCCAAGTCTTTTTTTGTTAGGAAGAACTTTTTTGGAAGAAAAACACAACTATTTTAAAATCTGGTTTGGTAAGGAACTATTGTAACATCTCAAGACTCTAATTTACAGGAGATGATGTCACTGCTGCTCCAACCTGAAAACAGGATATGCCGACACAGGTGTCCAAAGTGAATGGGAAAAAACAGGAAAATTATATCATTTTAAAAGATTGGAGGGGGGGGATTTTTATATCTCTCCACTGATTTCACTCAAAATGTGTGTCACAGTTTAAAAAAACTGTTTTATTTAAGATATGAGAATGTTTAAGCACACTGATCATTTATACCAATATTCAGTATCTCTGGTGAATAGAGGTTAATCACATATGATTGTGGCATAATAGCACGAGGCATTTTAGGGTCCCCATTGGTCAGAACCCACCTACAATGTGTGAAGGAGAGAATGACATTGATACTGCACACACACCCCAAATACCAGCACATGTGTTTTGAGACAGGGGCAATATAAGGAGAAAGCGCGGCCTTCCCTTGAAACTAAAAGGCCACCATTGTGTTTGTGCCCAGTCTCTTTCCCTTCTGTGTGAAGTGAAATAAATCATAGGGGAATTGCAATAAAGAATACACTGGTCCCGCAGTGTGCGCCGTGGTATAGAGAACCCCAGCCTTCTAGGAGAGGTCAGGGGGAGTGTCCCGAGGCGGCACGTGCGATTTGGGGGTGACAGGAGCTGTTTTGGCGATTTTAGCCTACGCTGACCCTGCGAGGTAGAACACCCAAGCGGCACCTGGTTTCATTTTGGGGTATTGAGTGACCCCTCAGCGGACTCGCCTCGACGAGGGGGACCTCTGGGCAGTATTATTGGGGTGATTGGGGGTACCCTCAAAATTTTGATTTTGGGGCACCCTCCTCCGTCACGCGGTGGAGTGTCTGGCGACATTTAGATGCACCAATGAGCAGCGGAAGGGGGTGGTTCCAGGGGTAACAGAGATAAAAGGGTATGCTGCGCCGTGCACCATCCACGCTATCTTTAAAAAGCTACCAGCTTTCACATTCCTCTCTGCCAGAAGCAAAGAATGGATTATTAGGATCTGAACACACACCCGCAGCATTCCAGCTTCCTAAAAGGCACACAGATTAAAACTACAATCACTTTAAAACAAGTATCTATAACACAGGCGTTATGCAGGGGAATGAATGTGATCTGTGCAAAATTAACGGAAACTTCTGGCAAAGTTAATACAGCTACCCCCCACCCCCCAAAATGAAAGAAGACATATTGCTTTGCAGCATATGAACGTTGGTTTTATGAAAGTGTATTTTATCTGCTGTAGCTCCCGACAGCTCATGTTAAGTTTTATATCACAGCAAAATGCTTATGTAAAATACTCTCATGCTAATTCTAAAAAGAAACAGCTGCAACAGTTTGCTTGTAATCCTATACCATCATGACCATTCCCATGTTCTGTTGCCTCCAGTATGACTGGAGGTTTTGTATCATCTTCTGGGTGTGAAACAGGGGTCATCAGGGTGGTATGGGAGAGGTATTTGTGAATTTCCTGCATTGTGCAGGGGGTTGGACTACATGACCCTGAAGGACCCTTCTGGCTCTATGATTCTATGATTCTGTGTCATGGTTTGGGGAACGCCAATACAGGCTGCCTCTGAGCGTGTACATAGGGCTGAGTTTCCCGAGTACTTCACACCCCCCGCCCCCCCACCCCCACCCCAGCGTGCATGTTAGCTTGAGCAAAAATCCAGGTTCGCAGGGAGGAGTTTGAAACACAGACATCTCTCTTAAACAGGAAAACTTTATCTGCTACAAGTTATTAAACTAGAGCACAACATAAAAGGAAAGGGCAGTTGTGTCTACTAGCTACACAGATTTGAGGAAAGAAACAGCAAAATCATATCACCAAAGCTAAACTTAACAGTATAGTAGTTATCAATACACCTTGCTACAGATGTTCATGGAGCAAATACATGTAGGGTAACCCAGATCCTAGCATTTGGTCAAAGAATACATTCAAATGACTTATCCTGAAATTAGTGGGGTTTTTAAAAGTTGAACCGTGGCCCCTTCAGCTTATGCCTATCAGACTGATTTAATATCTAGAAATGGCATTCTTCTAGACATAGATGTATTCCATACAAACCCATGATAGTCTTTGTGGTTTTGGCCTGCATTATTATATACAGAATTTCACACAAATCATCAATAATATGTTTTTGCCTTAAAAGAAAAAAGGGAAAATAGAGAGAAATAATTGTATAAAATTCATATTATGTATAAGACAAAAAAGAGATAGTCCAGTTTCTTTTTGCATAGCTCTCTAGATTACTATTTCCTTAAACTGAAGTTCTACACACGCACACACATAAATTTAGGCCCACCCCACTTTACTTATAGTATGAATCAATTATCTAAGAGCAATCATTTAGTGTATGCATTTTTATTTTCTACTAGTGGAATAGTTTAAAAAAGAACCACAGCAGATCTTCAGTAAGAATCTAGGCATTACTGTTTGGATCAGGTGGGAAAGTAACTTGCTGCAAGATATATTATGATTTACTAATATTTCTAATCTTTTGCACGGGGCCTGTAATCTATGGGGCGCATACGTTCTTTACAAAAACAGGAAACCACGTCGGATGGTTGGGAATACAAAACACGGGGAAGAAGCGGTACAATATATTGCCTGTGTTGTAGGACTTCCTGAGATGACTCGCTATTCCCAGCTAGGAGAGAATTCAAATTGGGAACACATTACCCATGCCTTTCTGAAAAAGAGATAGTACGGATCAGATCTTTGCTAATAAATTTCCATCGGGGCATTGCTATCTGCCATAGTAATTGATATACATTACAATGTTATAAAGAGCTTTTAATTGTTATTGTGATTGTCGTATTATAACTATTGGTGTTAATTGCTAAGGCTGTGATCTAATGCAATATCAGTGCCCGATATAGGCCCAACACTTTTCGCTAACGAGGACAATGTAGAGCGTGTCATCCACAGTTCCATCAGGTTGCTCACAAGATCACATTGTGCTAAAGCCTATGGAATGGGTGTCTTTATTGTACAGCCTCTTTCCTTTCCTACCCAATAGGGCTCTCCCACACAGATTTGTAAACACTTTTTCTGTCATAGAGTTCCAACAGAATGATCTCAGCTGCACAATCTGCTAGAGAATCCATTTTTCTTCCGGCACAAACATCCTCCATCTGAATCAAAACAAGGGACCAAGCCTAACCATCACGCATCACAATTTATGAGACAATAGCCACATGTATAACACCAGAAACAGACTCTGTAGCATCAAAAATATAATTTTATAGCAGAGTTCGGGTGGACCATAACCGATTAGTGATAAAATAAATGGTTTTAAGGCGTTTATTTCCTTTGAGGTACCGACGTTCTAGAACATAATAGCGTTCGTATACAACGTATGTTACACATACCATGAATAAATGGAAGCAGTTCTAGAAAATAGCTTGTTTGAAGTTCCAGTTTTAATACACAGGTGTTCAAATGGTTCCTTAGCGGTAGTCTCTAAAGCATCATTGCAAATCCGTGTTTTGCAACGGACCCCGATAGTTTTTGATTTTGCCTTCTGAGCAAGTGTCACGGCCAGTCACAGTACTCATCACTGAAAGAAAATATAATATGTAGTCACACGGTAGAACACTAGATAGCCTTGTTACTCTATGATTTGCCAATCGGTAGTATGCTTAATGGATTAACAATAGAATGCATTGTGGCGGGCGCTAAATAATACAATCTATTCCTGCAATTACATAGTTTTGGTTTGTTTTCAGTTAGGGTGTCGTCGTTTGCTCTACAAATGTGCAGGTGGGAGCATCAGATGTGTTTCTGTTCAACGTGGTGGGTAGTTTTTTACTTTAATGATCTATATCCACGGTTTAAAAATTATAACTGGATATAAGTACCGCCGGCACGCCGGTATGTTTGTAACTCCGACCTGGGTCCACGGAGTCATTTTATACTGACTTTTTAATTTGAGCGTATAAAAATAGCACGGTATTTTACTTATTTTATACCGTTCTCCTCAGAGAGAACCCAAAGCCAACCCCTCTACGAATTCATCTCGACGTGCCATGGCCAATAAGAGAGTTGTTGCTGTTCAAACGCACCAATGAGCGCCCGCGGGCTTGGCAGGGGATTCTCTTTAAAATGGGAGAGACGGGTGCCGTGCTGCAGGTCACCTGCCGCCGCTGCTGCTGGTTTCCTCACACCATGCAGAGCACACCAGCAAGTTTTTTTGAACCTGTGGCCCCCAGAGCACCGATGAAGAGGAAAACTACTGCCAGAAGGCGAAAGGTTAGCAGCGATTCGAACAAGGAAAATGAATTAGATTGTCTTCCAAAGCGGCTTTTTACTTCACCAGAGAAAAAGAAAGAAGAAGGGACTGAAATCTGTACCCCTGTGAAGGGGCAACTTTTCCAGGGTGGGGAGAGCTCTGCTTTGAATCAACAACCAGAGGTGCTATTCCAGGTGTGTATAGCTGAATGGAAAATATGTGTGAAGGCTGTTGGGGATGTGGTATGGAGCTTTTCCCTCATTTTTTCGTGTTTGTTTGTTTTTAGAAATGCCGCCTTGTGGATTTGGTTGAGAATCATGGTCCGGTTCACAGAGTCCTACAAGAATATGTGGGAATGACCGCTGATGACATCTCACCTGTGGAGAGACAAATGTCACGTTCAGCAATGTACAAACTGATTACAGCGGCAGCTTATTCAGTTATCAATTACTGTGCCAATGACCTCTCTTACTCCAAATGTGAAGGTTGCATGCTAGATGAACCAGCTCAGCTGGCAAACGTTTGTTTGACATGGCCATCGGCTTTTTATGAAGAGAACTTAAAATATGTGTGTTGCAATCTGAACATGGGTCCCGTGCTGTATGTGATCACAGTGGTATCATGGTCGCTGGATTTTTTCAGTATGAACCAAATCCACCTTTTAGCACTGGCCAACCTTGTGGAAGGCATACGTTGTGCACCCAGACCCTGTGAACATTTGAGAGCATTGTTTCAGAAATGCCACCAACCCTATGTGAAACTTGTTGAAAAATTTCTGTGTAATACATTTCAGAATCGCATGTCTTTGACAACCTTTCTATAATAAAATGTAAAAAGTATTTGCACACTGCTAAAAAGTCTGTAACTATTGTCTCTTGTATAAAAATAAAAAAATCAAAGTGTTTTTTGTGAAAAAAGAACCCATCTCATCATTGTTGCGGGGGGAAATCAAACACGTGATACTAAAAACACATTCAGGGGCAGAAGAGAAAGGAAGTTTTTTTTAAACTGTGACACACATTTTGAGTGAAATCAGTGGAGAGATATAAAAATCCCCCCCCCAATCTTTTAAAATGATGTAATTTTCCTGTTTTTTTCCCATTCGCTTTGGACACCTGTGTCGGCATATCCTGTTTTCAGGTTGGAGCAGCAGTGACATCATCTCCTGTAAATTAGAGTCTTGAGATGTTACAATAGTTCCTTACCAAACCAGATTTTAAAATAGTTGTGTTTTTCTTCCAAAAAAGTTCTTCCTAACAAAAAAAGACTTGGAAATTTTAAAAAGTTCTTTGCAGCCTCTAGGAAAAGGCTGCATTTCACCCCACCCCCATGCCTAAGCTGCCTAGGGAAGCCTCTCTCTCAAGAAAAACTAATATACAGTAAGTCATGTCATCTTTTTTGCTTTCTGTACTGTGTGTAGTTATGCAGGGTACTTTTCTAGAAGTCAGGCAGAGGAACCTGTAAAATGTAAATTAGAGTTCTGAGATGTTACAATAGTTCCTTACCAAACTAAATTTTAAAATAGCTGTGTTTTTTTCCAAAAAAAGTTCTTCCTAACAAAAAAAGACTTGGAAATTTCAAAGACATAATACACACACAAGCAAAACACACAACCCAAGGAAAAAGAGTGTTGCCATGCCCAGTTTTCCCCACTTCTAAAATACCTGGTTAGGTCTTAGCAAAATGTGTTCATTTCTGTTACTAGACACACGTTAGAATCAATAGTCTTTCCTTTTCTCGGGGGGGAGGTGGGTGGTGAAGGGGAAAATGACTCTGGGGTGGGGGAGGGAGCATGGTGATTTCAGCTCTCCCTTTTTTCAAGCAGGGGGTGGAAAACTCCCCCCTTTCTTGCCTGTCTGAGTTTCCAGTGAGAGAGAACTGGGGGGATGTTTTGAAAACTCCAGGCACTTGAACTTACACCAAACACACATTTCAGCACATGTTAAAAATAAATAAATAAATAAACTGCACACATGCTTCCCTTGGAAATTCTCTCTGCTTTACTGTCCCCATCGCCTGAAGTTTTTGCACCAAGCACAACAACACAAATGGCTGCCATTGTACCAGACTCCTTCTCCCCACTGCAAACCCCCTGCTGCTAACAGCCCCATAGCACAGCCTCCTCCATTCCCTTCTGGGCTGATACTGGCGGCCATCTTGCCCATCCCTGTTTTTGAAGCATGCCCCCCCCCCTTAGAGGAAGCGTAGCTTCCGCAGGGGGATGGGGCAGCTGTCAAACGTTTCCGGTCTCTAATAAAAGAAGGGTACACCCTATTACTACTTGTAACCTAACATAAAATTCTTGTCTTAAGTTAGTAGTAGTGTTCCCCTGTACACTTACCTTTAGGTTTTAGGATGTTGACTATAAAACCAATAAAATACTAATAAAAAAGAGTGAAATAAAATAAAATAGCTAAAAAAATTAGGACTTGATGCGTACGGGGGACTAACAGTGGGAGGGCTTCTAGTGTTCTGGCCCCACTGACAGGGCCTGCTTGCTCACTAGGCAACCTAGGCATTCACCTAGAGCGTGCCAGCCCTTAGGGGTTCCAAAAGCCCCCACCCCCAAACCCCACCCCTTCCCTGGCTTGCAAGCCAGCACTCAAAGGGAAGAGGCAGGGGTTTAAACCCCCACCCCTTCCCTGGTTTGCTGGCAAGCCCCATAGCTGCGGGGCACACAGGAAAGCCAGCACTCAAAGGGAAGAGGCGGGGTCTTTAAACCCAGCCCCTTCCCTGGCTTGCAAGCTGGCGCTTAAAGGGAAGAGGTGGGGGTTTAACCCCCCCCGCTTCCCTGGCTTGCTGGTGCTCAAAGGGAAGAGGCGGGGTCTTTAAACCCCACCCCTTCCCTGGTTTGCAAGCTGGCACTCAAAGGGAAGAGGTGGGGTCTTTAAACCCCGCACCTTTCCTGGCTTGCAAGCCAGCACTCAAAGGGAAGAGGCGGGGGTTTAAACCCCCGTCCCTTCCCTGGCTTGCAAGCTGGCGCTCAAAGGGAAGAGGCAGGGGTTTAAACCCCCGCCCCTTCCCTGGCTTGCCAGCACTGCCCCCCTCTCTCCAGACCCCACCGGGAGGTTGGCATCACTGGAGGGCGCAGGCACCACAAGCTGGCCTGCCTAGGGCACCCAGACACCTCAGGCCGGCCCTGCCCACTGATGGACCTCCTCATGGCACCTGGTATCTTTGGCCACTGAGTGACAAGAGTGTTGGACTGGATGGGCCATTGGCCTGATCCAATATTGGCTTCTCTTATGTTCTTATTGTCCAAGTCCTGAAGTGGAGAAGGTAACCATTTCCAGTTGCCTTTAAGTAGAAAATGTGGCCACTCTAATTATGAAAGCCAAAAAAAAGGGGGGGAAAGAACCCACATCAAGAATGAAATAGAAATGTGTTTAATGATGGTTATTCAGGGTCTTAATGCCATTGGTGCAGCCATAAGAATAGCAAATATTCCAGCAGATGTATATTTTTGCATACTATGTGGTAATAAACATTGATATCATAGTGTTCCTTTTTATATAAAAGAAAAAGGTAAGATCAAAACAGGAAACATTTGTCACATATCTTTGAACAACAGGAAAAAGTCTAGACCGATAGTTAGGGTTTATTTGCTTAAAATAAAATGCCATTTGGGAAATGAAGGTATTTGATTCCTTGCAAGCAAACTGGATTCACATTCAACCAGATGCTGAATATCCAGGTATTAACAAAAAAAATGAGCAAATTTGTTCTGAGGAGGCATTAGCAAAATATTTTTGTATAGACACAAGGGGAAAGGTTATCTGACCACCTGCTGTCTGATTCAAGATGTGCTTTTAGCTAGCAACTGACCCATCTCCCCCATTCATTTTCACATATTATTTAATGCCTACAGTGGAATCTAACAAGACCCTAACAATCAAATTAAGACTACTTCGGCTGGAATCCTAAGAATGCTTTTCTGGGAATAAGCCCCACTGAATAAAATGGGGTTATCTTTTTAGCAGTTCTAATTAAGATTGGTTTCTTAGTGGTAGATTAAGTGGCAGATGAAATATGGAACCTGAGCAGTTTCTTGGCTTTAACTTTTGACACCCCACTTTATCACAGCCCAAGTAAGGGTAACAGTTACTAGAAAAGAAAAAGATGTCTCCCTACAAATTTGCAAGACTCCACAACAAGAGTGTTGCTAGACTGGGTGCCCATCTTGGGCATTTGTCTCTCCTGCTCTTTCAGACTCAGCAGCAAATTGTCAGCATGAACTAACAAAGCTTCAAATATTAACAAAGTTGAGTAACACCTTAAAGATCAACAAGATTTCCAGAGCATAAGCTTTTGAGAGTCAAAGCTCCCTTCACATACCTATTCTACTGGGGACCACCATGACTACCCCCCTGAAACTATCAACAAACTTGAGGTTACCTAATATCTCAACTTTGGTAAAACATCTACCAACTTCTTATTAATCCAGGAAAGAATCCTACATGGCGTAAAGCATGTTTTCATGTTATGGCCAGTAATGTGTGGCTTAAAGATTAGTCATGTCACAAATCCTAACCTATATTTTAAAAATTCTTTGATGTTTTCTGTCTGATTGGACACAAAGAGTTTCTAGAAGTAGAATCAACAGTGTGGGATTTGTCCTGTGTATTTTCACAGCATTTTATTTTCCCAGCTGTTCTCATAAATATTTATATGAAGATGCTGAATGAGTTCATACAGAGTTTCAGGGTTTGGTGCCACCCATATACAAATGACACGTAGCTCTGTATTTCATTCAGTTCTCCAGATGCATCCATCCTTGCTCTGAAAAAGTGCTTTCAGGCCAAATGAGCTGAAGCTGAATCCAGACAAGACACAGGCAATGCTGGTTGGGAAAGCTGATCTTTTAGAGGGACTGGATCTGCTTGAGGTCAATGAAGTGGAGTTTTGGAGGGTGGAGTCTGCGGCATTGTACCTGTCTGAGGTCCCACCTCTCCTCAAGCCTCACCCTCTCCAGGCTCCACTCCTCAATTCTCCAGGAATTTCCCAACCTGGAGTTGGCAACCCTATCTCCCTCCCAGCCAACTGTCAACCTACCACTATCTGCCCCCTAGCTTCCATCTCCTCCCCCCTCCCTCCTAGAGAGCAGTTGTAATTCTAATCTCCAGCCCCCACCTGGAGATTGGCAACAATGGTTCCCCATCAGAGAATGGCTGGTTTGGAGGGTGGAGTCTATGGCATTGTACCTGTCTGAGGTCCCACCCCTCCTCAAGCCTCATCCTCTCCTGGCTCCATCCCTTAAATCTCCAGGAATTTCACACCTGGAGCTGGCAACCCTATCAGGAGTGGCCCCAATGAGTTTTATCCCAAAGGCCAACATAGGTTTGGAAAGGGCCTTTTACTGACAGAGGAGAATGTACAGTTGCCAGCTCTGATTAGGGAAATACTTGGAGATTTGGGGGGTGGATCCTGTGGAGGGCAGCACTGGTGGGGGGAATGGAAGGACTCAGCAGGGGATAATGCCATAGGGTCTACCCTCCAAAGCAGCCATTTTCTGCAGGGGAACTTATCTCTGTCATCTGGAGATCAATTGTAACAGTGAGAGATCTCCAGGTCCCACCTGGAGACTGGCAACCCTAGGGGAAAGTCAGGCAAAAGCAAGGGGTTGAAGAGAATGGTTTGATGGTCGCTGGCCCACCTCATTAGCCAGCCAGCCATGGTGGAGCCAAAAAGGAAAGAGAGCCTTTTTAGTTTATTCTGACAGGAAAGTGGCCAAGTGGGCAGTGGGTGGGGGAAGAGGTTATGCTGAAAGTCCTTTGTCTTTTTACCCACAGAAGCAAGCTTGGTTGCCTACCACAGCCCCTGAGGGGAGAGTTAGTCCCACACAGGAGCCAAGAGAAGTGTCTTCCTCAGAAGAGAAAGCTGTCTGGCCAGTAAATCTGACAGGCAACAGTGGCTGAAGTGAAAGTGGGCGGGGAAGAGGAGCAGACCCAGCACCTGGCCAAAAGCATGTGAGTACTCTTGGGTGGCAGCTGTCGGGACAATGGCTGTTGGAACCACACTGCACAGCCAGTGGGAGAGCTGGAAATGGCCAATACGCTAAGAGAATTATATATATTAGATACTGCCCTCCCTGCGAGTGGGTTCAGGGTGGTTTACATCAATATCATTAAACAATCGTTTAATAACAGATTAAAACAACATAAAATCACACATCATAAAAACAAAATCATAAAATACCATGTAAAGTAATTTGTTCAGATGTCAATCATATTGATTTGAATATAGCAGTAGTGCCCCAATGTCCAGTTAAAACCAGGCCACTGATGAGGGGTTGGCCAGGAAAAGGGATGGACATCTGCCATCTCAACCAAAAGCCCAGTGGAAGAGCTCCATCTTGCAGGCCCTGCGGAACTATAGTAAATCCCACAGGGCCCTGATATCATATGGGAGCTCAGTCCACCAGGTAGGAGCCAGGGCTGAAAAAAAGCCCTGGCCCTGGACAAGGCTAGACAGACATACCTGGGGCTGGGGACTGCCAGAAGATGTTGATTTGTGGACCTCAATGTCCTATGTGGCTCATATAGGGAGAGGTGGTCTTGAAGGTATGCTGGCCCCTGGTCATATAGGGCTCTAAAGGTAAGCACGAGCACCTTGAAATGGATCTGGAGTTCAATAGGCAGCCAGTGCATTTCAGAGAATCAGAGAATCAGAGAATGTTAGAGTTGGAAAGGATCTTGCAGGTCATCTAGTCCAACCCCCTGCACTCTGCAGGAGCGTAGTCAAAAGATAGCCTTACAACATACCCGAAAGATGTTCGTCCAGCCTCCACTTAAAAATGTCCACCACCTCCCAAGGCAGTCTGTTCCACTGCTCAACCACTCTTACAGTTAGGAAATTTCTCCTGATATTTAGCCGGTAACGATTTCCTTGTAATTTCCACCTATTAGATCTAGTCTTGCAATCCAGAGCAAGAGAGAATAGATCTGCTCCATCTTCTACATGACAGCCCTTCAAATATTGGAAGACTGCAATCATGTCCCCTCTAAGCCTTCTCTTTCCCAGGCTAAACATACCCAACTGTTTCAGCCTTTCCTCATAAGACTTGGATTCCAGCCCTCTCACCATCCTGATTGCCCTCTTCTGGTTGCACAATACTGTGTGGATATGAGTTTACACAGGCTTGTATCAATGATGGATTGTTAAACTTGAACATTTTTTTAAAAAAATATGCTTTTGGTCAAGGAGCATTCAGTCATAGCTTAGAACTTTTCTTTTTTTAAAAAAAACAAAAACCTACATTTAAATTCTACTCTGCTTTCATGGATCTCAAGGGAGCATACAAAGTGTTTTCAGGTTTCTATCTAGGCACTGACCAGACCTAGATTCACTTTGCTTGAGTAAGGTTGTTGTATCCTTGTCTTTGGAACATAGGCTTGTTTTTATGGTTATATGTGGGTGTTTGGGGAGGGGGTTAATTTTTCAAAATTTTCTCAAAAGAAGTGGGATACAAAAGGGGAAAAGGGTAGGGGGAGATATTAATTAATCAAAAATTATCAAATATCATGAATAGTTACATACAACAAGGAGAATCAGCTATTTGAATAAAAATACATTTTTCAAATATAGAAACGGATAATAGAACAAATATTACAATATTCAGGAATCCTTTCTCTCTTTAAAAGAATAAACAAGATATTTCTGGATATTTAAAGACAGTCTAGTAAAAATAAAAAAGGTTACATCTTTAACAGTTAAACTAATTTTTGCACTAAGTTTAAACCATCCTTGTAACCTAAATATTATGTTAATCATTTATCACATTAGGTCTTATTCTTACTAAATATCTTAAGTACTTAATAGAATATTAGATGAAAAGTTTAAAGCTATAATCAATGTTCTCAACTTTTATATAACATTCAGAAAAAAATAAAAAAATAGAATCAAGAAATTTAACTATTCCCATTTTATGAACAAAAGGCTTGCCATTTCTCCTGAAATTCTTTCAGCAGTCTTTTGTTTACACAGTTTTGCCAACATTGCATACTCAGCTAGTTTTTCTTTCCAAATCTCGATTGTTTGACATTCTTCTGACTTCCATTTTATTGCAAATGTTACTCTGGCAGCTATCAATATATATCTAAGTAGGTCTTCTGAAGTTCTTTCTATATTGTTTGACAGAATTCCCAATAACATAGTCTCAGGTTTCATCAGGAATTTGATTTTAAAAATATTTTAAATTTCTTCATGTAATTTTTCCAGTACCTCTTTGTCTCAATTCAGGTCCACCACATATGGTAAAAGGTGCCTTCTACTTCTTTGCATTTCCAGCAGGACACTTTATAGTTTTTACTATCTTTTGGAGTGATATACGATCAATAAAACATCTTATACTAATTTTCTCTTAATGCTTGGCAGGCTGTAAATTTGATGTCCATAGGTTTTCCCAGCATTTAAACAGTATTTTTTCACCAAACTTTTGCATCGATTTGATCAGACATGGTTTTACTGTTCATCTTCAGTATCAAACTGAAGCAATAACTTATACATTTATCCTAATAAGTGATTATTAGATTGTGAAACAATCTTTTCAAATTCAGTCAGATCTTTTATGACACCTCTTTTTATACAGATGTCTTTTTTAAAATGTAGAAGTAGAAGCAATTTGAAAATATATCCACCATTGTATTTCCTTCCCTTCATCTTCGATCTCTTGCCATGACTTAATCTCTCCTTGTGGATTTATCATCTCACCATAAATTATAAAATCATTATTTCTCCCTGTATGATTGTCATAATAAGCATCCATTGGCTGACATTACTGGTGGGATTGAGAGACTGATTCTCCTTATTGGTATTTCCCAAATTTTAAATAAACTGTCTCTAATTATATGTCTTTTGTCTTGAGTTACATTTTTTCACTGTCACAGGAGGTGGTGGCGGCTACAAGCATGGACGGCTTCAAGAGGGAATTAGATAAACATATAGAGCAGAAGTCCATCAGTGGCTATTAGCCACAAGGTATAGATAGGAACCCTCAGTCTGGGGCAAGTGACACTCTGTATTCTTGGTGCTTGGGGGGCAACTTTGGGAGGGCTTCTAGTGTCCTGGCCCCACTGCTGGACCTCCTGATGGCACCTGGTATTTTTGGCCATTGTATGACAGAATGTTGGACTAGATGGGCCATTGGCCTAATCCAATACTGACTTCTCTTATGTTCTTATATTGAGTTTTTGATCCACAGATAGCTATGTAGTCCATCATCAAGATTTAAAGATTCTAATTTTATCAATCTTTCCATTTGATTCCTAATCCAGTCTGTTATCCACACTAGCCCAGCAGCCTGATAGTATAATTTGGTATTAAGTATGGCCAGACTGCTTTTCTTCTCATCTTGCAATATTTTAAATTTTATTTTTGGCTTCTTGCCATTATATACAAACTTTTTTTTTGCCAGTCATTCAAAGTCTTTTCAGGAATTGAAATTGCAATCATCTGTAACAAAAAGGTTTAATTTTGGTAATACATTCATTTTTATATCAGAAATCCTTCCTAGCCAGAATAATTTTAGTTTGGACCATCTTTCACAATCTTTTTGTTTTATTAACCAGGTTGTCATGTGATTGTCCTTAAATAATATATCATTTTGTCCTGTGAGATACATTCTTAAATATTTGACTAGGTTATTTATAACAGCACATCCTGAAATTTTCTTGATCTTCTCCTCATCTTGATTTGTTAAAAAAATTAAAATAATCTTAGGGTTTTTTTCTATTGATTTTATAACCAGAGTCCAAATATACCAATTTGTTCCATTACATGCTGTGTTAGCCAAATTGCCTTAATTTCTTATCAATCTTGGGGAAATTATGATTATTAAAATAACAATAGGCAAATTAGGGAGCAAACACCATTATATACAGAGGTCCTGCCCTTCCAGAGCTACCAGTAACAGACACAGAGGCTGTAGTTAGTATAAGATGATGTCTTTACTGTAGTCTTCTTCACATACAAACAATACACAGTCACACACACAATTATTCATATTCTAGGAAATAAAGATAGATAATCAGCATATTTGCATGAGCAGGATATTCATTGGTTGGGCAATAGTTACCTGTTCTCACTGAGTGAGTTGCTCCAATGGAAGAAGGGAGGGGAGAATTAGAAATAAGGAATGTGCCCTAAATCCGGCAGGAACATGTGGAACTCTAGCTGCAGTTCTAGAGTCAAAGATGGAGGGAGGGTATTGGGATAGCAAGCTGGACGTAAGAGGGATAAAGCTTTAATAGGGGTCATAGAGAGAGACAGCATGTGGTCAGGTATCACCTTTTAAAAGGTGGCATGGGGGGGCTGGTTGAACTGGCCACATCCCCTTATCATATCTCCTGTTAGTCCGTCCCTGAAAACATACTATTGGGTGGAAGGAAAAGGGGAGGGGAGCTAGGGAGTGGTCAATATTGAGAACTAGCAACTTAGACTGAGGTCTGGCACCTGGATGTAGAGGATATGAGTCATAGGGTTAGAGCTATTGTCTCTTGATGGTCTTAGCTGGGTCGTTGATGGGTGAGTGATTAGTTGCCAAGCAACCATGTGTAGAGCCTCCTGGTTATGTGCAGCTTTGCAGGTCAGTAGAGGAAGGGGAAGGGGATTGCCTTTGTGTGTCAGAGGGAGCTCCTCATGGCATTTGGAGCCCGTTGTCCTCATGCCTTGGCATGGCATGGTGCTTGATTCCTTGGTGCAAGCTAAAGAACTGCTCCATCTCACAGCTGGTAAGAGGGCTGGCAACCTTGAAGAACCACTGGAACAGCAATGCAGAAGGAAGGTATCCTTCTCTCAGATGTGCCTTGTCATCTGGCTTCATATTGGGATACCATGCTGTACAGTTCCTTTAAGCATAACATTGCACAGTCCATGTTCATAATACTTAGGTCTTATAGTCCATAAGAACACATTAAGGGCCTTGCAGGGCAATGGCTGCAGAAATAATTGGGGGGTTGAAATTGTAAGGACCATGCCATCAGCATTACTCTTTAGTTAAACTCCTCTCCTTCTACTTTAAGTCCTTCCATTTTAAGATCATGTCTTATCTTAGAAGCAATGATTTCCATCACAAGAATAAAAAGAAGTGGAGACAGTGGGCATCCTTGACAGGTTCCTTTCTCTATTTTAAATCCATTTGTCAAGACCCCATTGATTAAAATGTTTGCATTTTTTTAGTATAGATATTCTATATCCAATTCAAGAATCTAGAACTACATTTAAAATATTGAAGTGTTTTTTGTAAGAAAAACCATATGTGGGTGTTTTTTGAGTGACGAAGAAAAGGTTAGCACATTCCTACATTCTGATCTGTTCAATATTCCCCACTAATACCACATAAATGGATTTATAACAAGGCATTTCCATATTACAAAATAGGCTCTAGCCCATGAAATCTTACGATAGAATTTTTAAAATGTGCAACTACATTCTTCTTATTTGTTCTTGAGACAAGGTATCTGAATGAGGCTTTACTCAGAACTTGATTTATTTGTTTAGAAAATGTACGTGCTGCCACACTTTGAGGTAGCTCACAAAGTGAAACAATACAATAAAATTATAAAACATAAAAATAATTATCAATATTAAAATGTAAGAAAAATTGGGAGCATAAAACAAGAATTTAGCATCCTAAAATGAAATTCAGACATCTTAGTAAACAGAGGTTTGTCCAATTTATGCAGGAGCAAAGTTCTGCCATGCTTGCATGATCCCTTTGTTTCTCCCTCCTGTGTGCACAGAGCATGACTAAAGTATTTTTGGTTTGGGAAACTTTGAATCAAGATCCAATTTAATCTTCAGCTGAATCCTAGTTTAGAATTCCAATTTGCTGAGGAGAAACATACTCTAATTCCCCTAGGGCTTGGATCTGTATGTCATTGGAGCCTGAATCAAAGAGCTTCCCAAACTCTGAGGCCTTTACTGTATAATCCTAAACAAAGTTACATCTTTCTCAGTCCACTGAAGTCAATGAGCTTAGAAGGGTGCAACTCTGTTCAGAACTGAACAGCTAATCACACTGTATATGTAGAAAAAAAGAGATTGGATTTATACCCCACCCTTCACTACCTGAAGGAGTCTCAGAGCATCTTACAGTCACTTTCCCTCCCCCTCCCAACAACAGACACTCTTTGAGGTAGGTGAGGCTGAGAGAGCTCTCTCGAGAACTATCCTTGAGAGAACAACTCTGAAAGAATTTATGACTGACCCAAGGTCACATCAGCAGCTGCATGTGGAGGAGTGGAGAGTCAAACCCAGTTCTCCCAGATTAGAGTCTGTGCTCTTAACCACTACACCAAACTGGATCTCAGTTTGTAGAGCTGCCATCTTCAGGTGGAGTCTGGAGTTCTTCCAGAATTCCAACTGATCTCCAGATGACAGAGATCAATTCCCTTGAAGAAAATGGCAGCTTTGGATAGTGGACTCTATAGCATCACATACATGCTAAGCTCCCTGCCCACCCCAAACTCTGTACTTCCAAATCTCCAGGAATTTCCAATCCAGAGTTGGCACCTCTATGTACCTGTGATGGGGAAAAGGTGTATGTGTGTGTGTGGGGGAAGGAACATATAAACATGGCAACAAGCTGTGTTCATGCCTATGACAGAAAAATCTGTTTGTTGTGATGCCTGAATGCAGCCACTATATTTTTTGTTAAAGAAATTGATTCAGTAGTGGAATATTTGGCTTTTATGAAGGTTTCGAAATAATGGCTTGGCAGCTGTGGGTTTGTTTTTTTTTAAAGTCTAGGGTGTTGTGCATTCATGTCTTTGAATAGCGTGGACTAGTTTATCTTGACAGTCTCTGTCAGTTCTGTGATTCTACCAGTCCTTGACCCAGGACCACATAAATGCACCAGCAACAAAGCCACATTTGGATGTGTGACAAATACAATTTTCTTACTACCCCATATCAGTCTTGACAAAGGTGCAGTCCTGAAAAAGTGCATTAAAATTCCATATGGCAACAAGGGACTGTCAAAGAAGCAAACATTAAAATGGATTAATTGGCTCTGCACCAATTTGCAAGAATGGAAACAGAGGTGATAATCATAAATGTATTCTTGATAAGGTATTAAAAACCCCTGAAGGAGTCAATCTCTTTCAGCAAGCCCTGCACTTAGTATAGAATTGTGTTTGATAACTTGGTTTTTTTTCCATTTTCCTGCTGCTCTTGCAATTAGCCTACTGTTAAACTTGGAATGGATTTGCTGCACTGATAGAAATTTAATTCAAGCTCATGCAAATTTCTGGGAACAAAGGTTGATTGCCCAAATTGCTCAAGAAACAAGAGGAAATAAAACAGCTGCTATTTGTTTTAATTAATACGTATTTAATGGAAAACATTTCAGGCATTATGTTGTTGAATCTGTTTTTGTTTCGAAGCTTTCAAGCACACATTTGCAACCATCACAAAGGGACAATTCTACACCAACACCAATGTAGCTTTGCTGAAAAAAAAATAGGTCAAAATAATTGCAAATTAGCAACGAACAAGAATACATCTATGCTATGTATCTGGTTTTAATAATGTATTTTAATAAGATGCCTTTTAAGATGTATTCTTTGAGATAAAAGTAACTACTAAACATTTTTAAACATAAATAGCTGTTAGGAAAACATTTGCATTTAATCCACAATTCTTGTCACTTGACAGAGGAAAACTGAATTTTAGATGGATGGGTGCAATTTAAAAGAAAGAACACATTTTCTCTTTAATGTGTGTTTGCAAGAGTCCTCTTAAAAGCTAATGCAGAGTTTAATTACATAAAGGTTAGATTTCCATTTAACCTGTTCAGATAGTATTGTAATGAAATCTGAACTCCACAACCTAGGAAACTGCAGAACTAACTTTGCATGTACAGTCATCCATACACATGTTTTCCATACTTTTGGACATGGCCTCACAAATTGCTTTTGAAGCTCAAGGAAAATATTTGGAAAGCAGTTAGAAATGCAGAATAAACAGAGCAGAGAGCAAGGACTGGGAGTGTTAATAGGAGGAAGTGATGAAATTTTCACATGATGTAATCACACCCATTACTAAACTAGATTATCTCCACCCATGTGAATCAGGCTTCAAATCTGGTTTGGGTGGCTTAAAAAGAATGGATAATCAAAATCACCTAAGATTAACACAGACAGTATGATTCTTATTTTCCTAGTTCTCCCAGTGGGATGGGTACTATCTATATATATATATAAACGAAAGTCCCCTTACCGTAAAATCAAAGCCCAGGCCAAACCGCTGGACCTAGAGACAACAAATTTGGGGAGAGTGCTCCTACCATGGCGTAGGTGCTCACTAAGAAGGGATTTTTAGAAATAGACCCCTAAGTAGGTCAAAAGGGGTAAAATGTGCTCCCGCCCATTGATTCCTACATGACTGCCAGCCAGCTGCCTCTCTGCATCCCCCACTTTCTCATTGGTCAGCTGCAGAGCTCAGTGATCTTGAGGTAAAAAATAAAACAGTTACAGGGGACTGCAGAGAGCTAATGACAGCTGAGGAAATCAGGAGTGGCCAACAACCATCTGTGAGGTGAAGCAAAGCTGCTGGCCCAGCCTCTCTGATGGCTTCCAACACACTCCCCCCACCTCCTACACCTAACAGGCGGTTGTCTGTCAAGTGCAGCCCCACCTCCACAGTGGTTTTTAATACTCCTCCTGTCTCCCCCTCCTACACTGGACAGGCAGCTGCCTGTCAGGTGTAGGAGAGGAGGTGGGATGGCTTCCAACACATTCCCCGACCTCCTACACCTAACAGGCAGTTGTCTGTCAGGTTCAGCAGCAGTTGCAGGGTGCTTAAAGCCACGAGGGAGCCTGCCCCAGCTATAATGCCTTAGTGATCATGCCAGCCCCACCTCCACCATTGCTTTTAATACTCCTCCCCCCTCCCCATCCTATACTGGACAGGCAGCTGCCTGTCAGGTGTAGGAGAGGAGGTGGGATGCTTACAGCCACCGGGGAGATTTGCTCAGCAGGATTGCCTTAGCACTGCTGCTGGCCCAGCCTCCCCAATGCCTTTAAATATAATCCCCCCCAACACCAGACAGGCCGGTGTCTGTCAGGTGTAGGAGCAGGGCCAGGGTATGAATGTTTATGTGGAGATAATAAAGGACATTTCTAGGAGCCATTTCGATGTGTGCCTCCCTCATGAACCTGAAGAAATGTCCACCACATCATGACTCCCTCACACCAACTCCCCCTCACACCTCTCACTGCCCCCAAGAAAGCTTCTGGCAAACGTCGAGCCAGATACACCAATGCTACAAGGAGGAGACAACTTAGGAATGCGGCAAAGACATTTGCACATAGTACTCCTGCAGTGCACTGAGCTGCACAGGCCAAGTACCAGCGAGATCACCCTGAGGTGCTCAGAACAACACAGGCTGATTCCACACAATCACTTGCCCCGGTGTCACCCCCCAATAATATCCAGGGAAATTTATCAGTTCCCCACATGTTGGTCTGGATCAGCAACTGACCCGATTCTAATGGCGTTTCTCCCCGGATTTTCCATCTCCACTATTTTAAGGTATTTTAAGGTGGTTTTTACTGCAAGGTTGAAGTTGGGGCATTGTAGTGGGGAACTTGTGAATCACAGCTGTCCTCTCCCCACCCCTTTAACGCCCCTCTGCTTTTTTCCCTCCCCTCCCCTTCCTGTTTCTCTCTACCCCTTCAATGCCCTTCTGTTTCTCTGCTTTTCTACCCCTCCCTTCCTGCCTCCCCCCTCCCTTTCCTGCCCTCGCATGAGGTTTTTTTTTGTTCCCCTTCTGTGTTGCGTTGCAACACAATACTGATCTATCATTGACTGGCATTTAAATGTCCTTTTAAATGTACCACTGCTGTTTCCCCATTTCTGTGTTTCAATTTGCTATTTGTACAAAAGTATTGCCATTGTTAAAAAAATGCATTAAGGGTGACATGGAGGCATGGACAACATTTTTTATGGGGCTAGCCTACGAGCTGTAGTGCAACTGTTAAAAAGATACATCAAGGGTGGCATGGTGGTATGGACACAATTTTTGCGGGGGTTATATGTGTTGCCTTACATGTCTGCTTCTCTCCCTCCCTCCTGCTCCCCCTTCCCCTCCCCTCCCTTCCCACCTCCCTTCTTCCTTTCCCCTCCCTTTTTCGACCTGGCACAATGCAACTACACATGTGTAAAGCACACCTGTTTTCCAGTGGGTGGGTGCGTTACAATGTAACCATACCCCTGATCAAAAAAAAGAGAGGGAGAAGAGAGGGGAGGGGGCACTAGATTCAGGGCAAGGTGACTAACCCGGGTCAGAGTTCCTTAATGTGGAACTCCCCCAACAGAATCGGGCCAATTAGACCCGAGGAGAATGGAGAGCAAAGCATTAGTGTGGAATCGGCCACAGTACAGAGGCCATTACTTTTGTGGAAGTTAGCAGGAGCTGACTTAACAGACGAATGTTTCTTCAATGGACAGTTCTATGTGGCCTGCTCCAGAGTGAGCTCATCAGGCAGCCTGGTGATCCTAGTACCTGAGGGCAGAACCACCAATGTGCTCTAGAGAGTGGTAGAGAAAAAAAAGCACATATGTCTCACTTCATTTCCTGCACTACGATCTTCTCCTTTAGGATTCCTACAACAAATGTCACATTTCAAATTTCACATCATCAGTATTATAACTGGATTTATGGAACTTAAATACCATAGCGAAGCACGGGCAGCAGGCTATTCTTTATTAAAAATTTTAAACATTTTAAAAAATGCATGGGCTTCTTTCTCCTTTACTATTCCATTTTTAATATCTAAGTTCCACTAACTCTATAAATGCTCTGATATAGTCTGGTGTGGCAGCCATTCATTCCTTCTCTCCTCACTTTCCCCACACTTACAATATAAAGGATTCTCAGAAACTCCTTCCCCAGATGGCTTGAGTTTATACTAGCCCTTTCCTAAGTGTGCTCTGGTATTTTGGAATTGGTTGCCAGTGGAGCCATGAAATGCTCTTTCCTCACATGCATTTAGGAGAATGTGTAGGAGGGCATTGTTCCTAAAGATCTTGTGCTGATTATTGTGTGGTCTCTAGATTTGGACTGTTATTGTGTGGTCTGGACTGTTGTTTTGCTCCCATACTCAGAAATAATGAGACAGATAACTGTTGTTGGGCAGCTTTATTAATATTAACAGGGACTTTAACAAGAAAGAGGACGAGGACAAGGAGGAGGAGATTGGATTTATACCCTGCCTTTTATTACCTGAAGGAGTCTCGGAGCAGCTTACAATCTCCTTTCCCTTCCTTTCCTCACAACAGACACCCTGTGAGGTAGGTGGGGCTAAAAGAGCTCTTTTGAGAACTGCTTTTGACAGAACAGCTCTGAGAAAGCCATGACTGCCCCAAGGTCACACCAGCAGCTCTATGTGGAGGAGTGGGAACTCAGACCCAGTTCTCCCAGATTAGAGTTCATGCTTCTAACTATTATAACAAACAGCAAGGGCGAAATGTAAAAGGAGAGGCAAGGAGATCCCAACAGGTCCCCTTCCTATCACAAAACAGGGCCAAAAACTGTGTTGCTGTTGCCAGGCAGCTCAGCATGTGAGTTGCCCCCAGACAGAGTCCACCTCAAGCTGCAGAACTTGAGGGAGGACCCAGCCAAGGAGTCTTGCAGGCCACTAGTATAATGCCACTGGGAATCCCCTGCCAGATGGTTGCTGCAAAATGGCCCACCTCCTAGGGCTGCCATTCCCCTGACACGGGTGGGGGTTGCCTGCTTTTGGGTCCCCAGATCTGCCAGCCAAGCACCTAACATGTGGCAATGCGCATGACACAATGACGTCACCCAGAGATGACATCATTGTGCAGGGCACATTGCGGGAAGGAGGCAGTCAATCATTTAAGGAAAAATCATAGAGATTTTCCTCAAATGGTAGAGCATCCCCTGCAACGTGCTGTGCTCAATGAGGTCACATCCGGGTGACATCTTCATGGCACACATGCTTCACGTGAATACCAAAGAGATCCTGGAGAAGAATTGGGACCCCCCCACCACCAGCATGACAGTAAGACCTGGCAACCTTACCATCTCCCAATTGAGGGGGGTCTGCTATCTGGTGTTCCCCACCTGAACAATCCCTGCCTCCTATCTGCCACAGCCAAGGGTCAAGTCTCTGCTTAGGCCCTTGCACCCCACCAACAGTATAGAATCATAGAATGTTAGTGTAATGTATCCACTTGGGAACATGGGCTCAGGACAGCCATGTGCTCGGACTGGTTCCAACCGATCCAACATGTGGCCAGGCAAAGGACCTGAGCTTTGCTCCCGAAGACAATGGACTGGAGGATCCTAGCTTCCCTCCTATTGGAGAGCAGGAGATAACTCAATCACTGTAAATAATCCAATCACAGGGTGCCTTGTGTGTGGGGTGTGGGTTCACTTGGGAATAAAGGTTGCAGGCCGGCTTCTCTTGTCTTGTTCTGCAACTAATAAAGTATGTGAGAGCTGAAATCACTCGTCAGTCTCAGTACTTTTCACTGGCAATGAGGATTGGATGCCAACTCCCTCCCTGAACAATGACCATGAGGAAGAGCATCGCATTGAGCCCCGCCACTCACCGCACCGCTCCAGAGCTTCGCATTGCTGACCCCGAGAGCAGCACCGCACCGCTCATCGCAACCAAAGCCGCCAATGCTCCCAAGCATCGCATCGAGCCTGCCGCTCACCACTCCACTCCCGAGCCTCACCCGCTGACCCCGAGAGCAGCGCCGCTCCCACACGGCTTCGACGTTCATGCCCGGCCTCTGCAACTCTCACCACCACCCGCCTACACGTGGTAAGATGGCCGCACCTCAAGGAAATCTCCAGGCATTCGATATCTCCCGGCCCCAGCAATGGGACACCTGGTTGGAGACCCTGGAGAACCACTTCAGCTACCACAATGTTGTGGACACAGGAAAAAAGAAGTCCCTGTTCCTCAGCACCTGTGGCATAGACACCCTCTTACTTCTGCGGAACCTCATAAACCCGAAGACCACCAAGGAGGAGTCTTACGTGGTATTGGTTAAGGCCCTCACAGACCAATTTTTGCCTAAACCCACCAAGTTTGTGGAGCGATTGGGTTTCTTTACCAGGGTCCAAGGGCCAGACGAGTCAACCTCAAACTTCCTGGCGGGTCTTCGGCGGGCTGCCATGAGTTGTGCGTTCCCGAACCTGATGGACACCTTGCTGAACCAGTTTCTCGTGGGACTCTACGAGTCCAAGTTCTGGTGGAAACTGGCCAGCAACAGCAACCTAGATCTCGAGAAGGCCATTCAGGAGGCAACCGGCTATGATAAGGCCCACCAAGACTGCCCCAGCAAGGCGGTCCACCACACACTAGCCACGCGGGGTTCTGATGACTCAGAGGATGAGGAAGTGCTCTGGATCCACAGACACCCATCCCAGCAGCTGCAACGACCTCAAGAGACCAAAGCGCAGCTGACCATAGCCTGCACGAGCTGCGGCGACGCACACGAGCAACGGTCCTGCCGATTCTGCTCCGCCATCTGCTGGACATGCAACAAGATGGGGCACATTGTGAAGGTCTGCCGTTCCCAGGGACAGAGGAGTAAAACCACGGCGCAGATCGACATGGAGGACCTGCACACCATTTCAGTACATCACCAAATGGTATGTAACTTGCCCCCAGGTGGCCTGGACAAGGTGCATGTGACTGTCCAGATTGAAGGGTCCCCCTGAAAAATGGAAATAGATTTGAGGTCTTCTTTCTCTATCATATTGGCAGAGACCCTCCACTCCCTATGCCTGAAAGGGGGACCCCAGTTGCACAAGCCACAGGGTCTGGTGTTACGGGACTAATAAGAACCCTGTGGCTGTCCAGGGCTGGGGCAAGTTCAAGGTCCAATTCAAAGAATTTTCAGGCATCCTGGACCAGTTGGTGGTGGAGGGATGGCTCACCAGCCTCTTGGGACTATCGTGGTTCAAACAACTTGGCCTCCGGATAACGGGGCTGAATCAGATCCGGATGGTGGACTGGGAGGCGGTGTGCCAGGAATTCCCCAAAGTATTTGACGGGACTCTGGGGAAGTACACCGGGGACCCCATTTCGCTGGACCTGGACCCAGCTGTTCAGACCATTCACATCAAGGGTCCCTCCCATAGTGATGTGAGCTAAGATCGAAGCAGAGCTCGATCACCTGGTTGCGCAAGGAGTGCTGGAAGAAGTCGCATCTGTGTGATGGGAGACCCCCATAGTGACACCTGTTAAGCCTAACAGGGACATGCACATTTGTGCTGACTACAAGTGCACCCTGAACAAGGCCTTGCAGGACCACACTTATCTGGTCCCGGTAGTGAGCCATGTCCTCGCCTCACTCGCTGGGGCCAAAATCTTTGGGAAGCTGGATCTGGCACAAGCTTACCAGCAGTTGCCAGTGGATGTGGCCGCTTCAGGGGCCCAGACTATCGCAACCGACAAGGGGGCTTTCCGAGTCACACGGCTGCAGTTCAGGGTTTGTGTCGCGCCCGGTATTTTTCAGTCTTTTATGGACTCTCTCCTAAAAGGCATTCCTGGAGTACAGCCCTTTCTAGACTATGTCATCGTCATGGTGCCAGACACCACCTCCTTCGCAGACCGTCTCCGCCAGGTCCTCCAATGGTTCGACACTGCCAGGCTAAAGGTAAAGAAGGAGAAATGCCTCCTTGGAGTGCCCTGCATTGAGTTCCTGGGGTTTGCCATGGATGCTCAAGGGATTCACCCCATGGATGATAAAATAAAGGCCATCACCCATGCCCCCCCACCCTCCTCTAAGGCGGAGTTACAGGCTTTCTACCATGCCTTTTTGCCCCTTAAGGCAGCTGTGGCGGAGCCACTCCACCACCTCCTTGACAAGGACATGCCTTGGGTTTGGGGCCCGATGCACGCTGTGGTGTTCCAGGGTGTCAAGGACTTGCTGGTTTCCAATGCAGTACTCCACCACTTCACGGAGTCACTTCTGGTGGTCCTCGCCTGCGACGCCTCTCCATACAGGGTCAGGGCAGTCCTGGGTCACCGGTTGGATGGCCGGGAGGTCCCGGTCGCTTATTACTCATGGACTTTGTCTTCTGTGGAGCGGAACTATGCTCAAATAGACAAAGAGGCACTGGTGATAGTGGCTGGGGTGAAGAAATTCCACCACTACCTCTATGGCCAGCCTTTCAAAATCATGACAGACCACAAGCCGCTCCTGGGACTCCTCACCGCTGACTGCCAGACCCCGCAGATGGTCTCTCCCCGGGTCTTGCAGTGGTCCATTTTCCTGTTGGGGTACTCTTACTCCCTCGCCCATCAGCCCGGGAAGGCAATGGGTCATGCAGACGCCCTTAGCCGCCTACCTCTGGTGGCCATGGACCCTGACCCTGCCTCCGAGCACTTGGTTGCCCTCATGGAGATGCTTCCCAACCGGTCAGTCCATGTGCGGGAGGTGGCCCGCCTCACGGCTCGGGATCCCGTCCTCTGTTGGGTCTTGGACTGGGTGGGGAGGGGTGGCCTGTGGTCAAGGAGGGCCCCAAGTTTGCCCCATTTGCCACCCACAAACACAAACTGTCCACTTGATGTGGGGAGGCCTGGTGGTGATTCCAGAGCCACTCCAGCAACGTGTCTTAGAGGTGCTACATGAGCATCACCCAGGGGTGGTACGGATGAAGATGTTAGCACGGAGCTACGTCTGGTGGCCAGGCCTCGATTGGGACATTGAGGACATGGTGAAAAGGTGCCAGCCCTGCCAGGTTTCATGCCCCGAACCACCAAGGGCCCCGGAATGAGCCTGGGAGTCCTCCCACCGCCCCTGGTCACGGCTCCACCTGGATTTCGCAGGGCCATTCCAAGGGCAGCTTTTCTTCATACTGGTGGACGCATACAGTAAGTGACTTGAGGTCATCCCCGTTTCATCAGGGCTATGTGGCAGGTCTTAAGCACCCACGGGTTGCCAGACATGCTGGTCACAGACAATGGCACAGCGTTCACCTCCCAGGAGTTCCAGGAGTTTACAGCGTACTATGGAATCTGGCATGTACGCTTCACACCATTCCACCCCACCACGAACGGCCAAGCAGAGAGGATGGTCCGGACCACCAAGGATGCACTATGGTGTATTGACTCCCCGGACTGGGGAGTATAAACTGGCTTCCTTCCTCTTCAGTCAGCGCATCACCTCGCACTTCACCACAGGATGCAGTCCAGCAGAACTCCTCCTGGGTCGCCGCCTCATGTCACGCCTGGACAGGCTACACCCGGAGCACGAGCCGGGAACCGAGGACCAGGAAGTAGCCCAGGGGTTCTTCCCAGAGGACCCCATCTATGCCAGGAGCTACACCGCAGGCCCACCGTGGGTCCCGGTGAGGGTGGTACAGTTCTGGGGGCCCCGTTTGTACGAGGTCTCCTGTGAAGATGGCACCATGCTCCACCGCCACATTGACCAACTCCGCCACAGGGTGGTGCTGCGAGAGCCGGATGACTTCGAGGACTCCGAACCCCAAGAGGCAGAGGAGCCACGACCTTCTCCACAGGGACACCGCACAGCTGCAACACCCATCGCTTCGTCTACTGAAGCCCCGACTGCCGCGAACGACGCCTCGATGGCCACTTCCCTTCCACCAGCACTGGTAGGCTCCCCGACCAGGACCCAGGTGCCTGCATCTTCACCTACCCCGGCTCCCCGGTGCTCAACAAGGGACAGGAAGCCTCCGGCTTATTTGGAGGACTTCGTTTGCGGGTGCATCTTGGACCAAGGGGGGAGGGGTGTAATGTCTCCACTTGGGAACATGGGCTCAGGACAACCATGTGCTCGGATGGGTTCCAACCGGTCCAACATGTGGCCAGGCGAAGGGCCTGAGCTTCACTCCCGAAGACAATGGACTGGAGGATCCTAGCTTCCCTCCTATTGGGGAGCAGATAACTCAATCACTGTAAATAATCCAATCACGGGGTGTGTTGTGTATGGGGTGTGGGTTCACTTGGGAATAAAAGCCGGCCTGCGAGCCAGCTTCTCTTGTCTTGTTCTTCAATTAATAAAGTATGTGAGAGCTGAAATCATTCGTCAGTCTCAGTACTTTTCAGTTAGAGTTGGAAGGGACCTTGCAGGTCATCTAGTCCAGCACCCTACACTCTACAGGAGCATAGCCAAAAGATAGCCCTACAACATACCCGAAAGATGGTCATCCAGCCTCCACTTAAAAATGTCCAGCAAAGGAGTATCCACCACCTCCCGAGAAAGTCTGTTCCACTGCTCAACCACTCTTACAGTTAGGAAGTTTCTCCTGATATTTAGCCAGTAACTACTCCCTTGTAATTTCCACCCATTAGATCTAGTCTTGCAATCCGGAGCAAGAGAAAATAAATGTGCTCCATCTTCTACATGACAGCCCTTCAAATATTGGAAGTCTGCAATCATGTCCCCTCTAAGCCTTCTCTTCCCCAGGCTAAACATACCCAACTCTTTCAGCCTTTCCTCATAAGGCTTATATTCCAACCCTCTCATCATCCTGGTTACCCCCTTCTGGAAATGCTTGCACTTGTCAACATCCTTCCTAAAATGTGGTGCCCAGAACTGGACACAGTACTCCAGGTGAGTCCTGACCACAGCAGGATAGAGTGGAACTACCACCTCCCGTGATCTGGACACAATGCTTCTGTTAATGCATCCTAAGATTGCATTAGCTTTCTTCACAGCCACATTGCACTGCAGGCTCATGTTGAGCTTGTGATCAACCAGAACACCCAGATCCCTTTAACACGTGCTGCTGTCAAGCCAAGTCCCTCCCATTCTATATCTGTGCCTTTGATTTTTTGTACCTAAGTGTAGGACTTTGCACTTATCTCTATTGAAATTCATTTTATTTGTCTCAGGCCACTGTTCCAGCCTATCTAAATCATTTTGAATACTGACTCTGCCTTCTTCAGAATTAGCAATCCCACCCAGCTTCGTGTCATCTGCAAATTTGATAAGCATCCCCTCTATGTCTTCCTCCAGGTCATTTATAAAAACATTGAACAATACTGGGCCCAGGACCAAGCCCTGTGGCACTCCACTCAAGACTTCCCTCCACGTAGACACAGAGCCATTTACGAGCAATTATTGGGTACGATGTTGGGTACAATCTCCCTGAGCCTTTGCCATAAATCATCAAAGAGAATCTTATTCCCCACTCAGAGAGGTGGATGCCATCATCTATGTAAAGATGACTCAATTCAGTGACAATGCCAGAGTGTGACAAAAAGACACTCAAACCACCCTCCATGGCTTTCCTCAGCTTTCTATTGGCCTTGTTATAGCCCTGTTCTATTCCATGAGAGTCCCATGCTCTCCTCCAAAACTGCCAGGGGAGGATGGCAGACCAAATGATACAACCCCCCAGCCACTTCTTGTGGATGGTTTCTATATCTACAATAGCTTGCAGTATCAGAACCTTGCCTTTCATCATGCCCAGTTCATTCCCACCCAAGTACATGACCGTAATATCAGTAGGAGGTTTCTCTCCCTAAATATCAGTGGCAATAAGCCAGCGCAAAGAAGGCCTTGCCTGCCTTGCCACTCAGGCCTGCACACTGAGGCTGAGCTAGGACCCAACATCTGACCATCCTGCCTGGTGAGCTGCCCAAAAGACCATGCTGTGGCCTGCAATCAGTATATGAACCCTCTCGCAGTGGACAGCAGAACCTACAAAACAATAACAACAAAAAACACACAGGAACAAGAAGAACCATGTTAAATCTTACAAAGAAACCACTGGCCAAACATATCCACGATAAGCAGCTGAATGCCATCAACCCATTCTCTGGATCATAGGGCCAGAGTAACCCATGACAGCCACCGTGGATGCCACACCAATACAGAAGGAATGGGTGCCAAAACATATCCTCAATAGCCCTAAGGAGTTCAAGGCTCGTGTTGTGACCACCCAAAACTGGAACTTGGTCAAAGGGGCATGGTCTGTGTGGCAAAAAAGGAGGCCACCGGCTTTGTCATACAAATCCAAGTATTTCCATAAGGCCTGCACCCAGCACAATTCCCTCTCCTCACACTTGCCCAGCAATCTCCACTCTTCTCTATGCTGGTCAGTTTTGGAATGCCTCAGCCAAAGGACTACCTGGCCAGGCTCTAGCTTGACATCAATAGCCTGAAGGGCCCTCTCAGACTGACTGCCTCATGACTGAGCAACTAGCTCACTCACTCTCAGCCACCCCGAAGAAGGCCGTCAATGCTGCTTTCTGAAATATGGCTGACTCATACAAAGTCTGACAGATATCCCCCCAAATTCAAAACTGCAGGAGAAATATACTGTCTGTCATCCTTGCATGGACCTAACTCTCTAGACCAACCCTCTAGCATTTTATGCAGCCTAAAATCACCTGTAAAGTCTGCCAGTCCCTTGGTTTTACTATAAAAAGCTAGCACTGCCAAATTCCCCCTCACTGACTTAATGGGCAGACCCTTACCTTATAAAATGACACAGCAGTGCATTAGATAATCCTCTCTCCTAAAAGCTGCGAACTGACAAACTGCCCACCCATACCCCTTTTGGGTACTGGGGGCAATGGCTAAACCTATTGCCCTGGCTGCTTTGACTTTCCAAGTTGCCACAGCTCCAGAGGCATCCATGTGGATTTCAAGTGGGCTTCCAGGGCCAGCTGATGGAACTTCTCCATCTGTTCATTACTGACCCCATGTATGTGTTTTTTTAAGCAACAGTACATTCAGTTTCAAGCAATGAAGGGTGAAAGCCTGGACCAACACCATTACCCTGGCTGACCTGGACATGAGGAAGTTAATAATCTTGACCAGTGCCAAACTGTCACACCAAAAATGAACAGTCCTATTGGCCATCTGATCACTCCATAATCAAAGGGACACTACAATAGAAAAAATTCCAGAAAGGTCAAATCTGGACAAATCCCCTTATCCCTCCAGGCTCTGTGCACCACTGTTCGTGTAAGTATACTCCAAAGCCTATTAAACCTGCTGCATCAGACTGCACCTGCAACTCAGGAAGTCCTCCATCCAAAAGGAAACCTCGTTAAATGCTTCCAGGAAACTTTCCCAAATTCCCAAGTCTTCCTTAATGCCAGCCATAACCTTCATCTTGTGATGAGGTAGTTGCAGGCCTGCCATCGCATCACAAAGTCAGTGCAGGAAAGCCCTGACAGGTGCTGTGACCTGACAAGCAAAATTTATATGACCCACTAGCTGCTGCAGTTCCAAAAAGGTGGCTTTCCCTTTTCTGTAAAAGCTAACCACTCTAGACTACAGCTTAACTAATTTAGTGTCTGGCAATCTGGAAGACTGTTCAATAGTGTCCAATTCAATCCCCCCAAATGTCATCGCTGAGGAAGGACTCTCCGTCTTTTCATGGGCCAAAGGAACTCCCATTTCCCTTGGCAATTCCATGCAACTGTTCAACAGTTTGGCACAATGGCCTGAGCTGGCTAGCCCTACAAAAAGGAAAGCATCCAATAATGCACTGTGCCAGACAAACCGTCTTTTTATGCAATGCCCATTCCAAAAATGTACTAACCCTCCCAAAAGCTGAACAGGAAACAGTTCTGTCCATAGAAAACTGTCCCTCAAATGCAAACCTTAACAGCTCAAAGTTGCTAGGATGAACTGGCAACAGGCAAAAGGCCGATTTTATGCCACACATTGCCATTTCAGCCACTGGTCCACATCTACATACCACACTCACAGCCAGGGCCGGTGCTAGGTTTTTTGCACACTAGGCAAGGCTACCTTCTGCCCCCACCCCCCATGAGCCCACTAATTTTCAAACATAAATGCATTTTAGGAAGAATGAAAAACACAAAATTTGAAATTGCTGGTGACCCCTAGTGGGGCTTGGAAGTTTCAGAGAAGTGGCTTGCTATTTCCTGCCTCTGCATCCTGGCCTTGGTATTCTTTAGAGGTCTCCCATCTAAGTACTTGTCAGGGTCAGCCCTGCTTAGCTTCCAAGATCTGACAAGATTGGGCTTGCCTGGGCTATCCAGGTCAGGGCAAGTTGGCTGCCACTTGACAGGACCTTACACATACCCACACATGTAGGGTTCTTCATCATGATTAATAATTACATTATGATATGTCTTCTAGAGTTCTACATGTTTTCACATGTTAGCTGGCTGCAGTCTTTACAATCATCCGATAAGGTAGATGTAGGAGGACTGAGTCATATTTAAGGCCACAACATACTTTCAGGGCAAAGGCAAGATTCACACACAGAACATTCTAAATTGTAGCTTATGGTGCATTCCTCTGCAGACTTATTTCAGTATAAACACTTTGATTCCAAAGGGCCTAGACTGAAATAAATCTTAAAAAGAATTGCATTGGAAATCCCTTAGCCACTATGCTACAGCAACTCCATATAGGATAACCACTCAAAGACATATCACTTCACAGAGTAAAGGTCTCTGCCCCAAGGTCTTTATAATTGAAATTGGGACAAAAAAATCCAACATGCCAGCAACCAACAGGTTAAATTAGTTTAGCTTTGCCCCAGTACATCAAAAGAGTGTGTGTGTAGGATCCCAGTATTCAGAACTCAGAGGCTGTGGCTATAAATGGGGAGGTGGCATGTCTCAGCAGCAGAGCATCTACTTGGCATGCGGAAGGTCTCAGGTTCAACCCCAGCATCTTCAGCTAAAAGGCGCAGTAGTAGGTGATGTGAAAGACCTCCAGAGACCACGGAGTGCTGCTGCCAGCCAGACTAGACAATACTGTTCTATGATCTGTCTCATGATAAACCTACTTTACTCATGCCTTACACTTCCATATAACACTCCCCCCGCCCCCAGGGTTTGTTTCCTCATTCGAACTCCGCTGGAAGAAAAGTTCTCAAAGAAAGGGAGAGAGAAGATATGGAGATGTAGCTGGTGGAGCACAAAGACAGTTCCTTTCAACTGTACCCCACTTTCAACTGTACTCATAAAGCTGAACACCCCCCCCCCCTCCAGTCAAGGAGATATCAGAGGAAGTGGAGAGGGGGGAAGGTGATAAGGGCTATGCGATATCACTTCCCTGTGATTGATATTAACCAACTGAAGGGCAAAGCCAAACTTCAGCAGGTTGAATTTAGAGGGGATCTGAAGGACCACAGAAAACTCACTCTCAGAATGCCTCTGTAGTGCTAACAACAACCTTGAGAGTGTGCCTTGGAGCTTAGCATGGTGGCGCATGGCACCTTACCCAAGAGGGACGGATGCCTTCAAAGGCTGCCGCTGATTCCCCTGCCACTCCTTATGCAGGGCGTGCGATGCAAGCGAGCAGCAACCCAACTTTGCACAAAACCAAACCAGCATGGTGCTGTAGCTGCCCTTTGCCCCACTACGCTGCAGCTGCAGCAGCCAAAGCACAGCACAGCCATATCTGCTCCTCCTCCACCTGCCCGAGGGGAGGAGGGATCCAGGGGAAATCAGCGCACGCGTTGGAGTGCTCTTCCGGGCCAGGCATGTGCAGAGGGGATGAGGGAGATCTGCCGAGGAGGGAGATGAAGGCCATCTCCTCGGGCTCAGATGGCTGTGGACCGGACCCAGCTGGGTGGGGTGGGGGAGGAAGCTCAAAGTGGCGGGGAGTGACGAGCGAGGAACCAACCTTTCCAGGGACAGAGGGTGCTCTTCAAGTGCACAGCTGGGCGAGAGCAACAGGGCTTTTGGCGAGGCATGGGAGGCGACAGGAGGGGAGGGATGGGGTGGCAGCCAGCTTGGCACCCCCTTCCAGGGGGCATGCTATAGGCTAATGCCTAATTCCACCTATGGGTGGTCTGGCCCTCCTCAAAACCTGGTCAAAATAAGTATACCTCATGGAACAAAGGTGTTTGGGAATAGCATCATTCACTGAGTCACCCTGTGGATAAGACAAGTGATGTATTAAATGAAACTCCCCTACCACCTTCTTTGGTACGACCCCCAAGGGGGACACCCTCAAGTTTCATACTGGAGGAAATGAGAAAGGTCCCAGAACCCTGCAATTGAAGCACTCCTTGGCTATCTTATTCAATACCACCTGCTCCTACCCCTGAACTGAATGCAGGTTGGTGGACATAAAGTTTGCCAGCACTTCCTGATAAGGAATCATAAGATTCCTAAAGCCATAAGTAAAAACTGCTAATAAAAAAAGAAATATCTACATGGTTGGGATACAAATCTAGCCACTTCTTAAGTTCCCTCAGTTTTAGTGGGCTGGGACCCTTTTCCAGCTGAAGAGGTGCCTGTGGTCCCACTCCCTGGGCACTTGACAGCTCCCTTGGGCTTTGCCCTTGTGCAGGCAAAAAAGGCATGACCCCCTCCCCTGCAGAGGAGGCACTCACGACAAAACTTACAGGGCTTCTTAGAGCATAGCCCTTGGGAAGTAAACTCCCAACATAACATTCTTGGCTGAAGGGGCTGACCTCCAGAAAAATTAGTTCCTGATGAGAAGGACCCCTGGCGTGGAATATGGCTGCTACCTGCCCTGTCATCAGAAGACGGCTTGGCAGGAGCCATCAACTGAGCCATAATTGTTGATGAACCTGATGCCTGGATTGACTGCAGCCCTCATCCCGAATTCTTTATTGTGTTGCAGCCAGGGACCACCAGAGAAATCTGTATAGGCTCTATAAATCATATCTAAGTACTGAAACATGTAGCAGCTGAGCTCTAGCTAGAACTGCATATCTCAAAAAGCCAGGAAGCCAATTAGCCCAAGTATGATCCACTTGCCATCTCTTAAGCTTCTCCTTGTTCCTCTCCTCCATGTCTTCCTTATCTTTCTTTTCTAATTTCCTGAATAAAGGATTAAACACATCCACAAACTCCCCTTTCATTATTTTTCCCTAGTTGCTGCCATTAAGTGATCACACAGTGGCATAGCTGCATCACCCCAAGACATGTTGCCAAATGGTACCACCCCATAAGGAATTCCAGGAGGAGAGGAATACTGCCACCCCTGTGAAAGGCTAACGCTGAAAAACCCAATAATGTAAATGGCTTAATAAATGAGAGAAGTTGGTAAAAATGAAAAAGCAGGGAAGGCAAGGGTCTCAAAGTCAAACCATGTGCTTGCCCTACACCCAGAAGACAATGGGTTCAGAAAGGTTGGGCCCACAGAACAAACCAAGGCCTCTGAAGTTGTCTGGAAAGCTACACAGTGGATCTCAGGAGGCTGCACAAGAACCGTTCCTAACTCTTCAAGTGATCAGCTGTAATGTATCTAAACCCGACCGCATGTGAGGCTAGGTCCCCACATGGTCATGCGAAGCCTTCGAGCTTTGCTCCAGGAGACAATGGCCCGAACGGATCCTACCCCATGCCAATCAGAGGGCTAGGATCCCGGCCAGGACCTATGGAACTCTCGTCCACAAGAAATAGCCTATCACTAGAATAGGGTGTGTTCTGGGAGTGGGGTTTGCTCTAGGATATAAGCCAGCCTGTGAGCCTGTTAGTTGTCTTATTCCTGATGTAACCTAATAAACAAGAGCTAATTCACTATGTACTTTTAATCAGCAAAGACTGAATACAGGATTCTGGGGGTGGGACAACCAACACTTGGCTCCAACCACAGAAAAGCCTTGTATATACCCATACACAACAGTCTTGATCCTTCCATGAAGGCAAAGGAAGCCCTCCATACTCAACAGCTTGGGGGCTGTTGTCTGATAGGGCCGTATTATCGTTACTGATCTGATATTCAGCTATAGTCCAAATCCTTTATTTTGGATTTAACACACTTGGTTATGTCTAGTTTGGAACTGACAATGGAACAGAAAAGATCTGTGAAATGAAAAAAAGATGTCATTTTCAGTGTCAAATATGCTGTGCAGCTCCAGATTACATATATAGAAAGAGTCAACAAATAAAGCACGAAAGGTGCCTCGTAAGAAGATCTATGGTTATCTCATTCTTGAAACATTGTTACAATAATGATTGGGAGGGTGTTGACATTAAAATGCTACTTGGGAATAGATTTTCCAATTACATATTTAATTCAGATCAATATTTCTAGCCTTTCCAAACTAAAATTAGCCGGTAAATCGTTTAGAGTTTTGACCCTTTCAGGTTCTTATTCAATCATGCAAGGGGGAAAAAATCTAAACTGAAATGCAATTACAGGGTTACCTCATTCTTCTGTCAGCCTCAGTGGGAATTAAAATCCCTGAAAAGTGTCGTTAAGCAATCAATTATTTAAGCCCTGGATGACACTCTTTGCATATTTATTATTTTATAAGAATCTGCGAAGGACAATTACATGTCCCCCTCCCTCCAATAATTCCATGCCAAATCTTAATTGAAAGCTAGATTTTTATTAATATTAATTTCAAGCATATTATTTCTAATTTCCTAACATGGTTTGCTGACAGCTCCTGAAGGTTTTTAAAGTTCGAAATATATAGTGCTGGTCTTGATGTCACCGGAGCTGTCAGTGTATGATATATGGGCACATTTAGGCATTAGATCTGAGAAAATCAACAGTGACTGCATTTGTTATGGTTGCAAAAGGACATTTGTACTGTGTGGAGTCTGAAATGACAGAGAGTAAAATATCTTCTTGTCACAAGAGTGACAGAGTAGAGAAATACTAAACACTGAAATGATCTTACACTGCATGAAGTTCTGGTAAGCTGGGGTCCTAGGCTTCTATATTTCTCAAAACTTGTACACATCAACACTTTGGTTCACAATAGTCATGGGGAAATCCTGAATATAGTGACTGTCAGCCCATGGTGAGCAAGTCACACCTATGTGCTATTGCCATGACAGAATCAGCTGTGGGAAACTAGACTTTTGTTGTGGTGTACGAGAGGTGAATCCTCAGCCTAGTAGCAACCAGAGCTGGTGTCAAGGGTTTGCATGTCTGGGCATTTTATTGGAGAGGTTGAACCCTCATGTCTCAATGGGAGAAAGTCACAGTGGCAGTGGAAGTTATTAGGAGAATCATTCCCCAGTCTTCACTCCAAGCACACATCCCAGTCAGTCTTGATAGATGGGTATCTTGTACTCTCCCATTTTTTAGCAGCAGATGGATTAGAAAGGAAGGAGATCTAAACCTTCCATGTTCCTTTTGTATCTGCTTGAACTAATATGGCAAAAAAGCTTACTATGGTTCCTTCAATCTAGCTGCAATGCAGGGGGGAGAGACGGGCTTACACAAGGCTCAATGGGGGCATAAAAACCTGCATCTGACTCTGGTAGGGCCAGATGCATGGTCTATTGGCCATAAGCAAAAAAACTGGCATGTCTAGCATAGGTTTTCATAGACTTGCAGCTTTAGCTTTGGTGATACAAACAGCAATTTATACTAGTAAGCTGCCTGAAGTGGCTACCACACCAGGGAAACCTTCACCAACAAGTATATGGGCAGTAAAAGGTTGCATTAGTTCAACCAACATTAGCAATGCTACCTCATTTCTCTGTGAATTCATGAGATGTTATTGTATATCACCAGGGCCAGTGGGTTACAGCCAATGGAATATGCCTAGGGCAAGCACACCTGCGGAGATTCTGATGTCTCAGTTTTTCTTTCCCAGCCATCTTTTCCTTAAATAAATCAAAAGCAGCATGGAATAATTGATTATCTGAGATGCTCAACTAGAGAATGCTTAATAATACACAACTTTGATGACTGTTGGGCATTAGTTTAAAACTAGACCTAGACATTACTGGAGACAGATGTCTACCACTGAAGGGACACAAACAAGGAAAACATCTCTTTTGCAAGGTGATGTGTTTTTGTTCTGTCTGTAGTTTGCAGATAGGGACAGCCCATGGAAGAAGCATAACATGATTGGGATACAGTTCAGAAGGATTCTGAGCATTCAGTTTAAAAACAATTGCCACTTGTTATTTTATGACGAAATAAGATATATCATGTCTAGGGAAACCTACACATGGGAGTGATTTATGGTTCAGCACTTGTATCTAGCTATAACCTTGGCACTTCATGGGAAAAAACCCCCATGATATCTCCAATAGAACTGCCACTCCAGAGCAGAGATGAGCTAGGTGGAATGAACTACCACACAAGGTTGGGACAACATGCATTATAAATATCCCAGTAGTAGTTATCATAGCCAACAATCTAAGGAGTGACTACTACTAACTGCATGTATCAATGGAGTTCTCTCTGCTCATAGATAAAATTGCATTGAATTCTGCATTGTTGGATTTTTGAAAGCTGCTATGCAGCATTGCTCTCCCCACCCCCATCTTTTTATGTAGCATTGACTGAATACTCCCAGCAGTCTGCCTCTTCTGCCTTTTATCTTAGGAAATAGGAAGCTTTCAGGGAACCTGTTGCCTGATTAGAACACATTTCCTCCTATGGGTCATGTGTAGAAGTAGATGTCCTGCTGCGATTGTAAACATTCTAGTGAAGTCATAAGGGATGTTAGAAACAGAGTGGGCTGCTGCAGCTGCTTCTCCTACAGTTGTTGTGCCTTTGATATTTTCAGCTCTAGTGCCAAGAGGTTTGGTTCGTGTTGACCAAGTGCCTTTGTGCTACTTCAGCTAGACACTGAAAGAAATCAGATCCAGGACATGGTTAGTATTAGTAAGACTCTCATCTCCCTTGCATCCTTTTATAATTAGCTTTATTTTGCATGGGATGAGTTCCCTGTTTCTCTGTTCCTTTCTCTAGTCCCCTTTCCTTGGAAAAAGGATGCAATATTTATAAAGCAAAACAATTGATGGTGTTGTCAGATGCCTCTGCTTTTTCCATGTTGTGCCATGTAATACGTCTCCCATCATTCTATTCAAAGGCTTCCTGTCATGCAACTGGAATACACAGAGTCTTATAGACTGGATTATGATTTCTGGTTAAAAACTGAAAGAAAGAAATTGTGCAGCAGTATGATGTAATTGGTTGGGCTAAGATTTTTTATAAGTTTCCTCAAGAGTAAATGGAAGTACTCAATTTATTTCAGGGCTTGATTTTCTAGTATTTCTGTTAGATTCCAACCTAAAGTGCCTGAGGTTTCCAGAATTACACCTGATCCCCAGGCAACAGAAATCAGTTCTCTTGGACAAAATGGCTACTTTGGGATCCCTCCCCTCAATGAACCTAACGCTCTGCAGGCTCCAACCCCAGAATCCTTAGGAATTTCTGAATCCAGAGTTGGCAATTGGAGTTTCTAGCATCAGTTTAACAGCAAAATGTCACAATGGATACTCCACCAAATAGAATGTAATGCTAGTTTTTAACTGACTGAATGTGATGTCATTCTATCTCCAAAACATGCCACTAGATCCCATATTTTCAGCCTCAACCAGTGGCTTTATAAATCTTTAAATAGCATTAGGGATGATACAGAAGCCTGAGGCATCTCATTGGAAATGGCCCAACAGCAAGCACTGAGATCAGCCAGGACCACTATTTGAGTGAGTCTACATATGTGGAAATGGAACTATTATAAGATACTGCCTCAAATTAATGACATTTCCCTCAAGCCTGGAAGGATGTATTGGGCAACTAGCCTGCTACCTGTGGTTCACTAGGGTATTTAAGTTCTGTAAATCCAGTTATAATACTGATGATGTGAAATTTGAAATGTGACATTTGTTGTAGGAATCCTAATGGAGAAGACTGTAGTGTAAGACATGAAGTGAGACATACATTTTTTTTTCTCTACAGAAGGACCTTTCTCTAGACCACATTGGTGGTTCTGCCCTCAGGTGCTAGGATCACCAGGCTGCTTGATGCTCTCACTCTGGAGCAGGCCACCTAGAACTGTCCATTTAAGAAGCAGTCATCTGTTAAGTCAGCTCCTGCTACCTTCCACAAAAGTGATGGCTTCTCTACTTGTGTTCCTGGATTGTTTTGCTCATATGGAGACTGTGTTGTTCTGAGCACCTCAGGGTGAACTCGCTGGTACTTGGCCTGTGCAGCTCAGTGCACTGCAGGAGTACTATGTGCAAATGTCTTTGCTGCATTCCTAAATTGCCTCCTCCTTGTAGCATTGGTTTATCTGGCTCGACGTTTGCCAGGAGCTTTCTTGGGGGCAGTAAGAGGTGAGACGTGTGAGGGGGAGTTGGTGTGAGGGAGTGGTGATGTGGTGGACATTTCTTCAGGTTCATGAGGGAGGCACACATCGAAATGGCTCCTAGAAATGTCCTTTACTACCTCCACATAAACATTCATACCCTGGCCCTGCTCCTACACCTGACAGACACCGGCCTGTCTGGTGTTGGTGGGGATTATATTTAAAGGCACTGGGGAGGCTGGGCCAGCAGCAGTGCTGAGCAAATCTCCCCGGTGGCTGTAAGCATCCCACCTCCTCTCCTACACCTGACAGGCAGCTGCCTGTCCAGTATAGGATGGGGAGGGGGGAGGAGTATTAGAAGCAATGGTGGAGGTGGAGCTGGCATGATCACTAAGGCATTACAGCTGGGGCAGGCTCCCTCATGGCTTTAAACACCCTGCAACTGCTGCTGAACCTGACAGACAACTGCCTGTTAGGTGTAGGAGGTGGGGGAATGTGTTGGAAGCCATCCCACCTCCTCTGCTGCCTGTCCGGTGTAGGAGGGGGAGGGGGGAGGAATATTAGAAGCCACTGTGGAGGTGGGGCTGCAGCTGGCAGACAACTGCCTGTTAGGGGTAGGAGATAGGGGAGTGTGTTGGAAGTTATCCCACCTCCTCCCCTATACCTGACAGGCAGCTGCCTGTCCAGCTTAGGAGGGGGAGGAGTATTAGAAACCACTGTGGAGGTGGGGCTGCACCTGACAGACAACTGCCTGTTAGGTGTAGGAGGTATGGGGAGTGTGTTGGAAGCCATCAGAGAGGCTGGGCCAGCAGCTTTGCTTCACCTCACAAATGGTTGTTGGTCACTCCTGATTTCCTCAACTGTCATTAGCTCTCTGCAGTCCTCTGTAACTGTTTTGTTTTTGTTTTTTACCTCAGAACACTGTCCTCAGAACACTTTGAAAGCACGAGTTCTGCAGCTGACCAGTCAGAGAATGGGGGGTTCAGGGAGGCAGCTGGCTGGCAGCCGCATAGGAATCAATGGGGGGAAGCACATTTTATTCCTTTTGATTTTTTTTTGAATTTTTAAAAATCCCTTCTTAGCGAGCATCTACACCATGGTAGGAGTGCTCTCCCCGAATATGTTTTCTTTAGGTCCAGCGGTTTGGCCTGAGTGTTGATTTTATGGTGAGGGGACTTTCTTTTATATATATATAGATGAACTTTGGTGGGTGGTGTAATTTTGATTGAAGAATGTAAAGCTTGGTCAAAATTGGTCCTTCAATTTTTGATTTGTTAAGCTTTTCTAAAAGGGACACATCACCTGCTACTTGAAAAGCATTGTTGCTGCTGTATTTTAAGGAGCAATTTGGTAATGTTTCAGTAAGTTATTTTGGTAAAAGTATCTGTCCTCTTTGAATGTCATATTGGTCTATAAGCATTCAGCAAAGTTTGAAGTCTTCCTCAAATCTGAGAAGTTTACTTCTATATTACACATCACAGAGTACCTGGGTTGAATCTGGGGTCTCTACTCGGTGTCTCCACTTTTAATAAGGCACTGTGTATACTGGCAGCAAGGAGAATCTCAGGGTATATGGTGGGGATTCCAGACCAAACCTGTGTACTCCAGAATGTTTAAATTCACCCCAATATTAAAGTACCTCTTCTGCTAGAAACAGAGCCTTCTTAGCTGGAAAACTGTTAAGACTGCAAGAGGGCTTCATACAATGCAGAGAGTAGTAATACAAGCTGTCAGTTCTGGGTTCCCAATAAAACTTACTAAAACTTTAGGTCATCTCAAAATTCTAACCATGAAGGTACATGCCCAAATGAAAGCCACTTTTTTTTAGTCCATCCTATGATTTACAGCTTACCACCATGCTCATCTGATGCTGAAATTTTGTAATTGGAGTTCAAGATATGCATTTTAGTTCTTTTTTAAAAAGCTGGAGGAGACCCAGTTTGACTGGGGCTGAGGTACAGGGAGGAAGTTGTTACTTTTTCACATTCCATTTCTCTGATCAAAATGATTCCATTCTTTGGCTGCTTTAAACATAGACTCAATATGGGTCTTTTTATCCTTGGCAGAGTTGAAAGTAGCCTGGAAGGCCATTTTGAATCATGGAAAGAGAAAATACCCCTGTGTCCTCACTGTATACTGGGCCCTTCTGTAGATGCTCTTAAAAGAGCCAAATTATCCTTGAATGATGCAGTCATGTGAATGGACATATAGAGAGCATGTGGAACTGGCAGCCTGCTGAGAAGAAGAGTAGATGCTGCAGATTGGAACAATGCAATTAACCCCTGACCCCATGATTGTGTCATTTAGTCACAGTCCCCAGTTGTGCAGAATCAATTCAGTCTTATGCATCTGGAAAGACTTCTAGAAAGTGCTGGCATTGCCTCACTATATGTGGCATTTTATGTTTAACTTTCATGTTGCTGTCCTAAGACTTGTCAGAAACTGTTTGTGACTTTTGAAAAGGATTGTCAGTCTATTCTGTGTTTTATAATCAGAATTAAAATTTTAATCTAAGAGTCCCAGATTATTTATATACTTTGACAGCTGTTTGAGTGTCTGGGTACAGTCACACAGACCTTTTGATCGGGGTTCGCCGCTGTTCCCTCGAGCATGTAAATTTCATGTTCACATGTGCCAATCCACCTCCCACGCCGAAGCCGGCTCACTCCCGCAATGCTCCCAGGTTTTCCTGCCCCCTGGAAAATCAGGTATTTTCCTGGCACTTGCACTTTGAAAGCACGATTTCACCAATCTGGACAGCCATCTTTCGCAATGATTATGATTAGGGCTGTCTGACTGCTCTTCGTGTGTTTTTTTTTTTTTAAGTTTCCGGTTTGAGCGCTTGCATAAACATGTGCTTAATAAATCCATTTAAAGTTTAATAATGGATTTATTAAGCACATGTTTTCTCAAGCGCTCAAACTGGAAGCATTTTTTAAAAAATGCACAAAGACGGCCCTGGAGGTGGGAACGAGAGGTGGGGGCTCCAGCAGCGTGGACAGGGGCCGGCAAGGAGGATGGCAGAGACAGTGGAGCCTTTTTTTGTGGGGCAATGGCGGTGGCAGCAGCAGTACCCCCCCAGCGGTGGCAGGAGCAGCAACTGCCCAAGCCTGCCCCGTGGCCGGCAGGATCGCCTGGAGGGATGGCACAGTGGCAGGCGAGTGGGTGGTGAAGAGAGGGGCCAGCTGCATCTAGTCAGCCCGACCCGAATTAAAATGTTCCCGATTTAAACAAAGTGCAATTACCTTGCCCTGTGACTGCACCCGCTGTCATTCATTTGGGAGTTATTTAGTTGGCTCATTCCTAACCCAACCATGTAGGTATGGCTGATCATCCAAGACCAGTGATGGATTCAGCAACCCTGTGTTGTAAGGTGCTGGTTCTGGTGAAAAGACCAATGTATTTGGTCCCTGTCCAAGTAGCTATTGAATTGCTTCATAAATCCAGGACAGTTGGTATAACAAGTTATTTTGTTACATTCCGCTATAAATGTTTTATATAAAATAATGACATCAGCATCTATCAAAAGTGGAAAAGTCTTTGAACCTGACAGAAAAAAATGGCATGATCACTAACTGGATGAGGTAACCTCTGTTTTACACAAAATTGTTTTGAAAATCATTGTATAGCCAGCATACAATTCCAATGCGAAGACAATAATGGCAACTTTTTGGTAGCCAATTTATCAGTGATTTGATCTGCTTGACTCTGTGTCTGAAAATGAAAAGCAGTACAATTGGGATGAATATTGAGATCAAAGTGTAAAACTGAGGAGAGAGAGAAAAAAAGAAGTGCTATACTTTATTGTATGTTGTAAATCCCTTCTGAAATCCCTGATTATTAAAATAGCTACTATACAAGCTTTTCTTTTTTTTTGTCTCATGAACACTTGGTGCCTTGAAATAGCATTCAGACTATACCCCACACCTTCATGGAATTGTGTAATATTATATTTGGCATGTAAAGGGGGGAAATTGATTAGCTTAGGATTTGATATCAGAATTGCCAAAAGCTAGTTAGCACAAAATAGTTTTCTCTTGAATAGCAACCATTTGCTCTTTAGAAGTTGAATTACATATAACTGCAAGTTCTGTTTTGGCATTCAAACAGATGGTTACATATCATGCATGTAACTTTAATTTAGCAATGCTGCCAAAGTTTAAAAATCACAGGCACAGAATAACCTTACAATGGCATACAGAACAATCTTTAACAGAATTGTCTCCTTCTAAGCCTATCAACTGAATGGACATAGAAGCATGTAACTCTGCTTAGAGTTGCATTGATAATGTCCACAGGACAAGGTACGGCCCTACTGGAAAGACAGTTCACTGGTGGATGTAGTTGTGCCATGAAGATGACATTTTTGCCCAAGAGAACTTCAGCTCACTGTATTTATCACCACCATCATTTTGCTTACAGTTGTATTTTTATCAGGGTTTTTGCTGGCTGTGCTGATGGTTGATGGTTGGACCTGCTGTGTATTTTAGTGATGCTAATTTAATGGATGATTTTTTAAAAGAGGACCCAAAGGATAATTGGGAACTAGCTGATAATTTTAATAACATAGAAACATCATGTTTGTTTTTAGCTTGTTGTAACCTGTCCTGGGGGTGCCCCATTGTATGAATGAAAAGGGTGTTGTATAAGTTGAAAGGGTGGCATGTAAAGGATTTCAATAAATACTAAAGCCAGTCAGGGACTTTATGTTATAAGATTCCAATGTCTATGATAACTTGAACCAAGCACTCCTAAAGGCTCAGTGATTAGACAGAATCGGGAAGGATATGCTCACTACTTTACACCCATGGATAATGTAACAGGAATCAGGAAATTCCTCTGGAGCATTTATAGGACACCCAAAGTTAATGAGCAAACAAATAATTAGAAAGGATGCAGAAAGTGGGAAACAGAGCAAGAGAATTCTTGTTGTCATGGCAACATGCAAACATAGGCTTACTCCAAAATGTTTGGAGCCCTTCTAAATATGTATGCCCATAACGCCAAATTGACCCAACCTTAGCCATCAGGTTTAATATAACTCATGCTCATTCACAAGGATGTTTTTGTTTTTTTTTAAAGCATGTTTGAGGTAGGAAGTACAAAATTGCATATTTTGCAGACATCTTCATACAGTGATGGGATACCAAATGCACCATACTACATTATGTTTCTCATTTTGTAGGGCCAACGTAGAGACAATTCTTTAAACCCCCCCACACACACACACACATAGAACAATGGCAAAATCATAATAAAATCTTGGTTTTTTTAGTTTTTTCCAACTAGTAACTTGGAATAATACCCAAATTTTAAAGACATCTGTTGAAGATAGCAAACGGCAGTTTGGCTCCATTCTATGTATTTGTGTAGAGGATGGGAATTACTAAATTGCAATGAAGAATTTGGGAAAGCTGAGAAATGCAAGCAGCTACTGGCACAGGTACAGCACATGCAGAAACAATTAAGGTGTCTCTCAAGTGAGAATCAAGCATCTCTTGAGAAAGCAGGCAGTCAGGGGAAGAGCAAACCAAAGAAGCCACTAGATCACTTTAGAGTAGCTTTGCATTCAGGCAAATACAGATGGTTAAAGAAATTGTAGAAATAATGTTTGTGTGTGGGGCTAAGGGCCATCTAGTCAAATGAGAAACAAAAATATCAGTTTTAAGCATATTTGAGGAGGAACATAAACATTATTTTGTGTTCTGTACTGGTTTATTCTTAAAACATATAGTGACATCTCATGCAAAGTTTGCTGAAACCTTTCAAAACTACCACAGTCCCTGATCTTAATATCATTTTGTGGATGGCAGGGTAGCAATGGAGATATTTTTCTAGCTCAAGCGTGAATTGTATGGGTCTGGCCAAGCCATTCCATTTCTCTTTGCCTCAGTTACACATTGCTTAAGCTGCATGGTGAAGGCCTAAATTCCAGGAATATAGTATTATTATAAAATAATAAAAATCAAAATTACTTTGTAAATTTAAAAGTAACAATTTTTTATGAAGTAGCATGTTGTTTTGCTGTCTTTAACAAAGCAACATGTAAGTAATGGTTTCACCTTCATCCAAGCTAAGGGGATCTTTGGGATTTTTTGGGATTGATTAGTCTCAGCCAGTTCCTGCCTGCAACTTCCCCAATGAAAAAAAGTCTAGTTCAGATGCGATAGCCCAGCGGAGAAAGCACCAGCATCATTGTTTTTACAATAGATGTGAAATATAACCCCAATTGGTTAGCAAGGGTGGACTTGATTGTTGTAGCATTGTCCACTGAGAGCCATTATGTTCTGTAAGCATATTGATTTCCTCACTCCTTCAGCTCTTCAGGAAATGAGTTGGGTGCTTTCCAAATATTCTGTCAAGCATTTAAAACTGCTGCATGAGACAATGTCTTTGACCCATTGATATAGCACATGGACATTGATTCAGGCTCAAGCAGCATTTAAAATTTCATTTGTTTCTACCCACATTGCAGGTGATTTGATCATGCAAAGGAAATGTGTATTATAATAAAATGAAGAACAAGAGGCCCATTGTGATTTGTCTGCATTCTCCTCTAATTCTTATTTATTTATTTATTGTTTCAATTTATACCCTGCCCTCCCCACGAACAGGCTCTGAATACCTTATTATTTTTTGTATTAAAAATGTTGCTGCAGTGGTACGAAACTGCAGTATTTTGTAACCATGGGATTATTATTTGCTAATTATATTTGGTAATTAAAAATGAATAGAATGCTCATGTTATCGTTGGAAAAGAGAATCTCTCTGATGTATTTTGTGTCACGTGCAGATCCACAGCATACAGTTCCAGTGAATAAGAATCTGTCATTTTAATCTAAGTTATAGTTGATTGGAACAGCCATTTACCAAGTATTACTCACAGCAGCAGGTATACAACCATGTGGAAAGCTAGTAGTCACCTGCTGGTTTTTAAGGTACAACTGGACTCAAATGTTATTACAATAAAAAGCATTAACTTTACACAATCCTAGTTTCCAGCTGTATTAGGTAAAGGTAAAGGTTCCCCTTGCTCGAAAGCCAGTCGAATCCAACTCTAGGGATGCAGTGCTCATCTCCATTTCTAAGCCGAAGAGCCAGTGCCACCCAAAGACATCTCCGTGGTCATGTGGCTGGCAGGACTAGATGCCAAGGCACATGGAACGCTGTTACCTTCCCATGGAAGCAGTACCTATTTATCTACTTGCAATTTCTTGCTTTCAGATTGCTAAGTTGGCAGGAGCTGGGACCAGACATGGGAGCTCACTCCGTCATGCGGCAGTTGGATCTTGAACTGCTGATCTACCAACCTTCTGGTCTGCAGTTCAGCTAAATATCCAGTTAAAGTTACTTTTAGCCCAGATTGCATTCTTCATACATGGTTAGTCCAAAGAAACTAACCTAAAGAGAAGAGATAGATGATGGGACCAAAAAGTGCAGTGGGATAAGCACAAAAGGGTTTTTGGAATGAGAAGGAAAGGAGTCTATATCCAGGTAAGGCTGGCTGGTGAGGTTTGCTAGTGAGATCAAGGGAGGAAAAGTGGAGCAGATACAGAGACATGGAGGGTTACTTGGGGAACAGAAGCAGAACAGGGAGAGGAAAAGCATACTCTACCTGTGTTGGTGAGGAGGGTCTGGTGATTTTGTGCTTATGATGCTGGAAGAAGGTTTTGAAGTAGAACCTATTAACACATTGAAAAGGGGGAGATTCCTGCGATTTCAGTATTGGAAGAAAGCTCATGAACAGAGCTAGCTATGAAAATGGAGGATCTGAGAAGCCCTTCTTATGAACCTAAAGTAAGCTGAGTGCAAACAGGAGAAGAACTGGTGCAGAATGAGGATCTACAATGAACTTGTTTAAAGGTACAGTATCTGGTAGACCATTGGTAGAATTTGGGTTGTGCTGTGATTGGTGGAACTTTATTATCTGAGACATCATTGCTGTGAGGTTCACAATCCAAGCTGTCATAGAATGGTTCAAAATTTGTATTGTAAGGAGTACCCAGAGAAGAGAACTAGGGTGATGTAATAGAGACAGGAAATGGGTCTGGTTGCAGATGGTTGATTTAGGATGCATGGCAAGCATGATGCATACTTGCCAACAAAGGCCAGGGTAAGTTGATGATCCTTCCTGGGCTTATGATTGAATCACTTGTATTTGGAGGCCTTGGTGATTATCCTGCAAACTTGGGTCACAACTCATTGCCATGGGTGTGAGGAGCATGCAAAATTCTTGAATACTCCCCCTGGAGTATTCAGGCAAGCCAAGGTACTTCCTCTTGGTGCTTGGATCCAATTACCCAGCTGCATTGCAGCTGATAGCCTTCAAGCCACACCCTTGCAACTGGTTAACCCTGTCTGAGCTGACACACCCTTCCTTTAACATTAAAATGGATTTCATCTGCATCTGACTTCAGAAGCGAGAGGATCTCAGTGCAGGTAAAGGGAATAAGCAGCAGCAGAACAGAAAAAGAAGAAAAAGGAGGAGATTGAATTTATACCCCCGCCCTGCACTACCTGAAAGGATCTCAGAGTGGCTTAAAATCTCCTTTCCCTTCCCTTTCCCTCTCCTGCCCACAACAGACACCCTGTAAGGTAGGTGGGGCTGAGAAAGCTCTTTTGAGAACTGCCTATGAGAGAACAGCTCTGAGAGAATTGTGACTGACCCAAGGTCATGCCAGCAGCTGCACGTGGACAAGTGGGAAATCAAACCCAGTTCTCCCAGATTAGAATCCAAACTCCTAACCACTACACCCAAAAAAGGATTTGTTTTGTTTGCATACACAGGAGTACAGATGAGTAGGGCTCCCTACTGGGGCAGAGAAGAAAGGAACAAAATCAACACACCACTTGTAGTTGCCGGTTTGGCAACTAGTTCCCTACCTCTCCCCACAGGACTTAGCTACTGTGATCCATGCAATGGTCACTTCCAGGTTAGACTACTGTAACTCACTTTACATGGGGTTATCCTTAAATTTGACCTGGAAACTCCAGCTAGTGCAGAGCATGGTGGCATACCTTCTGACTGTGACATCTGTGTGGGTGCATATTTAGCCAGTGCTACGTCAATTGCACTGGCTACCAATTGAGTACCAGACTGGGTTCAAGGTGTTGAGGCTAACCTTTAAAGCCCTATGTGGCCAGGGACCAATATATCTACAGGACCACTTTTCCCCATATGTGCCCTGTAGAGCTTTACGCTTGGCAGAACAATGTCTACTGGCAGTCCCCAGCCCCAAAGGCATCCACCTGGCCTCGACTAGGGCCAGGGCCTTTTCCACCCTGGCCTTAGCCTGGTGGAACATGCCCTCAATTGAGATCAAGGCCCTGTGGGACTTATTGCAATTGCACAGGGCCTGTAAAATGAAGCTGTTTCACCAGGCTTTCAGCTAACTGGTGGGTGACTGCTCTTTCTGGCCCCTCCTGCTCAAACTGCCCTCATACTCATGCGATGGTGTACCTGCACTCAGAATGTACCTCTGCTGCCAGTGTCCACCCTCCTACCCACAGGGCTCTGCTGGCACCTGGCTTCCCTTGCTTCCCCCCAGTGAGACCAGCCTCGTGTGGCTTCTCCCAGCATGACTTCCCCCAGTATGGCTCACCAGTACCACTGAGGCAGGGCCAGATGGGAAGACAGGCAGATTGGGTGCCAACCCAGCCAAGGGTGGGGGCAGATGGGGAGATGGCCCACAGGGAACCACCAGTGAACGCTGGAAGTATGCAGGGAGATGGTTGTACAAGGCTGGGCATGAACCAGGAAAATAGAGGTTCGTGGTTCATGGGATCTCATGAATCACGGTTCACAAAACTCCAGAAACTTTTCCATTTACCGAACCGGTTCAGGTTCCAAGCAGCTTCCAAGCAGGCTGGTGGCGGATGCAAACCAGTTCAACGATGCCTTTCGCTCCGCCCCCCATGGAAGCTGTGGCGACTTGCATCACTTGCATTATGCCACCATTGGTGGCACAACTCACAAGGAAACTCTGAAGGCTTTTTAATGCCTTCTGAGCTCAATTGCATCACAGTAGCATGACTTGCCAGTGAATTGAGAAAGCTTTTTTTTAGTGTGTGTGTGTGTGCTTGTGTGCCTGGAAATCATGGTAACTTCTGGCAACCCCTACTGGGGCTTGGACATTCTTCAGAAAGGCAGCTTGATTTCCTACCTCTGTGTCCTAAGCCCTGGCATTCCACTGGATGTCTCCCTTCCAAGTACTTGCCAGGGTCAGCCCTGCTTAGCTTCCAGTGTTTGATGAGATCAGGCCTGCCTGGCCTATCCAGGTCAGGGCAACTCAGAAGGGATTTTAATGTCTTCTGAGTTCACTGACAAGTTGTGCTGCCATGGCTTTAAATGGTTCCTAATCATTGCTTTCAGTGCCAACATCTCTGACCCACAAACCCTTTTACGAACCAAACAAACTGATGTTTCTTGGCAGTTTACAAATAGCATGACTGCACAAATTGTGGTTCATGATCACACGAACCAGCCCAGTTCATCACAAAATTCAGTTCATAATTCAGTTTGTACCCATCCCTAGATCTTACCTGCTGCTTGAGATCCCATGGCAGGAAGGGTGGTTGACAGCATTGGTAAGGGAATGGCCTCAGAACTTCCCCAAGGGAAGGAGGGTGGCCCAGGTAAAATCTTTCAACAGATAATCAAGGAGGCCAGACAGAAAATGGGCCCAAGAGAGGCAGGAGTCCTGAAGCCACCTCAGCCAGCCTCTTGGATCAGCCAGTGTGTGGTGTGTGTGGGTATCTGGAGGGAAAGGATGGGGGGAGCAGTTCAATCACCAGCAGGCAGGATCCAAGTGATGGGGGGTGATAAAAAGAGAGCAATGGGGAGGGGAGGGGAGAGAGTTTATAGGGTGGTGGTGGAAGAAAGAAAAAGAGAGGGCTGACAGTCAGCATGATGGAGAGAGAAGAGAAAGAGAAAAATACATATAAGAAAGATAAAGTAGGAGAATTAGTGGAAAAGAGAGAGAGACTGAGAGAAAGGGGAATAAGCAAAGGTAGGGAAATGCTGCTACTGCAAGTTCCTTACAGGTCTCCGCTTGTTAAATCCTATTTGCGCCACCAGACTGCCTTCTTGGGTTTGGGAAACACTTCTCCCTGCTTGCTCTGTAGGAGACAATTTCACAGCAGTAAGCCAGGAGTAAAACTGAGTAGGACTCCAAGGAAACCTGCTTAGGAAAGCTCTCTTAATTGCAATCAAGACAGGGAACATTTTCTGCTGTCTGCTTGAGAACTGGCAGGCAGGAGGATCTGCTGGATGAGAGGTATATTCACTGAGAATTTCATTCCTCAAGGGTAGGGAAAGAAAGTTACAGCTGGAAATGGAAATCAGTGGAAATAATGATTGGGATCATATTTGAAATAACTATGCAATAATTTTTAAAAGCTAAAATAAAACCAAAACAAACTCACAAAACCCAAATTGTACACATTGCTACAAGGAAGAGCAAACTCTGTAGCAGAGAAACCCTTAAGAACAGGTGCTTTCATAAAGTGTTTTGTGATTAGGTACACAGGAAACCAAACAGCAAGCAACCACTTAGGCAGCCTTTATTTTCAAGTGTTCTTTATTGTTGTACTTAGAAATTGACCATAACTGCTAAAATTGGCCAAAAAAAACCTCTTTGAAAGCTCTTCTTTCACAGATGTTTGAAAGAAAGGGAAACTTTAGAAGTCATGAGGCTCTGATTTTCTTCTTGCCCAAGTTGCTTTTGCACCAGATATATTAAACCTGCATTCAAAAGTATCCAAAGCAACACTCGGCAACTAGTGTGTGCACATTTTCAAAGGACAAAGCACATAACACAATGAAGCCTATTTCTAATCTCTGTTTTATTAGAGCTCTCAAAGGAATGTTAGGAATGGAAGCAGGTGGCTCTGCTATACTTTCGTACGCCATGGATCTAATTCAGAAGAATATTGAATATGGGTTTTACACTAGGCTTGTGCATTGAACTTAATTAAATGAATTGTAGTCCATTTTTATAGTTAGTAGTCTTTAGATTTATTGCACTTGTATTCTGGTCTGGAGCTTTTAAGGTTGGGGAACTGCTTTTTCCAGTCTGGAATGATTTGGGGAAACAGTTTCTCCAGTCCCAAATCTCCTTAAACCATTTGGGCTAAATTTGGATAGGGATGCTAGAAAACATGATTTTAGATTTCTATGGGATTTTTTCATACAAAAAGTTGGTATGAATATATGCATTCCAGTGTTATGCATGATCAGAATTCTTCTATCAGTGGAGAGGGATCTTGGGAAAACATATGTCAGGTGAATAAAATCTAGACTGAGATTTGCTTTTTCTTCCTGTTATAGATATTTAATGCTGGTTGTGGCCAGAGGCACAACTGCAGCTTCCAGCAACAGGGCACAAAAATGCTCTGTCCATTTAATAAAGGCTTAATGTGTGGAAATTTTGATGTCAAAGAGATATCACTGGGTACATAACATCCTGTTAAGTCTTTTGTATTGTATTGTGCAGTAATGCCTTCCAACGAACCATTTAACTCTGGAGTTGTGTCTTTCTACTGGGGTGAGAACCTGTGATAAACAGAGTTCTCTTACTTAATGGAACCAAATTAACAGTTTATTTCAAGAATCCTTTGTGGGAGTCAAACCTTGCCTCCTTGCTCAGACACTGAGGAGTCCAGTTTCTGCTGAGAAGTACCTTGTGGAGGTACCCTGTAGCTGTGCACTGCAGAGTTCATTGCAGGTCCTGGGATCATGGCAATATATGAGTCCTCTCTGTGTACCAGGTCAAGTTCTTTTATAGCAGGCTTTTAAAACTGTTCAATAAACTTGGCTCTGCTTAGGGAAAGGGAATAACTACAATTAAAATGTATTCCAACACAACAGCATTACAATGGCTCTTTTGGGTTTGTCCAATAGTTGGAGAATTATGAGCAAGATTTAACATGTTACCTATGCATGATAAATATGCAAGAATTATGCAGAGCCAAATATCGATCCTTCGGACTGTGCATCACATTGTAGACCAGCAGCAAATAGACTTGTTAAGCTGAAGTATGTGCTGTTAAGTCTCAATGGACTCATGGTGACTCCAACCATGGGGTGTTCAAGGCAGAGATGAGTAGAGGTGGTTTGCCATTGCCTCTCTTCACATGGGAACCCCAGTCTTCCTTGCTGGTCTCCCATCCAAGTACAGACCATGGTTGATCCTGTTTAGCTCCCAAGACCTGACACGCTAGGGTGAAACTGGGCTGCTTGAGCTGCTAGACTTGTTAAACCTGTTGATAAATAAATATATATCAAGCCAATATCATTAAGTCTTAGCATTGCTGAAAGGATTATTTAAGTTTTAACATTGTGCTAGTAGGACTTTTTCTTGATACTTAAAACATTAGTAAGGACACACAAAACAGACAATGGGGAATTTCAGACAGATAATATAATCCGGAAGAGCAACGGTTCCCAAACGGTTTCTGGTCTGGCATTTCAGACAGAACCGTTTTAGAACCGGTTCCCTACCGGAATATATTTGTAATTTCACACAGAATCGCTTCTGTCCCGTTCAGGAAACGGGGCTGAAGCGTTTCACCTGTCAACCGCTTCCAAGTAGTCGTCAGTTTCTTCTCCCGGATCGGATACGCTTTTTCCCGCCTTTTTCGCCCGCGTGGGCGATTTCCGGCTTTTTTTTTTTAACGTTCGCTTTAGAGCGTTATAACGCTATAGTGCTATAGCGCTATAGCGCAATAGCATCATAGCAACCCCATTGGAATGCCTGCAGTGTTGTTTTTATAGCACTATAGCGCTATAGTGCTCTAAAGCGAACATTTTTTTTTAAAAAAAGGCGTGGCGGGAACCGGCGGGAAAACAAAGCGGTGCAATCTGAATTGCCAAACCGTTTCTGATTCGGCTCTTTTCCGGTCAGGGAAAGCCATGTGTGAAATGGCAGCCCTGTACCGGTTTACTTCAAGACGAATCAGAAACGGCTTCAATCCGGCAGAGTCTCAGTAATGTGAAATTCCCTAATAACAAACTTACATACTTCTGGTGACACCATATGTAAGAAATAAAAAAATGTTTCAAAAAAATTTAGCAAGGACAAGTGGGGACCTGTGAGACTCATGAGTGTGGGGGGAAATCCCATATTCCCACCATCACTGAGCCTGGTGAGGCTGCTGCTACCCCACCTACCATGGGACCCTGCTGCCGGTGTCTGCTGCCATGACTGGGCTCCCAGTGGCTGCCCGCTTTCACTGCCACTGTGCCCAGGCCTGTGGCAGCCAGAAGCCACTGCTCTGGGTGTTGCAGAGGCTGATGGGTGCTGTGAGTCTGGGTACTGAGCCTGGCAGCCCCTGAAGCAGACTTCACTCATCTGTCTTTCCAAATGTTTATACCAGGCACATCCCTGGGTTTGGGTGGGATTTTACTGGGGAGCGGTGGCGCAGGCAGTAAGAACACCTGCAAAGTAACATCAATGAACAGCCATTACGGCTGTTCGAAACTCACCGCGGCAGGAGTGAGCTCCCGGCCCATGTCCCAGCTCCCGTCCACGCAGCGGTTCGAAAGCATCATAAATGCAAGTAGATAAAATGGGTACCTGCCCTAGGTGACAGGGGGCACCCCCCTCCTCCTTGTAACGTGGAGGTTTCGGCGGCGGCAGCGGCGGTAGTGATGGCGGCGAGCAGTTCCTGGCGACCAGTGGAGCAACATTGGAAGGTGGAGCCCAGAGAAGTGGAGGCCTGGAGAGCGTGGTGATGTGTGGCACAGTGCAGCGGAGCCACCTATGGACAATCGCTGGAACGGCAGCCAACACAGAGCCACGCACCAGGACGAGACCTGCCGGAGGAAGCTGCCCGGAAGATCGGCTCCAGAAAAAAGGGCACCAGGACGCCAATATCTGAAGCTGCGAAAAGGAAGCCAGATGACAACTAGCCCGGGGTGCTGGTAGGCAGTCACCACCCTGTAGACTATGTGGCCCTAGTTAGGTTAAAACCGGTTGCTTAGAACCGCTATGTAAACTGCCCAAAGACCCTCTGCGGTTAGGGCGGTATATAAGCTGAAAGTATAAATAAATAAATAAATTATAAGCTGTGGCTCCTTTTTATTTTTTTCTTACGTTGCACCCTGGTGCTGCACCCACTAAGCCAAAGAGCACATTGCTCCCATATGCTCACATATAGGCTGATAAAACTGTAGATTGGGAGCAGATAGTTCCAGTGCTAAACTTGCCCTGCCCTGTGACATGAACTCCTCCACTGGGACAGACAAACTTTGCTAGAACATAAGGGAAGATGTGGACAGGCAATAGGGACAAATGCTACACCAGCCTGGATGACAGAGTTTTTGGGGGTTTTTTTGCCATCAAGTCACAGCCTACTTCTGATGACCCCGTAGGATTTTCAAGGCAAAAGATGTTCAAGCGTGGTTTGCCATTGCCTGCCTCTGTATAGCATCCCTGGACTTCCTTAGTGGCCTCCCATCCAAATCCCTACCAGAGCCAACCCTGCTTAGCTTCCAAGATGTGATGAGATCAGGCTAGCCTGGGCTATCTGGATCAGGATCTGTTGTATACTACAATCAGATATTAAGAGAAACAGACGAACCTAGATTTCAAGGCACAGATAAGATCAGAAACCCAGTGATGTTGCTCTGCCATGTGTAATAATGTTCCTTGGAAGAAGCCATGAAGGGGGCTGATTTGAGAAGCTAACTCTTCCCCAGCCATGCCATTTGGCCACTACTACTACTACTACTACTACTATTTCGATTTATTAATCACCGTATTAAGTGCCGGGCGCCGGGCAATGTACAAAAGGCAAAATGCCATAAAACCAATACAAATTTTAAAATATCCATGTACAGTCAATAAGATAAAACCAGAATAAAAGATGCATGATGGTGATTTATATTTTTTTGTTCCCATTCTGGGCTGCCTGAGCATTTTTTTTGGGGGGACTTAAACAAAATATATATAGGGGGGTAGAGAGAAAGGGAAAGGGTGCCAGCCAGTGCAATCAACCATTGCTGTCCTCAGAACATCTCTGCCTTACAGGTCCTGCGGAATTGCGCAAGATTCTGCAGGGCCCTGGTATCATTGAGTAGAGAGTTCCACCAGGTTGGGGCTAGAACTGAGAAAGCTCTGGCCCTGGTTGAGGACAGCTGGACATTCTTAGGGCCAGGGATCACCAGCAAATTGTTCTAAATAGAGCACAAAGCTCTCCCAGGGACATAGTGGAGAAGGTGGTCCCATGGATACTGCTCAAGGCCTTAAAGGTCAGTACCAAAACCTTGAACCCAACCCAGTACTCTACTAGAAGCCAGTGTAGCTGGTACAGCACTGGTTGAATATATGCTGTCTCTGATGTTCTCGTCAGGGCTCGCACCACCGCATTCTAAACCAGCTGAAGTTTCCAGATCAGTCTCAAGGGCAGGCCAGCATAGAGCGAGTTGCAATAGTCTAGCCTGGAGTTGACCATTGCATGGATTACTGTGGCTAGGTCAGGGCATGACAAGAAAGAAGCCAGTTGCTTGGCTTGGCAAAGGTAGAAAAATGCCAGCCTGGTAGTATGCATGACTTGGGCCTTCATCGATAGGGAGGTATCCAAAGTCACGCCCAAACCTTTTTTTTTTTTTTTAAGAACTCTCCTAAAAAGGAGAGAATTTTATTGCTTTTCTTTATATAGAAAAAAGGTAAGGTATATAGATGGGTAAAGAAAAGAGGTGAGTGAATTCTCTGTTAAAGTGTTAGTTTTTTTTGTTAGTACAAATAAAGTTTTTGGCTTCTACCGTGGTTGAAGGATCTTCTTTTCATCTTACCGAAAGTCCAAAATACACTTGTTAGTTAGATTAATAAAGTCCTTTGGGGTTAACTGTTAATCAGCTCCATCTGTCGTCTCACGAACAGCTGCTACATCTTGGGGTGCCTCCTTTTTAGATCTCTCAGATTATACGATGGGCCCTCTTTTGCCTTTTCGTCTCCCGCTCCTGCACCTCCCTCTTCTGGGCCGCTGTCCTCCTCGCTACTTAGCACTGTCCAATTAGCGAGTTCTGCATCTTCCTCTGAACTGGCGTGTCTCTTCAGGAATTCTTGAGCTTTGAAAACAGAGTCAATCTTCTCTCTTTTGTCCTTAAACTTAAACACCAGTCCCTCGGGGATACACCATTTGATGTCTTTGTAGAAACAAGGTCAATCCTTTATATGCTTTCCTTTTCATACGAATTTCATATGGAACATCTTTTAAAATTCTGATGGTCTGCTCACCAATCTTCAAAGGCATTGCTGATGTCACTCGTAAAATTTGATCTCTGGTACGCTGCTTGGTAAACTTGACAACCACTTCTGCTGGCCAAAGTCACGCCCAAACTTTTGAAAGATGGCACCAGTGTCAGTGGTGCCCCATCAAGGGTTGTTAACCTGAACTCCAATCCTGAAGCCCCCCCCAGCCACAGTATCGCAGTCTTTGATGGATTCAGTCTCAGCCTGCTCTTTTTTAGCCATCCCACCACAGCCTCCAGTCCCTCAGCCAAATTTGATGAGGTGGTAGTGGGTCAGCCATAGAATAACAGATACGGCTTGGGGGCCACCAGCATATTGATGGCACCCAAGCCCGAAACTCCCAGCCAGCTGGGCAAGGGGGCACATATAGATGTTAATTGATATCAGAAAGAGGAGTTCTCCCTGAGGAACCCCACATAATAAGGGTTGTCTAAAGGACGCATCCCCAGCTAGTGCTACCTGCTGTCCCTGACCCTGGAAAAATGAGGAAAGCCATTGAATGGCCACCCCAAGTACTCCTACATCAGTGAGGCAGTGAGGCAGAAGATCATGATTGACTGTGTTGAACACTGCTGGGAGGTCAAGCAACAACAGCAGTGCCAACCTGCCTCAATCCAGCTGTCTATGGAGATTGTCCATCAAGACAACCAGCACTGTCTCCGTTCCATGACTGGGGCAGAAGCCAGATTGGAATAGATCCAATGCTGATGTAGTTCCAATGGATCCAATGCAGATGGTAGTTCTATCCCACAGTTTATTTATTTATTTAGCCCTGATGAAGAAAACAAGGTATTTTCATTACCAGTGCTGTAGCTGAAAGACTATACTAAATGTGCCAAGGAGGTGACTTGAGTATGTACTCAAGTCCTCTTTCTCACATGTTAAGAAAGTGGACAGTGATAAATTAATTTTTAAAAGCATTTTGTGGTTGATGGGAATGAGGGGTTGAGGGGAACTGCTGTATTGATTAGTACTCTAGGTAAGGAGAAAAGACAGAAATACGGAACGAACCTACACTCATATACCACTTTTGACTTACACCCATAAAGTCTATTTCTTTTAGGCCTTTTAGGCCTTTTATATCTTCTAATTAGCGCTCTTCCAAATATGTTTGTAACCACTTGTAAAATTTTGTCCATTTCTTTTTAAAGTCATTCTCTGTTTTTTCATTCAGTTGTTGTGTCAGATTGTCCATCTCTGCTGCAGCCATAAGTCTGGAGATTAATTCTTCCCTTGTAGGTGTTTCTTCCTTTTTCCAATAATTTGCATATAGAATTCTAGCTGTAGTTACTACATATACAATCATGTATACCTCATGTACGTTCCCATTCATTGGTATAATATTCAATAAAAACAATTCTGGTATAAATGGTACAGTTATATTAAGTATTTTTTGTAACATTTCATGTATCTAAATCCAATATTTTTTCATAACACCGCATGTCCCACCACATATGGAAAAATGTGCCAGTTTTACATTTGCATTTCCAACATACATTTGACATATTTGGATACCATTTAGCTAAATTTTCTGGTGTCATGTGCCATCTATAAAACATTTTATACAAGTTTTCCTTATAAGTAACTGCTCTAGTAAGTTTCAAATTAACTTTCCAAATCTTTTCCCATTGCTCTATAGGTATATTATGCCCTATATTTTGTGCCCATTTTATCATCACATCTTTTACAACCTCATCTTGCATTTTCATTTCTAGCAGAAACCCATAGAACAGTTTAATATGCTTCCCTTCTGTAGACCATACAATTTTGTCTAATTCAAGCTTTTTATCCTTCACAAATCTAGAATCCAGCTGTGCTCTTCCCCACCAGTTTAAATCAATGTCTTTCTCTTTTAGTTGTTCTTGTCAAAGTAAATTGTCTTTATTAACTAACAGTTCTTGGTATCTCCATATTAAATCCTTAGAAAAAGTCATTGGATTAATGAAAGCTTCTAATGGGGAAACCCACTTTGGCATCTTGTTGTAATACAGCTTTTGGATTTGTTCCCACACCTTGAGTAATTCTGCTCTAAGCATATGTTGTTTAAAATACTTGTGGCTTTTACTTTTCTCATACCATACAAATGTATGCCAACCCATTTGTAAGTCATATCCTTCTGATTTCAAAAGTCTCATATCTTCTAAAGTGATCCATTCTTTCATCCATATAAGAACAGCTGCTTTATAATACAATCTCCAGTCTGACAATGCAAATCCTCCTTTTTCTTTAACATCCTGTAGTAATTTTACTTTAATTCTTGGTTTCTTGCCTTCCCATATAAATTGACTTAACATTTTTTCTAAATCTTTTAAAAAATCCTGCTTTTTAATCATAGGAATTGTCTGAAAAAGAAAAAGCAGTGCTGGTAAAATGCTCATCTTCACTGTTGCTATTCTTCCCATAAATGATAGTTGTAGATGTTTCCAAATGGCAAAAATCATAATAAAAGGTGATCTGACACAAAATATTAAAATTAATAAAGGAAAAAGACAAGGACGTCCCTGTCGCCATTACTATTTATCTTTGCGTTGGAAACATTTAATAATGTGATTAGACAAGATGAACTAATTAAGGGTCTAAAAGTTAAAGGAGAGAAATATAAACTTCAAGCTTTTGCGGATGACCTGGTGTTTATACTAAAAGAACCTCAAAGCTTGATAATACAACTTTTACAAGTAATACAGAAGTACGGACAGCAAGCAGGACCAAAAATAAACCTTTTGAAAAAACAAAATAATGGTAAAGAATTGCACACAAGAGCAAAAACAGTATATACAAAACCTTTCAGGAATTGAAATTCAGAAAAAATTAAATACCTGGGAATAACATTAACTAACAGATGTAGCTCATTGCATAAGGACAATTATATGAAACTTTTAAAGGAAATACAAAAGGATAACACCAACATGTCTGGTTTTATGCACTCCAATACTTGTTTGTCATCTTTGCTGTCCAAGGAATGTGCAGGAGCTTTCTCCAGGACCGCAGCTCAAATGAGTCAATTTTCCTCCTGTCTTGCTTCTTCATAAGAACATAAGAGAAGCCTATGCTGAATCAGGCCAATGGCCCATCTGGTTCAGTCACACAGTGGCCAAAAATACCAGGTGCCATCAGGAGGTCCAGCCCTGGGGCCAGGACACTAGAAGCCCCCCACTGCTGCCCCCCCCAGCACCAAGAATAGAGTGCATCACCTGCCCCAGACTGAGAGTTCCTATTGATACCTTGTGGCTAATAGCCACTGATGGACCTGCTCCATATGATGCTTCGTGGTCCAACTTTTGCAGCCATTGGTTGTTAAAGATCATGGAAATGTTTTATGGTACACAAAAGCAGCCTAGCCCACTAGTTTTGTGAATTAGAAAGGATGCAGTACTAAAAATGTTTTCCCTCATTCATTTGTATTGGCATTCACAGGTCCTTCACTGCAGAAAAATACTGGTCACAGATCATGCATTCTGAATAATTCATACACTTGGGAATTTTGACCACAATGTTGCTATACTTTTAAATTTAAAAAGACTATAAAGGTAAAGGTAAAGGTTCCCTTGCTCGAAAGCCAGTCAAATCCGACTCTAGGATTGCGGTGCTCATCTCTGTTTCAAAGCCGAAAAGCCAGCGTTGTCTGAAGACGTTTCCGTGATCATGTGGCCAGCATGACTAAACACCAATGCACACGGTATGCTGTTACCTTCCCACCAAAGTGGTACCTATTTATCTACTTGCAATTTCTTGCTTTTGAACTGCTAGGTTGGAAGGAGTTGGAACTAGAGACAGGAGCTCACTCCATCATGCAGCACTCTCGGGTCTCGAACTGCTGAACTACTGACCTTCCACAGCCTGCAGTTATGAAAAGTGATATAGAAAAGAGATTGCAATGGTTCCACAGTGAAGAGAAAGGAGATTTTATGGATGCTTCTGTGTAACTGAAGGTTTAATATCTGATCATGTGCAGGCAATGTAGGAAAATATAAATGGGCTAATCATATGGCATATAATCATCAATATTCTGGATGCAGCTTTCACTTTCTTTTGGTCTTCATTTCTTTAGCTGATGTCTTCTAACAAACATATTAATGAAAATGAACATAATTACAGTTATTTTGGTGGATATGAGTTTATTGAGAACAAAATTCAAAATGCCATATCTAATTAAATAAGATTGTTTGTTGGACAGAATATTATTGATAAAGCCTGCAATCCTGTGCATGCCTATTGGGTCAGACCAGACTAGATGGAGAACACAGATCTTTGTTCATCTTTAATCCACCTATTCATCTATTATATTTTTATCTCAACTCTCCTGTAAAGATCTCAGAGCAATATCCTGTGTGGGATCCCAATTCAGATAGTGGGAAAGAGAGGATCCCTACATCCATGCATCCCTACATAGTTTTGCTAAGTGAGAACAAGTGAAAAATTATAGTTGTTTTTAAAGGACATGGGTGTGCCATAACATCTGATTGTTTTGATCCATAACCTGTATTCTGGACAAGAGGCTACTATTAGGGCAGAATTAGGAGAAACAGAATGGTCTCCGTTTGGCAAAGGTGTCACACAAGAATGCATTTAATCTCCCATTTCACCCACTCAGGGTGGAGTCGGTGTCCTTTGCCAGATCTCACCGGCTGCTCCGCACCTCACAATGTGGTCAGCTGAGGTCTCAGCTGCAGTCAGCACCTGAGGCTCTTGAGACAGAGGTCGTGCTCGACCTGTGCCACATTGCTTCTTCTCTCCTGCTGGCTGCCCCACATTTGGGGTCCTTGCTGCCTCTGCTTGTGGCCCATTGCTGTGCCATGCCTGTGGGCCACCAGCTCCGTGGTCCCACATTGACAACCTGGCACCAGCCCCATCTGGTAAGCTCTCTGTTGAGGTAGCCGGGGGCAGGGTGAGAAAGTCTGAACCAGACAGCAGTCATTATATTGGAGTCTACTTATTTAAGAAATAGAATTTACCACGGATCTACTCTCCAGACTCTAGTTTAAAATATACCTGTTCTATGTCGACATCTTGTCCCCTCTCTGTGTTGAATTTCTTTATCTTCAGAACTGTTCAGCTTTTCATTTTCAATTCCCAGTATCTAAGATAAGGTTGCCAAACCCCCAGGAGAGGTGGGAGTCACCCGCCATTAGGCCCTGCCCCCAGTTGCTGATCAGCTAGCCATTGGGGGGACCAGTAGAAAGAAGAAGGCCTAGGCCATATTGCCAGCATCACACAGGAAGTTGTGCCATCATGTCAGTGACTTCCATGCTCTGGTATTTGGACAAAAACTCTATGGTAGAAGCCTGTTTTACCAGAATTTTTGCCCAAATACCAGAGTGTCACCTGGAAGTCACTGGCATGATGACATAGCTTCCTGTTTAATGCTGGTGACATGGACTGGGCCTTTCTCTTTCTCCTGGTAAGCCCCTCCATCCCCCACCAGTTGCCAGGAGGGAGGGAACTGGCAACCCTAATCTAAGATATTTATTCACAATTTTGTTCAGAAAGTTTTGACAATAATCAGTGTCATGTATATCAAGAGTCTCTTTAATGCAGGGATTTAGTTTGCCACATAAATCACTGGAGGGTCATAAAAAGAATTTCCCACTAAAACTGGTGAAGGTTGATGTAACAGGTTACAATAACACAAGGAGAGGTTTGAGATATCATTGACTCCATCCCCCTTGAAATAGAGACTGTGATTGTCACTCATGTGAAGTAAGAGCCAGTGTTAGGAATGTCCTCTAAAGAAGGTTGAGAGAAGGCAGTTGCTCTTTTATTTCATGAAAACAACTTCTGACCTATTATTATTTACTATTTAGAAAATTTATATGCTGCAGAGACCTGCTCAAGATGAGTAACAGCTAGGATAATAAAACTAAGTCATTAATACATATCTATCAAAAACATTAATATTCAACCATTACAGCCAAGGCCATTAGAAACACTATCATTAAAAAAGGCCAACATAATTAAAACAAGCTTAGGCATAATAACAGCACAAAACACAGCTTGATCAATCTAAAAAAAAAGGAAGGTAAAATTATCAGACCATAAAACATTTAAAAGATAAAACCCCTTAATTAAAAGCCTTGGTTAAAAAGGACGTTTAAGCCTAAAGAAAAGTAACAAAGACACTGCACTGCTGGCTTCAACACTATGGCTCCTGCTGCAGGCTCATTTCAATAGCTTGGATAGAGAACCTGGTCTACACACTGAACAAAGTAGTCTGGCATGCCTCTGTTACATCCATTCCAGGAACTGTGAGCCCATATTGTAGGAAATCTTGTATTCTCATCATATGAACACATGGCAGAATAAGCATTGATATATGTGTCACACCATTATTTAATCAAACTTCAGAAATTCTGGAATAAGGATAAGTTTAATTGACTAAATTTTACCCAACATTGTCAGTTTGGTGTAGTGGTTAAGAGTGGTAGACTCTAATCTGAAGAACTGATTTCCCACTCCTTTGCATGCAGACAGCTGGGTGACCTTAAGTCAGTCACAGTTCTCTCAGAGCTGTTCTCTCAAGAGCAGTTCTCTCAGAGCTCTCTCAGCCCTACCTACCTCACAAGGCATCTGTGTGAGGAGAGGAAGGGAAGGAGATTGTAAGCTGGTCAGAGACTCCCTTGGGTAGTGAGGGATGGGGTATAAATCCAATTTCCTCCTCCTCCTCCTCCTCTTCCTCCTCCTCAGAGAATTCTAGCAGCCACAGATGTCCATTCTTTAGCATTTTTAAGGCTATTAGCAGGGCTCTTTTCATAGAAAAAGTGCTGCAGGAGCTCATTAGCATATGGTATGCTAATGAGCTACTAGGATATTAGCATATGCCATGCCCCCTGACATCACCAGAAGTGGTGTCAGAAGGGGAAGCAAAAGGGGGGAAGGCATCTTCGAAAGCCTCCCCCTTCCCTTCCCCAGCTGGCCTGGGTGGGGCAGTGAAGAGAGAAGAGGTTTAAACTTAAAACTAGAGTTGGGCCACAGAAGGAGGAAAGAGGGAAGGAAAGAAAGAGAGTAGAGAGAAGGAAAGAGGGAAAGAAAGAGAAGGAAAGAAGGAGAAGGAAAGAAGGAGGGAAAGAAAGAGCGAGAAGGGAAGAAGGACGGAAACAGGGAAAGGAGGAAAAAGAGAAAAGAAGAAGGCGGGAAAGAGGAAAAGGAGAGAAGGAAAGAAGGGAATGAAAGAATTTCGGCGGCAATTCGGCCCCATTATATCCTATGGGCCATTGAAGTCAATGGTGAAAACTCATAGGGTATATTTTGGGGACTGGAGGGGAGGGGGTTTGAGGAAGAGGCTCCAAGCTCGCAGGGTAGCTTCTCCCCACATACACCCCCATGTCTCAAACATGGGGTATTTATTATAGCACTGGGGGAAATGCAGAAAAGGGCAACTGCAGATGAAAGGAAGTATTTCTTCACCCAAACAGTGATTAACACATGGAATTCATTGCTACAGGAGGAGGAGGTGGTGGTGGTGGTGGCTGGCATGAACTGCTTCCAGATGGAATTTGACCAACGTATGGAGGCTGGAGCAGACAGGAAAAAAAACAAAGCAACCCCCCCACACACCAAGCAACAGCAACCAGCAGAACTTTTTTAAAGTTGTAAACCTGTAAGAACCAAAAAACCTTTCATCTGTTCTAACTTCTATCCTGACTGCTCAGCAATTTCATTGAGTGCTCACGAGTTCTTTTCTTGTGAGAAAGGGTGAAAAGTACTTCTTTCTCTACCTGCTCTATCCCATGCATAGCCTTGTAGACCTCTTATCATGTCACCCCTCAGTCATTGTTTCTCAAAGCTAAGATCCCCAAACGTGATAAACTTTCTTTATAGGGAAAGTGTCCTCCTCTTATTATTGCAGTAGCCCTTTTCTGCATTTCTCCCAGTGCTATAAATATTCTTTTTGAGGTGTGTATAGTGTGAGTGGTCCAATGAGGTTGCTCCATCAATTTATACATGTATAAATGATGTTCCTTTTGGTCTTTTGGGGTTTCTGTGTGGCACTGTGGCATGCTTGCACTGCCACAGTGCCATTTGTTCTGTAGTGTGCTACTTGTTCTCATGGCAAACAAGCACCTCCCAAGACAGTTCACTTTCCCTGAGATTCGCTGGGAGAATCTGACTGCTGGGTGGCTGCCTGCTTGCCTGCCTTAAGTGCGGCTGGCTGGGTTTCCCCATTGGAAACAATGGAGATAATGGAGTAACCTGTTTGGGTGCCATAGAATTAGGCCCATTGGTCCAATTGCTTTGAGACATGGGCTCCCAAAGCTACCCTGAAAATTTGGAGCCTCTCCCTCAAACCCCCTCCCCCCCCAGAGCTACTAACAGCACCATGGGAAAAAAGTAACTTTTCCCCCCACCATAGAGAACAATGGAGGGAATGGCGGCAACCTGTTTGGGGGCCCATAGAATTGGACCCCCTAGTCCAATGTTCTTGAAACTTGGTGGGTATCTTGGGGAGAGGCTCCAACAGCTACCCTGTGAGTTTGGAGCCTCTTCCTCAAACTCACTCCTCTCCAGCCCCCAGAATATACCCTATGAGTTTTCGCCATTGACTTCAATGGCCCATAGGATATAATGGGGCTGAAATTGACATTCGGCTGGCTGAAAGACTCCAGAACCGCTTGTACAGCCCAAACTGACATGTGGGAGCCTTTCTACCCTCTGAAACTGCCAGAGCTGCGCTCCGGTGTGCTCCCCCCCCAAAAAAAAGACCCCTGGCTATTAGTATTATCTTTGTAACATGGAATTCTTACTCCGGTGCGCTCCCCCCAAAAAGTCCCCTGGCTATTAGTATTATCTTTGTAACATGGAATTCTTACTGAACTTTGTAACATGAGATAGTGTGAGGGCTCATAGGATTGCATATCTTTATCCTTTTTACCTGGGAAGATATAGAGGAGAACTACTACTGCTACTTAGTATTAATGTACTCCTTACCCCCACATTTGAAAAAAAAAATCATTATCATATCTTTACCAAATTGACCTCAACCAAGCTAAACAAGTTTGTGGGAGAAGTAGGATTTGTAGCTTGGTCACTCAAATTCAAGGCCAATGTAGAACCTACTGTCCATACTCACAGCATAAGCCTTCAAGGTGTACCTTCCATCATATTTAGGATGACTGTTGGGTGAATATAGAAAACCAGTTTAGCTAATAGAAAAGATGGGTAGGACATACCATTTTGCAAAGACCATACCCCAAGAATTCCAGAGGAAATACTCATATCTCACATGTGTAGTAATAGCATACCTCATAATTAATGACATACCTAATAAATAATACTGTAAAAAGTGATTTTTCACTAATACTGTAATCCTAATTTATAACTAACAGTGTAATCCTAAACGTAGTCACTCTTAAACCCATTGACATACAGAAGGGTGTAACTGTTTAGGATTGCACTGTAAGTAATTTACTCCTTTACAAAGGAGGAAGATTACTGAATGGGAGATACAATGTGGCTGAGTTCAGACTGGCAGTTTGAAGCGGGAGCCAGTTGTGGTAAAAAAGCCCTGGAACAAACTGTTCCAGGTTTTCCTGGTCACACTGTGCTGACTGATGCAGGAGCGTACTGGAAGGAGGAACATGGGAGTGTTCAGACTGCTGGCCTGGAGACGTGACTGTAAATGGTTTTCCCCTGCTAATTCGGCTATGTGTGCATGTGCGCATGAGCACATATGCACTCATGCACATGAGCGCATCCGTCCGATTTGGGGAGGATCCCGTTGCTCTGGCACCGCATTGGGTGGTAGAGTGGAGCACAGCCAATCATATTGCTGCTGCCTTATGCACAACGTGGGTTGCTCCTGGCTTTTCGGGTTGGCGTTCACACTTCCCAGAAGCAGAATGAAGTGGGATAAACAGGCTCTCAGGGATTTGCTACCACTTTTACCAGGTATCTTTTAAATGTGGGAGCGAAGCGGAACAGCACGGGTTGACTATGGGTGGGGAACACCAGGCAGATGTGTCTGTGTGAATGCCCTCTTTAATCCGCTGAAATGTGGCTTTAGCGGGGCAAACTGCCAGTCTGAACTCAGCCTGTGTTTCTCTGTTTCAGATAATCTCTAGCAGGGAGATAACTATACAACAATGAGATGAGCAGTTATAATTTATCATGTAGGCATCATATTGCATTTTAAGTTCTTTGGTCTAGGTGGAGTAGTGAAAAGAGCGATAAAACAAGAATGTTCTTCCTAGACTGAACACATTGATCATGGCTGATGAATAATGAATACATCGAAAACTTTTGCTTGGCCTCCATGTTTGTTTATGAAGATTAATAGGCCGAGTTGCTCAGTTGCTTTCACTGCAGGAGATTCCATACATCAGGGAGCTGGGATGCCTTATTAACATGCAAATATTTTGTTCACAGCTCTTCTCAAAGATGCCGTGCTTGTACTACCAAGATGGAGAAGTGAATTTCTTATGGGCAGCGATAGGTTTCTGAAAAACTCACTATCATGTGTTTTAAAAGCATTTGGATTATCACAGACAATAGCACAAATTATTTATAAACTGTTGTAACCTACCATAAAATGTACTAGCGAATCTGTGTAACTGTTTTGAATAAGCCACCCTGAGCCTGACCAGGCGAGGAGGGCAGGATACAAATTAAATAATATATAAATAAATAAAAATAAATAATAGTCTTTTTTAGAATGGTGCTGTGCAGATAGATAGACAGACAGACAGACAGATAGATGGAGATATATAGCACATAGCAGTCTGTGTATACCACCCATGTGTATCTTCTCTACGATAGTTATGTATATTTGCCTCCCAAGCTGGAAGTAATGAGACAAACAACTGTTCTGGAGTCAAACAAGGGCCATTTTATTAACTATTTAATTGCAAACTTAAACAACGACAAGGGAACTAAGTGGGAGCAGAACAGGCCAGGCAGATGTCAATCCAGCCAACCTCCTGGGCCTCAGATATAGGCAAGCCACTAGCCGTGGTCTGGGGCCATTCCTCTGGCCTATAACTGGCAGCCCAGCGCACTGGTCACTCCCCAGGAGCACCTACCCCTGAAACCCTACAGCCTGCAGGGAGGAGCTTACCTAATTGGTTCCCAGAGGTGATCACCATTCCCAGCCCTGGGCCCTAAAACCCGGGGGCTGTTCCTGGTGACCCCCTTGTTCCCAAATGGGAACTGACTGAAAGTGCTTACTGGTTCTGCTTTGTTTACCCACACTACTCTGCCACATGCAAGGCCAATCCTCTGCTTTGGCTGCCATGGCCACCTAAAAGCCCAAGGCTGCCCTAATCCCTTGCCACAAGTCCTTGAGGAAAATATCATTGCCCTTGTTTGACATATGCACCACATCACCCCTGTACAGGTCTAGTTTGACCCGGATCCTGGGATGAGGAAAGAACATATCCAGGCCACCCTCCATATCCTTTTCCATTTGTTGGTTCACCTTCCTCTGAGCCTGATCCAAACTCCATGGATCCCCAAGGCCATGCCACACATGGTGCAGCAACATTGCAGACCAAACTATCTGCATTCCCAGACACCATGTTCATGTCCTTGTGAGGTCAGCCTTTCAACAAGCCCAGGTCACTACCACCGAGGTGGATAACCAGAACCAGTGGGGGGACATCTGCGATTTCCCAAACACAATGGGAGGAGTCTGGGCCATCTCATGCCTCTCTTTCACAACCATTCAACTTGTGCCCATGTGCTGAGGCTCGGCCGTGAACCCAGAGATGTCCTCCTGGCCCGGTAAAACCATGCTGTGGCCACAGACTAGGACTCCTCATCTTGCCTACTGGCCATCAGCACCTGAAATGAAAACTATGTAAATACTAGCCACTTAAAACTTACATTTCCGAACATAACCTGTATAACAAAGGGAAGACCAAGACATTCATAGAATGCTTCAGAAATTCCCCTACAAATTCATAGCACAGTCATTATGATTTGCAGGGCACTGCACTGATCAAGTGAATTAAATTACTGTTATTCCTGGATAGCGTTGCCAGCTATCCTGCGATGTTATTTATCTCCATGCCATGAAGAACAGCTGTGAATTTCTATGCATTAAGTCTATTACAGATAAGCCTTTTCTCTTGAGATCCTGTCAGTAACCCTGCACCCTAAAAGATAGGAAACTGATGCTTCAACTTGTCACTAGCTAAAGTCTATATCAGAAGAGAGTGTCCCTGATCAAGTTTCAGATGCACTGGATTGTCAAACTGTGGAAACAATACCAATAGGAAAGGTGGATCATTCTCTTCCTGCCTTGGAGCTCCTTAAAGAAATCTCCACCATTTGCACGCAGACCTGAACAGGGAGTCATCCATTGTTTCAAAAATGAAGTGACTACGCCAATGAGGCATTCTGAAATACTTCTTGGTATTTAATTTTCCTTGTTTCTTTAATAGCTACTAAGACACATCGTAGCAAAAAGGGTAGTCTGCCTTCAAAGCCATGATATTGTCAATCCACAATGTGATGTCACTTAAAACCTGTATAATATATATATATGTATACATATATATATATATATACCCATTATTATTTTATTTTATTATTACTATTTTATTATTAAAAACATCTGAAGAGTGTCTAGCACCTACTTAAGACACTGGGTTCCTATCCTAAAAACTAAGGACAAGCAAACAGTAAACATGCTCCGGCTCTTTTGTACAAACAGGTAAATGGACATACAGGCGGGCTGCATGTTCATTCACTGTAATGTGAACATGGCTTCAGAAACCTATTCACATATACATGAGTAAGGCTGGACAGCCAGGTCTGGAAGTAGTGTCTGTCCTGGCCAAGTGATTGGACAGAACAGCAGTCTGGCCCCCTGGCCTCTCAAATCCTGGCAGCCCCCTGCACAGTTCCTGGTGGTGTGGCTGCGTTGGCACCATCCACAGCCTGTTGCAACCAACACTCTTCTGTGCCCCATGACACATTGGACCTCCCTGTAAAGACAAATTGCTATTCAACCTGTGTGGCACGCTCATTAGGACCAAACCAATGACATGTAATGATGTGCTGGCCATCAAATTCCAAGATCACAGCCTCAGGTTGGAAGTCACACTGTATCCCTGCTAAAACATAAAACAGAAGGTACAAATGATGGATTGCAATGGATGTATTTAATCCTAACACATGACAAAGGCTAAGCCATTTAGCCAACTCCGAGTGCATTCAAATTGCAAACGCACATGTTGCTGACAACGATTCCTTCACAGAAGGAAACCCTTAGAAGATCAGTTGTCCACCTTTTAGATAACACTTGGTTTCACCCCCACACACTAAGGGCCCAATCAAGCTACCAGTTTCGAGTAGCTGGTCTCAATGGCTGTACTTCCTCACCTCAAAATTCTGTTTCTATTTGCATATTACACGTAGGTACCCTTAAAGGCTTCCAAGTTTCCAAAGAAGAAAAACTAAACAGAAGAGACTGGATTTATACCCCGCTCTTCAGTCAGGGTCTCAGAGTGACTCACAATCACCTTCCCCTTCCCTCTTACTTGGGGCCAAAAGAGCTCCTAGAAAAAAACACCCTCAAGAGAACAGCTCCAAAGGAACTGTGATGTGACTCAAGGTCACCCAGCTGACTTTCAGCTTCCTGCCTGTGGAGGAATTGGGAATCAAACTGAGTTCCCCAATCTGAGTCCACTGGCTGTTTGCATTAGGGCCACATATTTTAATCTGAAGAGTGGCAAGTTATAGTGTCGCTCTCCTGATAGGTAAAGGCAAAGGTTTCCCCTGCTTGAAAGCCAGTTGAATCCGACTCCACAGTTGTGGCACTCATCTCCATTTCCCAGCTGAAGAACAAGTGCTACCCAAAGACGTTTCCATGGCCATGGCCCCGCCCACCGTTGCGACACAAGGTGTTGCAATGCAGCTATTTGCCTCTCCTCCCCGGCTGGGCAGCAAAGTGTCCCCCATGCTATCGGTGTTGCCGGGAGTGCAGGAGCCCAATTGGAGTCAGTATTTTTGGCCTTATATTTTCAATAAATGCAACATGAATCACATTCCTACTTGGAACAAATTCTCAAGTATTGTACTTGTCTCTAGGGTCCTTCCTCCCAACTTTCAGCTAGATAGGAGGAAGCCTCCATGTCACTGAGGGAACTGAAGTTGTCACTTAAGGCTAAATTGGGTGTAAACAATTCTTCTAATAGCCAAGTCACAGAAAGGGAAGCTGGGGAAGATGAGGTTTGCCTCCTACTCACCACTATTGTAAAAACAAACAAATAAATAAAGACACTTGAGAAGAGTCTGCATGATACAGAGAACTCTCGTCATGGTATTCTGGCTTCTCATTTCTGGGTGTGTGTTTTTTTTAAAACTGTTGGGGAATGTGGTAGAAGATAAGGACTACTTACTTTGAGGCTCCTATTCCAGCAGCAGGGCAGCTTTTCTTACTGTACAAGTACACAAGCAAAGCCTTTACCTCACTCTTAGGTTGGGTTGCGGGGTGTGTGTGTGTGTGTGTGCAATTTCCTGTCTACTGTAAAGTCCACTTCCCTCTCCACCTGCATTCTGCCTTCCTCCAACGGGTAAAAGGGAAGGCATTTTGTCTTCTTCTACCATTGTACAATGAGGTCTAAGTTTGTTCCATTTTGTTTCTTCTTATTTTCATATGGTGTCATCATGCATTTTTTCCCCTTCTTCCCATTCTCACTGATGGAGTTGATGATCTGCTTTATTTATTTATTTGAATTATTTATATGCTACCTTTCCACCTTGCAGCACTCAAGGTGGCTTACAATATAAATAAAACATTTATAAAGTACATAAAAGACAACCATTTAAAATACCAATCAGGACTGCCAATAATAAAAAAAACAAATTAGTCAAATACAGAGGACCATGCATACCTTCCTGGCACAAGTTTATTCAGTAACGTTGAGACTGCCACCAAAAAGCTCTCTCTTTAGTGTCCACCAGATGAACTTCTTTGATTGGTGGGACTGTCAGAAGGAATGTTTGGGGGAAGGCAGTACCTCTATTTCATCTTATACAATTTTCATACAATTTACAAGTTATATGTTCTTTATGTGCAATCTATACAAAAAAGATTAAAATTGAAACAGAAAATGACAGAGAAATAAATACTTGGTTTGTACAAAGAATAATCAGGAATGAAACAAGGATTTTCTATTTAAAGCACTATGACTGCAAAATCTGAGAGTTTTCCTAAATTGTGTTGTGACTGCATAGCTACCCCAAGCCTCTGGGCTGTTTTCTCCACACAAGTTAATGCCAGATAGCTGAAGCAGCTCTTGCAGAAAGCATCCTTTTATCTAGAATTACAGCCTCCTCCAAGTCAGTGATCCAGCAATGTGGTTTGGTGGCAATACTGTGCACATAAATGCCAATCAAGCATAATATTGTCCATCACAAAGGCTAAGCGTACGTGAGGCACTCATCTGCTGAGTTGCTCTGACCTCTTCCCATCCTTCTTCCCACCCTGCTGCCCCCTGGGAAATAGGAACTTAAAAAACAACTGGAGCAGATGGAAAGTGAAAGCTGAGTGCAGCTGTACACATCACAGCACTATTAGAAAAATGTCCAGGTCAGGCTTAGTCAGCTCATATCTAAAAGCTGGAGGAGATGTCATTCAAATTAGTTCCACTTCCAATCAGATATATTCCTATATAAGTTTCCAAATAATGATGTTCATGGTAGGATATACCATTTTGTGCCCTTCACTATTTGCATGGAACAGGTATGTCTCATACTTGGGTATTTGTACTTGATTAAAACAATTTGCAAGAATAATCGCCTGTATGGCTTTCTTACTATTAATCCCAAAATGAAATTGGAAACAGAAAGGGACTTTTACATTTGGATATCAATTCATCAATCATGAATTTTATACATCCTGCTTCTTAATATAGTTATACTGAATCCAAATGGGAAAGAACATAGTGTTCAGTAATGCTCCCTCTAAGCTGTGGAGTCTTGTGAGCAAAAATTCTACTTTGTGAGCTACTGACATTAAAGTTGTGAGGGAGCAATTTGGCTACTGCATAAATTAGTTTGCTCTGGAGCCATCCTTCCCGAGCTAAGATAAATATGTGTGAGCTGGAGGATAAAAAACTGTGAGCTAGCTCACACTAACTCAGCTTAGAGGGAACACTGCTATTCAGAAATAATCATTGAAATGTCATTAGTCATTGGACTTCTGGAGTCCCTAATGATTTATACCATTTTGTGCTTTTAACAATTCACATGGAAGGCAATACATGGAAGGAACAGAGAGGAGAGAATTGATCAGGAGGTAATATTAGTGGAGGGCAGGCGTGTAGCTACAGTGGGGCCTCTTGGGGCCTGGCCCCCTGATTTCCTGCTAAGGTCCCCTGACTTCCTAGGCAGCCTGAGCCCCCCCACTCTCTGGGCTGCTGTCCTTTCCCTTTCCTCATCAACCAGTAGCCCCGCAGGAGTCTCCTTGCCTTCCACCACAAGACCATGGTGGACAGGCAGCTGGACAGGTGAAGGAAGAGGTGCACATGGTGGTGGATGCTTCCTGGGCCCAGCAGTGGAGAGAAGGAGGAGGCCCCCTACACAGGGCCCATGGCAGGAAAGTGGCTGGCCAGGGGAGAGCCACCGAGACAGCTCCAGGCTGGGGAAATGAGGCATGCTGCGCACCTGGTAGCAGCTGCTGCTTCCCCGACCCTGTGGCAGAGATGAGGAGGAATCCCCCCATGTGGGGCCCTTAGCAGGCAGGCAGCTGGCTGGAGGAGAGCAGTCAAGGCCGCTGAAGACTGGGAGAAAGCAAGGCACACTGCGCTCCCAGCAGCAGCTGCTGTTTCTCATGTACAGTGGCAGAGAGAAGGAAGAGGACACCCCCTGTGTGGGGCCTGTATCAGGAAGGTGGCTGGCTGGGGGAGAGCCACCGAGGTAGCTGCAGGCTGGGAGGAAATGAGGCATGCTGCATGCCCAGCAGCAGCTGCTGCTTCCCAGGTCCGGTAGTGGAGATGAGACGGAGGCTCCCATGCTGGACCCACAGCAGAAAGGTGGCTCGCTGGGGGAGAGCCACTGAGGCCACTGCAGGCTGGGGGGAAATGAGGTGCCTGGCATGCCCAGCAGCAGCAGCTGCTTCCTGGGCCCAACAGTAGAGATGAGGAGGTGGCCCCTGTGCAGGGCCCATGGCAGGCAGACAACTGGCTGAGGCTGCAGTGGAGTGAGCAGAGGAGCCTGGAGGAGAGACAGCTGCTGCAGCAGCAGAGGGTAGAGTGCAGGACTTGCGCAGGGTCTGTTTTTCCCCATTGGGGGTGTAAGGAGGGGGGTGTACACAGGAGAAATAATGAAATAATTAAATTATCTAAAGTGTCCCCTGAAAAATTTAAATGCCCCCTGATTTAGAAATTCCTGGCTACGGGCCTGATGGAGGGAATGGTGTCCAGGCAGTAGAATGATCCATCTTGCTATGGATAGGTTTTCTGCTCAACATTTCCACCAATCATTGAGAAATCTTACTGGCTTGGGAAGGGTTTTGGGATTCTACAGAAGCACCACCACTGAGGGCCCAAATGGAGTGAAAAGAAGGGTAAAAACATGGTTTAAAGAAAAATACATTTTCTTTCATTGAAAATACATTCTCTGAGACCCTGTGAATTTATGAGTTAGAAACACAGAAACATAGAGCTGGGGTGATCTAGTCCAACTCCCTGCACAATGCCGGAATTTCACAACTACCTCCCCCTGTTCCCCCAGTGACCCCGTCTCTATGACCAGAAGAAGACAAGAATCCTCCAAGATCCACAGGACAATTTGGCCTGGAGAATTCCTTCCTGACTCCAAAGTGATGATTAGCATTACCCTGGCCATGTAAAGAAAGGGTCCCTTCCTTCCCTCTCATGATCTGCCTAAATTCATAGAATCTGCATTTGCTGTCAAATGGCCATCCAGCCTCTGCTTAAAAAACTCCAAAGATGGAGAGCCCACCATCCCCCAAGAAAGCCTGTTCCACTGAGGAACTGCCTAAAGTGTCAAGGAGTTCTTCCCAATCTTTAGCTAGAAACTTTTCTGATTTAATTTTAATCCATTGGTTCTGGTCCAACCCTCTGGGGCAACAGAAAACAAATCTGATCCATCCTCTATATGACAACCCTTCAAATACTTGAAGATGGCTAACAATCATATCACCTCACAGTCATTTCCTCTTCAGGGTAATTATACCCAGCTCCTTCAACCTTTCCTCATAGGGCTTGGTCTCTAGATCCCTCACCATCTTTGTTGCCCTCCTCTGGACATGTTCCAGCTCATCAACATCTTTCTTAAACTGTGGTGCTCAAAACTGAACACAATGCTCCAAGAGAGAGATAACCAGAGAAGCCCTGCAGCCAGGAAATTTTCCAGCAGGGGGCTTTGGAATTTTTTTGGGGGGGCTTCATGCCCCCATGTGGTGATGGGGTGGTGACTTGTTTGGCCCAGCAAGGGGAGTCCTGAGCGGCACTACAGAGCCAGCCTCCTTACTACTTCATGGGCAGCTGTTCCTGTAACCCTGGAGAAAGAAACAAGACAAGTGCCTTGTCTTTTGCAACCACCTCCTCCAGCAGCAGCAATGCCACCATGGGCAAAAGGGTCAGTAGTGGAAGGGTGGCAGGAGGCAGTGCCCGTGACCAGCCACTTCCTCAGCTGAGATGCCTTTGTTTCCATGCCTTGCCTTGGTGGCAGGTGGAGCTCACCTGCTGGTGATGAATCCTAGTCTGGCTGCTGCTCTTGGAAGCACAAAGCTGAGGAATAAAAGGAAGCAAATCGCTACAGTGTTCTTGCTGCTTGATTTAGCCACTCGGAGGATGTCAGTCCCAGCAGCATGTGGCAGGCAGAGTTGCTCTTCCTTGTGACATAGTTGGCAGGGAAGTCCGAACAGTCATGCCTTCTTCTGGCAAACTTTCTGAGCACATCGTTGAGCCTGCAGTGGGGCTCAAGCTTAATTGATAGGGGGTGCAGCCCTTAAAGCCCCACCACTGGCTACAGCCCTGAACTAGAGCAAAGTAAAGTGATATCATAACTTTGTGTGATATGGACACTATACTTCTGTTGATGATGCCCAAAACCGCATTTGCCTTTTTAACTGCCACATCACACTGCTGACTCATGTTGATGTATGGTCAACTAAGACCCCTAGATCATCTTTTCATGTACTACTACCAAGAAAATCTCCCACATCCTGTAACTATGCTTTTGATTTTCCCTACCTAAATAGAGAACTTTAGATTTATCTCTGTTGAAAGTTTTATCCCAGTTTTCCAGTTTGTCAAGATCATCCTGTGTCTTGGCTGTGTCTTCTAATGTATTTGCTATCCCTTCCAAATCAGTATCTTCTGCAAAATTAATGAGCATCCCATTTATTCCTTCAACCAAATCATTTATAAAGATGTTGAACAACACAGGACCCAGGACAGATCCTGGAGACACGTCACTCCTCTCCAAGAGGATGAGGAACCATTAACAAACACTCTTTGGTCCAGAGCTTCAAAACACAGTTGTGTCATATAATGTAAGTGTGCTCATACAAGCAAATACAAATGACATAAAAACATGAAAGATCTTTGTACTGGCCAGAGTTAGGGCAATAGATTAGTGTTCATTCAGAAACACGTGAGTATATATTAGTCAGGAGAGCCATATGGGAATGATTTTGGCCATGTATAAGTGCTTAAAAGGAAATCAATACAAACAAGAGGATGCAATAGCAGAGGGTGATGTAATGTACAGCCCACTAAAAAGATTATTTTAAAAGATGATTTATGTGCAGTTCACAAAGCATTTTTGAATTGTTTTGCAGGTCATGTGATATTCTCCTATCTCTGCCTCCTCTGTTGCATAGATCCACCTGCTGCTTTGCAGCTCTGCTCCATTGTCATCATGCAAAGCTGATGGAAATAACTTGTTCAGATGAACTCAGATTAATTCCATAATGATCCCTGTTGTTCAATGACAAGAAAGTGGCCAGATTGACACTGATTAAATCATCTTTGCACCATGAATAATTATTAAGTCATTTCTTCATTAAAAAACTCAATGTAAATGTTTACATTATGTTCAGAAGTTCTAGGTAATAGAAATACAAATGAAAGTTTAATGGCAAACCAATATCCTCATGAATGCAAAATAGATAATAGAGTGTCTATGAGAATCATGAGAATTCTCTATGCTACTTCTTTCTTCTAATTAGTTGCAACAAGAGTTGGGCCATTTAGGATCTTTGCAGTGAATGATCCTGATCTCCCTCCTTCCCTCCCTCCCTCCCTCTCAGAGTTGTCCATGTTACTTTTGGAAAGAAGTGAACACGTTGCTTTGAATGTGTACTCACACATTACTGCTCAGTTCAGTGGGGTCATCTCAGAGAAGGCCTTGAGTGGTGGCAGCAGTCTTCATCCTGTTGTGACCCAGCCTTTCTTCACAGATCCAGGAAAAATATGTGAGGGGGGCGGGACTTTCATTTTGCACATGTAACCTAGTCTTTATTGGGGAAGTAAACTAAGTGGAAAGGAAAATGGAAAAAAGCTTTGGCTAAGGTTAGTTGAATTAGCTCCTCTTTCTTAAACAGCATGTCCTGTCCTTTTGACTGCACTTATCTTCAGGGAGATGCTAGAACTAGAGACTGATGTTTGCCTCTGACAGAGATCCCACTGTGTTCCTTAATTCAGTCAAATTTGCCTGAGATACATTTTGAACAGAACTGAAAAAGTTTTGGGAACATTACTGAATAATTCATTATTTTCAAGTCTGATCTGAAGAACTGGGTTTAATTCCCCATTCCTCCATATGCAGGCAGTGGGGTGACCTTGGATCAGTCACAGTTCTTTAAAAGCTGTTCTCTCAGCCTCACCTGCCTCACAGGGCATCTGTTGTGACGAGAGGAAGGGAAGGAGATTGTTTGGCACTCTGAAGGTATAAATACAATTCTTCTTCTTCTTCTTCTTCTTCTTCTTCTTCTTCTTCTTCTTCTTCTTCTTCTTCTTCTTCTTCTTCTTCTTCTTCTTCTTCTTCTTCTTCTTCTTCTTCTTCTTCTTCTTCTCTCCTTTTCCTGTTGCCTTCCTTAACACTACACTACACGATACACAGAATCATAAATAACATCTAAAAAAGGTGGAAAGGAAAACTTGGAAGGAAGATTTTTTTTAGACTAATGCAGTGCCCAAATTCAGCAGCTCCTCAGGTTTGATTTCAGGACTGTCAAAAGACCACTTCTTTGCCATATTGCCTATGCATGTGCTTTTATGAATGTTTATCTTTGGATGGCCTTGGCTCTGACTACCTGGTGATGACCACAGGAAATCCAGTTTCTATCTGTATTAAAATGGATAATGTCATTTTTCTTGTGCTGGGTTCCTCAGGGAAAAGTAGAAAAAATGATGCAAACGGAGCTCCCGCCCGCCCGGCAACGCCGCTGGTGGGCGGGAGCTCATTTGCCGCTCCGAGGGGGAGACAGCAACGGATGGGGACGCTGTGCGTCCCGACGTGGCGGGGGGCGGAGCCGGCTGCTTCAAAGGGCCAGGCTCCGCTCCCGCCCTTGCAGTTGCTCCGCGTGCTCGTCCTGTAGGGAGCACGGTGATCGGAGCTTTTGAGCCAGCCTCTGCTGCTCACTTTCTGGCCCGATTGTTGGCCCCTGCCGACAAAAGCAGCTAGAATTTCGGCGCTTGACAGGGGAGCCGATTTTGGAATAGTGCCAGAGTTTATCGGCTCCCTCGCGGGCTCTGAGCAGGGCTGGGGAGGTTTCCTTTGCGCCGTTTGTAAGGCGGGGTATGTCTCAGCCGCTTTCGAGCACTCGGTTTTTGTGGCGGAGTTTTTCCCCTGGTTTTGGAGCAGTGGATTGTTCCTGGCGACAGCGGGGACCTTGGGGCTCGCAACTTGGCGAGGCTGAGGTGTCTGATCCAGGCGTGAGGCGGACCGCGGCGGCAGGCGACTTGCGACTTGCTTGGTTCTTCTTTAGTTCAAACGAGCAATCACACACATGCACACACACACTGATATTTGATCCACTACACCTCTGGGTAGCGGCAGCAGTTTGGTGAGGCTGCTGGGGCCCCTGTTACCCCCCCCACACACACTTTTTAGCTTAGGCTGGGGCTAGGGGGTTTGGGTCAATTCAGTTAGTCACTTCAGTGGTGGCCATTTTGAGGTTTACTGGCGGGTGGCCATCTTGTCGGGTTCTCCTGTCAGCCAATTTTAGGGCGGCAGCCATTTTTAAGTGATTTGTTCTGCAGCCATTTTGGGGCAGTCTCCACAGGAAGGACAATTACAATACCTCCTGTGCTCTGCGGTGCTCTGCGGCTTCTGTCCGGAGGTCACAGGGCGAGAACTTTACACATGTGCTCAGGTTTTGGCCCGCTTAGCAATTTTAGAAGCACTGCAAGTGGTGCATGCCGGTGAGGCCAATGATGGCTCAGCTGTTCAGCATGGGCAGGACATGGCGAACCCCACTTGGAGGTGTACAAAGGTCCTCCCAAAGCAGATGGTACGGATGATTGCCCTGACAAAGTTGCTCCACATTGGCCTTGGGGACCTTGTTAGTCAGGTGCTGCAGGGTCCCTGCTGCCTGCAAGTTGTGCTGACGGGTCTGCCGTTTCTATGCCTCCTGCAAGTTAGCCAGAATATCCAGGAGGGGGTGCGGTATGCCGCCCCCTTCCCCTGGGGCTTGGCCAGGATGGGGTTATTCACACCCCGGCACCGGGTATGTTTCATATGACACAGTCTTCACTAGTGCCATACCATCTGGGGATGCTGGGCTGCCCCTAGGTGATCATTTGTCCATCGCCACAAAAGAAAAGATCCTTAAGGGCGAGTACTTGGACATGTATAATCTCTAATATAGAGAGTTTAAAAAAAAAAAATTACAAGAGGATTTGAAGCAAAAACGTCAGCTTGTGTTTTACAGATTACCACTAAGCTTCTGACTGTAAACCTTGACAAGCTGGTGTTGGTTTTACAAGTGATGGATGTCCCATACATTGTTTTGCTGGGATGTTCACACTTGTACTCTGGGCAAGAGGGTACTGTTAAGACTGGATAGGGACAAACAGGTTGGTTTCCAATCAGCAAAACTGTCAGATTAATGTCTTTTATCTCTCTCTTGATCTATGTGCAGAACACATCATAAGGACAACTGGATTAGACTGAAGTGAAGGTGCAGTGACAATTGGTGGACGGCACATTAACAGTTTGAGAAATGTATTTCTTTATTTAGGTTGAAGGCACCACATTAGTGGCAGAAAATGCTGTTAGTTGGATTACAGCTGACCATTAATAAGACAAAGTACTGACTACTGGTGGTGCTTTAGAGGGCAAATTCCACATGGATAGGACCCTTCCCATGGGATGCTCAGTGTCATGTTGGCATTCGAGAGGTTCCGTTCCTTTTTGGAATGGACCTTGCGCTGCAGGACAGGACTATTCAGTGCTGCCCATTATTTTGATGACTGCCTATGGGTAAGAAGGAAAGATGCAGGGCAGTGTGAATTTTACCGACCAGACGTTAATTGACATGGCCAGGGAGAAGAAGATTACTTTACTGGAGCTGCAGCAGCTGGTTGGCTGCCTCATCTGTGCATGCAAAGCTGTGGTGCCCAGCCAGGCATCTATTATAAGACTATTGAGTCCCTGAAGGGCTTGAGCCTAATAGACTATAGGACTAGGGTCCTCGGGATATGAGACGAGTTTGTATGGAAAAATTTTGAATTCATACAATTGGGTATTTTTGGTGGGAGGAATCTCTGGTCGCAGCCAAGTGGCAGGTTACGTCTGCCTTTGCTGGTCCTCTAGAGGCTGGCCAGTTCCCTGGTCGGATGCTCTAGCCCCTTCCACCTGGGGATGCTTATATGAGGGCTGGTAAGCCTTCAGGCTCAGCAGATCCGGGAACTAGTTGTGAAGTCATGTAAGGATGTATCTGGCCTAGGGCTGGTCCTGCGGGCTTGAAAAATTAATGTTATTAATGTGGTTCTTCTTTCAGCTGCTGCAGGCCGTGGGGTGAGATGATGAGTCACCGTTTGCAGCCACAGCATGGCAAGGCCTTGTGTTACAAGCTGAGGTAGCCATGGCAATGATAGGAGCAAGATGGCCCAGCGTGCCAATAGCTGACCGGCAAGGCCCTCATGTTGCAGGCTGATATGGATCTGGTGGTTATGACACCAACAGCGTGGTCTGCTGATAGCGGGTTGACAAGGCCCTTATCTGGCCATTGAGGTCTGGTGCTGCAAACGGAGGCACACCTTGTGATCATAAGAGCATTGTGGCCCAGTGTGCAGATAGTCAGGCCATAAAGGCCCTTGTGTTACATGCTGAGGCCGATCTTGTGATGATACGAGCAAGGTGGCCCAGTGTGCAGATCATCAGGCAGACCTTGTGATGATAAGAGCAAGGTGGCCCGGTGTGCTGATAGTCTGGCTGTTGAGGCCCTTATATTACACGTGGAGACAGACCTTGTGATGATAAGAGCAAGGTGGCCCAGTGTGCTGATAATCAGGCCATCAAGGCCTTTGTGTTACACGCTGAGGCAGACTGTCAGGTAGTCCTGCCATGATGGATGGAGGGGAGGGGAGGATGGCTATGGGCGCCATGGTGGCGTGACGGGCGGGAGGTTGGAATCGGAGGGGTGTTGATTTATGCCTAGGGTGTGAGAATGGAATGTGGCTCTGGCAACCCCTATCTCTGGCAGACTGAACGTTCTGACCTTGAGGAGTCAAGCTGCGAGCTTTCCTATCGCTTTCAAAGCTGCAGCTTTGCTGAGAATAATGGGGGCGTTGGGAACTTCATTAGCGTAGTAACTTTCGATTCCCATTCGCATGTTATTCCCTGATTGGTGGAAGGGGGGGTCCCCATTCACCCCCTTCCCTGTATAACCACCTGCTTTGTGTAACCAAGTTATTCTGAACAATGTATCTGCTCCAGTAACCTTTCTATTGCAGCTTTATAATAAACGCTATTCTTGTTTGAACCACAAGGCATGGTGTTTGGCTGACTAGGTTAGGGCTTCTGACAGTTTGTCCAGAATCATCATCAACTTTCGGGACTGGTCAGAAACCTGCGACTCCAAAATGAGCAGCGGTGAAGAAGACACTCTCCCGATTGAAGAAGAAAAGAAAAAGAGAAGAAACCTCCCGGGAAGGATGTACCCAGAGAGACCCCTGACACGTATGTGCCGGGACAATGGGGTCCGGAGTACGACTTTGGAGGGCCCTACGGGGATCCATATGGGGCGGCCTATGGGGGGTGACCACCCGAGTCGGACGTAGACGAGACTGGGTGAAACCCCTGGCTGAAACCCACGAAACGTGGTTTGGAACCCCGCGGGCATCGGTGGGGGAAGCCACCCCGAAAGATCGGTCCGCAGGCTGATCACGGCTGGGGCCCTGGAAGAGACCGGCCGAGACTCCGAGAGCCTGGAAGGTGCCGTGGTGAGGCGGAGGTGGAGTGGGGAACCGAGCCAAGACCACCTGATGCGCTTCCTAGATGAATCCCTCGCCCACATCCCACAGATGATCGCGGAGGGCATCCGGGAAGAGCGTGAGCGACAAAGGCGAGAGGAACCACCAGACCAAGCTCCCCAGGATCAACGCCCGGCGCCGGATCAAGACCAGCAGAACGTGCCAGCCGGCCCTCCGGTGCAGCCAGCGGGACCAGGGCCGCAGGGGCCACCGGGGCAGCCACCCCCTCATCCATGGGGGTTCTTGCCACCGAAGCCTGCGGAACTCCTGGACACAGATTTTGATGGAGACCCAGAAAAGTTTCCGTTCTTCCTCGTGAGAGCCGAGAGATTTATCGAAACTTGGGGCCACCTATTCCAGTGCGAAGATCGCATGGTCGATGTCATAGCAGCCCACCTGAAAGGAGCGGTCGCTGACTGGTACGTCGGCCTCCATCAGGCTGATGGGCGTGAACTGAGAGAAATCGATTCTTTTATGTGGGCCATGAAAGAGGACGTGAACTCCAATAAAGCGGCAAAGGCAACGATTCGGGCCCTCAAGCAAGGCACGAGATCGGTGAGGGATTACACGGCGGAGTTCCGTAGGTGTGCGGCCAAAATCCGAGGGGTGCAAGATGGGACCCTCGTGGAGTACTACAAGTTGGGACTCAACGCGGAGATCCGCCGAGAAGTCACCAAGACCCAAGACCCGGACACACTCTCTGGATGGATACAAGCCACCATCACGATGGAGAACCGCCTGAAAACCATCAAACTGGATGATGCCGCAGCGATGGTTAACAGGGACCCTGCGCCGGCAGCGAGGGGAAAACCCCTACCCCGAATCCAAAACCGAAGGATGGCACGAGGGAACTCCGAATGAAGCAAGGTTTATGCCTCAAATGCGGAGAAGGGGGCCACTTCGCCACGAACTGCCCAAGTTCCCCTGCATCGACAGGAGCGCCCAAGGGAGCCAAGAAAAAGTTTGACACGTCCACGCCAAAACCGGTGGCAAAGCCGAGGGGGCGAAAGCCCTGCAAGCCAAGCCGCTCAGCGAGGCATCTGACTCATCGGATGGCGAGACCGCGCCACAGGGAAACGAGACGGACCTGCTGTGAACAGCGCTGAACAGCAGGTCCCGGACTCCCAGGCGCAAATCCCGGTGAGCAAACCCCCTTCTCTTTTCTTTCTCACGGTGACTTTAGTGGACCCGGGTCTATTGACCCATGTGAGAGTACGGGCTCTCATTGACTCCGGGTGTGGGAGAGACCTCATCAACCCCACACTGGTGACGGGACTAGGGGCAAAAGTTATTAAACTAAACGACCCCTTGATTTTTACTCAGATGGATGGCTCCACTATGAAGGAACCCTGTAAATACGAGACTGTGCCCTTGAGGGTGGGGATTGGGCTTCACTGGGAAGAGAGGCCCTTCATCGTTACCCCATCTGCCCGCTTTCCCCTGGTACTCGGGAGCGCGTGGTTCTTCGATCACGATCCACACGTTTTATGGGGGGAGGGGAAAGTGAACTTCATCTCCGAAAAATGCCAGTTCCACCTATGGAAAACTGAGTGGGGACCCATGACGGGGGGGGGCAACTCCTAGTGACGGTGGGGGTGGCGGAAGCAGAACTGGAAGGTGTCCCCCCAGAGTATCACGACCTGGCACCTGTCTTTGGGGAGGAGGAAGCCGACGAATTGCCCCCCATAGGAACTCAGACTGTGCGATTGAAATTTTGCCTAACCAGAAACTACCCAAAGGAAAGTTGTATTCTATGAGCCCCTCGGAGAAGGTGGAGCTGAGAAAATTCATTGACAAAAACCTGAGCAGGGGGTTTATACGGCCGGCATCCTCCCCGTTTGCAGCTCCCGTGCTTTTCGAAAAAGAAGGACGGGGGGTTGCGGCTGTGCACCGATTATCGTGGCTTGAATGCAGTATCCAACACAAACGCTTACCCCTTGCCTCTAATAAAAGACTTGTTGGCTGCGGTGGCTGGGGGGAAAATTTTCTCGAAGCTAGATCTCCGAGATGCCTACTTCAGGGTCCGGATTCGAGAGGGGGATGAATTTAAAACGGCGTTCAACACCCCCTGGGCCAATTTGAATACTTAGTCATGCCGTTCGGGCTTCAGGGAGCTCCGGGGGTCTTCATGAATTTGATTAATGAGGTGCTCCATAAGTATTTGTTCAAAGGGGTCCTTGTTTACCTTGATGACATTCTTTTGTATTCCCCTGATCTGAAATCTCACATGAAACTGGTGCGGGAAGTTTTACAAACGTTGCACAAGCATAAACTCTTTGCTAAACTGTCCAAGTGTGAATTTCACAAGATGGAGATCCCTTTCTTGGGCTACCGCATATCCCAAAGGGGGATCGAGATGGACCCTGACAAAATAAAAGATGTAGTGGGGTGGGAGCCACCCAAAACACGGCGGCAACTCCAGGGGTTTCTCGGATTCGCGAACTTTTATAGATCATTCCTATCGAACTTTGCCCAGGTGGCTCTCCCCCTAACTGACCTCTTGAAAACAAAAGGGAAGTCACCCGAATGCACTCGACCCGGGGCCAAACTAGAGTGGTCGCCGGAGTGCCAGAGGGCATTTGACAAATTGAAAGCCCTTTTTACATCGGAACCTGTGTTAGCTCACCCGAATGAACTTAAAAAATTCATTGTACAAGTAGACGCTTCTGACGTTGCTATGGGAGGGGTGATCCTCCAAGAGGGAGAGGATGGTAAATTGCACCCCCTTGCCTATGTTTCTAGAAAATTTAACGATACTGAACGGAATTGGTCGGTGTGGGAAAAAGAAGCGGGATCGATCCGCTTAGCGTTGGCTACCTGGCGCCATTGGTTAGAGGGGGCGCGAGTTCCTTTCGAGGTCTGGACTGATCACAAAAACCTCGAGCTTCTCCGCTCCCCCCGTTCCTTGAACGCCAAACAGCTGCGTTGGGCTGATTTCTTCTCCAAGTTCAATTTTACACTGCACCACTTCCCGGGGACATCTAACTCGCTTGCCGATGCACTGTCACGCCTCCCTCAACACGACAGCAAAAGGGAGGAGATTCATGACTCGGTCTTCACACCTTCCCAGTTGGGAGGGGCAGTAACCACCCGGAGGCAAGCCAAACATTCCCCCCGGTCCCCAACCCCTCCCACCGATGACTGGGTGACGAAATTCTCTACAGCTATGTCTGACGCTGATAGGGAGGAGGTGAGGGGGAGGAAGGAGTCTCTCAAGATGCGCATGGTTGCTGGACTAAAAATAACAAACTGTTTGTCCCACGTTCCCTTAGGGGGAGGTGATGGGCTGGGCGCACGGGTCGAAACTGGCTGGACACACGGGGTTTGTAAAATCTCTCCAGCTCCTACAAAGACAATTTTGGTGGCCCGGGCTACGAAAAGACATTTCATTATTCACGTCGGCTTGCCAAACGTGCTTGATGAGTAAGCCTAGACCCGATAAACCCCCAGGAGCTCTGCAACCCCTCCCCACGCCGGCCCGTCCATGGGAAGTGATCTCTATGGACTTTATTACAGACACCCCCTAGCGGGGGAAATACTGTCATCTGTGTGATAGTGGATCTGTTTACTAAGCAGGCTCATTTCGTTCCGTTTGCCTCCATCCCCTCTGCCAAGAAACTAGCCTCTGCATTCTTGCAACACGTAGTGAGGCTCCACACTTTACCTGCTAAAGTGATCTCGGATAGGGGGTTCAATTCGTTTCACGTTTCTGGAGCGAATTAATGTCACTGCTTGGGGTGGAGAGGGGGGTCAGCAGTGCATACCATCCGGAATCCGATGGGCAGACTGAACGTGTGAATCAGACTCTGGAACAATATTTACGATGTTTTTCAAACTTTCAACAGGACAATTGGCATTCTCTCTTGCCTTTAGCTGAGTTCTGTTACAATAATACTCAGCACTCGTCGACAGGGATGTCTCCCTTTAAGGCGGTGCATGGATATGACGCCCTGCCTTTGCCATTTCTAAATTCTCCCGACCTCCCGGTGGGAGATGCTGGAGACTGGTGCAAGCAATTGCAAATGGCGTGGTCATCTTTAGCCAAGACTCTGGAGGATGCTAAGAATGCTTATAAGACCCAAGCCGACAAGAAACGCAGTCTTGCTTGGGTTCCTAAGTGTGGGGAGTTTGCCTATTTGTCCACACAACACTTGCGTCGCATTCAACCGAGTCGCAAGCTTGGTTGGAAATTTGTTGGACCTTTTGAGATTGTGAGAGTGATTAACAATGTGACTGTTGAACTTGCTTTGCCCAAATCTCTAAAGTCTGTTCATCCTGTTTTTCATGTAAGGCTTCTACGCCGGGCGCCTGAGGAGAACAAATGGAGACCGCAACGGCCCACCCCGCCTCCGCTGTTGGTGGGGGGGGAACCTCATTACGAAGTATCACAAATCTTGGACTCTAAGATCTCTCGCAATCGCTTGTTTTATCTGGTTGAATGGATTGACTTTGGGCCGGAGCAGAGGGAGTGGGTGCGGGCGGAACATGTTCTGGCCCCCGGCTTATCCAGGCTTTTCACAAGTTGTACCCCCACAAACCAAAGGGGTAGATTTATTTTCGAGGGGGCTGCATGTCAGGTAGTCCTGCCATGATGGATGGAGGGGAGGGGAGGATGGCTATGGGCGCCATGGTGGCGTGACGGGCGGGAGGTTGGAATCGGAGGGGTGTTGATTTATGCCTAGGGTGTGAGAATGGAATGTGGCTCTGGCAACCCCTATCTCTGGCAGACTGAATGTTCTGACCTTGAGGAGTCAAGCTGCGAGCTTTCCTATTGCTTTCAAAGCTGCAGCTTTGCTGAGAATAATGGGGGCGTTGGGAACTTCATTAGCGTAGTAACTTTCGATTCCCATTCGCATGTTATTCCCTGATTGGTGGAAGGGGGGTCCCCATTCACCCCCTTCCCTGTATAACCACCTGCTTTGTGTAACCAAGTTATTCTGAACAATGTATCTGCTCCAGTAACCTTTCTATTGCAGCTTTATAATAAACGCTATTCTTGTTTGAACCACAAGGCATGGTGTTTGGCTGACTAGGTTAGGGCTTCTGACACAGACCTTGTGATGATAAGAGCAAGGTGGCCCAGTGTGCTGATAGTCAGGCCATTAAGGCCCTTGAGTTACATGCTGAGGCCGATCTTGTGATGATACGAGCAAGGTGGCCCAGTGTGCAGATCATCAGGCAGACCTTGTGATGATAAGAGCAAGGTGGCCCGGTGTGCTGATAGTCAGGCCATCAAGGCCCTTATGTTACACGCTGCGGCAGTCCTTGTGATGATAAGAGCAAGATGGCCCAGTGCGTAGTTCTTCAGGTTGGCTATTTTTGCCCCACCAGATATGGCACAATTTTGGGAGACCCTTGCTAGGCGTAAAGCCTAACCATCAGCTGAGGAAGTCTGTGGAGGGTGGTTCAGGGTAGTTTTTGCTGCACCCCGCCTTACGGGTCTGGTTCTAGACCTGTATAGGGTGATGGGGTGCACTTGTCTGATAAGGGCAATAGGATCTTTTTACAGGACTTGCAGCAAGGAATTAGGTCGGCACTAGGTTGCTGAGTGGGGAGCAAAGGCCAAAGCAGAGGCTTGACCTTGGCTATGGCAGGTTTATGCAAGCAAGAAACGGAACTGGTGAGCACCTTTCGGCATATCCCGTTAGGGAACAGGCGGTCATCAGGAACTGCCTTCGGATTTCAGGGTCCAGGGTGGGGAATGGTGATCACCTCCACTGGGAACCTTTTATGGCAGGCTCCTCCCTGCAAGTTGAAAGGCTTCAGGGGTAGGCGCTCCTAGAAGGCAACCAGTTGCTGGGCTGCTGGTCACGAGCCAGAGAGTAAATGGCTCACGGCTGGAGCTGGGTGACCCGCCCTTTAAGGGCAAGGGGGTTGGTCAGGGAAGTGACGCCTGCCTTGCCTGTTCCATGCTTGCTTAGTGGTTATTGCTGCAATGTTCTGTTAAATAGTTAATAAAGTGGCCCTTGTTTAATTCCAATCTGTTGTCTGTCTCATTATTCCGACTTGGGGGGCAACGGAGCTCCCGCCCGCCCGGCAACGCCGCTGGTGGGCGGGAGCTCATTTGCCGCTCCGAGGGGGGGAGACAGCAACGGATGGGGATGCTGTGCATCCCGACGCGGCGGGGGGGCGGAGCCGGCTGCTTCAAAGGGCCAGGCTCCGCTCCCGCCCTTTGCAGTTGCTCCGCGTGCTCGCCCACCCTCCCACCCTGTTATCAGTGCAGGCTTTGGCTGGTCGTCATTTTGAAGGGGCCAGGTAGGAATTTTTCACTTCTACCCATATTGGCGGACGTGGTAGTGGTGTTTTCGCCTACCTTGCACTGAGGGCAGTGGTTTTAAGGGAATTATTGGGGGAGCACTTAATTAGTCTGGTCACTTGGCAGGTTTATGCAAGCAAGAAACGGAACTGGTGAGCACCTTTCGGCATATCCCGTTAGGGAACAGGCGGTCATCAGGAACTGCCTTCGGATTTCAGGGTCCAGGGTGGGGAATGGTGATCACCTCCACTGGGAACCTTTTATGGCAGGCTTCCCCCTGCAAGTTGAAAGGCTTCAGGGGTAGGCGCTCCTAGAAGGCAACCAGTTGCTGGGCTGCTGGTCACGAGCCAGAGAGTAAATGGCTCACGGCTGGAGCTGGGTGACCCGCCCTTTAAGGGCAAGGGGGTTGGTCAGGGAAGTGACGCCTGCCTTGCCTGTTCCATGCTTGCTTAGTTGTTTTTGCTGCAATGTTCTGTTAAATAGTTAATAAAGTGGCCCTTGTTTAATTCCAATCTGTTGTCTGACTCATTATTCCGACTGGGGGGGCAAACAAAATGTAGGGGATTTTGGTGTGCAAATAATGGCATTTTCAACAGGGTTATGTTCCAGTACAGGAACAAGACTATATCTTTTCCTTCCTAGTTCTATCCTTATTTCCAAAGTGGGTGGATATAAATCCTGCAATAACAATAATAATTGTTTATAATTAAGAACAGGAAATTCTAATGTGCGTGTGTATGTACTACATAAATAAATGACTTCACTCATTAGCTGACACCTTATACGCTTCCTCTACTTAATTGTTGTCAGGAAATATTTTATGCCAGGAGATGAATCAAAGCTGAAAAGACTGATTTCATTTTAAATAGAATCCTGGTTGACTCTACTGCGTTTTTTCAAAATATATTGGTGAAGAAAATGAAACATCTACTTGTTCTTGTTCAGTTGGTTAAAATATTTTTGTTCTTTAGCTTGACAAGATTAGATGTGACATTAAGTAGTTTGCACTCTAGGAAACTTCATAGTCAATGATGTTGCCTGTGCAATCAATGACCTTTAAACTGCACCTTTAAAAGAAATAGGTATGGAGTTTGAAATTTCAGCCTTGTTTATAGGTCCCTGACAACATCATGTTCTAATGGCCTAGATGTTTCCCTAATGATGTGATCCAATTTCTGTTGAAAATGAGGATTAAGCCTCCTTTGAATCCCAAAGGAAGTAAAAGGCTGTAAACTGAAAGGATTTAGGGTGTGTTTCTGTTACAGTGAATATCGAAAATTAGGCAAATATTGACATTTACAAGTAATTGCTGACAATTCCAGGTGAATTTTTTCAATATCCAGAAATTTTTATATATTTCTCCACTTTTCAAGCATATATGTGACTGCTGACAGTTACATTCAAATGACTTGCAAGAGCCAGTTTGGCGAGCCAGGTTTGATTCCCCACTCCTCCACTTGCACCTGCTGATGTGACCTTGGGTCAATCACAAGCTCTGGCACAGCTGTTCTCTCAAGGACAGTTTCTATCAAAAGTTCTCTCAGCCTCACCTACCTCACAGAGTGTCTGTTGTGGGGAAGGGAAGGGAAAGGAGTTTGTAAGCCGCTCTGAGACACCTTTGGGCAGTGAAGGGCGGGGTATAAATCCAATGTCTTCTTCTCTTCTTCTTCTTCTTCTTTACTAGTTTTCAGATAGTTGATTGGGGTATCAGCATTCACCATATTTTAGACATTTACTATATATTTACTTGTGCTAGTTACACTATAATATATGGTGTGATATACTTACACTACACCATATTTCTCTTAAATTAGATGTGTGGTTCCATTTTGTTTGTCTTGTAGTTTGAATGAATTGTGCAAGTCTTGTTCTCTTTGATACCCAATACAAGTTGAATTTAGCAGCTTTCATTTATAATCTTATGAAATATATATGTAGTGCAAAATGAGTGAATCTTGAGTCAAGGACATGTCTGGATATGCCTGTAGTAAAAGAGAAATTATCATAAAAACTGAGAAATGCACAACAACAAATGGTTATCTAGACTGATTCTGGTATTTGTCCAGGAAATTCGAGAATGACTCACTGTGACTTCTCCCAAATATGTTTAGGAACATGTTATTTTCATCCATTATAACTGAATGAGGGGGTGTCTAGTGTTATCACATAATATAAATGAAAAAAGTCTCTTTGCTAGGAACTGAGAAAATGCCTGAACCACGAACTGAACTATGAACTGAACTGGAAGGTTCATTTGTGAACTGAATTGGTTCATGGGCCTATTGAAAGGGACCACAAACTCTTTAAATGGAGTTTGCAGAAAATAAAAAAAGCAGCTGAGCAATGAGGAGCAACCTGCTCCCCACCACTCAGCTGTTTCAGGCTGCAGAAGACAGCCTGAAAAACAGCTGAGTAAAAGGGAGGTGCTGTTTTGGGCAGTCTTGTGCAGTCCCTTTAAACTGCAGTGCATTAAACTCCAGTATATTTATTTATTTGGATACTTTTGTGTGTCCACATGTGTGTGTGCCCATGCCTGGAAGTCATGGTGACCTCTGGTGACTCCTACTGGGCATGAAGGACATTTAGAGAAGTGGCTTGATAGCCTGCCCCTGGCCTCACAACTCTGGTATTCTCTGGAGGTCTCCCATCCAAATACCTTCCAGGCCTGCTTAGCTTCTGAGATCTGACAAGATTGGGCTTGCCTCGTTATCCAGGTCAGGGCTATTTATCTGGAAACTTCTAACACTCTTTTGTTCATTTGGTGAAGCTCAAAGTCACCGCCGCCACCCAAATAAACCTTGGTTACTTAACAACAAATTTACCTGCCATCTAAGGTTGCCTGCTGGACAAGAAATTAAAAAATGCCCTGTTCCTTTAACAGAGGTTTAATTACTGAAAATGGGCAGTTCAAGCTCTCCATGACATTTATTATTTATTTATTATTTATCATTTACACTTATATCCCGCCCTCTCCACCATCTGGTAATTGCTTGTAAATTAAATTGATATTAAAGGGACAGCTAGAGGGACCACTTTGAAGGTTGGCAACCCAGTGCCATCAACAGACTAATGCACAGTGTGAAGTGCTGGGCAGAGTAGATGGTATTTATTTATTTATTTATCCAATGTATACCCCGCGCTCCCTGCAAAGCAGGCTCAGGGCGGCTTCCAGACAAACATAAATACAGTTAAAATCATACAATCATTTAGAACACAAAAGATAAAATACAAACACAAGATGCTGGCAACAGTTAAAAGCTTAACTTAGATGGCTCATTTTCAAGATGAATTACCACATCCCAGATATTTTCAGATGTTCTTCTGCTCAAAATTTCATATGGCATCAGCTCGATGTTAAGGCCATGGCCCAGGGCTCAATGTTAAAACACGAGCCAGGGCTCAACGACAGCAGTGGCCCCTAATTAAATGCCTGGTGGAAGAGCTCCATCTTGCAGACCCTGTAGAACTGTGAAAAGTCCCGCAGGGCCCTGATCCCCTCTGGGAGCTCATTCCACCAGGTGGGGGCTGTGACTGAAAAGGCCCTGACCCTGGTAGTAGCTAGCCTGGCCTCCCACAGGTCAGGGAGGGTCAACCGATTTTGAGACCCAGACCGTAGTGCTCTCTGGGGTATATATGGGGAAAGGCGGTCCCATAGGTATGTCGGACCCTGGCCATATAGGGCTTTAAAGGTAAGAACCAGCACCTTGAAGTGGATTCGGTACACTATTGGCAGCCAATGCAGTGTCCTCAGCACAGGCTGGATGTGCTCCCACCTGGGGAGACCCATCAACAGCCTGGCTACAGCATTCTGCACTAGCTGCAGCTTCAGAATCCGCAATAAGGGCAGCCCCGTGTAGAGAACGTTACAGTAGTCTAGTCTCGAGGTGACCATCACATGGATCACTGTAGCCAGGTCAGCATGGTCAAGGAAGGGAACCAACTGCCTAATCAGTCTAAGGTGGTAGAAGACCAACTTAGCAGTGGCCGCTACCTGAGCCTCCATTGTAAGGGAGGGATCCAGGAGCACTCCCAAACTCCTAACCTCCGGCACTGGCACCAATGCTGCCCCCTTGAAGGTCAGGAGTGGGATCCCCATCCCCGAACCGCCCCGGCTCAGGCACAGGACTTCCGTTTATACTGGATTCAACTTCAGCCGACTAAGTCTAAGCCAACCAGCCATGGCCTGCAGAGTCCAGTCCAGATCTTCTGATCTGGAGTCCAACTGGCTGCCCAACTTCAGATAGAGCTGGGTGTCATCAGGGTACTGGTGACAACCCAGCCCATGCCTCCGGGCAATCTGGGCAAGGGGGCTCATATAAATGTTAAATAACATTGGGGACAGCACTGCCCCTTGAGGCACACTGCACTCAAGTGGGTGCCTCCTGGACTGCTGTTCCCCTAGCACTACCCTGTGTCCCCGACGCTGGAGAAAAGAGTCAAGCCATTGCAGAGCAAGCCCCTGAATCCCCATGTTGGCAAGGCGGTGGGCCAGTAACTAGTGGACGACCGTGTCAAACGTGGCTGACAGATCTAACATCAACTGTACCATTGACCTGCCCTGATCCAGATGTCTCCAGAGGTCATCTTTCAGAGCAACCAGTGCCATCTCCATCCCGTGTCCCGGGTGAAAGCTGGACTGGAAGGGATCTAACATGGAAGCATCATCCAGAAAGCCCTGCAGCTGTATCGCCACTGCCCTCTCAATTGATTTGCCCAAATAGGGCAAATTAGAGACTGGCCAATAGTTGGCCAATTCAGCCAATCTAAAGATGGCTTTTTCAGGAGAGGGCGGACCATCGCTTCCTTGAGTTCCCCAGGGAACTGCCACTCTGAGAGGGACTTGTTGATAATATCCCTTAGGACACCTTGAAACCCCTCATGGCCAGCTTTAATAAGCCAGGCAGGGCATGGATCAAGGCTGCATGTGGTTGGGCGTATAGCTGTGAGCAGATTGTCAACTTCCTCCAGACCGAGTGGGCTGAAGCAATCCAGGATCAAAGTCAAAGACATGCAATGGGCCTCGAGCTCGCTCACTGTTTCAAATGTGGGGGGGGAGGTCATGGCAGAGCGCCAAGACTTTATCTGTGAAATAGCTTGCAAATGCCTCACAGCCAATATCCAATTATCTAGCATTTGGTCTGCCCTGGGGCAGAGCTGTTATCGACAGAATCATCCTAAACAATTGGGCTGGGCGAGAGCTGGTAGACGCAATCACTGCCGCATAGAAATCCTTCTTTGCAGCTTTGACTGCCATCTCATAGGCCTTCATAAACATCCTATAGAATGTTCTTGTTGCTTCGTCTCAAGCTCAATGCCACCGTCTCTCTAGCCATCTGAGCTCCCGCTTCATAAGCCACAACTCCTGGGTATACCAGGGAGCCAGCTTAGTGTGGGGGCATAGAGGGTGCCTTGGAGCAATCTTGTCGATGGCTGCAGACAGCCGGCTATGCCAATCCTCCACAAGCTCATCCAACGAGCTGCCAGGGGGCATCGGATCCCGCAGGGCCATCTGGAACCGCATTGGGTCCATCTGGCTCTGCAGGTGAGCAAAAAGATGCTCACCACCTAAACAGGGTTGGAGTGAAACATTCAGGTGGGCCCCTAGGGCATGGTAGTCCAACCATGGAACTGCTGAAGCAGTAACCTGGTCCACTGTTACCCCCACTGCAAAGATCAAATCGAGCATGTGCCCAGCCTGGTGAGTGGAGGTGATTACATATTGGGAAAGTCCCAGTGCCGCCATGAGTAGAGGTCATGTCATCAGCATGAACATTGAAGTCAGCCAAGATTATCAATCTAGGGTGTTCCAATGCCCAGCCTGCTACAGCCTCTATCAGGGACGGCAGGCTATTGGCCGGTGCGTTAGGTGGTCAGTACACCAGCCAAATCGCCAAACTCTCCCCGGTCGGTACACCAGCCAAATCGCCAAACTCTCCCCAGCCTCCCAAACCAGGCTGGCACACTCCATGCCTGTGATCCTCAGAGGCAGGAGTGCCCTAAAGGAGTAAGCCTCCCGGATGAATAGTGCCACTCCTCCCCCCAACCCCCTAGTCCATGATTGGTGAAGGACTGAGAACCCAGGCAGGGCAAGTTGGGAGAGAGCTACTGTCTCCCCTACCCGCACCCAGGTCTCGGTCATGCACGCCAGGTCTGCATTCTGCTCTTGCAGGAAGTCCCTAAGGACCATGGTCTTGTTATTTATAGACCTGGCATTGCACAACTCCAATGTCGGAGGGGGGTTATTTTTCTAGCTCCACTGCCGACATCCCTCGGGATGGGCCGCAGGCTGGAAGGAGACTGAGCTCTCCTATTTCTCCGCCTCCTTCCCTTACTACTCTGCCTGCTCCCACCGCTATACTTTCCTCTCCCCAGGAGCACCGGTCCCGTAGGTAACAGCCTAATCCCAGGAACTTCCTTCCTACCTGTAGACAGCTTCCTTTTAAACTTCCAGGACCCTTAGTGCAGGGGCAGAGCAGATGATAACCAATCTACCCTTAGACAAATCATACACCCCAATAGAAATTCTGTTGTTGACAACTTGTCTTGACACCTTGTCAAAAGGGTGCCCGGTAGGCTTGTCACCTCCCCTGTATGTATGTGGCCCTAGGTTAGAATTTGTAATGATGAAATATGTGAACCACTCAGAGCCCCCCCCCGGGGGGGGGGTGAGCGGTATACAAATCGAAAATGTAATGTAATGTACTGGACACATTTATTTGCTGATGCTGGAGGTCTGGAATAGAAAGAATGAGAGGACTGTATTCTTCTTGAACTTGCAGATGTGAGAGTGCTTATCTGCATGCACATGATCAGTAACAGGGTAAGGCAAAAATTAACTAAAATATCCTGTTAGCAATATCTGTCCTTTTTTATGAATTCCATAGACAGAAACAACCTGGTCAGTTCTTAGTGTGCCTCTGCATCACACTATGATGAAATTATAGCATTTTTTTACAACAGGACACTGAATCCACTATACAAACAATATATGTAGAGCAGCAGGTTATTACAGAAACTTCAGCTTCCATAACAAAGCCTTCATCCTTCATTTTGGTATGGCATCTGTGGCATTTTTTCTCTCTCCCTGACTGTGTGCATGCTGTGGCTACTTCCTGGTTTCTAAATGCTGAGGTTGCATTGACACTTTACCATGCTGAAGAAAGCTGTATCTGATGACAGTAACAAGTCAAAGGTTGGGTCTTCACTGGCCTGGATTTATTGCCTCCTAGCTTCATATAATGTTAAGTTTATGTAAAGTCCTGAAAATCTACTTGGACCACAAAATGTGCTTATATTTCTCCATATGAGTTGTGTCAAGTTTGATAACATTGTTAAGAAAATTTGCCAGGATCCTAAATATGGTTTCACTGAAATTACAGTTTTCAGGGGAGGTTTTTGATTTTCAGTCTTTAAATGCCATACGTTTACAGAACAGATTCTTATTGTTCTTACACATTTTAAGAATAAAAAGTTTACTTTCCTTTTTATATGCTGTAGAGAAGAACTAATAATGACAACAGTCCAGGAACATCAGTGTTCAGTGAGGATTCCAATGTACTGGTGTGGAATTTGCCCCAAATGACCAAAAAAACCCCAACCTGTTGGATATTATAATTCTGCAAACAGGAGGATCTGGGAGGGAAAGGGTTAAACGATTTCTCTCAGGTACACTTTGGCAGTTGGTCCCATCCTCTCATTGGTTAGATGTTGGGCCTCTTTGACAGTTGGTTGCCTTTTTTTTCTTGTATAGGACCTCTTTTTTCTCTCTTATCTGGCTTGGAGTTGTAGCAAGTTAGCTTTTTTGAAGTTAATCTGTTCAGAATAAGTTAAATGTACCCACATGAATATATTATGTAAGATGCACTTCTATTTTTGAAAGTGAAATTTCTTCCTCTTACTACCTCTGGGGTCAGATCATCTTTGTAATTTGTTTGAACAGCATTTTTCCCTTAACCAGGAAATGTAGAAGATTGAGAATACTGCATAAAGCTTCTGTGCTTCCAATGCAAATGTTTTTGTTTTGTTTTTTTACATTTAACCCAATAGGAACAACTTGTCCCTACAAATATCTGCTTCTTCCATTTCCAAAGCAATGTTGTTCTAACTTCTTTGTACTTATTTTGCCATATTATCAGTTAAAGCCCTTGGGAAGTGAGACAGAAATATGAAGTATATGTAACAGAATCTGCAGTGTAAGGAAAAGTTGCATTCTTAATATCTTCTGTTCACAGCTGATAATGGAAATTATATTACAAGAGACATTGTGCCCTTTCCTTGGACTTGGTTTGTTTGTAGGTCTGCTAACTTTTTTTAATCCATGTGGTTTTCTTTCTGTTACCGACAACATTATTAGAACAACATGTAGTCACACTGTTCTAAGCTCATTGACTTCAATATGCCTATGTGTAAGGGTATCACTCTACTTAGGATTGGACTGAGTGAAACATTTGATCATAGTAAGGTGTGTAAACAGCAGCAGTTGGGAGAATTCACAAACATTTTCAAAGCAAAAGAAATCAAGAAGTAGAAATTGTAAAGTACTGGGTTTCGGGCCTCATGACTCGGACGACGACATAAGAGAAGACACGTTTATTCGTACTTCACACAAGACAAGGAACAAACAGTAACGGCCGGAGGCCAACTATATACAGTTAGGGGGGGTGGCCCCATATTCCTATTGGCGGGTTTGAATCGCCCGCCAAGGCTGCCATTGGTTCTCTAGTGGCGAGCTCAGGAACCTAGTCCCTATTGTTCTCAGAGAGCGAAGCTAGGCTGTCTTTTGCCAGCTCTGCCTTCTGATCCCAGGACACAACACCCCTCCCCCATAGTTCGTCTCCTATTAGGTGACGTAGTCTTTTAAGTATGCTGGTGCCTTTCGTTCCCTTAGCGAACGTCGGGGGGCCAGTACCGGACTTGCGGGGCCCCCATCGGGTGGTCTTCCAGTACAAGGAGCTTGGATCTCTGGTAGTCGCTGAGGCGGTGACGGTGGCGGCTGTAACGGCGGCGGCAGCTGTGGCGGCGGTTCAGCTGTCTCCGGGACCCCCTCCGGATTCCGTGGACTTTCCGGTGCTGGCTCCGCTGGCGGTGCCTGCAGTCGATCGGATGCTGGGGCGGTCGCGGCGTTTTCCGGCAACTGGATCCCTGTGTCGGGGTCTTGCCGCCTCCGGAGCTGGTCCACGTGTTTACGGAGGACCCGGTCCCCATCCGCTAGGACCTCGTATGACACTGGCCCGGTGGGTTTTAGGATGCGCCCGGCCAACCACTGAGGCCCCGCCCCGTAATTCCGGAAGTAGACAGGTTCCCCCGGTAGGAAGCTTCGGGGCGCCTCCTGGGTCTCGACCAGCTTTCTCTCTGGGGCTCGGTCCGGGTGGAGCCTGTCTAACAAAGTGGTAGGGCGGCGACCCATCAATAGTTCTGCCGGGCAATGCCCTGAGATGGGGTTTGGGGTGGTGCGGTGTGTTAGGAGGAAGCGGGCCAGCCGGAACTCCCAATCCCCCTCTGTTATGCGGTTCAGGGCTTCTTTGGCAGTGCGTACCGTTCTCTCCGCCTGTCCATTTGTTGCCGGGTGGAAGGGCGCTGATCGTATGTGCCTGATTAGGTTTTTTCCCAGGAACGCTTGAAACTCAGCCGATGTGAACACTGCCCCGTTGTCCGACACGATGGTGTCTGGCAACCCGTGCGTAGCGAATATTTTCCGCAGGGCCCTTATTGCCGCTTTGGCAGAGGTGGTAGACACTGGGCTTATTTCCACCCATTTCGAGTATGAGTCTACCGTCACCATGAACTGGAGCCCCTGGAACGGCCCAGCAAAATCTATGTGCAGGTGTGACCACGGCTTGTGGGTAGACTCCCAGCTTTGGGTTGGCGCTCTCGGGGGATTGGGGCGGACTTCCTGACACCGTGTGCACCCTCGGACCCAGGATTCAATTTCTGCGTCCATCCCGGGCCACCACACGTAGCTCCTTGCCAGAGCTTTCATTCGTACAATGCCAGGGTGGGCCTCGTGCAGCGTTTCTAGCACCCCTTGTCTCATGGGCCCCGGGATGATCACCCTGTCCCCCCATAGTAGGCACCCTTTCAAGGCGGATAACTCTTCCCGCCTGGCTTTGTATGCCGTGAACTCTGGCCCTGTCTGTTCCGCTGGCCATCCCCTCACCACCCAGTTTAGGACCCAGGAGAGAATGGGATCACGGGACGTGCGAGCGGCCACGTCTGCAGCCTGAAGGGGGGGGGTTGGCAGTTCCTCCATTAGCAAGACTGCGGGAGCTGGGGCCGGATCTTCCCCCGTATGCGGCAGTGGCAGGCGGCTCAAGGCGTCGGCATGACCCAGCGCCTTGCCCAGCCGATGCTCCAGCCGGTACTGGTAGCCCGCTAAAAACAAGGACCAGCGCAACACCCGGGGCGACAATACCTGCGGCGTTTGTTTGTCCGCCGCGAACAGTCCCAGGAGCGGCTTATGATCGGTTACGAGCGTGAAGGGCCGCCCGTACACAAAGTTGTGAAACTTTTTCACCCCCGCCACCAGTGCCAAGCCCTCCCGGTCGATTTGTGCATAGTTCCGCTCCGCGGGGGACAGCGTGCGGGAGTAGTAAGCCACCGGGACTTCCCTCCCATCTGGTAGCTTGTGTGCCAAGACTGCCCCGACCCCATACGGTGATGCGTCACACGCAAGGATTACCGGGAGCTTTTCATCAAAGTGGGCGAGTCCCGCGTTAGAAATCAAGAGTACTTTAACCCCCCGAAACGCCGCCTCCTCCCTCGCTCCCCATGCCCAAGGTGTCGCCTTATCCAGCAGCCTGTGCAGGGGTTCGGCCACGGCGGCTTTGTGGGGGAGAAAGGCGTGGTAAAAGTTCAGGAGGCCTAAGAACGCCTGGAGCTCCGCCTTGGACTTCGGGGCAGGGGCCTCCACGATGGCCTTCACCTTGTCCCTCGCCAGATGCAGGCCTGTTGCGTCTACCCGGTACCCCAAGAACTCCACCTCCGGCACCCCGAGGAGGCACTTTTCCCGCTTCACTTTCAGCCCCGCGGCTTGGAAGCGTCCCAGTACAGTTCGGAGGCGGGCGGCGAAGCTTTCAGGGGTGGTCGCGGCGATGAGGACGTTGTCGAAGAACGGCGTCACTCCAGGGATCCCTTTTAACAAATCGTCCATTAGATTTTGGAAGATCCCTGGGGCCACACTGACCCCGAACTGCAGCCGCTTCACCCGGAAGGCCCCCGGTGGGTCACTATGGTCTGCGCCTCGGCAGTGGCCTCATCTACCGGGAGTTGCTGGTACGCCTGCGCGAGATCCAGCTTTCCAAATATGCGCGCCCCCGCCAGTGTGGCTAAGACATGGCTGACCACGGGTACGGGATATGCGTGCGCCTGAAGTGCCTGGTTAATAGTGCACTTATAATCCGCGCAGATGCGGATCTCCCCGTTTGGCTTGACGGGTGTCACAATCGGGGTCTCCCATCGAGCGTTCGGGACGGGCTCTAGGACTCCCTGGGCCACTAACCGGTCCAGTTCAGCCTCTATTTTAGGGCGGAGGGCCAGGGGCACGGTGCGGAAGCGCCGACGGACGGGCATCACGGTTGGGTCTAAGTGGAGCGACACCGGGGGCCCTTTGTAACACCCCAGTTTCCCGTCAAAGACCTCCGGGAATTCCTTGCACACCGCCCCCCAGTCCCGCCCCCACACTTATTCACTCCCCCAATCGTTATGCCTAGGGCCTCGAACCACGCCCGCCCCAGGAGACTCACGAGATTTCCCTCTACCACCATCAAGTCCAAGTTCCCCTCAAAGTCTCGGTACTGCACTCGGAAAGTGCCGACTCCCCGGATGGGGACAGGGTTCTTTTGAAAGTCCACCAAGCTTAGTGGCGATGGACGTAGAGGGGGTCCCCTAATGGGCAAAGTCTTTTTAAAGTGTCCAGGGAAATGATGGACGCCGCCGATCCCGAGTCCACTTCCATGCAACAGGGGGACCCCTCGATCCGCACAGTTACTTGGATCTTCGGGGCAGAGGAGAGGTTGGGGTTGGGGAGGCGAAGTACCTGCAGCGGCTGGTCGGTGAGATGGTACAACTCGGCGACCTCTTCCGTCGTCTCGTAGGTGGTGGACGATGCGCGGTGCTGTGGGACCGACGATCTCGAATTCCGGGGGCCCTTGGACCGGCAGACCCGTGCGAGGTGTCCCTGCTTTCCGCACCCGTGACAGACAGCATCCCGGAACTTGCAGAATTTCCTTCCGTGGCCCTCCCCGCAGCTGGCACAGACGGTTCGGTTGCCGGAAGACTTGGCTGGCTCTCTGTTGGCCTGCTGGAACGGCGCCGGCTGGCGTTGTTGGGGTCTGAGGGCGAAGACCTCGTCCGTCTCTCCATTCCCGGGGCTTGGGCTCCTTCCGACCACATGCGCGGCCGCGGCCGGGCGTTCCCCTTCCGCGGCCTCGTGGGCTGTTGCGGCGTCGAGGGCCTCGTCCAAGGAGAGCCTCCTGTGTCCAACCAACTTGCGCCGAAGCTTGGAGTCCGCCAGGCCCCACACGAACTGCATCAGCAGGTTGTCCTCCACCTTTGGGAACACGCAGTCCACCGCGAGCGCCCTTAGCGCGGCCAGGAAGGTGGCAATGGATTCCCCTTGGGCCTGGACTCGCCTCTGGAAATCCATCCTCTTGGCCAGGAAGGTCGGCCGGGGGCTGAAGTAAGCGTTGAGGACATCCAGGATCTCCCCAAACGAGCTCTCCAGGGCCGTGCAAGGCACCAAGAGGCTCTTGGCGAGGCGGACGGTTTGGGTGCCGCACGCGTTCAGCAGGATCGATCATTTCTGGTCTGGGTGGCGGATTTCGTTGAGCTCCAAATAGCTGATGAGCTGGTCGACCCATGCGTCCCAGGTTTCTGGCTGCGATGGATCGAAGCGCTCGAGAGTTACATGAGAGGCGGCCATGGTTCTGTCGGGGAAGGCGTGCGCCGGGGCGAGCGGTGCGGTGCTGCTCTCGGGGTCAGCGATGCGATGCTCGGCAAGCGGTGCGGTGCTGCTCTCGGGGTCAGCGATGCGATGCTCGGCGGTGTCGTTTTCGTCGCTCATGGAGTCATGGAAGGCGTTGAAATCCCACCTTCGTCGCCACTGTAAAGTACTGGGTTTCGGGCCTCATGACTCGGACGACGACATAAGAGAAGACGCGTTTATTCGTACTTCACACAAGACAAGGAACAAACAGTAACGGCCGGAGGCCAACTATATACAGTTAGGGGGGGCGGCCCCATATTCCTATTGGCGGGTTTGAATCGCCCGCCAAGGCTGCCATTGGTTCTCTAGTGGCGAGCTCAGGAACCTAGTCCCTATTGTTCTCAGAGAGCGAAGCTAGGCTGTCTTTTGCCAGCTCTGCCTTCTGATCCCAGGACACAACAGAAATGATGGAGATAGGCTGGACATGTAACTAGACTATGTACTAGAAAAAGTAGGGTTGCCATCTCTCACTTGGAAAATTCCTGGAGATTTAGGGATAAGAACATAAGAACATAAGAGAAGCCAATGTTGAATCAGGCCAACGGCCCATCTAGTCCAACACTCTGTCACACAGCAGCCAAAAAATACCAGGTGCCATCAGGAGGTCCAGCAGTGGGGCCAGGACACTAGAAGCCCTCCCACTGCTGCCCCCTCCAGCACCAAGAATAGCGTGCATCACCTGCCCCAGACTGAGAGTTCCTATCTATACCCTGTGGCTAATAGCCACTGATGGACTTCTGCTCCATATGTTTATGTAATTCCCTCTTGAAACTGTCCATGCTTGTAGCTGCCACCACCTCCTGTGGCAGTGAATTCCATATGTTAATCACTCTTTGGGTGAAGAAGTATTTCCTTTTATCTGTTCTAACCCGACTGCTCAGCAATTTCATGGAGTGCCCATGAGTTCTTGTATTGTGAGAAAGGGAGAAAAGGACTTCTTTCTCAACCTGCTCTATCCCATTCATAATCTTATAAACCTCAATCATGTCACCCCTTAGCCGTCGTTTCTCCAAGCTAAAGAGCCCCAAGCATTTTAACCTTTCTTCATAGGGAAGGTGTTCCACCCCTTTTATCATTCTAGTTGCCCTTCTCTGCACTTTTTCCAATGCTATAATATCCTTTTTGAGATGTGGTGACCAGAACTGTACACAGTATTCCAAATGAGGTCGCACCAATGATTTATAAAGGGGCATGATGATACTGCCTGATTTGTTTTCAATTCCCTTCCTAATAACCCCCAGCATAGCGTTGGCCTTCTTTATTGCAGCTACACACTGTCTAGACATTTTCATTGAGTTATCCACTACGACTCCAAGATCTCTCTCTTGGTCAGTCTCTGCCAGTTCAGACCCCATCAACGTGTATTTATATTTAGGATTTTTGGCTCCAATGTGCATCACTTTGCACTTGGCCACATTGAACCCCATTTGCCACGTTGACGCCCACTCACCCATCCTCGACAGATCCCTTTGGAGTGCCTCACACTCCTCCCTGGTTTTCACCACCCAGAACAACTTTGTGTCATCTGCAAATTTAGCCACTTCACTGCTTACTCCCAATTCCAAATCATTAATAAACAAGTTAAAAAGCATCGGACCGAGTACTGATCCCTGTGGTACCCCACTGCTTACCACCCTCCACTGAGAAAGTTTCCCATTTATACTCACTCTCTGTTTCCTATTTATAAGCCAGTTTTTCATCCACAAGAGGACTTGTCCTTTTATCCCATGACTATTGAGCTTACTTAGGAGCCTTTGATGAGGAACTGTATCAAAAGCTTTCCGGAAGTCAAGGTAAATAATATCTATTGGATCCCCCTTGTCCACATGTTTGTTCACTCCTCAAAAAACACTAACAGGTTAGTGAGACAAGATCTTCCCTTACAGAACCCATGCTGAGTCTGCCTCAATAGTTTTTGTTCATCAATGTGCCTACTAATTCTTTCCTTAATAACAATTTCCACCAACTTACCCGGTATCGATGTCAGACTGACTGGTCTGTAATTTCCCGGATCTCCCCTGGAGCCCTTTTTAAAGATGGGAGTGACATTAGCTACCTTCCAGTCCTCAGGACTGGAGGCAGATTTTAAAGAAAGATTACATATTTTTGTCAGGAGATCCACAAGTTCACATTTGAGTTCTTTTAGACCTCTCGGATGAATGCCATCCGGGCCTGGTGATTTATTAGTTTTTAAATTGTCCATCTGTCAGAGGACTTCCTCTCTTGTCACCGCAATCTGATTCAGGTCTATCAAACCCCCTCCCAAAATCGGTGCTTCTGGAGTGGGCAAGCACTTCTCTTCCACAGTGAAGACAGAGGCAAAAAATGCATTCAGCTTCTCAGCCATTTCCCTATCATCTTTCACTACTCCTTTTACCCCTTGGTCATCCAAGGGCCCCACTGCCTCCCTGGCTGGCTTCCTACTTCTAATGTATTTGAAGAAAGTTTTATTGTTGGCCTTTATGTTTTTTGCGATATGCTCCTCATATTCCCTTTTTGCTTGCCTGATCACAGACTTGCATTTTATTTGCCATAGTCTGTGTTCCCTTTTATCAACCTCACTAAGACTAGCTTTCCACCGCTTAAAGGAATCCTTCTTACCTTTTACAGCTTCCATTGCTTTATTTGTTAACCATGCAGGCTTTTTTCTATACCTATTTGTGCCTTTCCTAATCTGCGGTATATATTTTTTCTGAGCTTCTAGGACTGTATTTTTGAATAGTCTCCAAGCTTCCCCAATGGTTTTGACCTTTTCCACTCTTCCTTTCAATTTCTTCCTCACATGTCCCCTCATACCAGAGAAGTTACCCCTTTTAAAGTTAAAAGTGGTTGCATCAGTCTTTTTGGGCAACTCCCTATCTGTACAAATGTTAAACTCAGTGACATTATGGTCACTGTTCCCAAGTGGTGCAATCACTTTTACATCTCTCACCAGGTCTTGGGTGTTACTTAGGACCAAATCCAGGATCGCCTCTCCCCTAGTAGGATCTGTGACCATCTGTTCCATAGCACAGTCATTGAGAGTGTCTAAAAATTCAGTCTCTTTTTCCCGACTAGAACTCATATTGACCCAATCAATGTGTGGGTAGTTAAAGTCGCCTACTATGACACAGTTATTTCGTCTAGCCGCTATCTTTAATTCATTCATCATTTTATAATCCTCCTCTATCTTTTGATCTGGTGGGCGATAACAAACTCCCACTGTTAAGCTTCCTTTTGGACCCACTATTTCAACCCATAGCATTTCCAGAAGCAAATCCAGTTCTCTTACCCTCTCAGTCTTACTGGACGGTATACCCTCTCTGACATACAGAGCCACCCCGCCTCCAACCCTTCCCCCCTATCCTTCCGATATAATTTATAACCAGGAATCACCGTATCCCACTGATTTTCCTCATCCCACCAAGTTTCTGAAATACCTACAATGTCTATTTCCCCCCCCCAACATCAAGCATTCCAACTCCCTGATTTTACCTCGGAGACTTCTAGCATTTGTGTATAAACACTTATAGTTTCCCACTTTTGTTAAGCCCACAGCCTTCCTCTTGCTGCCTCGAGACCTTGCGAGACAGTTCCTATCATTAGCCACAGTCTCAGTGGACAATTGTAATCCATTTCCTTGTACAAAAGTAATAGCTACCCCTTCAGCTCTTTGAGATGAGCCATCCCGAACCAGAGACTTTTCATCTCCTGTTGGCTTTCCCCCATTATTCAGTTTAAAAACTGCTCTTCCACCTTTTTGATTTTGATCGCCAGCAGTCTAGTTCCTTCTCGTGACAAGTGGAGACCATCCCTTTTGTACAGCTCCCTCTTGTCCCAAAAAGCATCCCAGTGCCTAACAAACTTGAACCCTTCCCCCCTACACCACCGTCTCATCCACGCATTGAGACTCCTGATCTGTGCCTGTCTCTCCGGCCCTGTGCGTGGAACAGGTAGCACTTCCGAGAAGGCTACCTTGGAGGTCCTGGCCTTGAGTTTCCTGCCCAGCAGCCTAAATTTCTCCTCCAGGACCTCACGATTGCATTTCCCCACATCGTTGGTGCCGATGTGCACCACGACCACTGGCTCCTCCCCAGCACTATCTACCAGCCTATCTAAAACACACGTAATGTCCGCTACCTTCGCACCAGGCAGGCAAGTCACCATACGGTCAGTACGCAGGTTCGCCACCCAGCTGTCTACCTGCCTAAGGATCGAATCACCAACTACCAAGAGCCCCCCTCCCACCCTTCCCAGGGACGGTTCCTTGGTACGAAAGGATACCCGTTCACCAGCTGAAGAAGAGGTCCCTTCTGAGGGCACATTCCCCTTATCCTCAGCCTGGTGCCCAGTTTCCCCTTGACCCTCATGCTCCCTGGCAGCAGCCGGGCTACCAGATCCAGAGTGGGACATACCTAACAAGTCCCTGAGAGTCTTCCCCGTGCACCTAACTGACTGTCTCTGCTTCTCCAGGTCAGCCACCTTGGCCTCAAGGGAGCAAACTCGCTCCCTGAGAACCAGGAGCTCCTTGCACCGAGCACACACCCAAGACTTCTGACCAGTGGGCAGATAGTCGTATATGTGACACTCCAAGCAAAACACTGGATAGCCCCCAACCCCCTGCTGGCATTCTGGCTTCATAATTGTTTTTAAACAAATACTTTTCTATAACCCCCCTTTTAAAACCCTTTGTATTTCTATGGTTCCTGTTGTAGGAGTCTACTTACCTTACTGGGAACCCAAGGAGCCAAGGTCCCTGGCTTTCTGGCTCTTCCTGGGCTTCTTACAGAGTCCCTAGGCTAAGAGCCACAGGTCAAGAGCCTCACCCTTCGGCTCGTGCCAGAGGCTCGTGCGTCTTGCAAGCTTCCTGCCTTAAATAGAAGTGCCCCCCAGGAGAAGGTGTGGCCAGCAGCTACTCAAATTCACCCAAGGCACTTAACGACAGGCAAACAATGACCCTTTCACACCCCAACTCCAGCAGCCAGGAGTCTGCTATTCAGTTTCACCCAGGCACTTAATTACAGGCAAACAATGACCTTTCACACCCCAACTCCAGCAGCCAAGAGTCTGTTACAACTCACCCACACACTCCGAAATACAGTCCCTCACACAGTACCTTCTCAGCTAAAGCACCTCAGCTGAAAGTAAATAATAAAAATACCACTCACCCCTCTGGCAGCTCAAAACACCTTGCTCCTTCTCAGAGCTCAGCTGGGTCAGCTGCCTGAGGGAGCGGAAGGGCCTCAGAAAGAAGGTGATGTCAGAGACTCTGCACTCCAAAGCTGTTATTTCCTCCAGGTGAGCTGATCTCTGTGGTCTGGAGAACTCAAGGTCCCACCTTGAGGTCGATATTCCTCAGACTCATTTGATAGATACTCCTGCTACCCATACATTTATTTATTTATTTATTTATACTTTCAGCTTATATACCGTCCTAACCCCGGACGGTCTCTGGGCAGTTTACATAGTGGTTCTAACCAACCAATTTAACCTAACTAGGGCCACATAGTCTACAAGGTGGTGACTGCCTACCAGCACCCCGGGCTAGTTGTAATCCGGTTTCCTTCCAGCTTCAGATATTGGCGTCCTGGTGCCCTTCTGGAGCCGATCTTCCAGGCAGCTTCCTCAGGCAGCTCTCATCCCGGTGCATGGCTCTGTGTTGGCTGCAGTTCTGGCTACTGTCCACAGATGGCTCCGCCGTACTGCGCCGCACATCTCCACTCTCCAGGCCTCCACTTCTCCGGACTCTGCCTCCACGTTGCTCCACCGGGTCGCCAGGAACTACTCGCCGCCATCACTACCACTGCTTCTGCCGCCAAAATCTCCGCGTCACAAGGAGGAGGGGGGGTGCCCCCTGCCACCTAGGGCAGGTACCCACTTTTATCTACTTGCATTTATGATGCTTTTGAACTGCTGGGTGGACGGGAGCTGGGACATGGGCCGGGAGCTCACCCTGGCCGTGTGGGTTGATGTTACTTTTGCAGGCGTTCTTACTGCCTGCGCCACCGCTCCCCAGCTGAAGTAGACATAACACATAAGAAGAGAACCAGTGTGGTGTAGTGGTTAGCACAGTTGGACTAGTATCTGGGAGACCCAGTTTAAAATCTTACTTGTGTCATGGAAGCTTGCTGGGTGACCTTGGGCTAGTTACACTCTGTCAGCCTAAGGATAAAATGTTGTGAGGATAAAATGGAGGAGAGGACAGCCTTTGGTTGAGGACAGTGATGGGGCACTCTCAACCATTTACCCATCCTTCAAAACTCCTCCCCCCAGAGAGGCTGGGGAGGTGAATTCTTTTTCTGCCATCTTATACTTGTACATTTATACTGTTTATCAATTGATGCCTATTGGCTGGTTTTAATTTAGATCTTAAATTGAGAACTTGTATATCAGGGCAGTTGTAAGCTGCCCTGAGCCCTACTGTAGGAAAGGGCAGCCTAGCAAATCTAAATAAATAAATAAATAAATAAATAAATAAATAAATAAATAAATAAAATTATGTAAGCTGCCTTGGGTCCCCATTGGGGAGAAAGATGTGGTATAAAGGAATTGTATAAATACATTAAATAAATAAGAATAGGTGAATAAATTGAAAATAGGAGATGCGAGCTAAGCCAGGGTAAAGAGGACAAGAAGCAGGCATTTTTAAATATACCAGATATTTTAAAATATATATATTTTTTTAAAAAATAGTCCTTCTATACAAAAGAAAGCATGATATAAAATGGAAAAATAAGGAATATGATGGCTTGAGTCCATGGTAAATCTTGCTGATAAAAGGGATTTCTGTCAACAGACCTGGACTTCCTTGCCTCCTCCCCCTGCTGCAGCCCATGGGATCCAATCCAGTCATTAAGAGTCCCTCTTTGAGGACCATATAATTCGTAGCTGTACAGTATTAATATGTTTTAAAGCAATTAATGGAGGCTGTTAACAGTGCCACCCTAAGTAGATTGAATCAAAATCCTACCTAGGGCTTCCTCTGAGGGAGTGTTTTGAGAATTTCACTATTTGCCCCAAACTTTAAGATATGTATCCCTGCAGATAGACAGATCTCTAATTTTACCACAGTTCTCAGCCATACTCTAAAATCTCAAGAAGAGATGGTGGGGGGTGGACAGCTGCTAATATTTTACTAGGTCCATTAAACATGCATTTAAGAAGGAAAGGTAAATATTTTTGTAAGTAACATTTTAAGATAATCCTTGAATTGATATAACAAGGGCTTTTTAGGATGGAGTCTAATATTTTCTGCAATTTCACTCACTCTACAAATATTCTCTTCAAGAAATGTGAAGCTACATTATACATACCCACATATTTGATTGAAGGCCCTTAAGGAATTCTATCCCTTCCAGCATTCTAAAGGTAAGTTTTGAGGAGATCTTCTGTGAGTTAGAGATAGATAAAAGAACAGTAGATATCAGGGTCAAGGACTGCAGTCAGATGGGCTGTTTGATTTGATGTCATTGCTTCTCCCCTCAGGATTAGAAATGCTTGTTCAGACAGTGACATCTGTATCCTGTCCCCCAGTTGTCAGTGCTCCATTCTCATCTCTGACTTTCCTGACACTGGAGAAATTCTGATCTTTATGGATTGAACTGGTGTCATCATACATTTCCTGATGTCTGAACTCTCTCTTGTGAAATCAAGCTGTTTGGGAAGTCAGATTGCACACTTCCATTTTAAAAATTCAGTTAGTGATGTGTACATAAGTGGATCTTTGCCCAAGAGTTTTGAATAACTGTGTGTTTCTGCATCCAAACATTCTGTCAGGACCTGTAGCCCCCAGGGGAGTTGTTTTTGAGTGACAAATCCCCCCCAAGCCCCTCTCTCCTGTTTTGGGGGGTTGGAAAGCTGTGGAAATAGTCTCTAGTTAGGCTCCCATATCGTCAAGGAGCCTGGGGAGGCTGACTTCCCTAGTTCAGGGGCACTTGGTAAAGCTGGAAAAAAATAATTTTTTTCTGCTTCAGAGTTGCTGTTTGAGAGCATCCCACAATTGACACAAGAGTAAATGTGCTGATGTCATTGGGGCTACGCTCATGTAAATCTGCATGATGCTTACCCTTTCCCCCATGTACTCTAAGGAAAAGAGGCAAAATGAAGGAGGCCGAGAGGGGGCAGCTGTCAAAATGGAGTGATGCTTTGAATGAATGCTTCTGTTCATGTGTGAAAGAGCTCAGCTTTGCAGTCTGTACCTGCCTTCCCCAAACCCAGACACTGCCCAACAATGCAATCCTCTACAGCCAAGGCTAGCAGTGTGTGTATATGGGGGCAACTGCATGAGGCAGCTGCAGCCAGCAGCATGTCCCAGGTCATGAGGTGGGTCATATTCTCAGGAGAGTGTACTTAGGAGTTCTGACTGTGATGACTGGGATGCTGGCAATCCCATACCAGGCTGTTAACCGGACACTGGAGTTTCCTAGAGTAATTAGTTCATAAAGCATGGGTTTGGTTTGATCTGCTATTGCTATTTATTGTTTTACTGTTTTTATTGCTTGTTGGTTTTATGTTGTGAGCCACCCTGAGCCCATTTTTTGGGGTAGGGTGGGGTATAAATTTAACAAACAAACAAACAAATAAATAAATAAGATGCCACCTGACCACCCGCCCCCATGGTTACTGCACAGCAATAATCTGAATGGTCAACCAAGAAGTGAGCATATGGTGAGGGTTAAGGGTGGCATGTTTGGACAAACCTTATATGGAAAAAACAACACCATATAAAATAGAGACACAACCAGGCCACGCCGAGCCTATTGTCTGACCACAGCCAAAGAATCCCATTGGCAAGGTGCTACAGTGAAAATGTGTGGGATTCTGGAAGTTACAGAGAAAAGACAGAGTATAACGTGTAGTTTTGAAGAGAGTGTGGAGCAATGTAGAAGCACAGTAGAAAAAACAATTCAGGGAAAGCAAGATGCAATGCGCTTCACATTCCATATTATTTATTCTCCTCCAGAAATATATGAGCAAAGACCACTAAGATGTATATGGCAGTTATGAGATAGATGATTATACCTTATCTTGGATTATTTTTTAAAAGTGTCATTTCATAAGAATAATAAATCTCCAAGAATAAAGTTTTGTGGAGAAGCTGGAAATCAAAAATGAATAAATCTATACTTCTAATTCTCAACAGTCCCCTCTGTGTGCAGATAACTTATTTCCACAAACAGAGGGCACACTTTCCCCCAATAGGTTTCTCTACAGACTCAGAGGACTCCATAGGTCTGCAGAAAAATCCAAAAAGTTTAAAAAAACTTGGAGAGGGTTGAATCCCCCCCAATACCTTTTGAAATGGTCACTGCAGGGATTTACTCCAGGCCCAAATGCATAGATAGTGAGACTGGCTGATAGCCAGAGAGACAGAGAGACATGGTGAGTGGGGGAAGAGGATAGGAAGCAGAAGCAGAACTGGAGCTGGGATTGGGGAGGATTCCTCCTGCAGTATGAATGTCTAAATAGTGGGGGGCATTGGTTAAAAAGGCTGAGGGGGGCAGGGCACTTTCCAGGCCTATTTTGGAGCCAAGACTGGGACTGGGATTGCCCACTCCAGGTTGGGAAATTCCTGGATATTTTGTGATGAAGTCTGAGGATTGCAGAGTTTGGGAAGGAGAGATGCCTCAGCTGGATGTAATGTCATACAGTCCACCCATTTTCTCCAGGGGGACAGCTCTCTATTGTCTGGAACTCAGTTGTAATTCTAGGGGATGTCCGGGTCCCACCTGGAGCCTGGCAAACTTAGAACTAGGAGCACTGTCTGGGTGACTTGATACCACCTGACTGGCATGATTCAACTAGGCCTGGCTGCTTGCTGCTGTTCAACAGCAGCCACATACAAAAGTCAGTGTAGTATAATGGTCAGAGCTTCAGAGCGGGGTTTTCAAGACCCAGGTTTAGATCCCCATCTTGCTGTGAAAGCTCACTGGGTGATTTTGGACCAGTCATATACTTTCAGCCTAACCTACTTCATAGGGTTGTTGTGTGGATGAAAAGGAGGAGAGAATAATGTCAACTGCTTTAGTCCCCACTGTGGAGAAAGACCATAATTTTCCTCAATAGAAGCTGCAGGGGGAAGGAGATGGAAAACTGAAGACAGAGGGCCAGATAAAGTTAGGTTGGCTGTTGGGTAGGAAGGAGATCAGGATGCCAGCTATAGGCTGGGAAATTGAGGAGTGGAGCCTGGGGGTGGTGGGGATTGATGTGGGCAGGGACTTCAGACAGATATAATGCCATAGACTCCACCCTCCAAACTAGTCCTTTCCTCCAGAGGAACTAATGTTGCCAACCTCCAGGTGAGGGCTGAAGATCTCCTGGAATCACAACTGATCTCCAGATGGCAGAGATCAGTTCCCCCAGAGAAAATGGCTGCTTTGAAGGGTGGAGTTTATTATATTATACCATACTGAGGTCATTTCCAAGCTCAAACATCCTCTCCAAGCTCTATCCCCAGATCTCCAGAAATTTCCAAACATGGAGCTGGCAATCCTAAGAGAACCTGATCTCTGTATTTGGGCAATCTGTTGTGATTTCTGGAGAGCAGCTGCTGCCACTGCTGCTGTGGAAGGGAGTAGGTGGGATGCTGAAAGAGTGACAGGGGCAGAAAGAGTGATGGGGTGAGGGCAGAAAGGAAGTGACAGGCATGAAGGGGGGAGAGAGAAAGACAGTAAGAAAAGGGGTGGCAGGAAGGAGAAAGAGTGTGAGAGAAGTAGGGGGAGAGGGGAAGAAGTGGAGGTTGGGGGAATGGGATAGCTGCTCCCACAAATTTCATGTGGGTCCCCACCCACTTGTACATTAATATTTTTAAAACACGTAATTATAGTAGGTCTGTGCCAAATGTAAACTAATTTCAGATTTCAAGACAAAAGTAGGCAGTTTTTTAAAGTGTTCCCATCTCTGTTCACATTTTCATGCCTGTTTGGAGCTGCTGGCCATTTCCGCTGGTGCTTGAGCATCTAAGCTAGGTTTCTTTCTCCTTCTCTACATAATCCCATAGAAGCAAGGATGATGTAGTGAACATGATAACATCATGAAGTGACACAGCCAATCAGATTTGGTTTTGTCAGTAGACAACATTCTTTCACTCTGAATGAATGAATGCTTCAATCCATTTTAAGACAACCCTAAAAAATTCCTGAACAGAGGATGACAATATTTACATTAATTTAACATTAACAAACGCCAGAATGCCTTTTCTGCTCAGTCTATTTAAAATGCTATAGAAGTGATCAATAACGATATATTTTAGGGAACATAGGGAGCAAGCCTGTGCAGGTCTACTCAGAAGTACATTTCACTGAGTTCAATAGCATTCAGTCATACATATGTGGACTTGGGATTGCAGCCAGGGCTTACTCCAAAAGTCCTTAATTCTTCTGTAAAACTTTGGTAAACGAAATCAGTATAAACACCACATTCACACTGAAAGAAGAATAGAAGTAATATTTCCAAGTATTGTAATTTTAACTCATATGAATCATCCTGCTGAATATTTTTTCTATTGGAAGATGTCTGTTCCCCTTGATCTATGTGGTCTTCAACACTTACAGAAGTATATTGACTCTACTCTGAAAAAGGCACTCTCTGTGTGCAAATGTAAAGTACTGTAAATTGCTTCCTATCTCCGCAGCCAGTTATTTACTGCCAAACTCTATTGTACAGCAATCTTTTCTAATCTACTATTCAATAATGTGAGAAGCAGGGCAGAAAAATATAACCATACAATATTCCATGTTCATATTCTGGTATGACCATTAGTACATCTGCCTCTTGCACCTGAGCTTTTTCACTGACACAGGTGAGAGGGAAGTAAATGAGTGTGTTTGGGTTATCTACACCCTTTTACTTAAGTGAAGAATGCCAAATGTCTCTTCCCTGTAGGAACTATAATGGTGAAAAATACAGGACATCTCAGTATACAGACCCGGATGCCTCTGGAATATCAGCAGCATGTAGATCAATCCACTTCACCCTTTTGGCATCAGTTTTCATATTTATTACAATTTTAACAAAACAGATATATAATATTAAGCTAACTCATATCACTTCCTTGCAACAAGTCACACTTAGTGTAAACTACTCACACTCTAAGTGGAGCCTTGGGCAAGAGGCAATGATTGTGGTCCTAGGAGGAGGGAGTGAAGGTAAACGGTGGAATAAAGCCAAGCAGCAAGCATTACTGGAATGAAAATCAGCCACCGTTTTATTGAAAACCACCTTTGGAGTACTGGCATGGCATGGAGCATCGGGTGACCCAGCTGTCAACTGTTGGCACTCAGCCTTCCTAATCCTGGCTGTTGTGGAGCAAATCCTGGGGTTCTGCATCCAATTACAGCTCTTATGGGGGAATGAGATGCTGCCCTGGCAGAAGAGTGAACGCAGCTCTTGGGGTGTGTGTGCACAATTGCAGCTCTTAAAAATCAAAAAGAAAAAGAAAGGGGAGCGACTGCTAAAGGCCACTGCTGCTGGTCCACAGGTCGCCACCACCAGAGCTGCTGTTGCTACTGCCACCAACATGTCACTGAAGGTCATCACCAGAGTCACCATGGGTTGCTGCCAGTGAAAATCACTGCTGAAGCTGCCAAAGGTAGCTGCAGAAGCCACCAAGTGTCACCACCAAAGATTCACAGTCATAGCCACTGCCAAAGATTGTCACCAAACCTTTGAAGCACACCACCACCTCTTCTTCCCCAATGATCCTCAAATCCATCCTCTCTCAAAGGAAGCTGGAGCTGATTGTGAGCAGGCTCCGGTGGCAGGGCTAGGTATAAAGGGGAGGGGTGGAACAGAGTGAAGACTCTGCTACCCAGGTCTTCCCTGAAGGCCCTGCCCTTCCAGGCTGCCCCCCAATGTCTGACTAGCCAGCCTGAGCCACTCAAGTGGCTCTTTACTGCTGCTGTGAAGCCAAGGGGAAAGAGAAGAAACCCTCCCCTTATGCTCCAGAAGCTGCCTCAGGTAAGCCTAAAGCTATCTCTTGCTGCCTGCAACATGTCTAGGCAGAAATTGTTGCCTTTTGTAACCAAACTGAGCTACATGAAGCACAAACTAGCAGGTCCTATTTCCCCTTCCCAAGAGGGCTATTATGAAGAGCATCCTTGTCAAATAGAAAAGACAGTATTGCCAACAGCATCCCCTCCTTTATAAAAGGCTACACAAATTCCTGTCCACATACATTCCACTATTTCAGAGGCAGTATGCTACATGACTTAAAGCTAGTAGTAACAGAGAAAAGAGAGATAACAGAACAGATACACTCCAGTACAGAAATAAGCATCCTTAAGTCCATTGAAGTCCATCAATGGGCTTGAACATGCTGAACTGTATTTTGGACATCAAACTTCTGGATAATTTTAATCTATAATGTTATTTTAATGTATCTTTAGAGCACTCAATCTTCATTAAAGTCCCAAAGTTCCACTGGCAGAACTAAATGCAATTTGACACATTTGTTAACAGCTGCAAAGTAATAGGGAATATGCATTGCTCAGCCAAACATTTAATGAATGAGAAAATTCTCCCTTTTATCAGATATTATCTCCCTTTTATCAGATATTGCCATAATGGAATAAATATCCCCACAAAATTTTGTGTGTTTTAACTTGAATAGAAATGTGACAGAAAAGAATGGGACATGAGGAAGGTGGAGTTCTGAAAATTTGACTGTATCACAAAGGAGAAACTCATATCATCACATTTCAGTATGCCTGCTGTGTGTGCTTATACTATGCAGCCAGTCATTCTGATATAAAAAAGTTATCACACCTGGGAGCAAATAAGCGATAACTACTTGATCAATCACACTAGTTAACAGCTGCAAGAAATCAAAACTGTTGTCTGATATGCCATATTTAAATTAAAGCCTCCTGGTTGCAAGCGTTTCTGCAATCAATGAACCATTGGCTCATTTCATCAAGTATCATATGCTATTTTTGTTTGAGCCATATCTACATTTTTGCAAGCTCAATTTACTTCAGATGGTCAATTACATGGTTGACAAGGTATATCTTAAAACTTTGTTCAGCCTCTGTAGGCTAGTTATTCCATCTTCAAGCTCTCAGACTACCTTTTAAAAGCTATTTTGTTTCAACATATGGATTTATATAGCCAATACTAGCTGTGTTTGATCACTAAAACAGTTGAAAATGCCTCAATCAATGTGTTGATCTGTGTGAAAAACCAGACTCAGAGTTCTGAAGGACAGATAGCTAATGGGTTCAAGTGACTAATAACAACTGTCAGGAAAGTAGAATTCTAGAGATGTGATAGTCCATTAATTAGGTCATGGGAATGTGCAGTGGAATAGTCTGTTACCACATAAGAACATAAGATCTGGGTCAGATTGAAAGACCAATTAGTCCACCAACATCCTGTATCCATCATTGGCTAGCCAGATGCCTCTAAGAAGCCTGTAAGCAGAGCATGACTCCAATTCTCATCCTTTTATATGTTAAAACATCTGGTTTTCATGATAGTGCACTGTAGATAATATAGTTTGGCAAGATCTTGTGTTAAAGCAGATTTCTCCACCAGTGACATCAAGGATCCATATCCTTTAAACTTCAGTCGCATCCCATATGAATTTGATGGTCCTTTCCCCAAGCTTTTGCTCTTATCTAGTGTGATAATTGTCACTAGGGATGGGCATGAACTGGCTCATGAACTAAAGTTTGTAACAAACTTTGGCCAGTTTGTGGTTTGTGAAGTGAAGATTGTTGCAGGTTAACTGGCACAAACTTTCCATGAACTTTCAAGGTGTTCATGGAGGATTGTGCCAATTGGTGAATGGTACATTTCCAGACAGACTGTCTCCCCTCAATCAAAGTGTTTACCAAACTTTAAAGCAATGGGGGGGATTCTCTAGCCTTGGAAACACTCTGGTCAGTTTCAAATTAGTCATGCCAGTTTCAGGAGGTTCCCCCCCCTTTGTTGGGTTTCCTGTGTTCCCTTCCCATTTTCTTGCACAGAGCTTGCAAAATACCCCCACTTGTATTTGTTGTGAATCTGTGCATTGAGAGCAGTCCTTTTAAGCTTGCAATGCTAGTGGCGCTGGGTTCTGCTGGGCATTCTGCACATTGTAACTACAGGGATTCTCTGGTTTGACATTAGTTCTCATTTTGCTTACATTGCCACAGTGGCACTGCATTCTGCTAGGCACTAGTACATTGCACCAGTTCTTCTGGATTTGCAAACCCATACAACACACACTTGGAGTGTGATTCTGTACTTCACATCAGTCCTGTTGAGCGGGCACTGCCACAAAGGTACTGAGTTCTGCTGGAAGGATGTACTAAAAAAAATGACAGGATTGTCTATTGGAAACAATGAGAGAGGCTTGAAGCCCCATTGGAGATAATGGGATCCAGAAATGCCAATTGACTTGCGTGAGCTCCATTGAAATACATTACAATGTGGATTTTCAATTAATGTCTCTGGGCCCAGATAAACTGTTCTGGGACTGGAAAACCAGGTCCCAGAGTGGAAAAACAGTCCCCAGAAATAGATTTAGTGCTCTGGGACTGGAATGAGAGCCCCCTAAGTGAAATGACAGTTCTGCTGGGCTTGCAAAAATGCCCCCCACTTCAGTTTCTACTGAGAGATTCTCTGGTTTGACCTTAGTCCATTGGAAACAATGGAGGATGGGGCACTTTTGGGGGGGTGTAACTTGGACCCCGTAAATCCAATTGTCACCAAACCTGTAGGGTATATAGAGGAGAGTCAGCTGGAAATCCTCTGCAAAGGTGGTATCTCTAGCTTGCACAAGATCCATTCTATTCACTCCTGAACCTCCTGAGCCTTCACCTGCCATTTCCACAGAAAGCACTTTCCTGGGGGCACCTTCTTTGATGAGCTGTAACATGGACCCTATAAATCCAATTGTCACCAGACTTGGCAGACAGGTTGAGGAGAGTCAGGTAGAGTCAGCACACTGGGGGCGGGGGTCCTATCACATCAAAAACTTCACAAACCAAAGCTGTTTGTCTAGCACAGAAAGTTTGTGACAGTCCATTGTTCACAAAACCAAGCATACCACTAATCATGAACCGAACAGCATTTTCTGAATTCATGTCCATCCCTATTCTGCTTCCAGAACACTTCTGCTGCTCTTAGGGGCTGTCATTTCAGTTGGTGGGGACTGTGATTCCTATCCCAAAAACAGTTCTGCTGCTTTCAGTGGTTATCATTCCAGTTGGGGGGGATTGTCATTCCAACCCCAGAATATTTTTTTCTACTCCCAGGGGCTGTCATTTAACTTGGGAGGGGCTATCATTCCAGTCCCAGAGCACTGATTCTATTTCTGGGGACCATCTTTCCACTCTGGGATTTGTTATTTGCATTCCAGAGCAATTTATCTGAGCCCTGAGACATTAATTGAAAATCTGCCCTGCATTATGCTCTATGCAAGGCCACCCTTGGGCCTGATCTGGAAATTGCAGCTGGTGCAGAATGAAGCAGCATGCCCTCTGACAGCGACGCATCTGTGGGTGTGTATTCAGCTGGTGTTGTGCCAACTGCACTGGCTGCCGATCAAATACTGGATCTGTTTCAAGGGTATGGTTTTGACCTTTAAAGCCCTATGTGGCCTGGGACCATCATACCTATGGGACTGCATCTCCCTAAATGAGTCCTGGGGAGCTTTATGCTCTTCTGATCAACACTTAGCCTCAACCAGGGCAAGGGCTTTTTCAGCCTTTGCCCAGACCTGGTGGAACATGCTCCCACTTGAGACCAGGGCCCTGCGGGACCTATTACAGTTCCGCAGGGCCTGTAAAATGTAGCTGTTGTGCCACGTTTTTGATTGAGGCAGCAGATGTTCAACCATTCTGGGCTCCCCTGTTTATGGCCTCTCTCCCAGTGCCTGCTGACAGATAATATTATTGGGCACTGGAGCACCTATATTCACCTGATATGAGGCATGGGGTTTGATGATATTGTTTATTGTGCCATCAATTGTTTTATTGCTTTTACTGTTTTATTATTTTACTACATGTTGTAAGCCACCCTGCGCCCATGTTTGGGATAGGATGGGGTATAAATTGAATGAATAAATAAATAGCAGCAAGGGCTGAAGCGTCAAAAGGAGAAATAAAAGAGAAACTCTCTTTTAAAAGAGAAGAAAAGACTGCTGCCAATATCACACTTGCTTATTTGGATTCTTTGTGATCCTTGTGACCCTGCCTTTTCAACTAAAGAAAGGCAGAGTAGTAAATTACACACTGAAGACAACATTTTGTCATTTTTTTCCTTGTAGAGATTCAAAATATGACAATGGGAAATCCATAATCAGATTTTCACAGTCATTAAATTATAATGGGAAATTTAGGAAGTCCTTAATGAAATCCACAAATCCCATACCTTAATGCCTTTCGGTTTTAGCTTTTCAAGTTAGTACACATAAATCATGCCCTCCACATTATTCCTACAGGGGTTTTTTGGTTTTTCTTTTTTTACAAATTTTTCATATAGAATTGTTGTTGTTGTTCAGTCGCACAGTCGAGTCCGACTCTTCGCGACCCCATGGACCAGATTACGCCAGGCCCTCCTGTCTTCCGCTGTCCGCTGAAGTTTGCTCAATTTCATGTTCGTTGCATCGATGACACTGTCTAACCATCTCATCCTTTGCCGTCCCCTTCTTCTTTGACCTTCAATCTTTCCCAGCATCAGGGTCTTCTCCAGTGAATGCTCCCTTCTCATTTGGTGGCCAAAGTATTTGAGCTTCAGCTTCAGGATCTGGCCTTCCAGGGAACAGTCAGGGTTGATTTCTTTTAGGATTGACTGATTTGATCTCCTTGCAGTCCAAGGGACTCTCAAGAGTCTTCTCCAGCACCATAGTTCAAAAGAATCTATTCTTCGGCGCTCGGCCTTCCTTATAGTCCAACTCTCACAGCCATACATTACTACGGGGAATACCATTGCTTTGACCATGCGGACTTTTGTTGGCAAGGTGATGTCTCTGCTTTTTATCATGCTGTTTAGGTTTGCCATCGCTTTCCTCCCAAGGAGCAGGCGTCTTTTAATTTCATGGCTGCAGTCACCATCTGCGGTGATCTGGGATCCTAGGAACGTGAAGTCTGTCACTACTTCTACGACTTCCCCTTCTATTTGCCAAGGAGTGATGGGGCCAGATGCCATGATCTTAGTTTTTTTGATGTTGAGCTTCAAGCCCACTTTTGCACTCTCCTCTTTCACCCTGAGCAAGAGACTCTTTAGGTCCTCTTCACTTTCTGCCATCAGAGTGGTATCGTCTGCATATCTGAGGTTATTGATCTTTTCCCCAGCAATCTTAACTCCAGCTTGTGATTCATCCAGGCCAGCATTTCGCATGATGTACTCTGCATATAAATTAAATAAGCAAGGTGACAATATACATCCTTGTCGAACTCCTTTTCCTATGTTAAACCAATCAGTTGTTCCATATCCGGTTCTAACTGTTGCTTCTTGACCCTTATACAGGTTTCTCAGGAGACATGTGAGGTGGTCTGGTACTCCCATCTCTTTAAGAACCTGCCATAATTTATTGTGATCCACACAATCAAAGGCTTTAGCATAGTCAATGAAGCAGAAATATATGTTTTTCTGGTACTCTCTTGCTTTCTCCATAATCCAGCGAATGTTGGCAATTTGATCTCTAGTTCCTCTACCTCTTCGAAACCCAGCTTGTACTTCTGGCAGTTCTCTATCCACGTACTGTTGGAGCCTAGCTTGTAGGATTTTGAGCATGACCTTGCTAGCGTGTGAAATGAGTGCAATTGTGCGATAGTTTGAACATTCCTTGACGTTGCCCTTCTTTGGGATTGGAATGTAAACTGACCTTTTCCAATCCTGTGGCCACTGTTGTGTTTTCCAAATTTGTTGGCAAATTGAGTGCAGCACTTTAACAGCATCTTCTTTTAAGACTTTGAATAACTCAGCTGGGATACCATCACCTCCACTAGCTTTGTTGTTAGTAATGCTTTCTAAGGCCCATTTAACTTCGCTTTCCAGGATGTCTGGCTCGAGGTCAGTGATTATACCATCGTGGTTGTCAAGGACATCGAGGTCCTTCTTGTATAGTTCTTCTGTGTATTCTTGCCATCTTTTCCTAATCTCTTCTGCTTCTGTTAGGTTCCTACCGGTTTTGTCCTTTATCATGGCCAGCTTTGCATGGAACGTTCCCTTGATTTCTCCAATTTTCTTGAAGAGATCTCTAGTCCTTCCCAATCTATTGTTTTCCTCTATTACTTTGCATTGTTCATTCAGGAAAGCCTCCTTATCTCTCCTTGCTGTTCTCTGGAAATCTGCATTCAGTTGGGCAAATCTTTCCTTTTCCCCATTGCCTTTAGCTTTCCTTCTTTCCTCTGCTATGTGTAAAGCCTCATCAGACAGCCACTTTGCTTTTTGCATTTCTTTTTCTTTGGGATGGCGGTGAGTGCTGCCTCCTTTACAATGTCACGGACCTCTGTCCATAGTTCTTCAGGTACTCTGTCTATCAAATCTAGTCCCTTAAACCTATTCTTCACCTCTACTGTATATTCATCGGGGATGCGATCTAGGTCAAATCTGAATGGCCTTGTGGTTTTCCCAACTTTCTTCAATTTAAGTCTGAATTTTGCAATGAGTAGCTCATGATCTGAGCCACAGTCAGCTCCAGGTCTTGTTTTTACTGACTGGATAGAGCTTCTCCATCTTTGACTGCAAATTATATAGTCAATCTGATTTCGGTGTTGCCCATCTGGTGATGTCCATGTGTAGAGACGCCTCTTAGGTTGTTGGAAAAGGGTGTTCGCTATGACCAGCGTGTTCTCTTGACAAAACTCTGTTAGCCTTTGCCCTGCTTCATTTTGTTCTCCAAGGCCAAACTTGTCTGTTATTCCGGTTACCTTTTGATTTCCTACTTTAGCATTCCAGTCCCCTATGATGATGAGGACATCATTTTTTGGTGTTCGTTCTACGAGCTGTTGTAGGTCTTCGTAGAACTGGTCCACTTCAGCCTCTTCTGCAGCAGTGGTTGGGGCATAGACTTGGATTACTGTGATATTGAATGGTTTGCCTTGGATTCGGACCGAGATCATTCTGTCATTTTTGAGATTGTATCCCAATACTGCCTTTCTCACTCTCTTGTTGACTATAAAGGCCACACCATTTTTTCTATGGGATTCCTGGCCACAGTAGTAGATATAATGGTCTTCTGAGTTAAATTCGCCCATTCCTGTCCACTTTAGTTCACTGATTCCCAAGATGTCGATGTTCATTCTTGCCATCTCATTTTTGACCACGTCAAGCTTACCTTGATTCATAGATCTTACATTCCAGGTTCCTATGCAGTATTGTTCTTTGCAGCATCGAACTTTCCTTTCACCGTCAGACACATCCACAACTGAGCGTCCTTTCGGCTTTGGCCCAGCCGCTTCACTCTTTCTGGGGTTACTCGTACTTGCCCTCTGCTCTTCCTCAGTAGCATATTGGACACCTTCCGACCTGAGGGGCTCATCTTCCGGCGTCATATCTTTTAGCCTTTTGTTACTGTCCATGGGGTTTTCTTGGCAAAGATACTGGAGTGGGTTGCCATTTCCTTCTCCAGGGGATCACGCTTGGTCTGAGTTCTCTGCTGTGGCCTGTCCGTCCTGGGTGGCCCTCCACGGCATAGCCCACAGCCTCATTGAACCACGCAAGCCCCCTCGCCACGACAAGGCAGTGATCCATGAGGGAGTCATATAGAATACCAGGGGTCTTTTCGTAGAAAAAGAGCTGCAGGATCTCATTAGCATATGGTATGCCAATGAGCTATTAGGCTATTAGCATATGCCATGCCTCTGACATCACTGGGAGTGATGTCAAAAGGAGAAGCAAAAGGAGGGGAGGCATCTTCAAAAGCCTCCCCTTCCCTTCCCCAGCTGGCCTAGGTGGGGGAGCTAAGAGAGAAGGGGTTTAAAGTTTAAACTCCTTCTCACTAGAGTTGGGCTACAGAAAGAGGAAGGAAAGAGAGTAGAGAGAAGGAGGAAAGAGAGAGAGAAGGAAAGAAGGAAAGAAAGAGGGAAAGAAAGAGAAGGAAAGAAGGAGGGAAAGTAAGAGAGGGAAGAAGGAGGGAAACAGGGAGGAGAGGAGGAGATTGGATTTATACCCCACCTTTCACTACCCAAAGGAGTCTCAGAGCAGCTTACAAACTCCTCTCCCTTCCCCTCCCCACAACAGACATCTTGTGAGGTAGGTGGGGCTGAGAGAGCTCTTGACAGAAACTGCTCTTTTTCAAGAACAGCTCTTATCAGAACTACGGCTTACCCAAGGTCATCCAGCCAGGTGCAAGTGGAGGAGTGGGGAATCAAATCCAGTTCTCTCAGATTAGAGTCCGCACATTTAACCACTACACCAAACTGGAAAGGAGGAGAGAAGAGAAGAAGGTGGGAAAGAAAGAAAGAAAGAAAGAAAGAAAGAAAGAAAGAAAGAAAGAAAGAAAGAAAGAAAGAAAGAAAGAAAGAAAGAAAGAAAGAAAGAAAGAAAGAAAGAAAGAGAGAAGAGAAGAAGGAGGGAAAGAGGAAAAGGAGAGAAGGAAAGGAGGGAATGAAAGAAATTCGGTGGCAACTCGGCCCCATTATATCCTATGGCTATTGAACTCAATGGTGAAAACATAGGGTATATTCTGGGGGCTGGAGGGGAGGGGGTTTGAGGGAGAGGCTCCAAACTCACAGGGTAGCTGTTGGAGCCTCTCCCCAGGACACCCACCAACTTTCAAGAACATGGGACCAGGGGGTCCAATTCTATGGGCCCCCAAACAGGTTGCCCCTATGACCTCCATTGTTCTCTAAGGTGGGAAAAAGTCCAATTTGGCCTTCATCTTGGGCTGCAGTGTGAACAGGGGCCACCTGGCCTTCATCCTGATGGGCCGCACCACAGAGTCTAGCTCAAGGGAGACCGGGGGTCTGGAGTAGAGACTGAGTGTGTCATTGAACACCCCCGGAAACTCATTGCATACAGAATTAAAGTCCCATGCCCATACTTGGTTTACGCCCGTCACTCCAAATCCCAAAGGGCCAAACCACAAGAGTCCCAGCAGGCTAGTGAGCCTCCCTTCCAGCAGTTCCAGCATGCCATCAAAACTTTGTATTGTACCCTGAACTTGCCCACCCCTTGATGGCCACGGGGTTCTTCTGGAAGTCCCAGAGGGATAGACCCTGTGGCTGTTTTAGGAGGGGTCCCCCCGAGGTCAGAATTTCTGCAATGTTTCAGCAGAAATTATTGAGAAGGAGGAGCCCGTGTCCAGTTCCATTTTACAGGGGGACCCCTCTATTGACACGGTAACATTCAGTTTTTTAGGGGCATCAGAGGGCAAGTTCATTACCTGATGCTGTTGGTAGTTGACGGTCAGGCTGTGCAGATCCGTTGCCTTGTGAGGTGCGGATGTCTTCTGATGGGTCCTTTTGGAGTGGCAGGCATGGGCAATGTGTCCTTGCTTCCCACAGGACCGGCAGACCACATTGCAGAAACGTTCGTGCGCTTCCCCGCAGCTGGCACAGGACACTGGAGCAGTTGCTTTTTCTGGATGGGTGCTCATGGACGATAGGGGTTGTGGCTTCCGATGGTCCGCAGTGCATACTTGCATGATTTCCTCCTCATCCAAGATGTCCAATGCAGCTGTCAGAGCCATGTGGTGTGTGGAAGATGGCAGACAATCATGGTGTGACCCTTTGAAAGTGGTGGCCTTTTGCAGAGCCGATTCCAACTTGAGGTCGGCTGTGCCAACAAGTTTGTGGCAGAGTTTTGGTTCCCAAATGCCCCATACAAACTGGGAAAGGATGCTATCCTCGACATCATGGAACTCTGCCATGAAGACAGGGACCACTTTGCCTGGCCTCTGGAGGCGTGCAAAAAAGTCCATGCGCTTGGCCATTTTCATGGGCTTTGGCATGTAGTATTTCTTGAGGTCCCTGATGATCTCATTGTAGGTTTCATCCGCCAATGTCTTTGGAGCGAGGAGTCCCTGGGCTAAGCTACCTGTGGCAACTCCACCCATGCTGAGGAGTAAGGCCTTCTTCTTACCCACGTCGGTGACCTCCTGGTATTCGAAGAAGTGATCTGTTCTACCTATGCTTCCCAGAACTCGGGATGAGTGGGGTTGAATGCAGCAAGGTTACACTGAGCAGCAGCCATGACTCTGGAGCAATGTGGGGCACGGTGTCTTGTTGGGGATCGGTGCATGGTGCGGCAATGCATTGGGGATCAGTGTGTGGCACGGCATCTGGGAGATCAATGCATGGTGCAGTGCTGGAGTCGGCGTCTGGCTGGCTTATTCGGATCCCACCTTTGTCACCAGTATAAAGTACTGAGACTGTTGCATTGAAGAATGATTTCAGCTCATACTTTATTAGTGCACAGGAGAACTTGAGATAACTAGCGGGGCCCAGGGCCTGCTTATATTCCCATTCTAAACACACCCAACACACACACACACGTAATTGATTTATTTACAAACAGCTCCCCCATTGGTTCTCTATTCAGATCCAGGCTGGCCGTCTTTGGGATGCAAAGCTTGGCTTGTCCACATGGCCACGTGTGAGCCTGACCACATGCGTGGTCTACCTTGGTACATAACAGATCAGATGTTCTGCCCCTCCCTGTTCTACTGAACAATGTCCAGTCATCCTCTACGTGGTTTCTGGTAGTCAAATAAGTTGGACTCCCCCATTGTTTCTTGCTCATTCCCCTACTGGACTTTAGGAATGTGTACTGTTTTGGACCTTGACACTGCCCTGGATATAACAGAAGGTTCAAAGAAATTAGTAAGCCACTTGGATGCAGGCTCCCTCTGTCAATGTACATAGTAGGCTATGAGACTTATTGAAGCATGGGAAAAGACTTGATTGATAGGAGGAAGCATCTGATCAAACATAGTGAATGGAGGGACAGGACAGGCAAGCAGCCAACATGCTAGCATCATATGGGATCATAAACACTGGTGGACTGGATAGAGTAAAGAAAGCAGTGCAGAACTGGAGGCCACTGCCTTCCTCAGCCAGACATGAGAGCCCTATGCAGATATCCCAATTGCACCTGCACTAACTACTTGGGGAAGAAGAGCAGACATGAGTGTGCTGACCCCACCCCCTGCCTCCACATGATCACAGAGTGGTCTGTATGGGGTGAATGCATGGAGAAAGTGCCGCTGTGCACACCTTCTCCTCATGATCCAACTGTGCTGGTCATGGGGAGAAGGTGTATGTGTGGGTACTTTCTCTGTGCATTTCCCCCATGCAGATCACTCAGTGATTACATGAAGGCAGAGGGCAGGGTTAGCACTCATGCTTGCTCTCCCTCCCCTCATGAGGAGTGCCCATGTGATTAGAACCTCTGCTTAGGGCTATAGTCAGAGACAAATGGTGGTGACATCCAGAAAGGGGAATCATGGAACCCTTTGAATAGGCTACAAAAGATGGCTCACTCTGGAGCTTTCTAAAACAGGAACCAATAGGATCCATGATAAAAGGGAGAGGAGCAAGGCCACCTTGTTCCCCTGTAATTTGAACACTGGATTTCCATCTGTTTTGTAAAAATGCCAATAATATTGTGTGTGTATGTGTGTAAGAATCAGGGCATCATACTAGGGCCATAAGGCTAATGAAGTTCACCTTTCACCTAAAACCTTTCTCCAGTGCAAATTTCTCCCTGGACCAGCCATTTGTTCCCCAGGAAAAACATGCATACAACATATGTATACCTGTATGTTCTCCCCTTAAGCAAAACTAAGGGACATATATTAATGAAATCACAGTCTAAGCACTGTGCTCACAATCCAATTTAACTAACATATAACATATACCAGTGCTTCACTCTCCTCCTATAGCTATTTTAATTTTTTTTTAAATGTGGGAGATCCAAGCATTGAAGTCCCATCATCACATTCTAATTGTGCCATTACAACTAATGTGACTTGTGTAATATTATTTAATATATATCAAAGTGAATATACAGAGACAGTGTTCAAGGAACAGCAAAACATCTGTATGATACTAGAAGCAGGCACATTTCATTTAGATCTATGTAAGAAATGTGACCACATAAAGCACAAGAGATTCATTACCAAATAAGTATTAGGGTGAGCAATTTCAGGGTTGGAGAAATGCCTTGTACCTTCCACTGAATTCAGACAGCACTTTCAAATTCTAGTGGGACTGAGGGAAATGACTTATGGAGCTCTGGAAAAGATTGCTATTGGGACGGGATGGGTGAATTCATTTTATCTCATTTTGAACCCAGTTGAACATCTTGTGTGTGGAATGTCAGCTCAAGCTTGAGTTATTAGAGTTTTGTTCCTCTAAGGAGACTCTTTGATAAAAAGAGCCAGGAAATAAATAAATAAAACCTAATGGACATGAACTGGGGAAAAAATGAAACAAAGCTTGAAATGAAATATCATATCACAAAGAAATATATTGGTGGAGAGAAGAAAATCAAAAGAGGAAAAAGAGGACTGCATTTTCGCTGTCAAAGAAATAGACATTTCTTTACCTGTTTATACTACTATACAAGTGATAATTGTCACAATGTATGCTTAAGCACCATTCACATCAGTGAAATCTAGGTAGTTTAAGTAGGGCAAGTGATTAAGTGGTACATTTTAGCAATGTGTTTTCTATGCAACCGCAGGGAATACATTTATAACCTGATCTATGCTGTGTTGCTCTACAGTAGTAGAGTATTGGATCAGGCACTAACCCACAGTGCTGCCACATGGGGCTTTGGTGCTTGGAGGTAGGGTGTACATGGTAGTTATGGTGACAATTATGGTTACAATAATTTCTGACAGCTGGTAGTGACAGAAGTGGTCTGATTTGACCATTATTCTGATCTCTCTAGTTGGAATTTCTGTGCACAGATGTATCTGCCAGTCATTGCACCATCTCAGTGGGTATGGTGGAACTTCCTGAACCTATAAAAAGCACAGGCCCTGTTTGTGTGAGGTATCACTTTCTCTGGGGCTGCATTTGCTAGCTTTATGATATTTGGTATAAATTTAGTTCTGTGGAATAATAAAATTTATGTAGCCACCTTACCTTAGGGACTCAGGGTGGAGGCATACTGGCACAATTTTGTTTGCTTGTTTGTTTATAAACTGCCTTTCTCACAGGGATTCAAGGTGGATTACAAATAGTGAGTCAGTATTGTCAACAAAATGGGACATTTAATAACCAATGCATTAGGATTTTAGAAGTCTGGAACCACCAGAAAGAAACTGAAGGATAAGCATAGGTATTGACATGACACGTTAAGTGGTACAGAAATTACATAATAGTATCCTACTGACAATAAACTATACACAGCAGTATACACCATTCTCTTTAAACATGTTGTTGCAAGTCTGTCATTAGCAGTATGCAAAATTATGACAGTGTATCCACATATTGGTGGATATTTCATTTTTGAAATCATTTATCACCTATATTTGCACATCTGTACAGAGTATTATGTTCCATTATGGTCATGAATTTACTTCCCCTGCTGTTTACTGACATTTGTAATAGAATACCAGTTTGAGCCAGTGAATCCGGAATACCGCCCAATGGCAAATAAAAATGGTACCAATTGCAATACTGTAAAGGAACTAATTCCAATTTTAAATTAAAAAAATACATTAAAAATGGTATTCAAAGGTTAACAACTGGAAATAGCCTTTCCAAAATACACCTCAACACTCAATTCTGAGAACACGGTGAAACAGTAGCATAAAGATAATCCACACACTACAGGAATTACACTTCTGTTCTACCAAAAAGTAACCAAAAAAATGAGCCAATCAGCTATCAGAAAAAAGAGAGATTATAACAAAGAAAGAACAGAAGAACTGTGGAGCAATGATGGCATTGTCTAGAACCATTGTTATATTATAACTGTGTGTACTAATGGTGGTAATTGTGCTATATTTGGCTAGTGTGGAACAACCTCAGAGGGAAAAATTATCTACTTGTCCCTATGAAGTAATTCATTTGGATTTCTTTTAAAGATTAAAACCCAAGTCTTGTGCCATCCATACCATATGGGAACAAAAGCCAACCCTTTATGGAACTGAATAATGTCATATGACTTCTATGCAGGCAGACCCAGTTGCCTAAATATAAATTTCACTGCTTTTTTAAACTGTAAAATATGGTGCATTTACCTGTAATTGATGTTCATGGAGTGTCTTCTGTGCAAGAAGGGCCATTTCACTCACTAGGAGAACTAGGCAGTTGCCTAGGGCAGGCTGGCCCTTAGGGCACCAAACTGTACCTGCCCCCAAAGAAGCCCCCCGCCCCCACCAAAAGCCCTGACCGGGTGAACGCCACCACCTGGAGACTAGGGTGGTGGGACAGAGCCAGCTGGCCAGTGGGAGCTGCCAGCTGCGGCAGGAGAGAGAGCCCACCAGCTCTGCATTGGGAGCTCCCACAGTGGTGGTTCCTCCCAAGAGTGCAGGGCAGAAGTGAGGTAAGGCCCTGGGTGGAGCAACCCCCCTCCGGTCCAGTTCGGCTGACCTTCTGTGGAGGCAAGGGCAGCGGGTGGTCAGCCGCGAGGGAGCCACGCTGGGGGGTGGAGGGGGGCTTGATTGTTCCCTCTCTGAGGTGTGTCTTCCCAGTGGGGTGCCAGGAACCCAGAGGGGCCAGCCAGTGGATTTCGGTGAGCGCATGGGGGGCACCAGAAGGGATCCTTGCCTAGGGTGCAAAATAATCTGGGGCCAGCCCTTTGTGCAGGCACACATGGGACTGCTTCCAGGCAGGCCTGCCATGGAGAAGTTTCCACAAACTTCTAGAATTGTACAGCTGAGAGCTCCCCCTCCTTGCATCATGACAGAACTAGGCTCTGTTCTTGCCCAAATGATCATGTGATGAAGGGAGGGGGAGGCACTCTTCCCTCAGTCCTCTTTCTGCTGCTGTGGAGATAATGCACAAGGTTAATGCCCACAGCAGGGAAGGAGGGAGGGATGTGTGCAAGTAGGGCCATTTCACTCACTAGTGGGAATGGGCATTCCATACCTGCTTCCTTATCCACCTCCCTCCCCCGACAGTTACCCAGCTTGCCTGAGGAACAGTCCTGGAGGCCAGGCAGCAAGGCACTGGCAGCAATTCAGCAGCAGCAAGTGCACCTGCTGTATGTGCTTGTTGCCATCAGGCAGCCACTTCTTCTTTTACTGGGGGGCAAGGGCGGGGCAGGCTTGGGAGCCAGCCGGAATGCACTGGTGCGTTCCGGTCCAAAAATAGCCCTGCTTATAAGATAGTTTAATGGCAGCTGTCACTCATCTAGATAGGGTCTGTGATGACACTATTTTCCCTTTGCTAGGACTCTTGAAGCAAAGAGATTTCTATCTCTATAGAATGTAGATGTGCAATCTAAATACAACAATGATGCTTGTCTGACATCCCGTGTGGGCATTGATCTTTCCGCTGGGGATTGTGGATCAGAAAAAAATGTTGGCAATACAATGCCTTGGTTCACATGAAATTCTGAGGCTACCTTCAGTATAAAGTCAAGGCTAGGTCTTAAAACTGCTTTACCTTTATGAAATCTGGTAAAAAGTGTATCATGACTTACGGCTCTAAATTCACCTACTCTGCATGCAGATTGATCACTACAAGGAGTGTAGTTTTGTAAGATAAGGAAGCAAAATCACATGAAGCTATTTGTTCAAATGATTTATGTACCAAATGTGCAAGTACAAGGGATAAACTTCACTGAAGTACTGATGCTTTAATGGATGAAAATTAAACAAGCCTTTGAGGAACTGTTTCAACAAAGCTTTAGAAAACACTCGTTTTGAATCTATACCAAAATGGAAAGCTGATATAGCAACAAGATGTACTTTGATGACAATGGTAGATAACCCAAAATTCTTAAGGAAAGGAGGTATTTGAAAATTTCAACTAAAGGATTTGGGTTTAATTCTCCTGTCTTTTGCCCAGTAGGTAAACCGTTTCTAATTGGACCTATATGATTTCCATGTGTTAGGTTTATGAGATGCTAGGAGAACTTCGGTCACCCTGTCAGAGTGACATTCTACTGATATCATATCATGCTGTATTGGCAGAGGAATGACTCTGATCTTGCATACAATCTGTAGCTTTGGAAATCAGGGCCATCCCAGTCATAGTAGGGCTATCAATATGGCTGTGGTGTTGTCTATGTGCATCTTCTATTACCCTGTGTAAGAGTGGGAAAGGAGGGAATGTATAAAACAGAGCACTTTCCAACTGGATTTTCACTGTGTGAACTGGCAAAATCCAATTGGAAAGTGGAATGAAAGTGGATTATTTAGCATGTCTGACCGCAGTCCTAAAGAATGAATGATAGTTACAGTTTTGGAGCAGAACATTTTGCATTTCAAGTTTTCCTCTGAGGCAAATAGGTCAGTCTCTGGATATCCCATGGGGCAGAGGTTCACTGACCATTCGTGAGTGGTGCAGGTGTCTCTGCTGAGATTTTCCTTTAGAAAATTGGTTTGCCCTGAGATGAATATGGCCAATAAATATTTGTTGTTGTGAATCACTTCCTCCCAAAGGAGAGCAGCATCTTTACACAATTGTAAGGATCCCATTCCCCCTTTTTTTCTTAATATAGCATTTTGTTGCCATGTTGTCTGTGGCAATCAGTATCTCTGCATGACAAATGAGAGTATATCTGACTGCTCTGAGTTCTAGTACATTGATATTTAGCCCTTTTTCAGATTCACTCCAGTGGCCATTAATAGAAATGAACTCCAGTCCAAGAATGACCGCAAAGGAAAAAAAAGAGTGGCAGGCTGCCATGGAAGCGATGGAGAAACGAATGACAGAAGTGGTGCAGAGTTTGGGAAAGCAAATAGAATCACAGTTGCAACAACAGCTACAAATACAACTGGAGCAAATAGAACAAGTGCAAGTCCAAGTACAGAAAAAAAATATGGAAGAATTGAAAGAATTGGTACTAACAGAAGTGGCAGGGATAAAAAAAGATACGGATGAAGTTAAAAAAGAGGTTCAAAGTCTGGTGACAAAATCAGAAGAAATGGAACAGAAAGTTAAACGAACCCTACAAGAAAATACAAGACTGGAGTCCATGATGGAATATAGGGCTACTCAGAATCATCTGAGACTGAGAGGAATTGAAGAGGAGGAAGATCAAGATTTACGGGCTTTAGTAATTGACACGTTGACAACTTACATAGGGGAAGATCAAGGAGATTTAGATCCTGACTTTGACTTAATCTACAGAGTAAATTCAGCTTATGCCAAGAGAAAGAAATTACCTAGAGATGTGATTGTTCAATTTGTGACTACAAAAATGAAAGAAGACATTTTCAAGAAGCAATTTACACAACCGTTGGAAATTAATGGAAAGAAAATAATAATTCTAAGAGAAATTCCGAGAATGATTTTACAAGATAGAAAGAAATTCAAGAAATTAACGGATAGGCTAAAAGAAATGAACATTAGATTCAGATGGGAGATTCCATATGGACTATCATTCTCTTACAACTCGGTGAGATACACAATCAAAAAGGAAGGAGATATGTACAGATTCAAAGAGAACAATTTTGATGATTTTAAAGACATTTAACTCAAAACTATGATGGATTACAAATTTTTATCTTGGAATGTGAATGGACTAAATTCACCAAATAAAAGAAAATTAGTGAATCATTGGCTTGAGAAACAAAAATGTAATATAATTTGTCTGCAAGAAACACATATCAGAAAAAAAGACAATAAATATCTGATTAATTGAAAATTGGGAGAAGAATTTCATTCATTAGCAACTAACAAGAAGAAAGGAACAGTGATTTATATTGCTAAAGAATTGGAACCTAAACAAATCTTCTCAGATAAGGAAGGAAGATATGTTGGCGTGGAAATAATGATGAATAGAAAAAGGACGTTGCTTGTAAATATATATGCACCCAATGGTGCAAAAGAGACTTTTTTCAATGACCTGACAAAAGAGCTGGACTGCTTAAGCTATGACCAAGTTATCTTGGCAGGAGACTTTAATGGTACGGTGAACAATGTGCTGGATAGAAAGTCTAAAGCAATAGGAGAGACGGTTGGAAAGCTGCCAAAAAAATTTTTCCAGCTGATGAAGCAAGAGAAGTTAGAAGATGTCTGGAGGAAATGGAATCCTATGACAAAGGACTATACATTTTATTCTAACAGACATAGAGTTATACTGGAATCTGAAGAAATTACAGCAAAAAGCATTTGAGGGTGCAAATAAACCAGGAAAATTTTTAGCGTGGCAATTGAAAAATAGAAAAGAAAGGAATTTTATAAGTAAGATTACTGAAGATGGAAAAGATGTTGTGAATTTGGAAGGCATAAAAAGAGCTTTTTTAAATACTACGCCAAACTGTTTAAGAAAAAAGGAATTGATCAACAGAAAATTAAGAGATATTTGGAGAATATTGAAGTTCCAGAGCTGGGACAACAAATTAAAGAACTATTAAACGGAATAGTAACAAAGGAAGAAGTAATAATGGCGATAGAAGATGCAAAGTTGGGCAAAGCTCCGGGTCCAGATGGCTTTACAGCAAAATTTTACAAGAAATTTAAGGAGGAGCTAACCCCTATTTTTGTACTTCTGTCAAATGAGATAAGAAACACCAAACGGATCCCAGATTCTTGGAAGGAAACAAATATTTCATTGATACCGAAAGAAGGTTTGGATTTAACTAACGTAAAGAATTATAGACCAATATCGCTATTAAATAATGACTATAAACTATTTGCAAAAATAATTTCGGAAAGATTGAAAAAATATTTAAAAGATACTATAGCGGAAGAGCAAGCTGGTTTTTTACCAAATAGACAAATCAGAGACAATTTAAGAGTGGTGATTGATGCAATTGAATATTATGACAAACATCCAGAAAAAGAAGTTGGATTCCTCTTTTTAGATGCAGAAAAAGCTTTTGATAATGTAAATTGAGAGTTTATGCTGCAAGTTATTGAAAAAATGGATATTGGACAGTCTTTCTTAAACATGATTGTGGCAATTTACTCAGAACAGAAAGCAGCTTTGAATATAAATAAAGAAAGAACAGATTTCTTCCAAGTCCAAAAGGGAACACAACAAGGATGCCCGCTATCTCCGTTATTGTTTATTTGGATATTGGAAATATTATTGACAGTGATCAGAAAAGACAATAGCATTGAAGGACTTACAGTGAAAGGTTTTGTTTATAAATATAGAGCATTTGCGGATGATGTGATGTTTATGATTCAAGATCCAATTGAGAATATACCACAATTGATGGAAAAAATTGAAGAATTTGGAACAGTTGCAGGATTCTACGTTAATAAAAGTAAAACGAAAGTGATGTGTAAAAACATGACGAAACAGAGACAAATTGAGCTGCAAGAGAAAATTCAGTGTGAAGTGGTTACAAAGACTAAATATTTAGGAATTGAATTGACTATGAAAAATATTGATTTGTTCAAAAATAACTATGAAAAGGTTTGGTACAGGATTCAACAAGATATGAAGAAATGGGATACCTTGAACTTATCGCTATTGAGAAGAATTGCAACTGTAAAAATGAATGTCTTGCCGCGTTTGATGTTTTTATTTCAGACTATTCCAATATTAAAACAAAGGAAAATACTGGATACGTGGCAGAAAGAATTAATGAAATTTGTATGGGCAGGAAGAAAGCCAAGGATTAAAATGAAAATTTTATGTGATGCAAAGGAAAGAGGAGGTCTACAACTACCAAATTTAAGATTGTATTATGATGCTGTCTGCTTAACCTGGCTGGAGCAGTGGATTAATCTTGAGAATAAAAAGTTATTGGCTTTAGAAGGTCATGACAACAAGTTCGGATGGCATGCATATTTATGGTATGGAAAAGTAAAACTGGACAAGTTCTTCAAACACCACTTCATAAGACGATCACTGTTCGAGACTTGGACGAGATATAGAAAATTAATTAATCCATATTCAAGAAGTCAGAGTTTAGATTGGCTACCTTACAAAAGTCTCTTAAAATTAGAAGGGAAAAACTTTGTACTAAAAGATAGAGTTGATGTGGAATTTGAATATGATTGGTTGAAGTATAGACAGATTTATGACTTATTTAAGACCGATAAGAGAGAACATGGTTTTAGAGAAAATTATACTGAAATTGAAACTGTATGGGTTGGTAAGGGTAAGAAAATGATTTCTAAATTGTACAAGATTTTATTGAAATGGTATACTGAGGATGAAATAGTAAAAGAGCAAATGATAAAATGGGCAGTAAATATTAATAATGAGATATTTATGGCATCTTGGGAATACTTGTGGAAAAAGTCAATGAAAATTTCAACTTGTGTAAATGTTAAAGAGAATTGTTATAAAATGATGTATAGATGGTACATGACGCCTAAAAAAATTGCTATTATAAACGAAAGTATGTCTAACAAATGTTGGAAATGTAAGAAACATGAAGGGTCTTTTTACCATATGTGGTGGACATGTGACAAAGCAGTAAAGTATTGGACTGAGATCCACAATGAGATACAAAAATTTTTGAAATGTACTTTTAAGAAAGACCCACAGATGTTATTGTTAGGTCTTAAAATGGAGGAAATAAATGTAGCCAAGAGAACACTATTATGGTACTTGATTACAGCAGCTAGACTGATTTTTGCTCAATGTTGGAAACAAGATAAAGTACCTGAAACATGGGAATGGATTAAAAAAGACGTTGTTTATGGCAGAAATGGACAAATTAACAAGAAAATTAAATAACGAAGAAGATGAAACCTTTTTCGAAGACTGGAAAGACTTTCAAGAATACTTGTTGAAGAATTGGGATGTTAAACGTGGTTTGATTTGTTTTGACTGTTATTGAGGAGAAGTGGAAAGAGACTTAAATCTTCGAATTGTTACCATTAGTAAAAGAAAATATGTTTAGTAGTAAATGTAATTGAAGAAGAGAAATATCAGTGGGGTTGGTGCAGTGTGGGAAGCCTTGTTTGGGGGGGAGTGGGAGAAAGAAAAATGGATATGTATTGGTTTGTTTAAATTGTATGAACATGAAAAATATATCCAAACAAAAATAAAAAGCCAACTTCTTTTTCCGGGTGCTTATCATAGTACTCTATTGTGTCTAAAACAACCCTCATATTGTCTTTTATTTGTCTACCTGGCAAAAACCCAGCCTGATCTTCGGCAATAGTGTCTTTCAAAAACCCTTTAAGGCGTTCTGCTAAAATTTTTGCATAAATGTTATAATCATTGTTCAAAAGTGTGATTGGTCGATAATTTTTAACATTAGTTGAGTCTTGAGTTTCTTTCGGTATTAAGATGATTGCAGCTTCATACCAAGAATCTGGGATCTTCCCATTTTGTCTAATTTCATTTAGAAGAATCTCTAGAACCGGTACCAGGTCTTCTTGAAATTTTTTGTAAAATTTAGCTGAGAAACCGTCTGGTCCTGGAACTTTGGAGATCTTTGCCTCTCCTATTGCTTTACTGATTTCTTCTTTAGTTATCACAGCATTTAACATTGCTTTTATTTCTGGGCTTGGTTGTATCAAATTAACTTTAGATAAATAGTCTTGAATTTTTTGCTGGTCCACTTGTTTTACTTGAAAAAGAGTCGCATAATATTTATAAAATTCCCTCCGGATCCCTCCTGGGTCTATGATTTCTCTGTTCCCATCTTTCAATTTAGTTATTATTTTATTCTCTCTTCTTTTCTTCAATTGCCATGCCAAATATTTCCCTGGTTTATTTGCTCCTTCAAAGGACTTCTGTTGCAATTTTTTCAAATTCCAATATACTTCTTTATTTAATCTCGCCTCGTATTGTTCCTTTAGGATCCTCAGCTCTCTCAAAATTTTCTTTTTGCCAGGTCTTTTCTTGAGCTCTGCTTCTTTTTTTTGAATATTTTCCATAATCTCTTTGTCTATTTTCAATTGTTGTTTTCTTTCATTGTTGTTAATTGCAATTAGATGTCCTCTCATCACAGCTTTGTACACCTCCCATACCGTTTGCATCTGTACATCCTTGTTTAAGTTCAGTTGAAAGTATGTTTTGGTTTCCGTCCTTATTTTGTCTACAATATTTTGTTTGTCCAGTAAATCCTCATTGAGTCTCCATCGGAATTTCTTTCTTTTAACATATGTTGACCACTTTATTGGGCTGTGGTCAGAAAGAATTCTAGGTAATATTTCAATTTTACGTGTTTGCAAGATCAAATTTTCGGTCATCCACATCATGTCTATTCTTGAAAAAGATTCATGTCTTGATGAGTAAAAAGAATAATCTTTGTCCTTAGGATTTTTAGTTCTCCATGCATCTTCCAAATGTTCATGTTTTACCATTTGAAAAAAAACCTTCGGAAGTTTACCTATACCTTCGTTTCCTTTTTTTGATTTTCTGTCAATAACATTATTAACAGTACCATTAAAGTCACCCATCAGTATCATTTGCTCATAGGTTAACTGTTGTAACTGTTCCCACAGATCCTGAAAAAATTTTTCCTTAGCGCCATTCGGAGCATAGAGATTAACAATTAAAGTTTTTTTACTCTGAAGTATAACTTCCACTGCCAAAAATTTCCCTTCTTTATCTTTAAAAATTTCCTTTGGCTCCAATTCTTTTTTAACATATGTAACAACTCCTTTTTTCTTTTGTGAGGAGAGGGAATAGAATTCCTCTCCTAATCTTTTTTGAATCAAAAATTTAGCATCAGTCTTTTTAATATGTGTTTCTTGCAAACAAACAATATCACATTTTTGTTTTTCCAACCAAAGCCTAATGTTTTTTCTTTTATGAGGTGAATTGAGTCCATTAACATTCCAAGATATAATTTGACTCTCCATGTTGGCTTTGTATTTATTTATCAGAGTCTTTAAAATTGTCTTTGATGAACTTGTTCATTTGCTCTACTGACTTGATGGTAACTCTCTTCTGCTTAAATGTAAAACTGACACCTTTTGGAATTTCCCATCTGTATCTTATGCCCTCTGTTTTCAGTTTGTCAATCAAGTCTTTAAAAAGTCGTCTGTCCTGAAGAATTGTTCTGGGTAGTTCCTTTAATATCATAATTTTCTTGTTATCAATTGTGAAATCTTCCTGGAATTGTTGCTTGAACAAGTCTTCCTTCAATCTTTTGGATATAAACTGGACAATCACATCTCTGGGTAATTTTTTTCCTTTGTGTAATCACAGAGTTGACTCTGTACACCAAATCAATCTGTGCCACCACCCTCTCCTCTTCAGGTTTTAAGAAATCTGCAACAGCATCCACCATAACAGAATGAATATTCTCATTTTTATCTTCAGGGATTCCCCTAAATCTCATATGATTAAGCATTCCATTATATTCCACCATTACATTAGCTTTTGCTGCTTCTTTAGCAACCTCAAATACATTAGTTTCCACTCCTTTCACTCTCTCCTCCACCTCATCTGCTCTTTTGTTCAACGCCTGTATTTCTTTTGTAATCCCAGACAAGTCTTTTTTCAAATCTGTTACTTCTGTTACTAGAGTTTTTTCCATTTTTTGTATAGCGTCCATCACTCGTTTTTCCATGGCTTCCATCAAGCCCTGTAATTTCTTTTCCTCTTTAGCAGCCATTTTTGGGGAGGACCAAGAGTTCGCCCTCTGTCATTGCCGAAGATCGTAAGCCGTTGTTTACAATTCACATAAAACTCACATCAAATTAAAGTCTTTCTTGTGCCCAGTTAAACCGCTCTATTTTCGCTTTTTTCTATTGAGTCTTTTGGTTAAAATTCAAATAAATCGTTCCGACCTTCTCAAAATGACGGGTGCAATTTCTCTATGGTAAATAGCTCTTCCTGTTGTTTACTTCTTGTCCGGCAAACTTAATCGTCCCCCTTAACTTTTGGTTTCTTCCCTTCTTCCGGCCTCCTTGGTCGTCTCTAGGAAATACTACTTGTCTAGTCTGAGGTCACTTCCTGTTTTGGTGGTTTCTGTCGCAGCTAGAGTAATTTTCCACACTAGTTCTCATGGGGCTTGATGTTAGTTTCTATTTTAAAGTCAATATTCCAACCACAGGAATGATCAACAAACCGGCTTTTTGGCCTTTTTTACTGTTTAGCCGTGTTCTTTCGGAGTCGGTGTTAGTACACAAAATACAGCACAATCATGCGCTTCATCGGATGATGTTTACTCTCGGGATCAACGCGTTTCCGGTGAGCAATTTTAAAAAGTTACCTTCAAAGTCCGTGTCTTGTTATAGCAGCGTTTCCTTGTTATCAATTTCCGTAGAATGTCTTGGAGGTCTGGGTCATGCGTTCTTATGTTGAGAATCCAACTCGGTGGGGTCTTTTAGAGAAATTCCGAAGTGCCCTCTTGGGGGGAGGGGATCAAGGCTGGTTGCGACGCTCTTTAAAGCCCCGCTATCAGCCGATCTCAACTCCCTCTCGGGTCGATGCTCGTTGCTGGTCACTCCCCTGCCTGGGGAGATCTGCGGTGGGCTGTGTAGCCCACCCTGTCGTAAAGACCCTCCGTATGCTCTGGGAGCTCTGGGAGCAAAGCCAGAACACGTCAGGACGTCATGAATCCCAGACCGGAAGCCACAGGTCACCACAGCACATTGACACTTAGTGCCCAAGGCCTGGGCACTCTCCCAGAGCCTCTTTCTAGAGCTCGTTGTATTTATTTCCACAATGGGCCTTATTCCTAGTTAGGAAATAATTTGAGAAGAAACTGGAATCTTTCTCTATGGACGGAATGTCCAGAATTGCTCTTTTAAGAAGGAGAATATAGCACGCCTCCGTGTAGCAGTCTGAATGCTCCCACGCGCCTCCGTCCCATATCTTCCGGCAGCGGCCCCCGCTGTGTGAATGGGAAAACCCGGTATAGTTTATTCTGGGGCTTTTTTGCTATGACTGGCTACCGGAGCAAACTGCCAGTCTGTACTCAGCCCCAGTCTCAACATAACTCCTTTCGTTATTCAGCGGTCTAAACATCCAACATTCAAAGGTCAAATTTTAATAAAAATAATTTCAAATCAAACTTCACCCCCCCCTTTTTTAACCTTCTTGCCAGTTCCTGGCCCTCTTCTTCTATGCCAGGCTTTCCCAGCCCTCTTCTTCTATACCCAGGCAGAAATTCCCAATTTCACAGCACAAAGAAAATTGTCAGTCTTTAAAATATACAATCTATTTAGGTGCCAAGTTAGTTCTCTTTCAACTAAAAAAATAATCATTGTGTTCCAGTTGACAAAGTCTTAATGTCAGATTACTATCTTCAAATTGTAATAATAAGTTCAAAGTTAATGAAACTCACACAGGAATCAGCTTCAATTATCATATGAACCATAAAAGCACATTAGTCCATTCAGCAAAAACCACAGGTTGATCCAGACCAAGGTTAATCCACAATGACTCCAGCAGCTCAAAATTAATAGATATCCACTAATCCAGATCAGCAAAATAAACAAAAACCCAGTATAATCCAGTTCCAATAAGTCCCCCAAAACAGAAATATACAGATTCCCCCTCCCCAAAAAAAGGATCGGAATAGTCCAAGGTAATTCAGTAAAATTAATCCATCAGCAAAGCAAACAAGAACCCAATGTACTCCAATTGTCTCAATAAATCCCCAAAATCAAAAATATATAAATTTTCAATTTAAGCATAGAGTCCTAATAAAGAAAAATTATAGTTCAAAATAATCCAGTAGAGTTAATCCATAGGAACCCATGGCTTTACCTTCCTTCCAGCATTCCCACACTTCATCAACTCCAACAGTACAGGGCAATACCAAAAAAATTGAGTTTTTTAAACAAATAAGGAAAAAGGGAAAGATTCTTCCAGCTACTTTCCTTTCCCAGTTCAAACTAGCTCTGGTTTTCCCCTTTTACACAGTCAAGAAGCCTGCATTGCTTTTCTCAGCTGAACTGTGTGTGTGTGTGTGTGGGGGGAGAAATCCACTACCTCCCTCTCACTCCTTTCCAGTCTCATCTGGAGATGGCATAGACATTTGTTCAGATTCTTGATCAGAGCTGTGTTCTAGTAAGGAATCTGCATCAGAGTCTGGGGACCAATGTGTCAATTGACGAATTGAGGGCTGGCTGTCCACAGATCAAGGTTGTCTTGGAGGTGTATGGCATCGACCTGATGATCTTGGTGGACTTTGACTTTCTGGACCCCATTGGCATCAAAGTGGTATGAATCATGGAGGATATAGACCCCATTGAGGTCCCATCCTGAAGCATATGACTCCGAGGCTGGTGAGTGAGGTCTATGATGTGTTCTTGAGCTCGTATTGCTTGAAGAGCTGATCTCTATGATGTCATCATTAGATGATGGAAGCTCTTTCAACTTCAGTCTCTGAGACCTTGTATCACGTCTTGCAAGTCTAGTCAGACTCTCAGAGGGGGTCCACTGACATTGAGATGGTGGGCTTTGACATTGTGGTGGTCGGGCTTGATGGCTGGAGGAAAGTGGTGAGTTGCCGTGAGTATATGGATACTTGGGTTCGATTCCCTGTCAGGGACTGATGTTGACAAGATTGGTTAGTTGGAGTCAAAGCATGAGACCAGCTCCAAGAGTGAGACATCTTGTGATGTCAATTTGACTCTGGTAATAGGGAGCTTCTTGGAACTCTGGTTTTAGAGTCTTGGGCACAGAAGGCTCTTTCGAACTTTTCTTCTCCTTTTTTGTTGGCGTTTCGGACATAGCGCCTTAGTTCAGAGCAGGCACGTCAGCTTTTGATTTATCTTTTACATCTGAACAAAGGATACAGAAGGTGTTCTTAATCATTTCTGAAGGGAATCCTTGTCTTTCAGAACCCCTAACGATTGTTCCCAAAGAGCTGCCTTAAGGCACAGGGCTCTTTCTTGCCAGGCCTTCAGGATAAAAAGAGCACAGGCTCTACACAGAGGTGTGTTGTGAGACTCCCCAAGGCAAATGAGGTATTGACTGTGCTCATCATTCTGAGCCATCTTAGTTCCACATGTTTGGCATTCTTTAGATAAAGCCATTGTAGGTCCTGTTGATGTGATTCTGAAGAGAAATTACTGGTAGAAGTTGTGAGGAAAAAAATCCTCAAGCTGTAGAGTGCCTCCCCCTCACTTTATCACATGATCATTTGGGCAGGAACAGAACCTAGCTCTGTCATGCTGAGGGGAGGGAGAGCACTCAGTTTTAGAATTCTAGAAGCTTGTGGAAACTTCTCTGTGGTAGGCTTGCCTGAGGCAGTCCCATGGGTGCCTATCCAGATGACATAGTGATGAACAGACCCTTCTGCTATTCCTTCTTCATATCACTGCCAGAACCTGCTGTTTTCCTCATTATGAAATAATTTCAGTTTAGCTAAACTACTTATACATCCATGAATCTAGTCAGTAACATCTGATTACTCTTTGGAAGATCAACTACTGATTGAAAATAAACAGTTTTGATTTGGCTAGCTGGCACATGGAGCTTTTTAAAGTTGTTGTCTTCCTTGAAGGTGATTTAAATAAAATGCATTGGAGAGAGCAGTGCTTTATAACATTGTCAAACTGTTTGTTTTGAGATTACAGAAGAAAAAGACAGTTATGTTTTATTTGATCCTTGTACACAGAATAGAGCTGAAGCTACTACTTTTCATTCAAATGACTGTCATTGATAACACTAAAAATACCCTACATCAGCATTAGTGATTTGAGATTAACTGTATATTTTAAGTGTAATCTGTTAGAAAATAATTGGCTTCTAGTGGAAAACGGACATTGCATACAAAACAGTGTTCAACAGGCACTTGATCTGTATAGCTGGGACAGTTTGCTTATCTATTTAAATTGTAGAGGTTTTTGAGAGGTGGGCAGTATAGTCAATTGGAACAGGGATTGTGCATTATGTTGTAACATTTGTAACCACATTTTCAACAACTGAGAGAGACTATGTATACAGTCAGGGGTCTTTTCATAGAAAAACAGCTGCAGGAGCTCATTAGCATATGGTATGCTAATGAGCTATTAGGCTATTAGCATATGCCACACCCCCTGACATCACCGGAAGTGATGTCAGAAGGGGAAGCAAAAGGGGGGGGAGGCATCTTCAAAAGCCTCCCCTTCCCTTCCCCAGCTGGCCTGGGTGGGGGAGCTATGAGAGAAGGGATTTAAAGTTTAAACTCCTTCTCACTAGAGTTGGGCCACAGAAGGAGGAAAGAGGGAAGGAAAGAGAGAGAGTAGAGAGAAGGAAAGAAGGAAGGAAAGAGGGAAAGAAAGAGAAGGAAAGGAGGAGGGAAAGAAAGAGAGAGAAGAAGGAGGGAAACAGGGAAAGGAGGAAAAAGAGAAGAGAAGAAGGTGGGAAAGAAAGAAAGAGAGAAGGGAAGGAGGAGGGAAAGAGGAAAAGGAGAGAAGGAAGGAGGGAATGAAAGAAATTTGGCGGCAATTCGGCCCCATTATATCCTATGGGCCATTGAAGTCAATGGTGAAACCATAGGGTATGTTCTGGGGGATGGAGGGGAGGGGGTTTGAGCGAGAGGCTCCAAACTCACAGGGTAACATGGAGCCTCTCCCCAAGATACCCACCAAGTTTCAAGAATATTGGATTAGGGGGTCCAATTCTATGGGCCCCCAAACAGGTTGCCCCTATTCCCTCCATTATTCTCTATGGTGGGAAAAAAAGTAATGGATATTCCGTCCTCTGGGTATATGCCTTTATTTGTTCCTATTGATAGTATGATCCTGAGGGGATCCCCTTCATTCCACACAGCAGCTGAAACTATAGCTGTCTCACATGTGGCTTTAGGGATTTTGCCCTGGCACAAGAGTACTATCAATTTCTCCATTAGGTCTCCCTCTGGGGGGCAGATTCATATGCTTTTCTTTGGCTCTTCTCTGGTGCAATTAATCAAACCAGATGGAAGGCATTCCTGTATTTCATCCACTGTTTTGACACTGTACCCCTTTTCTTCCATCAGTGTTACAGGTGCTACACCATCATCAAGAGATGTTATATTTTTATTCACGTGTTCCCCTTTACAATTCCACCGGTATATGGTTTCTACTGGTATGGTTGACTGAGTATCCCCTTTAACTTGTGTCCCAAGGAACAGTAACACACATGCAACTGTACTTATACTTACTCCTTGCCCAAAACGTGGTGTTCTATCCATTATGGGAATTCTGTAACACAAAAGGATTATGCAACCTCAACTAAAGGAGGGGGAGGGGGAAAGCGGTGCTCCAGTGGCACTATCTTTTCTCTCATGCTGTGGTCGACCCAGGACTAAGGACTGGCACAGCACAGTGAAAAGAAGAAAGATTTTTAACATCATTGTAGCTAACATTTGCAGTCCCCAGCTGGGGAATCGAGCCTGGTGCCTCTGCCTTTTGGGCAGGTTCTATATTTATTGGACCCAAATGCTCTACAGTGCTGGGTTATGCTGGTTGTACTTCAGTATAGAGTTTTGTAGCTTCCAAACTCGAGGTCTCTCTTGTTCTTTCTCACCTCTACCATCTCGCCTTCCCTGGAATCTGTCCCTGGCCACACAGCCCTGAGTGCAGTATAGCCCAGGAAGGTTATGAAAGATAGTTGTTCAGAGCAAGAGGGTATTATGATGCTTTGGAGAAAGAGGGAAGTTGACAGCACAGCAGACAAAGAAGACAAAAACAAAGCAAACAACCACAGAAACGATTCTCATGTAGTATTGTGTTTCAGTGCGCTCTCTCTCTCCCCCCCCCCTTGCTAACGTGAGTTCGTCAGGACACTGGTTAGTGTTTCTTCAGATGTAAAAAAGGTGCCCTCTAAGCTGAAATGTTGAGGGTCATCTACAGCGTCTGGTGGGGGTAGAGAGATTTGCCGGATTGGCAGGGATGTGTGCGTTGGTGCTGGAGAGGCTGGCAGTGGATCTGGCGGCTTTGTGGGTGGTCTGTTGACTGTTTCACCTTTCCAAAGCTTCAATTGGGAGGAGTGAAAGAACTTGTGCCAGATATCTCTACTCTTGCAGGGTATGGTGAGCTTATAGACCACTGGACTTATGTGTTCTACTATTAGGACCGGGCCTTCCCATTTGCCCATGAGTGCGTGCTTTTTCCTGGAGAACTTTCTGTACAGTACTTCCTGACCTGGGTTCCAAACTTGGGGATTTCTGACCCAGCCAAGCTTTTTGTCCACTGCTAACTGACTGGCTCCTAACATGTTGGCAACCTGAACATGGATGGTCTGAATTTCCCTCAAAAGATGCCATCCAGGCATCATTGGCAACTTTGGGCTCAAAATCTGCGGGCAAGTCTGACTCGATCCAGAGGTGTTCTGGGAGGTGCATTTTCTTCCTGTCATGACCATGTGTGGGGAGTAGCCATGCTTGGCCGTGGTCCCTCTAATGGCCATGAGTATAATGGGGAGCTTGGTGTCCCAGTCCTGTCCAGAAGACTTAACCAATTTCCTTAGCGCTTCCTTTAAGGTGCGGTTTGCGCATTCAATAGAGCCAGACGATTGGGGGTGGGCGGCGATGTGGAACCTCTGTTGTATCCCTAGAGTGCAGCAGAGCTCCTGGGTGACCTCCCCAATGAAATGGGAGCTCAAGTCGCTGTCTAATACCCTTGGGAGACCCCAGAGACTGTATAGGTTGTTAAACAGTATTTTGGCTGAGGTAGAAGCAGAATTGTCCTTGCACGGAAAAGCCTCGACCCATTTGGAGAAGGGGTCAATTACTGTGAGGCAGTGCTTGTTGCCTCTCTGTGTCTTAGGTAAAGGGCTGATAAAATCAATTTGAATGCGGGCCCAAGGTCCCTCAATCCTTTGGTGTTGAATGGGAGCTTTGGGACCTGAGGAATCTGTGTTGACCATGGCACATGGAAGGCAGTTGTCGATCCATTGCAGAATGTCCCTTCTCATGCCCGGCCACCAGCCAGTATCCTGAACATGTTCCAAAGTCAACTATTTGCCTCTGTATCCCTGGTCATGAATGAACTGGATTAGGTCACTTCTAACCTCCACCGGTACCACCCAGTGGTGATTGCCTTCTTTGTCTATAGCCCAGACAACTCCTTCATATTCTAAGATTTGGTATTTCCCTGTGGGATCTTTCCCTGCTGAAAGCAGAGCCATTACATCTGAGTCATTCCTTTGTAATTCCCCCAAGTCGATAAAGGTAGGAGGGAGTGGTTCTCTATTGTGTGCGGCTTTTGCTTTGTTCCTGATAGTGACTGCCTGCATGGGTTGACTGGAGGTTTCAGTGGGAAGGGGCAGATGAGCTGCCTCTTTAGCAAGCCGGTCTGCCAAACCATTCCAATATGCAATTTCTGTGTTCTGTTTTTGGTGGCCCTTGACATGACAGATGTGAGTTGGTGTGGTTCTCTCATGGAGGAGATTTACAATGTCGAGCCACAGTTGCAGATGAGCTATGGGCTTGCCCTCTGCATTCTTCCGGTCTTGTTTTTCCCAGTGCAGGAGCCACACAGTAGCGGCTTTGGCCATCCAGTCAGAGTCTGTGTAAATAGAGAGGGGGCAGTCTCACGGCTCGTAGGCAAGAACGGCACGCAAGGCTATGACCTCAGCAGCTTAACTGGAGTGTGAGCACACTGCTTCTTGGATAGTAAACCCATCCTGTATTCTGACTGCCCCAAATTCGGTATTTGGGTGGCCGTCTACATGGAAAGAGGAGCCATCGCAGAACCAGCAAATAAAGCCTTCTTGCCTAGCTTCTTCAAGTGGTCCTCCCCATGTAGCGGGCCAAGGGACATGCTCCACTGAAGGAAGTGGACACTCATGCTCATCTCCTGTGATCAGTAACCCATAAGGGGCGGGAGGTTCTTTCAATTCCTTTTTGTACTCTATGTCCTTGTTAACTAATGCAAACATCCATTGAGCGATTCTAGCATTTGAGACCTGCCCATCCTGAATTTTGCCAGATAGAATGTATTTGAGAGGGGGGTGTGTGGTCTGGACTATGACTTTTGCACCACCGATGATAAATTCCCAATGGGTGAGACTCCATACCAGAACCAAGCAAACTTTCTCACAGGGGGTGAATTTCATTTCCACTGGAGAAAGGTTCTTAGATGCATAGGCAATGACTCTGTGTGTCCCATTTTGCAACTGTGTAAGGGTGGCCCCAATACTCTTTTCCGCTGTAGCTAATTGAATGTAAAAAGGTTGGCTAGGGTCCGGGTGAGCGAGCGTGGGTGCGGAGGCAAGACTTTGTTTTAGGCTGGCAAATGCTTGCTGTTGCTCTGGTCCCCAATGCCACTGTGTCTGTTTCTTTAGGAGAGCATAAAGGGGTCTTGCTTTATCTGCAAATGACTCTATGAAGTCTCTTGAAAAATCAAAAGTTCCTAAGAGTGCTCTTAGGGAATGGATGTCTGTTGGTGCGGGCAGTTTGGCTATGGTCTCAAGCCTCTGCATATCAGGAGTCCTCCTTTTGGGTCCCAGTGCAAGTCCTAAGTACTTTACTTGTGTCTGCACAAGCTGTGCCTTTTCTCTACTAGCCTTAAAGCCTGTTTCTCTGATGTGGTTAAGGACTTCCCTGGTGATGTCCTGTACTTGTTCCAGAGTAGGGGCATGGATTAACACGTCATCAACATATGAAAGCACGTGATCCCGTGAGGATGGCTGCAAGCCCTACCACATCTGGACAACTTGTGCGTGGCAAATGGCTGGGCTTGAATGGAAGCCTTGTGGTGTTCGCATGAATGCATATTGTTGACCCCGGAAAGTGAATGCAAATTTATACCAGCATGATTCATGTAGTCTTACGGAATGAAACGCGTTAGCTAAATCAATCAAACTGTAGTATCGGGAGCCGGCAGCAGTGGCTGCTACAATTTCATTGTATTTTGCCACAACGGGCATGACTGGAGGGGTGATGGCGTTTAAAGCTCTGAAGTCTACAGTCATTCACCAGGTGACCCCGTCTGGTTTTAAAATGGGCCACAAGGGGGCATTGCAGATAGATTGCATGGGCCTAATCACGTTCCATTTTAAAAGACTTTCAATTGTTTTGGCTATGCCATTTTTGGCTTCTACTGGATATCTATATTGTCTTTGAGGCGGAGGATCTTTTCCTTCGATGAGGACACATGTGTTCTTAACTGTGCCACACTCTGCCTTGTCCTTGATCCAAACTTCTGGAAACTCTTGGACCCAAGGGTCCGTGTTCACATTACTCACAGGTAGTGGGGCCTTTAGGACTGCACACCTATGGATAGCATTGATGAAGTCAGGGCCCCCGGGAACTTTCCACAGGAGATCATTGGCTAGATCAATGGTTATGCCATGGTCGTGAAAGAAATTAGCACCTAAAATTCCATCGTCTTCTCTGCTGTTGTCACAGGCAAGCACCGTGGTGGAAAAGTTTCTAACTGTTATGGGAATGTCTCTCCACACTTTAGCATTGTGATTGCCTCTGGCAAAGCCTTGGAGGGAAATGGTCTCATTAGTCGGCTGTCCTTCCTTAGCTAGGGTTGGGTGTAGAACAGTAGTGGAAGCACCCGTGTCCACTACTAGGGTTGCAGGCTTTTTCTTTCTCCCTGAAGCCCCAATGCCTGTGGAAACCGTCGGTCTTCCCCATGTGTCTGGCTTAAGTGTAGTCACTACTCCTAGGGGAAGAGAGCGGGGCTCTGGGCACCCTTGGCGGAAGGGATTGGGCTGCACACTAGTGACTTCCCGGGTAGTTACTACGAGAGCCATAGGCGGGTTATTTTGTGCATCACTGTCTGCGAGGGCTCTAAGGAGCATAGCATCAGGCTGTCTGTTGAATTGGTCCATGTCAAACCCTCTGTTTCTTAAAGACATCCACAGATGCCAATGAAGCACGTCTGTGTTTTGCCCCCCCCTTGATGCCAGGCTTGCTGGGGTCCAGTAGGACCAGGGGGTGGCTTGGGGTTTTGCCCTTGTGTAGCCTGCGGCTGCGGTGCATACACTGTTGCCGGTCCGGCTGGTTGCTGTGGGAAATTATTCTGTGGCATTGGTGGGGCAGGGAGCTGGGAAGGCTGCCACTGCGCTTGTGCAGGAGCCTGGTTATTACGGTAACCCCCTCGGTGTTTTCCTCTGTAGCCTCCTTTGCCTCTGATGTTATATTTTCCCTCATACCTGTTCCCAGCATAATTACTCCCGCTAAATGTCAGGGGAGGCACTGCATTATATTGCGGGCTAGGCTGCGGTTGGGTTACAATAGTCTGTGAATCTTGAGGCTGCACCACATTATATCATGAATGCGGGCCATTGTTAGCATAGGTAATTGTTTGTATTGGTTCCTCCTCATCTTTATACCTGTCCCTGTATTTCCTAGGAGCTTTAGTGGGTTTCACAGCGCCCATGCTGCGCAGCAACGTGGCGACTCTCTGGAATTTAATTAGCAGTTGGTCCCATTCCATATCTGTTGGGGTTTCCACATTTAAAGCTAACTGTGTCTGTGTGTTAAAGCCTCTAATAAGAGCATCTTTGAAAACTATGTCATTATAGTCTGGGTAGTCCTCATCGTCCAGATCTACCTTTTCAGCTAATACTCCCAGAAGTTGGTTCCTAATTAAATAAACTTCGGGGTCTTCATTGCTCCCTTGCTGCTCCAATACAAATGCAGCCTCCAGTGATCGGTCTGGGTTTAAATACTCCATGACTCCACTCAACTATGTATACTGGTCCTCATCATTTAATGCTTTGGCTGAAATAGCTGAATTAATGGCTGCCAGGTCAGATCCAGTGGCACACTTCCTCGCTATTGTGGAGAGGTCCTCTCCGTTTAAGCTACCATATGCGGTGCTGACCGATGTGAGCCAGGCTACAACGTTCTCCCTAGTAAGGGGGCCGACCTGCTCAGCAATTGCCTTGACCTCTTCTGGTCTCCAAACCCATGTTTCTGTAATGGTTTTCACTGTTTTATTGCCTCCTGCTTTGGTGGTCTGTTCCCTGGTGTAAACCGGGTTTATTGGCTGTGTGTTTGTTGCTTCCACATGAGCCTCCGAAGAATGACCGGTAGGATCATCCTCGGGCTCTGAAGCCTCTAATACCACCTGGGTGGATGGTGGAAATTACTGCCTCTCGAATTCCCAGCTTCTCCCTGAGAATTCTTATTTCTTTCTGGCATGCCTCATGGTTTGCCTTGGCGTATCGCTCTTTGCCTGGTCAGCGAGGTAGCGAGCTGCCTTTTGTGCAGTGGCAAGGTCTTCAGAAATTCTGGTGACCTCTGCCTCTGCTTTCCTTGCTCTCTCTGTAGCCTGGCTGGCTACATATTTAGCATCTTGAGCTGAATTAGAGAGCCCAGTTTTCTCTAACATGAGGTTCATTCTCTCCGTCCTCAAATGAACTATTTCCTCCTCATGTTGCTCACACATAACATCTATTTCGTTTTGGTGTTCTTTAATAGTACAGATTTCGGCTTTAGCTGCTGTTAACTCAGCCTCTCTCTTCTCTAGGTCTTTCCTTAGCAATAGATTGGCAGCCATGGACTCCTGTAAGGCTAAAAGGAGTGCCCATGCCCCAGCCCGATCTTTCGCGGCTGTAGTTCTGTGTTTCTTTTCACAAAAGGCTTGACATGCTTCCTGGGCGGCCTGGAGGGGATCCTGCATCTTAAATGCCTCTGGTGACCAAGGATTAAGGCCTTTCTTTGTCACACATTTTTCTTGGTGAGGCAAGTCCTCAATTGTGCGGAACTTGGGTGCTTCAGTGGAAGTTGCGTCCACCATTTTATAAGTTGTTATTTTAAGCTTGCTACTTTCTCCTCCTACTGTTTCTGCTCGCGGGCGAGGTGAGCTTAGCTCTTTAGGCCTCGTGGTCCACGAGATACGGTTTTTAAGGCTAGAATTCACTCCCCTGCCTGGATTACCAAAAACCCTTAGATCTGAGGTTTTTAAGGCTAGACTTCTGTCCCTGCTGGGTTCTTCCCTCAGTAACTCTTTCTATCTGGTTTTTCTAGGCTAGACCTCTGTCCCCACCAGGCTTACCATTAAGTCCTTAATTTGGAGTTTTGAGCGTGGGCTTGGCCTGGGCCTCACGTCTCTTGCCGGATTACTCCTTTAAACCGGTCAATTGGGGTTTTTGAATACTCTATCCACCGGGGTGACCTCCTACTAACCCGGGAAGGTTTCAGGGCAACCTACAACACCTGGATCCTTGAGACAATATGCCTCAGGGAGCAGACCTCTTAGCTCACTTTAACTTTAAGCACTCTGCTAGCTAGTCAAAGCAAAAAGGCTTCCAGAGACTCTGGAGGAAGGTGGAACCTTGGCTTGGCTCCGCTTATTTCTCAGTGGTGCAATGGTGTGTAGTGTTTTGTGGTGTGGTGCGATTTCTGATGCCCTACACTTTCGTTCTCTGTTCCTAGCCCACAAGATAGACCGAGAGACAGCTCGCAGGTAGCTTTTAGGACTTCGTGTGGGAGACCCCTTGCATTCGGAACACCACCAGTCACAGGCTAATCCTAGCAGTTGGGTCCGGTGCGGCTGGCCTCCACGACTCTCTGGTGCTTATGGCACAGAGTCTCACGCTGAAGGTGGTGAAATGGGTAAAGCCTCCCAAATAGAATGCTCACTAGAGCCAAAAATACAAGAACTTTCCTTCACATGTGTACTGAGTGTACTTTGCTGAGCTTACTTGCTCCTCATAGGAAATGTGCAGCAGTTTCTCCTCTACGTCTGGTCAAATGAATGAGACACGCATCGACTCTTGTGTTCATTCAGACGAGCAGGACCAATCCCAGCGGTGCCTCCACTTCTGTTAGCCGAAATGCTCTGATCTATAATTAATAGAGGATTTGGGACAGTTTTTAATATTGGGGTTCTTTGGTCTGTGTATACGTAGGATGGGCTACCATGCTATTTCCCAATAAAGAGGCAAAAGACAAGAGTAAAATAAATTTTTTGTTTACTGTGCAATAATATTCAGCAGAACACATACAATCACACATACACTGGCATACAAGAGACTAATACCAATAGGAAGGAAATAGACAGCACATTTGCATGAGCAGGTATTGAAGCGATGAGGGCAATATTTACCTTGGATGCATAGCTCCTAATCTTCCAGTGGGTGGTTCAGGGAGGGAAGGAATATGGAGGAAAAGAATGGGGGAACACATGTTCTAGACCTGCTAGACCCGTGCACTACTCCAGCTGCAGATTGAAGCCTTAAAGCAAGGTAAGGGTTTGGGTAAAGTGAGCTGGGCATAAGAGGGAATAGCAGACTGAGAGAGGGTAGGTGAGGCAGAGAGCTTGAGAAGCGTGTGCGAGTGTTTTTAAAAGCTTCTCATGCAGTGGGCATGGGAGGCCAGGCGGCTTACACCTGGGGACACTCCCTGCTGGCTAGGGATTGGCTCTCTGGGTCAATTTCAAATACTAGTGGCTACCTTGACCGTTGGTCACCTGGGAGCGGGAAAAGAGGAAGTTGTAACAAAGGAGGATGACTCTTCAGTATGCGGGCAGATTTTCCATGAGGACCGTGTGAGTTGGCACGTGGGGGGAGGGTTAATCCCTTTATTGTGGAGACCAGGAGTCTGGGCTGCATGCAAGAGTCTTTTGTTTGAGTATAAACCTGTGCCTGTAAGACGTGACAAGCAGCAAACAGGCTATGGGGACACTCTGGAGTGACTTTAGCCAGCATCCCGTTGTCCTTGGCTGGTTTCTGTTCCCTCTCTGAGCTTTTCCCCATGGTGCTTTATTATACAGTCTTTTAGCTGGCACACTATCAGATTTATAACAGCATAAAACAGTCCAGAAATAGCCCAATAAAGGTGGCTTGGGTTAACAATTTTGCTCCCTCTGGGACTACTAGAGACAGCAAAGCACATGGTGGGGGAGAAATCCTGAAGCAATAGGGACAAATAAGTGACAAAAATGACAGTGTGGAAGTAGCCCATCTGACTCATTAGCCTTGTCATGTTCTCACACAAAGCTTTAAAAGCAGCATCAGAACCAGTAATGTTAATTTTCTGTTTCTTACAGGGTGGTATGAAATGAGTCCCCTTCTGTTTCCATTTACAGTCATTTTGGAGTGTGTGTGTGTTCTTTTGGATTTACTGCATGGGATGGGTGGGTTTGATGATCCTGTAATACAGGTCTATTGCATGGGCTGCTGTGCCATGGCTTTGCAGACAGATTTACAGGTGGAGATGGTGGGCTTTTCAGATTGGTGGCCCAAACTGGGGCCTTACAGTACCCAGCTCTGGTTTGAGGCTCTTTGCAGAGAGTTGTGCTCTGTTAGGAGAGAAAAATGAAATTAAATTCCTTGGAAGTATAATTGTTAACACATACCACCCACACAAAACTGTGAAAACACCACAAAACTCCCTGTAAATTCAAATAATTCAATAAAGTCTGTGTCTCATAGCTTCCCATAAGCTTTGAAGAATCGCCTTTCCTCCTTTAGATTTGTGGCCCTGGGGCTTGGGAGTATCCAGCTTATCACCACCATTTTGGGTGCTGCCACCTTGACCTAAATACGAAGATAGCCATTAGCAGAAACTTCTTTTTTTTCTAAATAGGTAGTCAGTTTAAAAATAAAGACCCACCACCCATAAACAAACAGTGAAATCATGATCTCTTTTTAAAATAATGTCATTGGCTAACACTGAGTTTGGGGGGGAAATCCCCCACAAAAATGTGATCTGTAGCAAATTCACCAGCTATTTCCTTACTGGAAGCATGGCATAAAAAAAGCAAAAAAGATAAAAATAAAAGCATTGGCCCTGGGATTATATTGTTTTCTTTTTAAAAGCACCCCCATCAACCAAACTAAACCACAGACATATGATCACATGCTTCATTGGCTAAGGAATTATTGCAGAATAGACATCATGTTAAATAAGCCATGTGAAGCACATGGTGTTAACACATTACTCAAAATATATTTTAAAGAAGTACAAAAAAGATACCTGGCTGCTTTGAAGACCTTTTTGTAGGCATATTGTTTTTTAGTTTTCCCACAACCCTATGAATCAGAAAAAGAATTTGAAAAACCATGCTTTACTAAATTAAAATCTTCCCAGTATCTAATTGTTGCCCCTCAGTGAGAGGAAAATGTGTGAAGAACTTAGCTATGTAAAAAGTCTTTCTTTCTTCAGGGCCTGGATAATAAAAGGCCTGGGCCACACCAGGCTACCCCTTTTATATCTCTGGTCCCATGGTGAAACTAAAAGATCAGCTCCTCCAAACTGCATGGACTGGTATGATCTGGCAGAGTCCTTATGTTTGGTGTAGAGGTTAAGTGCACAGACTCTAATCTGGGAAAACCAGGTTTGATTCCCCACTCTTCCACTTGCACCCGCTGGATGACTTTAGGCAAGCCATAGTTCTTGCACAGCTGTTCTTGAAAAAGAGCAGTTTCTGTCAGAGCTCTCTCAGCCCCACCTACCTCACTGGGTGTCTGTTGTGGGGAGGGGAAGGGAAAGGAGTTTGTAAGCCGCTTTGAGACTCCTTTGAGTAGTGAAGGGCAGGGTATAAAACCAATCTCTTCTCTTCTTCTCTTTTAATTATGTTACCCAGCCTCCTCAGCTGCTGCCACTGTCTCCTCCTCTTTCGCTTTCCTAAATAGTAGAAGCAGTTAAGGCCTCATAAATCTATGAAGCTTAGCTTAAGATAACAAAACCATAAGACAACATCCTGTCCTTATATATAATTGAGTTTTGGCCACCAACTTTCTATGCACGTCAACAGTGGTTGGCGGCCCGGGGTTTCGGTTTCGGCGTCGCGAATGGCGGCCGCTTCTCGGGACGCTCCCGGAGGCGGTTAGCCCACGCGCAGTTAGGGGGTCTTCGCATGTGCGAAAGACCCTAGTGAGCCTTAGGCAAAGGCTCCGAACCGGGGGCGCTTGGGGAGTAGCCTCTTTGCCGGCAGACAGCCGGGAAATTGAGGCTTTCTCCCCGCCCCAATCGGCCCCGCTGCAGTGTGCCCGTAATGGGAATTAGCGGCGCCACCGATTTCCAGGAGTGAAGACAGCGCTATGGTTTAACATAAAAAGAAGAAGTAGCATCGAATCGTGAGTTGAAGATCTATTTTGAAGCGTAAATCAGAGCCCCCCTGTATACGTATAAGTGTTGGGAGGAGGGAGGAGTTCCCACCCCCTTTGAGAAGCAAGATCTACAAAGGGAGCACGAAGGGGGGCTGAGAGAAAAAAAAGTGTTGGTGAAAGTACCGTTGGGGTTGCATGGAAGACTGCGATCATCTTAGCTTCCTGGGGGATGCGGCACGAACTTTTTAAAAGTAAACAAAAAAACAAAATGTCGATAATGGAAAAAGTCCTGCAGACACCGGAAGAGAAGAGAGGAGGGACTTCCGTTCCAGACAGCCCCCCCCAAGAGCTTGCTGTCAATCAACAGGAAAAGGAGATGCTGTGCCCCCTGCTGGAACAATTGCAGAAAATCAACGAAACTCTGTTCAAAATGGAAAGTGTTCTCATCAGTCGACAGAAACAGATATCGGAAACAACTAGAAAGATGATGGAGATCGAACAGAAATTGAATCTGATTCTAGGTTTCCAGGGCGTTAAAGAAGAAGAGAAAGAAGATCTTGGATTTACCTTGACAAATGTCTTGGCACCCCTAACTGGCAGTGAAGCGATAAAGTTAAAAGAAGAGGTGGATAAGGCTTCCAAAGCCTATTCCGCTTTTACAAAAGAAAATATTCTGCCAGTAGAAGGGGATGTTGAGCATAGCAGGCGACAAACTGGAGATCTAATTTCATCTGAAGAGTTTATGGAGCCCTGGAAGCTTGAAGGCCAGAAGTTTAAGGAAAAAGAGAAAAGAAAGAAGACGGTTTTCATCTTCAAAATACAGAAACTTCTGAAGAGACACGCCAGCAGGGAGGAAGATGCAGCATTCAAAACTGGGACAAGTGAAGAAGACAGCAGCCCAGGGGAAAGTGGTGATGGAACGGAAGACTTCAAAGCTAAAATGGACTCAATCCATAACTGGAAGAGATTTAAAAAGAAGATATTTTGAGGACTGTTCGTGTAACATCTGGAAGGAGCTGTTTAATTACTAACCCCAATGGACTTTACTAACTGCATTAACAGAGTGACTTTGGACTTTGCAATAGTTAAAAAGAAGATCTTCTAACCATGATAGATGCCAAAATTGGTATTGGTTATTAACCTAAACTAACCCTCACTAACAGAAAAAAATTTCACTCCATCTTTCTCTTTCTCCATCTGTCTACCCTTCCCGTTTCTTATAAAAAGAATAAAATTCTCTCTTTTTTAAGAGAGTTTTACAAAAAAACCCAAAAAACAGTGGTTGGCGGCCCGCACTGCTACTCAACATCTGCCTGCAAATTAGGAGAAGCACGTGTCCTGCCCACACCACCACTGCCTGTGAAAATTCTGGAGCGGGCAAGTGAACACCCGCTGTGGGCCGTTTACGCTGCTCCCCCCCTCCTTAAGAGGCACTTGAAGGTGGGCAGGTGAAGGCCGGTGATGCGCTGAGCCGGCCGCTGTGGCCCCGTTTCTGCCACTCCCACCCCCCCAGCCTTCAGAGACATTGGGGGGGGGAAGGGGAAGGCTGCGGGCCCGTAATTGCCACTCCCCCCTGCCTACAGAGGCATTCAGGGGGACAGATGAAGGCCAGAAGTGGCACTGAGCCGGCCACCGCGAGCCTGTTTTGGCCACCCCCCGCCTTCAGAGACATTGGGGGGGCGGTGAAGGCTGGCGATGGCACAGAGCCAGCTGCCATGGACCCGTTTCTGCCACTCCCCCCACCTTCAGATGCACTTGGGGGGTGAGGAGAAAGCTGGCAGCAGTGCTAAGCTGGCTGCCGCAGGCCCGATTTTGACGCTCCCCTCCCCTCACCCCCAGATACATTCAGGGGGGAGGCCAAGTGAAGAGCAGTAGCAGCACTGAGCCAGCTGTCGTGGGTCCATTTCCGCCACTCCACCCCCACCACACACTCTTTCTTACTCTCTCTTTCTCACTCTCTCTCCCGTCTTTCTTTCTCTCACTCTCCCCTTTAACTGTCCTTCCTACCTTCCATTCTTTCTCTCTTCCAACACTACCTGTCTTCCTTCCTTCCTTTCTTTCTCTCTCTCTCCCCCTTTCTTGCTTTCACTCTCCCCCCTTTACCTTCCTTCCTTCCATTGTCTCTCTTTCTATCTTTCTCTCTCTCTCCCCCTTCCTTCCTTCCTTCCTTCCTCCATCCCTTCTTTCTATCCATTCATCCTCCCACCCTTCCGACCTTTCTAAAGCCTGTTGTCTTCCTCCACAACGGGCTTTGCTCCCTAGTTAAATAATAAATAACAACAGAAGTGGCAACCATGTCCTGTAGTGCTCTTAATTTCCTATTCCACAACAGTCATCCCAGTGTGTGACTATACTCCCACTAAGGTGTGGAGTCCTGTGAGCAAAAATTCTGCATTGTGAGCTACTGGCATTACAGCTGTGAGTGAGCAATATGGCTACTGCATAAATCAATTTGCTCTGGAGTCATCCTTCCTAAGCTAAGACAAAAATCTGTGAGTTGGAGGCTAAAAACCTGTAAGCTAGCTAGCTCACACTAGCTCAGCTTAGAGGGAACACTGGTGTGTGGTCTCTATATGATGGACTACAGAGAGACACCCGCTTGCCACAAACTAACATTGGCTAATGCACAAGCAGGTCGCCTAATAACATAGCAAAATTATTTTTAATTATACTTGATAAAATCATAACACAAATTGTTGCATGTGAATACAGGTAATACCTGTTCATTCTCATAAATGGAGATGAATGGTTATCAACAATCATAAATATCTATGGCGCTTTACATGGTATTTTTCCGTGTGAGCTTTTTCCCATGTGGGCTTTTATGTCTGTGGGCTTTTTTCCATGTGGGCATTTTTCCACGTTTTTTCCCCTGTGAGCATTTATGTCTGTGGGCTTTTTTCCTGTGGGCTTTTTTCCTAGAACCCATCTCGGGATGAGGGCACTGGCTCTCCTATTGGCTGTGCTGTGTGCTCCATCAGCCATTGGCCCATCAACTGCCACTCAAGAGTACTCTTGTGCCATTGTCTTGGTGCTGGGTCTGCTCCTCTCTCCCACCCACTGCCAGCCTGGCCTCTCTTCCCTGACAGAATAAACTGCCAAAATGGCTGTCTCTGGCTGGCTATTGAGATGAGACACCAGCCGTCAAACCATTTTCTTCTCCTGCTGTGGGACTAACTTTCCCCTCAGTGGCTGTTGCTAGGTAACTGAGCTTGGTTCTGTCAGTAAAAAGGCAAAGGCAGGAGGCCCTTTCCAGGCCTACTTTTGCCTTTGTGGGGAACTCATTGGGGCCAGTCCTGACTAGGGTTGCCAGTTCCAGGTTGGGAAATTCTTGGATATTTTGTGGTGGAGTCTAGAGAAGCCAGAGTTTGGGGAGGAGAGGGGCCTCAGCTGAATAGAATGCCATAGAGTTCACCCTCCAAAGCAGTTATTTTCTCTTGGGGAACCATTGCTTCCAATCTCCAAGTGAGGGCTGGAGATCACTCAGAATTAAAACTGCTCTCCAGATAGCAGAGATCAGCTCTCCTGGAGAAAATGGCTGCTTTGCAGGGTGGACTTTGTGTCATTATACCCTGCTGAGGTCGCTTCCCTCCTGCTTGGGTCTCCACTGTGGAGAAAGACTGCAGGTGGTGGTGGAGAGATGGATAGCTGAAGTCAGAGTGGCAGATAAAGGTAGGCTGATGGTTGGCTGGGAAGGAAATAGGGTTGCCACCTCCAGGTTGGAAAATTCCTGGAGATTTGAGGAGAGGGTGGGGTTTGAGGAGGGGTGGGACCTCAGACAGGTACAATGCCATAGACTCCACCCTCCAAACCAGCCATTTTCTCCTGGGAAGCCATTGCTGCCAATCTCCAGGTGAGGGCTGGATATCACTCAGAATTACAACTGCTCTCCAGATGGTAGAGATCAGTTCCCCTGGAGAAAATGGCGGTCTCTGTGTCATTATACTCTGCTGAGGTGGTCCCCCTATGACAGCCAGTGTGATGTAGCAATTAACACTTCAGAGCATGGTCTGCCAGACCCATGTTCTTCCTATGGAAGTTCATTGGGTGATTTCAGGCCACTCACAGACTTTCAGCCTAATCTACCTCACAGGGTTGTTGTGCAGATTGAAAGGGGGAGAAGAGAATGATGTGACCTGATTTGGTCCCCACTGTGGAGAAAGACTGTTCCTAGGTAGAGGCTGCAGGGAGTGGGGAGGAGATGGAAAGCTGAAGTCAGGGGGCAGATAAAGGTACATTGATGGTTGGCTGAGAAGGAGATAGGGTTGCCACCTCCAGGTTGGGAAATTCCTAGAGATCTGAGGGGTGAAGCCTGGAGAGGGTAGGGTTTGAGGAGGGTTAGGACCTCAAACAATGCCATAGACTCCACCCATAGACTCCACCCTCCAAACCAGCCATTTCCTCCTGGGGAACCATTGTTACCAATCTTCAGGTTAGCACTGGAGATCACTCAGAACTACAACTGCTCTTCACATCGGTTCCTCTGGAGAAAATCATTATACCCTGCTGAGGTTACCACAGCAAATTGATGCTGAGTGCCCAAGGCTGGGGCACCCACCCAGAGACTCTTTCTAGAGCTCATTGTAATTATTTCCACAATGGGCCTTATTCCTATTAATTATCTATTATTTATCGTATTAATTATCATACAGCATTGTGTGTGATATAGCTAGATCCTAGGATTGTCTGGCTGCCTCAAAAACTAGCTCTTTTTAGTGTTATGTTCCACTAGGTGGCAAGCTAGACATTTTCTGACCTGAGAGAGCTCTGAGAGAGCTGTAACTGACACAAGGTCACTCAGCTGGCTTCATGTGGAGGAGTGTGGAATTGAACCTGGTTCTCCAGATTGGAGTCTGCTGCTCAAGCACACATCCAGGAAAAAGGTGCATCATGCAGGGGCACACCACACTGACAGGATAGAATAGGGGGGAACAGCCACAGAAGGTGAGCATACTTCTGCAGACCTGATTCTCCCCGTGGAGGTGGCACCATGCTACTGCATACTTTTTCTGCAGGCATGCTGACTAGGACCAGCCAAGGATCCAGCCAGCTGCTTGAGACCCTTGGACAGCAGCAATGGATACCCCATCATAGAGCAAATTATGTAAAAAAGACCGCCACAATGCTCAGACCCCCACCTATGCCCTCATTGCCAACTGCCTCCTTCTTCTGGCCACACCCCATGCTCACCAGGGAGTGGCCATGGAACATACCACTGTTGGTGACACTGGCACTGCATTATGCCCTCAAAGGACAGATGGCAACCACAACTCCCCATGATGCCTGGACCTGTGACACACGAAGGAACTCAGCCAGCCTCACCATGGTCCCTCAAATTTTCTCATTCTGTTCAGAATAGGAAGGGAAAAAATCTAAAACATTATGGACAAAAATACTTTTGGAAAAGTCAGGCCCCATTCTTGTTTATCACATGCTTTCTGATATCTGGGTTATAGTTCAGCAGCTGGAATTGAATGCATATGCAAGCACTTCAGCTTTCATTGCTGTTTGCCTCTTATTCCATACTCTGGAAAGTAATTTTTTTCTATTATGGAATAAAAACCAAATCATAGTAAACTTGTTCCTGGCTCTTTAATTTTTTTTCTCCATTCTAATTTTAATGGACATTATGTATACTGCAGTGCTAGCCATGTGTACTGTACAACAAACTAGAAAATATTCATCAACTTATTTTTTCCCTTTCTGGAATCAATTACTAGAGAGTAAAGAAAATTGTTAATGTAATAACTTTCCAGAGGATTGAAACAATATGGCTACCACAGACTTTAATCCAGCTACATAACAATAGGGGCAGAAGCCAATTAAGAGGGTGTGTTACTCAGGATGAAAGAAATCTAACCAGAATCTATAATAAAAAGCATAGTCAGATATGAAAAGGGGCCATGGTGGCTCAGAGGTTAAGATGCTGTGCTGCAGATCAGAAGGTTTGTAGTTTGGCAGTTCAAGATCCTAGTACTATGTGACAGAGTGAGCTCCTGTCTCTGGCCCCAGCTCCTGCCAATCTAGCAGTTCTAAAGCAAGAAATTGTAAGTAGATAAATAGGTACCACTTCAGTGGGAAGGTAACAGTGTTCTGTGTACCTTGGCGTTTAGTCATGCTGGCCACATGACCACAGAAACATCTTTGGACAGTGCTGGCTCTTCAGCTTGGAAATGGAGATGAGCACTGCCCCACAGAGTCAGATTCAACTAGCTTTCCAGCAAGGGAAACCTTTACAGACACAAAAATGATTTAAAGTAAGGTGGTAAATAGAATTTGTCAGAACAAAAATGTACCTCCTGTTACTCCTCATCACAGAATCAAAACTTTAATACCAAAACAGTGTTTTCCAAATCTATCACATTTTCTATCGATTTGAGATGGATGCTTTTAGTTGGTTTTATGCTGGTAGAACATTCAGATTTCTGGTTGTCACGAACAATGCTAATAGAGGCTGGCTTTACTTTAGAAAGAACTTTAAAACTGAATTATAAACAAAATGCTGTTTTACATTTTTAGCTTTTTTTAAAAAAATGTACCAGAACTTCAGCCATTAGCTTTTATGTTTGTAGAAAACTAAATCTTAATAGCCCGGTGTTATTAGATAATGTAGTTAAAGAGCTTTGCCTCCGGAGCGCTGGCACAGTCCTTGCTAATGACCTCATGAATGGGCCTTGGTGGATTTGCAACCCAAGTGTGGATGGTTCATAAAAGTTTTACTGGAATCCTTTGTTAGTGAGGGATATTTTTTTTTTAATGAGACAAGCTTTCAAGTAGTAGCAATACTGGATTTTTTTTTAAAATAACTGCTTCTTTTCGGGGATCTCTGGCAACACATGAGTGAACTATGATGGCTGCTTCTGATGTCATAGTGCTCCAGTACAACTGTGGCTGCCAATGTACAGTGCTTCAGCTGGTGAAAAGGATATCTTCACTTGAAACATCAAGAATCCCATTTAAACTGTGACTTTATGTCCATTAATCTAATATATCAAACCTGGTATTTGTTAACTCACAGAAAGCTCCCCCCCACCCCGCATATAAATATCGTTTTTTCCCCTATTCGGAAGGGCCGATTTGGTTTGATAGTAGCAGAAAAACATGTGGATGTTTAAATAATGCTTGCTATCAAAAACACTTTTTATGGTGATGCAGATACAAGTAAGAGGCCTTAGGACAATCTATACACTGAATTTATCAGATACTAGAATTAGCCTTCATGCTTTCATTTTAACTCCAGGTGGAAATGTTAATGTTTGTAATAGTATTTTTAAAATTACATTTTAAAATTTTACACTTTTAAAAATCCCACATTTCATCCCAGCATTTCAGAGTGGTATTTGGTCCACGATTCCTTTTCTTCTTGTAACTACAGTGTGAGATAGATTAGGCTAAAGGATAAAAGCTGGCCCATTAACACTGAGTGAAGATCGGTCAGCACTGTAATACAGGTCCTTCATGCGCATGGGTGCATGTGGGGTTTGGGTATTACCAAGATAGAAGTCAGGGGGGACATGCAGGGGCACTGTTGTGGGGCAGCATGACTTCACTTCGGGGGGAAACCTAGAAGTGACAACAGTCTGCTTTAGGAATAGCTGGAAACTATGGTTTTACTATAAAGTTTCTGTTGATTCCTAGAGGGAACTGAAATTACTTCTGGGTTTTCCATGGGAGTGATGTGGTTTGACAGAGATTCCCCCCCCCCCTTTGCTGGCTGTTAGAGCAGCAGTGGGAAACAGGAGCTGGGGGTGGGAATGCTCCACCCCACACAGTAACCTGGGAATCCTGGGTATCACAGGATTTCCTCTTTGAGGATCATCCCCCTTTTTTTATTCACCCCCCAAAATCTATTCCCTTTAATTGTCTTCAGCATTGTTTTCATGTTGATTTGGCCTTTGAAAGAACAAATGTAGAGTCCAGTGGTACCTTTAAGATCAACAAAGTTTTATTCAAGGTATGAGCTTCCGTGTGTATGCACACTTTTTCAAATACATTGGAATACGTGCATGCACACACTCCCATGGAAAACCCAGAAGTGTGGCACAGAAAGGCGAGGCAGTTCAGCAGTAACACATTAGTGCACATTCGTAGTTCTGCGTTTGCACGCATACCATGGAGGGATTAAAAAAAATCTGGTGGGACGCAGACAGGCGCTGGATGCAATGGGTTACCAGAGTGCCACGTGTTTTCCGGAAAATACTGCACTTTCCTAGGTACCTTTTTACTCCACATCTTCGGCAGGGTGATACGGGTTGCCGACGGGTGCAGGACACTTGCCAGATGTTTTTGTGTGATCGTGCCCATAAAATCCACCAGACATTCATCCCTATCACATGGCTAATTCTGTGTGTGACCAGACCCTGTGTTTACATTGCAGGTTAAGCAGTGTTTGCATTTGCAAGGAGTTTCCATTGTAAATTAAGCAATAAACAGAATTGGCATTGGGTAGATCTTGGGCGTTGTAAGAAGTTTACATTGCAAGTTATGTAATAAGCAGTTAGTGGCATTGGGAGGCATTGTGAATCAGGCCCATAGCTACAATGGGGCATCTCAGGGCTAGGCCCCCTGACTTACTGGCAAGGCCCCACAACTTCCCATTTCTCTCAGGGCCCCTGAATAGCAGTGGGTGCAGGGAAGGAGCTGGGTATTCCCGCGCAGCTGTCCGGTGCAAGGGTCCAGATTAAGTTACCTTTATTTCAATTAGCCAGTGCACCCTAAGAAATTTAAATGCCCCCTGACTAAAAAAATCCTGGCTATGGGTCTGTTGTGAATTCAAGTTGAACAACAAACAGTTTGTCGCATTGGAGGGAGTTGGCAGTTCAAGTTGCATAATAGTCAGGCCTGGCATTGTGTTTTTTTGGGCATTTGCATTGCAATCTGGGCAATAAGGAGAACTGGTGGCACTGCAAGACTTCCAGTTTGCAAGCTGAGCAATAAGCAGAATTAGTGGTGTAAGTAGTTCAATAATAAGCACAGTGGTGGCAGGCAAGGGGATTTTTCTTGCAGTTGAGCTGAGTTACTCTGCTGATTAGAGCTTTGTGGTTATGAATCAGAAATACTGGATAGCTATCTCATGTTCCCTTAATGAAGCTGAGCTTTGTTGGGACTTATTGTTAGATTTCCAGGCCAAGTGGGGCTTGCTGAGTGTGAACAACTGTTTCATAGGTCCAAACTAACAAACAAACAAGATGACTTAAAAGTGTGGGAACCCCCCACCAAGAGGTGCTCATTTCATTGTTATCTGGTGATGGATGCTCTAGTTTATGCAAGTGGTGGCTGGAATAGAAATGCCTTGGTCCCATCATATACTCTCAACCTAACGAACCTCACAAGGTTATTGTGAGGATGAAATGGAGGGCAGGCAATGATGTATGGCCCTGAGTTATAAATGAAGTAAATAAAAACAAATAATGCCAATGTTTATAAGGTCCCTGTGGATGCTGCCCAAAGCACCCTCCCTGTAATCAGTAATATGAATACTGGCTTCAGAATTTATAAGCTGTTCCAACAGGAATTGCCATATGATGAGTTCTACCACAATTATGATAATAATCTCCGGGACAGATATTTCACAGTGTGGTGGTGGCCATGGTAGGGATTGCAGAGTGGGAAAAAGTATTCTAATTCCATTTTGAGTATAGTAAAAGCACTGGCATGTGTTCTGGGGAGAGAGATGGATAAATCAAGCCTAGGGATGGATGAATACACTCTGCTTCATTTCTTTTTTGTTCCATATGTTATCAGTGTGAATGGTTTCAATCTGCCCATTTTAGTTGCTGGTACCGATGATTCATTTGTTTCTCATTGTATATTTTTATGCAATTTATATATAGTGCTTATGGTATTTATGCACACAATGTACCTCATTTATAGATGTAATAAATGTACAACATGTAATGCTGATCTTTTGATGCACAAAAAGCATTTGCAAAAAAAAAAATGGGCACAAGGAAACAGGAAATGTCTTGAAAATGAAGACTTACGTTTTTATTTGCACAAGGGGAAAGCGAAATCAAAACAGGGCTATTTTGAACTGTACCAGAAAAGGCGGGGGGGAGTAAAATTGCAGGGTTTCATAGTACCCATAGTCAAAAAGAGTCCCTAATTATGATCAGAGATACTAAAAGCTTTTAGACTTCATCAACATGAATGTGAATTTCAGGGCTGTTGAGTAAAACTGGTCTGAGGGATGCCCACACCCCATAAAGCCTTTTTACTTCCTCATAGATAAGGTTCCTCTGGGGCAAAATGAGGCTCTTATAAGTGCATTATAACAAGACTATTTTTTAAAAAAAGTCTTTATTTCCCTTTGCTAACTATAGAAAAATACTCCTTTGCTTTAGAAATCATGTTCTCTCTCTCTCTCTCTCTCTCTCTCTCTCTCTCTCTCTCTCTCTCTCTCTCTCTCTCTCTCTCTCTCTCTCTCTCTCTTACTGTCAAATCACAGCTGACTTTGAGTGATCCCATAGGATTTTCAAGGCAAGAGGTGTTCAGAGGGGGTTTGCCATTGCCTGGCTCTGTGTCATGATCCTGGTATCCCTTGGTGGTCTCCCATCCAAATACTGACCAAGGACAACCCTTATTAACTTCTGAGATCTGATGAGATTAGGCTAGCCTGGGGAGGCTCTTACCCTTGTCTTTATCTGATATGCATAATATATCATGAATTCCTAACAAGCCTTAGTGGTATCTCCTCCTTTGAAGCTGCAGAGTGACATTAAATTTTTTCAATATTGTTCTTTAAATCTGAATTGATTAGAGTAAATTCAAATGGTGCCTCCTTACAAATCTCTAGCTCCTCTTCTTTAGCTGATGAAAAGAGTCAAAGTATAGGTTTTTACACTATTTAATTCTAACAGTGGTATAAATGTGCTAGGGAGCTGTTCAGTAATTGTTTATAAATGTTAATTAGTTAGAATTTACAGAGAACTTTACATGCTTTGCAAACATGAAACATTCATTTTTATTAGACTGGAATTGGAACATGATTGTGGAAAGGAAAAGAAGAGGTTGAGTAATACAATGACTTGACTTAAGACATGTCTGCTTGACTAAATTCCTGCCTCTGAGAATAGAACTGGGGTTTTGGCAGATACTTATGCCTGGGTAGCCAATAGAAAACCTCCTTCCAGATGTTTGAAGGTTCCTATGGTAATAAGCAACTTTTAAATTTAAAAAGAATTTTAGTGGCCTTAGTAAAGCAAATGCCCTGAATTTCTTTCCAATAAATTTTATGCAGTCATCCAGGTGGAGGTTGAGTAACTACTGAAGTGGAGTGAATACTTCCACTTACTACCATTTGTTGATTTTTAATATGACTTTGGGGTAACAATATCATTTCAAATAACTACATTACCTTTCCTTCTTTGCTGTGTTGAAGGGTACACTGTGGAGCCTTTTCCCAAAGACCTTATTGATGAGCATCAGCCTTTGCAAAGACAAACAGGCACTCATATCACATGCATTAGCTGACCAAATGCATGGATTGCCAAACAACACAATTTAATTTCTTTATGTTAGCTCTGGTAGTGGTAGAAAATGAGGTTGAACAGGCTTCGATCATAAGTAGATTTATGGTCTCAGAACACAGGCAATACTGACACTGAACTCCACCCACTTCAGACACTCTCCAAAATTACAGAGGCTGAAGAGGTCCAAGCAACCCAGCCAAAAGGTACAACACCCTCGGACATACACAGCCTTTTAGTGGCTGGTTAAAAGACAAAGCTTTCAGAATTCAGGTGTGAATATTGTGTTTTATTTCCTGGGAACTGAGAACTGCTGCACTAGTGTAATGCAATGGCTTAGAGTAGGACAGAATAGGAAGAAATGAGAATTGTGGATCTTTGCCAGCCTGCAAAAACTAAATGAGGTCAGTATATGCATATTGGGGCCATGAGGAAAGGGTAGAGGGGATTTAAACTTTCACACACATGCATCAGTTTTGCCTACTGAAACTGGGTTCATTTCTGTGTGTCAAGATCTTTTTAGGAATACTGTAAACAGGTTTGGCAGGTAAACATAGCATGTTTCACTGCATCAATCAACCTAGAATGTCCTCATCTCACCATAAAATGGGAAACTAGGACTACTATTGGGCTGTGGAAGAATGTGCACATGTGAAATACTGCTGACTGCAGTCTATGATACTATTTGAATGCATGACATGTAACCTGAATAATAGGCTTAAGCTACTTGAGAAGATTAAACAGTCCCTTGAAAAATCAGCTACCCACTTGTGACTGGCAAAGTAGCATATGAGCCAGACTGGTGGTGGTGGTGGTGAGTTGAATATCTCTTCAAAAGATCATTCTTAGAAGCCTGGATCCCACCCAGCATCACCTAGGGTTGCCAGGTCCTCCTTCTTCTCCAGTGGGGGACTTTGGAGGGACATTCCTGGAGGGGGAGGGGATGTCCCCAACGTGATGACACCATGCAGAATTCACCACTTGGAGTTCAGGTATGTATGCCCCCCCCCCTTCTAAAAAAAACCCCCAAACATTTAAAGGGTTCCTTTAATTTTTTTTTTTTTTGTACCTGAATTCACTGCTTGGGATTCAGGCACGTGAGGTCCCCAGTCCTCAAAAAGCATTTAAAGGGACCCTTTAAAAGCAGCGCTGGGAGTTGTAAACTACTACTGGTATCATATATATGGCTGTATTGTCACTAGCTCCACTAGTCGGTCTGAGGCTTGCAAAGATCACTAGGTGTGGTGATGACTGGACAAGGATTCCAGTGTTCCTGGGGAGGGAGAGTATAGTGCAGGCCCATAGCTACAATGGGGCATTTTGGGGCCTGGTCCCCAGCTTACTGCCAAGGCCCCCCAACTTCCAATTTTTTATTTTATTTGTGGCGCTCTCTTGGGGGGGGGGTGTCTGTGTAGGGTGCCCCCTGACTTATTTAAAGGCCCCCCGAATTTAAAAATCCTGGCTACAGGCCTGGTATAGCAGTGGACCAGGCATGGAGATAAGGGAAGGGGACAGAGAAGCAGAATAGCTTGGTCCCCTTCCAGCCTGCATCCCATCCCAAAGGTTGTAAACAATGGGGCTAGGATGAATGATCCCCCTCTGACATTGGCATTATGTAATGCCAGGTCTATAAATAACAAGACCATGGTCCTTTGGGATTTTCTGCTTGAAAAGAATGTAGACCTGGCGTGCATGACCAAGACCTGGGTGCAGGATGTGGAGACTGTAGTTCTCACCCAGCTTCCTCTTCCTGGGTTCTTGGTCCTTCACCAATCATGGACTAAGTGGTGGTGGTGGGGGGTGGAGTGCCTCTATTCATTCAGGGGGCTTACTCCTTTAGGGTGTTCCCACTATCAAAAATCACAGGCATTGAAAATACTGGCCTAGTATGGGAGGCCGGGGAGAATCTGACTATTTGGCTGGTGTACTGACCACCAAATGCACTGGCCAATAGCCTGCCATCCCTGATGGAGGCCGTATTGGGCTGGGCACTGGAACACCCTAGACTGATAGTCTTGGATGATTTCAGTGTCCATGCTGATGATGTGACCTCCACTCAGGCAACGGATCTGGTGTCATCCATGGTGCTGCTAGGACTCTCCCAATATGTAACAACCCTCACTCACAGGGCCAGGCACACGCTTGATTTGATCTTCATGGCAGGGGTTACAGTGAACCAGATTACTGCCTTGGCAATACCGTGGTTGGACCACCTTGCCCTGAAGGCCCATCTGAATGTTTCACCCCAACTCTGTTTCAACAGTGAGTGTATTTTAGCTCACCCATGGAGCCAAATGGACCCTATGTGGCTTCAGATGGCCCTGCAGGTTCCAATGCCTCCTGGCAGCTTGTTAGATGAGCTTGTAGAGGATAGGTACAACCAACTCTTGGCAGCCATTGATGAGATTGCTCCCTGATGCCCTCTGCACCTTCGCTCTAGGTTCACTCCCTGATTTATCCAGGAGCTGCAGCTTATGAAGTGAAGGGTAAGATGACTAGAGAGACAGTAGTGGCACACCCGCGACAAAACTACAAGAACATCTTATAGGACATTTATGAGATCCTATGAGATGGCAGTCAAATCTGCAAAGAGAGAGTATTATGCAGCTACAATTGTGTCTGCAAGCTCACGCCCAGCCCAATTATATTTTTAAAATAGATTTTATTGATTTTCTAAGAAGAAAAAGACAGAAACTGCTAATACAAAGAAACTAACACAAAACAGAAGAAGCATGTACTCATTTTGTCTACTTAAGTTTTACATAAATAGAATCATTCTTTTGTGCACCTAAACCAGTTTAACAGTTTAAAATATAGAGATTATGTTTTAATAATTATGTTGTACACCTTTGAAGATATTCCTAAATCCATTTATATAGTCTTGACCAGGTTTTCTCAAAGATTTTTGCATTTTTATCTTGTAATTGCAGAGTTAGTTTGTCCATTTCTGCTTTTTCAAGTAGTTTACAGATTATTTCTTCTTTTGATGGAACTTCTTCTTTTCTTCAGTGTTTTGCATACAAAATCCTAGCCATGGTTATAACATGTATAATCATATAAGCATCTGGTCTTTTAAATCTCTCTGGTATAATATTTAATAAAAACAATTCTGGTACAAATGGTATAGTTGTTTCTAGCATTTCTTGCAATATTTCATTGTATGATGCAGGCTTTGGGTTCTCTGCTAGAATAAAATATTTTTATTATCAGAAAACAGAAAAGGCAGCCTTAATTAACAATAATTAGAGGAATAAAGAGAAATTCAGTGTCCTTCCATGATTGCCAAAATACAAATAGTGATTAAAATCAGCTGAGACTTACAGAAACTCCAAAAGGTAGGAAAAATCCTGCCCAAAAGATGTACGCTCCTCCCACACATACCTTTTGGCTTTTATTTCTGGAAGGACCTGTTAAGAAACTGCCCCTCTTTCTATCCAGTCCAGGTGTTAATTAAGATATCTCAGCTCTGCAGCTCTTGCAAAGCTGAGAACCTGGCAGTTCCTGCAATATTTTTTGTTACATTACAAGAGCACCACATATGAAAAAAGGAACCAGTATTTAGCTTACATTTTGAACATACATTTGACATATTTGGATAGAATTTTGCTAAATTCTCTGGTGTTATATGCCATCTATAAAACATTTTTTTCTTTATATGATAAACCTTTTGTAAATTTTATATTAGTTTTCCATACCTTAGTCCATTGATCTAATTCTATGTTACGGCCTATATTTTGTGTCCATCTAATAGATGAGGATTTTACTATTTCGTCTTGCATTTTCATATCTAATAAAAATGTATAAAATGACTTTGTAAGTTTTTTGTCTGTGTGCAGTAGAATTTTATCCAGTTCTATTGGTTTTTCATAAAATCAGTTTGCTTGTCTTTAGCATATCTGGAACCAATTTGCAATCTTTCCCACCAGTTCAGATAAATACCCTGTCTTTGGAGAGTATCTTGTGAATTTAAATTATTTGTCTTGTCTAAAAGACCTTCATATCTCCACAGTTGATCTTTAGTGAATAAGGTGGGGTTTATAAAAGCTTCCAGTGGTGAAACCCAATTTTTTGGCCTCTTCTCATATCTTCAACAGTGCTGCTCTTAAAATATGTTGTTTAAAATATTTATGCATATTACTTTTTCCATACCATACAAAAGTGTGCCAACCTAGTTTCAAGTCATGGCCTTTAGTTTTAAAAGTCTTGGGTTTTCCAAGGTAATCCATTTTTCCATCCACATCAAGGCTGCTGTGTTATAATAAAGATACCAGTCTGATACTGCAAATCTTCCTCTCTCCTTTGTATCCTGTAATAATTTCATTTTTATTCTGGATCTTTTACCTTGCCAGATAAATTGCCATATCCATTTATCCAATTCTTTAAAATATTGTTGATTTCTTAGAATTGGAATTGTTTAGAACAAAAAAAGAAGCCTAGGTAAAACATTCATCTTTACAATAGCAATTCTTCCCATAAAAGATACTTGTAGATGTTTCCATTTTTCCAAATCTTTTTTGATTACCATAAAAAGTTTCATGTAAATATCTTTTAATAATGAACTGCATTTGTTCCTTAGAGTTACTCCTGGGTATTTTATTTTCTTCTGAACCTCAATACCCCAAATCACTTGTAATTGTTGTATCTGCTCTTTAGTGCAGTTTTTTTGTCAATTTTTTTTTGTTTTCATAAAATTAATTTTCAGACCAGCTAGCTGTCCATATTCTTTTAAAGAATTCAAAATTTGAATAATAGATGTTTGTGGTTCTTCCAGGATCTATATTAGATCATCTGCAAATGCTTGTAATTTATATTCTTCTTCCTTAATTTTTAGTTCTTTTATCTGTACATTTTCTCTCACAATGTCATCCAATATTTCAAGAGCAAAGATAAACAATAATGGGGATAATGTCTAGTTTCCTTTTGTATTTCAATATTTTGTGATAAGTCCCCATTTACCATAACCTTAGCATATTCCTTCATGTAAGTTACTCTCACATTGTAAAAAAAAAAAAAATCTCCACATTGCCAAGTTGATAGTTGTTCTAGCATAAAGGACCAGCTGAGATTGTCATAGGCCTTCTTTGCATCCAAAAAACCAATGCCATTTGCTTTTCCGGATGTGCTTCAAAATATTCAAGTACATTCAAGATAGTTCTTACAATTAAGAACCCAATTATTTAGAACAATACAGTCCATGGCTGTTCAGCCACAAGGGAGACCAAATGTTAGGGAATTGGAGATTGGCTATGAGGCTTTTGTGAGCTACTTCAAAGATGAAGTCTTGTCGCTCCACTGTGACCTCCCCGCCACAGTTGAGATAGTGAGTGAACTCAAGGCTCCATGCACCTCTTCTAGTCAGGTTATGGATTATTTCAGTCCTCTCAGCTCCTAATTGTATGTCATATCATGTGCTGCCTTGACCTGAAGAGTTTCAAGGTGCCCTAAGGGAGATTATTAACATGTCCCTCATGGAGGGACTGTTCCCTAGGGCGCTTAAGGAAGTGGTAGTCCATCCTTTCCTGAAAAAGCCATCTTTGGATCCAGCCAAATTGGCAAATAATTGGCCAGTTTCCAATTTGTCCTACTTGGGCAAAATAATAGAGAGGGCCGTGGCAATCCATTTACAGAGCTTTTTGGATGATGCTTCCATTTTAGATCCCTTCCAGTCCAGTTTTTGCCCAGGCCATGGGATGGAGATGGCACTGGTCGCCCTTATGGATGACCTCCAGAGGCATCTGGATCAGAGCAGATTGGCAGTGCTGTTGTTGCTGGAACTGTTGGTTGTGTTCAACAAGGTCAACCATCACTTACAGATTCACTGCCTTGCCAACACTGGAGTTCCGGGGTCTGCCTTGCAATGGCTTGCCTCCTTTCAAAGTTGGGGACAAAGGGTGGCACTAGGGGAACAGCTATCCCGAAGGCACTCACTGAACTGTGGGGTGCCTCAAGAGGTGGTGCTTTCCCAATGTTATTTAACATCTGTATGCACCCCCCTTGCCCAGATTGCCTGGAGGCATGGGCTGGGATGTCACCAGTATGTGGATGACACCCAACTATATCTGTTGTTGGGCAACCAGTCTGACTCTAAACCAGAAGATCTAGACTGAGCATTACAAGCTGTGGCTGGGTGGCTTAGACGGAGCCAACTGAAATTGAATCCAATGAAGATGGAGGTCCTATGCCTGAGCCGGGGCAGTCTGAGAGTAGTGATCCCACTCCCAGCCTTTGATGGGGCTCTGTTAGGGCCAGCATTAGAGCTTAGGAGCTTGGGAGTGCTCTTGGATACCTCCTTAACAATGGAGGCCCAGGTAGTAGCCACTGCCAAGTCAGCCTTTTATCATCTTTGGCTGATTAGGCAGTTGGTTCCCTTCCTCGAATGCAACGACTTGGAAACAGTGATCCATGCAGTGGTCACCTTGAGATTGGACTACTGCAATGCTTTCTACATGGGCCTGCCCTTGTCTCAAAGTTGGAAGCTGCAGCTAGTGCAGAATGCTTCAGCCAGGCTTTTGATGTAGGAGCACATGCAGACCGTGCTGAAAGCATTGCACTGGCTGCCGATAGCATAATAAATTCACTTCAAGATGCTGGTTCTCACCTTTAAAGCCCTTTATGGTCAGGGGAAACATACCTGAGGGACTGCCTTTCCCCATACATTCCCTAGAGAGCACTTCATTCAGGGTCCCAAGATTGATTGGCCCTCTCAGGTCCCAAAGATACCAGACTGGCTATAACCAGAGCCAGAGCTTTCTCGGTGGTGGCTCTGTACTGGTGGAATGAGCTCCCAGAAGAGATCAGGGCCCTGTGGGATCTACAGTTCTGCAGGGCCTGCAAGATGGAGCTCTTCCACGAGGCTTTCAGTCAAGGAGCCACCTCCAACAACAACTGGTTCCACTATCTACAGCCTGACCATCAAGACAGACCACCGAATATACTAACATGATTGTTACCACCATCTATAAGCAATATTTGTAATATTCTGGCAATTTATGATACTGAATTGTTTTAGAAGGTTTTATGATTGTTATAATTGCTATTTATGTGTTTTTATCTCTTACGTAAACCGCCCTGAGCCTGCTTTGGCAGGGTGCATGGAGTATAAATAGAACAAATAAATAAAATAAATAAATGAAGCATCAAGGTACTGGCCAGGATGGAGAAAGTCCCTTCTGATGGTTCCCTCGGTGAAAGATATAGTTAGGCATTATCAGAATATTGATGCCATTCAACCCAGCATCCTCTAGTGGTTATAGTGTTGGACTAGGAGCTGGGAGACCTGGGTTCAAACCCCCACTCTGCCAAGGAAATTCACAGGGTAACCTTGGCCCAGTCACACACTGCCAGTCTAACTTACTTCACAGGGTTGCTGTAAGGATAAAACGGAGGACAGGAGAGCAATGTAAACTGCTTTAGGTCTCCATGGGAAAGATAGATGTGATATAAGTAAAGTAAATAAATTAATAAACCCCAGAGTTACAGATAATTTCATTTAGAGGCTAGACATAGATATGAAGAATCACTGAATAGCCCTAACCTGGATAGGCCAGGCAAGCCCAGTCTTGTCAGATCTTGGAATCTAGGCAGGGCCAACACTGGCAAGTATTTCTATGGGAGACCTCCAAAGAATACCAGGGCTCAAAGGCAGAAGCAGGTTATCAAGCCACTTCTCTGAATGTCCTCTATCCCCCCATTAGGTCTTGCCAGAGGTCACCATGACTTCCAGGGATGGGAACACACAGACACACATGTAAAAATACAACAACAAAAAAATCACTACTCCACAGGATTTTTATTTTATTTATATGTTTTTAATTTTAGTCCCTCCTTTGTCACTGGGACTCAAGGTAGATTACAATTACAAAAGAACTATTCAGTCAATCAGTAAGCCAATTACAAAATATGGTATCTTTGAATGTTACAACATTTGAATCTAACAGCAAAAATTCCTACTAACACAGCATATAATGCAGTGGATCTGGGACTGAAGATCTGGAAGAAGAAATAAACACATTATCCTTAATAGGAATCACTTTCTGAGCTAATCCATTACACCACAACTCTGCAGTCTGCACCTTGTATAAGAATATACTGAATATATTCCGAGCTGTTGACTGTCTCCCATGGTTACTTTCTTAATTAATTCTGTCAAAAAGGACTGAAACCATTGGAGTTCTGTTCCCTTCACCCCTACTCTTGTTTCTAGACATTTCAGCAAAATTGAGCAGTCAACTGTGTCAAAAGCCATATATATGCTAAGCAGAACAAAATGAGATGCACTGCCCTTGTACATCTGCAAACATAGGTCTTCCACCAGTGTCAGTCTACCACTGTTAGTCTTGAAGTCTGGGATAAAGACTGATTGAAAGGCATAGAGGGCAGATTTTGTCTGTAGAAATAGCCTTCCATTTAACTACCCTAAAAGAAGAGAAAATGTAGAAGAACTCTGTTTATCATACCACAAATGCACCTAGAATCACCACGGAAACTCTCAGTTTCTGGACTATTTTATTTGTTAACTATTAGTGCTTTATCAATTATCCTTACTCCAATTATCCCCCATTAATTGACCTGTAAGCTGAAATTCTGATGGCAAATATTTCCAAGTACTAGGTAGATAGTCTCCTTTCTAGGGAAAACCACAAGTGGCAGGCAGTGTGAAGAATAAGGATAGCAGTTGCACAGGGAAGCCGAACACTCTTCTATAGCTAGTGAACATTTAGTACTCCATTTAGAAAATGTAAGAACATTTATTTCCCTGCCTTATTCATTCTTTCCAACTAAATAATAACTTCTCTCCTTAAAATAACCTACTGGTATTACTTAGCTGAAATTTATTCTTCACATTCTAGCTTTTAATGACTGTAAAGAATTCTTCAAGGATCTCCTTTCCACGAACATCATATTTTGCTTCTTTGGTTGGTGCACTGATGATTGTTGCTGAACATCCCTACTGTGTGTGAAATTCTCAGATTACTTCAGTTCTACACATTGAAATTTTGAAGCTGGCTGATGGAAGGATTTGACTAAATACTCTCAAAATATTAGTTTTCAGATTTTGCTACTAATTTTTATCATAGTCTTACACAGTGGACATTCAGAAAGCACATTTCCATGTCTGGAATCAAGTTAATGTGATTATTAACATCTGTGCAAGCTTTGGTGAGTGCCATATTTTATATAATTTTATTATGAGAATGGGTTTGTTTTCCAAACAGCACACTGGCCCAAGTCATGTCTTTGGGATTTTTGTGCAGCTGTTAAGGTGCAAGTAATGAAAACCTATTTCCCCCACTGCCAGCAAGGCACAGATGCTCTGGAGTCTGGAGAGGTACTTGGGGAGCAGAAACAGCATTAGAACAGTTGAAAATCATATTGGCAGGCAAGTAAGACGTTTTACCTTCATGGGAAGAATTGCTGAAAGAGCAAATGCAAGCAGTTATGAAACAAAGACAAGGCAAATAGATTATATTTCTCTATTGATTTCCTTTTTAAAAAATCTGACTTTTACAAACACTCATTGGCTCTTGAAAGTCTAGCAAAATCATCTATGTAAGCTGTAGCAAATCTTAAAAAGTACACAGATTTCTGGTATAATTATTGAACAGCATATTTTATAGGATTCTTGGTCAATTCTGTCTAAGGACAATACATTCAGACAGGATTTATTAATGTGTTCCTTTCTTCCATGTGGCTGCATTTTTGTCAAGGAGTTGTTCAACAAACAAGGGCCTCATAAACAGACACATAATATTCTATTGGCATTTCAGCTCTTTCATCACCCAGCAAAATCATAGTTGTAAATGGCATACTACTAAAACAGGAAATATAACTGAAGGGCGGTGCTAAGTGGAAGACCCCATGCCTTGAACATAGAAAATCCAGAATGATCCCTGTCAACTTAAATTTTCACAAAATCTCAGGTAGCAGTCCTGGAAAAGACCTCTGCATGATACCCTGGACAGCTGCTATGAACCAGAATCTCAGCTAAGCTAGAAGGATTTATTCAGTATAAAAATGCATCATATAAATTCACATATCATTTTTATCATTATACCAACCAGCCCTGTGCCCCTACCTGGCAACCCCCTCCCCAGCTGCCTACTGTCTACATTGGTGGGAGGAACCAGTGCGGGATGAATAGGTTAGAAGAAGGTTTTTGCCATGGTACATGAGGAGGGAGTGTGTGAGCCAGTTTGGTGTACTGGTTAGGTGTGCGGACTCTAATCTGGAAGAAATGGGTTTGATTCCCCACTCCTCCACATACAGCTGCTGGTGTGACCTTGGGTCAGTTACAAGTTATTTCAGAGCTGTTCTCTGAAGAGCAGTTCTGAAAGAGCTCTCTCAGCCTCACCTACCTCACAGGGTGTCTGTTGTGGGGAGGAGAAGGGAAAAGAGATTGTAAGCTGCTCTGAGACTCCGAGTAGCGAAAAGCAGGGTATAAATCCAATCTCCTCCTCCTCCTCCACTTCCTCATGGCATAGGAGGCAGCTTGCAGACCCCAGTATAGGGCACCCCAAATCTTTGGACAGTCCTGGAAAGGGCCATGCCCCTCACCTGCCTTTTACTTATGAAAACGGAGGTTTGAAGGCAACTGTTGTGATTGCCTCGCAACAGCCTCTGAGGGAATTCATTTCTTAAAGTTACAGGTGCCGCTTCTATTAATGCTGCTTCTATTAGAAGGGTTTCTGGTTCCAGTGAGAGTCAGCAGACGCAGAGCTCCACTTTGATCTGACATTGGCTTCTCTTATGAACTGTTTGTTCATTTTAACTGTAGCTTAGTTTATATTAAGATTTTTCTTTTCTCCCTCCATAGTGTGGTATAGTTTGTTGCAGCCTAGGAGAGTAGCTGTTTTTCTATTGAAGTGGCTGACCTTGGTTGGCTGGAATGATTTTCCCTCCCACTTGGAATACACTGAGCTGATGATGGTTGGTAAGGAGGGAGTTCTGTCTGTCCTCTTTTCTGTCCCTCTTTTCTTTTGTTCTTATTCTTTCTATCTATTCTATTTAATTTAATTTAACTTAGGTTGCAGCCGAGGCTGTGGTTTGTGTCATGCTGCATTACATGTTTTATTTTGATGAAACCAAGGCCTGAAGGCTGATAATATTGTTGTGGTTGCCTAGCAACAGCCTCTGTGGGAATTCATTTCTTTAAGTTACTGGTGCTTCTCCTATCATTCTGGGGTTTTTAACTCCCCATTTTGTTATTTTAGAACTTTTTTAAAATTTAAGACTTTCCTGCAAACCTTGGGTGCATTTCAAGTATGTAGAAAGAATTGTCTTGTCTGTTCATGACTCCAGCTCTGGACTTAATTATCCGCAGATTAGGCCATGCTGAGAATTAGATGTATTGATGAAACATAAAGATCCCATAAAAACCCTTGGATTTCGAAGCCCATTTTAATCAATGATATGCATAGCCTGAAATATTTTCATACATATTTTTTACAGCAGTTTTGATTGTGTTGATTTTTTATGATCTATTTATTAGTATTTCAAATATAAGAAAGAACAAAGAAACATATATAATTTACACACATCACAATATTCATATCTAAATACAAAAATTAGTTATACATTTTATCCAAATCACATTAAGTATAACAAACCAAGTACTATGTATATCAAGTTCATCTAAATTGCTCCAATAATAAGATTTATAACCTATCACAAACCATAGCAGAAATATTCTTACTCCTAAACCTTTACCAGACTAGGGCCGAGGACAGACTGGCAATTTGCCGCGGGATGGGACCCAGGCTGACAATGACTCAATATCGGATTAAATGGAATGTTCACACAGGCACATCTGCCTGGTGTCCCCCACCCGTAGCCTACCGGTGCTCTCGCGCTTCACTGCCGGATTAAAAAAACACCTGATAGAAGCCGGCGCAAATCTTGAAAGCCTGCGTTCGTCGCGCGTTTCTCTGCTTCCGGGGAGTCTGAACGCGCAGCCGAAAAGCCGGGAGCAACCCGCGTTGGGCATGAGGCAGCAGTGGTGTGATTGGCCGCGCTCCGCTCCACCACCCAATGCGGTGCTGGCATTGCAGGGCAAAAAAAAAACAAAACGGCAAAATGCGCTTATGCGCATGAGCGCATGAGCGCTCATGCGCACATACACCCACAGCCGAATTAATGGGAAAACGGCGAATATAGCACGCCTCCGGCGCGGCAGTCTGAATGCTCCCGCGCGCCTCCGTCCCATATCTTCCGGCAGCGGCCCCCGCTGTGTGGACGGGAAAACCCGGTATTTTTTAATCCGGGGTTTTTTTGCCATGACTGGCTACCGGGGCAAATTGCCAGTCTGTCCTGGGCCTAGGGCTGTGATCACACACACTAAATAATCCACTTTCAATGCACTTTCAATGCACTTTCTAACTGGATTTCACTGTGTGAACTGGCAAAATCCAATTCAAAAGTGCATTGAAAGTGGATTGAAAGTGGATTATTTAGTGTGTGTGATCGCAGCCTAGGTAAATTATACCCATGGAGCCATCCTATTCACTTTAATAATTAAGATCTTATTTCCTGTTTGCTCTAGTAAAAAAAAAGAGAACATTACATACTATAAGGAAAGCATTCCTCACACAACAATATCTAGAACAATCTTCCTAATTAGCTATGTTTTAGCCATCTATTTATAATTGGTTGTTATTTCATTAATAAGCCCAGTTATAAGCAAACCCAATTTATCATTCTTGCCCGTGCGTCACCAATATAGAAAATGCAAAGTTTTTAGCAAAATATCTCTAACAAGAAGCTTATTTATGGAGACATTCTATTTATCTAAGTAGTTTACATCGTATTCCTAGTTGTTCTAATTGTGAAAAATAGGTATATAAGGACATTCTATAGTCAAATTTGACTGCATTTTAATCATGTTTTTGTTGGTAGTTATTATTTCAGTAAGAAGCTTTATTCTAAAAACATACCTAAATTAACCCTTCTTAGCTATTTTTAACCAATATACCATCAATAAAGACACTACAAAATTTTAAAGGAATATCTAACTGAAGACTTATAAATTTACTAGTTTTATCAACATTGCCATTAATCCTTCCCCTCCCCTCTCCTGAACATTTTTCAATATAAATACATTCATAATCTCATACACAATGCCATCCCTATCAAACAAAAACCTATACAGAGAGGGAGGGGAAAATAAAACAGAATAGCTCACCCCTATGTAAATAAACTTCCCACAAATTACTAACTTACAAATTATCTTTTTTTTCACAATAACATTAAAGACCTTTCCTTTTATTTTCAGAAACCTTATGGACCCAAAAAAAGAAATAAGTGTTCTACTAAGCATCAGGCATAGCTTTTGTTTCTTCCTTCTTCCCCATCTTTCAGTAATCTCCTTTTTCCTTTCAATCTCTTTCAAATGTCTTGCATCTTTATAGTTGTGACATTTAGGGTCTGAATCTTTTCTTCCATATTTTAGAGAATGAATTCTCAGTCCTTTGTTCCCATTGAGTTTCTGTAGACAATTTTTTTCTCTTCTCTTTCGTGTTTTTTTTTTTGTCTTGTTCTTTTTTCTCCCTAATACTTCTGATGGATTCCATTTCATTGTCTTTTTTCCTAAAACAATTTTTTGTTTGTTTCTTTTGGACCCCTTCTTGAAGTTTCATTATTCTCCAGAGTCTCTTTTTCCAGAGATAATGACTGGTTAACAAACTGCTCTCTTGTCTCCTCCCTGAAGTAATTGGAGTCCTCAACAGGGCTCTGATTACATTGAACATGCTCTCCGCTTTCTTCCGTGTTTTGACCTACACTCTGAGCACTTTCAACCAAGTTATTACAGGTATCTTTTACTGCTTGTGTAAATTCATTCAGCAAGAAATTCCAAAATTGTTCCCAAGTAAGGCTACCAACTAGCGTGTCTGGGTCTAACTCTTCATTGTTAACTACCCGCTCCATTTTACAAGAACAGCTGTTGTAACATGCCCACACATATACTTTCAATTCTTCACAATCTTTTTGTACGCATTTTACTTTGTTGCCACTCAACTGGTCTCCAGGTTTAAACTTTCAGCCAACAATAGCAGTTCAGACAGGACAATTTTTTTTTTCTTACTTCCATCATTTTACCACAGATTTCTTCTCCCAACGCTTCAAAGCTGCTTTCTTATATTTGGAGATATCTCTAGAATCAACTCAATTTTAACTTGATCTTACACAGTATAGTATCTTCATTGCAATGTGTTTCTTATTTCATGAAATATATGAGTTAAAAATGGCTGGTCGCTGCTAAGAAAATCATGGCAGCCATGTTTTCTCCGTATCTTCGCTTCTGCTTCAGGGCAAAACTGCCGCACCCTTGTGATTTGCTGTCAGTGGGTCAAAAAAGCCCCCTGCTACTCTACTTCCCTCCAGGAGCTAGAGTGGGGGCCCCCCAATCATGCGGGAAACCTCAAAAGAATGAAGAGCAAATGGACAGCTCAGGAGCATCCTGAGGCACATCCGTTCACAGCACCGTCATGATCGTTCGATCATGTTAATCTTATTTGTCATCTGAAAATAGTTCTACCACTTACAATACTTAAGCATTTTTATGTTTTCTGTATGTTCAAAATACTTCCATATGTTCTTGTTCATATCACTTTATTTCAACTACTAGGGAGCAAAGCCCGTTGTCGTGGAAGACAATGGGCCCTAGAAAGGAAGGGAGGGAGGTGGAAGGGAGAGAGGGTTGGAGGAAGGAAGGAAGGAAGGAAGGAAGGAAGGAAGGCAGGAAGAAAGGCAGGAAGGAAGGCAGGAAGGCAGGAAGGCAGGAAGGCAGGAAGGCAGGAAGGAAGGAAGGAAGGAAGGAAGGAAGAGGGGGAAGAGTGAATGAAAGGAGAGAGGAAGAAAGGAAAGGGGGAAAGGAAGGGAAGAAGGGCAGAAAAGGCATTCTCTGGACCCAGAGAAGGCCTTTTCTGTCCCCACACACCATCCCCTGGGCCTTCTATGGGGGCAGTAGGCAGTGTGTGAGGGAAAAGGGCTTCTCTGGGCCTACTGCCCCCATAGAAGGCCCAGGGCTTGGTGTGTGGGGGAGGGAAAATGACATCTCTGGGTCTAGTGCCCCCATAGAAGGCCCAGGGGATGGCATGTGGGGGACGGAAAAGGGCTTCTCTTGGCCTAGTACCCCATAGAAGGCCCAGGGGATGGCGTGTGGGGGATGGAAAAGGCCTTCTCTGGGCCTGGTGCCCCATAGAAGGCCCAGGGGATGGCGTGTGGGGGATGGAAAAGGGCTTCTCTGGGCCTGGTGCCCCCATAGAAGGCCCAGGGGATGGCGTGTGGGGGACAGAAAAGGGCTTCTCTTCACCTGGTGCCCCCATAGAAGGCCCAGGGGATGGCGTGTGGGGGACAGAAAAGGGCTTCTCTTCACCTGGTGCCCCCATAGAAGGCCCAGGGGATGGCATGTGGGGGACGGAAAAGGGCTTCTCGGGCCTGGTGCCCCCATAGAAGGCCCAGGGGATGGCGTGTGGGGGTGGAAAAGGGCTTCTCTGGGCCTAGTGCCCCATAGAAGGCCCAGGGGATGGCGTGTGGGGGACGGAAAAGGGCTTCTCTGGGCCTAGTGCCCCATAGAAGGTCCAGGGGATGGCATGTGGGGGACGGAAAAGGCCTTCTCTGGGCCTAGTGCCCCATAGAAGGCCCAGGGGATGGCGTGTGGGGGACGGAAAAGGGCTTCTCTGGGCCTAGTGCCCCATAGAATGCCCAGGGGATGGTGTGTGGGGGGCGGAAAAGGCCTTCTCTGGGCCTAGTGCCCCATAGAAGGCCCAGGGGATGGTGTGTGGGGGGGCGAAAAGGCCTTCTCTGGGCTTGGTCCCTTCATAGAAGGCCCAGGGGATGGTGTGGGGTGGCGGAAAAGGGCTTCTCTCACTTGCCTCAGCCTTGAGGGCATGTCCCTGTGCTCACACTCCAGACGGTCCTCTCCTGTCGGAGGACTGGAGCAGATTGAGCTGAAAACACTGACTGGGGCTGACGTCGGTGGGACTTTGCGAAGCAGCCAGTCAGCCCTGGCCAGTGTCTTCTGACTGCCAGTTCTTGGGCCGAATCAATTATGGCAAGCATAGTATGCTGTGGAACCAAAATTCAAATATTTATAAGGACAGGATATTCTTTTTCTTTCACCCATACTTTCTTTTCTATTGGTAATGGTCAAAACAGATATTATTCAGACCCAATGAAGCCAACTCTAAGAAAGGGTTAGGTATGGTCATGAACCGCATTTTTGCAGTTTGGTTCATGGTTCATAGTTGTACCACAAATGAAACCACAAACTGATATGCCAGTTCATGGTTTGTGAGCTATTTAAAGTTTAAGCCCCTGCTTTCTGCTTCCTGCAGTTTTTCATGAGGAGTAAATAGTAGGGGATTCCAAAAAGCTGAGTAGTGGGGACCTCCACTCAGCTGTTTGGTATATATGGCTCTAAGCCATTTGAACCCTGCTTTCTGCTCCTTGTAAAAAACCATGAGGAGCAGAGAGCACAGTTTCCAAACAGCTAAACAGTGGGGATTACACTCAGTTGTTTGGTTGAAATGGCTCTGAGCCATTTAAACCCTGCTTTGTTCTCCCTATGGCTTGGAGCCATTTAAACCAAACAGCTGAACAACAGTCCCCACCACTCAGCTGTTTGGAAACCCCTGCTTTAAATAGTGACCATATCCTTTTAACTGGAGGCACAAATGTCTATCATTCTGTTCAGTAACTCTAAGGTAATTTAGTTTTACATATTACAGAAAATGACTAGAGTATACCCTGATTTAAAGATAATTTTGATTATAGTTCTTTACAGCATGGTAGATCTATGCAAAAAGGTATCGAATATCATCCCATAAGAACTTGTACCTTGATTTTTGCATTGAAAGAATGCTCTTTTAAGTGAGACCTCAGCAAATGTGTATTGATCAATGTAGCCAGGTTGGTCAGGTTTGGATAAACCACTATACTAAGTATGTTACAAGACAGGGTCTCAGCTGAATGGTGCCCCCTGCAATAACCAGAAAGCATCTTTGAAGAACAGTCCTTTATGTGTTTTTGTAATTTCTACTAATGAGTGTTCTCCTCAAGGTACTGTCATGGACTTACATGAAAGAAAATGAGAGGCAATTACAGAAATACAGAGAGGCAATTACAAATATAATACTTAAGTCCCACTTTCTTTTACAGTTCATAATCTGTGCTGTTTGCTGCTGTAACCTACTTGAACTGGCAAACTCAAGTATAGGATCTTCTGCCTTTTAGGCCCAACATAAAAACTTGCTACAGAATAAAACAAACTCCTACAAAAGTAAACTCTAGCCCCTTTGGCTGTAAAGATATATATTTTTCCTTATATCTGTGCAAGGGGAGTGTATAGAGACTTACTCTTTTTTAATGAAAGCTGAAAATTCAGAGAACTTGTTACACCTGCCACATTCAGACAACCTGCTATACCACCATTTCAATGGTATATATCAATATTCTAGTGTCAATTTTTCAAAAATAAAAGGCTCCCCAGTAGTAGGGGAGGAAATGGCTGGGAAAATGGCTGCCATGTAGGCTGGAAGATCCAGATTTTCTACCCATGCAACAGTCATCCAGGCTTTACTGCAATCTTTCCCAAAACTTGGGAGCAAAGCAGGTTTGAAAAAAGATTGGAGAAAGGCTGGGAAAACACTTGGAGGGGCACAAATGCACCATGATGCTGTGGGGAAGCAGGAAAAAAACCTCTCCCAAAAAGCATTAAACTTGAGACAAATAACACATGTAAACATAAGAACATAAGAGAGAAGCCAATATTGGATCAAGCCAGTGGCCCATCTAGTCCAACACTCTGTCACACAGTGGCCAAAAATACCAGGTGCCATCAGGAGGTCCAGCAGTGGGGCCACCTCCCACTGTTGCCCCCCCCAAGCACCAAGAATACAGAGCATCACTTGCCCCAGAGTCCCTATCTATACCTTGTGGGTAATAGCCACTGAAGCCATCTATAGAAGCCACCTATGACTGCCACGTGTCACACACATGCACAAATGCACAATGTGTGAATATATATATATCTATATCTGAAAATGTCTTGATTCTGGTTATTATCATTGGGTTTGTTAAAAAAATTAAAAAGTAGTTTTTGAAAAGTTTTGATCATGCCCAAGTCTATCAGGGATGTAGCATACATATGTATTTTCTGTTTCCAAAGAGTTCATCCACAGAACAAGAAAATTGTTTATGAATAACATCATCACTTGGTCCATGGGTCAATGAAATGACTGGATGCTTAAGCTGGTGTGCAGCTAAACCAGTTGTGCAGTTCCTCAGATTGGCAGCAGTTTAGGCTTTTTGACAGGATAACAATATTCAATTAAAGAAAAATGCTATATACAAACCTGAGCTTTTGTATAGAGATGGTATGCAATTAAAACTAGGTCTCTGGCACCTCGAGCTGGATAGCCCAGGCGAGCCCAATCTTGTCAGTTCTCGGAAACTAAGCAGGGCTGACTCTAGCAAGTACTTTAATGGGAGACCTCCTTGATATATCAGAGGTGGTAGGTGGGGGCAGGCTTTATTCAGCCACCTCTCTGAATATCCTTCAGGCCTCCAGTAGGGGTCAGTCACCAGAAGTCACCATGATTTCCAGGTACATGTACATGCACATATAAAAAAGTACAAAATTACAAAAAAAAAAAAAAAAAACCACCTGGCTCTGCTTTTATACAGAATTAGAAGTAAGGCTCGTTATGGGAAAAAATACAGCGAGCTCTAGAAAGAGGCAGGTTTTGGGGTGGGAAGGGACCTCAGCTGCCCAAAGCAGCCATTTTCTCCAGGATAACTGATCTTGGTCATCTGGAGATTAGCTGTAATAGCTGGAAATCTCCAGATGCCACCTAGAGGTTGGCAATACTTAGGGCCAGGTTTGTTGAAGAACTTCAGTGAGGTATACTGACATAGAGCTCACCCTCCAAAACAACCATTTTCTCCATGGGGACTGATCTCTGTAGTCTGGAGATCAGTTGTAATTCAGGGAGATGCCCAGGCCTTCTCTTTCCCCCCAACCCCCATTTAACAGTTTGACTGATTAACACTTCAACTGACTCCCTGCTAAAGCCCCATGGCCTCTTGGGAATTCCAGTTTCGGAGTCATAGTTCTAATTCCCTTTGCTATGGTTGCAGTAAGGCCAGCTGAGAACTATAACTCCCAAGGTGCAATGCATAAAAAGTAGGGGTGTAAGAATGGAGGATTCAGCAGGATGGGCCAATCGGATGCCAAGGCAGTTTCCCCAGTGGCCAATGATAGAGTAGGAGTCATTGCCAATGCAACTTGCCTTTTATATATTATAGATGATGAAGAAACAAGCCACACCTATGGTTTTGAATTTACAATAATAAGATGGGCCCAAATTGCCCAAAGTCCGGGCAGTAACCACCCAAAACTGATGTTTGGTCAGTGGCCACAGTGATGATCCTGACAGACCTCTACACCCTCCAGGATTGCTGACTGGTGCTTACTGAGCCACGACAAATTTCCCTTAAACCAAACTCAGCCACCTCAAGGGTCAAGACTCTGCTTAGACTCCTGCGCCCACTAAATGTCTAATACTGCCATAAGCCCTTGCTACAAATCCTGCAGAAAAATATTGTTCCCTTTTTCTGACAGGTGAATGCCATAACCCCTGTACAGGTCTGGGCAATCAACTTGAATTTGGGGGTGTGGCAAATAGTGGCCTAATCCAATTTTCAAGATGTGCCTGATTTCCCCATTAGCTTTGAGCCATGCTCTCTCTATCCCCTTGGGATCGAAAGCACTCCACCATTTCTTGCATGATATCATGATGGACCAAACAATAGTTGTATTTGGCCACTGGCACTGAATAAATTCAGAATAATCCTAGGCCTGCAGAACTAGGGCTTTCCCTTTCAAGAAACCCAAGTCATTGCCACCCAGGTGGATAACAAGCACATTGGGTGGAGAGCCAGCACCCATTCCAAACAGAAAGTGATGGTGGCCTGCCTAGCGTAGGTCCTGGTGCCCTCTCCATTCAACTGTGGCCCATCTACTAAGGCCCAACTGAGAGCTGATGGCTGATCAGTTTGCTCGGTGAGGTACCAAATGAAGCTGTGTCTGCAGTTTGCTTGGTGAGCTACCAAATGAAGCTGTGTCTGCAGATGAGAATCCTTCTCCTCTTGCCACAGAACACAGCACCTAAAAAGAGAAGACAGTGAACCACCAAACACAACATGGCAAGGGAACGCATGTAACCCTTATAGGCAGATGCTGTCCTGTGCCCTGTGTGCTAAACATCAGCTGCTGAATAGCCCAGGGTGGCCACAGTGGAAGCGGCACCAATCTGAAAAGAGTGTGTTCCAATTTCACCCCAGAAAGGCCCAAATTGCCCAAAGCCCAGGTGGTAACCACCCAAAACTGATGTTTGGTCAGCGGACTCCCATCTGCATACCTAAAAAGGCAGCTGGCTTTCCTTCTCTGTAAGGCCAAGTACTGAGACAGGGCCAAAACTGGGCAGAGTTCCCCATCAGAACAAACACCCAGTTTAATTATGGATACCTTATGCTTTTGATCCATCTTGGAGCTCCTAATGGTAACCTGCACCCCGGTACCCTGAAATTGAATATCCCGCACCTGGAAGGCTTTTCCAGACCGGTCGGCCTTAGACTGGGCTACTAATTCACTTACCTGGAGAGCCCCCAAAAATGCAAGCAAAGAGGCTGCATGAAAAAGGCATGCCTCAAAACCTGAAGTGCAAACATCACTCCAGGTCACTTGCAATCCCTTATGGACTGCTGGGGAAATGGGACACCTCTCGTCTTTCCTAGCTCTGCTTTCGCATGACCAACCCTTGAGCATCTTCCTGATTCTGAAGTCGTTGGTTACTTCAGTGAAGTTCAAGGCTTTGCTGGCAAAAACCCGAGCGGAAAGTTGACCCCTGATAGAATGGACAGCTAAGCCAGTCTCTTTCAAGGAAACACAATAGTGGATTAACTGCTCCACAGTAATAGGCCAGACCTTAGGATAACTCTCCCCAGACCTGAAGACATCAAACTGGCAAACTGCTCACTCATATCCTTTCCTCATGCTAGGGGCAATGGTGAGGCCTATCGCTCTGCAAGCCTCAGCCCTCCAACCTGCCAGAGCTCCTGGGGCATTCTTGCCAGCTGAAGATTGGCCTCTGGTGCAAGCTGATGAAACCTCACCAACTGTTGGCAAGAGAGAGCATCAGCTACCCCATTGTTTACCCCTGGCACATGCCTAGCCAAAAACAATGTGTTGAGCTGAAGGCATCGCAGTTTGAAGGCACAGACCAGCCTCATAACCCGTGGCGATTTGGATGTAAGAGAACTGATCACATGAACCATTGCCAAATTGTTGCACCGAAAGTGAACAATGTGATCTCTCAACTCCTCCCCCCACAGCCAAGCCGCCACTAAGATTAAAAAGAACTCTAAGAATGTGAGGTCCCTGATCACACCAGCTGAAACCCATTCCCCGGGCCACTCCTCAGCACACCAGTGGCCTTGAAAGTATACACCAAAACCTTGTGACCCAGCAACATCAGAGGTGACTTGGAGTTCAGCCTCGAGCTTCAGGTCCTCCCTCCAAAAGGATACTCCATTAAAGGAATTCAAGGATTCCTGCCATATACAAAGGTCAGCACGCATCTCTTTGTTAATGCACACTCTTTGATGCAGGAGATGCAGCCCTGCCATCGCAAAGCCACCGCACAAAGGCCCACCCCAGAGCCACAACCTTGCATGAGAAGTTGAGATGCCCCACAAGCTGCTGCAGTTCCCTCAAGGTGGCCTTCCTCTTCCTAAGAAAAGAACAAAGCTGGACTTGTAAGTCCTTAACCTTGTCCAGGGGCAAGTGAGAGATTTGGGCTACTGTATCTAACTCTACTCCCCAAAATACCAACCTTTGCACTGGATCTTCTGTCTTTTCATGAGCCAAAGGAACCCCCAGCTCTTCAGACAATTGAGTAAACCCCCGTAAGAGGTGAGCACATCTACCAGTTCCCTGAGAACCCACGAAAAGGAAGTCATCCAAATAATGAGCTACCTCATGAAAACCCTTCTTGACCTGCAGTGCCCATTCTAGGAATGTACTGAAGCACTCAAAGGTGGTGCATGACACATGGGCAATGCCCTGTTCATAAAGAACTGGCCATCAAAGGAAAATCCTAACAGCTCAAAATCATCTGAATGCGTGGGGAGGAGGCAAAACACAAACTTAATATCGCACTTCGCCAACTCAGCCCCACGACCACAGCGTCGCACAATACGAACCGCCTGGTCAAATGATGTGTACCTAACCGTGCACAGATGATCTGGAATGGCATCATTAATGGATTCTCCTCGAGGGTATGAAAGGTAGTGAATCAGACAAAATACACCAGGTGCCTTCTTGGGTACTATACCCAAAGATGGAACCCAGAAATTAGGAAATGGCAGTACCGGAAAGGGACCTAAGACCCTGCCCTCATTTACTTCCTTAGCAATCTTCTCCCATCCTACTGCCTCCATGCTCTTAACAGATTTCAAATTGTAAGCCAAAAATGGGGCCCTCAAACCCATGAACGAAATACAAAATCCAAACCTAAAACTTTCTAACAAATACATTCCATCCTCCTTCTTAGGGTACCGACTCAACCAGCCCTCCAGAACTTCAAGCTTGTGGGCTGGGACCCTTTTCCTGCAGAAGAGGAGGAACCACCACAGCCTCTCTGGTGGTGATTCCTATGGGGCTTCCTCTTGGAGCACACCATGAAAGAGTGGGATCCCCCACATAATGGGCATTCATGTTTGTTTGTGCAAGTTTTTTCTACTGCAATCCCCCTGGGAGCCAAAATCCCAACAAAGCAAGCAGAGTTGAACTGCCTGTCCTATGGGCCCACGGGAAACAGAACCAGAACCAGCTGGCAGGTGATGCACCATATTCCCACTATGCTATCTGTCATCCACACTGGGCCTTGCCTGGGACATAAGCTGCAGCCAGAGGTGGCCAGCTAACCTGGCCAAAATTTCTTGCCTTTCCTGTGCCTCATCCTCATCTTCAGATGAAAAAGAAGCTGCAGGGGGGGCATTTATGACTTTTCTGGGTACTCTGGAACAGGCCCCTTCCCCTTTGACTGACCTTGGCCCTTCCTTGAAGCCATCCCTCCTGCTGTACCTATTCCCAAAGAAAGGCCAAATGTATCAGGAACCTCTTAAAATGGCTGCTGTTCAAATAATAGCCTTAAAATGGCTACCTAAAAAGGCCTTCTTAAGATGGCCGACGTCAAATACCCTTTCCTTAAATGGCTGCCTAAATGACCTTACTAAAATGGCTGACATCAAGCACCAGTCAAAATGCCCCCCAAAAGACCTCGCATAGCCAGGGGCACCTTCTAAAGATGGCCATCACTCCCCTTTTGTACAAATCTTAAAATGGCTGCTGCTTTCAAATACAAGGCTGCTCAATTGTGGGCCATAAAGGGGTGTGGGAAAGGGTGTTAATCCCCCAACAGGCACTCTCATGGGCCACAGTATTATCCCTGGGGGGAGGTGACAGGCTCACCAACTGCCGCCTTCCCTGACTGGTCCATCCACTGAGAAATTAACCTACTGAGGAATTAATGCCCTTATGCCACCTCTCACCACCTAAACCACCCCAACAGCCGCCCACCAAAGAGCTGCTTCAGCCACAGCCTGGACTAGATGACCACCACCTCTGCCAGACTCCAGCTGCTGCTGGTGATGCACTCCACCAATCGCCAGCACGATCACGTTGCAGCCTTGTCGATCCTGCCGCCACCACCTCGATGATCAACCCGCCCCCACAGCCAAATCAGCCGCTGATGCCGACTGGATGCAGCCACCACCGACAACTGGACACAGTCGCCAACACCACTGACTGCATGCTGCCGATTTCCAGCTGCCACTGCTGCTAACTAGAACCGGGGCTTGCAGTTCTCCCAGCCAGCCTCGTGCTCCTACTAAATCGAGCATGAGGCAAAGACTGCCTCATAGAAGTCAGGGCCAGCCGTTAAAGTGGTGCTGGCCCCACCCCCTAAAGGACCTGGCTCCAAATGCAGCTGGACTCCTTCCTTCTTTCATGGAGGCAAAGGCGGTTCCCCCCAGGATGCCTTTGGCCTCTGCGGTGGAGCTGGATTATTTGATTTGACCAGGGCTCTTTTTGTAGCAGGAACTCCTTTGCATATTAGGTGACACACCCTTAATGTAGCCAATCCTCCAAAAGCTTACAGAGCTCTTCTTACAGGGGCTACTGTAAGCTCTTGGAGGACTGGCTACATTAGGGTGTGTCACCTAATATGCAAAGGAGTTCCTCCTACAAAAAGAGCCCTGGATTTGACTGTTTGAGTCTGACACAAAATTTCTGCTTGGCTGCTTGGTTCTGGGATTTGAGTGAGTTGAGGCTTGTTTTGTCTAGTGTGTATTTTTCTTCCTTTTGCCTGAGGCTTGTTTTTTTGTAGTTTGTTGCTTTCCTTCCTTTCCCTGTGTCTGCTGATTAAGGTGAGTCATCTGACTTGACTAGAGTTGGTTGGGGTGGCATCTGCAGTTACACAGTTGTATAAATAGCATCACAAGGCTAGTGATCTTGTGATCTGGGGTGAGTGAACAGGAGAAGCAAACAGGGAATTTTGTACCGGAGTTTGCAGGGAAGTGTTCGAAAGACTGGACCACTTTCTATATGATTTGAGACAACATTGTTAGCCGAAATGCTCTGATCTATAATTAATAGAGCACTCGGAACAGCATTTAATAACGGGATTCTTTGGTCTATGTATACGGAGGATGGGCTACCACACTATTTCCCAGTAAAGAGGTGAGAGACAGGAGTAAAATAAATCTTTTGTTTACTGTGTATTAATATCAATCAGAACATACAATCACACACACACTGGCATACAAGAAACTAGTACAAACAGGAAGGAAATAAATAGCACATTCGCATGAGCAGCTATTGAAACGATGAGGGGCAATATTTATCTCAGCAATGCGTAGCTCCTAAATCTTCCAGCAGGAGGTTCAGGGTGGGAAGGAATATGGAGGAAAAGAATGGGGAACACGTGTATTAGACCTGCTAAGGACACTTGCGCTACTTCAGCTGCAGACTGAAGACTCAAAGCGAGGTAAGGGTTTGGGTAAAATAAGCTGGGCGTAAGAGGTAATAGCAGGCTGAGAGAGGTCATTGGTAGGGGGTAGGCAAGGCTCTCTTGAGAAGCGTGTGTGAGTGTTTTTAAAGCTTCTCAAGCAGTGGGTGTGGGAGGCCAGGCAGCTTACAGCTGGGGACACTTCCTGCTGGCTAGGGATTGGTTGTCAGGGTCAATTTCAAATACTAGTGGCTACCTTGACTGTTGAACACCTGGGAGCAGGAAAAGAGGAAGTTGGGAACAAAGGAGGATGACTCTTCAGTATCCGGGCAGATTCTCCATGAGGAACGTGTGAGATGGCACGTGGGGGGGGGTTTAATCCCTTTATTATGTGGAGACCAGGAGTCTGGGCTGTATGCAAGAGTCTTTTTGTTTGAGTGTAAACCTGTGAGTGTGAGACGTGACAAGCAGCAGGCAGGCTGTGGAGCACCTCTAGAGTGAATTCAGCCAGCATCTCATCGTCCTTGGCTGGCTTCTGTTTCCTCTCTGGGTTTCTCCCCATGGCATCTATCTCACAGTCTCTTGACTGGCACACTATCAGGTTTATAACCACATAAAAACAGTCTGGAAATAGCCCAATAAAGGCGGCTGGGCTAACATATCCCCCCCTTGCGGACCTGGTGCCGTCAGGTGACATGGTCCGCACACATATAAGCTGGAGTGTTGAATGGCATCGTTGAAGTCCCTCGGTACCGATATCCAGATGTCTGCAGCAGGCTGCAGGCAGGCAGTGATGTCCTCTGTGGCTCCTCCCTGCTCCCAGGTTCCCTATAATTCTATATCTTATGGATGGTGCATGTGGGTATGAAAAGCTAACCTAAGCCAAATTGGTTTTGGCTGGAAGTGGCTTTCGCATAATCCAGAGGTAACTATTGGCAATGTGTGCATTAAAATGTTAAAAACAATTTATACAGTTCAATCCAATATAATCATTAAAAAAAAAGAATTCTTTACTTTATTCATTTAGTGATCAACAAGGAAGAACTATAACACTTAAATATCTAAGTTCACATGAACAAGAATTATACCTATCTTCTATAGCTAACTGCAAACAGTATACATTAAAAGATTCACTATCTACTATAGCATGCACTTATATCACACTTAAAAGGTAGACGTTGATTAATTTCAGTTGTCAAACTGGAACCGTTCTACCAGCACATCCCCCGTAATATGGTTCCCCTAGGCTAAGGCCGACATGGTATCTCTCCCTCCCCCGTGAGGTGGAGGCGGCACTGGCCTGGGGCCGTTCCTCAAACCCAGGCGTCTGGAAGAATGTGATGCTGGTAGGCTTTGGGCTCAAGGAACAGCCCTCTGCCGGTCATTGGCTTTTTAAACAGGAGCCATCGGGCTCCGGAGGGAACGATGTCAGGTTGTACCTCTTTTAAACCAGGGGAGCCCTTGCAGGGGTTCCCCAATCAATACAGTTAAAAGAAAATAAAAATAAAAATAAAAAAGGTTCAAAAAAACCTTCTCTCCTGTGCCAATGACATGGACTGTTCCAGGGTCCTTCCTTATATGGAATGGCTTATCCCTGGGGTTTAACTTATTCAAGGTCGGGGGCTCCTTTGTATGCAAAAATTTTCTGCAAAGCATGATGTGGAACAAAGGAGGATGACTCTTCAGTAGCCGGGCAGATTCTCCATGAGGAACGTATGAGTTGGCACGTGGGGGGGGGTTAATCCATTTATTATGTGGAAACCAGGAGTCTGGGCTGTATGCAAGAGTCTTTTTGTTTGAGTGTAAACCTGTGAGTGTAAGACATGACAAGCAGCAGGCAGGCTGTGGAGCACCTCTAGAGTGAATTCAGCCAGCATCTCATCGTCTTTGGCTGGCTTCTGTTTCCTCTCTGGGTTTCTCCCCGTGGCATCTATCTCACAGTCTCTTGACTGGCACACTATCAGGTTTATAACCACATAAAAACAGTCCAGAAATAGCCCAATAAAGGCGGCTGGGCTAACAACATGGCTGGTGAGGCAGCTGAGTCTGCAAAGTCTGTACAGTATTTGTTTTCTAATTTGAAGTAATGGCAACTACACTTGTAGGAAGTATAAGTTGGTAGAAGGCAATAGGAGGAGAAGGAGAAGGTATCTCAGGAAATGGAAGAGCACCAAACACAAGAAAAGAGCATGTGGAAGAATGTGACTGACAGAAGCAGGAAGATCAGGAGACATTCTGAGCCTCTATTGCTAAGCAATTGGTTCCAGGATCTCTTCATAGATATTGATTTTGGACTACTGAAACAAGGACTATTCCCTCAGGCTCCACAAAGTTCAAAGAAAATTCCTCAGGCCCCTGTGGATGAGCGGACTTGAGCTTCTCCCCCCCCCCAATATAGGAGGAGATATGTGGTGGTAATTGGGGACTCCCAACTGAGGAGGATAGAGGCTAAAGTGTGTCAGCTGGACTTGTCATCTGGAGAAGTATATTGTCTACCAGCTGTATGCATCTAGGATGTGACAGAAAGGCTAGAAAGACTCATCAAGCCCAATGTTTATTATCCCTTCTTGCTCATCCATGTGGGAAGAAATTATATTGCCTGGCACAGCCCAGAATGTATTAAAAGACATAAATGTAAAATTCTCCATTAGGTCAGAAAAATAAAAACCCTAATTATAGGATGAAGGAGACTTGTCTTGCTATAGTACTTGCAAAAAGTACCTAGAGGTCGTAGTAGACCACACACTAAGCATGAGTCAGCAGTAGAACAAATGTAGAGTTCAGTGGCACCTTTAAGACCAACAAATGTTTATTCAGGGTATGAGCTTTCCATTCCAGCATATTTGAAAAGTGTGTATGCACACAAAAGTTCATACCTTGAATAAACCTTTGTTGGTCTTAAGGGTGCTCCTGGACTCTAAATTTGTTCTACTGCTTCAGACCAACATGGCTGACCACCTGGAACTATGAGTCAGTAGCGGGATGTGGTAGTTAAAAAGGCAAATGCATCAACAGAATTATAATATCCAGATCATTCAAAGTGATGGTATTGCTTTACTCTGCTCTGGTTAGACCCCACATGAAGTACTGTGTTCAGTTTTGGATATCATAGTTTAAGAAGGATGTTGACAAGCTGGAATGGGCAGAAGAAGACAATGGAGATCATAGAATCATAGAATGTTAGAATTGGAAGGGTCATCTAGTCCAACCCCCTGCACTCTGCAGGAGCATAGCCAAAAGATAGCCCTACATACGTACAACGGACCCAAAAGATGGTTGTCCACCCTCTTCTTGAAAACATCCAGTGAAGGAGCATCGATCACCTCCCAAGGCAGACTGTTCCACTGCTCAACCACTCTTACAGTTAGGAAGTTTCTCCTGATATCTAGACGGTAACGACTCCTTTGTAATTTCCACCCATTAGATCTAGTCTTGCAATCTGGAGCAAGAGAGGATAGATCTGCTCCATCTTCTACATGACAGCCCTTCAAATACTTGGAGACTGCAATCATGTCCCCTCTAAGTCTTCTCTTTTCCAGGCTAAACATACCCAACTCTTTCAGCCTTTCCTCATAAGACTTGGATTCCAACCCTCTCACCATCCTGGTTGCCCTCTTCTGGACACGCTTGAGCTTGTCAACATCCTTCCTAAAGTGTGGTGCCCATAACTGGACACAGTACTCCAGGTGAGGCCTGACCATAGCAGAATAGAGCAGAACTACCATCTCCCATGATCTGGACACAATGCTTCTGTTAATGCATCCTAAGATTGCATTAGCTTTCTTCACAGCCACATCACACGGCAGGCTCATGTTGAACTTGTGATCAACCAGAACACCTAGATTCCTTTCATATGTGCTGCTGCCAAGCCAAGTCCCTCCCATTCTGTATCTGTGCCTTTGATTTTTTGTGCCTAGGTGTAGGTCTTTGCACTTATCTCTATTGAATTTCATTTTATTTGCCCACTGTTCCAGCCTATCTAGATCATTTTGAATCCCGACTCTCTCTTCTTCAGAGTTAGCAATCCCACCCAGCTTTGTGTCATCTGCAGATTTGATAAGCATCCCCTCTATGTCTTCCTCCAGGTCATTTATAAAAACACTGAACAGCACCGGGCCCAGAACTGAGCCCTGTGGCACTCCACTCGAGACTTCCCTCCACGTAGATGCAGAGCCATTTACGAGCACTAGTTGGGTACGATTTTTCAACCAACCATGTATCCATCCAACGGTTGCACCATCCAGCCCACACTTAACCAGCTTATCCTCAAGGATATCATGAGAAACTTTGTCAAATGCTTTACTGAAATCTAGATACACTATATCCACAGCATTGCCAGAGTCAACCATTTTAGTAACTCTGTCAAAAAAGGAGATAAGGTTGGTCTGACATGACTTATTCTTTATAAATCCATGCTGGCTACTACCAATTAACTCATTCCATTCAAGGTGCTCACAGACAGTGCGTTTGATAATCTGCTCCAGAATTTTTCCAAATATTGATGTCAAGCTGACAGGCCTGTAATTTCCTGGGTCTGTCTTTTTTCCTTTCTTGAAGATCGGGACAACATTCGCTCTTCTCCAGTCTTCCGGCACAACACCGGTACTCCAGGACATCTCAAAGATTAGAGCCAGAGGCTCTAAAATAACATCTGCAATTTCTTTTCGCACCCTGGGATGCAAGCCATCTGGCTCTGGAGATTTGAAAGTATTTAAGTCAGCCAGATGCTCTCTAACCATTTCCTTACTTACTCTGGACTGGCAGTTCCTCCTTCCCTCATATGCCCTGCATTCTTCAGTTTGTATACAGCTCGCCTTATGGTTAAAGACTGATGCAAAGTGAGAGTTGAGTAATTCCGCTTTGTCTTCCTCCCTTGTTAAGACCTGACTGTCTCCCCCTAGCAATGAGCTTACCCCATCCCTGTTCTTCTTTTTGCTCCGAACATAGGCATAGAAATTTTTCTTGTTATTTTTAGCATCAAGTCTCAGTTCCATCTGTGCTTTAGCCTTTCTGACACCATCCCTACAGATTCGAGCCTTCTTCTTGTACTCACCCTCAGTAATTTGGCTCTCATTCCATTTCCTGTACATTTTCCTTTTTAGTCTCAGCTGTTCAGAGAGTTCCTTGTTCAGCCACCTCGGCTTCATTACCTGTCTCCCAGCTTTCTTTCTTACCAGAACAGTTTGGGATTGTGCCTTAAGCACTTCATTTTTCAGCATCTCCCATCCTTCCTGTGCAGATATCCCCCTCAGCATTTCCAGCCATGGGATCCTACCTAATATTTCTCTGAGTTTTTTGAAATCAGCCTTCCTGAAGTCCAGGATACAAGTCCTACTATGTCCTGGTTTCACATCCCTCACTATGTCAAATTCCAAGCTGACATGGTCACTATTCTCCAAGGATCCTACAACATTCACCTCATCAACCAGTTCTTCCCTGTTAGTCAGAATTAAATCTAGGATAGCAGATCCTCTGGTTCCCACCTCCACCTTCTGAGAGATGAAATTGTCCGCAAGACTATTCAAGAATCTGCGGGATGGCCCATGTCTAGCAGAGTTAGATTTCCAGCAAATATTTGGATAGTTGAAATTTGCCATAACCACTGCATCCTGTCTCTGTGAAAATTTAGCAAGCTGTTGTATAAATGCAACATTCCATTCCTCTGGTTGGTTCGGAGGTCTGTAGTATACCCCCACAATAATATCCCCTTCTTTCCCTCCTGCTCTATCCTTACCCACACACTTTCAACAGGGTAACTCTCAAAATCCTGAATTTCAGTGCAAGTGTATTCATTCTTGACATATAGTCCCACCCCGCCTCCTTTTTTGTTTATTCTGTTCCATTTGAATAAGGTATATCCTTCAATTGCTGTGCTCCATATATGAGACTCATCCCACCAAGTCTCAGTGATACCTATCAGATCATAATTACTTTCCAGTATTTGAAGTTCAAGTTCCTCTGGTTTATTTCCCATACTCTGTGCATTAGTATAAAGACATCTCAGATTACAGACATCCTTTCCTACAGTAGGTCCCTTCGATTTTACCTGAAAACTACTGAACTCACCTCTCTCTCGTTCATTTATTCTCTAGTCACTTCCCTTCTTAAACTTACTGTTGGGGATGCCACACAACAGTGCTTTTTCTTCTCACCCCTGATGTCTTCAGTTTAAAGCCCTCCTGATCAGGTTCTCAAGTCTTGCAGCAAAGACATTCCTCCCATTCTTCGTAAAGTGCACCCCATCTGTGATGATGAGGGGTCTAGAGATCAAGTCCTATGAGGAAAGGCTGAAGGAGCTGGGTATGTTTGGACTACAGATGAAATAACTGGGAGATAATATGGTAGTCATATTTGAGTGTTTGAAGGGCTATCGCATAGTATGGAGCAGAGTTGTTTTCTGTTGCTCCAGTGGGTTGGACCAGAACTAATGTATTGAAATTAAATCAAAAGAGTTTTTAGCTAAACTTTAGGAAAAACTTCCTGACCATTAGAGTGTTGAGATCCACATGTTTACATAAGTCTGTCTAGATGTGTTTGATCTAGTGACATGAAGCTGTCAGCCAGAAACCTCAGTAAGAGCTGGCTACAACTGGTTCAGGGCAGTCTTGCCACTGCCATCACAGTGACTCAGCACTGAAGCCTGATTGGCTAGTGTTTGTATAAATGTACAGTGAGTGATGTACAGTTCCCTTTTCTCTTATGTATGATTGCAGCAGAACACTTTGACACTCTGTTTGATGATGGCTGTGGTGTGTAAATAAATGTATATAGTTTGCACATAGCCAAAGCCTCCAGTATTTATTGGATACTTGCACTCTCTCCTGGCCCCCTTTGTGCCTGCCACTTCTGCCTTACCCCGACAGGGTTGTGGGCCCAGACGCTGGTTCGCTGTGCATGGAGTGAGTTGGAGCTGTTGGGAGCTGTGGAAGAAGTATCGGTGGAGTGTCTGTCTGCTGTGGCTTTCTTTGCTAGAGAGAAAGCAGTGTCTAGCCATACTGTCTGAGAAGCAGGCTGGAGGAGCTCTGAGCTGGAGGAGCCAGAGGCCAGTTGCAGTGTGTGGGAGTCCAGTGTGAAGGAGGATGCCAAGCAGCCAGAGCCAAGTGACCAGCAGCTGGGAGCAAGCATCATGGCTCAGGTACCTACTGCCCAGCTGGTTGAAAAGCTCACTTCAACTAATTATAACAATTGGGCACTAAAAATGAGGTTCTTCCTTGTGAAAGAGGGGCTTTGGATTTATATTAATGACACTCCTGAAGAGCCGACACCGCTTGATGAGAGAAATGCTGAAAGAGCCCTAGCACTGATTGTTTTGAGTGTCAGTGACGATCAACTGGTTTATGTCGCTCATGCTGACAGTGCTGAAAAGGCTTGGAATTCGCTAAAAGACATCTATCAGCAGGCTAATGTTGGGTCTCTTATCTCGTTAACCTGGCATTTATATAGAAAGCTGCAAGCACCCCAGGAGCCTGTGAAAGACCACCTCAAAGTCCTGATGGATTATTTTCGTCAGCTTCAAGAGCGTGGCAAAGATTTTGATGAGATAGATAAAATTTACATTATCTTATCGTCTCTATCTCAAGCTTTTGATTCAATTTTGCCTTCGTTTGAGTCTGTGGATGAAAAAGCTTTAACAGCCCAGTTCGTCACTGGTAAACTAATTCAACATGAGGAACGTCTTGCTGAATCTAGGCAGCAAGCCAGGGAGTCTGGGCAGTCGGCCAAGGTGACCGAGCACAGTTCCAGGCAGTCTGCGGAGGAGATAGCAGCAAGCACCTGCACTTTTGCAGTTGCCAACGCCAAGGTACAGCACAAAGATGCTTCCAGAGGCAGCAAGAGCAAAAGGAAATGTTTTTTCTGTGGGTCTACAGACCACATGGTACGTTTCTGTCCTGAAATGCAGAAGCAAGGAAAGAAGCAGCCTGAGACTCAGCATTCTGTAGCTATGGTGGGCTCTGCAGATAATTTCGTGGCTTCATCCTTGCTACTCAATTCAGGCACATCACAAATGTACAGCAGGGACAAGACTTTGTTACACAATAAACGGAGCTCTTCCTTAACTCACGTGAGTCTTGCAGATGGAACACCATCCCAGGTTACAGCTGAGGGGGATGTGTTTTTCCCCAACTTGAATCATACCTTTAAGGGGATGATTTGTGTGCCTGGCCTACAGAATAATTTGTTAAATATTATGAGTTTAGACTCTGCAGGGTTCCAAGTGGTATTTGCTAACAAAGAGTGCAAAATTATGAAAGCAGGCAAAGTGTGTGCAATAGGCAGGTTGCAAAATAATGTTTATGTGTTAAACAATACAAAATAAAAGGTACAAGCTGATACCAATGTTAACCCCCACAATAACTGTCAGCATTTGTTACAGCGCTGTTTAGGTCATGTAAGTTTCAAAACTATCCAAAAGACCCTGACCGGTCAAGAGGATGTAAATGAGTGTAAAAACTACTTAGATTGTGAAATATGTAAAATGGCAAATTCTAAAGCGTTTCCAGTTGCAAAAAAGAGTTTAAGAGAATCTCAAAAGCCTTTGGCTTTGGTTCACATGGATGTGGTTGGCCCTTTTCCAAAAAGCCATTCAGGTAACAAATATGTGCTCATTATTACTGATGACTGGTCGCAGTTTTCTTGGGTATATGTGATGAAGAACAAGTCGGATGTGTTCTCAACCTTTAAGTACTGGTACAAGAGGGTTAAGAATCAGTTTGGTAATGTTCTAGCCATTCAAACTGACATGGGGCGGGAATTTACCTCCAATGCCCTTGAGCACTTCCTACAGCAGAAGGGAATAAAACATAGGGTTGCCAACGTTTGTACCCCAGCAGAAAATGGTGTGGCCGAGCGCAAATATGATGTATGCAATGTTGAAGGACTCTGGCCTGGGTATTGCGTTTTGGGCTGAGGCGATGAAAAACGCCTGTTATGTCAGTAACCGGATTTATTTGCGCTCTGTGGAAGACATACCTTACAGATTGCTGTACAACCGATTACCAAATTTGGAATACCTAAGGGTTTTTAGCTCTAAAGCTTGGGTTAATGTACCTCTCGAGCACAGGAGGAAAGGGGGAGCCAAAGCCAGAAAATTGGTCTTCCTTGGTTACCAGTCTGGCATGAAGACCTATAGGTTTGCTGATCAATATAACAAAGTGAATTTCAGCAGGTCTGCATCTTTTTGTGAGCATGAAAACTGGGGAAAAATTCATGCCAATGAATTACCACAAGTGGTTGCTTTACCTAGCTCTGATAACACTGAGGGTGTCAGTAATGAGCCTGTGGTTAAACAAGGGCAACAATCTGTAAATGTGCAGTCTGATGGTGTGCAAAATGAGAGAGTACTACCAAGGGTTTCTATGCATAGCACTAAGGGCATACCACCTGTAAGGTATGGCTATGATGTCAATCATGTCTACATAAAGGAGCCTCAAACTTACAATGAAGTACTGCAAATGCCTACAGTTGAGAAAGAGACTTGGTTTCAGGCAATGAAAGCAGAGCATGACTCACTAGTTGAAAACAAGGTGTATCAGTTAACTGACTTGCCTAAAACAAAACTGCTATTGGATGTAGATGGGTCTACAAGGTTAAACACTTACCTAATGGCTCTGTAAAGAGAAAAGCAAGATTAGTTGCCCAGGGGTATGCACAAATCAAAGGTCAAGATTATGACCAGATCTTTGCCCCAACTGTAAGATCTGACACGTTCAGACTTGCCCTCATAAAAGCAGGGCAAACCAACATGACAGTGAATCATTTTGATTTTGCAAATGCATATCTGAATGCACCCATTTCTGAAGAGGTTTACATGGCACAAATTCCTGGTTTTGAGGCTCAGAATGGGTAGCTGGTATTAAAATTAAAATGTTCTCTCTATGGCCTCAAACAAAGTGCCAGAAACTGGTTTGACTGTCTTAGTACAGCCCTAAAAAGAGTTGGTTTTGAGCAAGCTATTGCAGATCCTTGCTTATTCCATATAAAGCTTGGTGACAATGTATGCTATCTTATTGTCTTTGTTGATGACCTGTGCTTTGTATCACAAACTGACCAACAACTGCAATGGTTTAAAGAAACAGCCCAGAGTATGTTTAAGGTTAAACATCTGGGCGAAGTGGGTCATTACTTGGGAGTTGAAGTTACCAGACACAGCAAAGGTTATTTCATGCTCAGTCAGAAAGGCAAAATAACTAAGTTGCTGGAGAAGTATGGCATGCTTGACGCACACAGTGTTTCAACACCCATGTCTACAGGATATGTGAAAGAATCTGAGGATGAGGAGTTTGGTGACAAACAATTATTTATGTCATTAGTCGGATCTTTGTCCTATATTAGTAATTGGAGCAGGCCTGATATAAGTGTAGCTGTGCACTTATTAAGCCAAAGATGCAACAAACCCTTTAATAGGGACTGGGTTGCTGCAAAGCGCATCTTACATTATCTTAAGGGTACCATTGATGATAAATTCGTGTTACAGACTGATGGAAAAAGTACTGTGACTGTGTATTGTGATTCCAATTGGGGGGAGCAAAAGGATGCAAAATCAACAACAGGTTTTGTATTGTATCTAAACAATGCTCTGATACATTGGAAATCTCTTAAACAGCGGTTTGTCTCATTGAGCATGTGCGAAGCTGAGTACGCAGCATTAAGTCAGTGTTGCATACAGTTAGAATGGGTTTTACAACTGCTTACTGACTTCAATGTGAACTATGTGTTACCTATCAATGTTTTCTGTGACAATGTGGCTACACAACAGCTGGCTGATACACAGAGTATAAGAGTTAGAAGGAGGCACATTAACATAAGGTACATGAATGTTAAGGATGTACTACATTGGGGTTTAATAAAACTAACCTATTGTGCTTCTAAGTTAAACGTAGCAGACTTGTTTACCAAATGCCTTGATGTAAAAACATTTACTGATTTAAAGATCAAACTGAACATTCAGATGCAGACTTAAGGGGGAGTGTTGAGATCCACATGTTTATATAAGTCTGTCTAGATGTGTTTGATCTAGTGACATGTAGCTGTCAGCCAGGAACCTCAGTAAGACCTGGCTTAAACTGGTTCAGGGCAGTCTTGCCACTGCCATCACAGTGACTCAGCACTGAAGCCTGATTGGCTAGTGTTTGTATAAATGTACAGTGAGTAATGTACAGTTCCCTCTTCTTTTATGTATGATTGTAGCAGAGCACTTTGACACTCTGTTTGATGATGGCTGTGGTGTGTAAATAAATGTATATAGTTTACACATAGCCAAAGCCTCCAGTATTTATTGGATACTCACACTCTCTCCTGGCCCCCTTTGTGCCTGCCACTACCGCCTTACCCCGACATAGAGCGGTTCCTCAGTGGAACAGTCTTCCTCAGGAAGTGGTGGATCTCTTTCTTTGGAGGTGTTTAAGCAGAAGCTAGACGGCCATCTGACAGAATGCTGATTGTAAGAACTTAGGCAGGTCATACAAAGGAGGGCAGGAAGGGATGAATCAGTGCTCAGCTCTCATGGCCCTTTCTTATATGCTCAGGGTAATGCTGAATGCCGCTTTGGGGTCAGGAAGGAATTTTCGTCCAGGAAAGATTGGCCAGGGATCCTGGAGATTTTTTGGTTTCCTCTGGACATAGAGCAAGGGCACTGAGGGAGTAGTGGGGATGTACTTTCTATGTTTCTAATAGTAACAACAGACAGTACTGATTTGGAAATTGTGAAATTTCTCTCTTTGCAAACTCAGCTTTTGCAGAGAAGTGTCCTGAGCATGTGATGCCAGTGATAAGAAAAGGGAAACTATGTAAAAAAAAAAAAATGCCCCTGCGATAGTCACTGTCTGTTAAGAGCCATCTCCTTTGCAGTGGCAATGTTAAAGGAAAGATTTGTCAAAAAGGAAGAGAGCCTGATTCCAAAATGGAGAGTTAGGAGACAAATGTATACAGTGCAGTCCCATAAGAGGAAGTGAACAGGAATATATATCACAAACAGAAAGTTGCCATCCACCAAGATATATAACATGTTAGAGAGAATATGCTGTATAATAGTAACAACAACTTTCCCTATCACTCACTAGACCCACAGCAAGCTCTCTAGGCAGTTTATATACATTTGCAGGATGGCAAATCATTTCTTTAAGCAGATGGGAGACGTGGTGGATTTTCTCTTTTTTATTTTCAAAACAAAGAAAACATAGAGAGACATTATGGATTATAAACTGAATTCCTCCTGTAGAGATGACAAGAAAACATTCAGATGGGGTTTTGAGGCATCTTTATCTTTCTGACACTAATGTAATTCAGTTCAGCCTCGAAAGCTGCAAGCTTTGGCCTGGTGCCTACAGCACTGATGGGTTACATTAAGGTCACTGATGCATTCTAAGGGGGGGTGGAATTCCACATGTAAAATTTCCATAAAACATGATCAGGATTACTTTTTGTTAATGTGGAAATATTCCTTCCATCTCTTTGTCTCTATTACGATTACTAATCGATGTAGATAACCAGTATGAGCGGATCAGTGTGATGCCCTGGTTAGAGGCCTGAACTAGGTTATGGGAAACTCACACTCACCTCCTCATCCAGTCATGCACTTCATTGGTTGCCTTTGGACTGGTCACTTTCCTAACCTACCTCACAAGGTTGTTTTGAGGATAAAATGGAAGATCCATATATGCTGCCTTGAGCTCTGTGAAGGAAAGGTGTGGTAAAGTAAAGGTAAAGGTTCCCTTGCTCGAAAGCCAGTCGAATCCGACTCTAGGGTTGCGGTGCTCATCTCCGTTTCAAAGCCGAAGAGCCAGCGCTGTCTGAAGATGTTTCCGTGGTCATGTGGCCGGCATGACTAAACACCAAGGTGCACGGAACGCTGTTACCTTCCCACCGAAGTGGTACCTATTTATCTACTTGCAATTTCTTGCTTTCGAACTGCTAGGTTGGCAGGAGCTGGAACTAGAGACAGGAGCTCACCCTGTCATGCGGCACCCGGGTCTCGAACTGCTGAACTACTGACCTTCCAGAGCCTGCAGTTCAGCGTCTTAACCACTTGAGCCACCGCAGCTCCACAAAGGTACAAATGTGCTAGTTGGTTATTGATTTCATTTTAAAACTGTGGTGCGAAATGGATGGAGGATACCCACTGCTTGCCACACAGTTAATGCCTATGTGCTGTGGTCAAGTGGCTGTGGTGGAAAAAAACTGAAACTGATTTTTAATAGATGGAGTTGATACTGGTGGGATTGTGTTGCCTATTAGATAGGGTAACTTTTTCTTTAATTGGTTCTGTTATGAGTTTCAAAGTACCACGGGATCCAGGGCAGCCAGGTGAAAAATAGGTAGGTATTGATGATAAGAGTACTTTTCAGTGACATCTGGCTTGGAAATTGCATTTATGACTAGATTTAGCTGATAGGGCCACAGTGATGCCTGCTATTGTAACCTTAAAGCTGAATTATTGCTATATGGTTTACATGGGTCTGCACTTGAAGATAATTTAGATACATCACTTAGTACTACAAAATGCAGGAGCTCATTTGTTGAACTATACAAGTAATTAAACCCAACAAAAGGTTGCCTCTTTACTAGCCTTCATTTTATAATACCATGGCTACAATGCCACATATAATGTCCCATTTTTCTCCTCCAGAGATTATAAAAAAAATTCACCAGGAACTGCAAGCATGTCATGGATAACCTCTTTTTGCAGAACCTTCGCCTTTTGCAGAACACATTTCCCTCCACTGGGCAGACCACGGATATGCACATCGTTGCAGTCTGTTGAATTGTGCCCAATGTGATCACTGATGTCAACAATGGATTTACAATGACAGATGAAACAGATTGGGGTGAATCAGATCATATACATCTTTCATCATTACAAAGCCCTGTCTAATTGATGAGGAACAGAACAATTCAACCAATCTTATGCTGTTTAGCTTGGGTCTTCTTAATCATTAGGGTATGATGTTAAGACACTTAGGATGGGGGGCTTTAAAATATCTTTCTGGCCTTAGTTCAAAAACTCTGTGGTGAAAAGTTTCTGGTTAGGTTGGTTTTGGATTTGATCCAAGCTTCAGATGCTATGACTGAGCTTTCAACACCTTTGACAATAATAATACATAACAGACAGCCAGGAATTTATTTGGAATACATCCGTCCAAGAACTGAAATCGTAGAGAGATGAAATGTGGATTTTGTTCATCTGAAAAACAGTTGTAGTTTCAAAAAAAGACTGAAAAAAGTGTGAGTATGCTATTGACCAAATGTTGAACCAGCCTAGTTTCAAGCAGAATGGCTTCCATTTATCAAAATGTTAAACTGTATTCATTATGGTTAGTAGAGATGACAAAACTTGTAATTTACCACATTGTGTTATAAGGACCTCTCAACTATATTCAGTTTTAAGATTTTCTGTGCTACATTGGAATAAGATGTTAGCATTTCATTTTATTCTGTTTCCTATGAAAGACAAATGAGATCATAACAAACACCTGTTTTGATCATTCCATGGGGTTTGTTGTTGTCTGACTATTCAAAATGCCCCAGATTTAAGCTATGTCTAACATTTTCTTCCTGGTTTATGAAGATGTACCAGCAGTACAAGAATAATTAGAATATATTTTGATCTCCTATAACTTTTCACTGTAATAATTAAAAAAGGACTCTGCATGGATATGAATTTTGACAAACTGTAGCTAACAGATTGGAGCCTAAATATGCTTTAAACTGGACATCATATGTGCATTGCAAAACAAGGTTGAAAATCTACCTTCCTGCGTGATCATTAACTAACTCAGAAACTTAATATTCACACAGAGATAACTGCTTTCCTGTTTTTCACAGAGGAACAGTTGGGCAAAGCACTGAAAAGTTCTTTCAGTCTGTAGATTTGGTTGGTTTGCCTGGTTCATCATGTTTTATTCAAACATGATGAATTCACATCACAGTGGCAATAGTTAGATCTGCACTCTGCATAAGATCAGAGACTACAGAGAACTTTTTACAAGCTAACCGGTATGTAAGGGAAAAGTTGAATAGGTATAGCATATACCTAGAGTCGAGTGTGGCCGGCAAAGACCACCAGGTGTAGTAATGGCTGGGCAGTTAATTCCAGTGCTCCTGGGGAGGGGAAGGTATAGTGGTGGGACCAGGCGGAGATGGAAGGGAAGGGGGCAGAGAAATGGAGAAGCTCGGCCACCTTCCAGCCTGTGTCCCATCCCAAAGGTGGCAGACAGTGGGGCAAGGATTAAAAACCCCAGTCCGACATTGGTGTTGTACAATGCCAGGTCCATAAATACTAAGACCTCAGTCCTTCAGGACTTCCTGCTGGAACAGGATGTGGATCTGGCATGCATGACTGAGATTTGGATATGAGGCAGGGAGACGGTTGCCCTCTCCCAGTTGGCTCCCCCCAGGTTCTCGGTTCTTCACCAATCTCAGACTATGGGGTGGGAGGGAGGAGTGGCTTTGCTCATTCAGGAGGCTTACTTCTTCAGGGCTCTCCTGAAGACGAGGCTCTCAGGCATGGAGTGTGCCAGCTTTGTGTGGGACACACTGGTGGACAGTCTGCCATCTCTGGTGGAGGCCGTGTTGGGCTGAGCATTGGAGCACCCTAGGCTGATAGTCTTGGGTGACTTCAATGTCCATACTGACGATGCGGCTTCCTCACAGGTGGTGGACCTGGCATCGTCCATGGTGGCACTGGGACTCTCCCAATATGTAATGGCCCCCACACATTGAGCTGGTCACACACTTGATTTGATCTTCGTGGTGGGGGTTACAGTGGACCAGATTACCGCCACAGCAGTTCCATGCCCTGAGGGCCCGAGTGAATATGTCACCCCAACCCTGTTTGGGCAGTGAGCGTATTTTGGCTCGCTCACAGCGAATGGTACACTAGCCAGACAGCCAAACTCTCACTGGCTTCCCACACAAAGCCGGCACACTCCATGCCTCGCAGAGCCAAATGGACCCATTGTAGCTTCAGATAGCTCTCCAGGATCCATTGCTCCCTGGCAGCTCACTAGATGAGCTAGTCGAGGATTGGCACAGCCAACTCTTGGTGGCCATTGATGAGATCGTTCCCAGACATCCTCTGTGCCCTCATTCTAGGCTGGCTCCATGGTATACCCAGGAGCTGAGGCTGAGGAAATAAAGGCTCAGACAGCTAGAGAGACAGTGGTGATGTGTTCGCGATGAGGCAACAAGAGCATCCTACTGAACGTTTATGAGATCATATGAGATGGCAGTCAAGGCTGCAAAGAGGGAGTTCTATGCAGCCATGATTGCATCTGCAAGCTCACACCCAGCACAATTGTATAGAATGATTCGGTCTTTAACAACTCTGCCACAGGGCAGACAAAATATTAGGGAATAGGATATAGGCTGTGAGGCTTTTGCGAGCTACTTTGCAGACAAAGTCTTGTTGCTCTGCCACGACTTCCTGGCCACAATTGAGACAGTGAGTGAACTTGAGGCTCCATGTGTGTCTTCTGGTCCCATTCTGGATTATTTAGTCCATTCAGCCTAGAGGAAGTTGACAGACTGATCTCAACGGTACCCACTAATTTGTGGAGTGCCACAAGAGGCAGTGCTCTCCCCAATGCTATTCAACACCTATATGTGCCCCCCTTACCCAGATTGCCCAGAGGCATGGGCTAGGGTGTCACCAATATGCAGATGACACACAGCTCTATCTGCTGTTGGGCAGTTAGTCTGACTCTACCCTGGAAGATCTGGACCGGGCATTGCAGGATGTGTCAGGATGGCTTAGGCTGAGCCGATTGAAATTTAATCCAATGAAGATGGAGATCCTATAACTGAATCAGAGCGGCTCGGGGTTAGGGATCCCTCTACCGGCCTTCGGTGGGGCGCCATTGGTGCCAGCACCGATGGTCATGGGTTTGGGGGTGCTCCTGGATGCTTCCCTGACAATGGAGGCCCAGGTAGCAGCCGCTGCCAAAACAGTTTTTTCCCATCTTCAGCTGATTAGGCAGTTGGTCTCCTTCCTCGAATGCAATGATCTGGCTTCAGTGATCCAAGCTATGGTCACCTTGAGGTTGGACTACTGTAATGCTCTCTACATGGGGCTGCCCTTGAGGCAACTCCAGAAGCTGCAGCTGGTGCAAAACACAGCAGCCAGGCTGTCGATGGACCTCCCTATGTGGGAGCACATCCAGCCTATGCGCTATACCAATAGCGTTCTGGATTCACTTTAAGGTGCTGGTTTTGACCTTTAAAGCCCTTAATGGTCAGGAGCCAGCCTACCTGTGGGACCGCCTTTCACTGCATGTTCCCCAGAGAGCACTGCGATCTGGAATACAAAACTGCCTGGCCCTCCGTGGGACTAGGGATGCCCACAATAGGCTATTGCATAACATTAATTCCTCATTGGTCACTTTTAGATTCCTGGTGGGCTATTGTTCTGGAGCTTCAAGCTCAGCTAGTCTCTGGTAGACAGTCCTGGGATGTTCCAACCAGTGTTCCCTCTAAGCTGAGTTAGTGTGTGCTAGCTCAGTTTTTTAGCCTCCAGCTCAAACATTTTTGTCTTGGCTCAGGAAGGATTGCTCCAGAGGAAACTAATTTATGCAGTGGGCAAATTGCTCACTCACAACATTAATGCCAGTAGCTCACCAAGTAGAATTTTTGCTCACAAGACTCCACGGCTTAGAGGGAGCATTGGTTCCAACCCCAATACATAACACCTTGCAACCAAACATTATATGAAAATTAGCTGTGTAACTTGCCCTGTTGTTGCCCAGAGCTTCCAGAGTTTGTCTCCTTGTCCCTGCCTCTCACTGCCTTGAGAACTAGTTTGTCCACTTCATGCTAAATGAGTGCTCACACCCCATGGTTTTTGAGGAAAACTGAGATCAATACTTTTCAAGGTGAGCAGCATCCATTACTCACAGAAACATTCAGTTATGAATAATATTATGATCTGACTTGTTATATAAGAATTTTATTGAAGTTATAAAAGATGTGTCATTAGAGATGTCAACTGTTAAAAAAGATGTGTCATTAGAGATGCAAGAGAGGAAGGGAGAATATTGTTCTGCAAACAGACCAGTAGCAAGTAGATTCCATAATGAGTTCTTCTTAAGTTGCATCTAGGGGTTGTTTATTTTTTTAATAATAATCTGAAAAATAAATGCATTTTCTCAAGCCACATCAGTACATTTTAATTGCTAAATATTTCTGTATCCAGTCATGGAGGTTAAAATATTTGCATGCTTTTAGGAAAATGAATGCTTCGGCCTTCACATTTTCTACATTATTATGGCAACAAGGTGATTTGTTCAGTGTGTATATTGATTTCCGACTAGACTATTTCTAACAAAGTCAGCTAAATAAGATAATGGCTTCTCTTAGTCAGTCTATAGGCCATGGTAGCAGAAAGCTATGGAGTTGAGAGCATTCAAGAGTGTTGTAACAGTTTGAGTTTCAACTAGAAACTGGTAGAACCAGATTTAAATCTGGCCAATGGAGCTCACTTGCCAACCTTGGGCCTATTACTCTCTCTCTCAGCCTAAACTATCACATAATGAAAATAGATTCAGATGGGTAGCCATGTTGGTCTGAAGCAATAGAACAAAGTTGGAATCCAGTGGCACCTTTAAAGCCAACAAAGTTTAATTCTAGGTATAAGCTGGTATGTGAATGTTATATGCATGAAGTGTATATCTGATGAAGTGTCCATGCACATAAAAGCTTATACCCAGAATTAAGCTTTGTTGGTCTTAAAGGTGCCACTGGACTCAAACTTTGTTCTGTCATACAGTGTTGCTCTTAACCCAGTTAAACCCATAATTAAATAATTAAGATCCCAAGTTGTAGGAACCAATCTTGATAAGAAATCTGAGAGATACACTGTAACTTGGGTGTTGGTACATGAATGGAATGCTCTAATAAAATTAGCAGATTCACATCAGAAAAGTCCTTCAGTTTTCTGTAGACTTTTATATAGGTTAGTGGTTCCCAAACTTATTTGGCCTACCGCCCACTTTTCAGAAAAAAATTCTCAGTGCCCCCCTGGAAATCTACCTTCAAGAAGGGACAAAAAATGCAGTGACAAATTTGCACATAGTAAAGAAAGATGTTGTTGTAAATAAAAAACTTTGAAGCTTGAAATCATAAAAGTATTTTATAAAATCAACCATAGTAACATTTGCATACACACAGAAAATTAAGATAACAAAGGATAATATTAAGATAAAAATCACAAATGACATTAAAATAATCCTAATGAGAAGGATGAACCTGGTGCACTGCTATCAATTTATTAATGTTTGGTTCTGTTTTTGTCAGCAGCAATCTTAAATCACTGCGATTAGCTATTTGCAGTCGGTTTCTTTTTTTTAGTTAACAGATTTGTGACCACACTGAACCCATGTTCCACTAAATATGTTGACGGAAATGCAATTAGAAACTTTTGTACTATAGCCCATAATCCAGGATAAAGTTTAGGTATCTGCTTTTGCATCCAGAACTGTTGGTAGCCATCTTTGAATTTAAATTTCAATTCCTCATTTGTTATTACTTCTATAAGTTCTTCTTGTAATTCTGGAGATTCTTCTGTGTCTGTCCTTGAAAAAGGGTCCAAAACCCAGTCGGGTATGTTCATTTTAAGAATATCTTCAAATGGTTGAAGCCTCCAAGTGCTGACAATAGGTAAGCAAGTCTTCATCCTGTTTTTCTACTGTTGATAAATTTGGAAGCTGGCTGAATTCCCCTCATCCTAAATTTCTTTTGTACAGAAGCAGTTTTGCCACAAATGCAGAAATGACAGTTTTTGTTTTGATTAAATTCAGCTCATCGCCTTGGAGCTGTAGATTTGTTTCATTAAATTTATTAAACAAGTCTGTCAAATAAGTTATGTCTTTTTTGGAATCAATCAAGTTGGCTCGTAAAGCATCATCTTTGTTTTCTAGGAACTTTTGCACTGAGTCAAAGAGTTTATAAAACCGATACAAACAGGCACATTTTGATAGCCAACGAACTTCTGTATGAAGCAGCAAGCAATTGAATTCTTCATCGTTTTCAGTACAAAGTTGTCCAAACAATCTGTCATTCAGTGAATTGCTTCTGATTTTGTTGACCGCTTTAATTAAATATAATTACATGATATCAATTACATTATATAATTGACTTATGTAGGCGTTCAATCAGATTTTTGGCAACTAGATGTTGACGATGAATAACACAGTGTATAGTGAATACATTTGGAACCATTTCTTTTAAATATGCAAGAAACCCCCTGTAGTGCCCCATCATCGCTGGAGCACCATCAGTAGCAACTGACAATATATTACTCAGGGGAATTTCATTTTCTTTAAAAAAAACTCTTCCAATGCATGAAATATTGATTCTCCTTTGGTATCAGTTTGCAAATTTTTTGTAAATAATAATTCTTGGCAAATTTTTCCTTCTTTTATGAATTGCACGTATGCTAAGCAAAGCTTCATTTCCTGGCAGAGTTGACTCATCAAGCTGTATAGAGAACTGAGATGTTTTTAAATATTCACATAATGAGTCTTCAACACCTTGAGCCAATTCATCAATTCTTTGTTGCACTGTATTATTACTTAAAGAAATTTTCTTGGTAATATCAGACGCTGGCTTGTGTAGCATGGTGTGTATTACCTCACTTATAGCTGGTAGAATTAGTTCTTCACCAACAGAATGTGGTTTTCCCAATTTAGCAATCAGTAACAAAATGTTGTAAGAAGCACACAGTCCATCGTCATCTTGTTTGGATGCTATTGAAAAGAGTTTTGCCAATGTCAGCTGTCTCAAAAAGTTTTCTTTAAGTGCTTGAAAATAAGATGAATCGTTATCTTTTTTATCAACATGAACTTTTGTCAAATGTTCTTGTAGAAGGCTTCATAGCTTCATTTGATAAAAGATTTTGGCAAATCAGGCACATCAGTAATGCACTGTTTGTAGGCGACTGAATAAAGCCATAGTTCAAAAATTGAATACTATATTGTCTACATTTTTTCTTAGGTTCAGCCATGATATTATCTGTAAAAAAGTAAAATTTCTGTGTTTATTTATAAAACAATTAATATTACTGGCAGCAGGCATGAATTATAGTTGTTCCCACCACTGGGAAATACCCCCCCCCCCACACACACACACACATGAATTGTTGGGGGAAAGCCAGCTTTGAAATATCTGGAAATCATTACTCTCTTGCACCCCCACACTAGGTACAAGGCAGTTTACATAGTGCAATCCAAAGAGCAATCCAATACCCCAATTTCTTTAATCTTGAAATCATTACTTATCAGTGGCAGAGCAGGAATTCAAACCCAGATCTCCCAGACACTTGTCTGACACTTAAACACTGTACCACACTGACCAGATTGCTGTCCCAAATAGAAAGGGAAGCTTCTCAAGAACTTCCACTTTAATTTCTGGCTTCGCAGCTGCAAAGTCCTGCTTCAAAGCATGCAACCAAGTCTCAGTAAATCTCACAAGCCCAAGTGCAAGGGAGTCAGAATTTGCAATCCTTGGCTTTTCCCATTAAATGTGCTCCGTTTGCATAATTTCTGCAGACTACAAAGAATTTGGCATTCTTTGAGGCACACAGCAGTACAGTCTCAAGAAATATATTTAAAAACCAACCTGAAAATTACAATATTTAAACAACAACCAATAACAAAATTAAAAACACTGAGCAGCCCCCACCACCACATCAACAAGCAATTACCACAATTACTTTTAGAAAACAATCCAACAGAAATACTTTTAAATGCAAACCAAACTTTTGAAATTTTCCCTCAAAATTATTAACTGTAAAAGAGTAAGGCTTAGCCAACCCCCACCCCACACCCAACAGAACTGTAACTCAAAGCCACCCCAAGCAGGCCGCATAACCTAAAATAAAGGGACACTAATTTAAAAGGTCCTTTTACTCATATCCCCCTTTAAAAATAATATGTATTTTTCCCAAAACTTACCTTTTAGATGTCTTCTTCAGTCCATGTAGAGTCCACCACGACCCACACAGGCAGGCAGGCCAAGGCAGGGACAGAGCAGCAGCGGCTGAAGGCCTGAAGCCAGAGGCCAGCAGCAGCCACCACAGCCTTACAAGGGTGCACATATATTTGTAATTTGCAAATGCATGGCTGTGATCAGCTGTGGGGACCCCTCTCCCCCTCCCCTCCCACCCTGATCCCAGGAAAGACCAGGAGAAGGCAGGAAAAGGCTGCTTTAGATAGGTTCTGGATTTTTCTTTCTTTATGCTTCCACCACCCCCTTATTTTCATTCAATGCCCCTCAATTGCACCCAAGACTCCTACCACCCCCTTGAATTGTTTCAGCACCCCCCAGGTGGCAGTATGGACCACTTTGGGAACCAGTGATATAGATAACGCAGCAGAAAAGTCAATAAAGCCAAAGCAGTTCGGCTGTTCAAGAGCAGCCTGGGTCTATTCAATCAGTTACTTTCCATGCATCCAAACAGTACAATACAGTGCAATCTATAGCATTTCACAAATGCACATTTTTACACAGTCCGGTGCAAGGAAATACTGTAAGTGGGAATAACACCCAGTATACAATATATGATGACTAGAAACAAGGTGAGACTGTATTATATAACTGAAATATAGACTAAAAACTAGATTTGCCGGTAGACTTTTCTTCCAAGAACTGTGTTACAAGCAATAACTCTTAGTTGATCCTGATTTCTAGCACTCTTCTTCTTTACTTAAAACATCAGATACACAGCATCCAAATCACCACCTGAGGTGAACTAGTCTGTTTGCAGGAGGTGAAGAAATGTAATTTACATTTGAAAGGTCTCTCTCCCCTTGGAGAAAAAAGTTTTTCTTTGCAATAATGTAAAAAGATAAAAAAAAAATCCTTATGACACCATGTTAACAGATGACACCCTGTTAACTATGAGAGCATGCCACTAGAAATGACATTGACCTAGCTATCAAGGATAACTATAGACATGTGAATTCAGTTTAAAATAGATTCACACCTTTTTTGAGATCAAAATAATTTTATTACAAAAATAAGATAATATATATCAAGATATTAGAAAGTAGAAAACAAAAGGATGCATTGATAGATTAACAGATGACGTCACATGTTCATGAATATTTTGGAACAAAGTTCTGTAAGATCAAGGGTGGCAAACTGAAGATCTGGAGCTAACTGCAGTCCTAAGCAGAGTTAAGTCCTTCTAAGCCTAGAAGAGTGAACCTCCCTTTAGGTTTGCATTGTGTGTCACAATTATTGTTATTATTCCTTTTACTACATCACATCACAGCTGTACTGTCATAAGGAGATAACAGTCAACTGATTTACTCCCCTATTCAAGGCAACTTTACTGCTGATTATAAAATGTATCATACACTTCAAGCTGCCATCCTTCATTGATATATTTTCCTTAAGTCAGTGACAGCCTGAGATCAGCACCGGCTCGCCCGCTAGGCAAACTAGGCGCTGTGCCCCGTCCCCCCACCAAAAGCCCCACCACCACCCTAACCGGGTGCCTGCCACTGTCAGGCAGCCACTACCACCACTGCTGCACCTGGGGGGGAGGAGGCATGGCGGCGGCCAGTGGGGACTCACTGCCGTCACCAGTAGAAGGATGCCTGACCAGCCAGCTGGGGTGCAGGAGGAGGCAGCCAGTGGGGACTCGCCGCCAGTAGAAGGACACCCGGCCAGCTGGCAGGGGCACAGGAGGCAGCACTGCAGCTTGCCTGCCCCCCCCTTGGGGGGGAGGAGGCAGTGGCCAGTGGGAACTCACCGCCAGTAGAAGGATGCCCTGCCAGCCAGCAGGGGTGCAGGAGGTGGCGCCGCAGCTCAGCCGCCCTCCCCCCTTGGGGGGAGGAGGCAGCAGCCAGCAAGGAATCACTGCCAGTAGAAGGATGCCCAGCCAGCTGGCAGGGGCACAGGAAGTGGCACCGCAGTTCACCCACCCTCCTCCTCTCCCTTGGGGAGGGAGGAGGAGGTGGGGGCCAGCAGGGACTCGCCACCAGTAGAAGGATGCCTGGCCGGCTGGCCAGGACCCAAGAGGCAGCAGCCAGCAGGGACTCACTGCTGCAGCCACAGCCGCCGCCAGTAGAAGGCCGCAGTAGAAGGGAGGAGGAGGCAGCGGCAAAAGGGTCTCCAGGCCCCACCAGGAGGTTGGCATCTGCACCTTGCCTAGGGCGCAGAAACACCGCGAGCCGGCCCTGCCTGAGATATATCATAATTGAAGTATCAGTTATCACTGTAAAGGAGATTTCTGCCTCTTTTATCCTTAGAATTCCCATTTCCTTCAGCTTTACTCATGAACTACTAAATGCTTTCAGTTAGATTTCAAGAGTTTTCAGTCAGAGGTCTGTAATAGCAGCTCTGTAATAGCAAGTGTATTCTGATAGGCTTACAAGGTGATCTCACACATGCTTTTACAGAAGTCCTACTTGGATTTATATCACTATCAAATGTAGTGGAAAACATTAGAATTGCATTTCCAGTTTCATTTGTAGTTTAGTTTAATGTAACTGAATGAATTGAATTACTGTAGCCTATTGTCAAATGTCTGGAGTTTATATAAAATTAGACTTGTGCATTTTTTTAATTCATTACAATGATTTACAAAAATGGGGTGTTTCATCATTATTGTAATTAATAAGAAAAGGAAACAAATGTCCCATATTAACATTCTAAAACAACAACAAAACCCATGCTTTTCTTTTCTTTAACTTTGTTTTGTTTCTTTCATTAGCGTCTCTCTCTCTCTCTTTCACTGGTTTCATTTCTATTTCTTCAAGGCAGCCAGCATTTTCCTAATAAGGGCACAAAGAGAGTAAAGTATTCTTTAAGACAAGGGGTGAAGAGGCTCCGGACTTTCTTAGTTGACTGAAAGTTGAAGCTACTAGTACTACATGCAAGTGTGAGGTATTCCAGTCCTGAAGAATATGGGGTGGGATTTTGCCTTCCTCTCTCCTACCAATGTCTGCTCTCCTGTGCCAAATTTCCATTTTCAGTCTGTACTCTCTTGCTTGTGTTCTACTTGTCAAACCTTATCCCCCATCCAAGTAAATCTTCCAAATCCTCATCCTACTGTTTGCCTAAGCAGATGCCTTAATCTCCTTGTGCTGCCAAATTCCCTTGTCTTGCCAGTCTGCCTCCTCCTGATGCTACTGCTCTTCAAGCTAAGTGGCTACAGAACCAAATTCCCAAGTACTGTTGTTTGTTTTACTGTTTGGAAACTTTTGTTATCAACTCTCCCAAAAACTTTAATATTAGACATGGGCAATTTTCATTGCTTCAAAAGGGGGAACCCCCTTTATTTTATCTGTCTTAAATTTGTCAGTATGGATGTCCTAGGGGAGTACTACAGTCCCACTCATTTTTGTCCAATTCGGATAGAAAATCATGATGATGGTAATGAAATAGATTTATGAAAATAAAACAACAATAATAAAAGAAACAACAAAATGATAAGAAAAAATCAATACTCCAACAGTCCCTTTTGGAATTAATAACAAAAATGAAAGAAACCAAGCTCCCATGCATACATCTATGAAAAATAAGTAGGATAAAGGTAAAGGTTCCCTTGCTCGAAAGCCAGTCGAATCCGACTCTAGGGTTGCGATGCTCATCTCCATTTCAAAGCCGAAGAGCCAGCGCTGTCCGAAGACGTTTCTGTGGTCATGTGGCCGGCATGACTAAACACCAAGGTGCACGGAACGCTGTTACCTTCCCACCGAAGTGGTACCTATTTATCTACTTGCAATTTCTTGCTTTCGAACTGCTAGGTTGGCAGGAGCTGGAACTAGAGACAGGAGCTCACCCCGTCATGCGGCACCCGGGTCTCGAACTGCTGAACTACTGACCTTCCACAGCCTGCAGTTCAGCGTCTTAACCACTTGAGCCACCGCAGCTCCTAGTAGGATAAAATTGTCTAAATAAATTACACATGGATTTTTATTTCAGTGCTGAATGGGATGGTCTTTGGGTTCACATTGTGTGGATAAATGAAAATTATTAGGAACATTCCTAAACTATATCTGCTAACATACCTCTTTCCCATATTTTAGCAATCTTTTCTACACTACATAATTAATTTTCAAATTAAACACAGCTTTAATTAAGGAGGCTTACCAGGGGTTTTCATAATTGCTGTAGAAACACTTTTCTGTCTTGCAGTACTCACTGGGGTGATTTCAGGAGGAATAACTCATATGAGACAAGGGAGCATAGTAATAACAGCTTGACTGTATATAAATGGGCTTCATAGCTTGGCAAAATAAAAAAAAACTGACTGAGGTAAGTCTTTCATTGAAGTAATTCATCATGGAATTGGTTTATTAGTAAAATAATTCCTTCAACCTTTTTTCTTTTAATAAGACGATTTTCATGAGTTGCTTTGCAAGGGGAGAAACCAAAGAACAATGAAAATATTTACCCATCATCAGTATATGTTTGGTCATCTTTGCTTCATTTAGGGATGAACAGGCTTTCTTCCAAGTTCCTTGAGTATCTTGACAAAGAAAGAGCCTAGCAACATGCCCTGTCTTTCATTTTAGTTAGTTAATGCATTAAATGAGATTGATTAGAGTCTTAGCTTACTAGCTCGTGCCCGTCATGGATTCCTCTGATCAGCTGCACTGTAGCTAGGGTTGCCAGGTCTGGGTTGGAAAATACCTGGAGACTTTGGGGGTGGATCCAGGAGAGGGAGGGGCTTCAGCATGGTACAATGCCATAGAGGGTTGCCAGCCTTCAGAGTAGCCGTTTCCTCCAGAGGAGCTGGTCTCTGTCAGCTAGAGATCAGTTGTAAAAGGGGGAGATCTCCAGGCCCCACCTGGAGGCTGGCAACCCTAACTGTAGCACATAAAGGTAGGAGCATGTGGGGCCCCCTCTATTTTAGCCCATATGGGGAGTGTTCAAAATCGGTTGGAATCAGAGGGGGTGGGTGGTGTAAAGTACTGGGTTTGCCGTATGGAAGACTCAAACTATGACATGCGTTCAGACACGTTTATTGTACTTCACACACTAGACAAGGAAAAATGGCCCTGCAAGGCCAGCTATATACACTCCACCCAACACACCCATGTCCCCATTGGAAGGTTTGAATTTCCCACCAAGGTTCTATTGGTGGACTCACGGTGGACTAGGATCCTAGGTCCCCTTTGTGTTTGGGGACTAAGCTCCTGCTTAGCCGTGGACCCCTGGTGGTGGTCCATGTACATAACATCCCTCCCCCCTTAGTTCCACTCAACCTATGTCACATAGTTTTGCAGATAGGTGGGGGGCCTGCACTCTCATTGGGAATACTAGGGTGCTGGCTTGGGGTTGTTTATGGCTGCCTCTGGCTGGCTGACTGTGTCTGGTTGCGGCGGGGGTGGCAGCTGCTCCTCGGTTTCTGGTGGTGTGGCTAGGGGCTTGCCCGGTGGGGGTTTCTCTGTGCGTGGGGGTTTCATTCGAGTTCTGGTCCATGGGGTGTCGAGCCCTGGTCCCTCGAGCTGGGGGGGGTGCACTTTCACCTCTTGGAGTTGTTGCTATCTCAGTTTATGAATATGCTTCTTTAGTAGTTGGCTGTCCTCTGTAGAGACCTCATAGGATACCGGGCCGGTGACTCGGACAACCTTTCCCGTGATACAGGTGGGGCCCCTCCCAAAGTTTTGGATGAGCACATCATTGCCTGGGGAGAACCCCTGGGGAGCATCCCTCTGTTCTGTCAGCCTCCTTGAGTCCAGTGCCCGGTCTGGGTGTAGGCGGTCCATCAGAATAGTGGGGCACTGGCCCATCAGCAGTTCCATGGGGCAGCACCCAGTGATGGGGTTGGGTGTAGTCTGCTGTGTCAGCAGGAACAGGGTGAGCCAGAACTCCCAGTCCCTGTCTGTGATCCGGCTGAGGGCTTCCTTCGCTGTGCAGACCTTCCTTTCCTCTTGGCCATTGGTTGCAGGGTGGAAAGGCGCCAATCTTACATGTTGGATCAGGTTCTGCTGGAGGAAGTCCTAGAACTCTGCCACCATGAAGGCAGTGTCATTGTCAGAGACTATTGTGTCCAGCAACCCATGGGTGGAGAAGATTCAGTGGAGTGCTCAGATGACGGCCTTTGTGGAGGTGGTGGATATGGGGCTGATCTCCAACCATTTGGAGTACGAGTCTACTGTTACTAAGGATATCAGCCCGTGGAAAGGCCCAGCAAAATCTATGTGTAACTGGGACCAAGGCTTGTGTGTTGACTCCCATGGCTGCAGGGGTGCACTTGGCAGGTTTGGGCAGACTGCCTGGCAGGTCTGGCATCTCCTCACCCAGGCCTCAATCTCAGCATCAATTCCTGGCCACCAAATGTAGCTCCGGGTCATAGCTGTCATCCTGACTATCCCCAGATGTGCCTCATGGAGAGCAGTGAGGACTCATTGTCACAAAGCAGGGGGGACCACAACCCAGTCGCCCCATAGGAGACACACCTTGAGAGCTGACAGCTCATCCCTACGGGTCGTGAAAGCTGTGAACTTGGGACCAGCGGAAGATGTGTGCCACCCAGCCCAAGACCTGGGAGAGGAGGGGGTCGCGGACTGAGTGGGAATTGATGTCTGCTGCCTGAAGGGGCAGCTCGGGGAGCCCCTCAGTCATCAGGACCCTGGGGGTGGGGGCAGGATCGGTGTCCCCGGAGGGAAGGGGCAGTCTGCTGTGGGTGTTGGCATGCCCCATTGCCTTGCCCAGGCAGTGTTCCAGGCAGTAATGGTAACCAGCCAAGAAGAGGGGCCAATGGAGAACATGGGGTGAGAGCACTTGGGGGGTTGTTTGTCCACTGCAAATAAGCCGAGGAGTGGCTTGTGGTCAGTTACAATTGTGAAGGGGTGCCCATACACAAAGTTATGAAACTTTTTCACCCCCACCGCTATTGCCAAGCCCTCCCGGTCTATCTGCATGTAATTGCGCTCAGCGGCTGTCAAGGTCGATGAGTAGTAGGCCACGGGAACCTCCTAGCTGTCAGGAAGAAGGTGGCCCAGGACCATGCCAACACCGTAGAGGGAGGCATTGCACATGAAGACTACAGGCAGGGACTCATCAAAGTGCACCAGTACCTCATTCAAGATGACAAGCGTCTTGACCCTCCTGAACGCTGCCACCTCCCTCAGGCCCCAAGATCTGGGTGCAGATTTGTCCAGAAGATGGTGAAGGGGCTCTGCAATGGCTGCCTTGTGTGGCAGAAACGTGTAATAAAAGTTCAGGAGCCCTAAGAATGCCTGAAGTTCTGCCTTGCTAGACAGCATGGGGGGCTCCACAATGGCCTTGACCTTGTCCCTCACTGGATGGAGGCCTGATGCGTTGACCCAGAACCCCAAGAAATCCACCTTTGGGACGCCAAGGAAGCACTTCTCCCTCTTTACTTTGAGACCCACTGCATTGAAGCGGTGAAGGATGGCGCAGAGGTGGGAGGCAAAATCATCCAGGGTGGCCACGGCGAGATCCAACTTGCCAAAAATCTTAGCCCCTGCTAAAGAAGCTAACACATGACTCACAACTGGAACAGGGTAGGCATGGTTGTGGAGGGCCTTATTCAGCGTACATTTATAGTCTGCACAGATGTGGACGTCACCATTGGGCTTGATGGGGGTAACAACGGGGACACCATGGGAGACCAGTTTGAGGATCCCTTGTGCTACTAAGCGGTCCAGTTCCTCATTGATTTTCGGCCGCAAGGCGAGTGGGGCACTGTGAAACTGCATGTGGGTGGGGGCAACCTGGGGGTCGAGTTGCAATGAAACAGAGGGTCCCTTGTAACAGCCCAGAACCCCATCAATTACCATGGGGAATTCCCCACAAACCTCAGCAAAGTCCCACAGCACACATTTATTCACTCCCCCTACCATGATGCCCAACGTTGCAAACCACGCCAGCCCCCAATAAGCTAACTAAATTCCCCTCCACAACAATCAAGTCCAGGAAACCCTCAAATCCCTGGTACTTCACCCGGAAAGTCCCCATGCCCCGTATTGGAACCGGGTTCCTCTGGAAGTTCACCAAGTTCAAAGGCGAGGGCTGCAGGTGGGGCCCGCCGTTTGGGCAAAGTCTGTGCAGCATTTCCACAAATATGATTGAAGCCACTGACCCAGAGTCCACTTCCATTGAGCAGGGGAACCCCGCGATCATGACCTGGACTTCAAGGTTGTGGGCAAATTGGGGAAGCATAGTACCTGTAGTGAGGGCTGGCTGGTCAGGAGGTAGAGGCCATCTGAGTCCTTGGTGGCCTTGTACTGTGCAGAGGTCTGGTAGCATGGATGCAGCTGGGAGGGAAGGTTCCAGTTGCCCTTGGACCTGCAAACACAGGTGAGGTGTGCATGTTTTCCACATGTGTGGCAGGAGGCATCATGGAACTGGCATGACTATCTTGCATGCGCCTCTCCGCAACTGGCACACATGGAATGACCATCCCTGAGTGGTGGCCATCCCTGAGTGCCCGGAGACTCCAGCTGTTGCCGGTGGCTTCTGGCGGTTGTGGTTGTGGATGAGATGAATGTCTTCCTCATCTGAGTTCTTGGGCATCAGGTTGGGGAGCATGAGATGGGATGCTGCCGGTGGTCAGTCACAGTGGGAGTCCTCATGGGCAATAACGAGCTGTAGGGCCTCGTCGAGATTGATGTCGGTGGTGCCGATCATTCTCCGGTGGAGCTTCATGTCACTGATTCCCCAGGCGAACTGGGTCACGAGGTTCTCCTCCACTTTAGTGAATTTGCACTCCATGGTGTGTTGGCGCAGCATGGCCAGGAAGGCTGCGGCCATATCGCCAGGCTTCTAGATGCACCCCTGGAATTCCATCTGCTTGGCCAGCATCGTTGGCCAGGGCATGAGATACCTGGTCAGGGCATTGATGATTTGGTCCATCCAGGAATCCCAGAGCTCGGGATGAGTGGGGTCAAAAGCTTCAAGGTGTCCTGGAGCAGAGGCCATGACTCTAGCATGGAGCACGGACCGGTGTTCGGGATTTCCAGACGCAGTGCGGTGCTGCTCGGGAGCAGTGCAGGGCATGGTGGCTTCCTCTGGAATGTTGCTTAGTGCTGCACTGGTTGGAGAGTCAGGCCTGCTCATCGGGATCCCACCTTCATCGCCATTGTAAAGTACTGGGTTCACCACATGGAAGACTCGAACTATGACATGCGTTCAGATGCGTTTATTGTACTTCACACACTAGACAAGAACAATGGCCCTGCAAGGCCAACTATATACACTCCACCCGGCAAACCCATGTCCCCATTGGAAGGTTTGAATTTCCCACCAAGTTTCTGTTGGTGGACTCGCAGTGGACTAGGATCCTAGGTCCCCTTTGTGTTTGGGGACTAAGTTCCTGCTTAGCCACGGACCCCTGGTGGTGGTCCACGTACATAACAGGTGGCATCTGGCAGCACCAGTCTCTGCATCCTGCCTTTCACAAGTGGACTCATGCTCATTTTACAGTGCATGCTGGTGCCCATGTAGCTCTTTGGCCCTTGAAAACACTTGGAGGTGGGGGATGGACAGTTCTGCACCACAAGACCATAGTGGATCAGGACATCACAGCATTTTAAAATAACTGTACAATAATGATAATGAATTAGTGCTGGCAACAATTTTGCCTTCTCTTTTAACTGTGCTCAGCTGGGGGGGGCAATCACTCTATTTGTAGAGGGGAGTCTCCCCAGCTTCTCTTCCCATCTGCATGAAGCAAAAAAGCCACCCTTCCCCTGCATGGCAGGCAGGCTGTAGCTGTGAAGGAAAAGTGTATGTGCACATACTTGATAGGGTTGCCATCTCCATGTTGGGAGATTCCCAGAGATTTAGAATCACAGAATCATAGAATCATAGAGTTGGCAGTGGGCATACAGGTATGGAGCCTGGGGAAAATGGGGAAGGGACATTAATTGGGTATAATACCATAGAGTATATCCTCTGAATTAGCCATTTTCTCCAAGGGAAGTGATCTCTCTGGTCTGGTGATCACTTGTAATTCTGGGAGCCCGTCTAAAGGAGCAGAGTGAAGAGGGAAAAGAACAAAAACAAAGAACAGCATTCTTTTCAAAGAACTCTCACAGGTACCAAATATTCAAACACATTCATTGTCAGTCTGAGACAAAGATAAACTATTGCTATGATGTAATATAGCAAGAGAATGAAAGATCCACACTTTATCTGCTACATAATAGCTGCTCTGTGGACCCTTCACTTCCATAAAACTTCTTCAGCAACTTCAGAAGAAGACTTCTCAAAAGCTGAAAGTGATCTGCCTGGGTGTTCCTTTTCATCTGTGGTTCCCAAATTGCTGAATGTCAAAGGCATTCACAAATGGAACATATGGAACAAGCCAATCATTTACATGTGTGTGAAATAGTTCCCTAATGAAGTAAATACAAGGAACAGCCACCACAGAGAATGGGGAGTAGTAGTTAAGAGCTGTTGAAGCACTGTAACATAAATAGAAAGCTTTATAGCCGTTGATGGCGGATCCCACAGAAATGTTCTTCCTTTGTGTACAGTTCTTAAGTGGCCACTCATGTGCCCTATTGTCATAGGTGTTAAGCAATGTAACAGTGTATCTGGTACCAGTAGTATCACAATTTGAAAAATGCTCAAAGTCCTCCATTGCAGATATTTCCATAACCACAGGGTTCTAAAACAGCTACATCAAAGTTATGTGGGTGTGGGAACTGCAGCAAAAGGTGACATGGAAGGCAGATTTTAAGAACATAAGAGAAGCCAAAGTTGGATCAGGCCAATGGACCATCCAGTCCAACACTCTGTCACACAGTGTCCAAAAATACTAGGTGCCATCAGGAGGTCCAACAGTAAGGCCAGGACACTAGAAGCCCTTCCACTGTTGCCCCCCCCCCAATGCACCAAGAATACAGTGCAGCACTTGCCCAAGACTGAGAGGTTGTATCTATACCTTGTGGCTTATAGCCACTGATAGACCTCTGCTCCATATGTTTATTTAATTCCCTCTTGAAGTTATCCATGCTTGTAGCTGCCACCACCACCTGTGGCAGTGAATTCCATCTGTTAATCACTCTTTGAGTGAAGAAGTACTTCCTTTTATCCATTCTAACCCGACCGCTCAATTTCATTGAGTGTTCTTGTATTGTGAGAAAGGGAGAAAAGTACTTCTTTCTCTACCTGCTCTGTCCCATGCATAATTTTATAAACCTCGATCATGTCACCCCTCAGCTGTCATTTCTCCAAGCTAAAGAGCCCCAAGCGTTTTAACCTTTCTTAACAGGGAAAGTGTTCCATCCCTTTTATTATTCTAGTTGCCCTTTTCTGCATTTTTTCCAATGTTATAATATCTGTTTTGTGGTGTGATGACCAGAACTGTACACACTACTCCAAATGAGGTCGCACACACCCTTCCCTTGGCAACAAAAGAAAAGGAATTTTGTTTTAAAAGAAGCAATCTGGAGCAATATGTATAACATAATCCTTCCTTTGTGTTCCTTGTGGGAAGATTGTGCAGCTCTTCATATTATCTTCTTTAAAGCATCTCTTATGCCCATTTTAAAGGACATATTTCATAGTGCTATGTGACCTATGGGAGGCACAATGAGAGAAGTGAAAAGATTTCTGATATCACCTGCACAGTATGTCTGTAGGATTTTTTCACATCACTATTCTCCATGTAAAAATGAGATGGAAAATTGTCTCATGCTGAAATTATCAAGCAAAAACTAACAGAAGAACTCAGTCTAAGCTGCTGAGGAAAACAAACAATGGGTTGTGTTTTTCAAGGAGCTGAACTGAATTAGACATGTGTTACAACTTAAAGGTGTGAGATAAGATGCTAGACTAGCTGAACCACTGATCTGATCCAACAGAACACTTTGTAGTTTTTTAAAAAAATTGTGTTGTAGCTATTATACAAAAATGTTAACTGCTAATAATAAAAGAAATTATTGGCATTGTAGGGGTGTGCATCAGCAAAAATTTTGTTATAATTCAGAATCCGGGGGGGGGGAGAGAGAGTTTGTCATGACTGGTGGTTTTGGGGTAGTTTCAGGTGTCAAATCCATTTTTTTCTGCTTCTAGATTTTCAGGAGTATTATTTTCAGTAGGGAACCAATCTGATGGTCTAGAGCATCTGTTTGGAAAGATAATGACACCAAACTTTGCATAGAACATAGCCCTCCTAATGTAAAGACCCCATAAGAGTCAAGCAGAATAGACAATGGGGTTTGATTTTATAGACCTCCAAAGCAGGTGCCTTTCAGCACAGGCTCACTTCTCTCCAGTGATTCCTATGGGGGAGCGCTGGCATCAGCCACTGAAATTTTTAAAAATCCTGACTGCGTGCACATTTTTTTCATATAATCTTATAGTGACTGACAATTTTAAAAAATAATAACCATTTCCACTGAAAGCTCTGCATTTGTGATCCTTCCTTGTTGTGGTCCATTTTTTTCATTAATAAAGGAAAGAAAGTTTCCTTTGCAGAAAACCTGGTCCCTGCCCCACCCAGCCCTGCTGTCTTTGAAACCAGTTCATGTTTTTAAATAAAAAATAGAATATCTTGATGTGGTGTGATTGCATAAGATGAATCAACCAACCAGTTGCTATGAAAACCTGGTCTTCATGCTGGGCATCCACTGTAGGGGCACCTTAATTAGTAATTAGTACTATTGCCATTTCAGGATAGGGGGTGTCCCTCTCTACATTAAGCATGTGGGGGTGTCCAAGGACCAGGCCCATAGCTACTGTGGGGCATCTCGGGGCTAGGCCCCCCAACTTGCTGGCAAACTCCCCTGACTTCCCATCTAGCCCAGGGTGTCATGGTCTTCTCCCCCAGATTAAATTGATTAGCCAGTGCCCCCTAAGAAATGTAAACGCCCCTTGACTTAAAAAAATCCTGGCTACAGGCCTGCCAAGGACTAAACTACATGATACATTTGTTATCTGGCCCTACTGGAAGATAGCCCAGCCGTACTGTCGGGGGCTACCTTTGTCTCCTTTGAAGGAGGAAAAGCAGACACGTGAGTGTGACTTGCTCAAGGGGTGGAACTGGCCTATTAATGGCCAGCTCTACTCCTGCCCCTCTCATTTGCTACTGAGAGCTTCTTTGCACCTTCCACCAAGCTTTGACAGTAGGGCCTACCTCCGGGTTGTTCTGGGGCAGGCCTTGAGGCCTGTGTGGGCGACGGCTGTGGCAGGGAGGCTACAGGCAGTGGCGGAGATCAGCAGTGGCAGAGATCAGCAGCTGAGCAGCAATGGTGTTTGGTGCAGCACAGCGGAGTAACATGGATGAGCCAGCTGCGCGTCCCAGCAACAAAGGAGTGGCAGCGCAGCTTGGCATCAATGCCAGTGGCAGGGGCCTGGGCGACTGATTGGGCCTGTGACCTGGAGCAGCACAGATGAGCCAGCTGCACTCCCTCATGGTGGCATTAAGTGGCTGCATGGTCCGGCCCCCGTGTTGGGAGCCTGGGCAGCAGCAGAGGCCTTTGGCTCGGCCCCAGTGGGGTTTTTGGTGATATTGGTGGCCCTGTAGGCCTATAGCTGTGGCCCATTAGCAGCAGGCCAGGGTGGCTTCTCAGGTGCAGAGGGGGGTCTGTGGACCACCCAGCAAAGGGTGCAGCAGCCTGTGGCTACCCAAGGCCAGCTGCCAGGGTAGATAGGACTTAGTTTTGTGGCCCAGTGGCTTGGCAGCTCAGCCCTCTGGTGCATTTAGCAGACTGTGCTGATGGTTTGGTGCTGGTCTGTTGAGGGTCTGAGGCTGTTTTTTTTTTCCTTGGTGTTTCTATCTGTGGCTTCTGCTGTATGGGGCAGGTTCCCCCCCACCTCCCTGGTTCATTTTACTGGGACTGAAGTAGTGGATTTGCACACACACCCTTGTTCTTCCAGTTCCACTTTCGATTTTGGTTGCTAGCTGGGATTGGGGCTGTGGGGCAGTCAAACCTGTTTCACTTTCTATTTAGGCTGGTGGCCTGGACACTGGAGTTTTAGTGCACTTGGGCTTGGTTAGCTTGATTCAAACAAGAGGGAGCTGTACAAAAGAGATTGTCTCCACTTGTCTCGAGAAGGAACCAGGCTGCTGGCGCTTAAAATCAAAAAGGTGGCAGAGCAGTTTTTAAACTGAATATTGGGGGAAAGTCAACAGGAGATGAAAAGTCTCTGATTTGGGAGGGCTCATCTCAGAGAGATAAGGGGGTAGCTGTTGCTTTTCTACAGGGACGTGGATTGGAATTGTCAACTGGGACTATGGTTAGTGGTATGGACTGCCTGACAAGGTCTCAAGGCAGCAAGAGGAAGGTTGTGTTGAGACCCACATGTCTTGTAAGTCTGGCTAGATGTATTTGATCTAGTGACAGGTAGCTGTCAGCCAGGAATCTCTGTTAGAGCTGGCTATAACCGGTGCAGGGCAGTCTTGCCACTGCTATCACAGTGATTCAGCACTGAAGCCTGATTGGCTGGTGTTTGTATAAATGTACAGTGAGTGATGTACAGTTTCTCCTCCTCATTTGTATGATTGCAGCAGAGCACTGTGACACTCTGTTTGATGGTGGCTGTGGTGTGTAAATAAATGTATATAGTTTGTACCTAGCTGAAGCCTCCAGTATTATTTGGATACTCGCACTCTCTTCTGGCCCACTCCGTGCCTACCACTTTCGCTGTTCGAACCCGCAACAGGGTTATGGGCCGAGCCTACGGTTGGCTGTACAAGGAGTAAGTTGGAGCTGTTGGGAGCTGTGGAAGCAGTATCTGTGGAGTTGTCTGTCTGCTGTGGTTTTCTTTGCTGGAGAGAAAGCAGTGTCTGGCCATGCTGTCTGAGAAGCAGGCTGGAGGAGCTGTGAGCTGGAGGAGCCGGAGGTCGGTTGCAGTGTGTGGGAGTCCTGTGTGGATGAGGACGCCAAGCAGCCGGAGCCGAGATACCAGTAGCCGGGAGCAAGCATCATGGCTCAGGTACCTACTTCCCAGCTGGTTGAAAAGCTCACTTCTACAAACTATAACAATTGGGCACTTAAAATGTGGTTCTTTCTTGTGAAGGAGGGGCTTTGGAGATATGTAAATGACCCCCCCGAAGACCCAACGCCGCTTGATGAGAAAAATGATGAAAAGGCCCTAGCACTGATTGTTTTGAGTGTCAGTGACGATCAGCTTGTTTATGTTTCTCAAACTGAAAGTGCTGAACAGGCTTGGTCTTCACTTAAAAGCATTTATCAGCAGGCTAATGTCGGGTCTCTTATCTCATTAACCCGGCATTTGTATAGAAAGCTGCAAGCACCCCAGGAGCCTGTGAAAGACCATCTCAAGGTCCTGATGGATTATTTTCATCAGCTTCAGGAGCGTGGCAAAGTTTTTGAGGAAATTGATAAAACTTTCATAATATTATCATCGTTATCACAAAAATTTGACTGCCTTTTACCTGCATTTGAAACAGTGGATGAAAGAGTTTTAACAGTCCAGTTTGTCACCGGAAAGTTAATACAACACGAGGAGCGACTCGTTGAATCTAAGCAGCATGTCAGGGAGTCTGGGCAGTCAGCCAAGGTGACCGGGCACAGTTCCAGGCAATCTGCAGACGAGATAACAGAAAGCACCTGTACTGTTGCTGTTGCCACTCTCCAGGAACAGGCCAAAGATACTTCCAGAGGCAGCAAGAACAAGAGGAAATGTTTTTTCTGCGGCTCTACAAAACACCTGGTCCGTTTCTGTACTGAGAGGCAGAAGCAAGGAAAGAAACAGCCTGAGTCTCTGCATTCTGTAGCTATGGTGGGCCCTGTGGACAATTTTGTGGCTTCATCCTGGCTACTCGATTCAGGCGCATCCCAAACGTATTGCAAGAACGAGGGGCTTCTACACAACACTAGGACCTCTCCCTTAATACATGTAAGTCTTGCAGATGGGACGCCTTCCCAGGTCTCTGTTAGAGCTGGCTATAACCGGTTCAGGGCAGTCTTGCCACTGCTATTACAGTAACTCAGCACTAAAGCCTGATTGGCTGGTCTTTGTATAAATGTACAGTGAGTGATGTACAGTTTCTCCTCCTCATTTGTATGATTGCAGCAGAGCACTTTAATGGTGGCTGTGGTGTGTAAATAAATGTATATAGTTTGCACCTAGCTGAATGTACAGTGAGTGATGTACAGTTTCTCCTCCTCATTTGTATGATTGCAGCAGAGCACTGTGACACTCTGTTTGATGGTGGCTGTGGTGTGTAAATAAATGTATATAGTTTGCACCTAGCTGAAGCCTCCAGTATTATTTGGATACTCACACTCTCTTCTGGCCCACTCCGTGCCTGCCACATTTGCTGTTCGAACCCGCGACAGGTTGAGGGCATAACAGGTATGGGAAATTATAGGTGTATCTAATCAAATGCTAGAAGTGTCCAAGTTAAAATCGGGGAGCTGGAGTGCTTGGTGTTGGGGGGGGGAAATAGACATTGTGAGTATTTCAGAAACTTGGTGGGATAAGAAAATCAGTGGGATACGGTGGTTCCTGGATATATATTATATTGTAAGGATATAATATATTGGAGGTGGGGTGGCTCTGTATGTCAGAGAGGGTATACAGTCCAGTAAGACTGAGAGGGTAAGAAAATTGGATTCACTTCTGGAAATGCTATGGGTTGAAATAGTGGGTCCAGAAGGAAGCTTAACAGTGGGAGTTTGTTATCGCCCACCAGATCAAAAGGAAGAGGAGGATTATAAAATGATGAATGAATTAAAGAGAGCAGCTAGATGGAATAACTGTGTTGTAATAGGCGACTTTAACTACCCACACATTGGGTCAATATGAGTTCTAGTCGGGAAAAAGAGATTGAGTTTTTAGACACTCTCAATGACTGTGCTATGGAACAGATGGTCACAGATCCTACCAGGGGAGAGGTGATCCTGGATTTGGTCCTAAGTAACACCCAAGACCTGGTGAGAGATGTAAAAGTAATTGCACCACTTGGGAACAGTGACCATAATGTCTGTGAGTTTAACATTTGTACAGATAGGGAGTTGCCCCAAAAGACTGATGCAACCAGTTTTAACTTTAAAAGGGGTAACTTCTCTGGTATGAGGGGACATGTGAGGAAGAAATTGAAAGGAAGAGTAGAGAAGGTCAAAACCATTGGGGAAGCTTGGAGACTATTTAAAAATACAATCCTAGAAGCTCAGAAAAAATATATACCACAGGTTAGGAAAGGCACAAATAGGTATAAAAAAAAGCCTGCATGGTTAACAAATAAAGTAATGGAAGCTGTAAAAGGTAAGAAGGATTCCTTTAAGCGGTGGAAAGCTAGTCTCAGTGAGGTTGATAAAAGGGAACACAGACTATGGCAAATAAAATGCAAGTCTGTGATCAGGCAAGCAAAAAGGGAATATGAGGAGCATATCGCAAAAAACATAAAGGCCAACAATAAAACTTTCTTCAAATACATTAGAAGTAGGAAGCCAGCCGGGGAGGCAGTGGGGCCCTTGGATGACCAAGGGGTAAAAGGAGTAGTGAAGGATGATAGGGAAATGGCTGATAAGCTGAATGCATTTTTTGCCTCTATCTTCACTGTGGAAGAGGAGAAGTGCTTGCCCGCTCCAGAAGCACTGATTTCGGGAGGGGGTTTGAAAGACCTGAATCAGATTGAGGTGACAAGAGAGGAAGTTCTACGACTGATGGACAATTTAAAAACTAATAAATTATCAGGCCCAGATGGCATTCATCCGAGAGTTCTGAAAGAAATCAAATGTGAACTTGTGGATCTCCTGACAAAAATATGTAATGTTAGCTGAAATGCTCTGATCAATAATTAGTAGAGCACTCAAAACGGTATTTAATATTGGGATTCTTTGGTCTGTGTATACGGAGGATGGTCTACCATGCTATTTCCCAGTAAACAGGTGAGAGACAGGAGTAAATAAATCTTTTGTTTACTGTGCAGTAATATCCATCAGAACATACAATCACACACACTGGCATACAAGGAACTAATACAAACAGGAAGGAAATAAATAGCACATTCGCATGAGCTGGTGTTGATGTGTTGAGGGGCAATATTTACCTCCGGGATGCGTAGCTCCTAAATCTTCCAGCGGGAGGTTCAGGGTGGGAAGGAAAATGGGAAGACAAATGGGGAACACATTTACTAGACCTGCTAAGGACACGTGCACTACTTCAGCTTCAGACTGAAGCCTTAAAGTGAGGTAAGGGTTTGGGTAATGTAAGCTGGGCGTAAAAGGTAATAGCAGTCTGAGAGAGGTCGTTGGTAGGGGGTAGACAGTGAGTGGGCAGAATCGGCAGAGCTCGCTCAAGAAGCATGTGCGAGTGTTTTTAAAGCTTCTCAAGCGGTAGGCGTGAGAGTCCAGGTGGCTTACACCCGGGGAAACTCCCTGCTGGCTAGGATGGGTTATCAGGGTCAATTTCAAATACTAGTGGCTACCTTGACCATTGGACACCTGGGAGTGAGAAAAGAGGAAGTTGGAAACAAAGGAGGATGACTCTTTAGTATCCGGGCAGATTCTCCATGAGGAACGTGTGAGTTGGCATGTGGGGGGGGGGGTTAATACATCTGTCCCTTTATTATGCGGAGACCAGAAGTCTGGGCTGTATGCAAGAGTCTTTTGTTTGAGTGTAAACCTGTAAGTGTAAGACGTGACAAGCAGCAGGCAGGCTGTGGAGCACCTCTGGAGTGAATTCATCTAGCATCTCATCGTCCTTGGCTGGCTTCTGTTTCCTCCCTGGGTTTCTCCCCATGGCGCCTATCATACAGTCTCTCGGCTGGCCCACTATCAGGTTTATAACCACATAAAACACTCCAGAAATAGCCAAATAAAGGCAGCGGGGCTAACAGTAATCTTTCTTTAAAATCTGCCTCCATTCCTGAGGACTGGAAGGTAGCTAATGTCACTCCCATCATTAAAAAGGGCTCCAGGGGAGATCCAGGAAATTACAGGCCAGGCAGTCTGACATCGATACCAGGTAAGTTGGTGGAAACTGTTATTAAGGAAAGAATTAGTAGGCACATTGATGAACAAAAACTATTGAGGCAGACTCAGCATGGGTTCTGTAAGGGAAGATCTTGTCTCACTAACCTGTTAGTGTTTTTGAGGGAGTGAACAAACATGTGGACAAGGGGGACCCAATAGATATTATTTACCTTGACTTCCGGAAAGCTTTTGATACAGTTCCTCATCAAAGGCTCCTAAGTAAGCTCAATAGTCATGGGACAAAAGGACAAGTCCTCTTGTAGATCAAAACCTCGCCTATAAATAGGAAACAGAGAGTGAGTATAAATGGGAAACTTTCTCAATGGAGGGTGGTAAGCAGTGGGGTACCACAGGGATCAGCACTCGGTCCGATGCTTTTTAACTTGTTTATTAATGATTTGAAATTGGGAGTAAGCAGTGAAGTGGGTAAATTTGCAGATGACACGAAGTTGTTCAGGGTGGTGAAAACCAGGGAGGATTGTGAGGCACTCCAGGGATCTGTCGAGGATGGGTGAGTGGGCGTCAATGTGGCAAATGGGGTTCAATGTGGCCAAGTGCAAAGTGATGCACATTGGAGCCAAAAACCCTAAATATAAATACACGTTGATGGGGTCTGAACTGGCAGAGAGAGAGAGATCTTGGAGTCGTAGTGGATAACTCAATGAAAATGTCTAGAAAGTGTGTAACTGCAATAAAGACGGCCAACGCTATGCTGGGGATTATTAGGAAGGGAATTGAAAACAAATCAGCCAGTATCATAATTCCCCTGTATAAATCATTGGTGCGACCTCATTTGGAATACTGTGTACAGTTCTGGTCACCACATCTCAAAAAGGATATTATAGCATTGGAAAAAGTGCAGAGAAGGGCAACTAGAATGATAAAAGGGTTGGAACACCTTCCGTATGAAGAAAGGTTAAAATGCTTGGGGCTCTTTAGCTTGGAGAAACGACAGCTGAGGGGTGGCATGATCGAGGTTTATAAGATTATGGATGGAATTGAGCAGGTTGAGAAAGAAGTACTTTTCTCCCTTTCTCACAATACAAGAACTCGTAGGCACTCCATGAAATTGCTGAGCAGTCGGGTTAGAACAGGTAAAAGGAAGTACTTCTTCACCCAAAGAGTGATTAACATATGGAATTCACTGCCACAGGAGGTGGTGGCAGCTACAAGCATAGACAGTTTCAAGAGGGAATTAGATAAACATATGCAGCAGAAGTCAGTGGCTATTAGCCATAGGGTATAGATGGGAACTCTCAGTTTGGGACAGGTGATGCACTCTATTCTTGGTGCTGGAGGGGGCAGCAGTGGGAGGGCTTCTACTGCTGGACCTCCTGATGGCACCTGGTATATTTTGGACACTGTGTGACAGAGTGTTGGACTAGATGGGCTATTGGCCTGATTCAACATTGGCTTCTCTTATGTTTTTATAAAATGATGAATGAATTAAAGACAGCGGCTAGACAAAAAAAAACTGTGTCGTAATAGGTGATTTTAACTACTCACACATTGATTGGGTCAATATGTATTCTAGTCGGGAAAAAGAGATTGAGTTGCTAGACACTCTCAATGACTGTGCTATGAAGCAGATGGTAATGAAACCTACCAGAGGAGAGGCGATCCTGGATTTGGTCCTAAGTAATGCCCAATACCTGGTGAGAGATGTAAAAGTGATTGCACCGTTTGGGAACAGTGACCATAATGTTATTGAGTTCAACATTTGCATAAATAGGGTATAGGCCAAAAAGTGATTGCACTGCTTGGGAACAGTGACCATAATGTTATTGAGATCCACATTTGCATAAGTAGGGAACTGGCCACAACCACTTTTGACTTTAAAAGGGGAAACATCTCTGATATGAGGGAACACGTGAGGAGGAAACTGAAAGGAAAAGTAGAAAGGGTCAAAACCATTGGGGAAGCTTGGAAACTATTTAAAACTATACCACAGGTTAGGAAAGGCACAAATAGGTATCGAAAAAAGCCTGCATGGTTAACAATCAAAGTAATGGAAGCTGTAAAAGGTAAAAAGGATTCCTGTAAGCAGTGGAAAGCTAGTCTCACTGGGGTTGATAAAAGGGGGCACAGGCTGGGGCAAACAAAATGCAAGACTATGATCAGGCAGGCAAAAAGGGAATATGAGGAGCATCTAGCAAGAAACATAAAGACCAACAATAAAATTTTCTTCAAATACATTAAAAGCAGGAAACCAGCCAGGGAGGCAGTGGGGCCCTTGGATGACCAAGGGGTAAAAGGCATAGTGAAAGATGATAGGGAAATGGCTGAGAAGCTAAAGGCATTTTTTGCCTCTGTCTTCACTGTGGAAGATGAGAAGTGCTTGCCTAATCCAGAACCGCTGATTTTGGGAAGGGTGTTGAAAGACCTGAGTCAGATTGAGGTGACGAGAGAGGAGGTCCTACGACTGATAGACATCTTAAAAACTGATAAATCACCAGTCCTGGATGGCATACATCCAAGAGTTCTGAAATAACTCAAATGTGAACTTGTGGATCTCCTGACAAAAATGTTATCTTTCATTAAAATCTGCCTTCATTCCTGCATAATCATTCAGCAATAAATAATAAAACATGAGATCAACAATTGCAGTTAAAATTCCTGATGGCAGCTTAATATCAAATATCAGAAACTCATAAAAAAAACCATCAACCATAATGTATTAAAACCCCTACCAGCTTCCAAAGAATTATACATAATCAAATAACTCATAAACTTCTTTTCCAATATGTTCTTAAGAACATTACATCTATTACTTATCATCTACTTAATCAGTTTCACAAAATACATTATCAAAAACTATCTACTTATCAACATTAGTACCAACCTTACCTTACCTAACTACAGTCCCATACTTTTTCTGTCAGATAAATATAATAGTTTTTTCAACACCTTTTCCAGATCCTAGCCAATCGCTCCCTGATTAGCCATCAACACAGCCAAGCAAGCTGATAATAAATTAGCATTAGTAGCAATGTCTATAGTTAAAGTGAAAAGTGCATCAGATCCCTGTAGCTCTACCTCCAAACAGTGATTTTTGTGTACATTTTCATCTCAGGGATTTCATAATGCATAGCCCTACCCATAAGTGCCTCACAGGTCCTTTATAAGGAAATGTAGCCTTCATCTCCCATTTCTGCTTTCCAAAGGTGTCTGAACATTCACTGAACTATTACAACTGAAAACAATTTCTTGTTGTTGTTGTTGTTGTTCAGTCGCACAGTCGAGTCCGACTCCTTGCGACCCCATGGACCAGATCACGCCAGGCCCCCCTGTCTTCCGCTGTCCGCTGAAGTTCGCTCAATTTCATGTTCGTTGCATCGATGACACTGTCTAACCATCTCATCCCTTGCCGTCCCCTTCTTCTTTGACCTTCAATCTTTCCCAGCATCAGGGTCTTCTCTAGTGAATGCTCCCTTCTCATTTGGTGGCCAAAGTATTTGAGCTTCAGCTTCAGGATCTGGCCTTTCAGGGAACAGTCAGGGTTGATTTCTTTTAGGATTGACTGATTTGATCTCCTTGCAGTCCAAGGGACTCTCAAGAGTCTTCTCCAGCACCATAGTTCAAAAGAATCTATTCTTCGGCGCTCGGCCTTCCTTATAGTCCAACTCTCGCAGCCATACATTACTACGGGGAATACCATTGCTTTGACCATGCGGACTTTTGTTGGCAGGGTGATGTCTCTGCTTTTTATCATGCTGTTTAGGTTTGCCATCGCTTTCCTCCCAAGGAGCAGGCGTCTTTTAATTTCATGGCTGCAGTCACCATCTGGGATCCTAGGAACGTGAAGTCTGTCACTCCTTCTACGACTTCCCCTTCTATTTGCCAAGGAGTGATGGGGCCAGATGCCATGATCTTAGTTTTTTTGATGTTGAGCTTCAAGCCCACTTTTGCGCTCTCCTCTTTCACCCTGAGCAAGAGGCTCTTTAGGTCCTCTTCACTTTCTGCCATCAGAGTGGTATTGTCTGCATATCTGAGGTTATTGATCTTTTCCCCAGCAATCTTAACTCCCGCTTGTGATTCATCCAGGCCAGCATTTCGCATGATGTACTCTGCATATAAATTAAATAAGCAAGGTGACAATATACATCCTTGTCGTACTCCTTTTCCTATGCTAAACCAATCAGTTGTTCCATATCTGGTTCTAACTGTTGCTTCTTGACCCTTATACAGGTTTCTCAGGAGACATGTCAGGTGGTCCGGTACTCCCATCTCTTTAAGAACCTGCCATAATTTATTGTGATCCACACAATCAAAGGCTTTAGCATAGTCAATGAAGCAGAAGTAGATGTTTTTCTGGTACTCTCTTGCTTTCTCCATAATCCAGCGAATGTTGGCAATTTGATCTCTAGTTCCTCTACCTCTTCGAAACCCAGCTTGTACTTCTGGCAGTTCTCTATCCACGTACTGTTGGAGCCTAGCTTGCAGGATTTTGAGCATGACCTTGCTAGCGTGTGAAATGAGTGCAATTGTGCGATAGTTTGAACATTCCTTGACATTGCCCTTCTTTGGGATTGGAATATACACTGACCTTTTCCAATCCTGTGGCCACTGTTGTGTTTTCCAAATTTGTTGGCAAATTGAGTGCAGCACTTTAACAGCATCTTCTTTTAAGACTTTGAATAACTCAGCTGGGATATCATCACCTCCACTAGCTTTGTTGTTAGTAATGCTTTCTAAGGCCCATTTAACTTCGCTTTCCAGGATGTCTGGCTCGAGGTCAGTGATTATACCATCGTGGTGGTCAAGGACATTGAGGTCCTTCTTGTATAGTTCTTCTGTGTATTCTTGCCATCTTTTCCTAATCTCTTCTGCTTCTGTTAGGTCCCTACCGTTTTTGTCCTTTATCATGGCCAGCTTTGCATGGAACGTTCCCTTGATTTCTCCAATTTCAAAACAATTTCTTAGAGGGGCTCAAATAGCTGAGTTGAAGCAGATTTCCTCTGTGTATCCACCTGTGGGAGCTGATATTGAGCTACAAAGGAATGAGCTGTAATCCAGAAATCCCCCAGTTCAAATCTTCAGTGTTGTGAAAAGCAAACTTGGTGCCCTTAGGCAAGCCTCTCAGCCCATCATAGAGAAATCATAGCACTGACCTACCATTGAAGGATTACAATTAGATTAAAAATTGAACCCACCTTGCTCACTGTGCTGTTTTCCCTCAATCTGACCATCCCTATGACCACACTGATGATAACTTCACAGCCAACAGTATTTTCATTAGAAAAGAGCAAGAGTCCAGTAGCACATTAAAAACTAACAAAATTTGTGGCAGGGTATGAGCTTTTGTGAGTTACTGCTCACTTCTTCAGATAGTCACTGGTTTTGTGCCAATACATGTTCACAATTTGCTGTTTCATTTAGATTACACATATTTTCAAGGTCATCATAGGCATATCATACATTATTAAAAGCCAGCTACATTTTGAATGTATGGTGCATGGTTGATTCATTGATATATATAGGGCATTCATCATGTTGCCCTCATTCTCAGATCATAGTGGAGTAAATTACATGTCACAGATATGGCCAGAAATATAGGGAAACAGTAGCTGGATGCTGGGGGTTTTCAGTGCTATGGTTAAAAGTTTCTGTTGTTGTTCAGTCGCACAGTCGAGTCCGACTCTTCGCGACCCCATGGACCAGATTACGCCAGGCCCTCCTGTCTTCCGCTGTCCGCTGAAGTCTGCTCAATTTCATGTTCGTTGCATCGATGACACTGTCTAACCATCTCATCCTTTGCCGTCCCCTTCTTCTTTGACCTTCAGTCTTTCCCAGCATCAGGGTCTTCTCCAGTGAATGCTCCCTTCTCATTTGGTGGCCAAAGTATTTGAGCTTCAGCTTCAGGATCTGGCCTTCAAGGGAACAGTCAGGGTTGATTTCTTTTAGGATTGACTGATTTGATCTCCTTGCAGTCCAAGGGACTCTCAAGAGTCTTCTCCAGCACCATAGTTCAAAAGAATCTATTCTTCGGCGCTCAGCCTTCCTTATAGTCCAACTCTCGCAGCCATACATTACTACGGGGAATACCATTGCTTTGACCATGCGGACTTTTGTTGGCAAGGTGATGTCCTGTTTCTGTATTAAATGTTAAAGCCAGAAAGACCAAGTCTCAATTATTGATCAATTCTCCAACACTGGACTTGACCAAAAAGATCATAGAGGATGTTGTGGTCAAAATAGCATAGTCAGAACAAACCTGGCCTCTCAGGGAAACCTATCAAGAGACCCAGAATTGAATACCTTTGGAGAGAAGTAAGTAGAAGACAGAATGACAACAATTATATGCCTTTGTGAAGATTAAATGATGTCTAACTCATTATCAATAGATATAATTTGTTTAAGCCCAGGTGCAGAAGTGTCTGAGAATTGCAAGAATGTACAACTTCACAGAAGAAATTATTCAAGGGTAGGAATATTAGTTGAGGGCCAGAAAATATTTGTATGTATGAGAAACCTGTAACAATTATTTTAATAGGCTTTGCTAAGATAAAAAAGTTGTGAGAATGAACTAGAATTTTAAATGTATTTTAAAAAACATATTTTAAGTACAGATAACCTTGCATGGTGTTGGAAATTATAAGACAAGTGGAGACCCGCAAGAAACTTGCGGGATGGTCATCCCATTCCTCACACCTTTGCTTCCTCCCCTCTACCTCTATCTCACACTCTTTCTCCCTTCTGGGGGTAGAGCCATAGACTCAACCCTCCAAAGCAGCCATTTTATCCAGGGGAACTGATCTCTGTCACCTGGAAAACAGTTGTAATTCTGGGTGAATCTCCAGCCCTCACCCAGAGGCTGGCAATGGTAGTTCTCATGGAGGAAACGGCTAGTTTGGAGTCTATGGCATTATACTGGTCTGAAGTTCCTCCCCTCCTCAAACCCCACCATCCCCAGGATCCACCCCTTAAATGTCCAGGAATTTCCCAATCAAGAGTTGGCAACCCTATTTCCTTCCCACCCAACAGCCAACTTAACCTTTATCTGCCTTTATCTGTCTTCAGCTTTTCATCTCCACCCCCCTCCCCCACAGCTTCTACCAAGGAAAATTATAGGCTTTCTCCACAGTGGGGACCAAAGCAGCTTACATTATTCTCACCTCTTTTTTATCTGCACAACAATCCTGTGAGGTTGGTTAGGCTGAAAGTATGTGACTGGTCCAAAATCACCCAGTCAGCTTCCACTGCAATATGGGGATCTGAACCTGGGTCTTGCAGACCCTACTCTGAAGCTCTAACTGCTGCACCACTGCTGGCTCTCATAGGGTGGCTGCTGAACAGCAGCAAGCAGCCAGGCCAAGTTGAGTCATGCAAATTAGGTGATATCAAGTCACCCAGAGGGTGCTGCCTAGGGATGCCAGCCTCCAGGTGGGATCTGGGTATCCCCTGGAATTACTGCTCAGCTCCAGACTACTGAGATAACTTCCCCTGGAGAAAATGGATGCTTTGGAGGGTGGACTCTAGGGCATTGTACCTCACTGAGGTCCCTGTCCTCCCCAGGCTCCATCCCCAAATCTCCAGGAGTTTCCAGACCTGGAGCTGGCAACCCCCATCCCCTGCCAGTGCCCATGGGGGGACTTGGCAACCCTAGACTGCTGCTAGGCCTAGGGTTGGTAACCTCCAAGTGGGGCCTGGAGAGTGAACTCTAGACAACATTTTCCCTGGAGAAAATGGCTATTTGGAGGGTAGATTCTGTGGGCATGATACCCAACTGAGGCCTCTCCATTCCCCAAATCCTGTCGTCCTTACACTCCACCACAAAACCTCTAGGAATCCCCCAGCCTGGCCCCAAGGCTCCCTCCCTCCCTCCCTCCAAGGCTGAAAGAGGCCTGGAAAGGGCCCTTCTCCTACTCTTTTACTGACAGAGCCAGTTGGAAGCCTCTCCCCACCCTCAATGTTCTAATCTCTCACCATTGATGCCTGGAGTTAGGTCCCTGCAGAGGCCATTTCAAAAGGTTTTGGGGTGGATTCAATCATTCCTGAAGGGATTTTTTCACTTTTTGGATTTTTTTACAAGCCCAGGAAGTCTACTGACTATGTAGGAAAAGCTGTTGAGGGAGAGTGAGCCCCCTGTTGGTGGGAATAGGTATCCACACATTTTGGCAATTAGTATAAGGATGAGTTAGCCAAGAATGTGTGCCCCTATTGAGTGTTATGACATTATTTTAAAATCCTATAAACACAGGACATTGTATTGATCGAAAACTTCTTCTCAGAAGGGGCTCCTTGCCTGTGATCTTCTTACTTTTGGGGTAAGAAACTCTTATGGGCTCATGTAATGTCATTCCTTTAATTATCTATGTAACAATGATCGATGGATGGTTGGTATGTTTTGTGCATTTAGTTTATATTAAGAATGTAATAGTTATGCTTTAATAAAAAGCCTGGAATCTAAACAGAGACTCTTATTTACTTGTATATTATACCCAGAACAAACCTCTACTATTACTGAGGTGAGCTGATTATTTGCTAAATTGTTTGAATTCAAATGTGTCCATTTGCACAATTTGACTGGTGTTGATTCTTTTTATAAAATGAGGCTGCTTTCTCATATCTGCTGGCTGCCTCCCATCAGCCTTTAACACCTTCAATTGCTAAAATATACAGCTAAAAAAAAGATCAGTTTGAAATTTTTGTGTTGGGATTTACTACTTAAATGTCTCTATGTGATTTCAGTAAGATGTCACTTACGGTGCTAGTGCAAAAAGCAGGCAATGTATCTTCTCCAAGGTTATTTAAAAGAAGCATCCAACTGTGCTGATGAAAAAAGAGAATGAAGTACAAATGATTCTGTACTTGAAAAGTAAGTTACTTTAATGACCCAACCATGATATGTGTCTTTTCTCCAGTAATCCAAAAGATTTAGCTTGCAGACTGCAGAAGTGCAAAAGCTGAAAATTATTTGTTAGTTATTACCATAAGACCATAAGAACATAAGAGAAGCCAATATCAAATCAGGCCAATGGCCCATCAACACTCTGTCATACGGTGGCCAAAAATCCCAATTGCCATCAGGAGGTCCAGCAGTGGGGCCAGAACACTAGAAGCCCTCCCACTGCTGCCCCCCCAGCACCAAGAATAGAGTGCATCACCTGCCCCAGACTGAGAGTTTCTATCTATACCTTGTGGCTAATTGCCACTGATGGACTTCTGCTCCATATGTTTATCTAATTCCCTCTTGAAACTGCCCATGCTTGTAGCTGCCACCACCTCCTGTGGCAGTGAATTCCATATGTTAATCACTCTTTGGGTGAAGAAGTACTTCCTTTTATCTGTTCTAACCCGACTGCTGAGCAATTTCATGGAGTGCCCACGAGTTCTTCTATTGTGAGACAGGGAGAAAAGTACTTCTTTCTCAACCTGCTCAATCCCATTCATAATCTAATAAACCTCGATCATGTCTCCTCTCAGCTGTCGTTTCTCCAAGATAAAGAGCCCCAAGCGTTTTAACTTTTATTCATAGGGAAAGTGTTCCAACCCTTTTATCATTCTAGTTGCCCTTCTCTGCACTTTTTCCAGTGCTATAATATCCTTTTTGAGGTGTGGTGACCAGAACTGTACACAGTATTCCAAATGAGGTTGCACCAATGATTTATACAGGGGCATTATGATACTGGCTGATTTGTTTTCAATTCCTTTCCTAATAATCCCCAGCATAGCATTGGCCTTCTTTATTGCAGTTAACATAAGAATATAAGAGAAGCCAATGTTGAATCAGGCCAGTGGCCCATCTAGTCCAACACTCTGTCACACAGCGGCCAAAAATACCATGTGCCATCAGGAGGTCCAGCAGTGGGGCCAAGACACTAGAAGCCCTCCCACTGCTGCCCCCTCCAGCACCAAGAATAGAGTGCATCACCTGCCCCAGACTGAGAATTCCCATCTATACCCAATGGCTAATAGCCACTGATGGACTTCTGCTCCATATGTTTATCTAATTCCCTCTTGAAACTGTCCATGCTTGTAGCTGGCACCACCTCCTGTGTCAGTGAATTCCATGTGTTAATCAGTCTTTGGGTGAAGAAGTATTTCCTTTTATCTGTTCTAACCTGACTGCTGAGCAATTTCATGGAGTGCCCACGAGTTCTTGTATTGTGAGAAAGGGATTTGCTACCAGTTTTATTAGGTATCTTTTTAATCCGGCTGTGAAGCGCAACAGCACGGGTTGGCTATGGGTGGGGGACGCCAGGCAGATGTGCCTGTGTGAACGCCCAATATATTCCAGGATTGAATTGTCACTGGCCTGGGTCCCTACACCGGGGCAAATTGCCAGTCTGAACTCAGCCATTAAATCAGATTATATGTGTAGGAGACAACAATATTGCATCCTGTTTAGAACTATCCTTATTCTAATTCCCAGACTTTTTTTTTCTGTGCGGATACCTATTCCCTCCAACAGGGGCCTCACTCTCCCCCAACAGCTTTTCCTGCATAGTCAGTAGACTTCCTGGGTTTGTAGAAAAATCTGAAAAGTGGGGAAATCCCTTCAGGGACGGTTGAATTCCCCCAAAAGCCTTTTGAAATGGCCTCTGCAGGGACCTGACTCCAGGCAGCAACGGTGAGAGATTAGAACGTTGGGGGGGGGGGAGAGGAGACTTCTAACTGGCTCTGTCAGTCAAAGGGTGGGGGAAAGGCCCTTTCTTTCCAGGCCTCTTTTGGCCTTGGAGGGAGGGGGAGGGGGAAGCCTTGGGCCAGGCTGGGGGATTCCTAGAGGTTTTGGGGTGGAGTGCAAGGAGGGCAGGATTTGGGGAAGAGAGAGGCCTCAGCTGGGCACCATGCCACAGAATCCACCCTCCAAAGCAGCCATTTTCTCCAGGGAGACAGATCTCTGTTGTTCACAGATCTCTGGAGTTCACCCTCCAGCAGGCCCCACTTGGAGGTTGCCAACCCTAGGCCTGGCAGCAGTCTAGGGTTGCCAGGTCCCCCCATGGGCACTGGCAGGGGATGGGGGTAGTGGGGTTGCCAGCTCCAGGTCTGGAAACTCCTGGAGATTTGGGGATGGATCCTGGGGAGGACAGGGACCTCAGTGGGGTACAATGCCCTAGAGTCCACCCTCCAAAGCATCCATTTTCTCCAGGGGAAGTTATCTCAGTAGTCTGGAGCTGAGCAGTAATTCCAGGGGATCCCCAGATCCCACCTGGAGGCTGGCATCCCTAGGCAGCACCCTCTGGGTGACTTGATACCACCTAATTTGCATGACTCAACTTGGCCTGGCTGCTTGCTGCTGTTCAGCAGCCACCCTATGAAAGCCAGCAGTGATGCAGCAGTTAGAGCCTCAGAGTAGGGTCTGCAAGACCCAGGTTCAGATCCCCATATTGCATTGGAAGCTGACTGGGTGATTTTGGACCAGTCACATACTTTCAGCCTAACCAACCTCACAGGGTTGTTGTGCAGATAAAAAGGAGGTGAGAATAATGTAAGCTGCTTTGGTCCCCACTGTGGAGAAAGACTATAATTTTCCTTGGTACAAGCTGTGGGGGAGGGGGGTGGAGACAAAAAGCTGAAGACAGATAAAGGCAGATAAAGGTTAAGTTGGCTGTTGGGTGGGAAGGAAATAGGGTTGCCAACTCTGGATTGGGAAACTCCTGGACATTTAAGGGGTGGATCCTGGGGATGGTGGGGTTTGAGGAGGGGAGGAACTTCAGACCAGTTTAATGCCATAGACTCCACCTTCCAAACCAGCCATTTCCTCCATGAGAACTACCATTGCCAGCCTCTGGGTGAGGGCTGGAGATCACCCAGAATTACAACTGTTGTTCCGGTGACAGAGATCAGTTCCCCTGGATAAAATGGCTGCTTTGGAGGGTTGAGTCTATGGCTCCACCCCCAGAAGGGAGAAAGAGTGTGAGATAGGTAAGGGTAGAGGGGAGGAAGCAAAGGTGTGAGGAATGGGATGACCATCCCGCAAGTTTCTTGCGGGTCTCCACTTGTATTGTATATTTATCAATTAAAGACTGCTGGAGTCACAATGCATGAGATAGAATGAAACAGAAACTGAATGATGTCTATGGTTGAATGTGCTTAAAATCGCCCTTTGCCAGACACCTGTGAAATCCTGAGTTGAGCACACAGCTATCTACAAACATCTGGTTCCAGGCAAAGAAGATTGAAACCCAAGAGGCCCTGTTTTAAAGAAAGGTGCATTTATGTCCAAAGAAGGCAATTATGTAACTAATACCTGCTTTTCCTCAATCTCATTTTACCTTTGAATCCTTAAACCACATATGAAAATAAATGCAATAACATATGTTTAAGGCTAAGCTGCCTTGCGCCAAGAGGAAAGGAGGGATACAGATATTTTAAGAAATAATATAAATAATCACTTTGTGTTTTAAATGAAGTATTTCTGAAATGAATAGATATCCCCTCTCTTTGGCTGATACTTAGAAATGTAGGAATTCTAAATGATTTTCAAATGAACCTTAAATTCATGCAAATGTCGTAGCTTGTCAGAGGAGGGGCATATAGGAAATGAGACACTACAACAGGAAATCACAAGGAGGAGGAGAAGAAAAAGAAAATACCTAGATTGAGCTGGAAATACGTAGCAATATATTAATCTGAAATATGGTAAATGCTAACAACCACAGAAAACTTTTATGAATATTCAAACACTCAGACAGAAAACAGTGAATAACTGTAGTGTTGTGGTGGTTACAGTAGCAGACTAATAGTGGGGATACTTCCATTCAAATTCATATTATGCTAGGGATGCTCTGTGGGTAAATTTGTATCAGATACCCACTCTACCACTGGTAAAGTAGATTATCAGCTTCCAGCTGGCCCTGTTTCACTTAAAAACTGTTACGTTTAATTAAGGAAGACCCTTTTTATCTTTCTCTGCTCTTTCATCCCATCTTCAAATTTCCCTTGAAGTATAGCAAGGAGCTGCGGTGGCTCAAGTGGTTAAGACGCTGAACTGCAGCCTGTGGAAGATCAGTAGTTCAGCAGTTCAAGACCCAGGTGCCGCAAGATGGAGTGAGCTCCCATCTCTAGTTCCAGCTCCTGCCAACCTAGCAGTTCGAAAGCAAGAAATTGCAAGTAGATAAATAGGGACCACTTCGGTGGGAAGGTAACAGCGTTCCGTGCACCTTGGGTGTTTAGTCATGCCGGCCACATGACCACGGAAACGTCTTCGGACAGCGCTGGCTCTTCGGCTTGGAAACGGAGATGAGCAACCCTAGAGTCGGATTCGACTGGCTTTCGAGCAAGGGAACCTTTACCTTTACCTATAGCAAGTATTATGGGGAGAAAATACCCACCTTCCTCACAATGCCTTCTCTTCCATTTTTAAAGGGGGGGGGGTTAATAGGTTGTCTCTATAGCTGCAAATTCAGCCTGTAATGTCTGCCTTAGGCAATACCAAGATTGCAATGTGCTTAGGAGACCTCTCTCAGCCTTCCAAGCTGTTGTGCTATAATAGCCATAGAAATGGCTCATGGGAACCCTTTGTTTTAAAGTTCCTATACCAAATGGCCATTTCTTTGCCTTTGACTTTAAAGCATGCCTCTCTGGTTACTTCTAAATCCTCTTATTCAGAGATAGCTGTACCCTGGGACTTATAACACTGTTTCTACAAAATAGTTTTCATTTCTTTTGCCCTAGAAAGCCACCATACTGTCTCACCTGTTTTCACCAGTGGAAATGATTTCATGTATAGCTCTCAGGTAACTTCCTTGTTGAATCACAGGTTCTGTGCATCACAAATATTTCCATTTCCCTTCCCTGAGCAGCAAGAGTCCAATCAGAGAGAATATATGGCCTGCTATTCTCATTATTCTCATTTTCTCTGTATTTAAATCCACCAGCAATGTCTTCTAAACTAAGCTAATCTGTGATTCCCCCCCAGCCCCTTAGTACAACATTTTAGAACAGGCTTTTATAGAGAAACGAATGTATTGGGTTACTCTTGAGACTTCAGTAAAAAGGTCTGTTGATCATCATTAAGTTCCAGAGGGCAGGAATATCTCATAGTACCATTACACTAGATTGTTTAATTAGGGTCAGTCCTTCACCTGATATAAATAAATGTCTTGAAATAAACGTGTCAGAAGATAATATACATATCTTTTTAGAACAGTATTCTGAAGTCCTGCAACAGCAAGATTATAAAGGGCTGCCTGCCCAAGACTCCCATAAGATGTACAGGTATATAATCAAAATAGCACCAATAATCTAATCATGACCATTATAAAATAGTGATCAATTATAATATAATGTGATACAAGACAGATAAAATACAAGTAGTCAAAAGACCAAGAAGTACATGCAAACAGAATAATTTTGCTAAGGAACAATAACAATACGGAAGCAAAGATTCATAGCAGCCAATAACAGCAGTAATTGCCCATTACAGCAAAACAAGGTCCAGGTATAGCTCCCTTGTTTCTTAAGTACTCTTCCTCAGGTTGCTGAGGATAGGTAGAAGGCTGTGCTGCAGGGACTGTGGGATATTTGTTCCTTTCTGATTACAGTGAATCATCCCGGATGGGAGACCAGGAGGTTCCCATCAAGGTCACTCCTGAGGGAGATTGTAAAAGCCCTTGCATTTGTGCATTCAATACAGAAATTTTGATTGAGGTTTACAGCAACTGAGGAAGAGTACTTAAGAAACAAGGGAGCTATACTGAGACATGATCAGGAGGCAAAACATTTGTTGAACTGTTTGGATGCATCCAAATAAATAGGCATATGTCTGTTTGCATCATTATACTAGTTTCTGACACATGCTCCTCCCTGCTACCTGTCTATCCCAATAGTCAAAAAGGGGGGGGGGGATCTGTCTTAGATTTGGAATTGAGACTTACTATTTAGGTCCCTTCATGTGCTTTTAGAGACTGCCTGTGAACTTGGTATCTTGTAACTTTTTATCTTTATATTTTGATCCCTTCTTAAAAAGTAAGGCAATATATCCTCTATATTTAACAGATGTCTCTGACTGTTCAGGCAAAAAGAAGGGATGTTTTTGTGCTTAACAAAGAAATCAATTTAACAAACCAATGATGGCCTTGGTAAATATGTGTAGGGATGAGCACAAAGCAGCTCATGTAGTTCATGAGGAATTTGGGCCAATTCATGCTTCATGAATTCAAGTTCATGGCAGGTCACCTGGTATGAACTTTCCATGAACTTTTAAGATGTTAATGGAGATCCACCCTGGTTTGTGAGTGGAAACCTTTCTAAACAGTCTCCACTCAATTAAAACATTAACATAGCTTCAAAGCAACAACTTGGAGGACATGTAGAGGAGCATCCAGGGGAGGTCACCTGAGACTATGCTATCTCTAGCTTGCACAGGATATATTTGGTACACTTCTGAACCTTGGTCATTTTGACAAGCACAGGTTCAGGAGTGCATAGAACTGTTCCTGTGCAAGCTAGAGACACCAAACTTGCAGCAGACTTCCCTTGGATGCTCTTCTACATGCTCTCCAAGTTTGATGTCTCTAGCTTGCACAGGATCTGTTCTATACACTCCTGATCTTCCTGAACCTGCATCTTTCCAAATGACTGCAGCGGTCATTTGGACAGGTGAAGGTTCAGGAGTTTCAGGAGTGTATAGAACAGATCCTGTGCAAGCTAGAGACACCAAACATGCTGAGGATCTCCAGCTTACTCTCCTCTACCTGCCCTCCATGTTTGGTGAGGATTAGATTTACGGGGTCTAAATTATGGCCCCCAAAGAAGGTATCCCCACAAAAGTGCTTTCTGTGGAAATAACAGGTGGCCATTTCTCCAGAAAGCACTTTCCTGGGGGCACTTTCTTTTTTGGGGGGCAATGCTGCCTCTAAGCTGTGGAGTCTTGTGAGCAAAAATTCTGCTTTGTGAACTACTGGCATTAAAGTTGTGAGGGAGCAATCTGGCTACCACATAAATTAGTTTGCTCTGGAGCCATCCTTCCTGAGCTAAGACAAATATGTGTGAGCCAGAGGCTAAAAAACTGTGAGCTAGCTCAAACTAACTCATCTTAGAGGGAACACTGGGGGGTGTAATTTAGTCCCCTTAAATCCAGTCCTCACCAACAAGTTGAGGAGAGAGATCCCCTGTGAGTTTGGTGTCTCAAGCACACCGGTGTGTGTGGGGGGGTGTTCTACTGCCTCATGAAACTCACAAACTAAACTGGTTTATGAGACAGCTAAAGGTTTGTGATGGTATGTGGTCTGCAAATGGGGCATGCCATGAACCACAAATCAAGCCATATTTTTCTGGTTCTTACCCATCCCTAGATATGTGCCTCTTTTTCATGTAAAAAAGAAATTTTATTTTTATTTTTTTATTTATTTATTTTGATTTATATCCCGCCCTCCCCGAAGGCTCAGGGCAGCTAACAACATAGGATTTTGCTCAAAGCAAGTTCATCTGGCAATCATGTTCATATTAAAGATCTCAGCATCTCTTGTAACAAATGCTCCCCCAAATCCTACTGTTGCCAGCCTCCAGGTGCAGGCTGGAGATCTCCTGGGATTACAACTGATCTCCAGGTGACAGAGATCAGTTCACCTGGAGAAAATGGCTGCTTTGGAGGAGGAGGAGGAAGAAGCAGAAAAAGCAAAAGAAGCAGAAGAAGCAAAAGCAGAAGAAGCAGCAGAAGAAGAGTTGGATTTATACCCTGCCCTTACTCAGAGTCTCAGAGCAGTTTATAATCTCCTTCCCTTCCTCTCCCCACAACAGACACCCTGTGAGGTACGTGGGGCTGAGAGAGCTCTGAGAGTACTGCTCTTGAGAGAACAGCTCTGAGAGAACTGTGACTGACCTAGGCTGAGTTCAGACTGGCAGTTTGAAGTGGGAGTTAGTCATGGCGAAAAAGCCCCGGAACAAACTGTTCCGGTTTTTCCCGGTCACACTGCGCCAACTGATGCGGGAGCATACTGGGGAGGAGGCATAAGGGAGCATTCACACTGTTGGCCCAAAGGCACATCTGTAAGGCACAGCTTTCTGTTTCACTAATCTGGAGATATGCACTTATGCGCATGAGTGCATATGCGCACATGCACACAAACAAAAAATGCAGATTTTAGCATTCACACTGTGTTGGTGTGGGATATATGTGGGATAGACATGCTTTCCAGGGTTTGATACCATTTCTAACAGGTATCTTTTTAACTCAGAAATGAGGCATTACAAGACAGGTTGAGTACAGATGTGGAATGCCAGACAGATGTGCCTGTGTGAACGCCCCCTTTAATCTGCTTGTGAAACATTGCTGAAATGCACCTCTCTCGGGGCAAACTGCCAGTCTGAACTCAGCCCTAAGGTCATCGAGCTGGCTGCATGTGGAGGAGTGAGGAATTAAACCCCGTTCTCCAGATTAGAGTCTGCCGTTTTTAACCACTACACCAAACTACCTCTCAAGCAAAATGGTTCTTGGGATGACTTGCATGGTCAACATATGAATATCAATAAAAACATAGTCAATTTCCTAATTAAAGCAAGCAATGAAAGTAAGAACAGCAAAATTTACATTAGAAACAGCAAGATTATAAAAGTATCAGAACAGCTACACTATTTTTCAAGAGGAAATGCTATAAAATCAACTCTTTAGGTGTGAGAATAAAATCAATAGAATGTTCCAGCAAAAACCACAAAGGTGAGGAAAGAAAAATCACCAACAAAGTGCTTGGGGAAACCAGGAATTTCCCTCCTTTTGCCTGGCTTTGAAAACTCAGGAGATTTTCTGTTGTTGTTTTTGATGATGATGATGATGATTATGATGATGATGATTTTATTTCTCTACCACTCATAGCCGAAGCTCTGTGCACGGTCTACAACAACTGTAGTATCTTAAGTATCTTAAGGGAGAGTGGCTGAAGGGAAAGAATTTTATCATCGCAGTGCCCCAACTAAGAAGTCCTTGCTTCTGATTACAGCCCACCTTGCTTCAGAGAAATGACGGAGGCAGAGCAGATTTGAATAGGATGTGAAGCCCTTTGAACTGGACCTGAAAGCAAAGAGTCAACCAATGCAGTTGCCCTAAAATGAACATAAGAACATAAGAGAAGCCAATGTTGAATCAGGCCAATGGCCCATCTAGTCCAACACTCTGTCACACAGTGGCCAAAATATACCAGGTGCCATCAGGAGGTCCAGCAGTGGGGCCAGAGACTATCCCTTTAAGCAGAACCATCAGAAATCTTAAGTGCTGTGTTTTGTGCCAACTGAAGCTTCCAAACGATCCTCGAAGCATTTTACAATAATCTGGGTGTGAGCAGAACATGGAGAACTGGAGTCTTATTCTGCTTTTTAATAAATGGCTGCTGACACTTTACCAATTAAAGTTGGTTAATGGCTCTGTGTACAGTGGTGATCTGTACCTCCAGTGGCCCCACTGCTGGACCTCCTGATAGCACGTGGTATTTTTGGCCGCTGTGTGACAGAGTGTTGGACTAGATGGGCCATTGGCCTGATTCAACATTAGCTTCTCTTATGTTCTTATGTTCTCTTATCTCCAGATCTGAATCTAAAATCACCCCCAAAGGGCTGATTTGGAAAGGCTCTTTCAATTTTTTTAAAAAATTTGAAAATGTCAAAGTTCCCCATTCTGGGCACAGGAGCCTTATTCTGCATTACATTTGGCACATTAATTAAGGCCATAATCCTAAAACTATTTGCAATCTCAAGTCTAACTTTAGCTGTGTGGCTGGCTGTTTACTGCCAAGTACTAAATAGGCCATTCACAGCTCTCTATTTACCCCTTTGTTCTTTTTTCTTTTCTTGAATGTATGCACATTTGGGCAGTGGATCTAATTATATGAAACTGCACCAAATAAATAGCATATAAGTACTTCTATTTGCCACACTTTGTGCAATAAAGAGAAATTTGAGTCTGCAAAAAGCGTATAATAAAGTGTTAAATCCATAGTTATTCCAGTCATATGCAGCAACTATGCTCTGAAAACAGTTTTAAATAGCACCGTATCCCCCTGGTATGACACTAATTGCTAGCTGTTGTGGCTAGCTAGATGTTTCATTTTATTCAAAAGAACAAAATTCTGAAATGAAATCAGCAGTCAGTATTTGCAAAATGTATTAGCAAATCCCACTTTTGTAGAAATTGATCAGGCTTTCCTTTTTTGCCGACTTAAATTGGATGAAATCACAGCTTAAGTGTTTTTTGATAACTTTTTAACAAACATTGCACTATTGTGGATTTCTTTTCAGGTTGAGTGCTTCTTATATACTTTGCACTTCCTTTGACAGAAAAATTGTGATCCTGCTGCTCTGCTCTGGAGCATGTGAAAAATGAATTAAGATGGAAAGATCAAAGTAAGGACGTGAACTGACCTGAATCATTGTCAGTAGTGAGAGGATAAGCTTTCTGGCATCTAAATAAATATTGTGGCACAGTAATAGATTTTGACTCAATTATTTATCGAAGCAATTAATTAACTCTGAAATTTGCTACCAGATAAGGTGGTTACAGCTATTAACTGAGACAGCTTTAAAATTATTACACAAATTCATGGGTCACACAATACATGATGTCTAAGGAGTAATTCCATGAACAGAGGCAGTATATGTTTGAATTCCAAATGTTGGAAATATCTTCATGTCTTCATTGGAAGTTTCTGGAGATATCTGCCCTACCTCTATTGGAAATGTATTGGTAGACTAGACAGACAATAGTGTGGGTCCATCTTGGAAACATTAGCTAACTATCTGGATGATTTTTTAAAACCCTTCATCCCTAAAACTAATACATACCTTAGGGACACTATGGATTTTTTGGGGCATATTAGTAAAATCAGAATGAAACATGAGGATATGCTTTTTGTAACTCTGGATGTGGTATCACTGTACACCAATATACCACACAATGAAGCTTTGGAGGTTCTTGAAAGTACACTGGATATGAGAGAAGGAGATCCTAATCCTCCCACTTTCTTCTTATGCCATATAGCTGAAATTTGTCTTAAGAGGAACTATTTCCAATTTAAAAAAAAAAAAATTGACAAGTGTCTGGGACTGCAATGGGGTGCAAATTTGCACCTGAATTGGCAAATCTCTTTATGAATAGGTTTAAAAACTGATTCATCCTCAATACAAATAACATATATGCTGAGAACATCATTATCTTTAAGAGATTTTTGGATGACATTTTCTACTCTGGAAGGGTTCAGTCCAACTTTTACTAGAGTTTAAGGAGTTTATTAATGGCCTTCATGAAACTATCAAATTTGAAATGAAATATGACTGTAAGGAGATTAACTTCCTGGATGTCAGCATCAGAAGAGTGGGTAACATAATAGAGACTAGCACCTACAGAAAACCTACGGATGCCAACTCTTTTCTATCTAGTGACAGTTTCCACCCACCACATCTGAAAAAAAAATCTACCTTATTCCCAATTGTTGAGGCTTAGGAGAAATTGCAGCCAGTACTCTGACTTTGTTGAACAGGCTAAAGTATTGATGGGCCAATTTAGAGACAGGGGTTACTCTTCCAGAATTGTTAAGCAGGCTTTTTATAAGGCAAAAAACACCAGTAGATCTTCACTCCTGATACCAAAGACAAGACAAGGTCAGCCTGGTAAGAAGATCATTATTCCATTAACCTATGATGGAAGGTCCACCCAGGTCAGTAACATCATTAGGAAGCACTGGCACTTATTAAACAACATTCCTTCATGTGAGTCTGTTCCTCTCTTTGCCTACCATAGATCTAGGAATTTGAAAGATATGTTGGTAAGAAGTAGCCTAAAATCCCCTCTAGCATTACAAAGGGGAATAGATGGTCAGGGTTTGCCAGCTGGCAACTTTCCTTGTGGAGGATGTGAGGTCTGTAATTTGATGTTACGTACTAATAGTGTCTATGATTCAGATGGAAAGAGAAAGTACTCTATTAGATCATTTTTTAATTGTAAATCAAAGGGTCTTATTTACTGTATTGTCTGTGGGTATCAAAGGAAATACATTGGGTACACTTCAAGGCCATTAAAGACCAGAATTACAGAACATAGAAGTTGCATCAGAAGAGGGAGACAGAATGCATCCCTGGCAGAGCATTTTGCTACAGCAGGCCACCACAACAGAGACTTTTCTTTTTTTGCCCTTGAGTACATTCGACCTTGCAACCAGCTGCAGATGACTCAGCAACTGAAAAAAAGAGAACTGTTCTGGATTCATGCCCTTAAAACTTTAACCCCATATGGTTTGAATGAACAAATTGATTGGTGTGCAATATGATTTTGAAAGTATAGCATATGTATGATTCTTTGACTGTTAAACATCTAGTTTGGAATCTGTACTGTGTCTCTATATATTCTTTAATACTATGCTAATTGAAATGTGCAATCACATGACTACTTCAGGACACCCTATAGGGATTACATCATCCTGTCTATTAGGATTGCATCATCCTGCACACTAGGATTGCATCACCCTTAACCAGCTATAAAGCTCCAGCAGTTTTAGGTGACCAACACTGCTCTTTGCTTGAGGATTATTTGTCTCTACAATCATAGGAAGGTGTTTCCTGGACCAGAAGTAATTATGCTTTATGATTTATTATTTTTGCATTTAGGCTCTAAATTGTGGGATACATTGATTTATACATGTTTTGTCTTTAGGTTTATATCTGAGAACCACTTGGCATGTGATTGCACTAATAGAGGCCTCATTTGTATTTTCTTGCTCTATGCCTGGTGGGTTATCTTGAAAGTAAGTCAATGGTATATATTTATTTATTGGCAATATATTTACGGTTTATTTATTCGTTTTAATACATGTGTTTAATTTTCCATTTGTTTATCTTTTACAGCAACTTGCTTCTGGTCCTTATTGTATTCATGCTCTGTATGTATATGATTGTACTATATATTTTTATAATAGCCAATATGTTCCTCACTATTGACCTCTGAGGAAGGCCTATGTAGGCCGAAACGCGTCAGGTCAGATTTATAAGCCCTTGTGTTTTATCGTTTGTTATTTATACATAACATGTGACTGGGCCCTTATATATTTTTAAAGTTGTGATCAATAAGAACATAAGAACATAAGAGAAGCCAATGTTGAATCAGGCCAATGGCCCATCTAGTCCAACACTCTGTCACACAGCGGCCAAAATATACCAGGTGCCATCAGGAGGTCCAGCAGTGGGGCCAGGGCACCAGAAGCCCTCCCACTGCTGCCCCCTCCAGCACCAAGAATAGAGTGCATCACCTTCCCCAGACTGAGAGTTCTCATTCTATACCCTGTGGCTAATAGCCACTGGTGGACTTCTGCTCCATATGTTTATCTAATTTCCTCTTGAAACTGTCCATGCTTGCAGCTGCCACGACCTCCTGTGGCAGTGAGTTCCATATGTTAATCACTCTTTGGGTGAAGAAGTATTTCCTTTTATCTGTTCTAACCCGACTGCTCAGCAATTTCATAGAGTGCCCACGAGTTCTTGTATTGTGAGAAAGGGAGAAAAGTACTTCTTTCTCAACCTGCTCAATCCCATTCATAATCTTATAAACCTCGATCATGTCACCCCTCAGCCGTCGTTTCTCCAAGCTAAAGAGCCCCAAGCATTTTAACCTTTCTTCATAGGGAAGGTGTTCCAACCCTTTTATCATTCTATTTTTTTTGTTGTAAAACTCTCTTAAAGAAGAGAGAATTTTATTCTTTTTATAAGAAAGGGGAAGGGTAGACAGATGGAGAAAGAAAAGGGTGGAGTGAGATTTTTTCTGTTAGTGAGGGTTAGTTTAGGTTAATAACCAATACCAAGTTTTGGCATCAATCATGGTTAGAAGATCTTCTTTTTAACTAATTCAAAGTCCAAAGTCACTCTGTTAATACAGTTAGTAAAGTCCATTGGGGTTAGTAATTAAACAGCTCCTTCCAGATGCAACACGAACAGTCCTCAAAGTATCTTCTTCTTAATTTTCTTCCAGTTATGGATTAAGTCCATTTTAACTTTGAAGTCTTCCGTTCCATCACCTTCCCCTAGGCTGCTGTCTTCTGCACTTATCCCAATTTTAGGTGCTGCATCCTTCCTGCTGGTGTGTCTCTTCAGGCGTTTCCGTGTTTTAAAGATGGAATCCGTCTTCTTTCTTTTCTTTTTTTTCTTAATCATCTGGCCTTCAGGCTTCCAGGGCTCCACAAACTCTTCAGATGAAATTAGATCTCTCGTCTGTCGCCTGCTATGTTCGACATCCCCTTCTACTGGCAGAGTACTTCTTTTTATAAAGGCGGAGTAGGCTTTGGGAGCCTTTTCCCCCTCTTCTTTTAACTTTATCGCTTCACTGCCAGTTAGGGGTGCCAAGACATTTGTCAAGGTAAATCCAAGATCTTCTTTCTCTTCCTCTTTAGCGCCCTGGAAACCTGGAATCAAATTCGATTTCTGTTCAATCTCCTTCATCCTACTAGTTGTTTCCAGTATCTGTTTCTGTCGGCTGATGAGAACACTTTCCATTTTAAACAATGTTTGGTTGATCTTCTGCAATTGTTCCAGCAGGGGGCACAGCATCTCCTTTTTCTGTTGATTGACAGCAAGCTCTTGGGGGGGGCTGTCTGGACCGGAAGTCCCTCCTCTCTTCTCTTCCGGTAGCAGCAGGGCTTTTTCCATTATCGACATTTTGTTTTTTTGTTTACTTTTAAAAAGTTCGTGCCGCATCCCCCAGGAAGCTAAGATGATCACATTCTTCTATGCAGCCCCAACGGTACTTTCACCAACACTTTGTTTTCTTTCTGCCCCCCTTCGCGCTCCCTTTGTATAACTTGCTCCTCGAGGGGGTGGGGACTCCTCCCTCCTCCCAACGCTTATCCGCATATAGGGGGCTCCGATTTACGCTTCAAAATAGATCTTCAACTCACGATTCGATGCTACTTCTTCTTTTTATGTTGAACCATAGCGCTGTTTTCACTCCTGGAATTCGGTGGCGCCGCTAAGTCCCATTACGGGCACGCCGCAGCGGGGCCGATTGGGGCAGGGGGAAAGCCTCAATTTCCCGGCTGTCTGCCGGTAAAGAGGCTACTCCCCAAGCGCCCCCGGTTCGGAGCCTTAACCTAAGGCTCACTAGGGTCTTTCGCATAAGCGAAGACCCCCCTAACTGCGCGTGGGCTAACCGCCTCCGGGAGCGTCCCGAGAAGCGGCCGCCATTCGCGACGCCGAAACCGAAAACCCAACCCTTTTATCATTCTAGTTGCCCTTCTCTGCACTTTTTCCAATGCTATAATATCCTTTTTGAGATGTGGTGACCAGAACTGTACACAGTATTCCAAATGAGGTCGCACCAATGATTTATACAGGGGCATGATGATACTGGCTGATTTGTTATCAATTCCCTTCCTAATAATCCCCAGCATAGCGTTGGCCTTCTTTATTGCAGCTACACATTGTGTAGACATTTTCAGCGAGTTATCCACTACGACTCCAAGATCTCTCTCTTGGTCAGTCTCTGCCAGATCAGACCCCATCAACGTGTATTTATATTTAGGATTTTTGGCTCCAATGTGCATCACTTTGCACTTGGCCACATTGAACCCCATTTGCCACGTTGACGCCCACTCACCCATCCTCAACAGATCCCTTTGGAGTGCCTCACAATCCTCCCTGGTTTTCACCACCCTGAACAACTTCGTGTCATCTGCAAATTTAGCCACATCACTGCTTACTCCCAATTCCAAATCGTTAATAAACAAGTTAAAAAGCATGGGACCGAGTACTGATCCCTGTGGTACCCCACTGCTTACCACCCTCCACTGAGAAAGTTTCCCATTTATACTCACTCTCTGTTTCCTATTTATAAGCCAGTTTTTGATCCACAAGAGGACTTGTCCTTTTATCCCATGACTATTGAGCTTACTTAGGAGCCTTTGATGAGGAACTGTATCAAAAGCTTTCCGGAAGTCAAGGTAAATAATATCTATTGGGTCCCCCTTGTCCACATGTTTGTTCACTCCCTCAAAAAACACTAACAGGTTAGTGAGACAAGATCTTCCCTTACAGAACCCATGCTGAGTCTGCCTCAATAGTTTTTGTTCATCAATGTGCCTACTAATTCTTTCCTTAATAACAGTTTCCACCAACTTACCCGGTATTGATGTCAGACTGACTGGCCTGTAATTTCCTGGATCTCCCCTGGAGCCCTTTTTAAAGATGGGAGTGACATTAGCTACCTTCCAGTCATCAGGAATGGAGGCAGATTTTAAAGAAAGATTACATATTTTTGTCAGGAGATCCACAAGTTCACATTTGAGTTCTCTCAGAACTCTCGGATGAATGCCATCCGGGCCTGGTGATTTATTAGTTTTTAAATTGTCCATCAGTCGGAGGACTTCCTCTCTTGTCACCGCAATCTGATTCAGGTCTTTCAAACCCCCTCCCGAAATCAGTGCTTCTGGAGTGGGCAAACACTTCTCCTCTTCCACAGTGAAGACAGAGGCAAAAAATGCATTCAGCTTCTCAGCCATTTCCCTATCATCCTTCACTACTCCTTTTACCCCTTGGTCATCCAAGGGCCCCACTGCCTCCCTGGCTGGCTTCCTACTTCTAATGTATTTGAAGAAAGTTTTATTGTTGGTCTTTATGTTTTTTGCGATATGCTCCTCATATTCCCTTTTTGCTTGCCTGATCACAGACTTGCATTTTATTTGCCATAGTCTGTGTTCCCTTTTATCAACCTCACTAAGACTAGCTTTCCACCGCTTAAAGGAATCCTTCTTACCTTTTACAGCTTCCATTACTTTATTTGTTAACCATGCAGGCTTTTTTCTATACCTATTTGTACCTTTCCTAACCTGCGGTATATATTTTTTCTGAGCTTCTAGGATTGTCTTTTTAAATAGTCTCCAAGCTTCCCCAATGGTTTTGACCTTCTCCACTCTTCCTTTCAATTTCTTCCTCACATGTCCCCTCATACCAGAGAAGTTACCCCTTTTAAAGTTAAAAGTGGTTGCGTCAGTCTTTTTGGGCAACTCCCTATCTGTACAAATGTTAAACTCAATGACATTATGGTCACTGTTTCCAAGTGGTGCAATCACTTTTACATCTCTCACCAGGTCTTGGGTGTTACTTAGGACCAAATCCAGGATCGTCTCTCCCCTGGTAGGATCTGTGACCATCTGTTCCACAGCACAGTCATTGAGAGTGTCTAAGAACGCAATCTCTTTTTCCCGACTAGAACTCATATTGACCCAATCAATGTGTGGGTAGTTAAAGTCGCCTATTACAACACAGTTATTTCGTCTAGCCGCTATCTTTAATTCATTCATCATTTTATAATCCTCCTCTATCTTTTGATCTGGTGGGCGATAACAAACTCCCACTGTTAAGCCTCCTTTTGGACCCACTATTTCAACCCATAGCATTTCCAGAAGGGAATCCAATTCTCTTACCCTCTCAATCTTACTGGATGGTATACCCTCTCTGACATACAGAGCCACCCCACCTCCAACCCTTTCCCCCCTATCCTTCCGATATAATTTATAACCAGGAATCACCGTATCCCACTGATTTTCCTCATCCCACCAAGTTTCTGAAATACCCACAATGTCTATTTCCCCCCCAACACCAAGCATTCCAACTCCCCGATTTTACCTCGGAGACTTCTAGCATTTGTGTATAAACACTTATAGGTTCCCACGTTTGTTAAGCCCACAGCCTTCCTCTTGCTGCCTCGAGACCTTGCCAGGCAGTTCCTATCATTAGCCACAGTCTCAGTGGACAATTGTAATCCATTTCCTTGTACAAAAGTAATAGCTACCCCTTCATCTCTTTGAGATGAGCCATCCCGAACCAGAGACTTTTCATCTCCTGTCGGCTTTCCCCCATTATTCAGTTTAAAAACTGCTCTGCCACCTTTTTGATTTTGAGCGCCAGCAGCCTGGTTCCTTCTCGGGACAAGTGGAGACCGTCCCTTTTGTACAGCTCCCTCTTGTCCCAAAAAGCATCCCAGTGCCTAACAAACTTGAACCCTTCCCCCTACACCACCGTCTCATCCACGCATTGAGACTCCTGATCTGTGCCTGTCTCTCCAGCCCTGCGCGTGGAACAGGTAGCACTTCCGAGAAGGCTACCTTGGAGGTCCTGGCCTTGAGTTTCCTGCCCAGCAGCCTAAATTTCTCCTCCAGGACCTCACGACTGCATTTCCCCACATCGTTGGTGCCGACATGCACCACGACCACTGGCTCCTCCCCAGCACTATCTACCAGCCTATCTAAAACACGCGTAATGTCCGCTACCTTCGCACCAGGCAGGCAAGTCACCATACGGTCAGTACGCGGGTTTGCCACCCAGCTGTCTACCTGCCTAAGGATCGAATCACCAACTACCAAGAGCCCCCCTCCCACCCTTCCCAGGGACGGTTCCTTGGTACGAAAGGATACCCGTTCACCAGCTGAAGAAGAGGTCCCTTCTGAGGGCACATTCCCCTTATCCTCAGCATGGTGCCCCTTTTCCCCTTGACCCTCATGCTCCCTGGCAGCAGCCGGGCTGCCAGATCCAGAGTGGGACATATCTAACAAGTCCCCGAGAGTCTTCCCCGTGCACCTAACTGACTGTCCCTGCTTCTCCAGGTCAGCCACCTTGGCCTCAAGGGAGCAAACTCGCTCCCTGAGAACCAGGAGCTCCTTGCACCGAGCACACACCCAAGACTTCTGACCAGTGGGCAGATAGTCATACATGTGACACTCCATGCAAAACACTGGATAGCCCCCAACCCCCTGCTGGCATTCTGGCTTCATAATTGTTTTTAAACAAATACTTTTCTATAACCCCCCTTTTAAAACACTTTGTATTTATATGGCTCCTGTTGTAGGAGTCTACTTACCTTACCTTACCAAGGAGCCAAGGTCCTGGCTTCCTGGCTCTTCCTGGGCTTCTTACAGAGCCCCTAGGCCAAGAGCCACAGGCAAAGAGCCTCGCCCTTTTGCTCTCGCCCTTCGGCTCGTGCCAGAGGCTCCATAAATACATAACATAAATACATGTATTTTTATATTTCCTTTATCAAGTTTTTAACATTGGCCCCCTTTCCTACATTTGACTAACCTTTGTCAGGTTCTGGATTCTAGGTTTTAGGTTCAGTTTTTTTCCCCTCCCCCTCTTTTTTTGTCCAGACTAGACAGACCATTCAGCAAGGCAAGAAGAGTTCAAAAACCTTCTGAACTGCCATGAATGGATTGATCAACAGACATATGGTTGAAGAATTAGCTTACCTGTTTGCTACTGGTCAACGAAGTATGAGACAAACATGCAGATGTTTGAGGATGCCTACCTTTTTTCACTGCTCTGCAATAATGAGAAACCAAACCAATAACATACATATTTACTTAACAGTACATTCCTAAATGGCATTATACTGTTGAAAGTCCAGTGAAATCAATGGGTTAAGAAGGGTGTAACTGCTTGGGATTGCAATATCAGAAGATGGCACAATGATACATCCCTAATTCAAGGATTAGACTGTATCCTGAATATGTATGGAAATGACAGATTTTTAGGTTATATAGGGCTGCGGTCACACACAATCCAGTTGGAAAGTGTGTTGAAAGTGGATCGAAACTGGATTATTTAGTGTGTATGACTCAGCCAAGAATATTTTAATTAAAATAGGAATACTAGTCTAGACTCATCCTTTACAAGATTTTTTTAGTGGCATCCCCATTGAAATATCTAGTTCTGTTCTTACAGTGATCGGTGATATTTGCTAATATATCATTTGGATTATCCTAAATACATTTATAAATTTACTTTTTAGTAGGGAATAATGAAACTAACCTTAGAACTGTACCCTTTGTGATGGCTTAATTGGTGTGCACTGATCCATTTCCTTTAAATAACATCAAAATAATATAGTTTAAATAGTTTAAAGCTCTTCACATAGACTTTAGCAGTCTCTACAGGTTTATTTCTAGTTCTGTCTGGAATATAGAAAACTCTTTCATATGGGTTACTGCCTTTTCTTTTTTTTTATAAAACTCTCTTAAAAAAGAGAGAATTTTATTCTTTTTATGAGAAAAGGGAAGGGTAGACAGATGGAGAAAGAGAAAGGTGGAGTGAAATTTTTTTCTGTTAGTGAGGGTTAGTTTAGGTTAATAACCAATACCAAGTTTTGGCATCCATCATGGTTCGAAGATCTTCTTTTTAACTAAAGCAAAGTCCAAAGTCACTCTGTTAATGCAGTTAGTAAAGTCCATTGGGGTTAGTAATTAAACAGCTCCTTCCAGATGCAACACGAACAGTCCTCAAAGTATCTTCTTCTTAATTTTCTTCCAGTTATGGATTAAGTCCATTTTAACTTTGAAGTCTTCCGTTCCATCACCTTCCCCTGGGCTGCTGTCTTCTGCACTTATCCCAATTTTGAATGCTGCATCCTTCTTCCTGCTGGCGTGTCTCTTCAGGAGTTTCTGTGTTTTGAAGATGAAATCCTTCTTCTTTCTTTTCTTTTTTTTCTTAAACTTCTGGCCTTCAAGCTTCCAGGGCTCCACAAACTCAGCAGATGAAATTAGATCTCCCGTTTGTCGCCTGCTATGCTCGACATCCCCTTCTACTGGCAGAGTATTTCTTTTTATAAAGGCGGAATAGGCTTTGGGAGCCTTATCCACCTCTTCTTTTAACTTTATCGCTTCACTGCCAGTTAGGGGTGTCAAGACATTTGTCAAGCTAAATCCGAGATCTTCTTTCTCCTCTTCTTTAGCGCCCTGGAAACCTGGAATCAAATTCGATTTCTGTTCAATCTCCTTCATCTTTCTAGTTGTTTCCAATATCTGTTTCTGTCGACTGATGAGAACACTTTCCATTTTAAACAAAGTTTGGTTGATCTTCTGCAATTGTTCCAGCAGGGGGCACAGCATCTTCTTTTTCTGTTGATTGACAGCAAGCTCTTGGGGGGGCTATCTGGACCGGAAGTCCCTCCTCTCTTCTCTTCCGGTGTCTGCAGGGCTTTTTCCATTATCGACATTTTGTTTTTTTGTTTACTTTTAAAAAGTTCGTGCCGCATCCCCCAGGAAGCTAAGATGAACACATTCTTCCATGCAGCCCCAATGGTACTTTCACCAACACTTTGTTTTCTTTCTGCCCCCCTTCGCGCTCCCTTTGTATAACTTGCTTCTCAAGGGGGGTGGGGACTCCTCCCTCCTCCCAACACTTATCCGCATACAGGGGGGCTCCGATTTACGCTTCAAAATAGATCTTCAACTCACGATTCGATGCTACTACTTCTTTTTATGTTGAACCATAGCGCTGTTTTCACTCCTGGAATTCGGTGGCGCCGCTAAGTCCCATTACGGGCACGCCGCAGCGGGGCCGATTGGGGCGGGGAGAAAGCCTCAATTTCCCGGCTGTCTGCCGGCAAAGAGGCTACTCCCCAAGCGCCCCCGGTTCGGAGCCTTTGCCTAAGGCTCACTAGGGTCTTTCGCATATGCGAAGACCCCCCCTAACTGCGCGTGGGCTAACCGCCTCCGGGAGCGTCCCGAGAAGCGGCCGCCATTCGCGACGCCGAAACCGAAAAACAGGGTTACTGCCTTTTCTAACATATCCCTTCATCAGCAGATAATTTATGTATTTGCATGGGGGGGGGGTCATTCTGTGAGCTCTTTTCTTGAGAAGAAATATAAACAATTTGAACCCTGGAAATGTAAATGTCTTGTTCAGGTTTTTTGCTTCATTTAGGTTCTGGTCATGCTGAGCGATTTAGTAGCATTTTCTTAATTCACACACAGCACGAGGGAGGTTTAATATATTCAGGAAGATGGGATTTCAGCTCTTTAGTATTCTGTTCATGACTACTTTGTGGTTGTCTTCATTTTATAAAGTTGAGCCAACCTCACTTGAAAATATAGATTTGAGAATTGAGCAACCTGTTCAATTGCCTTGCACAACTTTCTGCCATAATTTAAGTCCCCACTTGACTATCATACTTTTAGAAATAGCCTTTTCCTAATCATTATATTTCAGGCATACAAGTGAACATATAGAATCACTATGACAATTGCAGTGCTGGAGCTTATTGGTCTTCACAAAGCCAATAGCCCATTTTGGATGGAATTCACTTATCTGAAAGTATAAACCTTTCTGTTTGTGCTAATTCCAAGGAGGCTTTGCTCTCAGCTGGCTCACAGCAAGTGACAATATTACTTTTTTCAGAATATGCCAAAATGTATCCTCACAACAATTTTGGGTGCCCATATTACAAATGTCCCCAATAGAAAATGGCATGCTGGAGGCCATCCACAGATCTATAGGTCTGTACCAAGGTCTAACAGGATTGGGCTGGACTGGGCCATCTAGGTCAGGGCTGCACTTCTTCTTCTTCTTCTTCTTCTTCTTCTTCTTCTTCTTCTTCTTCTTCTTCTTATTATTATTATTATTATTATTATTATTATTATTATTATTATTATTATTATTATTATTATTATTTTAAAATGATCTCTGGTTGAATTTAATATTATGTTATCTTAAAGCTGTTTCAATTAGTCTGATGATTTCAAATGTTCTATAATATTTTAGTGTTACTTCTTGGGTTTTAGTGCTCTACAGCAATTATTATTTGGACTTGTAATTGTTGTTTTCTTATAAGATTTAATGAGAAAATGGTTCTGGGAGGATGTTTATGTTTTGCATTTAATAAGGTAATGTTTTGTGAGCAGTGTTCAAACCTGGTATTGACTAAGGAGCATGGAATATAGATAAAAAAACACAAAGTAATAAATAGTAAATGAAGAAATCCATTGAAATCATGTAGCAGATTAGTATTTGTTAATGCATCCATCTGTTTTATATTTCGGTTTTCTTTATTGATATATTCAGGAAATGTTCTTTCTGCTTTTGGTGTCTGTTACAATGCTGGGCCTTTGAGTCTACAAGTAAACAGTAGTAGTCATAAAATGAAGTATAAATAACATTTATTGCTCTTAAGGCCAATGGTTTGTTTGCTCATTGTGAGCTTGTAAGATCTGTTATACTGTTAAGCTTGGGATGCAATACTGGATAAAGTAGAATTGAAAATAAACAGCATGTTTTCAGGGGTAAATCTACAATGTTTATGGAATAGTTGAATTCTAAGCAATTTACGAGACACTGGGAACAGAAAATAATGGGGTGTTTATCCACAGTTAACCAAACAAATAAGGTTTAGAAACATTTGTTGTGTGTGGAGTAGATATTTGGTTACTTATAGCTTATGAGACTTTGGGGAAGCTTTGGATGTACACTAAATGCACTATAAAATTTTGTGTTCAGTTGCATTTCTGGAGAATTGACTTTGAAAAAGCTTTCTTTGGATACATAGTTTCTTGGAAAAATAAGAGTCTGGGTATGCTAGTTTAAACAAGCCATGTAACAATCGAAACCATTTTCTAAGTTTTTTAAAAAAGAGTTTGAGAGTAGAGTTTGACAAAAATAAATCTTTCTGTCAAGAACAACGGGAAAGAGAGGAGAGAACCAGGTGGCTGGTACTGAGAAGCAGGTGTCAAATTATCCATAGAGTTGAACTGTCTATGAATAATTCAGAAGACTCTTTCCTTGGCAGATGCCCAAACCGCGAACTATCTGCTCTCTCTGGATTGTGCATTTTCAATAGATAGCCCAGACTGGCTGAAATATGTTCTGATATATAAAAAGTGTTATTTTGTGCTCATGTTGAAATAGATTGTTCTGAAAAGTTGGTGAGTTCATCATTGCAAACAGATCAAGATACCAAGAGCTCAGTTCGAGATCTGGGAGCTTAACAATGGAATGACAGTTGCTGCCTTCACATCCCATACTTCTTTGCTACTTCCAGCCAGAAACACTAATGAAACCAGAAAAGGGAGCATAGGCTAACAGTGCATTCATAAGCAGAGTTGTGTGTGTGTAATGTGCCATCAAGTCAAAGGAGACTTATGGTGACTCTCTAAGGCTTTCAAGGTGAGAAACTGGGCAGTTTGCCATTGCCTTCCTCTGCATAGCAACCCATGGCATAGTGACTCCCATCCAAATACTAACCAGGGCTTGCCCTACCTAGTGTCTGATATCTGATGAGAGTAGGCTAGTCTGGGTTATCAATAGAAGAGTCTGTTTAGGATTGTACAGTAAATTCCTCAATTGTATTTGGACCCATCTCCAGCAGACAATTCCCTCTTTTTGGCTTCAGCTATCATTGTGAGATCTTCTGAGGAAGGAGAACAGTAATCAAAGAGGTCTTCATTATGTTCAAACTCAGCTTCAGCTGAGGTCTCCCTTCTACAGCTTCCACACCAGCCACCACTACTAAGACTATCAAAGGGAGGAGAGGTAGCAGACAAGTGTCCCATTGTGCATGAAACCAGCAAAATTGAGAATCTGAACCCTAAATAACATCTCTGGGCAGGTGCCACAGCCTTGGGCACTCAGTGGCAATTTGCTGTGGTGACATCAGCAGGGTATAATGACACAAAGCCCACCATTTTCTCTATGGAACTGATCTCTGCCATCTGGAGAACAGTTATAATTCTGAGTGATCTCCAGCCCTCACCTGGAGATTGGAAACAATGGTTCCCCAGGAAAAAATAATTGCTTTGGAGGGTTGAGTCTATGGCAGTGTACCTGTCTGAGGTCTCACCCTTCCTCAAACCCCACCGTCTCCAGGGCCCACCCCTCAAATCCCCAGGAATTTCCCAACCTGGAGATGGCAATCCTATCTCCTTCACAGCCAACCATCATCCTACCATTATCTGCCCCTCTGACTTCAGCTTTCCATCTTCCCCCCTCCCTGCAGCCTCTACCTAGGAAAAGTACAGTCTTTTGCTGCAGTGGGGACCCAAGCAGGAGGGAAACAACCTCAGCAGGGTATAATGACATGGAGTCCACCCTGCAAAGCAGCCATTTTCTCCAGGGGAGCTGATCTCTGCCATCTGGAGAGCAGTTTTAATTCTGAGTGATTTCCAGCCTTCATCTGGAAATTGGTAGCAATGGTTCCCCAGGAGAAAATAACTGCTTTGGACTCTATGGCTTTCTATTCAGCTGAGGCCTCTCCCCTCCCCAAACTCTGGCTTCCATAGATGACTCCACAAAATCTCCAGGAATTTCCCAACCTGGAGCTGGCAACCCTAGTCAGGACTGGCCCCAATGAGTTCCCCATCAAGGCCAAAGTAGATCTGCAATGGGCCTCCTGCCTTTGCCTTTTTACTGACAAAACCAAGCTTGGATGCCTCGCAACAGCCACTGATGGGAAAGTTAGTTCCACAGCAGGAGGAGAAGAGAATGGTTTGACAGCTGGTAGTTCACCTCATTAGCCAGCCAGCCACAGAAGAGCCAAGTGGGAGAAGCTTCTTCATCAGGAGAGACAGCCGTTTTGGCAGTTTATTCTGACAGGAAAGATTGGGCAAGCCAGCAGTGGGAGGGAGAGAGAAGCAGACAAAGCACCCAGCCAATGGCATGCAAGTGGTGGTTAATGGGCCAACGGCTGATGGAGCACACAACACAGTCAATGGGAGAGCTGGAAAGTGCCAATATGCTAGGGCTTTTATACATATCAGATTCCATCCACTCAACAGTTTGGTGCCCCCTTGTGGGGATGGCAGAGATAGCTCCTAGTGAATGTGGGACCTAATCATAAATCTAGTGGGGTATCCTTTGAATTATTAGTTGGAATAGTTGGGTTAGGGTTAGACTGGGCTTGACTACTGTATGGTGCTATTATAACTGAGCAGACCTGAGCAGATCTAGCACCTGTAACACTATCTGAAGATTGGATGCATGATCTCACTGTCCTTACAGTGTACTTTCCAAACAGCTTCTTCCTAACTGAAACTCCTGCACCAACTTTTTCTGAAAAGTCACACATTCCCTTGATATTTTGAAGTAATTATGCAGAGCATGTAAGAACGCTCCTCAGACAGGATGAAGAAGTGTTTGGGAACAGCTACCTAAATCTAAAGAGAGAAATGCAAGGTCCCACTATTGGAATGTTGAAGACATGGGCCTCAGAGTCACAGTAAGTTATGTTAATAGATCTGATGGAAGATATAATATTTGTATTCCAAGTACGTCTTTCTCAACCTCAGTATGATTACCAAAAGTCCTTTGCCAAGTGGTGATGAGGAAGAAAAAATTATCTGAAAAGCACATCTGCTGAAGAAGATGACAGAATATCAGCATTGCAGTCAATGTACTGTACTGCATCTATATTTTACAAGAAGAACATGTTCATGGTCTGCCATTGGAGTATGTTATCATTCATAGACTTCCTGTACATACAGTCACAAATAGAAGACAACACTGTTCAGATGTCTTTTCCTCTGGCAGTATTAAATTCAGAAGAAATTGTTGATTACAATCTCTGTCTGAACCCATTTTTGCTAGGGAGAGTGTTGTAGAATTTTTGTCAAGTGTTTGCACTAACAGGAAATATCAAAAACCAGACATCAAAGTGTACAGAGAGAGACTTTGTTCAGAGGTTTTTGGTGCTTTGTAAGAACTTTTAAAAAATATTGTGTTTTATGACTGTGTTCTATCATTTTATTCAGTTTCATTAATGTGTGATATTTCTAGTCCTGAAACTTTCAGTGACTCCAGTCTGAATGTAAACATTTTTATTTATTAGTTACTATAGATTTTCTGGGTTGTGTGGCCGTGGTCTTGGTATTGTAGGACCTGACATTTCACCAGTAGCTGTGACTGGCATCCTCAGAGGTATAACACAGAAAGATGTAGTGCTCTGTGTGTCAAGGGAGCAGAAAAATGATAGGCAAGTAATTTATTTCTACCCTGGAAGGTGGGGTAGGGCTGAGTCATTATCTTGTAGTAGTTCTCCAGGCTATAAACATGCTAATGGAGGAGCTTTCTGTTAAGTATGCAACTCAACACGATTGGATTTCAGCAAAGTGATTTCAGCTTTATTGTAACAGCGAACTCAACTCAACTCAACAACACACACACAGAGAACAGTGGAGCACAGCTCCATTTTTAAATGATCCGGGCTGTCAAAGCCACACCCATAAATAATTTAACAACCAATAAGATACTCAGGATAAAGACCAATGAGGTCTGTTCCCTCCAAAACACATATATACATTGTCATTGGTTATTTACAGAGGTTTCATAGAAACCAGCCAATAGGAATGCGACAGATTACAATCCTCTTTATGACTGAAGCTTAACATGTGAAAGTATAGGCCAGATTCAGCTTCAGAACATAACAACTCCTCCCCGCTAAGATGGAGCATTACCAGACCAAACATAATCTTTTAAATAGGAGGGGGCACAACGATTTCTTTGTGACTGGCGCAGCGGTCTCTGCTCTTGTGGTGGTGGAGCAACGCTGGGTATGGGGACCCTGGTGTTCTCTCTCACAGGAGAGATGGGGGGAACAAGGACAGGGGTCTCGGGTTCAGGAGTTGGGGTCTGCCCAGACTCCTGTTCCCTTTTGGGATCGGCAGCACTCACCTCCTGCTCGATGTGGACCAGCTCAGGTACGGCTCTGACTCCAGGCTTGAGTCTGCCCACCATTACCTGAGCTGGTCTATGTGATGGCGTATGTCCTGTCCATTGGGAAGCCTCACCACATATGTTCTTGAACCCGAGACCTTCATGACTACGGCCGGTAGCCAACGCTGTCCCTTCGTGTAATTGCGGGCAAATACCTTGTCACCACAAACAAACACTCTCCCCTGTGCCTGGGCTTCGGACTGCTGCTTGGACTGGTCTAAGTCCGGGTGCAGCTGATCCAGCAAGGAAGACAGTTTTCTGCCCATAAGCAGCTCTGCAGGGCTCCTCCCTGTGGCAGAACAAGGAGTGATGTGTTGCCTTAGGAGGTATGAGGCGATCTTCTGCCCCCAGTCCCCACACATCAGGCACTTAAGTGACTCCTTAGCCAACTGTACCATCCTCTCTGCTTGCCCATTAGAGGCAGGATGGAATGGGGCTGAAGTTAGATGGTGGATGAGGTTGTCCACCAAAAACCCCTCAAACTCCGCAGACATGAATTGTGGCCCGTTGTCTGAGACCACTATGTCCGGGAGTCCATGGGTGGCAAACAACTTTCCCATGGCATTGACAACTGCAGCAGTGCCCGTTGAGTGCATATGGATGACCTCCAGCCTTTTGGAGAATACATCAATGACAATAAGGAAAGTCTGGCCCTGAAAGGGCCCGGCAAAGTCTATGTGGAGGCACGACCAAGGCCTCCGGGTCTTCTCCCAGGGTTGAATGGGAGCCTGAGGTGGTTCTGGGTGAGACTGCTGACAGGGCATACACCTCTTTACCCATGCCTCAATGTTGTCATTGAGCTTAGGCCACCAGATATACCCTCTAGCGAGAGCCTACATGTGTACCATGCCTGGGTGGCCAGCATGTAAGGCCTCCAAAATGTGTTCTCTAAATTTGGCAGGAATCACCACCCAACTCCCCCAAAGTAAACACCCCTTAGACACTGACAGTTCATTTTAGCGCAGTACATATGGTTTGAACTCCAGCTCTGTTTTTCCCACTGGCCACCCCCTCCACGCCCAAATAAGGACATGGGCTAGAACAGGGTCCTTTGCCGACGCAGCGGCAATGTCCATGGAGGTGACGGGTGCCTCCGGCAGTTTGTCTATTGCCAGAACGTCGCAGTCCTGGCTACTGTCAGTGTCTGTCATTGGTGCAAGGCAGCAGCTGAGGGCATCAGGAAACCATGCCCTGAAAAACACAAAATGCTCTACAGCTGGCAATAGCACTACAGATAAGATTAGAGTTTCAATAGCCATTCCACACACAAAAGAACCTCCTCAAACCTCCTCAGGAAACAATCCATAGACAAAACAACCTCCTCAGGAAAGCTCCTCCGTTAGCATGTTCATAGCCTGGAGAACTACACAAGATAATTGACTCAGCCCTACCCCACCTTCCAGGGTAGAAATAAATTACTCGCCTATCATTTTTCTGCTCACCTTGACACACAGAGTACTACATCTTTCTGTGTTATACCTCTGAGGATGCCAGTCACAGCTACTGGTGAAATGTCAGGTCCTACAATACCAAGACCACGGCCACACAACCCAGAAAATCTACAGCAACTAATGAACTCCGTCCGTGAAAGCCTTCAACAACATATTTTTATTTATAGTTTGAATGTTATATTTGAATGTCATCCCTTCTTCAAATAAGGCATGAGTTGACCAGCTGAATAGTGGTTGCCCAATGGGAAGGCACAGGGAAGGGGTTTATATTCAAACTAGGGAGCAAAGCCCGTTGTGGAGGAAGACAACAGGCCCTAGGAAGGAAGGAAGGAAGGAAGGAAGGAAGGAAGGAAGGAAGGAAGGAAGGAAGGAAGGAAGGAAGGAAGGAAGGAAGAGAGGGGAAAGTGAAAGAAAGAAGGAGAGAGGAAGAAAGGAAAGGGAGGAAAGGAAGGGAAGAGGGGCGGAATGGGCTTCTCTGGGCCTACTGGGCCCATAGAAGGCCCAGAGGATGGGGGGGCGCAATGGGCTTCTCTGGCCTACTGGGCCCATAGAAGGCCCAGAGGATGGTGTGGGGGGGCAGAAGGGGCGTCTTTGGCCTACTGGACCCATAGAAGGCCCAGAGGATGGGGGGGGCGGAAGGGGATTCTCTGGCCTACTGGGCCCATAGAAGGCCCAGAGGATGGTGTGTAGGGGGTGGAAGGGGCTTCTCTGGCCTACTGGGCCCATAGAAGGTCCAGAGGATGGTGTGGGGGGCGGAAGGGGATTCTCTGGCCTACTGGGCCCATTGAAGGCCCAGAGGATGGTGTGTGGGGGGTGGAAGGGGCTTCTCTGGCCTACTGGGCCCATAGAAGGCCCAGAGGATAGGGTGTGTGTGTGGGCAGAAGGGGCTTCTCTGGCCTACTGGGCCCATAGAAGGCCCAGAGGATGGGGTGTGTGGGGGCGGAAGGGGCTTATCTGGCTTACTGGGCCCATAGAAGGCCCAGAGGATGGTGTGGGGGGCGAAAGGGGCATCTCTGGCCTACTGGGCCCATAGAAGGCCCAGAGGATGGGGGGGCGGAAGGTGCTTCTCTTGTCTACTGGGCCCACAGAAGGCCCAGAGGATGGTGTGTGGGGGTGGAAGGGGCTTCCTGGCCTACTGGGCCCATAGAACGCCCAGTGGATGGTGTGGGGGGCGGAAGGGGCTTCTCTCACCTGCCTCGGCCTTGAAGGCCTGTCCCTGTGCTCTCTCTGCAGACGGTCCTCTCTGGTCAGAGGACTGGGGCAGACTGAGCCAAAGATACTGGCCAGAGCTGACATGGGCAGGACTCCGCCAAGCAGCCATTCAGCCCCGGCCAGTGTCTTCTGACTGCCAGTCCTTGTGCCAAATCAATTGTGGCAAGCATAGAATTCTGTGGATCCAAAATTCAAATATATATAAGGACAGATCTCACCACTTCCTAGCTTTACAGCACATAAGGAAAAGGGGATGGGGATTGACACCTTTCAGCACATTATGTTCAACTGAGAATAAACAACAAAGTTGGGAGCTGCCGGCTGAGTTTGGAGGCAGGATGGGTTTGCCAAACAAAAGGTAGTAATGATTAGGCTGCCTAATGCAGCCTGCCCCATTCAATGTTAGCAAATTTAATAGGGATAATATAGATCAGCTATTTTAATAATCCAGTTAAACCCATACTTTGGTCTCATGTCTTTCTTTGGGATGCTGGTGCAAAGGCACTAGCTATATGACTCAAATCAACCTCCATCTTCAATGGCTGTTTAATTCTAAATAACAGTGTCTACTTGTAGCCCTTCCAGGGACATCTGACCTCAAATGGTTTCTAAATATGTATATTTCAGAGAAGATGTTAGGGAAACAGATTAACACACACACTCCTTAGAAAACCCAGCAACTTTTGTTGATATTCTTAGGCTGCAATAACACATGCCTTTAGATCTGACATAGGTGCAAATGCCTGACAGATCTAAAGGGTGCAATCAGACAGCAACATCTAGGAAGTGTCCCACAGTTGTCATCAACCCATGCTGCTCCATTACAGAAGCGGAATTAAAAGACACCAGGGAAAGTCTGGTAGTAAATGAGTTCCAACAGGCCATGGAACTCATCTCTCTTTCTCTAGTTTTTGAATGTAATGTTGGCATAGAGTTATGGTCTAATCCAACATCTATTATTCTTTATAGAATATTATCTTAGAAATATTATACAATCCAAAATCCTTTTACTTATTTGCCCTTCATGATAATAAAGAAATCAGATACTGTGAAATAGAAAATAATATAATGTACATCCTTGAACTGCAGTCCAAGTCGCTGTTTAACAGCTTAAAGTAATAAAGTCTTTGGACATGCAACCAAGCTTTTTAATGATATAGAAACTGCACCTAGGCTGGGATGTGGATGCTTGATTTACTTGTGTCATTCAGAATTAATGAGGTTTTGTACATATTTGTTTTTTCCCTCATATAAAAGAACCATATAAATATCACTGAATAGGAAATAATAAATCCAGGCAAGTTTACAGCTTGCCTCGATTAAAGTTGTGACAAGGTTGGCATCAAAGACTTCATCAAGCATTTAAAAAATGGGGGAGGAGGGAATGAGATAAAATCAACACACTGGTGTAAACCCAGAGGGAAAATGTATCACTGCTTGCTAGACTTAAGTAGCGTATTTCCCCATAAAAATCCCTTAAAGAGGCGTGGGACTTATTTTTCTTTTGAAAGCAATTATTCCAATGTGCATGTACATTATGCTGCATATAAACCACTAATAAACAGCAATAATACTGATCCTTTAAAGTGTCCCCTGTGCACAGTGATGTATTTAATGAGAGCCTGCACAGTAAATCTACAAAGCTTAACAATCAGTACATAACATATCTGGAGGGCCTGATCTGTCTTATACTATTTAGCACATTCAAAGAAGTAAAAGGGTTTATGACAATAAAAGAAAGGTCTTGAAATGGACTGCTTCAAACAGCTACCTCCAGAGTAATACTGCCACAGATAGATGCAGAATGTAGAATGTGGAATATGTAGTGTGTAAGTTAATGGAAAAGGTGTCTGGAAGTTGGAACTATTCCACTTTTGCATATTGTACAATTAGCCCTAAATAATGAAGGCAGTTGGGCCAGAATTTTGTGCCTTGATGAATACAGAGTAGTTGTTTTTGGATTTGAAAATGCTCTTGAAAAAACAAATGTGTAGCAGGTTTTCGGGGTCTGATCAAGTATTTGTTCACAAGGGACAGTATCCTACTATAGGTTGGATGAATTTCCTTCAGCCTAAGGAGCCATTCTTCAGCTTAAGGCTCTTCTGTTGGAGGAAGAGCAGCTTATACTGGAGGAAGTCTCAGGCTGGAGGAAGTCTTCAGACCACTTAGTAGAGTGGTAGAATATAGGCCAATAACTTTTTATTCCCTTCTCCCAAATAATGTTAGCATGTACACAGATTTGCATGCACCAATAGTTATTATTCTGATCACTTATTAGGATACTGCAATGTGACCTTATTTGTGTTTCCCACTTCTGTGTTATTGGGTTCCAAAATGTTCAGAAAGGTATAAGTATGTATGGTTTAGCTTACTCTGCAGAGAAAACTGTGTTAGATGTGGAAGTTGAATACCTGAATCCAATCCACACAACATGAAGTTGCCATCCTGGCATGGTATGCAGTAAAAGATAAGACAGTTTCAGTCCTAATTTTTCAATCATAAATGATTAGAATAATCATTCTGTTCTAGCAATTAGCTAGTCCCATGTTGTTCCCAGGATGATGGGTGAGTCAATAGCATGCAGAAAAAACTGTGTCTGGAGAAAGCTTTTTTATAGCTTCCTTAGGACATCTTTCCATAAGTTGGGCAATTAACTGCCCTAGCCAAGCCAATCTTCTACCTTCTGACAGAGCAACATCCCTGACTATAATGCCATGAATCAATTTACACCCAGTTTATTTTTTTACCCATGTTCATAAGTACAAAAATTTAATTCAGAGAATTGGTTATTTACTGAGAGGTTTTGAGGCATCTGAGTAAAGTCAGATGTACTTTTTTAGGTAAGTAGACTTCTTTCTCACTGTTGTCACACATCTAGTACCACCTTTGATTTTAAAAGTCACATAGTTCAAAGGAGAACAGTGGCATAGCGTGGATTGCCAGCACCTGGGGTAAGGCAAGTATTGTACCCCCTAACCTGTGGACCGTTAGCACTCCCTGGGTGTGTTCAGATGGGCCTTTTAGTCCGCTTTTGGAAGGCTTCAGTAACGGATTTTATATCCACGTTCACACACCCAACATCTGCTCACCATCCCCAGCCGTCACTTTTCGGCTCAAACCCCTTTTAAAATGGAATATTTTGTTACCAGGTCCCCAAGTGATGTTTTCCTGATTCTCTGGTTCTAGCCACACTTTTCCGACATCTGATCACTCCTACAGTGTGGAGCCACTTCCGCTCAGAAGTCCGAGGCTTCTGTTCTTCGCCCGCCATTTCATTTTAGTGTCAGCGGTATGCGCAAAGGCGGAGCTCCACTCCCACGTTATTAAAAATAATGTTTAAACGGTGCCTAGTTTTGTTGGTTAGATGAGTTTAGGATCTCACGGAGGCCAGTTTCGGGGTAAAAGTTTAAAGGGAAGGGTTACAGCAGTTGGGTTGAAGTGGAAATTGCTGTTCTATGCACACACGGAAATTTTAATCCTACAGATGGCCACCTGTGCGCATGCCCAAACTGTGAGGGGAAAAAAACACCGACACATGCTCCTGCGTGTTGATGGTGGGGAGTGATGTGGCTGTGCAGTGATCCGGAACAAGGAAGTGAATGTGATCACAATTCTCCAGGTTAAAAAAAAAACGCATTGGGACCAGAGCGATTTAAACCGCTACCAGCACGGCCTCTGACTGCACCCCTTGAGTCCCTTCCACCAGTCCAGTATTGAACCCCTTACCCCCCAAGCACATGTATTGTATTTTATGAAAATACTGATGTAATTAAAGTGAAATGAATTTAATGCTAGTATACTCAAATTTAGGAGCTGTGGTGGCTCAAGTGGTTAAGACTGCAGGCTGTGGAAGGTCAGTAGTTCAGCAGTTCAAGACCCGAGAGTGCCGCATGACGGAGTGAGCTCCCTGACACACGAACTGCGTAAGCAACGTGCAGCCACCTTCAGCCACCAGGATTGTGCAGCAACTCCAGCACTCCAGCAGAGTAACTGATATATAGCACCACACAGAGTCAGTACTGTGGAAAACTATATACAGGTTTATTCACAAGATTCACCAACAAACTGCTGCGCCAGGCACATACACTGAGAGAGGAAGGACTGTACAGTACAAGACATTTACATTTATACATATGACAACCAATCAGCATCATGCTGAGTCATTGCACACTGACCTCATACCTGGGCCGGTCTGAACAGGTCAGAACTTGTTCCTAGCAGCTTGCCAGCTGTCACTTAGATCATGCTGATCTTACTGCTGGATATTAACAATCAACACTCCCGTCTCTAGTTCCAGCTCCTGCCAACCTAGCAGTTCGAAAGCAAGAAATTGCAAGTAGATAAATAGGTACCACTTTGGTGGGAAGGTAACAGCATTCTGTGCACCTTGGTGTTTAGTCATGCTGGCCACATGACCACAGAAAGGTCTTCAGACAGTTCTGGCTCTTCGGCTTTGAAGCGGAGATGAGCATCGCAACCCTAGAGTTGGATTCGACTGGCTTTCGAGCAAGGGAACCTTTACCTTTACCTTTATACTCAAATTTATTTAAAATCACCTGGTTTTAATTTGTGGAAATTTTTCAAAAACTGTATTGAAATCTACATTGAATTCTCTCTCATTTAACAATATTGCTAGGTTATTCAGTCTTTCTTGGCTCACTGTAGATCTCTGATACGTTTTGATTAATTTAAGTTTTGAGAAACTTCTTTCACAACTGGCAGTTGAAACAGTGATAGTTAAAAAGATTCTTAATGTCACAACACAGTTAGTCAAGCTGTCTTGCAGCTTCCACTTGTACACCCACCAAAACAAATCTAAAGCTGTCCAGTTAACAATCTGCTAATTAGGACTGACTTTCTTATACAAGACAATGTGGTACTGAAGGCCATTTATTTTGGTGATGACCTGATTCTTTTTTGTTTGGCATTGCCCTATCTAGGCCTAGAAGCCTGGAGGGCTTGAAGGAGCCTGTTGTAACTGTAAGGTCTATATCTTCCAGGTTCCCTAGGATCCTTCAATTGGCCAGCCAGCAGTTTTAGAGGAAAAACTGGCCCAATGGAGGACAGAGGGGTGGGACCTGGGAGAAAAAGATGTAATGCTTTACCCACAAGGGGAAGTGTTCTTTTGTCAGGGAGCAGAGCCAAGAAGAACTGCGGTGGGCAGAAAAGTTCCCTCACTCAGAAGGGGTGAGTTCATGAAGGAAAGCACTCAGAGAAACAGGGACTGTATGGCTAGTCATGTGAAAAGTACTGAGACTGAAGCATCAGGTAGAGTGAAATCAGCTCATACTTTTACTTCAAGATCAGGAACAAGACAAAGTAGCCAGCTCACAGGCCGGCTTATATGCCCCAAGGAAAACACACGTCACACATCCCAAACACCCATGAATAGTCTATTTACAGTAATTGCATTAACCTCTCGGATCCTAGTTCCCTGATTGGAGGGGACTCAGGATCCGAACACCTATTCTCCTCAAGGTCCATGTTCAGGCACTTCGCCTGGCTGCATGTCGGACTGGTTAGAACCGGTCGGAGCACATGATCGGCTTAGGTACATTACACCCCTCTCCCCTTGGTCCGAAAGACACCCACAAAGTCCTTCAGATATGTGGGTGGTTTGCGCTCTCAGGTTAAGCGGCAGGATCCCAACACCACTGGAACCGGAGCCGCCGCTGACGTTCTCGGCATACGGCTGTCCAAAGGTCGAAACAACACTGACAGGTCCCTGGGGTTGCCCTGTGGGGTCCAGAGACTGGCAGGTGATGGCTGGGCTGCACGGGTCATCTGGCGGGCCCATTGTGATGACCAGCTCGGTTGTCTCATGCATGTCCAGCTCCTTGAAGTCTCCTGGCTCCACCGGCAGGGTGCATCTACAGAGCTGGTCAATGTGGTGATGCAGTATTTGTCCATCCTTGCTGGTGACCTTGTAGGAGCAGGGCCCTCATACTCTAACTACTCTTGCTGGAATCCAAGGGGGCCTTCGGGTGAAGTTCCGGGCAGGGCCGGGGAGACAGGCACAGATCAGGAGTCTCAATGCGTGGATGAGATAGTGGTGTAGGGGGGAAGGGTTCAAGTTTGTTAGGCACTGGGATGCTTTTTGGGACAAGAGGGAGCTGTACAAAAGGGACGGTCTCCACTTCTCCCGAGAAGGAACCAGGCTGCTGGCGCTCAAAATCAAAAAGGTAGCAGAGCAGTTTTTAAACTGAATAATGGGGGAAAGCCGACAGGAGATGAAAAGTCTCTGGTTCGGGATGGCTCATCTCAAAGTGATGAAGGAGTAGCTACTACTTTTGTACAAGGAAATGGATTACAATTGTCCACTGAGACTGTGGCTAATGATAGGAACTGTCTGGCAAGGTCTCGAGGCAGCAAGAGGAAGGCTGTGAGCTTAACAAACGTGGGAAACTATAAGTGTTTATACACAAATGCTAGAAGTCTCCGAGGTAAAATCAGGGAGTTGGAATGCTTGGTGTTCGGGGGGAAAATAGACATTGTGGGTATTTCAGAAACTTGGTGGGATGAGGAAAATCAGTGGGATACGGTGATTCCTGGTTATAAATTATATCGGAAGGATAGGGGGGGAAGGGTTGGAGGTGGGGTGGCTCTGTATGTCAGAGAGGGTATACTGTCCAGTAAGATTGAGAGGGTAGGAGAATTGGATTCACTTCTGGAAATGCTATCGGTTGAAATAGTGGGTCCAAAAGGAAGCTTAACAGTGGGAGTTTGTTATCGCCCACCAGATCAAAAGATAGAGGAGGTTTATAAAATGATGAGTGAATTAAAGATAGCGGCTAGACGAAATAACTGTGTTGTAATAGGCGACTTTAACTACCCACACATTGATTGGGTCAATATGAGTTCTAGTCGGGAAAAAGAGATTGAGTTTTTAGACACTCTCAATGACTGTGCTATGGAACAGATGGTCACAGATCCTACCAGGGGAGAGGTGATCCTGGATTTGGTCCTAAGTAACACCCAAGACCTGGTGAGAGATGTAAAAGTGATTGCACCACTTGGGAACAGTGACCATAATGTCATTGAGTTTAACATTTATACAGATAGGCAGTTGCCCAAAAAGACTGGCGCAACCACTTTTAACTTTAAAAGGGGTAACTTCTCTGGTATGAGGGGACATGTGAGGAAGGAATTGAAAGGAAGAGTGGAGAAGGTCAAAATCATTGGGGAAGCTTGGAGACTATTTAAAAATACAGTCCTAGAAGCTCAGAAAAAATATATACCACAGGTTAGGAAAGGTACAAATATGTATAGAAAAAAGCCTGCATGGTTAACAAATAAAGTAATGGAAGCTGTAAAAGGTAAGAAGGATTCGTTTAAGCGGTGGAAAGCTAGTCTTAGTGAGGTTGATAAAAGGGAACACAGACTATGGCAAACAAAAATGCAAGTCTGTGATCAGGCAAGCAAAAAGGGAATATGAGGAGCATATCGCAAAAAACATAAAGACCAACAATAAAACTTTCTTCAAATACATTAGAAGTAGGAAGCCAGCCAGGGAGGCAGTGGGGCCCTTGGATGACCAAGGGGTAAAAGGAGTAGTGAAGGATGATAGGGAAATGGCTGAGAAGCTGAATGCATTTTTTGCCTCTGTCTTCACTGTGGAAGAGGAGAAGTGCTTGCCCACTCCAGAAGCACCGATTTCGGGAGGTGGTTTGAAAGACCTGAATCAGATTGCGGTGACAAGAGAGGAAGTCCTACGACTGATGGACAATTTAAAAACTAATAAATCACCAGGCCTGGATGGCATTCATCCGAGAGTTCTGAAAGAACTCCAATGTGAACTTGTGGATCTCCTGACAAAAATATGTAATCTTTCTTTAAAATCTGCCTCCATTCCTGAGGACTGGAAGGTAGCTAATGTCACTCCCATCTTTAAAAAGGGCTCCAGGGGAGATCCGGAAATTGTTGAGATCCAGGTCATTTTGTCAGTCTGACATCGATACCAGGTAAGTTGGTAGAAACTGTTATTAAGGAGAGAATTAGTAGGCACATTGATGTACAAAAACTATTGAGGCAGACTCAGCATGGGTTCTGTAAGGGAAGATCTTGTCTCACTAACCTGTTAGTGTTTTTTGAGGGAGTGAACAAACATGTGGACAAGGGGGACCCAATAGATATTATTTACCTTGACTTCCGGAAAGGTTTGATACAGTTCCTCATCAAAGGCTCCTAAGTAAGCTCAATAGTCATAGGATAAAAGGACAAGTCCTCTTGTGGATCAAAAACTGGCTTATAAATAGAAAACAGAGAGTGAGTATAAATGGGAAACTTTCCCAGTGGAGGGTGGTAAGCAGTGGGGTACCACAGGGATCAGTACTCAGTCCGATGCTATTTAACTTGTTTATTAATGATTTGGAATTAGGAGTAAGCAGTGAAGTGGCTAAATTTGCAGATGACACGAAGTTGTTCCGGGTGGTGAAAACCAGGGAGGAGTGTGAGGCACTCCAAAGGGATCTGTCGAGGATGGGTGAGTGGGCGTCAATGTGGCAAATGGGGTTCAATGTGGCCAAGTGCAAAGTGATGCACATTGGAGCCAAAAATCCTAAATATAAATACACGTTGATGGGGTCTGATCTGGCAGAGACTGACCAAGAGAGAGATCTTGGAGTCGTAGTAGATAACTCAATGAAAATGTCTAGACAGTGTGTAGCTGCAATAAAGAAGGCCAACACTATGCTGGGGATTATTAGGAAGGGAATTGAAAACAAATCAGCCAGTATCATCATACCCCTGTATAAATCATTGGTGCGACCTCATTTGGAATACTGTGTACAGTTCTGGTCACCACATCTCAAAAAGGATATTATAGCATTGGAAAAAGTGCAGAGAAGGGCAACTAGAATGATAAAGGGGCTGGAACACCTTCCCTATGAAGAAAGGTTAAAATGCTTGGGGCTCTTTAGCTTGGAGAAACGACGGCTGAGTGGTGATATGATCGAGGTTTATAAGATTATGAATGAGATTGAGCAGGTTGAGAAAGAAGTACTTTTCTCCCTTTCTCACAATACAAGAACTCGTGGGCACTCCATGAAATTGCTGAGCAGTCGGGTTAGAACAGATAAAAGGAAATACTTCTTCACCCAAAGAGTGATTAACATATGGAATTCACTGCCACAGGAGGTGGTGGCAGCTACAAGCATGGAGAGTTTCAAGAGGGAATTAGATAAACATATGCAGCAGAAGTCCATCAGTGGCTATTAGCCACAGGGTATAGATGGGAACTCTCAGTCTGGGGCAGGTGATGCACTCTATTCTTGGTGCTGGAGGGGGCAGCCGTGGGAGGGCTTCTAGTGTCCTGGCCCCACTGCTGGACCTCCTGATTGCACCTGGTATATTTTGGCCGCTGTATGACAGAGTGTTGGACTAGATGGGCCATTGGCCTGATTCAACATTGGCTTCTCTCTTATGTTCTTAGTTTCGATGGCAGGCTCTCGCTCGGGGTGCTCAGTCCGGGTGGAGCCAGTCTAATCGTGATGTGGGACGTCTGCCCATAAGCAGCTTGGCAGGGCTTCGGCCCATGGTGGTGTGTGGTGTGGTTCTTTGGCTGAAAAGGAAAGAGGCCAAATTGTAGTCCCAATCTGTGGAGTCTAACCTGTGGAGCGCATCTTTGGTTGTCCTTACCATGCGCTTGGCCTCCCTGTTGGTGGTGGGGTGGAACAGAGCTGAGCAGATGTGACAGATCCTGTAATAGTTGGTGAAGACTTGGAACTCCCCAGATGTGAAGGCCATCCCGTTTTCCATCACTTGGGTGTCTGGGAGGCCCTGGGGGCTGAAGATCTGCCACAGTGCTTTTATAGCCACTCTTGATGAGGTCGCTGAGACAGGGATGACCTCCAGCCACGTGCTGTAAGAATCCACCAGAATGAAAAACAGTTGCCCCTGGAACAGCCCCACAAAATCCAGGTGGAGCTGCGACCAGGGGCACAAGCTCTCTCCAGTGCTCTGGGTGGGTTGGAGCAAGAGGCTAGGCAGGGCTGACATCTTTTTACCTTGTCTTCGATGTCCCGATCGAGGCCTGGCCACCAGACATATCTCCTCGCCAGTGCCTTCATGCTTACCCCTGGGTGGTGCTCATGCAGAGCCTCTAAGACGTGCTGCTGGAGTGGGGCGGGTATTACCACCCGGCCTCCCCACATCAAGCACCCTTTATATGACAACAGTTCGTCCTTTCTTGCAATGAATGGCATAAACTCTGGGCCTTCTTTGGCCGAAGGCCACCCCTTCCCCATCCAGTCCAGGACCTGACAGAGGACTTTATCACGGGCCAAGAGGCGGGCCACCTCCTGCATGTGGACCAGGCAGTCAGGAAGCGACTCCAAAAGGGCAACCGTATGGGCAGGAGCCGGATTGGTGTCCATAACTGGCAGTGGCAGGTGGCTGAGGGCATCAGCATGGCCTATGGCTTTCCCGGGGCGCTGGAGGAGGGTGTAGGTGTACCCTGCCAGGAAGATGGACCACTGGAGGGCCTTGGGGGAGACCATTTGGGGCATCTGATGGTCTGGAACCAGTAGACCCAGGAGAGGCTTATGGTCTGTCAACACCTTGAAGGGCTGACCATATAGATAGTGGTGGAATTTTTTAACCCCAGCCACTATCGCCAATGCCTCCTTGTCTATCTGTGCATAGTTGCGCTCCACAGAAGACAAAGTCCATGAATAGTAGGCGACCAGGACCTCCCAGCCGTCTGGCAACGAGTGGCCCAGGACCACCCCAACCCCATAGGGGGAGGCGTTGCAAGCGAGGACCACCAGGAGCGCCTCATTGAAATGGTGCAGGACAGAGTTAGAGGTGAGCAAGTCCTTGACCCCCTGAAATGCCACCGTGTGCTTGGGTCCCCAGGCCCAAGGCTTCCCAGAATCTGCAAGACCAGCGCTCATGGGGTTCGCCGCAGCTGGCACAGGGTGGGGACATGGGGCTGACCTTTGCCATGGCAGTTCCTGGGGTGCATTGGGATCACTGGGCCAAGTGGCATCGAACCTGTAGGACCTCCTCGTCATCGGAGATGTCGGACTCTACAGCCACTTGTGTGCAGTGGACCACTTTGGTGTGGCAGTCTTGGTGGGCCTTCTCGTACGCCATGGCCTCCCGGATCGCCTTGTTGAGATCCAGGTCATTTTGGCTGACCAGCTTCCTCTATAACTTGGAGTCCCGTAAGCCCATGAGGAACTGGTTCAGCAGCGCATCCATCAAACTGGGGAACAAACATCTTGTGGCGGCCTGGCACAGAGCCACAAGAAAATAAGAGGCAGTTTCATCTGGACCTTGGACCTTCACAAAAAAGCCCATCCTTTCCACAAATTTTGTAGGTTTAGGGGCCAGGTGGTCGGTCAGTGCTTTGATCAGTGTGGCGTAGGACTCATCTTTAGTCAGCCAGGGCTGTATTAAGTCTTTCAGCAGGAGGTGGGCCGCCATCCCACAGTGCCAGAGAAGGTATGCCTTTTTCTTACCTGCTCCATGACATTGTGGATGGTGAAGTGGCTCTCCAGGGTTTCCAGCCAGGTCTCCCATTGAGTAGGTCAGGAGATGTTGAAAGCTGGAAGGCTCTCGCAGGTGGCAGCCATCTTACGGGTTCCATGTGGATACTCGGGAGTGGTGGTGTTGGAATGAGTAGCGGTGCGGTGCTGCGCACGGGGGCAGCAGTGCGATGCTCAGGTCTAGGAGCGGTGCGGGAAGTGGCAATTGGAGATGCTGGTTTGCACTGTTCTCCGCATTGGCCTTGATGCAATGCTCAATGTGTGGTCTCTGTTCATAGAAGGTAGGATCCCACCTTCATCGCCAATGAAAAGTACTGAGACTCAAGCATTGGGTAGAGTGAAATCAGCTCATACTTTTATTTCAAGATCAGGAACAAGACAAAGTAGCTGGCTCACAGGCCGGCTTATATGCCCCAATTATGATTTTTATGCAAGCTATGGAACATTACAATACCAGTATCTTCAAACGGGAAATCAAGGTATTAATTGGTATTATATATGTAATTCGCTGATAAGGATTACATGAGGATGGTATGGCTGTAATTAGCAAGAAAAATACTATAAAATGTTACATGGCAATGTTTATTTGTCCTATCATGTTGAAAAACTGTGTAGAGTGTTCAAACGTTGGGGGAGTGTCTGTGTGAGGGGGAGGCCATGCTATTTTTAATTTATTATTACTACTTTCTTTTTTTCTTTTGAAACTTTGCACCCCTAAGAATTTTGCACCCAGGGCGACTGCCCCTGTGGCTCCCCCCATGCTACATCACTGAGGGAGAAATCAGTTGGATATTTTTGAGGTAAGATTTATCACTCAGGTGTCTCGCTGTGCTTTTAGTGTTTGCCAATGAACCTAGCTATTTTTGCAATCAGCTACCGTGATCACTTCATTAATAGATGCCACAGACTGTAGGCACAAAAAACTTATTCAATACTGATCATTTTAAGGTTTTACACACACACACACACTGGCCTGATAACCCATGCTTCACTACAGTATTTAAGTTCCATAAGTCCAGAAAGGATTTAAGAATGAAATCCTAGAAAGGTCCTTAAGAACTTAAGAGAAGCCAATGTTGGATCAGGCCAATGGCCCATCTAATCCAACACTCTGTCACACAGTGGCCAAAAATACCAGGTGCCATCAGAAGGTCCAGCAGTGGGGCCGGGACACTTTACTATATCCCCATGAACATTTATAAACTTGATTGCCATGCTGGCTGTTTTGAGAAATGTCTATTCAGGACTCTTGAATCACTGATTTCTGTAACTGTCCTTAACTGTCTGTAGTGTCTTTTAACTGTGTTTTTACCTCAGAACATTGAGATCCACAGATGAGCAATCAGAGGGAGGTGGGTACAAGCAGGCAGGTTTTACCTCTGAACTACACAGTTGACCAATCAGAGAGGGAGAGCAAGGAGGCACACATTTTGCCCCTTTTTTACTGCCTTAGGCATTGTGTTTCTGATAAATCTCTTCATACTAGTGGTTGACATAATGGTGGGAATGCAGTCCCTTTATTGTGGGTTTTGTAAAGTACTGGGTTTCGTGCCTCATGACTCGGACGATGACATAAGAGAAGACACGTTTATTTGTACTTCACACAAGACAAAAGACATGCAGTAACGGCCGGAGGCCAACTATATACAGTAAGGGGGGGGACACCCCCACATTCCTATTGGCGGGTTTGAATCGCCCGCCAATGCTGCCATTGGTTCTTTACTGGCGAGCTCAGGAGCCTAGTCCCTATTGTTCTCAGAGAGCGGAGCTTGGCTGCATTTCGCCAGCTCAGACTCCTGATCTTAGGACACAACACCCCTCCCCCCATAGTTTGTCTCCTATCAGGTGACGTAGTCTTTTAGGTAGGCTGGTGGCCTCTGTTCTCTTAATGACCTTCGGGGGGCCGGCACCGGACTGGCGGGGCCCCCTTCGGGTGGTCCTCCCGCACTAGGAGCTTGGATTTCCGGCGGCAGTGATGGCGGCGGCGGCAGCGACGGCGGCGGCTGAGCTTGCTCTGGGACCCCCTCTGGGCTCCGTGGTCTTTCAGGCACTTGCTCCGCTGGTGGTGCCTGCAGCCGCTCAGGTGCTGGGGCGGCCACGGTGTATTCCGGTAGCGGGGCCTGTATTCCTGTGCCGGGGTCTTGCCACCTCCGGAGTTGGTCCACGTGCTTACGGAGGACCTGGTCCCCGTCTGCCAGGACCTCATATGAAACCGGCCCGGTGGGTTTGAGAATGCGACCGGCCAGCCACTGAGGCCCCGCCCCGTAATTCCTAAAGTAGACAGGTTCCCCCAGGAGGAAACTCCTGGGCGCCTCCCGGGTTTCAACCAGCTTTCTCTCTGGGGCTCGGTCCGGGTGGAGCCTGTCTAACAGGGTCGTGGGGCAGCGGCCCATCAATAGTTCTGCGGGGCAATGCCCGGAGATGGGGTTTGGGGTGGTGCGCTGTGTGAGGAGGAAGCGGGCCAGCCGGAACTCCCCCTCCCCCTCGGTTATGCGGCTCAGGGCTTCTTTGGCGGTGCGGACTGTCCTCTCCGCCTGTACATTTGTTGCCGGGTGGAAGGGCGCAGATCGTATATGCTTGATTAAGTTCCTTGCGAGGAATGCTTGGAACTCAGCAGATGTGAACGTGGCCCCGTTGTCTGACACGATCGTTTCTGGCAAGCCGCGCGTAGCGAATGTTTTGCGCAGGGCCCTTATTGCCGCTTTAGCAGAGGTGGTAGACACTGGACTTATTTCTACCCACATAGAGTAGGAGTCTACCATCACCCAAGAACTGGAGCCCCTGGAACGGCCTGGCAAAGTCTACGTGTAAGCGTGACCACGGCTTGTGGGTGGACTCCCAGCTTTGGGTTGGCGCACTTGGGGGATTGGGGTGGATCTCCTGACACCGTGTGCACCCCCGGACCCAGGTCTCAATTTCCGAGTCTATCCCGGGCCACCACACGTAGCTCCTTGCCAGAGCTTTCATTTGTACAATGCCAGGGTGGGCCTCATGAAGCGTTTCTAGAACCCCTTGTCTCATGGGCCCCGGGATGACCACCCTGTCCCCCCATAGTAAGCACCCTTTCAAGGCGGATAACTCTTCCCTCCTGGCTTTGTATGCCGTGAACTCTGGCCCGGCCGGTTCCGCCGGCCATCCCCTCACCACCCAGTTTAGGACCCGGGAGATAATGGGATCTCGGGACGAGCGGGCAGCCACGTCTGCAGCCTGCAGGGGGGGGGGGTTGGGAAGCTCCTCCATCAACAATACCGCGGGAGCTGGGGCCGGGTCCTCTCCCGTTTGCAGCAGCGGCAGGTGGCTAAGGGCGTCGGCATGACCCAGCACCTTGCCCGGCCGATGCTCCAACCAGTACTGATAGCAGGCTAAGAACAAGGACCAGCACAACACCCGGGGCGACAGTACCTGCGGCGTTTGTTTGTCTGCCGCGAACAGTCCCAGGTGCGGCTTGTGATCGGTTACTAGCGTGAAGGGCCGCCCATACACGAAGTTGTGGAATTTTTTTACCCCCGCCACCAGGGCCAAGCCCTCCTGGTCTATTTGTGCATAGTTACGCTCCGCAGGGGACAGCGTGCGGGAGTAGTAAGCCACTGGAACTTCCCTCCCGTCCGGTAGTTTGTGGCCCAAGACCGCCCTGACCCCATACGGCGATGCATCGCATGCGAGGATTACCGGGAGCTTTTCGTCAAAGTGGGTGAGTACAGCATTCGAGATCAATATTGTCTTAACCCCCCGGAATGCCGCCTCCTCCCTCGCTCCCCATGCCCAAGGCGTCATCTTATCCAGCAGTCTGTGTAGGGGTTCCGCCACAGCGGCTTTGTGTGGGAGAAAGGCGTGATAAAAGTTCAGGAGGCCTAAGAATGCCTGGAGCTCCGCCTTGGACTTCGGGGCGGGGGCCTCCACGATGGCTTTCACCTTGTCCCTCGCCGGATGCAGGCCCTTTGCGTCGACCCGGTACCCCAAGAACTCCACCCCCGGCACCCCGAGGAGGCACTTTTCCCGTTTCACCTTTAACCCCGCGGCTTGGAAGTGACCCAGGACCGTTCGGAGGCGGGTGGCGAAACTCTTCGGGGTGGCCACGGCGATGAGGATGCCGTCGAAGAACGGCGTCATGCCAGGGATCCCTTTTAACAAATCATCTATTAGGTTCTGGAAGATCCCTGGGGCCACACTGACCCCGAACTGCAGCCGCTTCACCCTGAAGGCCCCCCGGTGGGTTACTATGGTTTGTGCCTCGGCAGTGGCCTCATCCACAGGGAGTTGCTGGTACGCCTGCATGAGATCCAGCTTTCCAAATATGCGCGCCCCCGCCAGTGTGGCCACGACGTGGCTGACTACGGGTACGCAGTATGCGTGCACCTGAAGTGCCTGGTTAATAGTGCACTTGTAATCCGCGCAGATGCGGATTTCCCCGTTTGGCTTCACAGGTGTCACAATCGGGGTCTCCCAACGTGCATTAGGGACGGGCTCTAGGACTCCCTGGGCCACCAACTGGTCCAGTTCTGCCTCTATTTTAGGGTGGAGGGCCAGGGGCACGGTGCGGAAGCGCCGCCGGATGGGCGTCACCGTCGGGTCTAAGTGAAGTGACACCGGGGCCCCTTTATAACACCCCAGCTCCCCATCAAAGACCTCGGAGAATTCCTTGCATACTGCCCCCCAGTCCCGCGTTCCGCACTTATTCACTCCCCCTATCGTAATGCCTAGGGCCTCGAACCACGCTCGCCCCAGGAGACTCACAAGGTTTCCCTCTACCACCACCAAGTCCAAGTTCCCCTCAAAGTCTTGGTATTGCACACGGAAAGTGCCGACTCCCCGAATGGGGACAGGGTTCTTTTGGAAGTCCACCAAGCTAAGCGGCGATGGACGTAGAGGGGGTCCCCTGGACGGGCAAAGTTTTTTAAAAGTGTCCATGGAAATTATGGACGCAGCCGATCCTGAGTCCACCTCCATGCAGCAGGGGGACCCCTCGATCCGCACGTTTACTTGGATCTTCAGGGTGGAGGAGAGATTGGGGTTGGGGAGGCGAAGTACCTGTAGCGGTTGATCTGTAAGATGGTACAGCTTGGCGACCTCTTCCGTCGTCTCATGGGCGGTGGGTGATGCGTGGTGTGGTGGGGCCGACGACCTCGAGTTCAGGGGGTCCTTGGACCGGCAGACCCATGCGAGGTGTCCCTGCTTTCCACACCCATGATAGACAGCATCCCGGAACTTACAGGTCTTCCTCCCATGGCCTTCCCCGCAGCTGGCGCACACGGTCCGGTTGCTGGAAGGCTTGGCTGGCTCTCTGTTGGCCTGCTGGGCCTGCGCCGGCTGGCGGTGTTGGGGTCTGAGGGAGTAGACCTCTTCGGTGTCTGAGTTCCCGGGGCTGGGACCCCTCCCGACCACATGGGCAGCCGCGGCCGGGCGTTCCCCTTTGGCGGCCTTGTGTGCGGTTGCGGTGTCGATGGCCTCATCCAGGGTGAGCCGCCGGTTGCCAATCAACTTACGCCACAGCTTGGAGTCCACCAGGCCCCACACAAGCTGCATCAGCAAGTTGTCTTCCACCTTCGGGAACCCGCAGTCCACCGCGAGTGCCCTCAGCGTGGCCAGGAAGGCAGCAGCGGATTACCTTGGGCCTGGACGCGCCTCTGGAACTCCATCCTCTTGGCCAGGAAGGTAGGCCGGGGGCTGAAGTATGCATTGAGGACATTCAGGATCTCCACGAATGAGCTTTCCAGGGCCGTGTGGGGCACCAAGAGGCTCTTGGCGAGGCGGACTGTTTGGGTGCCGCACGAGCTCAGCAGGAGTGACCGTTTTTTCTCAGGGTCGCGAATCTCGTTGAGTTCCATGTAGCTTATGAGCTGGACGACCCAGGCATCCCAGCTTTCTGGCTGTGATGGATCGAAGCGCTCGAGTATTACATGTGTGGCGGCCATAGCTCCGTTGGGGAAGGCGTGCGCCGGTGCGAGTGGTATGGTGCTGCTCTCGGGGTCAGCGATGCGATGCTCGGCGAGTGGTGAGGTGCTGCTCTTGGGGTCAGCGATGCGGTGCTCGGGGGTGGCCTTGTTGTCCTCTTCGTCGCTCATGGAGTCAGGGAAGGCGTTGAAATCCCATCCTCGTCGCCACTGTAAAGTACTGGGTTTCGTGCCTCATGACTTGGACGACGACATAAGAGAAGACGCGTTTATTCGTACTTCACACAAGACAAAAGACATGCAGTAACGGCCGGAGGCCAACTATATACAGTAAGGGGGGGATGCCCCCACATTCCTATTGGCGGGTTTGAATCGCCCGCCAATGCTGCCATTGGTTCTTTACTGGTGCGCTCAGGAGCCTAGTCCCTATTGTTCTCAGAGAGTGAAGCTTGGCTGCATTTCGCCAGCTCAGACTCCTGATCTTAGGACACAACAGGTTTCTTGGTGTAGGAGTTTGGCCTCAGCATTTAATTTTTGGGGGATAGCTGCAGGGCATACCCCTCCCCCTTTTTTTACAAGAATGCTTCTCATTTATGTTACATTTAAGAAGTGGAACATAACTACGTATTCAAAACAACATCCAAGCAATCAGATATGAAACAATTTTCTAGAACCCACATTGTGAGAAGTTAAATAACCTAGTACAGGAAACCAATTTTCTACAAATTTGGGGTATATTTCCATAGTGGGTGGGAGTGTGGCTAAATTTTTATTTATTTATTTAATTCAGTTCATATCCCACCCTCCCTGCCAGGCAGGTTTAGAACGGCTTACATTAAAAATTTAAAATGTATTAAAACACATATGATAGACATCATGAACTCATGTACACAACAAATAAGGTACTATTGGTGATATAACATTACATAGTGATCCCAGTAGGCCCTGATGGAATGGTGACAAGGGAGCATGGCTGGAGTCAGTATCCAGTATCAAAGGCTATTGGTGATGGCATAGAGGGCCATACCACAGTTCAGTTGTTGGTAGCAGCTCCTAATCAAAGGCCTGGTGGAAGAGCTCCATTTTGCAGGCCCTGTGGAACTGTAAAAGGTCCTGCAGGGCCCTGATGTCTTCTGGGAACTCATTTCACCAGTATGGAGCCACTACTGAGAAGGCCCTGGTCCTGGTAGAAGCCAGCCTTGCATCTTTTGGTCCAAGGAGGGCCAAATGATTTTTCTCAATGCTCTCTGGGAAACATGTGGGGAAAGGTGGTCCCTCAAGTAAGCAGGCCCCAGACCATATAGGGCTTTAAAGGTTAAAACCAGCACCTTGAAACAAATCCGGTATGTTTTTGGCAGCCAGCGCAATGCCTTCAGCACAGGCTGGATATGTTCCTGCTCAGAGAGACCCATCAGCAGCATAGCTGATGCATTTTGCACCAGCTGCAGCTTCCAGATTTGTGACAAGGGCAGCCTCATGTAGAGAGCTTTACAGTAGTCCCTTCTCAAGGTGACCATTGGGTGGATCACTGTTGCCAGGTCATTGTGCTTGAGGAAAGGAACCAGCTGCCTAATCAACTGAAGATGTGGTGGTGGCTTGGTAGTGGCTGCTTCCTGGGCCTCCATTGTTTGGTGCTGGCAACAATGGCACCCATCGAAGGCTGGTATTGGGGTCCCTACCCCTGGTCTTCTCCGGCTCAGGCACAGGACCTCCATCTTTGTTGGGTTCAATTTCAATCAGCTCAGTCTAAGCCAACCAACCATGGCTTGTAATGTCCAGTCCAGATCTTCCAGGGTAGAGTCGGAGTGACCACCCAACAACAGATACAGTTGTGTGTCATCTGCATATCGGTGACACCCTAGCCTGTGCCTTTAGGCAATCTGGGCAAGGGGGCACATATAGATGTTGAATAACATTGCAGAAAGCACAGCCCCTTGGGGCACTCTGCAGCTCAATGGGTGCCCTTGGGGCAGCTGATCCTTAAGAGTTAACCTTTGTCCCTGACCTTGGAGAAAAGAGATGAGCCATTGCAAGGCAAGCCCCTGAATCCCAGTGTCAGTAAGGCAGTGGATCAGTAACTGATGGTTGACCATGTTGAATGTCACCAACAGGTCCAACAACAACAACACTGCCACCCCGCCCTGATCCAGATGTCTCCAAAGGTCATCCATGAGGGCAACCAGAGTCGTCTCTGTCCAGCTGGACTGGAAGGTATCTAACATAGAAGTGTCATCCACAAAACCCTGCAACTGTAATGCCACTGTCTTCTCAATTAATTTGTCCACATAGGGCAAATTGGAAACCGACCAACAGTTTGCCAATTCGGCTGGTTCCAGGGATGGGTTTTTGTTTTTAAGAGGGCAGACCATCACTTCCTTGAGTGCCCCCAGAAAAAGTCCCTCAGAGAGGGACTTGTTAATAATCTCCCTAAGGGCACCTCAGAACCCCTCATGACTAGCTTTAATTAGCCATGAAGGGCACGGATCAAAACTGAATATGGTTGGGCATACCATTGAGAGCAATCTGTTGACTTCCTCTAGACTGAGTGGACTGAAATAGTCCAAAACCAGATTAAAAGATGTGCATGGAGCCTCGAGTTCACTCACTGTTTCAACTATGGTGGGGAGATAATGGCGGAGCGACAAGACATTTTCTGCAAAATAGCTCACAAAAGCCTCACAGCCGATATCCAATTCCCTAGCATTTGGTCTGCCTTGTGGCAAGACTGTCAAAGATTGAATAGTTCTAAATAATTGGGCTGGGTGTGAGTTCGCAGACGCAATTGTGGCCACATAATACTCTCTTTTTGTGGCTTTGACTGCTATCTCAGAGGTTCTCATAAATGTCCTGTAAAATGTCCTTGTGGCTTCATCACGAGTACACCACCACTGTCTCTCTAGCCATCTTAGCCTCCACTTCATCAGCCACAGCTCCTGGGTATACCAGGGAGCTAGCCTAGAGCGAGGACGCAGAGGGCATTGGGGAGCGATCTCATCAATGGCTGCAGAGAGTTGGCTGGGCCAGTCCTCTACAAGCTCATCCAATGAGCTACCTGGGGGTGTCAGATCCTGCAGGGCCATCTGAAGCCGCATAGGGTCCATTTGGCTCTGCAGGTGAGCTAAATATGCTCACCACCCAAACAGGGTTAGGGTGAAACATTCAGACAGGCCTTCAGGGCATGGTGGTCTGACCATGGCACTGTCATAACAGTGATCCAGTCCACTGTAACCCCTGCCGCAAAGATCAGATCAAGCATGTGCCCAGCTCGGAGAGTGGCAACCATTACATATTGGGAGAGTCCCAGCACCACCATGGATGACACCAGGTCTGCTGCCTGTATGGAAGCTGCATCATCCACATGGACTTTGAAATCACCCAAGACTATCAGTCTGGGGTGCTCCAATGCCCAGCTTGACACAGCCTCTATCAGGGACTGCAGGCTAGTGGCTGGTGTGTTGGGCAGACAGTACACCACCCAGATAGCAAAACACTCCCTGACTTCCCACACTAGGCCAGCACACTCAATGCCTGTGAGCTTCAATGGTGGGAATGCAGGACCGAATACCCGGATGGAGCCAACTGGGAGAGAGTTACTCCCCATCTCAAACCCAGGTTTTGGTCATGCACACCAGGTCTACATGCTGCTCAAACAAGAAGTCCCAAAGGACCATGGTTTTATTATTGATACACCTGGCGTTACACAACACCAATGATGGAGGGGGGTCAATTAACTGAGCCCCACTACCTACCACCTTTGGGAAGGGAGGCAGGCTGGAAGGAGACTGAGCTAGTTTACTTCTCTGTCCCCTTCCCTTGTAACTGTGCCTGTTTCCACTGCTGTGCTTTCCCCTCCCCAAGAGCACTGGTATCCCCTTGCCCTTTTAGTGCCATATCTGGTGGTCTTTCCCAGGCCTCAGATCTGCCCGTTGAACTGGCTTACTGACACTCAATATGTGAACTACCTGCAGTAGATGTACTCCAGTGCTGCTGAACCCTAGAGATCCTAATCTCTCCTGCACACAAATCAGTAGCTTCCCTGATCTTCACTCCCAATTATAGATTCTTCAGTCTACAACTAATCTCCTAATCTGATTGTTGATAATATCTAATACACCTAGCCAGTAAATTTCATAAAGTCTGGTGACTAATCACTACTTAATAATTCATCAAGTTGTCCCAGTCACGGTTTTACAAATCAATAATCATTACTTAACAATTCATCAGTTTTACAAATCAATAATCAATGGTCAAAGTCGTAGCCATTGGGGAGGCTGGGCCAGCAGCATCGCTAAGGTGGATCCCACTGGGGCAGCCTCCCTGATGGATTAAAGTGCCATAGCCCTGCTCCTACACCTGACAAATATCTGCCTGCCTGGTGTGAAGGGGGGAATTGTGTTTAAAGGCATCAAGGAGGCTGGACCACCAGTAGCGCTAAAACAACCAAGCTGAACAAGCCTCCCCAATGGCTTTAAGGACTCTATGCCCCTTCCAATCCTTGATAAGCAGTTGTCTGTCAGGTGTAGGAGGAGTATTGTGTCTGAAGGCATCAGGGAGGCTGGGTCAGCAGGATTGCTAAGGCGATGCTGCTTGGGCAGCTTCCCCGATGGCTTTCAATGTTCTGCCCCTACTCCTGCACCTGACAAACAACTGCCTGTCAGGTGGAGGGGTAGGTGGGAGTGTGTCTTAAGCCATTGGGGAGGCTGGCCCAGCAGCATTGCTAAGGTGTTTCTGCTTGGGCAGCCTCCCTGATGGATAAAAGTACCCTGGCCCTGCTCCTACACCTGACAGACACCCACCTGTCTTGTGCTGTGGGGAGCATGTTTAAAGGCATCAGGGAGGCTGGGCTGGCAGCAACACTGAGGCAATCTGCTGAGCAAGCCTCCTTGATGGCTGTAAGCATCCCATCCCCATTCATACAGCTGACAGGCAGCTGCCTGTTCAGTGTTGGAGGCGGAGGGATGGGGGCGGGGTACTGCAAGCAATTGTAGAGGCTAGTCCAGCAGGATCATTAAGGTGTTACTGCTGGGGTGGGCTCCCTGACCCCCTGATGCCCTCACTGCTGCACCTGACAGACAACTGACAGGTGTAGGAGGTGGGGGGGCATGTTTGAAGCCATTGGGGAGGCTGGGTCAGCAGCACTGCTGCACCTCACAGGTGGTTGGCCATTCCTGATTTCCTCAACTGTTATTAGCTCTCTACAGTCTCCTGTAGCTGGTTTGTTGTTGTTGTTTTTTTACCTCAGAACACTGAGCTCTGCAGCTGACGAATCAGAGGAGGGGGGGTGCAAGGAGGCAGCAGCCTGACAGCCACATAGGAAGCAATGGGGGAGCACATTTTATTCCTTTTGACCCACTTAGGGGTCGAATTTCTAAAAATCCATTCATAGTGAGCATCTACATCATCCGTGTTTCTTGGTCCATGGGCATTGATTTTACAGTGAGGGGACTTTCTCTTTTATTTATTTATTTATTTATAATTTCATGGGTGCTTCTGACTGTACAGGTGCAAAGAGGGACAAACAGGGGAGTAATTATCTTGTTTACAAGAATTTAATCATCTGATAATGAACTAAGGGATATATACCCTTTCTCCAATAAATGAGATTATTTAGTTTACAGACTAGGATAAAAATGTATGCTGCTTATTTGTAACATATTCACAAAGGTATGAGCATGCCCTGCAGCACAGGTGCAAAACTTCTCAGCATACCACTATGCTTGAGATAAAGCACAACATGAAACACTGAGATGATGTGATCACCTAATGTGTAAGTGAAGGTGTTCATGAGTAACAGCTGCTTATTTATTGTGTGAAATATCAGTGTTCAGTGAAGGCCTACGAAGTTGATGCAGTTGCTTTAGGCTACAATATTGCCCCCACTCCCATGCCCTATCTCTTCTCTTTAACATATTCTTCACTGTTACCAGAAAAAGTGGCATGTTTTTGTTTGCATGTATGAGAGAATTTGAGGTCAAAGTTTCCACTATCACTGATCTGAATCTAAAACAAACTCAAGGTTATACTGAACTATCATTTAAGCTGCTTTGATAAACAGCATGGAGAAAAACAGGAAGGAAATTTTGACAGAGATGGATGTACATAGAAATTTCTTCTAGTTACAATAAATACAGTGATTTCTCAATGCTATTTTTATGGATGGTATTTTACCACCAAAAAGAAAAGAGACAGTTCTAGGTGTCAAAATAGCCTTTGACATATCAAGTGGCAATTCAGATCATCTTACCATTAAACTTCTCTAGTCATATATCTCTTCTAAAATTAGGTTTCTGACAGCACTGCTGCATCCATCATCCCAACATGCTTATAAATGATAAAAGTATCACTGTGATAAGAAATAAAGCAATAATCAAATTCATTGGACAGCACTGAAAGAGAACGTTGATGCCATATGTATAGAGTTGTGACAAGCTGGTACAGCACTTTTAATACTAAAATTCAGAGATATGTTTAACCATTTCCATTGTATCATAAGACATTGGTCACTAATCATTCTACTCACTTGTGCTGAACTCATTCGGGTACATGCCTTGGAAGCCACCTCCTTCTTAAATGATTACCTCACACATTCCATGACAGCAAACCTGGTTTGCCATTCAGGATATAATCACAGGGAGATGTGAACATTCCTGGCTCCTTGATGAAAATCCAAAGAGCCAGTTTGGTGTTGTGGTTAAGAATGGCAGGCTGTAATCTGGAGAACTGGGTATGATTCCCCACCCCTCCACATGCAGCCAGCTGGGTTACCTTGGATTAGTCACAGTTCTCTCAGAGCTGTTGTCTCAAGAGCAGTGCTGTTAAAGCTCTCTTAACCCCACCTAACTCACAGGGTGTCTATTGTGAAGAGAGGAATGAAGGGAGTTTGTAAGATGCTCCAAGATTTCAAAACCGATTTCACTCAAGAGCTGCGCCGCCGTCACGTCTCCCTTTGCCCCATTTCTATTGGTCAATTTCCCACTGGAAGCCGCATGGCTGCATTTTGACCCACGGCTTCGCCCGATTTCCCCCGCAGTTTCGTGATCCTGTTTTTTGAGGATCATGAAACCACGGGGAAAATCGGGTGAAGCCATGGGTCAAAATGTGGGTGCGTGGCTTCCAGTGGGAAATTGACCAATAGAAACAGGGCGAAGGGAGGTGTGATGCCAGCGCAGTTCTTGTGTGAAATTGGTCCAAGTGAAAGGCAGGGTAAAAATCCAACTCTTCTTCTTCTTCTTCTTCAATATACTTGTGTGAAAATATTTATATGTTGCATTGATGCTTTAAGTGGATATCTAAAACATGGTTTTAAAGGTAAAGGTTCCCTTGCTCAAAAGCCAGTCAAATCTGACTCTAGGGTTGCGGTGCTCATCTCCATTTCAAAGCCAAAGAGCCAGCGCTGTCCAAAGACATTTCTGTGGTCATGTGGCCGGCATGACTAAACACCAAGGTGCACAGAACAATGTTACCTTCCCACCGAAGTGGTACCTATTTATCTACTTGCAATTTCTTGCTTTCAAACTGCTAGGTTGGCAGGAACTGGAACTAGAGACGGGAGCTCACTCCGTCATGCAGCACTCTCAAGTCTCGAACTGCTGAACTACTGACCTTCCACAGCCTGCAGTTCAGTGTCTTAACCACTTGACCCACCACAGCTCCAAAAACATGGTTTTAGGGCCATACCAAAAAATGTCATGTGTGAGGCAGCTCTTCCTGGGCTGTTTTTTTTTGTTGTTGTTTTTTAAACCCTAGTCAGATCTATTCAATGGGACTTGCTTCCAGGAAAGTGTTCTTATTTCTTTCTTTAGGAAGTTTGTATGCTACTTCTCCAGGGCACCTACTCAATTTTAGGATCACACTGCATATTAAGCTAAAACTTGTCCTATTAACAAGACAGCTTTCTATCTGGAAGAAGCATTTGGGGTTTTTTTTTGGGGGGGGACTTTTCAAACACAGAACCTTCTTTGTTACTAAGGAATAGCATTTTTCAGTAATTCAGGGGTCCATTCCTGTTTCCTGGAAGAAATTTTCTATAAGCGATGCCTATCAACTTTGTTGTTGTTGTTAAACTAGCAAACAAAATACATAAACTTACCCATGTTCTACAAATACAACTCAAAATTGGATTTTTAATTATAAATTACTTGCTATACTTTATATGTTTTTTTATTTCCAATTAACAACATCAACAAGATAACGAACCAATCAACTTGTATTACAACTTGTATTATTTATGTAATATATTGAAAGATTTCTCTAAATGAAAACAAATGGATTAACAAATTGAAAGACTTATTTTGTATGAGAAGATTGATCGTTTGTTTAAAAAATAATTCTGTAAAAATACTAATATGTGGTACCGGATGATTAAAAATTGGTCACTTGATAGTAAATAGAAGAGTTTATTGGATCTTTACCTTGTGTCCATAATGGCATATAAAATCAACTTCTGCAACCCACTTGGAACTTTGCTAACAAAATTTAATAACACTAATTCTAGGATATAATGAATTCCAAATCCAATGCCAACTGAAATGCTGGACATTATAATCTTCCATTCCAACCGAGGGCATTCCAACCAAAGGTGAAAAAGGAAGAGAAGAAGAAGAGAAGAGATTGGATTTATACCCCGCCCTTCACTGCCCAAAGGCATCTCAGAGCGGCTTACAAACTCCTTTCCCTTCCCCTCCCCACAACAGACACCCTGTGAGGTAGGTGGGGCTGTTGTTGTTCAGTCGCACAGTCGAGTCCGACTCTTCGCGACCCCATGGACCAGATTACGCCAGGCCCTCCTGTCTTCCGCTGTCCGCTGAAGTCTGCTCAATTTCATGTTCGTTGCATCGATGACACTGTCTAACCATCTCATCCTTTGCCGTCCCCTTCTTCTTTGACCTTCAATCTTTCCCAGCATCAGGGTCTTCTCCAGTGAATGCTCCCTTCTGAGGTGGGGCTGAGAGAGCTCTTAATACAAACTGTCCTTGAGAGAGCAGTCTTTTTAAAGTGCTAACAATTAGCAGATATATTGTTGGTTTCAGCCAGCCTGTTTAGTGACAAATGCCAACAATTAATCATTTTAATTACATTTTCTCTCAAAGATAAGTTTACAAGAAATATTGAACTTTTCCTGAATATAAAGCTCCATACTTCAGAAGTAATTTGATAGCGTCAGTCCTTTTGCCATCTTTTTTGAAATTCTCTTCTTTTTTAGATTGTGCATCAGTTAACAACCACTATGCACATGAGACCAACTTCTTATTTCCACATATTAATAATGCTTCAAATATTGCCAATTTTCTCTGCATTTTCCCTTTTCTCATTTGTGCCTGTAAGAAACTCTTAATCAGTAAATACTGAAAAGGAGACAGTTTTAATCTCCTATTTCAGAGATATCTTCTTAGGAATTTATCTTACTACTAAAATTAAGCTAGTATCTAGCACATCTCACAATCTTTCATACCTGAAAATTACTAGATTCAATACCAGGTTTAAACTACTTATCTCTAATTACCAAAGGGAGACATAGGTGGAGCCTATTTATAGACCAACTCCACAACAGTATGTAAAGTACTGGGTTTCGGGCCTCATGACTCGGACGACGACATAAGAGAAGACGCGTTTATTCGTACTTCACATAAGACAAGAAGACAGAGTAACGGCCGGAGGCCAACTATATACAGTTAGGGGGGACGGCCCTATATTCCTATTGGCGGGTTTGAATCGCCCGCCAATGCTGCCATTGGTTCACTACTGGCGAGCTCAGGAACCTAGTCCCTATTGTTCTCAGAGAGCGAAGCTTGGCTGTATTTCGCCAGCTCTGCCTTCTGATCCCAGGACACAACACCCCTCCCCCCATAGTTCGTCTCCTATCAGGAGACGTAGTCTTTTAAGTATGCTGGTGCCCTCCGTTCTCTTAGCGAACGTCGGGGGGCCAGTACCGGACTGGCGGGGCCCCTATCGGGTGGTCCGCCAGCACAAGGAGCTTGGACCTCTGGTAGTAGCCGAGGCGGTGACGGTGGCGGCCGTAACGGCGGCGGCAGCGGCGGCGGCGGTTCAGCTGTCACCGGGGCCCCCTCCGGATTCCGTGGACTTTCTGGCACTGGCTCCGCTGACGGTGCTTGCGGTCGATCGGATGATGGGGCGGCGGCGGCATTTCCCGGTAACTGGATCTCTGTGTCGGGGTCTTGCCGCCTCCGGAGCTGGTCAATGTGTTTACGGAGGACCCGGTCCCCATCTGTTAGGACTTCGTATGACACTGGCCTGGTGGGTTTTAGGATGCGCCCGGCCACCCACTGCGGCCCCGCCCCGTAGTTCCGGAAGTAGACAGGGTCTCCCGGTAGGAAGCTTCGGGGCGCCTCCCTGTTCTCGACCAGCTTTCTCTCTGGGGCTCGGTCCGGGTGGAGTCTGTCTAATAAGGTGGTAGGGCGGCGGCCCATTAATAGTTCTGCGGGGCAATGCCCGGAGATGGGGTTTGGGGTGGTGCGGTATGTGAGAAGGAAGCGGGCCAGCCGAAACTCCCAGTCCCCCTCCGTTATGTGGCTCAGGGCCTCTTTGGCGGTGCGTACCGTCCTCTCTGCCTGTCCATTGGTTGCCGGGTGGAAGGGTGCTGATCGTATGTGCCTGATGAGGTTCCTTTCGAGGAACGCTTGAAACTCAGCAGATGTGAACGCTGCCCCGTTGTCCGACACGATTGTGTCGGGTAACCCGTGCGTCGCAAATATTTTCCGCAGGGCCCGTATTGCCGCTTTGGCAGAGGTGGTAGACACTGGGCTTATTTCCACCCATTTCGAGTAGGAGTCTACCGTTACCATGAACTGGAGCCCCTGAAACGGCCCCGCAAAGTCTATGTGTAGGCGTGACCACGGCTTGTGGGTAGACTCCCAGCTTTGGGTTGGCGTTCTCGGGGGATTGGGGCGGACTTCCTGACACCGTGTGCACCCTCGGACCCAGGTTTCAATTTCGGCGTCCATCCCGGGCCACCACACGTAGCTCCGTGCCAGAGCTTTCATTCGTACAATGCCGGGGTGGGCCTCATGTAGCGTTTCTAGAACCCCTTGTCTCATGGGCCCCGGGATGACCACCCTGTCCCCCCATAACAAGCACCCTTTTAAGGCGGATAGCTCTTCCCGCCTGGCTTTGAATGCCGTGAACTCTGGCCCTGTCTGTTCCGCTGGCCATCCCCTCACCACCCAGTTTAGGACCCGGGAGAGAATGGGATCTCGGGACGTGCGGGCGGCCACGTCTGCAGCCTGAAGGGGGGTTTGGCAGCTCCTCCATTAACAACACTGCGGGAGCCGGGGCCGGATCTTCCCCTGTATGCGGCAGCGGCAGGCGGCTCAAGGCATCGGCATGACCCAGCGCCTTGCCCGGCCGATGCTCCAACTGGTACTGGTAGCCTGCCAAAAACAAGGACCAGCGCAACACCCGGGGCGACAGTACCTGCGGCGTTTGTTTGTCCGCCGCAAACAGTCCCAAGAGCGGCTTATGGTCGGTTACGAGCGTGAAGGGCCGCCCGTACACAAAGTTGTGAAACTTTTTACCCCCGCCACCAGTGCCAAGCCCTCCCGGTCGATTTGAGCATAGTTCCGCTCCGCGAGGGACAGCGTGCGGGAGTAGTAAGCCACCGGGACTTCCCTCAGATCCGGTAGCTTGTGGGCCAAGACTGCCCCGACCCCATACGGTGATGCGTCGCACGCAAGGATTACCGGGAGCTTTTCATCAAAGTGGGCGAGCACCGCGTTGGAAATCAAGAGTACTTTAACCCCCGAAACGCCGCCGCCTCCCTCGCTCCCCATGCCCAAGGTGTCGCCTTATCCAGCAGCCTGTGTAGGGGTTCGGCCACGGCGGCCTTGTGGGGAAGAAAGGCGTGGTAAAAGTTCAGGAGGCCTAAGAACGCCTGGAGCTTGGCCTTGGACTTCGGGGCGGGGGCCTCCACGATGGCCTTCACCTTGTCCCTCGCCGGATGCAGGCCTGTTGCGTCTACCCGGTATCCCAAGAACTCCACCTCCGGCACCCCGAGGAGGCACTTTTCCCGCTTCACTTTCAGCCCCGCGGCTTGGAAGCGTTCCAGTACCGTTCGGAGGCGGGCGGCGAAGCTTTCCGGGGTGGTCGCAGCGATGAGGACGTCGTCGAAGAACGGCGTCACCCCAGGGATCCCTTTCAACAAATCGTCCATTAGATTTTGGAATATCCCTGGGGCCACACTGACCCCGAACTGCAGCCGCTTCACCCGGAAGGCCCCCCGGTGTGTCACTATTGTTTGTGCCTCGGCCGTGGCCTCATCTACCGGGAGTTGCTGGTACGCCTGCGCGAGATCCAGCTTCCCAAATATGCGCGCCCCCGCCAGTGTGGCTAAGACATGGCTGACCACGGGTACGGGGTATGCGTGCGCCTGAAGTGCCTGGTTAATGGTGCACTTATAATCCGCGCAGATGCGGATTTCCCCATTTGGCTTGACGGGTGTCACAATCGGGGTCTCCCATCAAGCGTTCGGGACGGGCTCTAGGACTCCCTGGGCCACTAACCGGTCCAGTTCGGCCTCTATTTTCGGGCGGAGGGCCAGGGGCACGGTGCGGAAGCGCCGTCAGACGGGCGTCACGGTGGGGTCTAAGTGAAGCGACACTGGGGGCCCTTTGTAACATCCCAGTTTCCCGTCAAAGACCTCCGGGAATTCCTTGCACACTGCCCCCCAGTCCCGCACCCCGCACTTATTCACTCCCCCAATCGTTATGCCTAGGGCTTCGAACCACGCCCGCCCCAGGAGACTCACGAGATTTCCCTCTACCACCACCAAGTCCAAGTTCCCCTCAAAGTCTCTGTACTGCACTCGGAAAGTGCCGACTCCCCGGATGGGGACAGGGTTCTTTTGAAAGTCCACCAAGCTTAGTGGCGATGGACGAAGAGGGGTCCCCCTAATGGGCAAAGTCTTTTTAAAGTGTCAAGGGAAATGATGGACGCCGCCGATCCCGAGTCCACTTCCATGCAACAGGGGGACCCCTCGATCCGCACGGTTACTTGGATCTTCGGGGCAGAGGAGAGGTTGGGGTTGGGGAGGCGAAGTACCTGCAGCGGCTGGTCGGTGAGGTGGTACAACTTGGCGACCTCTTCCGTCGTCTCGTAGGCGGTGGACGATGCGCGGTGTGGTGGAACCGATGCTCTCGAAGTCCTGTGGCCCTTGGACCGGCAGACCCGTGCGAGGTGTCCTTGCTTTCCGCACCCGTGACAAACGGCATCCCGGAACTTTCAGGATTTCCTTCCGTGGCCTTCCCCGCAGCTGGCACAGACGATCCGGTTGCCGGAAGGCTTGGTTGGCTCTCTGTTGGCCTGCAGGAACGGCGCCGGCCGGCGTTGTTGAGGTCTGAGGGCGAAGACCTCTTCCGTATCTGCATACCCAGGGCTGGGACTCCTCCCGACCACATGGGCGGTCGCGACCGGCCGTTCCCCTTCCGCGGCCTCGTGGGCTGTTGCGGCGTCTAGGGCCTCGTCTAAGGAGAGCCTCCGGTGTCCCACCAACTTGCGCCGCAGCTTGGAGTCCGCCAGGCCCCACACGAACTGCGTCAGCAGGTTGTCCTCCACCTTCGGGAATCCGCAGTCCACCGCGAGCGCCCTTAGCGCGGCCAGGAAGTTGGCAATGGATTCCCCTTGGGCCTGGACTCGCCTCTGGAAATCCATCCTCTTGGCCAGGAAGGTCGGTCGGGGGCTGAAGTAGGCATTGAGGACATCCAGGATCTCCCCAAACGAGCTCTCCAAGGCCGTGCGGGGCACCAAGAGGCTCTTGGCGAGGCGGACGGTTTGGGTGCCGCAGGCGTTCAGGAGGATCGCTCGTTTCTGGTCGGGGTGGCGGATTTCGTTGAGCTCCAAGTAGCTGATGAGCTGGTCGACCCATGCATCCCAGGTTTCTGGCTGCGACGGGTCGAAGTGCTCCAGTGTTACATGGGAAGCGGCCATGGTTCTGTCTGGAACGGCGTGCGCCGGGGCGAGCGGTGCGGTGCTGCTCTCGGGGTCAGCGATGCGATGCTCGGCGAGCGGTGCGGTGCTGCTCTCGGGGTCAGCGATGCGGCGCTCAGTGGTGTCTTTTTCGTCGCTCATGGAGTCACGGAAGGCGTTGAAATCCCACCTTCGTCGCGGGCTTCCGGTCGGAGAAAATGGCGAATTGACACACTTTGTGAGTTGTGCAGAGTGTACTGCGGCATCTGACGACAGTCTGGGCTCTATCGGACCCAGCACAGCACTCTCCAGGCGGGAGAGTGGCAAGCAAGCAGCGAAGCCTGAGGGGGAGTTGAGATCGGTGGAGATAAGCTTCGGAGGAAGCTTGTTTACACTTTGATCTCCTTCCGTGAAGAGGGCAGTTGTAAATCAACTCTACAGATGCCAGCCGGGCTGAGAATTCAGCATAAATTCGCCATCTACCGATCTCTTTACCATCAGATTAACATCGTTTACAGAAGAAGCACCGCGAAACCCCGAGATTACAAGCAAGGTAACAAACAAACAAACGAATAAGCGCTTACCGGTTTAAAGAAGATTGTGATATTGAAACGCACGGATAAGCGCTGAAACCTTTAAGGAACTATTCCGCTTGAATTAAAAGTAAAATGAAAGCTTTCCTTTAGAGATAAAGGCTGAAAAGTGACTTTGTTTTGCATTCCTGTGGTCAGCCAAGTCTAAACGTTACGTAGCAGAAACGAAACTAACTGTGACTCTGTGATACAGGAAGTGGGCTAGAGTGGAGATTTTAGAGGCTGTTGTGTTTGAAGCGGATGGACATTTTACTGTGTGACACTATCCTCATCGGAAGTCGGATTACAGAGACGGACAGAGGCACAGGAAGTTTGAAAGGAGCCTACTCTAGCCGGAAAACCATAGAGAAATTGCGCCCGACATTTTTGGGAGGACTAAAATTTAAAAAGTTATTTTTAAGCCGAAAATGTGTTTAAGCAAGTTATAAAGGTGGCGATTTGGCTTGAAGATTGCTAATATAAAGATTGATTAGCATTGAAGTGCCCTCCAAGACGGATTTGAGAACAAGACCCAGAGCTGCTTCATCACCCAGCCCAAGAATGACTGCAAAGGAAAAAAAGAGTGGCAAGCAGCTATGGAAGCGATGGAAAAACGGATGACCGAAGTGGTGCAGAATCTTGGAAAACAAATAGAATCACACCTGGGAAAACAAATAGAATCACAGTTGCAACAACAACTGCAAAGTCAATTGGAGCAAATAGAACAAGTGCAAGTTCAAGTACAGAAAAAAAATATGGAAGAATTGAAAGAACTGGTACTTACTGAAGTGTCAGGGATAAAAAAAGATACAGAAGAACTTAAAAAAGAAGTCAAAAGTCTGGTGACAAAATCTGAAGATATGGAACAAAAGGTAAAAAAAACTCTGTCTGAAAATACAAGGCTGGAGACCATGATGGATTACAGGGCTACTCAGAATCACCTGAGATTGAGAGGGATAGAAGAGGAGGAAGATCAGGATCTACGGGCTCTAGTAATTAAGACATTGACAACTTATATAGGAGAAGATGAAGGAGATTTGGATGCAGACTTTGACTTGATTTACAGAGTAAATTCAGCTTATGCCAAAAGAAAGCAACTACCCAGAGATGTGATTGTTCAATTTGTGACAACAAAGATGAAGGAAGACGTTTTCAGGAAACAATTTACACAACCGTTGGAAATAAATGGAAAGAAAATAATAATTTTGAGAGAAATTCCGAGATTGATTCTACAAGACAGGAAGAAGTTCAAGAAATTGACAGACAGACTAAAAGAAATGAACATTAGGTTTAGATGGGAGATTCCATATGGACTTACATTTATGTATAACTCGGTGAGAACTACTCTTAAAACTGAAGGAGATTTATATAGATTTAAAGCGAGCAATCTGGACGATTTTAAAGATATTTAATCCAACACCATTATGGATTACAAATTTTTATCTTGGAACGTAAATGGACTAAATTCACCAGGTAAAAGAAGACTGGTGAATCATTGGCTGGAGAAACAAAAATGTAATATAATTTGTTTACAAGAAACACATATAAGAAAACAAGATGACAAATATTTGATTAATAAAAAATTGGGAGAAGAATTTTATTCCTCAGCAGCTAATAAGAAAAAAGGAACAGTGATTTATATCTCAAAGGATTTGGATCCTAAACAAATTTTCTCGGACAAAGAAGGAAGGTATGTTGGCGTGGAAATATGGATGAATAGAAAAAAGACATTGCTTGTAAATATATATGCACCCAATGGTGCAAAAGAGACTTTTTTAGTGACTTGACCAAAGAGTTGGAGTGTTTAAACTATGACCAAATTGTTCTTGCTGGAGACTTCAATGGTACAGTGAATAATACATTGGATAGAAAATCTAAAGCAAGTGGAGAGACAGTTGGAAAGTTACCAAAAAATTTCTTTCAACTGATGAAGCAAGAGAAACTGGAAGACGTTTGGAGGAAGTGGAATCCTAAGACTAAGGACTACACGTTTTATTCGAATAGACATAATTCCTTTTCTCGAATTGACATGATTTGGATGTCAGAGGAGATGGCGCAAAAAACTTATAAAATACAAATTTTACCGAAAACTAATTCTGATCATAATCCCTTACTTTGGATATCTAAAGCAAAACCTAAACAGCTATATTGGAGAATTAATGAAGATTTATTGGATCAAAAACAAATTAATGAAATCTTAAAAAAGGAAACGAAAAGTTTTTTTGAACTGAATTTGAATAAAGGTACGGACATACAAGTTGTATGGGATGCATACAAAGCAGTAATGAGAGGTATGCTTATCTCTCTGAACTCCAAGGACAAAAAACAAAAGATCCAACAACAGAAAGACCTTCATGAAAAAATTCGACAAAAAGAAAAGGAATTAAAGAAAAGACCAGGGAAGAAGAAGATTATTAAAGAGATCCACTTTCTGCAAGATCAGCTGAATGTTTTACTAAACAGAGAATTATATTGGAATTTGAAGAAATTACAGCAAAAAGCATTTGGGGGTGCAAACAAACCAGGAAAGTTTTTAGCATGGCAATTGAAAAATAGAAAAGAAAGGAATTTTATAACTAAGATTATTGAAGATGGAAAGGATGTTATGAGCTTGAATGGTATAAAAAGAGTTTTTTTTAAATATTACGCCAAATTATTCAAAAAGAAAGGAATTGATCAACAGAGAATCAACAAATATTTGGAGACGATTGAAGTTCCAGAGCTGGGAAAACAAATTAAGGAATTATTAAATGGTTTAGTAACGAAAGAAGAAGTGACAATGGCGATAGAAGATGCAAAGTTGGGCAAGGCTCCAGGACCAGATGGCTTTACAGCAAAGTTTTATAAGAAATTTAAAGAGGAGCTAACCCCTATTTTAGTTCTTCTGTCGAATGAGATAAGAAAGACCAAACGGATCCCAGATTCATGGAAAGAAGCAAATATTTCATTGATACCCAAAGAAGGTTTGGATTTGACTCAAGTAAAGAATTATAGGCCAATATCGCTATTAAATAATGATTACAAATTATTTGCGAAAATAATTTCAGAGAGACTGAAAAAATATCTGAAAGATATAATAGCGGAAGAACAAGCTGGATTTTTACCAAACAGACAAATCAGAGACAATTTAAGAGTGGTGATAGATGCAATTGAATATTATGACAAGCATCCTGAAAAAGAAGTTGGATTCCTCTTCCTAGATGCGGAAAAAGCTTTTGACAACTTAAATTGGGAATTTATGCTGCAAGTTATTGAAAAAATGGATATTGGACAGTCCTTTTTAAATATGATTGTGGCAATATATTCAGAACAAAAAGCGGCTTTGAATATAAACAAAGAAAAGACGGACTTCTTCCAAGTCCAAAAGGGAACACGTCAAGGCTGCCCGTTATCCCCGTTGTTGTTTATTTGGATATTGGAAATATTATTGACAGTGATAAGAAAAGATAACAGTATTGAAGGACTTACAGTGAAAGGTTTTGTCTATAAATACAGGGCATTTGCAGATGATGTAATGTTTATGATTCAAGACCCAATCGAGAAAATACCACTACTGATGGAAAAAATTGAAGAATTTGGTTCAGTTGCGGGATTCTATGTTAATAAAAGTAAAACCAAAGTGATGTGCAAAAATATGACGAAACAAAGACAAATAGAACTTCAAGAGAAAATTCAATGTGAAGTAGTTACAAAGACTAAATATCTTGGAATTGAATTAACCATGAAAAATATTGACTTGTTTAAAAACAATTATGAAAAGGTGTGGCACAAAATTCAGCAAGATATGAAGAAATGGGACACTTTGAATTTATCATTGATGGGAAGAATCGCGACTGTAAAAATGAATATTTTACCGCGTTTGATGTATTTATTTCAGACTATTCCAGTACTAAAACAAAGGAAAGTATTGGATTCGTGGCAGAAAGAATTATCCAAATTCGTATGGGCAGGAAGAAAGCCAAGGATTAAAATGAAAATTTTATGTGATGCAAAGGAAAGAGGAGGTCTACAACTACCAAATCTAAGACTGTATTATGATGCCGTCTGTTTAACATGGTTGGAACAGTGGATTAATTTGGAGAATAAGAAGCTATTGGCCCTGGAAGGGCATGATAACAAATTCGGATGGCATGCATATTTATGGTATGGAAAAGTAAAAATGGACAAATTTTTTAAACACCACTTTGTAAGACAATCACTGTTCGAGACATGGATGAGATATAGAAAATTCTTCTCAGAAGAAAGACCACTTTGGATTGTACCAGCTGAAGTGATCAATCCATATTCAAGAAATCAAGGACTAGACTGGCTACCTTATAAAAATCTTTTAAAATCTGAAGGGAAAAATTTTGTGTTAAAAGATAGATTTGATGTTGAATTTGAATATGATTGGTTGAAGTATAGACAGATTTATGATTTATTTAAGACCGATAAAAGAGAACATGGTTTTAGAGAAAAGAATATCGAAATTGAAACTGTATGGCTTGAGAAAGATAAAAAAATGATTTCTAAACTGTATAAGGTGCTATTGAAATGGTATACTGAGGATGAAGTTGTAAAAGAGCAAATGATAAAATGGGCTGTAAATGTTAATAATGAGATATTAATGACATCTTGGGAATATTTGTGGAAAAAGTCGATGAAAATTTCAACTTGCGTAAATGTTAAAGAGAATTGTTATAAAATGATGTACAGATGGTATATGACGCCTAAAAAAATTGCTATCATAAATGAAAGTATGTCTAACAAATGCTGGAAATGTAAGAAACATGAAGGGTCTTTTTACCATATGTGGTGGACATGTGATAAAGCAGTAAAGTATTGGACAGAGATCCACAATGAGATACAAAAAATTTTGAATTGTACTTTTAAGAAAGACCCACAGATGTTATTGTTAGGTCTTAAAATGGAAGAAATAAATGTAGCCAAGAGAACATTACTATGGTACTTGACTACAGCTGCAAGACTGACTTTTGCTCAATGTTGGAAACAAGATAAAGTACCTGAAACATGGGAATGGATTAAAAAGACGTTGTTTTTGGCAGAAATGGACAAATTAACAAGAAAGTTAAACAACGAAGAAGATGAAACGTTCTTTGAAGACTGGAAAGACTTTCAAAAATACTTGTTGAAAAATTGGGACATTAAACGTGGTTTGATTTGTTTTGATAGTTATTAAGAGGAAAATGAAATAGAATTAGATTTTTGAATTGTTACCGTTAGTAAGAGAAAATAGGTTTAGAAGTAACTGTAACAGAACAAGAGAGATATTAATGGGGTTGGAGCAGTGCGGGAAGCCTTGTTTGGGGGGGTAGAAGGGAAATTAGAAAAATGGATATATAGGTTGGTTGAAAATGTATGAGTATGTGATATATCCAATAATAAATTGTATTTACCAAAAAAAAAAAGAAATCCCACCTTCGTCGCCACTGTAAAGTACTGGGTTTCGGGCCTCATGACTCGGACGACGACATAAGAGAAGACGCGTTTATTCGTACTTCACATAAGACAAGAAGACAGAGTAACGGCCGGAGGCCAACTATATACAGTTAGGGGGGACGGCCCTATATTCCTATTGGCGGGTTTGAATCGCCCGCCAATGCTGCCATTGGTTCACTACTGGCGAGCTCAGGAACCTAGTCCCTATTGTTCTCAGAGAGCGAAGCTTGGCTGTATTTCGCCAGCTCTGCCTTCTGATCCCAGGACACAACAAGTATGCCAATAATGTACATACAAAACATTTAATATTTTATCTCACCATTGCCTCTTTTTTGCCATCAAGTCACAGCTGATTTATGGGAACCCCATTGGGTTTTCACAGTAAGAGAAATTCAGAGGTGGTTTGCCATTTCCTGCCTCTGCATTGCAACCCTAGATTTCCTTGGTGATCTCCCATTCAAGTGCTAAACAGGACTGACCCTGCCTAGCTTCTGAGATCTGACAAGATCATTAGCTCTTATCCAGACCCATACATCTTTTCTGTTGCCCCAGAAGGTCGGACCAGAACCAATGGGTTGAAATTAAATCAGAAGAGTTTTTGGCTAAACATTAGGAAGAACTTCCTGATAGAGTGGTTCCTCAGTGGAACAGGTTTCCTCAAGAGGTGGTGGGCTCTCCTTCTTTGGAGGTTTTCAAACAGAGGCTAGATGGCCATCTGACATCAATGAGGATTCTGTGAGCTTAGGCAGATCATGAGAGGGAGGACACGAAGGGTTGCCTAAGTGCTTAGTTCGTGGCCCTTTCTTACATGCCCAGGGAAATACTGATTGCCACTTTGGGGTCAGGAAGCAATTTTTCTCCAGGCCAGGGATCCTGGAGGTTTTTTGTCATCTTCTGGGTGTGGAACAGTAGTAACTGCGGGTATGGAAGGGGTGGTATTGGTGAATTTCCCGCATTGTGCAGGAGGTTGGACTAGATGACCCTGGAGGTCTCTTCCAACTCTATGATTCTATGAGTCTATCTAAAGATATTCTGATGAAGTGCGGTTCAGTGCAGATTATGGGGAAACCTACCACCTGAAAGGTACCACTGAACTAACCGGGGTCAGTGTAGTAAGAGTCATCAGTTTTGACTACGCTGATTATCCATTTGGGGGCTGGTTTCATGCTCACAGTCCTTGAAAAAGATGATCCTACAGAACTGAACTGACCAACTACGTGATCAGTAGCCCTACCAAAACTGACTATTATGCTCATGTATCTCTTTGTCTCTTTTTAAAAGCATTTGCTTACAGGTTAGTAACTCTTCTCTTTGTCTCTTCACTTGAAAACTTGCTTTCTACTCCATTTTCAGTAATTGTTATGTAAATCAAATCAGGGCCACACAATTATGTGACTAGAAATAAATGAAAACAAATTACACATTTTGCAGTCAATATTTGTCCTTTTTATTCACAACCGAGGAGTTCTTTTACTCAAAACTACATCTGTCCATATCAAATAATCAGTTTAATTTCCAAGCAAACAAATTCAATTTGTATTTAAAATGAGTCTATGGGTTTACACAGTAATTCTTTAGATGAGCTTTTTAATTAGCTTAGAACAACAAAGCACTAAAGGAAGTCCAGATTTTTTAAACATATCAGAGTGCACCCACAAATTGCCTCTTTAAGCGTGCCTTTTTAAGTGTGCAGAAAAGGCCTCAAAGACAGGGTGAGTAGAATGTTGGGTGGTCAGTGAGGGACTTTTCACACAGCATAGGAACTGGTATGGCAAGTTCCTATTATGTGTCATGTTCCTGGTATGCAGAGGTTTTGTGCTTGTTTGTTTTTTGAGGTTCCTAAGTGGCTGGCATAATGTGCAGACCAACTAAGAAGCTGCACTACTAGCAGACAATGAATAACTAGCTGTTCTGTGGAAGTAGTTTTAAGTACATGTGTCTGGCAGAACTCAATTGCCTTTCAAGGGTGAGAGACCAATTGCTAAATCTTTAAATTAATGCTGAGGGAAAAAGTGGAGAGGAAGTGTTGCAAAAAGTTTCATCAAAATCCTTTCAGTACTTTTGGGGAGACTGCTGTGAAAGGACTGAAAGTCTGCTCAGTAACACCGTTTGTACCATGAACAGCTTCAGTGGCTGATTTCCACACATTAACCCTCTATTAAAGGCACAGGATATTTTTCTCCTGGCCAGTCAGCAACCCTATCCTCAGTCACAGACAGGTCACAGTGGGGAAGTTTCCAGAGGGTCACTGATGGCTAGCAACAAGCAGAGCTAAACCCCAGAAACTCTGCTGGGACCACAGGGACCATTTGACTCAAACATTTCAACTGCAATGATAATAACCAGTTCTCCAGTTGCTTCCTCACACACACTTGCCACTAGTAGGCAAGAGGAGTCAAAGGGTTAGCCAGTTTCCATTGGTGGTATTACTGAGCTGAGTAGCCTTCTATGTTGGCTTGTAATACTGTAGGGTCCCTTCAGCCCCAGGGCCATTTTAACTTCCCAGTCTGCCCCTGCCCTACTGAAATATACTGGGGTCAGACGCATTCAAGTGATCAGCTCATATTTTATTAGTGATTCAGCAAGAGAAAAAAGACTGGAAATCCCTGGCTGAAGCTGGGTATTTATGCCTGAAAAAGGTTACCCCCAAAACTCACCCCACTCCCAACAATAGGCTACTTACACTCTATTTTTTCCCAGTTGGTTTACTACAGGATCCCTGTCTCCCTACTGGCCCATTCTAGGATCCTAGCAATCTATTGTCATGCATCCCAAGCTAAGTCCTTTTTGCCAGTACATTTCAGGCTCAATACATAACACCTACCTGTTGTGTCCTGGGATCAGAGGGCTGAGCTGGCGAAATACAGCCAAGCTTCGCTCTCTGAGAACAATAGGGACTAGGTTCCTGAGCTCGCCAGTAGTGAACCAATGGCAGCATTGGCGGGCGATTCAAACCCGCCAATAGGAATATAGGGCCGTCCCCCCTAACTGTATATAGTTGGCCTCCGGCCGTTACTGTGTGTTCTTGTCTTATGTGAAGTACGAATAAACGCGTCTTCTCTTATGTCGTCGTCCGAGTCATGAGGCCCGAAACCCAGTACTTTACAGTGGCGACGAAGGTGGGATTCCAACGCCTTCCGTGACTCCATGAACGACGAAACGGACACCGCCGAGCAACGCATCGCTGACCCCGAGAGCAGCACCGCACCGCTCGCCGAGCATCGCATCGCTGACCCCGAGAGCAGCACCGCACCGCTCGCCCCGGCGCACGCCGTTCCCGACAGAACCATGGCCGCTTCCCACGTAACACTGGAGCACTTCGACCAGTCGCAGCCAGAAACCTGGGACGCATGGGTCGACCAGCTCATCAGCTACTTGGAGCTCAACGAAATCCGCCACCCCGACCAGAAACGAGCGATCCTCCTGAACGCCTGCGGCACCCAAACCGTCCGCCTCGCCAAGAGCCTCTTGGTGCCCCGCACGGCCTTAGAGAGCTCGTTTGGGGAAATCCTGGATGTCCTCAATGGCTACTTCAGCCCCCGGCCGACCTTCCTGGCCAAGAGGATGGATTTCCAGAGGCGAGTCCAGACCCGAGGGGAATCCATCGCCAACTTCCTAGCCGCGCTAAGGGCGCTAGCCGTGGACTGCGGGTTCCCGAAGGTGGAGGACAACCTGCTGACACAGTTCGTGTGGGGCCTGGCGGACTCCAAGCTGCGGCGCAAGTTGGTGGGACACCGGAAGCTCACCTTGGACGAGGCCCTCGACGCCGCCACTGCCCACGAGGCCGCAGAAGGGGATCGCCCGGTCGCGGCCGCGCAGGTGGTTGGAAGGAGCCCAAGCCCCGGAAACGAAGAGACGGACGAGGTCTTCGCCCTCAAACCCCAACAACGCCGGCCGGCGCCGTTCCAGCAGGCCAACCGGGAGCAAGCCAAGTATTCCGGCAACCGGGCCGTCTGTGCCAGCTGCGGGGAGGCCCACGGACGGAAATCCTGCAAGTTCCGGGATGCTGTCTGTCACGGGTGCGGAAAGCAGGGACACCTCGCACGGGTCTGCCGGTCCAAGGGCCCCCGGAATTCGAGATCGTCGGTCCCCCAGTACCGTGCATCGTCCACCGCACACGAGACAACGGAAGAGGTCGCCGAGTTGTACCACCTCACCGACCAACCACTGCAGGTACTTCGCCTCCCCAACCCCAACCTCTCCTCTGCCCCGAAGATCCAAGTAACCGTGCGGATCGAGGGGTCCCCCTGTTGCATGGAAGTGGACTCGGGATCGGCGGCGTCCATCATTTCCCTGGACACTTTAAAAAGACTGTGCCCACTAGGGGACCCCCTCTACGTCCATCGCCACTAAGCTTGGTGGACTTTCAAAAGAACCCTGTCCCCATCCGGGGAGTCGGCACTTTCCGAGTGCGGTACCGAGACTTTGAGGGGAAATTGGACTTGGTGGTGGTAGAAGGGAATCTCGCGAGTCTCCTGGGGCGGGCGTGGTTCGAGGCCCTAGGCATATCGATTGGGGGAGTAAATAAATGTGGGGTGCAGGACTGGGGGGCGGTGTGCAAGGAATTCCCGGAGGTCTTTGACGGGAAACTGGGATGTTACAAAGGGCCCCCGGTGTCGCTCCACTTAGACCCCACAGTGACGCCCATCCGCCGGCGCTTCCGCACCGTGCCCCTGGCCCTCCGCCCTAAAATAGAGACCGAACTAGACCGGCTGGTGGGCCAGGGAGTCTTAGAGCCCGTCCCGAACGCTAGATGGGAGACCCCGATTGTGACACCAGTCAAGCCAAACGGGGAGATCCGCATCTGCGCGGATTATAAGTGCACTATTAACCAGGCACTTCAGGCGCACGCATACCCCGTACCCGTGGTCAGCCATGTCCTAGCAACACTGGCGGGGGCGCGCATATTTGGAAAGCTGGATCTCGCGCAGGCGTACCAGCAACTCCCGGTAGATGAGGCCACGGCTGAGGCACAGACAATAGTGACCCACCGGGGAGCCTTCCGGGTGAAGAGGCTGCAGTTCGGGGTCAGTGTGGCCCCAGGGATCTTCCAAAATCTAATGGACGATCTGTTAAAAGGGATCCCTGGAGTGACGCCGTTCTTCGACGACGTCCTCATCGCCGCGACCACCCCGGAAAGCTTCACCGCCCGCCTCCGAACTGTATTGGAACGCTTCCAAGCCGCGGGGCTGAAAGTGAAGCGGGAAAAGTGCCTCCTCGGGGTGCCGGAGGTGGAGTTCTTGGGATACCGGGTCGACGCTTCAGGCCTGCATCCGGCGAGGGACAAGGTGAAGGCCATCGTGGAGGCCCCCGCCCCGAAGTCCAAGGCCGAGCTCCAGGCGTTCTTAGGCCTCCTGAACTTTTACCACTCATTTCTTCCCCACAAAGCCGCCGTGGCCGAACCCCTACACAGGCTGCTGGATAAGGCGACACCTTGGGCATGGGGAGCGAGGGAGGAGGCGGCGTTTCGGGGGGTTAAAGTCCTCTTGATTTCAAACGCGGTACTCGCGCACTTCGATGAAAAGCTCCCGGTCATCCTTGCGTGCGACGCATCACCATATGGGGTCAGGGCAGTCTTGGCACACAAGCTACCGGATGGGAGGGAGGTCCCGGTGGCTTACTACTCCCGCACGCTGTCCCCCGCGGAGCGGAACTACGCCCAAATCGACAGGGAGGGCTTGGCACTGGTGGCGGGGGTAAAAAGTTCCACAATTTTGTGTACGGGCGGCCCTTCACGCTCGTAACCGATCATAAGCCGCTCCTGGGACTGTTCGCGGCGGACAAACAAACGCCGCAAGTTTTGTCGCCCCGGGTGTTGCGCTGGTCCTTATTTTTAGCGGGTTACCAATACCGGCTGGAGCATCGGCCGGGCAAGGCGCTGGGTCATGCCGATGCCTTGAGCCGCCTACCGCTGCCGCAGACAGGGGAAGATCCGGCCCCAGCCCCCGCTGTCTTGCTGATGGAGGAACTGCCAAACCCCCCTTCAGGCTGCAGATGTGGCCGCCCGCACGTCCCGAGATCCAATCCTCTCCCGGGTCCTAAACTGGGTGGTGAGGGGGTGGCCAGCGGAACAGACAGGGCCAGAGTTCACAGCATACAAGGCCAGGCGGGAAGAGCTGTCCGCATTGAAAGGGTGTTTACTATGGGGAGACAGGGTGATCATTCCGGGGCCCATGAGACAAGGGGTGCTAGAAACGCTGCACGAGGCCCACCCGGGCATCGTACGAATGAAAGCTCTGGCAAGGAGCTACGTGTGGTGGCCCGGGGTGGACGCAGAAATTGAAGCCTGGGTCCGAGGGTGCACACGATGTCAGGAGGTCCGCCCCAATCCACCGAGAGCGCCAACCCAAAGCTGGGAGTCTACCCACAAGCCGTGGTCACGCCTGCACATAGACTTTGCGGGGCCGTTCCAGGGGCTCCAGTTCATGGTAACGGTAGACTCTTATTCAAAATGGGTGGAAATAAGCCCAGTGTCCACCACCTCTACCAAGGCGGCAATAAGGGCCCTGCGGAAAATATTCGCAACGCACGGGTTACCCGACACAATCGTGTCGGACAACGGGGCAGCATTCACATCTGCGGAGTTTCAAGCGTTCCTCGAAAGGAACCTCATCAGGCACATACGATCCGCGCCTTTCCACCCGGCAACTAATGGACAGGCGGAGAGGACGGTACGCACCGCCAAAGAGGCCCTGAGCCGCATAACGGAGGGGGACTGGGAGTTCCGGCTGGCCCGCTTCCTTCTCACATACCGCACCACCCCAAACCCCATCTCCGGCCACTGCCCCGCAGAACTATTAATGGGCCGCCGCCCTACCACTTTATTAGACAGACTTCACCCGGACCGAGCCCCAGAGAGAAAGCTGGTCGAGAACAGGGAGGCGCCCCGAAGCTTCCTACCGGGAGACCCTGTCTACTTCCGGAACTACGGAGCAGGGCCGCAGTGGGTGGCAGGGCGCATCCTAAAACCCACCGGACCGGTGTCATACGAGGTCCTAACCGAGGGGGACCGGGTCCTCCGCAAACACATCAACCAGCTCCGGAGGCGACAAGACCCCGATAGAGAGATCGAGTTACCGGGAAATGCCGCCCCCGCCCCATCATCCGATCGACCGCAAGCACAGACAGCGGAGCCAGCGCCAGAGAGTCCACGGAATCCGGAGGGGGCCCCGGTAGCCGCTGAGAGTCCACGGAAGTCGGAGGGGGCCCCGGGAGCAGCTGAACCGCCGCCGCCGCTGCCGCCACCGTTACAGCCGCCACCGTCACCACCTCGGCTACTTCCAGAGGCCCAAGCTCCTTGTGGGGGCGGACCAACCGAGAGGGGCCCCGCCAGTCCGGTACCGGCCCCCGACGTTCGCTAAGAGAAAGGAGGCCACCAGCATACTTAAAGGACTACGTCACCTGATAGGGGACGAACTATGGGGGAGGGGTGTTGTGTCCTGGGATCAGAGGGCTGAGCTGGCGAAATACAGCCAAGCTTCGCTCTCTGAGAACAATAGGGACTAGGTTCCTGAGCTCGCCAGTAGTGAACCAATGGCAGCATTGGCGGGCGATTCAAACCCGCCAATAGGAATATAGGGCCGTCCCCCCTAACTGTATATAGTTGGCCTCCGGCCGTTACTGTGTGTTCTTGTCTTATGTGAAGTACGAATAAACGCGTCTTCTCTTATGTCGTCGTCCGAGTCATGAGGCCCGAAACCCAGTACTTTACACTACCCTCCACTCTGAGAATGTTCAGAGAATGCTCACTGCTCAGAACAATGGGAAGGTGTGATCAGCCTCAAAAAAGAGCTCAGAAAAGGAAGACAAAGCTCTTCTGCCTTTGCATTACCCTAACAACTCCTGGCTATGCCACCTGGGCTATGGCACTCTTTCTCTTCACATTTTGGTTGGGGAAGAGCCGACTCCCAAGCCCAAGGAGATGGCTGTCAGTTCCCCCTATTAAGATTGCATGATTTGTCATGTCTATTCTAATGAGCCTGATTATCTTTTTGTTAACACACAAACTGGACTCCTGTTCTCTTTTGCCTTAGATTTGTCTCTAAAAGGAACACAGCAATCATTTTCAGGTTTGCCTTTACCTGAGCTACCAGTTACAGGGGAAGAAGGTGGAGATGTCTTGCAAGCAGCAGCTGAATAAGACGTGGACTGAGTTTGCTTCTCCTCTGTTTGGATGTATTTAGCCTGGATATGGCCAGATGCATTAACCTTTTAGTACAAGTTGAAGGTCTCCTGGGCTCACAGCCTGAAGCTTGAGAAGGAGCTGGGTCAGTAGATTTAGGACAAACCCAGGATCTGGTTCAGTCATTTAGTGTATTCTTAGTTAATTTATTTTATGTATTTTTTGTAAATTGCTTTGGATCCCCTTGGGGAGAAAAGCAAGACCAGAAATGTCCTTAAAAGTGAATCAGACAAATAGATATCTACAGTTTTAGCACTCATAAGCTTGAAAGCTAGGACTTTCTAAAAGCCACAACATCTGGATCTTTGGCAGGCTGTGACATGGAAAGCAACTGGCCCTCCTTTTGCTTATGTTGGCATGGAAGGACTTGCTTGAGGATCACTGTACAGTGGGAAAGGCTGGAATTAACTGCCCAGCTGGAAGTCCTACTCTTCTGCTTTGATAGTTCTGTCACTATTAAAAATTTGTATAAGTTTATATACCAAAGGGGGGGGGGGATCTTGCTCTAGTATCTCATGATGTAAGGCCCTATTGTGGTACAGAGAAATTTGTCCAAACACATTGGAATTAAAGCATAAGAAACTTTTAAAGGACATCCCACTTTGGCTTACCTTTTGACAAATTATCAGTCTGGAACCAAAATATATTCAATGCTATGCTGCATAAAAATTTATAGGCCCTTAGTGATGACAGGTTTACAGCACAGCTGAAAACAAACTGTTCTGGTATTAAAATAAAATACAGAAACAAAAAAGTATGACCTGAAAATTTGAAGAAACCAAAGTTTATAGACTTGGTCTGAAGCAATTTTCCTCATAGTCCAGAGACAGTCAGTCAATGACCCATACATTGTGCCTCTTATCAGAACTGCATGGTCACTTAGGTCCTATGCACATGATGTTGTCAGCGCCAAGCCATGTACAGAGAGAGGAAGTGGGGTCAAACATGGTGGCACCTCTTCTGGTAGTGATTGAGTACACTGATCCCCACTTCCACATGTACTCTCTCAATTTGGGCACAGTGTCTATATGTGTACAAACTACACATAGCATTAATCCCTATCACTGAGAACATTAAACAAATACCACAACATATCAAGTGCACAGTTCAAATGTGTGACAAATCTAATTTATGCCATAACTCACTTTAGGGGGCCTTTCTTTTAGCCTTACCCAGCTCATATCTGCAATATAAGCAAAATAATACTGGCCTACCATTCATGGTTAGAAAAAAAATTACTGAGCTATTTTACGTGAAGTGCTATGAATGCTTGAAAAGTGAATAATCAATTATACGCATATTGCTTATAAAGTTGATCCCACTGGCTTCTTGGTGCCCTGATAATTTTTAGGTAATCATTATTTCAGCTACCCCATGTTCCATTGCATACTCTAACCCAGTTATGGAGTATTTGCTAGATTGTAGTGCTGTTAGACCGCAAAAATGGAATCAAGTTTCAGCTACCCACTCAGTAGTTAAACTTACCTTGGGCAAATCACTCTGTTACCTCACTGGGATATTGTGACATTGAAATGGGAAGGGAGAGAAAGGAAAAGAACTATGTACACTCGTATCCACAGAGGAAGGCCAGGACAGTCATCTAATAAATGTGCTTAGCACCTGGTGCTTAGTAAAGGATAACTGTCATCATCATATTCTCCATGGAAGCTTGATAGGTACTTTTGGTGGCCATAACAGATCTAGCAGACTGGATCTACACATGCAAGAGAAACAAAGTGGTAGGATTCTGAGATGGTAGCGTGGCCCATACCATTACAACCAAGGGGTGGGTCAAATGTTCCACAGTGTTTTTATAAAAACCTCTTTGAAAGCTGAAAAATATAACAGCAGGGAGTACAATGGGATCTACTCCCTGATGTAAGGAATCTAAGGATCTTATATGTATGGGAAGTTTTTTTATGCATGAAATGTTTAAAAATGCCACTCAGCCAATCTGATAGTTCTCCTGTCAATGAATATTGACCCTGGCATTAACCCCTGAAAATGGCAGCCCAATGATGGGAGAATATTGTTTTAATTAACAACACATTAAATTTTCCTAAATCCTGTGAGAAGGCTCAGGTAATACATACAGGAATGAATAGTGGATTATTTTATTTACAATATTTTTTCTATTATGTATTTGTTTATTTATTTACAATATTATTATCCCACCTAATCTCTTCAGATTCAAGATGGTTAACAATGAAACAACCTATTGGTAGAGCATAGTATAGTGGTTAGACTGTCAGAGTAGGTTTGTTGTTGTTCAGTCGCACAGTCAAGTCTGACTCTTTGCAACTCCATGGACCACATCATGCCAGGCCCTCCTGTCTTCCGTCATCCTCTGGAGTTTGCTCAGTTTCATGTTTGTTGCATTGGTAACACTGTCTAACCATCTCATCCTTTGCCATCCCCTTCTTCTGTCACTTTCAATCTTTCCCAGCATCAGGGTCTTCTCCAGTGAATGCTCCCTTCTCATTTAGTGGCCAAAGTATTTGAGCTTCAGCTTCAGTATCTGGCCCCCCACGGAAAAGTCAGGGTTGATTTCTTTTAGGATTGACTGATTTGATCTCCTTGCAGTCCAAGAGACTCTCAAGAGTCTTCTCCACAGCACCATAATTCAAAAGCATCTATTCTTCAGCACTCGGCCTGGTCCAACTCCTGCAGCCATATGTTAGTACTGGGAATACCATTGCTTTGACTATGCAAACTTTTGTTGGCAGTGTAATGTTTTTATTATGCTGTCTAGGTTTGCCATCGCTTTCCTCTCAAGGAGCAGGCATCTTTTAATTTCATGGCTGCAGTCACCGTCTGCACTGATCTTGGATCCCAGGAACGTGAAGTCTGTCACTGCTTCCATGACTTCCCCTTTTATTTGCTAAGGAGTGATGGGGCCTGATGCCATGATCTTAATTTTTTTGATGTTGAGTTTCAAGCCAACTTTTGCACTCTCCTCTTTCATTCCGGGCAAGAGGCTCTTGAAGTCCTCTTCACTTTCTGACATTAGAGTATTACAAGTGGAGACCCGCAAGAAACTTGCGGGATGGTCATCCCATTCCTCACACCTTTGCTTCCTCCCCTCTACCCTTACCTATCTCACACTCTTTCTCCCTTCTGGGGGTGGAGCCATAGACTCAACCCTCCAAAGCAGCCATTTTATCCAGGGGAACTGATCTCTGTCACCCGGACAACAGTTGTAATTCTGGGTGATCTCCAGCCCTCGCCCAGAGGCTGGCAATGGTAGTTCTTATGGAGGAAATGGCTGGTTTGGAGGGTGGAGTCTATGGCATTATACTGGTCTGAAGTTCCTCCCCTCCTCAAACCCCACCATCCCCAGGATCCACCCCTTAAATGTCCAGGAGTTTCCCAATCCAGAGTTGGCAACCCTATTTCCTTCCCATCCAACAGCCAACTTAACCTTTATCTGCCTTTATCTGTCTTCAGCTTTTCGTCTCCACCCCCCTCCCCCACAGCTTCTACCAAGGAAAATTATAGTCTTTCTCCACAGTGGGGACCAAAGCAGCTTACATTATTCTCACCACCTTTTTATATGCACAACAACCCTGTGAGGTTGGTTAGGCTGAAAGTATGTGACTGGTCCAAAATCACCCAGTCAGCTTCTACTGCAATATGGGGATCTGAACCTGGGTCTTGCAGACCCTACTCTGAGGCTCTAAATGCTGCACCACTGCTGGCTTTCATAGGGTGGCTGCTGAACAGCAGCAAGCAGCCAGGCCAAGTTGAGTCATGCAAATTAGGTGGTATCAAGTCACCCAGAGAGTGCTGCCTAGGGATGCCAGCCTCCAGGTGGGATCTGGGGATCCCCTGGAATTACTGCTCTGCTCCAGACCACTGAGATAACTTCCCCTGGAGAAAATGGATGCTTTGGAGGGTGGACTCTAGGGCATTGTACCCCACTGAGGTCCCTGTCCTCCCCAGGCTCCATCCCCAAATCTCCAGGAGTTTCCAGACCTGGAGCTGACAACCCCACTACCCCCATCCCCTGCCAGTGCCCATGGGGGGACCTGGCAACCCTAGACTGCTGCCAGGCCTAGGGTTGGCAAACTCCAAGTGGGGCCTGGAGAGTGAACTCCAGAGATCTGTCTCCTGAGAAAATGACAACAGAGATCTGTCTCCCTGGAGAAAATGGCTGCTTTGGAGGGTGGATTCTGTGGCATGATACTCAGCTGAGGCCTCTCCCTTCCCCAAATCCTGCCCTCCTTGCACTCCACCACAAAACCTCTAGGAATCCCCCAGCCTGGCCCCAAGGCTCCCTCCCTCCACCCCTCCCACCAAGGCCGAAAGAGGCCTGGAAAGAAAGGGCCCTTCCCCCACCCTTTACTGACAGAGCCAGTCAGAAGCCTCTCCCCCCCCCCAACATTCTAATCTGTCACTGTTGATGCCTGGAGTCAGGTCCCTGCAGAGGCCATTTCAAAAGGCTTTTGGGGGGAATTCAACCGTCCCTGAAGGGATTTCCTCACTTTTTGGATTTTTCTACAAACCCAGGAAGTCTACTGACTATGTAGGAAAAGCTGTTGGGGGAGAGTGAGGCCCCTGTTGGTGGGAATAGGTATCCGCACACACACACAAAAAGTCTGGGAAATAGAATAAGGATTGTCTGCATATCTGAGGTGTAATTCTCACCAATTCCTGCATCCCACTACAGACCTCCAACTCTCCCCTCATTCTGTTCCTGGGGTCCATTGTACCCCAAACTGGTATTTCTGGTGGGCAGTCTCAGATGCAGTGGGAAGAAAAAGCATGCATATTTGCATTCTTTATTGCATACTTCATTCAAGACCTGTCCAAAAACCCAATGGGTTGTTGGACTTTACCATTACAGGTAGTATCTCTCTGTAACATTAAAATAGGGAAAGTTCATCAATTAAAATGACATATTAAGTGCTTTCTGTATAAATAAAATCAGCAGAAATAGAACATACAGGAATTATATAAAAAGATTTGATCCAACTACTTCAAAATATTACTAATTAAAATGCAAAATACAAAACTAATCAAAAGGTGTCAGAACTTCAGCACAAATATTCAAAGCTATTGAAATTTACTTAGCAGCAGCTTATGTGACTTTTCAGTTATTACCTGTAAGAATATTTATAAGGTGATAATCTGCAGAATGAATAGAGAAGGTAGCAGGACAGGGGCTATGATAGAAGCTCTTGATTTGGCATAAAACTTGTAAATTAATTTTAAAAATGAGTGATGAATTCTAGAACTAGGCTTGCCAATCTCCAGGTGGCAGCTGGAGATCTCCTGCTATTACAACTAATCTCCAGACAACCAAGATCAGTTCCTCTGGAGAAAATGGCTATTTTGGAGGATGGACTGTATAGTATTATACCTTGGAAAGGTCCCTCCCCTCCCCAAACCCCACCCTCCCCAGTCTCCACCTCCAAAATCTCCGGTATTTTCCTAACCTAGAGCTGGCAACCCTATCTAGAACTGGGCTCCACATAAGCACTGTCTCTGCTTCTGAGAAATCCTCACAAATTTGACATGACATTCTGCCAAATGGAGCATATTAAAGCTTGCCGATGATAATAACCTATGGTAAATTTGAACTGTGGGATGGAATAAGCATATGCTGCAAGAAAAAGTGGGTGAAGGCAGAAAGCCCAAAAAGCATTGGGGAGAAGATTTGCTTGGCATCAACTAATAAAAGCTGCCAGTCAAGTTATTCAAATTTTTCAGTCATAGGCTTTCTTTAGATAAAGGACTGCTGGGTCAGTAAGGAAGAAACCAATTTCAGTAATCTTTCAGTCTACATTTTGACTGCAGCTAGATCTGAGTCCAACAAGAACCTTTTTTGGAGTATGAGCTTTCAAGACTCAAAGCTCCCTTGTCCCTTCATCAGACTGTTGAAAACTCATACCCCCCAAAATCTTGTTTATCTTTGAGGTGCAACTGGACTTAAATCTAGTTGTTCTACTGCAGACCAATATGGCTACCCTCTGAAACTTTGACTCCAAATTCTACTGAAAGTATCTGAGTGAAGTTACAGCTGCAGTTTTGGAAGGAAGTCTGCAAGCAGAATTAATCTAAATTTAATTGCTGCTGACTATGCTAATGTGGAAAGTTGTTTCATTCCATTCTCCAGCTGAAGAGCCAATGAAGCTAGATGTCTGGACACTCCAAGTAGAACCTTCAGGAAAATTGGTGGAATATACTCTACTTTGTCGAGGTAAGGCAGAAGTGGCAGGCACAAAGGGGCCAGAATGGAGTGGGAGCGTCAAAAGAATACTGGAGGCTTCAGGCTATGTGCAAACTATATACATTTATTTACACACCACAGCCATCATCAAACAGAGTGTCAAAGTGCTCTGCTGCAATCATACATAGGAGAAAAGAGAAACTATACATCACTCACTGTACAGTTATACAATCACCAGCCAATCAGGCTTCAGTGCTGAGTCACTGTGATGGCAGTGGCAAGACTGCCCTGAACCAGTTGAAGCCAGCTCTCTCTGAGGTTCCTAGCTGACAGCTTCATGTCACTAGATCAAACACATCTAGACAGACTTATATAAACATGTGCATCACAACACTCCCCCTTAAGTCTGAGTCTGGATGTTCAGTTTGACTTTTAAATCATTAAATGTTTTTAAATTAAGGCATTTGGTAAACAAGTCTGCCACATTTAACTTAGAAGCACAATAGGTTAGTTTTATTAAACCCCACTGTAGTACATCCTTAACATTCATGTACCTTATGTTAATGTGCCTGGTTCTAACTCTTATACCCTGTGTATCAGCCAGCTGTTGTGTAGCCACATTATCACAGAAAACATTGAAAGGTAACACATAGTTCACATTGAAGTCAGTTAGTAATTGTAAAACCCATTCTAACTGCACACAACATTGACTTAATGCTGCGTACTCAGCTTCGCATTTGCTCAGTGTGACAAACTGCTGTTTAAGAGATTTCCAGTGTATCAGAGCATTGTTTAGATACAATACAAAACCTGTTGTTGATTTTGCATCCTTTTGCTCCCCTCAATTGGAGTCACAATATACACAGTACTTTTTCCATCAGTCTGTAACACAAGTTTATCATCAATGGTACCCTTAAGATAGCGCAAAATGTGTTTTGCAGCAACCCAGTCCCTATTAAAAGGTTTGTTGCATCTTTGGCTTAATAAGTGCACAGCTACACTTATGTCAGGCCTGCTCCAATTACTTATATAGGACAAAGATCCAATGAATGACATAAATAATTGTTTGTCACCAAACTCCTCATCCTCAGGTTCTTTCACATATCCTGTAGACATGGGTGTTGAAACACTGTGTGCGTCAAGCATGCTATACTTCTCCAGCAACCTAGTTATTTTGCCTTTCTGACTGAGCATGAAATAACCTTTGCTGTGTCTGGTAACTTCAACTCCCAAGTACTGACCCACTTCGCCCAGATGTTTAACCTTAAACATACTCTGGGCTGTTTCTTTAAACCATTGTAGTTGTTGGTCAGTTTGTGATACAAAGCACAGGTCATCAACAAAGACAATAAGATAACATACATTGTCACCAAGCATTACATGGAATAAGCAAGGATCTGCAATAGCTTGCTCAAAACCAACTCTTTTTAGGGCTGTACTAAGACAGTCAAACCAGTTTCTGGCATTTTGTTTGAGGCCATAGAGAGAACGTTTTAATTTTAATACCAGCTGCCCATTCTGAGCCTCAAAACCAGGAATTTGTGCCATGTAAACCTCCTCAGAAATGGGTGCATTCAGATATGCATTTGCAAAATCAAAATGATTCACCATCATGTTGGTTTGCCCTGCTTTTATGAGGGCAAGTCTGAACATGTCAGACCTTACAGTTAGGGCAAAGATCTGGTCATAGTCTTGACCCTTAATCTGGGCATACCCCTGGGCAGGGGTCTTTTTGTAGAAAAACAGCTGCAGGAGCTCATTAGCATATGGTATGCTAATGAGCTATTAGGCTATTAGCATATGCCATGCCCCCTGACATCACCAGAAGTGATGTCAGAAGAGGAAGCAAAAGGGGGGGAGGCATCTTCAAAAGCCTCCCCTTCCCTTCCCCAGCTGGTCTGGGTGGGGGAGCTAAGGAAGAAGGGGTTTAAAGTTTAAACTCCTTCTCATGAGAGTTGGGCCACAGAAGGAGGAAAGAGGGAAGGAAAGAGAGAGAGTAGAGAGAAGGAAAGAAGGAAGGAAAGAGGGAAAGAAAGAGAAGGAAAGAAGGAGGGAAAGAAAGAGAGGGAAGAAGGAGGGAAACAGGGAAAGGAGGGAAAAAGAGAAAAGAAGAAGGTGCGAAAGAAAGAAAGAGAGAAGAGAAGAAGGAGGGAAAGAGGGAAAAGAGAGAAGGAAAGGAGGGAATGAAAGTAATTCGGTGGCAATTCGGCCCCATTATATCCTATGGGCCATTGAAGTCAATGGTGAAAACATAGGGTATATTCTGGGGGCTGGAGGAAAGGGGGTTTGAGGGAGAGGCCCCAAACTCACCGAGTAGCTCATGGAGCCTCTCCCCAAGATACCCACCAAGTTTCAAGAACATTGGACCAGGGAGTTCAATTCTATGCCCCCCCCCCAAACAGGTTGCCCCATTCCCTCCATTGTTCTCTATGGTGGGAAAAAGTATTACTTTTTTCCCACCATAGAGAACAATGGAGGGAATAGGGGCAACCTGTTTGGGGGGGCATAGAATTGGACCCCCTGATAAAATGTTCTTGAAACTAGGTGGATATCATGGGGAGAGGCTCCATGAGCTACCCTGTGTGTTTGGAGCCTCTCCCTCAAACCCCTTTCCCTCCAGCCCCCAGAATATACCCTATGTTTTCACCATTGACTTCAATGGCCCATAGGATATAATGGAGCTGAAATTGATATTCGGCTGCCTGAAAGACTCCCCAGGACACCAGCTGGGGGCGGGGCTTGGCTCCTGAGCTCCCGAAGCTGTGCTCCGGTGCGCTCCCCCCCAAAAGACCCCTGCCCCTGGGCAACTAATCTTGCTTTTCTCTTTACAGAGCCATCAGGTAAGTGTTTAACTTTGTAGACCCATCTACATCCAATAATAGCTTTGTCTCTAGGCAAGTTAGTTAACTCATACACCTTGTTTTCAACTAGTGAGTCATGCTCTGCTTTCATTGCCTGAAACCATGCCTCTTTCTCAACTGTAGGCATTTGAAGTACTTCATTGTAGGTTTGAGGTTCCTTTATGTAGACATGATTGACCTCATAGCCATACCTTACTGGTGGTATGACCTTAGTGCTACGCATAGAAACCCTCAGTAGCACTCTCTCGTCTTGCACACCATCAGTCTGCACATTTACAGATTGTTGCTCTTGTTTAACCACAGGCTCATTACTGACACCCTCAGTGCTCCTTTATGTAGACATGATTGACATCATAGCCATACCTTACAGGTGGTATGCCCTTAGTGCTATGCATAGAAACCCTTGGTAGTACTCTCTCATTTTGCACACCATCAGACTGCACATTTACAGATTGTTGCCCTTGTTTAACCACAGGCTCATTACTGACACCCTCAGTGTTATCAGAGCTAGGTAAAGCAACCACTTGTGGTAATTCATTGGCATGATTTTTTCCCCAGTTTTCATGCTCACAAAAAGATGCAGACCTGCTGAAACTCACTTTGTTATATTGATCAGCAAACCTATAGGCCTTCATGCCAGACTGGTAACCAAGGAAGACCAATTTGCTGGCTTTGGCTCTCCCTTTCCTCCTGCGTTCAAGAGGTATATTTACCCAAGCTTTGGAGCCAAAAACCCTTAGGTATTCCAAATTTGGTAATTGGTTGTACAGCAATCTGTAAGGTATGTCTTCCACAGAGCGCGAATGAATCCAGTTACTGACATAACAGGCGTTTTTAATCACTTCAGCCCAAAACGCAATACCCAGGCCAGAGTCCTTCAACATTGCGTACATCATATTTTGAAGAACACCACCTTTGCGCTTGGCCACACAATTTTCTGCTGGGGTACAAACGTTGGCAACCCTGTTTTATTCCCTTCTGCTTTAGGAAGTGCTCAAAAGCATTGGAGGTAAATCCCCCCCCCAAGTCAGTTTGGATGGCAAGAACATTTCCAAACTGATTCTTAACCCTTTTGTATCAGTACTTAAAGGTTGAGAACACATCTGACTTGTTCTTCATCACATATACCCAAGAAAAATGTGACCAGTCATCAGTAATAATGAGCACATATTTGTTACCCGAATGGCTTTTTGGAAAAGGGCCAACCACATCCATGTGAACCAAAGCCAAAGGCCTTTGAGGTTCTCTTAGACTCTTTTTTGCAACTGGAAACACTTTAGAATTTGCCATTTTACATATTTCACAATCTATTTACATTCATTTACACCCTCTTGGCCTGTCAGGGCCAGGGTCTTTTGGATAGTTTTGAAACTTACATGACCTAAACGGCGCTGTAACAAATGCTGACAGTTATTGTGGGGGTTAACATTGTGGGGGTTAACATTGGTAACAGCTTGTACCTTTTCTTTTGTATTGTTTAACACATAAACATTATTTTGCAACCTGCCTATTGCACACACTTTGCCTGCCTTCATAATTTTGCACTCTTTGTTAGCAAACACCACTGGAACCCTGCAGTGTCTAAACTCATAATGCTTAACAAATTATTCTGTAGGCTAGGCACACAAATCACCCCCTTAAAGGTATAGTTCAAATTGGGGAAAAACACATCCCCCTCAGCTGTAACCTGGGATGGTGTCCCGTCTGCAAGACTCACATAAGTTAAGGGAGAGGTCCTTTTATTCTGTAGCAAAGTCTCGTCCTTGCTGTATGTTTGTGTTGCACCTGAATCGAGAAGCCAGGATGAAGCCACGAAATTGTCCACAGATCCCACCATAGCTACAGAATGCTGAGTCTCAGGTTGCTTCTTCCCTTGCTTCAGCTTTTCAGGACAGAAACGTACAATGTGATCTGTAGACCCACAGAAAAAACATTTCCTTTTGCTCTTGCTACCTCTAGAAGCATTTTTGTGCTGTACCTTGGCGTTGGCAATTGCAAAAGTGCAGGTGCTTGCTGCTATCTCCTCCGCAGACTGCCTGGAAATGTGCCCGGTCACCTTGGCCAACTGCCCAGACTCCCTGGTGTGCTGCCTAGATTCAGCAAGACGTTCCTCATGTTGAATTAGTTTACCAGTGACGAACTGTACTGTTAATGTTTTTTCATCCACAGACTCAAACGAAGGCAAAATTGCATCAAAAGCTTGAGATAGAGAAGATAGGATAATGTAAATTTTATCTATCTCATCAAAATCTTTGCATGCTCTTGAAGCTGACGGAAATAATCCATCAGGACCTTGAGGTGGTCTTTCACAGGCTCCTGGGGTGCTTGCAGCTTTCTATACAAACACCGGGTTAACGAGATAAGAGACCCAACATTAGCCTGCTGATAAACGTCTTTTAACGAATTCCAAGCCTTTTCAGCACTGTCAATGTGAGCGACATAAACCAATTGATCGTCACTGATGCTCAAAACAATCAGTGCTAGGGCTCTTTCATCATTTCTCTCATCAAGCAGTGTCGGCTCTTCAGGAGGGTCATTAACATAAGTCCAAAGCCCCTCTTTCACAAGGAAGAACCTCATTTTTAGTGCCCAATTATTATAATTGGTTGAAGTGAGCTTTTCAACCAGCTGGGCAGTAGGTACCTGAGCCATGATGCTTGCTCCCTTTTGCTGGTCAGCCTGCTCCAGCTGCTTGGCATCCTCCTTCACACTGGACTCCCACACACTGCAACCGGCCCCTGGCTCCTCCAGCTCAGAGCTCCTCCAGCCTGCTTCTCAGACAGCATGGCTAGACACTGCTTTCTCTCCAGCAAAGAAAGCCACAGCAGACAGACACTCCACTGATACTTCTTCCACAGCTCCCAACAGCTCCAACTCATTCCGCGCACAGCCAGCCATTGTCTGGGCCCATAACCCTGTCGAGGTAAGGTGGAAGTGGCAGGCATGAAGGGGCCAGAAGGGAGGGCGAGCATCAAAAGAATACTGGAGGCTTCAGGCTATGTGCAAACTATATACATTTATTTACATACCACAGCCATCATCAAACAGAGTGTCAAAGTGCTCTGCTGCAATCATACATAGGAGAAAAGAAAAACTATACATCACTCACTGTACATTTATACAATCACCAGCCAATCAGGCTTCAGTGCTGAGTCACTGTGATGGCAGTGGCAAGACTGCCCTGAACCAGTTGAAGCGAGCTCTCTCTGAGGTTCCTAGCTGACAGCTTCATGTCACTAGATCAAACACATCTAGACAGACTTATATAAACATGTGCATCACAACATACTTCTGGGCTGCAAACTTGGATTCAAATTGAGGTCCCATACAGAAGTTATCTGCATGTTAAAAGAAAAAGAAAAAGAATTGGATGACCTGACAACTTGGGGAGCAGGTGGAGATTTGCTGCAGACAAGTTCTGGGGGAGGTCATGTAAAAAAAGGCTGAAAAGAGAGGCAAGGAATTCCCACTTAACAGATGAATATCCCTTCAATCAGTGGAGATATGCAATGGAATCCAAACCATGAAAACATCAATGATGTGAGCTTATCTTGATAACTTATTTATTTTCCTCATCCACATTTGATACCACAGGGCAGAGAATACAAGCATGCAATGGAACATATCCAGAAATATCCTATATGACCACAGACCAAGGAGAAATTTGAGGAAGTGGTTTCTCTTGTGCTTTTGAATGTCTATAGAGAACCATAGAACTTCTGAAGTCAGTTATTGATTAATGAACACTGTGAAATAGCATACTATCTATGCCCATGAATTATGTCTGATAACACTAAATAGTCACAACCAGGCAAAACTAGAGCTCTCATGTTATTTTTAGCAGATTGTTTGTGGAGATCAATATAATACTACTTTCTTCGTCAAACATCAATGCATATACTTTTCATCACCCCCCCCAAATAGGGCCTCATTTCCTGTTTTGATTTCTTGCATTAATTTTTTATTCTGTTACAAAAACTTAAATGAGGCTATGTGCAGCTTTTTTTTTACTTCATTATAGCAAAATGATACTATAATGGTTTCAGAATAATTAATTGAATGGTGGCAGTATGCCCAATAAAAATAAACACGTCATCCCACAGCTGCCATACAATATTTCAAAGGCTGTTCATAGCTGATATACGTATTTATATTGCCATTGGATTTACTATGGGTTTTTAAAACCAAAATGTTTCTATCCTGAGCCCAGATAAATAAACCTTCTCTATTCCTATATGGCTTCACTGAAAGAGTTGAGAAATAATAATGTATAAAAGATAATAACTACAAAACTGGAAGTGCAAAATTTCAGATTTTGTTTTGGAAAAAATGACTTACAGATAAGCATATGGTGCAGAAGTCCATCAGTGGCTATTAGCTGCAAGGTGTATATAGGAACTCTCAGTCTGGGGCAAGTGATGCACTGTATTCTTGGCACGTGGAGGGGCAGCAGTGGGAGGGCTTCTCATGTCCTGGCCCCACTGTTGGACCTCCTGATAGTACCTGGTATTTTTGGCCACTGTGTGACAGAGTGTTGGACTAAATGGGCCATTGGCCTGATCCAACATTGGCTTCTGTTATGTTCTGTTATGTTCTTAACATGCTCAGAAAGATAAAGTCAGTGAAATCTATTGGCATCCTACTTTGAGAAGAAGGTCTAAATGGTAGCGATGAATGTTGCCTGGAAATAATTTATTCTGATCCTATTATATATTTGTAACAGTCCATTATATATATGAAAAGACACTAGATAGATAGATGATAGGTAGGTAGGTAGGTAGGTAGGTAGGTAGGTAGGTAGGTAGGATAGATAGATAGATAGATAGATAGATAGATAGATAGATAGATAGATAGATAGATAGATAGATAGATGGATGATTTTTTCTCAAATAAAAAATAAATAAATGCTGTGCTCCATATATTGGTAAGGTATTGTTTTGTCTCTGAACATTATGCAATAAACAGTGGAAAAATAGGGTATAGTAAAACTCACACAGAATGTAGAAGGAGACCAGAGTGTACCGAACAAATGAAACAAGAGTGGCAACCACATGTTCCAGAATAACTCTACTGAAGCTAAGAAGCCTTCTTTCCCCAGCACCCTTTCAAATAACATTTTTGTTCCACTAAAATACCCTGACTAAGGATTATTAAGTTTCTTATTATGGGTTAGTCTACATTTTCTAAAAATATCAAATATTATAGCATATCCCTGAGCTGTGTAATGGGGCATAAATTTTCATATAAATAAGTCCTGTATATGTATAGCTCCATTTTATATTCCAGGAATGGACCTTCTATGCAGTTCCCATAAATAACCAAATAAAAAATTCCCTTCATAATAATGTGTCTGTGCACTGTTATTTCCAAATGGATCTTTCAGAAACTGCAGGAGAAGACTGAAAAGGTTAAGATGGAGTTTCATTTGGTTCAAACTGTTTGTCAGTTCCTTGAATGCAAATTCACATTGTTCCCACTACTTCTATCTGAGTGTAATCATACCAGTTGAAACACTGATTGCATCAGACAGGAGAATCATGCTTCTCTGTGCTATGGTAAACTCAGCAGTATTATTTTTCTATATAATCCTGATTATAATGTGTCATAAGTAGGGCAAGCAAGGGTTCGAGCGAGGACCATGGCAATATTGCCAAAGCATAACTGTCTTTTATTTTTTGTTACAGTTCACATCTCACTTTAGCCTCTATATTGAAAACAAAGGTGTAGTGCAGTCTTCTGTAGTATGCCTTTAGAAGCAAGAGTCTGCTTCCAGGCCACTCAGCGGCAACAAACATAAAATATATATTTTAAAAGTTGAGCTTTACTGTGAGTCATCCTCAGGCTAATATCTGTAGAAATTCAGTAGGTTTGAGACAACCTCTAGTATTTAATTCTCACAAGATCTCATTTGGCATTATTTTCTTAACATTGCAGCTTCTATGAAGCTTGTTCCAGATTTGTAGAAACTTTCCTACATTTGTACCTGTCCCCAGTGTGCAGATGTTTCAATCCACTGTCTGGGGCCAAGTTCATAATTAAGTAATTTCAGAATCTATTATTGCTGGCCTACCATCTGTCTTTTACTCAGAATTCTTATTGTTACGGTTTTAAGAAGCTGTTTTATTGTTTATATCTACCCACCCTGAGCCTGCTTGCAGGGGAGGGCAGGATACAAGTTAAATAAATATAAAGAAAAAAAAAACGGTCATGGAGAAATTCAGCAAGATTCACCATGTTCTACCATAGTGGATAATACTTTGGGAAGCATTATAAAAGGACATATAGCAATATTAATTTCCACATATAAGAGCCAGTTTGGTATAGTGGTTAAGTGGACTCTAATCTAGGAGAACCGGGTTTGAATCCCCTCCACTTGCAGCTCCTAGATTGTACCACTTGGGAACAGTGACCATAATGTCATTGAGTTTAACATTTGTACAGATAGGGAGTTGCCCAAAAAGACTGACACAACCACTTTTAACTTTAAAAGGGGTAACTTCTCGGGTATGAGGGGACATGTGAGGAAGAAATTGAAAGGAAGAGTGGAGAAGGTCAAAACTATTGGGGAAGCTTGGAGACTATTTAAAAATACAATCCTAGACGCTCAGAAAAAATATATACCGCAGGTTAGGAAAGGCACAAATAGGTATAGAAAAAAGCCTGCATGGTTAACAAAGTAATGGAAGCTGTAAAAGATAAGAAGGATTCCTTTAAGTGGTGGAAAGCTAGTCTTAGTGAGGTTGATAAAAGGGAACATAGACTATGGCAAATAAAATGCAAGTCTATGATCAGGCAAGCAAAAAAGGAATATGAGGAGCATATTGCAAAAAACATAAAGGCCAACAATAAAACTTTCTTCAAATACATTAGAAGTAGGAAGCCAGCCAGAGAGGCAGTGGGGCCCTTGGATGACCAAGGGGTAAAAGGAGTAGTGAAGGATGATAGGGAAATGGCTGAGAAGCTGAATGCATTTTTTGCCTCTGTCTTCACTGTGGAAGAGGAGAAGTGCTTGCCCACTCCAGAAGCACCAATTTCGGGAGGGGGTTTGAAAGACCTGAATCAGATTGCGGTGACAAGAGTGGAAGTCCTCCGACTGATGAACAATTTAAAAATGAATAAATCACCAGGCCCGGATGGCATTCATCCGAGAGTTCTGAAAGAACTCAAATGTAAACTTGTGGATCTCCAGACAAAAATATGTAATCTTTCTTTAAAATCTGCCTCCATTCCTGAGGACTGGAAGGTAGCTAATGTCACTCCCATCCAGGGGAGATCCAGAAAATTACAGGCCAGTCAGTCTGACATCGATACTGGGTAAGTTGGTGGAAACTGTTATTAAGGAAAGAATTAGTAGGCACATTGATGAACAAAAACTATTGAGGCAGACTCAGCATGGGTTCTGTAAGGGAAGATCTTGTCTCACTAACCTGTTAGTGTTTTTTGAGGAGTGAACAAACATGTGGACAAGGGGGACCCAATAGATATTATTTACCTTGACTTCCGGAAAGGTTTTGATACAGTTCCTCATCAAAGGCTCCTAAGTAAGCTCAATAGTCATGGGATAAAAGGACAAGTCCTCTTGTGGATCAAAAACTGGCTTATAAATAGGAAACAGAGAGTGAGTATAAATGGGAAATTTTCTCAGTGGAGGGTGGTAAGCAGTGGGGTACCACAGGGATCAGTACTCGATCTGATGCTTTTTAACTTCTTTATGAATGATTTGGAATTGGGAGTAAGCAGTAAAGTGGCTAAATTTGCAGATGACACGAAGTTGTTCAGGGTGGTGAAAACCAGGGAGGACTGTGAGGCACTTCAAAGGGATCTGTCAAGGATGGGTGAGTAGACGTCAATGTGGCAAATGGGGTTCAATGTGGCCAAGTGCAAAGTGATGCACATTGGAGCCAAAAATCCTAAATATAAATACACGTTGATGGGGTCTGAACGGGCAGAGACGGACCAAGAGAGAGATCTTGGAGTCGTAGTGGATAATTCAATGAAAATGTCTAGACAGTGTGTAGCTGCAATAAAGAAGGCCAATGCTGTGCTGGGGATTATTAGGAAGGGAACTGAAAACAAATCAGCCAGTATCATAATGCCCCTGTATAAATCATTGGTGCGACCTCATTTGGAATACTGTGTACAGTTCTGGTCACCACATCTCAAAAAGGATATTATAGCATTGGAAAAAGTGCAGAGAAGGGCAACTAGAGTGATAAAAGGGTTGGAACACCTCCCCTATGAAGAAAGGTTAAAACGCTTGGGGCTCTTTAGTTTGGAGAAGCGACGGCTGAGGGGTGACATGATTGAGGTTTATAAAATTATGAATGGGATAGAGCAGGTTGAGAAAGAAGTACTTTTCTCCCTTTCTCACAATACAAGAACTCGTGGTCACTCCATGAAATTGCTGAGCAGTCGGGTTAGAACAGATAAAAGGAAATACTTCTTCACCCAAAGAGTGACTAACATATGGAATTCACTGCCACAAGAGGTGGTGGCAGCTACAAGCATGGACAGTTTCAAGAGGGAATTAGATAAACATATGCAGCAGAAGTCCATCAGTGGCTATTAGCCACAGGGTATAGATGGGAATTCTCAGTCTGGGGCAGGTGATGCACTCTATTCTTGGTGCTGGAGGGGGCATCAGTGGGAGGGCTTCTAGTGTCCTGGCCCCACTGCTGGACCTCCTTATGGCACATGGTATATTTTGGGCGCTGTGTGACAGAGTGTTGGACTAGATGGGCCATTGGCCTGATTCAACATTGGCTTCTCTTATGTTCTTATGTTCTAATGGATGACCTTGGGCAAGCTATAGTTCTGTCAGAGCCATTCTGAAACATTAGTTCTTGAAAGAGCTCTCTCAGCCCCACCTATCTCACAGGGTGTCTGTTGTGGGGAGGGGAAGGGAAAGGAGTTTGTAAGCCACTCTGAGACTCCGAGTGAAGGGCAGAATATAAATCCAATCTCCTCCTCCTCCTCCTCCTCCTCCTCCTCCTCTTCTTCTTCTTCTTCTTCTTCTTCTTCTTCTTCTTCTTCTTCTTCTTCTTCTTCTTCTTCTTCTTCTTCTTCTTCTTCTTCTTCTTCTTCTTCTCCTTCTCCTTCTCCTTCTCCTCCTCCTCCTCCTCCTCCTCCTCCTCCTTCTTCTTTGTATAAAGTCAGTACTATAGAACACAACAGGAAAAAGGAGGATCTGCATTATAGTAACTATGGCCTAAATGCTACAAAAATGGATTTGGCAGACATGGGTTTCAATCTCCAATCAGTCATGAAAAATCACTTGGTGGTGAGCTACTTCACAGAGTTGTTGTGAAGATAAAATGAAGGAAGACAAAACCATGAAGGGGAGATGTGAGGGGAGAGAACCATACATGCCAATGTGATTTCCCAGATAGAGATTGATATTGCTATAACTTTTTTAGAGTCTTGGGCTTTTCAGCATGTCTTCCCCTCACCCCCTGGTTGGTTCTGGCACCATACTGGTTCAGTTTATCCCCTGATTGCTACACATTTTTTGGTGTGCCTTTAGTTTTCAGGGGGGGGGGGCATTTCCCCAATTTCTTTTGAGACTACTTTTATCTCAATCTTTTTCTGGAAGCCTATTTTGAGTCTGCTTTTTTCTCATGCATAATGTTTCTGTTGGGTTTCTTTGTCCCACCCGCTTCAGCCCACTTTTTGATAACTGAAGGTTTTACTTTTGATTTTTTCTTTTTTTAAAAAAAGGGACTATAATCTGTCACAGAGATATAAGGGGAAAGTTATATGTCCTCAAGGGAAGGAGCTAGACAGCTGAGAATTCAGAGAACCCGCTTGATGTATCACTACAGCAGTATATTGATATATTGATACTGTAGTGTTTTTTTAAAGCCATGATATTGATATAAGTATGTGCTCTCTTTCTCTCTCTCTCCATATATATATAAAGGGGTGTGCTGTGACAACTTGGATCATGCCACCAATTATGACAGCACCCTCCCTTGAAAATTATTATTATTTAAGACACATGCAGAAGAAAATAAACTGATTCCACAACTGTGAAAATGCAGAGGGAGGGTTAGATGTGTGGAAGAACTGTGCCCAGACCAATTCCAGTGTTCATGGATTAACTGCCAAGAAAATCAGGAGTAAGCCAAGTGTGTGCAGATAAACCCTTGGAATGCATTAAGACTGATTTCCTACAAGCTGCTGCTCCACACTCACTCTTCCCTTTGCCCCGATCGTATGTGTCAATTTCACACTATGTGCTGCGCAGCCGCATTTTGCCCCACAGCTTCACCCAATTTCCCCCGTGTCTACTCAATCCTAGACACAGCAGAAATCGGGCGAAGCTGCAGGATGAAATGTGGATGCACAGCACATAGTGTGAAACTGACATATATGACTGGGGCAAAGGGAAGAGTGAGCATGGAGCAGCAGCTTGTGGGAATTCAGTCTGAGACTCAGTATTACCCCAAAATAAAGTTTGAGTCCAGTGGCACCTTTAAGACCAATGAAGTTTTATACAAGGTATGAGCTTTCATGTGCAATCAAGTGTGCGTGCACATGAAAGCTCATACCTTGAATAAAAAATTGTTAGTCTTAAAGTTGCCACTGATCTCAAATTTTGTTCTGCTGCCTGAGACCAATGTGTCTACCCACTTGGATCTTACCCCAAAATAGTGTTAATATGATCAGGATGGGGATCAGAGTTTCTCTGATTATAACGTTTTGTATCAAAATTATCATTTGTAGAAGAGAAGGAGAGGAAAGTCTGTCAAGCAGAGGTTGAGACTCTAATTCTACAGTGGGTTTTAAAAGATAGTGGTGTCAGCAATGAGAAGGGGACAACATGTGCAACAGAGTGACTTTAATTTTTTTTTGGAGCAATTGCAAAGGACAAACCATAGTGTTCCTTCATTATTCAGCTCTGTAGGGTCCCCTTAACTGTAAATTCAAAAAATAAAAGAACAACAGAGTCAATAACATCTCTCAGTCCTACCAATGTGATCTGGAAATCTAAGGAGAAATAAATATTTGGTTTGGGTAATGCCTTTCATTATCTGAAGGTGAAACACAAATACTGCCATTTAAATGAAAGCTCAATTTGCAAACTGAGTGGACTGCACAATTAAATGGAAATAAACCAATTTGCATTTCTGAAAGCAATTCTCAGAGGTGCTGCAAGTGACCTTCTTCCTTCTCCTCTGCTGCCTTCAGTCATCTTTCCCTCCCTCGCTAGGCCCCTTTGTTGCCTTTTACTTCAGCTGATCATGAGAGGATTAATTCTGCTTGTGAAACCATATCACAGCAAGAGGACTTTGTCCTTCTAAGAGTTAGTTTTCTGCTGCTGAATCCCATACGTCTCAGTTTTGTTTGCAATGTGAGTTACATTTTAAAAGGGCTTTAAAAAAGCATATAGGAAAATTCTTCTTTTCATCTGATGATAAATGTGCTGTATTCAAATTTTATAGATTTATATTAAACTAGGAGTAAGGCCCATTGTGGGAAGAAATACAATGAGCTCTAGAAGGAAGCTCCAGGTGAGTGTCCCAGTTGTGGCTGGTGGGGCTGCAGAGGGAAGGGGAAAATAGAGGGAGGCAAGTCATGTTTATTTCCTTCTGCTTAGCTATAAGGCAGGGCTGTTTCAGGTCATTTTGCTGCCCCAAGTGTGTAGTATGGTAACAGGTATGTCTCATGGTAACAGGTGTGGTTCCCTCCCCCCCTGACTTATGTTGATTTAGGGATATGCAATGGCAGGTAAAGTAGAAAACCACCTCCTCCTATGCCATGTCTTCTGGGTTCCAAGGGTTCCATAGCCAGTTACAGGGTTCCATAGCCAGTTACAGGGTTACCAACTTAGGGTTGGAGAATACCTGTAGATTTGAGGGATAGAGCCTGGAGAGGGAAGGGGTGCGAAGGAACCTCAGCAGGGTATAATGCCACTGGCCAAAGCAGCCATTGTCTCCAGGAGAACTTATCTTGGTCATCTGGACATCAGTTATAATAACTGGAGATCTCCAGGTGCCGCCTGGAGGTTGGCTTATGTTAAATTGGGGCTATGCAGTGGCAGCGAAGGTAGAAAAGCACCTCCTCCTATACCATTTCTGGGTTCCAAGGGTCTGGAAAGTGGTTCCATAGCCAATTACATGGTTGTCAACTCTGGGTTGGGAAATATCGGTAGATTTGAGGGGTAGAGCCTGGGAAGGGCAGGGTTTGGGGTGGGGAGGGACCTCAGCAGAGTATAATGCCATAGAGCAGGGATGTCAAACATATAGCCCAGGGGCCAGATCAGGCTCCCGGAGGGCTTCCATCAGGTCCACAGTGGAACTGGCCATCTCCTGCTTCTAGTTCTGCTGCTGCTGCTGCATCATAGCTTGCTTTGCTAGACTCTATTAATCACTCAGCTATTTCATGTTTTAACCAGGGTCCTAGACTCAGAACTCTGAGCATGAGATTTCTGTGGTGAATGTCAATAAACCAAAAGTAGGTTTGCATCTTACAGAGCTAATGTTTTAAGCATGTTTTTATTTTAAGTAAAGAAAATCTTGGTGTTTGTGTCCTTTATAAAGTTTATATCTCCATTACCTGGCATTACATTTCATGACACACATGGTCTGGCCCAACAAGGTCTCATTTATGTCAGTTCTGGGCCTCATAACAAATGAGTTTGACATCCCTGCCATAGAGTCCACTGGCCAAAGCAGCCATTGTCTCCAGGAGAACTGATCTTGGTCATCTGGACATCAGTTGTAATAGCTGGAGATTTCCAGGTGCTGCCTGGAGGTTGGCTTATGTTAATTCATCTGCTGCTGTCCAGGCCATATTCCCTACCCAAGCAAATCTACATCAAGGTCCCTCTCCTGCTGTCTGCCTGCCTAGGATACCTTTTTCAATTTTTGCCACCAAATTCCTTGCTTTGTCAGCCCACTTCTACCACATACTACACTTCGGCTGCGATCATACGGAAGGGGGAAGAGGCGGGCGGGAAGCGGGGCTGTTTGCCCTGGCTGCTATGACACGCGTCTGCGCGATCAAACTTCCGGCCGCATGCCCCGCAGTTCCCGATAGTACTGGGTTTTAGCCAGTAGCTTTTCTCCACACTCTTGCGGCGCGCACCGACACCCCGCTGACAACTCAGGGATGCCAGACAGATGTGTCTGTCTGATCGCGTCCCTTTAATCCGCGGGGGAATCGCATGGCTGCCGTGGCTTCTGGTAAGTATGATCGCACCCTTCTTCATGCTAAGTGGCTGTAGTGCTGACCGTGTTACTGTTTGGAATCTTTTTCTATCAATTCTTTCATGGTCTTTAATGAAAAATATGCATACATTGCCTTGGTTGGGAATGTTATTCTATCTATCTGCAGTTTGGCAATGTGGGCATCCTTGGGGAATACTACCAATTCCTTGAGTTTTTCCTATTTGGATGGAACACCCTGAAGGTACTCTGAAGGTTCCTCCCTCATTGGGACCTCTTCCCTCTGTCCTATCATCACAACCTGCCTTTTTGGAGCTCCCCAGGCCTTTTAATGGAGCTAAAAAGGTTAGGACGAGGATTACAGCACTCAAATCTTTCTCCATCTTCCCAGAGAGTGTGGTATCTTGGCAAAGGCCAACAACTCCCTGGTCCCTGGCCTGTTGTTGCAGCCTCCTTAATATGCCCTATCTGGCATCACCAACCAGCCCCAAGCCCACCCTTCTGGCCCTGCCCTCACCAACCAGGCCACCACCTGGGCAGGGGCTGGATCATATCCTCAATTAAATGCCCCCTCCACTCTGGCTTGCCTTCTTCCCACCTCATACAGGCCTGTCCCTGTGGACCCTACTGCTGGTCTGCCATCTGCCTGCTTCCTAGATGGTCCAGAGGGCTGTAGTATGGCCAGCTCCTGACAGGCTGTCACAGCTTGCTTTCTGGCCTTCATTAAGGCTTCCTCTTCCCTTGGGGCCTGGAACTTGTCATGACACAGGGAATGACCACTCTCAATCTGGCTGCTTTGGGGAAGGCTGCTAGGCTTGCTCTCTGCAAATGTGGGCTCTCTTGCTTCCCTGTAGTATCTTTCCAGGTGACTAGGGATGCAGGGATGCCCTGGCTACCTCAGACTTGACTGCAATGAGGTTCAAAAAACTGTGGTGTGTATGTATGTGTGGAGAAGGCCAGGTTGGGTGTAGGTTACTCTGAACAATGCAGACCTGGGGGGGTGGGGGATGATCCACAGATCAGTTAAACCATGGTGTTCCTTCAGCTTTGAAAGTCTACCCATTATCATTTTATAAATTTATTCAGCATTGCATTTGAAGTTGTTATTTCAGTGTAATTTCTCCATGGCATTTTGAAGTGGTAATTGAGTGGTTTGCTGGGCTGCTGCCATGTTGGCTTTTACCTAGAGATGGTGGTTACCAGGATCCATTTATGAGCTTCTGTAGTTTGTATTGCTAAACTTCATTATGAAGAAAACATCATGGCCCTGAAAATTCCCCTCTGATTCAAACTGAAATCTAAGCAGGACAAAAAAAGCTCTCCCTTTCAGGTACTTGTGGAACACCACAGTGGCAACATCCCAGTACCAAGGATTCTTGAAAATATAGTATTCTCAGGATAGGAATACAAGGCACTCTGGAAACTACAGATGTTGCAGTTCACATCACCTAGACTGCTATAGCTTCAATGTTCATGTGCTCACTTTCTCTTTGCCCCTGACCTTATCACTTCAACGTAGATGCCATGAAATTCAGGAATCCCATCTCTGGTAATCCAGCTGGCATTGAATGAGAATAGCCCTCTTGTTTTGGATTACTATAAATCTGTGTAGCTGATGCTGCATGAACATCAAGCAAAGCTGAAAAGTAAACATGAGAAATCCCAAAGAATTCTCCCAAGAATCCTGAGGGTCCATTTTTTCTAATGTTCATTAGCCTGACAGACAATTAAAATATGAGTGGGAAAGGGAGTAAGGCAGAAAAGGGAGTGTTTTCTGGTGGAGAAATGTAGTTGTATAAGAACCAGTTAGAGCTCAGCACAATACAGTACTTGGCATAGGGATAGCTAGGCTGACAAAAAGGAGCTTGTGCTGACATTGTTGAATAAAAAAAATTCCACCAAGCACCTTGAAAAAGTGTTTATGAGCATGTGTGAGTGATGAGATTTAAAAAACCCACCTGTATGCTGGCTCCATGGTTACTGCGCAGCAATAGTCTAGACTGTCGCCCATGGGGTGAGCGCACGGGGAAGCCAGTGAAGGGAGGGATGCCTGATCAGATCTCTGTGGAAAGAAGAAACCCAGATAAAATTTGAAGCACACCCACATGTTACAAAGACTGTGCTGGAAGCAACAGGGCTGGCCAATGGAAATCCCTCTAGACAAGATTATAGAAGTCCAGACTGGGACCTGAAACAACCTATAGAAAACAAGGAGCAGTACAAACTGGTTCTACAACTGCAAAAATTATGCCCAACAATCTTCAGATATAAAGGATAGCTGCCTAACTGGAAGTGGAAGGAGCAAGCCATCTCTCATCTAAGATCTTGATTTCCAAAAATACAACTTCCAGTAGATCTGGTCTCAACTGAAATACTAAACTGCACAAATCAAGCACAGAGAGTGCTGCTGACTTTCAAAACCCCCAAAATACCCATAATGCTTCTCCAACAAAGATCCTTTCTGAGCAGCAAAGAGATCTTTCTAGCAAGAGTCTTCAGGAACACCTGTGTGTCCTCTCTATTTTCGACACTGCAGAAATTCAGAACCCCAACAGATACCAGTACAGAGGTCTCACCAATGAGAACCAGGCCAATTCTGTCTTTTGATGAAGAAGCAACAACTACTCCACACAAAGATATTAAAGATGCCAAAGAAGGTGAAGTGGAAGACTGTTACCTAAAGAACTCATTGGATGAAGAACGAATTAACTCCTTCCCTGGCCTTCCAGCAGCCCAACCAACTAGCCATTATAGCAAGAATGGACTGGATGTGCATCCATCATCCAAGTTGGAATCCTCATCAGCTCTTATCCATCAAAAGGCACTAGGCAATGACTTTCTCTTTCCCTCCCTCAACGGTGCTGTCAGTGCCAAACTGGAAGCATGTAATAAAGTGTGCTATCCACAACGAGCCAGTTTCCACTACTCAGATGTCAGAGTGTGATCTGGAAAGTCATCTCAGCACCTGCCCTGCCCCATGTATGCAGGACTATCAACTGGCAAAGAGGAACAACTGCATTTTTCACAACTCAGGAGGGAAGCTGGAAAGAATCTCCAAGGACTGACAATTAAAATTCTGTCCTGGAATGTGGAAGGGTGGCACAACAAACTCCATGCCCCTGATTTCTTTAAACTTTTAAGACAATCCGATATAGTGTTTATTCAGGAAACTTGGGTATAAGACACTTCCCTAATAAAACTTCAAGGCTTTAGAACATACGCAAGTGCTGCAGTTAAGTTCCACCGTAAGTGGAGGTCTTGCAGCACTTTTTAATGTAGATTTCAGAGCTGAAATTCAAGGCATCGATAGCATCTGCCCCCACTACATACAGCCATTATTGGTCAAGGGTCAGCAAATAGATAACATCTTGTGTGTCAGTGTATATTTGCCCCCCAATCGCAACAAAATGCAAGACAAGGAGAAAATTTGGTACCAGTTTGTAACCATTCTTGATCACCTAGCAGCCCAATACCCCAATTTTAAAATAATCTTATGTGGGGATTTTAATGCAAGGATTGGCCCAGGCTGTTTAGCACCTCAAGAAAGTCTAGATGCACAGGTTGCTGAATGTGCTTTTTTACTAGATTGTCAATCCTTAGACCCCATAGTTAACAGGCCAGGTTTAAAACTCCTTGAGCTATTCACCCTGTACAATCTGTATATTTTAAGTGGGACCAAGTATGACTCCTCTGAAGGGTCCTATACATACTTATCTTCACTTTACGTGAGCACAATCAATTATATAGCAATTTCTCCCAGTTTGTTGGGACAACTGAACAACTTTAAAGTGAGAGATAGTAGCTTAAGTGATCACTACCCCTTAGAATTAATTTTACATTTTAGCAACCAAATTTTCTTAATCCCGACACCTGCTCTTACCGAAGATCTATCATCTGGTTACAGGAGACGTGGGTGGACTGAACATTTGCATAACACCATTGCACAAGCTCTTGAGGGAACAGAGTTTAGGGACAGTCACCAGTCTCTTCTACAGTCAGAATCCAATTCAATCCTCTACTCCGAAGACATAATTCTTACCCGTAAACCCATGTTGATTAATTATAGACCTCCCAAACAACATACCCACCCCAACAATGTTTGTTTTGATCAGGAATGCAGGGATTTTAAAAAGAAGCTAGCCAGACAAATGAAATACACACAACACAACAGAATGAGTATGCCGTCTGACTGCAGCCCTAGTCTCTGCAAACCAGAGAATCCCAGCAGCTGCCTTATATGGTCTATGGAACTATGCTGTTAGAATCCAGCTGTTGGAATATTCAACAGAAAAGTAAACTCTAAGCATAGAAACCTAGAGCTGGAAGGGACCTCAAGGGACATCTAGTCCAACCATCTGCACAACACAGGAAATCTACAATTACCCCCACCCCACTCCTGCAGTGACCCTCTATGCACAGAGGAAGGGGGAAAAACCTTGCAGATCCCTGGCCCAATCTGACCTGGAGGAAAATCCTTCCTGACCCCAAAGTGGTGATTGTCATTACCCTGGATATGTAAGGAAGGACCACGAGATTTGGGCACTGACTCATCCCTTCCTGCCCTCCCTCTCATGATCTGCAAGGTTTTTATGGCAAGTTTAATTATTTCCTTATAGAAAGTATAACAAACTGCTAATGAGAAAATCTGGTAAAACCAATACAATGAATTCATTATTCAGTGTCAGATGATACAGATTGCCAGGACATTGGCAGTTATGTGAAAATTACTTATGAATATTTGTTAACAAAACTAAGGTCACATGACCCATCAGTTGCTAGAACACATCAGTTGCTGGAACATTGTGCTGAGTTCCAACAGTTGACAAGACATACAGATGGGATCATGGGACAGGTCTCAATGCAGACTGACTTTCACCATACCACCACAAGCAGTTAAAATAGAGATATTGCTGATGTGACCAGAGGTCAGCAAGCATCAATTGCACCTTCTGCCACTACAGCTGGAATGGGCTGAGTATTTCCCAAAGGAAGCCATGACCTGATGGGATAAAGTGAGTTGACCCCACAGTCACATTGTTGTGGAAACATGGACATTCTACACAATTAATAATTTTTCCAATATAAACAGATCCAAATGTAGAATGCTTCGAAAGGAAGGAAGGAAGGAAGGAAGGAAGGAAGGAAGGAAGGAAGGAAGGAAGGAAGGAAGGAAGGAAGGAAGGCATGACACAGACTACAATCAAAGGCAAAATGGAAGCTTCACTAGTGGCAGTTTAATGTACATATGAAAAATGTAGTTTAATTTTGCAAAGAAGGAAAAGCTTTGAGGGGATGTCATGTAGCATGAATAATTTCATCTATGCTTTCATTGTCAGGTACCTTTGGAGTCTATTACTGGGATGAGAAAATAGGCATGAGAGAGAATCTAAAAGGGCATAATATAATTCCATTATCCATTTTCTCAGTAGGGGACTAACAGAAAATTTGGTTGACAATCACTGTAGGAAGTAGTTTTAAATCAACCATTCCTGTAAATGACATAATTTCAGGGGAAAAGAAAGGATAAATATACTGTAGTACAAATATTCAAAAAAAATGCAGAGGTGGTTTCCCATGCCTCTGCATAACAACCTTGGTATTCCTTGGGGTTCTTCCATACAAGTATTAAACGGAGTCAAGTCTGCTTAGCTTCCAAGATCTGATGAGACTGGGCTATCTTGGGCTATCCAGGTCACTGCAAAGGTGTTTTTTTTTTCTCTTTAGTGCTCCTCAAAAATTTTCAACTGAACAAATTTAAAAAGTACTCAAACTTTTTCATGCGATACATTTTTGAGAAAGAACAGCCTCATTTCAAGAAACATGTCACTCATTCAGATATAGAAAATAATTCAGAAGGTGGGTCCCCAGATTTCCCAGTGTTTCCTTTGTCCTCAGGAAAAAAAAAACAGGGGGGAAACTTTTCTTCTGATTTCTGCCCCCTTTTTTTTTCTCCCATTCCTTCACATCTGTACTGCAGGGATGGAAAGAATGTCCATCCACTGTTGCAAATTGCAACATTTGTCCACAAGTTTTTTTTCCCAGAAGAACTTGAGCCTATCTAGAGATGGTATAAGACATAACAGGACACCTGAGTGTCCAGTTGACATTAAAAGGGAAGTTGTGGAGAGGCACCTGGCTGCACTGGATGAGTATAAATCCCCTGGACCAGATGGTGTGCACCCAAGAGCGCTCAAAGAACTTTCTAAGGAACTTGCAGAGCCTCTGTCTATCATCTTCATGGCCTCCTGGAGGACTGGGGATATGCCACAAGATTGGAGGAAAGTGAATGTTATCCCAATCTTTAAGAAAAGGAAAAATGACCCGGGAAATTACAGGCCAGTCAGTCTGACTTCTGTTGCTGGGGAGATATTAGAGCAGATTTTAAAGGGATCGATCTGTAAGTATCTGAAGGACCACTTAGTGATCCAGGGAAGTCAGCATCGTTTTGTCCCCAACAGATCTTGTCAGACCAACCTGGTTTCCTTCTTTGATCATGTGACAAGCTTACTGGATCATGGGAACTCTGTTGAAGTGATTTACCTGAATTTCAGTAAAGCTTTTGATAAGGTTCCCCATGACATTCTGATGGGCAAACTGGAAGACTGTGGGCTAGACTATAGGACAGTTTGGTGGGTAGAGAACTGGTTAGAGGACTGCACCCAAAGAGTGGTGGTCAATGGCGTTTCATCAAATTGGAGGGAGGTGTCCAGCGGGGTACTGCAGGGTTCAGTTTAGGGCCTGGTACATTTCAATATTTTTATTAATGTTCTGGATGAAGGGATAGAAGGGCTTCTCATTATATTTGCTGATGATACCAAATTGGGAGGAGCAGCAAATACCCAAGAGTTAAAATTCAATAAGCCCTGAATACTCTGGAGAAGTGGGAGAAGTGGGCAGGATGCAATTCAAGAAAGATAAATGCACAGTATTACATCTGGGCCACAAAAATGTCAAGCACAGATACTGGATGGGGTATACATTTATGGGGAGCAGTGTATGCGAAAGGGAGTAAGAGTGGACTGTAAACTAAATATGAGCAGTCAGTGTGATGCGGTGGTAAAAAAAGGCAAATTCAGTCTTGGATTATATTAAAAGGGGCATAGCATCGAAATCGCAGGAGGTCATAGCCCCTCTGTATACTGCCTTGGTCAGGCCAAACCTTGAGTACTGTGTGCAGTTCTGGGGGGCCTCACTTCAAAAAGGATGTGGACAAAATCGAGAGGGTACAGAAGAGAGCAACGAGGATGAACAGGCGTCTGGAGACTAAGCCCTACAAGGAAAGGCTAAGAGCCTTGGGAATGTTTAGTTTGGAGAAGAAGAGATTGAGGGGGGACATGATTGCTCTCTTTAAATATTTGAAATGCTATCATTTGGAGGAGGGCAAGGAGCTGTTCCAGTTGGCAGCAGAGGATAGGACCCAAAGCAAAGGTGTTGCCCTGCAAGACACACACCGCACTCTTATGGATGGGAAATCCATTAATGAGAAAAACTAGACTTTGTAAATAATGTGAAATAGGGACTGAACTGTGTAATAACCTAATGACAGCTAAAGACACACACCCAGAAGAAGCAAGCATTCCTTTTGAGGTTGATGTGTGATGGTTCTTGAGGTTACCTGCCCTCTTACCTGCTGTAAGATGGACCAGCTCCCTAGCCAATGAAACATCCAAAACCAGGCAGATGCCATGCCTAGGCAGACCAGAGACCTGAAATCCAGACTCCATGAGAAGTTTCCTTCTACACATGCAGGCAACATTCCCTTCCCCCACTTAGGATCACCTAGCTGAGGAAGCAGCCATAAACCTATCAAAGAACCATTGAAATGACAATGACTCTGGCCGCATGAGTCATAATCCCTTCAGGTGCCATTGTCCTGCATAGAGTTACTAGATTTCAATATTAACCACCCCTCTAGACCCTTCACCCTGAACTCAGCACTAATCAGTATGTTTTTGGGGATGCACCAGCAAGAGGTGTGCCAGGGGATGTGGCCACCCTAGCCACATACCCCAATGCCACCTTACAAAAGGGGGTAACCATGTACTCCCTCGCTCTTGCTCTTCTTACCTATCTACCCACCCCGTCTCCACAACTCTTGGTTTAGTGCTACCAGAGTCTCCATGTGTTTCTGCTGACTCAAGATATGATCCCCATACCTTATAGTCCCCCTTATTTTTCCTGAGGATCGCTTCATCCCGCTAAGGACAGGTAAAGTATCACCCCATAACAAAACATCCTGCTAATGCTAATGTGCTATCCATCTCTCTCTAATTTTCCTAGATCTGTATAATTGTGAGTGTGTTTATGTTTTGTATGCTTGTGATACAACTCTTAGTAAAAGAGACCATTTTGTACCAAGTCAGTCTTTGAGTCTGTTTCTGGTGCATCTGGAAGAAGTGAGACCTCTGTATACACAGGTGCCTGCTCCCTTATTTGCTTATTGCCCTATAAACAGTCATAATTTCCCAACAGAATTAAGAACACATGGCAATTTGGCTAACAATGGGTTTAAATTACATGCAGAGAGGTATCGGCTGGATATTAGGAAAAACTTTTCCATGGTCAGAGTGGTTCAAAGGTGGAATCAACTGCCTAGAGAGATGGTTAGCTCCCCTTCACAGACAGCTTTAAAGAAGATGCTGGACAAATATTTGTCAGAGATGCTTTAGACTGGTCCTGCATTGGGCAGGCGGTTGGACTAGATGGTCTGTATGGCCCCTTCCAGCTCTATGATTCTATGATTCTATAAGTGTCTGAGCTTGTAGAAGATGAGGAGCAGCCAGCCACGTTTTCTTTTCTGAACAAATATGTTCAAATATTTATATATCCAGCCACTGATCAATAGAAAATAAATTGAATAGTATATAAAGAAAGTCCAGGATACTTAACCATGCTACTAAAAATATAATATTTATATAAGAACTGAACTCAGTGGATTAACACAGCATTAGTAATCAATCTCCACATAGCCCAGAGTTAGAAAGATACAGTATTCTTCTATAATATTACTTTCTACTGTAAACTGTAAGTAGTGGTTAGAGCACTGGACTAGGACCTGGGAGCCCAGGCTCAAATCCCTGCTGGCTATGAAATTTAATAGGTGATCTTGGGTCAATCATTGTCTGTTAGTTCTAATTGGAGGAGGAAGCACCATATACAAATTGAAGAAAGAGCAGGATAAAAATGTGTCAATACACAATAATAACAGATGCGGTCTTTGTGCAGTCATTTAATGATATTTGGTGGGATCCACAGAGACTCATGCATATGTATACAAGAGTTTTGATTTCCTTGTGGATAATGGAATGCCATATTGCCTCTCTTGGGGAGGCTGAAAAGTTCCTTCACATACACAGAAGACTTTTATGCAGCCCTTTAGAAACCAGCCATTCTGTAACTGTTATTTTGTTATTCACTATATTTTTATATAAACTTTGATTATCCTAAATGTTTTCTTAGTTTGAATTTATAGCTAATGTAATAGTGATACATAATTTGAGCATGATTCAGCTCATGAAGTTACATAGGGATGATGTGGAAATATGGATGTAAAGAAGGAAAATATCAGAAATCTGCAGGATCATCTGCAATAAACCGTAGTTTTATGCACCCTTACTGGAAAGACTGACATACTAGATTATGGCCCTGAGAGGAAAGGAACAACTACAATTTGCCAAAGACATTGTTTAGGAACTTTAGAGAGCCAAAACCAGGAAGCCCAACTTCAAACCAGAGAGAGAGAGAGAGAGAGAGAGAGAGAGAGAGAGAGAGAGAGAGAGAGAGAGAGAGAGAGAGAGAGAGAGAGAGAGATCTGCCAATAATTAAGTATCTCACCAGTCCTATTCAAAGTTGAAGAGCCAGAAAGACTCTGTGTTTAGCCAGACTATAGACAATCTAAAGGATGGCATGTTTATCATTGAAGTGGATTAATGTCCACTTCTGAGAATATGTTACCATTAGATTGCAATAGATGTCAATTTGCACCAGTAATGATGCCCACTTTAACTACTTGCCAAAAAATACATTTATAGGAAGCCCACCATCAAACTCTAAATTATATGCATGTCTTATTGAAAAGCAGCTTCAGGGCTACTCAGTTCAGTTAGACCTATGAAAAGTTATATCAAAAACCATATTATACTCTAGAGCATATTCCCATAAATTAAAGCTTCAGTAGTTATTGTGTTCTTTTTTATTATTTTAAAGTGCTCCTTGCTGAAAAACAATACGTGTAAGGGTGGCCAGCCAATTCTGCTTTAAAAAGTGCTATTTTCTGATCCAGGGCTAATGGTAGTAACTAAATCTAGGTTATATTATTTATGGCAGCTTGACAAAAACAACATGTCCATAAAAAGATTACAAAAAGAACACAAGCATTAAAATGTGCAGCCTGTGCTGGTTACATTCAGCAAAGATTTTCCATTTTGTTCTGGAGATTTGGCTGAAACACAGCAGCGTATATGATGGCTGGCAGCTCTTAATGTTCATCTTAAGTGAAAATATTAACATTAGGGTCCTGAATTCATCTTAGACTTCAGTATACAATTTGAGCCATAGAAAATCCCCCCTCCCCCTCTGAGGAGTGCCTTGTCCCAATGGCAGTCACCTTAAGGACCACATCTTCCACCCTGGAAAACTTCACTGTGTCTAAGCATTGCTTCAAATCCCCCCCACCCCCGTTTGCTGCCTCCCTGCAAGGCTGGAATGCAATTATGTTTGTGTTTGTGGCTGGGGGGAGGAGTCGGAATTTGGCTCCATGATAATTCCCATAGTCTGCAATCTCCCAACAAACAAAGCAGCCACAAAACAGCCAGGAATCTGTTCAAGTTGTATGATATGAAGACCAATAGGTCTGAAATTAGCTCACATCTTATTGTGAGTGTGGAATCTCTCTCTCTCTCTCTTTCTGTCTCTAGAGCATATTCCCATAAATTAAAGCTTCAGTAGTTATTGCGTTCTTTTTTTATTATTTTAAAGTGCTCCTTGCCGAAAAACAATACATGTAAGGGTAGCCAGCCAATTCTGCTTTAAAAAGTGCTATTTTCTGATCCAGGGCTAATGGTAGTAACTAAATCTAGGTTATATTATTTATGGCAGCTTGACAAAAACAATATGTCCATAAAAAGAGTACAAAAAGAACACAAGCATTAAAATGTGCAGCCTGTGCTGGTATCTATCTATCTATCTATCTATCTATCTATCTATCTATCTATCTATCTATCTATCTATCTATCTATCTACCTACCTACCTACCTACCTACCTACCTACCTACCTACCTACATCATTTATATCCTGGTTTCTCCACAATGGAGACCTAAAGCAGCTTATATCATTCTCATTTGCTCCATTTTATCCTCACAACTACCCTATAGTGTAGGTTAGGCTAATAGTGTATGACTGGCCCAAGATCACTTTGTGGGCTCCTATGGCAGAATGGGGATTTGAACCTGGGTATCCCAGATCCTAGTCTGAAACTCTAACCACTACACCACACTGGTATGTTCAGCTGCTGAACACATGTTTCTAATCAGAGTGTGATGATTGTATATGTTACTTATCATTAATCTGTTCTACAAGAGAGAGGTCTAATATTCAGCATGGTGTAGTGGTTAAGAGTGGCAGAATCTAATCTAGAGAATTGGATTTGATTCCCCATCCTCCACATGAAACCTGCTATGTGATCTTGGGCCAGTCACACTTCTCTCTGAACTCTCTCAGCCCCATGTACCTCACAAGGTGCCTTTTGTAAGCCTTAAGGTGGAGAAAAGCAGGGTATAGAAACCTTCTCCCATAGCAGAAATTCCTTCCAATATGGAACATTAACTTCTTAGAGAGAAGTCTAGCTAGAACATTTCTCCTGATGTACTAGCTTCCATATATCAGGACCTCTTGGCATGGCAGACCATTTAACTTACAAATCCTCACTTGCATTTTGCAGTTGTGCCATCAAACAAAGGATGTACCATTGCTCATCTATGCCTTTTCTGAATCAACACTAGACTGATTGTTGAGCTGAGTTCAGACTGGCATTTTGAAGCGGGAGGGAGTCGTGGTGAAAAAGGCGCAGAACAAGCTGTTTGGGGTTTTCCCGGTCACACTGCGCTGACTGATGCGGGAACATACCAGGAAGGAGGCATGAGGGAGCTTTCACACTGTTGGCCTGAATGCACAGCTGTAAGGTGTGGCTTTCTGTTTCACTAATCTGGAGATATATGCTTATGCACATGAGTGCATATGTGCACATGCATACAAGCAAAAAAACATGGGTTTTAGCATTCACATTGTGTTGGTGCGGGATATACGTGGGATAGACATGCTTTCTGGGGTTTGATACCACTTTTAACACATATCTTTTAAACTCAGGAACGAAGTGTTACAAGACAGGTTGAGTACAGCTGGTGAATGCCAGACAGATGTGCCTGTGTGAACGCACCCTTTAATCTGCTTGTGAAACGTTGCTGAAACATGCCTCCCTCGGGGCAAACTGCCAGTCTGAACTTGGCCTTGGTTTAATTGTTGTGCATATAAATCCCCTAAATCCTAACAAATATAACAAAGACCAAAAATTATCAACGTAGTTTCCCCCCTCTCTGGTTGCTCAGTATATCAAAGGTTTTACAGTACTCATCCATTGTTTGTAAGAATGGACAAAAAAATCTATAGCATTGTATGTCATGGACAGATTTTGTCTTGGCAAGATACATTTACCATTTTCCAAATGAAATGTCTGTGGATTTCACTGGAAGAGGCTTTAGCTGCAGAACTGCTTCCAACTGATATTGTCAGTAGCCCTGCTCATATATTACAGTGAACATGGTACATCCTACATGCACATGTGCAAGAAAGAACCAATATGCATCCACTTTGCAACTGAAAGCAGGTACCAGTGCCTGGTTAAATATGGGTGTTCTGGATTATTCTGGTCAAATCTGACTCAAGTATAGGTATGCATTTAAGCACCCCTAGGTATTTAGTTAGTTTTCCAGATCATTTAACTCCTAGCCAAAGGTGCCCATCAGTAATCCTATAGATTCATTCTGGGTATACTATACAAGTAACTACTATTAGAAAATACCTGCTTTTCATGAATGCGTAACTATTTCATTCTTAACATAGACTAAATCCACAAAATACTATACCATTCACCATTCTTACATAGATAATTAAAGGAGAGCAATTACATGAGCCCACAGGAGTTTCTTACCCCAAAAGTAAGCAAGTCACAGGCAAGGAGCCCCTTCAGAGAAGAAGCTCTTTCCCTGTTTATAGGATTTTAAAATCATCTTCTAACAATAGCTAACTGTACCATTTGATAAGGGCTCATGTTCTTGGCTAACTCATGATTAGGGATGTGCATGAAGTGGGAAAAATAGAGGTTTGTTTTGGTTTGTGGAGCTGCACAAATCACAAATCATCACAAGTCTCCCCATTTACCAATCCAGTTGGTAAGGTTCATGACAGGGTGAATGCACCATTCCAGCTGATCCTCTCTTGCAGTTCCTCCCCTTCCATTCTGCTGGCCTTGGAGAACCACTGCCAGCAGAAAGGAGGGAAGGAAGATCTCAGATATCTCCCCACTCCATTCTACTGGCCTTGAGGACCTGCCCCCAGCAGAAAGGAGGGAAGGAAGATCGGCTGGGACTGGCTGGCTTATAAAGGAGCTGATCCTGCAGGGAGAACATTCCCCACAGGCTAGGCTGGTGCTCTGTTTGGCTACCTGGTTTAAACCTAATTGCCACAAAGAGCTTACAAAGCAGCTGATCCTGCAGGGAAAATTCTTCCCAGAGGCTTAGCTGGTGCTCTGTTTGACTACCCAGTTCAAACTGGACTGCCCAAAACAGCCTGCAAAGCAGCTTATCCTGCAGGAAGAAGTCTTCCCACAGGCTCAGCTAGGGCTCTTTTGGGCAGTACCATTAAATCAGACTGCCCCCAAAAGCCCACAAAGCAGCTGATCCTGTGGAAAGAACTCTCCCCACAGGCTCAGCTGGGGCTCTCTTGGGCTGTCCCATTAACCAAAGTCCAGAAAGCTTTTGATAAAGTTCCTCACCAAAGGCTCCTAAGTAAGCTCAATAGTCATGGGATAAAAGGACAAGTCCTCTTGTGGATCAAAAACTGGCTAATTAATAGGAAACAGAGAGTGAGTATAAATGGGAAATTTTCCCGGTGGAAGGTGGTAAGCAGTGGGATACCACAGGGATCAGTACTCGGTCCGATGCTTTTTAACCTGTTTATTAATTATTTGGAGTTGGGAGTAAGCAATGAAGTGGCTAAATTTGCAGATGGCATGAAATTGTTCAGGGTGGTGAGAACAAGGGAGGATTGTGAGGTACTCCAAAGGGATCTGTCAAGGATGGGCGAGTAGGCATCAAAGTGGCAAATGGGGTTCAGTGTGGCCAAGTGCAAAGTGTTGCACATTGGAGCCAAAAATCCTAAATATAAATACACGTAGATGGGGTCTGAACTGGCAGAGACTGATCAAGAGAGAGATCTTGGATTTGTACTAGATAACTCAATGAAAATGTCTAGACAGTGTGCAACTGGTATAAAAAAGGCCAACGCTATGCTGGGGATTATTAGGAAGGGAATTGAAAACAAATCATCCAGTATCATAATACCCCTGTATAAATCAATGGTGCAACCTCATTTGGCGTACTGTGTACAGTTCTGGTCGCCATACCTCAGAAAGGATATTATAGCACTGGAAAAAGTGCAGAAAAGGGCAATGGGAATGATAAAAAGGTTGGAACACTTTCCCTATGAAGAAAGGTTAAAACGCTTGGGGCTCTTTAGCTTGTAGAAATGATGGCTGAGGGGTGACATGATTGAGGTTTATTAAATTATGCATGGGACAGAGCAGGTACAGAAAGAAGTACTTTTCTCCCTTTCTCACAATACAAGAACTCGTGGGCACACAATGAAATTGCTGAGCAGTCAGGTTAGAACAGATAAAAGGATGTACTGCTTCACCCAAAGAGTGATTAACACATGGAATTCACTGCCACAGGAGGTGGTGGCTACAAACATGGACAGCTTCAAGAGGGAATTAGATAAGCATATAGAGCAGAAGTCCATCAGTGGCTATTAGCCACAAGATATAGATAGGAACTCTCAGTCTGGGGCAGGTGATGCACTCTATTCTTGGTACTTGGGGGGGGCAACAGTGGGAGGGCTTCTAGTGTCCTGGCCCCACCGGTGGACCTCCTGATTGCACCTGGTATTTTTGGTCACTGTATGACAAGAGTGTTGGACTAGATGGGCCATTGACCCAATCCAACATTGGCTTCTCTCACACACAAAGGAACCAATCATGTGGGGGGAACTCTCCCCAAAGCCTTGGCCAGGGCTCTGCTGAGCAGCCTAGTGGGTAGCCTGATGATATTTTAAACCACTAATTATAAGCATACTTCACTTAGATGGGTTTTTTCTCACACATGCAGAAGATCTGCCTTGGCTGTTCATTGCTCCAATCTTGAGATTTAATATCCACTTATGGGGCCATGTTGAAAATTAGATATATTAACAAGCAAGGGACCTGCAAGGACTTGGGGGGGATCTCATCCCCCCCCCCATTTCTTTTTTCGAAGGCATTTGGGATGATTTATATTGTTTTCCCTCTCTTATTTTATTTTCACAGCAATTCTCTGAGATACTGAGATTCATGGATGAGAAAAGATCTTCCCCATCCTAGTCACCATTTTAAGCACCACACTGGCACTTGGTATATATTTATTTCTTTAAGATATATACCACATTCTCATTAAAAACAAAACCTCAGAAGGCAGCTTACAACAATGAAAATTATCAGGATCTAAGAAGATAATAGCAATTGGATACAACTGTTCTGTTGCTGCATAGTGCAGAAGTGCCTTGTTCTTTCTCCCTCCCCTTTTGCAAGATGCCCATAGTAGAGTGAGTGGGAGGGGCCTGGTGGTCATTTACTGTAATGTCACCATTGTCAACTTCTGACTATATGAGTGTTCTGGATATCTTCCTGTCTATTCAGACATTTAAGTTCGTATTTGCACGCGCACACACACACAAATAAGAATGGACAAAGGAGTTGTATGTGTTTATATTTATTTATTTATTTATTTATTTATACCCCACCCCGTCAAGGCGGGCTCAGGACAGTTTACAAATATTTCATAAAAATACAATTAAAACCTATTATATAAACATATAACATAAACATAAAATGAATAAACAATGCCTATATTATACTAAAAAAACATACTGACTTACTTCCAAAGCGAAACCACTAGGCAGAGAATAAAAGTATAAATAAGGCCTCCCAAGATCCAATCACATGCCAAATGATATTTCACTGATAATAATCATAGGGATGTTCTTTTTCATCAGTAACATATTTAGCTTGGAAACAATACCATTATTCAGTAATCCCATTGTGCTTTTTTAGTTAACTGATTGAAAAGTCCCATTAAATTGAACCTGATTATAGTTAAGCACCCAACAGAGTGAAAAACAAAGTTCAGCTCCATGAAGATGTTCAGTGGGGATGTTACTTTTATTGTAAGATTCATGACATGGTAACTCCTCTGAGAAGAAAGATGCTGTTTTAAAACAATCTGGGGAATAGAATTAATGATAGCATATTGGAATTCACAGTGGTTGTATTTAAATGGGAAATCATATTCACCCTTCCTGAGGAAATCAAATGACAACCTTGATCTTTAATGAGGTAGTCGGACTGTGTATTTCATAAATATTCAGTTTCAATCTCCTGAGATCAGTAAATGGCCTTTGAGCAGTTTGCCTTTAGGCACCAATTTGAAATAGGCCTTGGTTAGTAGTAACTGAAAGTCATTCCTACCTGACAGATTCTGGGTATTGACTGCTGGTTTCAAAGCAGCTATATGCATATGTTCTGATCACAAATTAGAACACAATAAAAAATAGGAGACCTTCCCTGCGACTAGGTTGGAACCATCTTGGTAGTTCATCAAAGTAGAGGGAACTCTTTCTGAGGGCTGGGGTGACAGTTTTTGAAGCCAGTAGAACCAACAAGCCCAACAGAACCAACATCAAAGCAGTAAGCCAATGTGGCATGCCCACCACCAGTAAGCCAGAAAACAGTAAGCCAATGTGGCATGCCCACCACCATCAATGTCAAACTGGAGAATCCAAGCCAAACCAACTTATGCAAGAGAAAATGTTTCAAGCCAAACAGAACCACAGAAGCCATTCAGAACCCAGGGCCCATGTGGTAAGCCCCAAAGAATTAGTGAATCAAAGAATCCAACTGTTATAACTGAGCAGACAATTCTAGTCTTAAAGTCTGAGTTGTCTCCCTCTCCCCTCCTTCATGTTGACTGGAAATCCTGTGAAACTGAAGAAAAATAGAGCTGAAAGACTTAAAATGTTGCCCCCCCAATATTCCTGAATATTCCCAAATATTCCCAAAGGTATGTCACTCAGGATACCTTAATATATCTAAGGTTTTTTTGGATTTATATTTTCTGACTAGATATATCCAAATGCACATCCCTAGCTATGAAACTGCTCTTTCAGGGGGACTACAACACCTCCCAGGACAGACTGGCTCCTCAGTCTTCAGGCAACTTTGTCATTGACCAACAGTGTTGTTGTTGTTACAAGAGGCAGGACCCATGATACTCGTGGGGGGTCAGTATTCCCCACAGCTCCCGGCCTGCAGAAGCTAGACATGCGGCAGCAGGTGAGCCCAGCCTTCTCCTTCCCCCACAGTGGTGGAGGCGAGGCCAGACTGCCAAGGTTTCTCCTTCCCCCTCCCTTCCAGCAGCAGCAGTGAGGCTAGCCTGCCAAGGTTTCTCCTTCCTCCCTCCCCAGCAGCAGTGATGAGGCCAGCCCACCAAGCTTTCTCCTTCCCCCTCCCTCACCAACAGAGGCAGCGGCCCACCAAGATTTCTCCCTCCCCCTCCCCAGCAGCGGGGAGTAAAATGCTCTTTTACTTTTGGGGGGATTTAAATATTTCCTGTATATTTTTTTCAACTTTTTGGATTTTTCTGCACACCTGGGGACTGCCCCACATGCACAGGAAAATCTCCCTGCCCCCAAGGTGCCCCCGATGTGCGGATTTAGATATCTGCACACAGGGGGCAACTTGGGAATTAGATATATAGATTATTATTATTATTATTTCAATTTGTATCTCGCCCTCTCCATCAGTGCAGGCTCAGGGTGGCTCAAAGAAAACATATATGTATATATGTATGTGTATGTATATGTATGTATATGCATAAATACATGTAAAACAGCAAAACAGTTAAAAGCACAATATTACAAGAGATAATATTACATCATGTAAAATCATATAAGTGCCAGTAAACATAGGTGTCAATAAATATTAACAGGTGATGGCAGTATGCTCTCAGATTCTAGACAGTCAATTACTACCACTGTCTGGGCTCCCATCAGGCTGCTGGTTATTGAGTCGGTGCTGGTGTTAGGGCCAGGGCCGTAATATTAGGAGGCAGCACCCTAATCAAAGGCCTGGTGGAAGAGCTCTGTTTTACAGGTCCTGTGGAACTTTAATAGGTCCCACAGGGCCTTGATGTCATCCGGGAGCTCATTCCACGAGGGCTAGGCAATTCTGGGAGCCTGATCTTAGTGCTCTCTGGGGAATATTTGGGGAAAAGTGATCCCTTAGGTAGATAGGTCCCTGACCATATAGGTCTTTAAAGGTAAGAACCAGCACCTTGAGCTGAATCTGGTATGCTATAGGCAGCCAGTGCAGTGCTTTTAGGGCAGGCTGGATGTGCTCCCACATGGGGGAGACATAGCAACAGCCTCGTAGCTGCATTCTGCACCCGCTGCAGCTTCCGGATTTGGGACAAGAGCAGCCCTATGTAGAGAGCATTACAGTAATCCAATCTCGAGGTAACCATTGCATGGATCACTATTGCCAGGTCATTGCGTTCAAGGAAGGGAACCAACTGCCTAATCAGCCGTAGATGGTAAAAGGCCGATTTTGCAGTGGCTGCTACCTGGGTCTCCATTGTCAAGGAGGCATCCAGAAGCACTCCCAAACTCCTAACTTCCGCCGCTGGCAAAAAACGGCAACCCATCGAAGGATGGGAGTGGGATCCTTAACCTTGGTCCGCTCCGACTCAGGCACAGTACCTGTGTCTTCATCGGATTCAATTTCAGTCGACTCAGTCTAAGCCAACCAGCCACAGCTTTCAACGCCAGGTCCAGATCTCCCAGACTAGAGTCTGACTGGCTGCCCAACACCAGATAGAACTGGGTGTCCGCATATTGGTGACAATCCAGTCCATGACTCTGGGCAATCTGGGCAAGGGGGCGCATGTAGATGTTAAATAACATTAGGGGAAGCACTGCACCTTGGGGCACTCCACAGACTAGTGGGTGCCTTCCAGATAGCTGCTCCCCAATGGCCACCCTTTGTCCCCAATCCTGTAGGAACAAGGAGAGCCACTGCAAGGCTAACCCCTGAATCCCAGTGTTGGCGAGGTGGTGGATCAGTAGTCGATGATCAACCATGCCAAATGCTGCCAACAGGTCTAACAGCAACAACACTGCCATAATGCCTCGATCCAGATGTCTTCGGAGGTCACCTGTGAGGGCAACCAGGACCATCTCTGTCCCGTGGCCTCACTGAAATCAGACTGGAAGGGATCTAATACAGAGGTGTCATCCAAAAAACCCTGCAGCTGAATTGCCATTACTCTCTCAATTAATTTGCCCAAGTAGGGCAAATTGCGAGCCCCAACTCCCGCTGAGCCTGCACTGGCAGGAGATGGCTGATTTGCCTCCTCGTGAGGCAGGAAGAGAAGGACACTGGCTCTGCGAGAAGCATAGGCTCTTTAGGCTCAGCTCCGGCCCTCTGTCTCAGCAGTTTTTTGATGTGCTTGGGATGAGGCGAGCATGAGGGCTACGCTGCTGGTTGGCTTGAGGCCTGGTGGCCTAGGAAGCAGCAGCAGTGGCATGGGGTGGCTCACGGCAGCAGCGATATTGCTGTGGCAGTGGCAAGATTGCCACGATGGTGGCAAGATTGCCATGGTGGTGGCAAGATTGCTGTGGCAGTGGTGAGATTGCCATGGAGTCAACAGCAGAGTCTCGGTGGCAGCAGCAACAGCTTAGCAGCATCTGGGAAGGTTCCTCAGTGGCGTGTGTTGGTGGCAGCAGGCCCTTGGCTCGGCAGCTGCCTACCCTGCTGGTTTTTGGGGGGATTCTCCCGCTTCTTTTTTCCTGGCCCTGATCTGGTTGGGGGGCGGGAATCTCCCATTTTCATCCCTGGCCCCATTGTGCCTGGTGGCTTTTAGGAGGGAGGATGAGCGTAGGCATGGCTCAGAGGCGTGGGTGGTGGTTTGGCAGCCATTTTATGGTTGCAGTGCACGGCCGACATCTTAATGCACTTGTCTGCCAGACACCCTTTGGTCTTATTTGCTGGCCTTCTTAACCCCCCCCCGACACCACTAAAGCAGCCGTTACCACTACCACCCCTTTGTAACTGTCTGGGGCCTGCATTCTGGGGACCTGCGTAGTGAGGAGAAGTCTAGTTTTGTGGCAAGGTGCTATAAGGGGCAAGGTTTGTGAGAAGCTTGTCATCTAGCTTGTAACCCCACCCCCCACAGTCATAGTCCCGCAGGTAGCCTGATGATTCACCCATCTTTAGGGAGGGGGAGTGCTTGCCTGTTTTCTTTTCCAACTTCCCTCACCCCCCCCCCGGTAGGCTTAACAGGCCTCTTTGGGCTTGCTTTGATAGGGGCAGCCATTTTATTGGAGGTATTTGGGGGCCATTTTGGTTCAATTGAGGCAGAGGAGAGCACAGAGAAAGATGGCCATTTTTAAGTATGGCAGATGCTTGAGAGGGAGTGTCTACTGTGAGATTCTTGTTTGTTTGTTTGTTTTTATAGACCAGCATGGTGTAATTGTTAAGCTCGAGATCTCTAATCGGGGAGAGCTGGGTTTGATTCCCCACTCCTCCACTTGCAAATACTGGATGACCTTGGGTAAACCATAGTTCTGTCAGAGCTATTCTCAGGGGTAGTTCTCGAAGGAGGTCTTAGCCTCATCTACCTCACAGGGTGAGGGGAAGGGACAGGAGTTTGTAGGCCACTCTGAGAGTTTGAGTGAAGGGTGGGGTATAAATCCAATCTCCTTCCTTCCTCCATCCACTGTGGCTGGCCTGGTATTTACGCTGGGGATTATAAGTGACTTAATCTCTTTGATAACTGCTGGAGGGCATTTTGGGAGGGGATGTGTCTCAATAAGAGACCATCTGCTTGGCGTACAGAGGGTCCCAGATACAACACCCAGCATCTTTAGTTAAAGGATTTGGCAGTAGGAGATATGGAAGACCTCTGCCTAAGACCTGAAGAACCTTTGCCAATCTGAGTAAGCAATACTCATTTAGCAAGCCTGAAAGTGGACAGTGCTAATGAAGGGGTTATTTCTTATAAGAATAAAAAATTGATTCCCTACTTATTGCAGCAGGGCTTATTTATATTTGAGACAAGAGATAGCGATTTCTATTCAAAATAGAGGGTTTTATTCGGGGAAAGACAATATTTGGCACTAATGCATAGGGAGGTATGTTCAGTGTAGTGGTTGGGTGGCAGTGGACTCTACTTTGGAGAATCAGGTTCGATTTCCCATTCTTTTGCATAAGCCAGGTAGGTGACCTTGGGTCAGTTAATGTTCTCTCAAGAGCAGTTCTCTCATGGTGCTCTCAACCCCCCCACCTCACAGGATTTCTGTTGTGGGGAGAGGAAAGGAAAGAGATTGTAAGCCACTCTGAGTGAAGGGCGGGATATAAATCCGGTCTCTTCTTTTTCTTTTCTAGAATACTATAGAAGCCTTAACTGTAAACTACAAATAGAAACATAATTGGAGGTGAGGGAGCGCAGCCAATGGGAATGGCTACTTGAAAGTGGGTAGCTTGATTGAGCACTTAGTGTGTGAGGGTGGAATCAAGTGTAATCTGAAGGGAAAACAGCTGAATTTTTAAGGGTTTCCTTCTGTGAAAAAATCCTTGTCAGCGACATGTGAATTTGATGGTGAAGGCACTCTGAATTGGCAAAGTGGATTAGTCTTTGACATGTGTTGAATCTGACAATATTCATTGCAATAAGCATTTGTACCTTCTCTTTTCTGTTTTAGCAGAGATACAGTGTGACTTCCAACTTGACGCTGTGTTCTGGGGAATTTGAAAGCTGGCACGTCATTACATGTCATTGGTTTGGTCCTAATGAGCATTCTTCACAGGTGTAATAGTGCATTTGTCCTTAAGGGGAGGTCCAGTAAGTTGCCAGGGCCTAGATGAGTGGCATTGGTTATGACAGGCTGTGGGAGGTGCTGACTGGGATGCAGCAGCGCGGCTACAGCAACAGGAAAGGAGGTAGATGGCTCCCAGGGAGTTTCCAGTGGGGGCAAGGGTTAAGCAGGACCCATTTGAGGACCAACATGGCTTGGGAGGCCAGACGGCTGTTCTCCCCACACACACCAGCCTTAATTCCATATAGGTAAAAAGGTTCTGCTGGAGCCATCTTCACATTATGGCAAGTGAGCATACAGCCTCCATGTATGTGCATACCGGATTGTGAGAAGGAGCCAATGCATATTTCTGTGTGCTTGTCCTGGTCTTTAGGATAGGACCCTGGTTTCTATTACGAAATAATAAGTACTGTGCACCCTTCAGGGTAAGGTGTTTTAAAATGAATAAATAAATAAATAAAATACAAACAAACAAACAAAATTAAATTATATAAGTTTCTAAAGTGACTCCACACTGTAAATTGACAATATCACAATTTTAAAGTCAAACTCACCGGTTGGCTATGGTGGTTCTTAGTGGTTATTGCAGAGCTAGATAAATTAAACACCTAGAAGCATTTCAGAATACCTTATTGGGGCGTTCCTTTGACTTTTAAAGCAATGGATGCCTTCCTGTTCAGGTCTGCTTGCAATCATTGGAAACTTCTTTAAGACTGCCAAGGCACTGAGAGAATTGATCCAGATCTCCTAGTTTCCACTGTTTGACAATCCAGGGGATCTGGGGTTTGATCAAAGACGCTTTCTTCTGATACAGACTTCAGCCAGTTACAGTTCTAGGCCTCAATTTCCTATCTTTCAGGGTGCAGGGTTGCCAGAAGATTCAAAGAGAAAAGTCTTGTCTGTTTAATAGAGACTTAATGTGTGGAAATGCACAGCTGTAGTTTTAATTAATATCCCTTTAAAGGAAGTGGGCTTCCTTTGCTACCCAGGAATTTCACTAAGTTATTTCAATTGATCAGGGCAAACATAAGCCCTATGAACATTCAGCAGTGCCTTGCAAATCACAGTGACTGTGCAAATGCACACATTGCTGTGTAAATGTAGTGGAATTACTAAAGCATTCTATGAAGGTCTTGGGAAAAAGGAGCTCTAGAGGACCAAAGGCAACCCATTTCCCTGGCAGTGAAAAAGGGTTAATTTTTGCAACCTTGGTTGTCGCTGAATTTCAAGTTAGGACGACGGTTACCACTTTAGGCATGCAGATGGAACTCCGCTAACCAGGCACCAGTTTGTGGTGGTTAGCACCCGGGCTTTGGGCAAGTTGGGCCTTTCCCGGGGTGAAGTTTGGAACTCACTCTTTTCAGTTCAGAGCCGCTTCCACTGCAGCTGCTCTGGGCTATGCGTTCTCTTGTCATGTGGTAGTGTCAGTGGGATCTTGTTCAGATCAGGACCTTTGTCCAGTCACTGCACTCCTTTTTTGGGGGGTGGCGCAGTGGATCAGTGAGCTGTGGTGGGCTTTTGCCTAGCATTTGAATAACAGAATTGCAGTTTTAAGTTATTAATGAGGTTTTTCCTTCAGGTGCTGCTGGCTGCAGGGTGAGATGAAGAATCAATGCCTGCAGCCACAGCATGGTCTTTTGGGCCACCCTTTGTCCCCAACACTGTAGGAACAAGGAGAGCCACTGCAAGGCTAACTCCTGAATCCCAGTGCTGGTGAGGTGGTATATCAGTAGTTGATGCTCGACTGTGCCAAACACCACCAACAGGTCTAACAGCAACAACACTGCCATACCACCTTGATCCAGATGCCTTCATAGGATGTCTGTGAGGGCGGCCAGGACCGTCTCTGTCCCGTGGCCTCACTGAAACCAGACTGGAAGGGATCTCATACAGAGTTGTCATCCAAAAAACCCTGCAGCTGAATTGCCACTGCTCTCTCAATTAATTTGCCCAAGTAGGGCAGATTGGAAACTGGCCAATAGCCAATTCGGCTGAATCAAAAGATTTATTTTTTTTTGAGGGGACAGACCACCGCTTCCTTTAGAGCACTAGGGAATAGTCCCTCAACAAGGGACTTGTTGATAATCTCCCTTAGTGTGCCTCATAACCCCTCAGGGCCAGCTTTAATTAGCCATGAAGGGCACGGGTCAAGGCTGCAAGTGGTCAGGTGAACAGATGAGAGTAATTTTTCAACCTCCTCTAGGCTGAGTGGATTGAAATAATCCAAAACTTGACAAGAAGGCGTGCATGGAGCCTTGAGTTCCGTCACTGTCTCAATCTAGAACCTTGTCCAGATTGAGGTTCAGTTTATTGGCCTTTATCCCTCTGGTTACCTTCTCCAGGCACCTATTCAGGGCTTTCACAGACCCACATGACTCAGCTAATGAGAAAAAGACGTGGCTGCTATCTGCATATTGGTAGCACAGCATGCCAAGTCCCTGGATAATCTCTGTCACCGGTTACTGCCAGCATCAAAGAGAAGATGGAATTTCATGTGTTTGTGTAATTCAATGGATGTTTCCTTTTCCCTCAAATGCAAGTGTATTAAGAACTGTAAGCAGCAACTTCCTTCACCAATATAGTTTTGTTGTTCTTTGCTAATTAAGGTGTTTAATTAACATGAACAAACTGCACAGCATGCTGGTCATGGTATAAGGCACACACAAAACCTGTGCTGGAAGACAACACATATTTAATGCAATTTAAGATGGCTTACACCATCTGTTGTTATTCTCTTTGACCACATCTGAGCTTGATATTCTGGTCTAGTGTCGTTTAGTAGTATTTCTCCCCTCCATCATTTCTATAAAGCTTTAAAGAAATACATTCCTAGACTCAGACACTTGAGCCTGTTTCCAGAAAAGCTCAACTACCATTGTAAGATCAAAAATAATGCTCCACAGGAGATTCTGGCACCAATACACAAACTTTTTGATGAGGACAAGCCTTGTTCCTTCTGTGGGGCTCTCATTAGCACTAATGTTCTGAAGATCAGGCCATTTGGCAGCAGGGACAAAATTAAACTCTCATTAAACTAATTGGTTTCAAACTAATTTGAACAAAATTCTGTACTGATTGCAGGCGCACTAGAATCCTGAAGTTTCATAACAATGGAAAGTGTGGGTGTTTATTAACTCACAACATGAGTGATCTACATTCCCACCTCTATGTACTTGCTGTTTTCTTTCATATCGCAGCTGTCAAAATGGCATATCCACAAGCTGCCCACAATCTCCCACCTTTCCCACCGGTCAGCTGTGGCATGGATAAGATTCTGGTTTCTTTGGCCTACCTGACAGAGACCTGAAGACAATTTCTTACACTAACAGCAAGTCCACAAATTAGTTTTTTTCTGTCTGGAGAGAAAGGTACATATAGTATTTACTATACTCTGTAAAGCAGCTGTCTGAGTTTGCTTTATTTCTTCCTTGCCCAGTGATAGTAACATCTGTTGTCTTTTCTGTTTCCCTTGTAGGTGGACTTGTGACATAGTGGGTAGTGGAGGAGTGTGGCTAAATGGATGGACTGGAGCAGCAGCCTAGTGGAAAAGGAGTATTTGAACCTGTTAACTGGTACCAGAGCTCCTCTCTTGGGTGATAAGGATACCATCACCCTGTACATCTGGGATGTACACTGCATCAGACTATCCACACAAATGCCAGAATTGTTCATCCTTCTCAGAGGTTATCATGATTGTATAATTATCTCCTTGTGTGAGCAAAACTATGAGACATCCAACTGACACTCTCATTTTGTGTTTCTGGGATTGCTGCATCTTGTGTGTAGTGTCATCTAGGGATGCGAGAGCAACACAAGAGAAGGATCAGAGGTCTTTATGCTCTGTACAGGTTTGGAAGGAACAGATGTGTATTTTGCAAAAATAGGGTATATAGATGAAGGGACATAAACATAAATCTTGTGCCCTTCAAAACCTTGTATCATTATGTGAGGCATTTTATTTTTTTCTCTGCCCCCAAAAGGGCCACTGTCTGCACAGTAGGTAGGGTTTGGAAGAAAAATATTGAAATGAATATTTCTGCTTTAGGATTCATGTAAGTTTTCTTGAGCTTGTTTGGATGTTCTAGCAGGGGAGCACACTATCATATACCCTTGACCGACGAACAATACACTCCTTTCATCTGAGATGGGTGTCCTCTTTGACCGAATGTGCAGCTTCAGGAGGGATGCATATGGAGTGGTGAGGGAGGTAGGGGACACCTGCCTAGCCAGACAGATCTGCTGAATCAACCCTGGCGATCAATGGGGTGACAGATGTCGCAGCCAGATCACCCTCACATCCTGGGGTTCATATACATTTTCTGAGGGTTTAGCATCCTTTGCCATTAATATTTATATAAGAATCCCAAGGAAAGGTGTCAGACTCTCAGCAAAACCACTCTTTATTCAATATTACTTGAAGAAGTTTATTGAAAAGATTTGGTCAACTGTAGAGGTGAATGTCCTTGTCAGAACTGGTGAGACTAGGGCAGGAGATGGAAAGTAAAGTTACATGCCCACATTCCACACATACGTGACACACACCAGCTTTATTAATGGTCCTGATAGATATAGGACCCAACTAGCTATTCCCAAAGTCTTATCTTCACCCAAGGTCAACTCAGAAACTCCTTGGGGGCTGCTTGAAGAAAAGTTACAATGACACGTCCCAACTACTACAGACAATCAGACTCTCATTCATCCCCCTCCCAAGAATGCCATGGCAGCGAGGGCATAAGATAAGAAGCAAAGAGCTAAGACAGATGTGCCAGCAGGCAAGTGAGAATACAAAAGCAAAACCAAGCATCAGTAATACAGTAAATCAATAAACCCAATTCAAGGGCCCAAGTCTGACAAAAGGATAGAATGGAGTAAACAGCTATGACTGTGCATGCATGTGCTGCTGTGAAAGAAGAATTTTAATGGCCTGTATAGAATGACAACACTTTTCCCTTTTTGTCTGTAGTTTGACAGGAAGGATTTTTTGCATGAAGGCTACAATTCCTAAGATTTTTGTCCACTGGAATGTTTGTGTGTGTGTGGTGGGAGAGGGGGGTGAAAATGGATTCTGTACAGGGATTTGATGAACTTTGTAGCTAATATGGTAGGCTAACATACTGCAGTCACTTGTAAACTGAATGCCATTCATGTTTTCTTGTCCACTGGCCATCTCAAACAGTTTTGCAGCTGAGCAAGATCTGTGGTGGTAGATTTTCATTTCCTTGCCTTGCAGGGGGGTTGGGATTGCATCTGCACAGAAGGAGAGACTATTTTACCTAAGATCATGAATGATCAAGACAAGTAATTAAATGATGTGAAGGGAAAACTATTCCTTTCATAAGGCTACATGAAAATGTGTATGAATGAATGAACATTGACAACATAAACTTAACTAAACACCAAATAGTAAGACTTTTTAAAAATGTACACTGCGTAAAATTACTGGCTGTCTGTCTATTTATGAGATTTGTTGCTAAGCAGCATGCTGCAATGGCAGGTCGGTGGGTAGAAAGGGAAAGCTAGAACTCTCATCAGGCTATGTGAGAAAGCTCATGCATGGAACTATACTATTGCACTGTGCAATTCTAACATGGAAGAGTAACACGATTCAACAGCCCAAGGCCGTTCCGGCTGGGATTTAGGTGCGAAAAGGGCCACATACAGGCTCAGGAGGGGGCGGGGCCAAGAAGGCTAAAAGCCTGGCCCTGCTTCTCCCCCTCAGCAGTCCCACGCAGTCGTCGGCTGAGGAGGAGGTCTATGTCGTGGCTCGATAGAAGGCCTATCTTCAGACCAACGACTGACGAAGAAGCAGGCATAGTCCAATGGCGGCGATGGCGCGGAGTCACAGCCTGGCATCAGGAAAGTCAGTGGCAGCACAGGGGCCGGCTTGGCGCAGCATCGAGATCAGTGCAGGAGCACGTGGGCGGGCCTCTGACTGTTGAGGCCGGCAGCAGAGTGCGGTAGCTGCAAGGCTTCCGCTGGCTTTGGGGTGCTGGGGCTTGGGCCAGTGAGCGCCTCGTGTGCGCGCACTGCAGCCTCAAGGAGGCTGCACACAAACGAACTGGGTGCGGGGGTGGCGGGTTGTTCGCCCCCCCCCCGTGATAGCTGCCGAAACGGAGGTCCCTGGGCACATGGAGGGCAACTGGTAGGAAATGGAAAAAGATCACTTGAGGGCTCAGGGTTTTTGGAACCACCCCTGGGGCTAGTGTGCAGGGACTACCAGGGGTATCGTTTGGGCAGCGTTCTCTAGTTTTTCCCCTCTTACATTACCTTAATCCCCCTCAGTTTCGACCCGGGTAGCTCAGGCTTCCCTAGTCTTGTCAGATCTGGGAAGCTGAGCAGGATTAGCACTGGTTTGTATTTGTGTGAGAGACCTTCCAGGAAGTACAGGTTTGCACTACAGGGGCAGGCAGGGGCAAAGCCCTGACCTGAGTGGCACAGGTAGCCTGGTCTCATCAGATCTCAGAAGCTAAGAAGGGTGGACCCTGGTTGGTACTTAGATGAGAGACCATCCAGAAAGTCCAGGGCTACTACTCAGGGGTGGGCAATGGAAAAGCTGTCTCTTGCCTTGAAAGCAATTATAAGGTCAACATAAGCTGCCCAGAAGCCAGGATTTCCATTTTTTCAGGACATCCGTGGTGACCACTGGGACTGCCAGGCCTGACCTGGATTGCCAGGCTGACCCAATCCAGTAGGATTATGGAAGTTGGACTGGGTTGCTATGGTTTGTGTGCAGATGGGAGGCCAGCTGGGTGGTCCGGGGTTGCTGTGCAGCGGTGGGCACTGGCTGGCTACCACATTCCCACTAAGCTGTGGGGTCTTTTGAGCAAAAGATTTATTTGAGAGCTGGCATTAGGCTGGTGGGAGAGCTGTCTGGCTGCTGTATCAGTTAATTGCTTTGGAAAAAAACCCCCCCTTCCCGAGCTGTGGCAGCGGTGTGCGAGCCGGAGGCTGCCTGGCTATGTGATCTCACGCTGACGCCATGTGGATGGAAAGCTGCTGGCCACATTTTTGTCTGCCTTGAACAGTTGTTAAGGCTTGCCTGAGCTCATCATTTTTGTGCACCCCGACAAGGCTTCTGTGGTTGCCCTTGCTCTGTCAGCCATTTTAGCACTGGTTTGGACGGCCTTTTTGCAGCTTGCTGTGCAGCCATTTTGTGGGCCTGCAGCGTGGCCATTTTGTTTTTGACCACGGTGTCCATTTTGTCCACTAGCCCAGGTTTGCCAAGTTTGTTTTCTGCATGGAGCTGGCCACCTTTCCCTTCCATGGTGCATTGGTTTGCCATCGGGTAGTTGCTTACAGTGGGATAGCCCAATCCATTGGGGGGGAGGCATGGTAGAATGTGCCCCTCCCTCTTCCTACAAATGGCTTTCAGTGCATTGTGCTCTAATGTGCTATTGGTTGTTCATTCGAGTCCTGTAATTTTGTGATGCAGTGACGCTTTGCTGTATTCTGTGAGGTAGTATATGCTACTTGTTCTTAAGGGTTTCATCTTCTGTATATGCAAATACGTTTGCATTTGATTTGTTTTTAGGCCCATTGGTTGTCAAAGTTCTGCATTTCTATGGGTTTGAGCGCTTTTCATGTGACGGGCAATAGCATCTTTGGAGCTGCACCGCCTGCTTTTCCTCTTCCCAGCTGTGGATTGGGTTTTTTCACTTCCCCAGTCATATCATTGTTTTTCCATGTACACATATATGAAGCATCTCCTTATATACTGGTATTCCTAATGGCCTGTACCATGGGCTTAGGGCTGGGAAGAAAAATTTGATGTTTTCTCCCTCCTGGTCTTTCATTAGCTGGGGTGGGGGTGGGGTAAGACTTACTCATAATGTGTACTCAGGTTGTTCCATGAGTAGCAGGGCCTGACCTTACATGTTTGTGACCAATTGATGCATTGGTGGGTATGAATTCCTGACACCTGCGGCTATGATTTTTTATTGATATATTTAACAACAACAACAACAACAACAACAATAATAATAATAATAATAATGATACCTTTCAATTTATTTAATCGCCCAATCCGGCAGAGCTGCTGGCCCTGAGTGATAATTACAGTTACTCATGTAGACAGTGGACTAACAATAATTCATGGGGGATGAGGGAGGACACAACATATAAATCTTTTTAAATTGCACACATTTGCAGCCGACGGGACGTGTTCAGCTGAGGGTCAGACATATTCCAGAGACATTTCAGAGGCGTTTGGAGGTGTTCAGATGGCTCGGCTGGATTACGTCAGTTGTTCTTCCAGGACTTCTTCAAGTTGTGGTGCCACACTGCCACCGCCTGGCCAGATCAACCCATCACAGGCTTCCGACGCCGCAGATTTCTCTCTTAAGCTTTTGAGCTCACGAGCTGGACATTCTGATTTGCCGGCTAACACCTCCCCCACCAGGGGGGTTAGTGTGCCCACCCTCTCTAAGGAGTGGTACCGATTTATCTACTTGCTGAAGCTATCAAACCGCTGGGTTGACGGCAAGCTAGGGACAGGGCTGGTAGCTCACACCAGCGCGGGGCTAGAACTGATAGACGTTCAGTTCAGATGTTACTATAGCCAGAGGATAAATCCTCTGTGCCACCGCTCCCCTTCATTCATTCATGATGTACCACATTAATATGGATGTATTCCTTGCTTTCCTCTCAATCGGTTTGATTGAGCCATTTGATATAGTATGCATTTAATCATTCATTTTTCCATTCTGTATTTATCTTTATAGATCACAGAGAGAAGTGCTGCATAGTAGCCTCTGGACCTTCACGAGGAGTGATTTTGCTGGGAGGCTGGGAGTGCTCAATTTGGCCAGAGCAGCTTAAGCCGTGTGCCAAGCCTGCGACATGGTTTGATATCCCCTAGCAAACCCCCCCCCATTTTTTCTCTGTCTAATCAGAAGTCTTAAGGTGGGTGTAGGTCTTGGCCTTTGCCCAGGCATTTTGGCTGTCCTGCTGGCAGTCTTTTGGCTGTCCAGCGAACAGGTGGGGGGTCGGATGGCCATTATTCACAGTGTCTGCGGGTCTGGAATATGTTGTAGGTTTTCTATTCCACGTCCCCCCCCTTTACACCTATATTTTGCCACATCTGTTTGCCAAGATATCTGCCTTTTTTCACTGATGCAGGACCCATCTGGGTACCCATTGTGGTGAATGCTAAGCAGCCTCATCCTGCTACGTATTTAGGAAAGTATTTTCTCCTCGGCCTGGTACCCAGGAGCCATTGGGCGGCTCTATTAGTCACAGTGGGTAGCTCATCAATCCATTGTGGGCCTACAGCCACACCGTAACATACCTTTAGGACGCTTTGCGTATAACCATTTCAGTCCTGCACACCAGGGGGATTTTAGCTGCGTGCACACAGCCAGCATTGTGGGCGCACCTCCATCCTTATGGTCTTGTTGGTGGCCACGTCTCCTCTCCTCTACCTGGATTCTGTCCTCTTTATTACGGGTGGTATTATCTGACATTCCCAACCCCTTCTGAGGCTGCAACCACTTATGCACATCTGTTGCAGCCTCTGATCTGAATGTAACTATCCAGATTATTAGGTCTAGTCAAGAGGAATGGTTTTGTTACATTTTGGAATGGATTTTGTCAAAACTTGGGGATAAGGGAAGCATCTCCAGTTAAACTGCTGCGCTCCTTACCCTAGCCCTTCCTGTCTGGCCTTTGTATTAATTCCTCAGTGAAGCTAAGGCAAGACGTACTGACGAAGCTGTCCTGGGCTGCGGATTTTGCGGTCTGAAAGGGGGCAGTTATCCTTTATTTCTGGACTTGTGTGTTGACTGCACGGCCCGAATTTACCATGTAAGAAAAGGTCCCTGGCGGTTCTGACAGGGGCGGGAGATATGTTGTGCGCTTGGAAATCCTTTGGGGGATCCATTTCTCTTTTCATCCTCAGTCTTCCCATTTTCCTGTGTGTATACCAGTCTTCTGTGTTGGCAGGATGCTGCCTCTAACTGAGACGCATGCTGCCCGGATGCTCTCCTGTGGTGGTTGATAACCCCAGGGATAGCAGGGGAAGTGCATCCCAACTTCTAAGGTGAGCTGCAGGATGGGTAGTAGCCCAACTGCGGGAGGTGTGGAACAGAATATGAAGGGTGAGTGGTTCCAACCACTGGCTGGATGGTGCACAGTGGGCAGAGTAGCCAGTTGCTACCATGCCGAATTTAGTAAATAGGGGAGCAAGGTCCCGGCTACTGCTAACTTGGGGAGGTAGCTAGATTTCAGCAACCTTTCAAAACCCTGCATAGATTTTCAGGGGGCTGGTGCACGGGCATGGATCTTCCCGTCCTTGGGCCCAGGGTTTATATCCCAGCAAAAAATGGAGTCGTAAATGGGGACAATCCATGGGGTGTAGCGGGTATGGGATGCCCCTACCTGTGACCATCCTAGATGCCTTCCTGATGGCAATAATATCTAAAAACTCAGCTCATCCTGTATAGGCAGATGCTAGAAGAGGAGATAGTTGCACTGGGAGATTGTGTGGCAGTCCTTGTGCTTGCGGTCTCGATATGGAGGAACTGTTGAAGGATTGGATGATCAAGGAATTCTAGCTGCCATGGGGCAGCCTTAGCCGCTCACACGGTGGCAGGGGCTTGGGCTGGCTTCCATTTAGCATTCAGATGGCACTCCTTTTGGTAACACTGGTTTAGGTAGTCCCTGAGGCACTCTCCCAGTCTTTCCACTTGAGCTGCTCCCAGCAACGGCAGGGGGATTCCCTGCGCAGGAGCCTAGGCAGCTGGGGAGCTGGTCTTATGCATATAAGTTCCAATAGTGGCTCTTGGGGGTGCTGGGGTGCCTGCAAGAGAGGTGAGTTTGTTTCCTTGCCACTGTTTTTTGTTACAGGCTTGCTTTTCGACAAGAGTGGAAGAACATTTTTCTGCGGGCTTACTTGTCAGGGCGGCTCATCATGCCAGATGACAACTGTAGGCTCTTGATGGGGCCTTAGCAGTGGCCTCAGTGGACTGGCAGGGGCGCCAGGGCCTGTGTGGCTGGGCCTGCTGCAGTTATGCCAAGGGAGGGTCGGCCCTCCACCTCAGGTTTTGGTGCTTATTGCGGAGGCACCAAGGTCAACCTGATCATGGGCATGGAGTACAATCTTCAGGCCCTGGCTGATTCCAGTTATTGCAGGCAGTGGCCTGACGTCACGGCTCTGGGTGGTTATGATATCTCGCCAGGTTGGCGGAGTGTTGGGAGCTGCTTGCTGCCAGAAAGGCTTGTCGGGAAGACAATACAGGGCGCAGCAACTTTTCAGGGAAATTGGGGGTCTTTTTGCTGCACCTGAGCTCCTGCTGGGCCAGTTGAGCTACAATTTTCAGAGTCTGGTATTGACATCTTTCTGGACGACGTCGGCAAGGGCTTCAGGGGGCCTTGGGCCTCCCGGTGGGGCTCAGAGGCCTAAGCAGAGGCTTGGCCTCGGCAATGGCAGGTTGCTATGCGGTATACAGCTTGCGGTCCGGTGAGCACCAGCTGACACCCCTCATTTGGGGTTAAAGGGGTCCTGTGAGTTCAGTCTTTGTGCCTTGCGGCATGGGGCGGGGAAAATGGACTGCCTTCAGGATGACCCTGTTTAGGTCCTCTCTTTGAACCTTGCGGCTCGGGGGATGGGGCTACAGGGTTGTCCTGCAATGGCTAGCCGGCTGGGTGGGAGCCCCTGTGGTGGGCTCACATCCAGGGCAGGGTGGCTCACCCTATTGAAGATTCAACAGCCCAAGGCTGTTCCGGCCTTTGGGCTGTGGGAGTGCCTTTGCCTCCCAGCCGGATGAGGCAGGCTGGGCTTTAGGCGCGAAAAGGGCCACATACGGGCTCAGGAGGGGGCGGGGCCAAGAAGGCTAAAAGCCTGGCCCCACTTGTCCCCCTCAGCAGTCCCGCGCAGTCATCGGCCCACCCTCCCGCCCTGTTTGTAGTGCAGGCGTTTGCTGGTCACCCAGTTTTTAGGGGGCCGGGTAGGAATTTTTCACCCCTTCCTGATTGGCTCTTTGGAGGGGTGTTTTCGCCTACCCTGTATTGCAGCAGTGATGCAGGTGTTTATGAGAGTGTGTCAGTTAGTTAGGCTGGTCACTTTTGTTCTGGCAGGTTGCTATGTGGTATACAGATTGCGGTCCGGTGAGCACCAGCTGACACCCCTCATTTGGGGTTAAAGGGGTCCTGTGAGTACAGTCTTTGTGCCTTACAGCATGGGGCGGGGAAAACGGACTGCCTTCAGGATGGCCCTGTTTAGGTCCTCTCTTTGAACCTTGCGGCTCGGGGGATGGGGCTACAGGGTTGTCCGCAATGGCTAGCCAGCCGGGTGGGAGCCCCATGGTGGGCTTGCATCCAGGGCAGGGTGGCTCACCTTATTGAAGAGGTAAGGGAGGGGTCTTCGACCTCTGGCCTTGACCCTACCGCAAGCTGTGTTGCCCTTGCCTTTGGTTCCAGTTAAGATTGTCAATTAATAAAGTGGCCCTATAGTTAAACCCAACATTTGTGTCTGCCTTGTTATTTCGGCTTGGGGGGCAACTTGACAAACAGGCTCAAACTGTTCACACAGCAAAACTGACAAGAAATCAGCACCCTGTTTGTGACCAGTGAACTTACCACAAGCCAAAACAGTATGCATCCCTAGTTTTGCATTTCATTGCCCGACGAATGGAGATGCTTTCTGTTGTCTGCCTGTAATCTGGGAGAAAGACTATCTTTGATCTTCCCTATTGAAACAAATGTAGGCATTACCAGAATACAACAATAACCTCCAAACATATAACACAGTGATATTAAAGAAACAAAACAGATTCTTTTAATAAACAAAAGAATCCAAATCCAAACTGAAATAAAATTTCAGCGCATTTCACTGTTGTCTAACTTCATCATACCTGACTACAAGTAACTAAAAAGCCAACTATTCACACTAAGGTGAGTGTGTCTCTCTGTGTGTGTCAGCATGAAAGATTAGGAGTGGGAATAGGGGTACCATGTAGAAGATAAGTTTAAATTCTGACCTAGAAGTCTTTATGAATCTACTTATTACTGCCTCAGGATGGAAGACACTGCCAAAATGAAGCCCTCAGGATTCCCCAGCAAGCACCATTCCAACAGAGCTGGTTCCCTGCCAATACTCTTTTTCATAGGCCAGCTGCAGGATGTTTAGATAGTTTTGAGCCAAACTCTGAGTCCTGTGATTCTCAGACAGAGCTTAAGGGGTCTACTTCCACCTGGCATTACGTAGAGGCCTCCTTTCTGGTCCCATAATGGGGGAATGGGAAGAAGGTGCAAAGCTTGGAAGCCACTGGGGGATTATTTTTCATTTAAGCCATAATGCTTATAACTTACTTCACTGCATTGATATTGAACTATTTTTCCTTGTTCTGCTTGCTTATGCTACAAATTTGTGATTTGCTACTATATAGGTTAAAAGTCTCTTCATTAAAAAGGAGAAAAGACTGATAATTGTACAAGTAATAATGTAGAATATAAAAACAAGAAAAAAAAACCTACCTGACCCCTAATATAATGCAGAGCTAGAATCCTTTGCCTATTCAGTTTAAGACTGTTTGTAAAGAGCCATATATATGGACACAATCCATCAGAACTTTTTTTTTGTGCTGCAAACTTCAAACCTATGGAATTTTCTCACAAACACATCTTTAAAGATGGAGGAACTTGAGTTTAACTTTTTAATGATACTTACTAGAAATTTCATTTCTTTCTTTTATTCCATCCATCTGTCCATTAATTCATTGAATTTATATCCTGACACATGTTTAAAAAACTTCAGGGCAGCTAAAAACTGCAAACAATAAAACTGGTTAAAAATAAACAGCACAGCAACAGTCATGTAGATGAACTCATATCTCACCAAATGCTCATGAGAATTGTAAGGACTTCCTAACCATCATAAAAAACAATTTTAGTTGGCTCATTGCACCTCTGTAGGAATGGATTCCAGAGCAATTACATCACCACTGAAACTCAGTGCCCTTCTGCCAGCCAACCTATCATCAGGCAGTACTGGGCACCCAGACCAGAAACCATCTGATGATACTAGTGCACGGGGAAGTTCATATGGTCTTTGAGGGAAGGGTTAATCTCCATCAATATTAAAACAACCCACCAGTTCTATATCAATTACTCTATCTACCCATCTAGTAGCTGATTAACTACGGATGCTATGCCCCCATTTAGGGCTTCTATTGTCTTATCTAATTCCAATGAAAAGGTAAAAAAAAACAGCTAAATATTCTGCTGCCAACTGAACTTGAATTTCTAGAAACTCAAAAGAGAATACTACATTAAGGTAGAAAGCCTCCAGAACCCTCTGGCAGTTAGTGCATATCCCACATGATGGAGAAACAACACAATGTTCTGTGGTCTTCCCACCAAGTGAGAATGAAACAAGAAGTCAATTCCTCCAATCCATTACCATGCCTGGTGGCTCAGAAATATGATTAATGGCATAGAAAGCAGCTAGGAAACTGTTCCTGGTGGATAGTGCCCTTTGCCTTTTGCACAATATCTTTTTCTCTTTCTGTGTACTTAAGAAAAGTAGAAGGCTGAAATTTAAGTAATACACCATCATTATTCTGTCATTAACAAGAGCTGCAAGGGGATGAGGAAGTTCATTGCCATGGGACAGCTTTAACTTTCAAAATAGGCAGGATTTTGCTTAAGGATTTCCTTATGTTCTCCTCTGTTCTAAGCAATCCCTTGGGGTTTCTATGTGAAATCAAATGCATTTCCCACTCTGTTCATACATAGGTTCTGGAGGAACAATTTGGCCCACAGTTGGGAATACAGAGGAGTGGAGGGGAAATTTGGCAGGCAAGAGCCTGTTTCACAGACTGTAAGCTTTTCATTCCATATGAACTGATTCCCCCCCATGAACCCTAAATATTCTTCATATAGAAAAAAAAAACCCTGTCTTCACTGCAAAGCAAATATTTCTGTGTGCTGAGTTGTGTTATTAATTATAATTAGCTTGCAGCTTCTTTTGGCATGCCAGCTTTGAGACCAAGTTAATGGACAGGAGAGGAAAGGGACCTGAGTAATTGCTCTTCCCGGAACCACACACTCACATTGGAAACAGAGTTTTTGCAAGAGATACATAAACAGCAGAAGGTCATGGAATGTATCTCCCCTCTTTTCCATACTCTAGACATTTCCTTGGATCCTTCCCAAAGTTACTCCTGAAAACCAAGAAATTCTCAGGAGCAGACAGAGATGTAGCAAGAGTGTGGGGGGACTGCTGAAATCAGACATGTTCCAGTGTTGCACAAACTGCTCTGTGAATCAGGCAAGAGTTGACATGAGTGTAAGTGGATGATTTCTGCTGATTCCACTGTTCTCCCATACCCTACTCCTTCTGCACTCCCCTAGATCATCTAGAATGTCTGAGGTGGACTCACAAGAGGCTGTAGCAAGCTGCAGGAGTAAGGGGAAGATATCTCCTCCTGCTCATAGAATCAAACCCACTTGTAATTATTTGTGCCTCACAATGATGCTGCAATTATGCACATCCACACATTATTTGTATTTGTTTTCTGCAATCTTATAACTACCATATCTTCATTTTCTAATGCAAGCAGAATTCCAGTCCCAAGGAAAGAGCATGAATGGTGTGTTTGTGCAGGTGAAGGATGCTTGATAACTGGCTAATGTGCATTTTAAAGACTGCAGATCAGGAGAGGGTATACCTATCAATAGTAATTAGAGACTAATACTGCAATTTTAAAGAGCCTTCTAGTGAGTTGTACATCACATTAACCATACTCAGAAATTCATTGTATTAAAAGCTTGTAGATGTTCTCAATATTGCTTCTGAAGGCAGCCAAAGAAGGAGTGCCTTCAGTTCTCACACTCCCTTATCTATATGTTTTGGAAGTGTCCTGGGAAAAGAGGTGTTTAAGGCAGACCTGTAGTGATAACTATTGAAATATTGTTTCAGATGTTTTCTGGGCACAATGATATTAGGGTTGCCAGGTCCTACCTGTTGCAGAGCAAGGGAGTCCCAGGCCCTTCCCAGGATCTTCTGCTGCATGATGATGTCACTTGGAAGTGACATCATTGCATTGCTGACATTGGGGGTTATGCTCTAGTTCTTGGGCAAATTCTATGGGTTTTTGACTTTAAAACCATAGAGTTTGCCCAAAAACTAGAGCACCACCCCCGATGTTAGCAATGCAATGATGTCACGTCTAGGTGATGTTATTGTGACAGGGAGGTTGCACAGTTATGTGCCTATTTGGGATGGGGCTTTCCCCACTGGAGCCACAGAAATTGGAGGATTTCCCACCCTGACTGGGGGGTCTGGAAACCCTAAGTGATATACAGTTCCTCTTCACAATAAACCTGTGAATTAAGGAACTTTCATGATTAAGAATAAGAAACAAGGAAGAAAAAAATGAAACTAATCTAATATTGCTTTAACAAAGATAGATACTCTTGTTGATTGCTGTTAAGAACTAAGAGAAGAAAGCCAAGGTGATGAGAGAGAGAAGAATGTAAGGAACTGTAGTAGCATGAGGATCCTAAGAGATATATAATGCCTGAAAAGTACTGAGGACGGAGGCTCAGCATGGTGAAATCAGCAAGATGTTTATTGATTACATAGCAGAATGAAGCATGCCTTTTGCCGGTCCGTGCCCGGTTTATATGCATACACCCGTACCACACACACACACGACCATCACCTGTAATTGGCTCTACTTACAAGTCTTTGTTTCAATAGGTTGCCTTTCAGATCTGGGCAAGCCCATTGGCATGCCCTAGGATCCAAGGTGTCCATTGTCTTTAGGACTGAAGGTCTGAGGGTCTGTCTGACAGCATGGCCTGGCTCGCAGGTCGCGGCCATCTTTTACATCTTAATACACAACACCCCTTCCCCCATAGTTCAGACGTATTAGCATACATAGTCCTTTAAATATTCAGGCTGCCACCATTCCTGAGTAGATCTGCATAGCTCTGTTCTGGGGCGGTCAGGAGTGTGCCTGATAACCTCTGGCTGGGCTTTTGGTTCAGACTATACTGCCAGCATTGCTTCTGCTGTGGGGCTGGGCATCAGGGTCGCCTCGACTGCTAGCCTGCTTTCTGCATCCTGCCCTATGGCCTCTCCACTAGGTACAACGGGTTCCGGTTTGGTCTCACTGTCGCCTGCCTCCCTCGTCTGTGGCTCGTCTAAGGGCAGTAGGCAGTGACATATCTGGTCCACATGCCTGCGGAGTAGCTGGCCATCCTCCATCGAGACCTCTTAGGATAGAGGCCCTGTTACCCACACTACCTGGGCTGGGATCCATGTCAGCCCGCGAGCATAGTTTTGAGCATACACTGGGTCTTCTGGGAAGAACCCATGGGGTGCATCTTGTTATTCCGAGCCTCGAGTTTGTTCGAGTGCTCGATCTGGGTGAAGGCAATCTAGCCAGGTCATCAGTCACCTGCCCATGAGCAGTTCTGTGGGGCAGCAGCCAGTGGTGGTGTGGGGAGACATCCTTTGACCAAATAGGAAGGCAGCTAATCTGTGGTCCCATTCACCTTGCACAATCCACTGCAGCGCTTCTTTTGTTGTCCACACCATCCGTTCTGCCTGTCCGTTGGTAGCCAGATGGAAGGGTGCAGAGTGGATGTGCCAAATCCCGTAGTACCATATGAAGTCCCTGAATTCAGCAGACATGAAGGCCGCCCCATTTTCGGATATTAACATGTCTGGGATCCCATAGGTACTGAATATGGAGGAGACCAGGATGACTTTCAGCCACTTGGAGTACGCGTCTACATAGATAAAAAAGATCTGCCCCTGGAATGGGCCTGCAAAGTCCAGATGAAGGCAAGCCGAGGGTTTGCTGGAGGCCTCCCAGGGACGCATGGGGGCTCTGGGGGGGCTGGCCATGACTCTTGGCAGGTCTGGCAGAATTTAACTAGGTCCTCTATTTTCCCATCTAAACCAGGCCACCACACATAGCTGTGTACTAGGGCTTTCATGCGCACAATTCCCAGATGGGTCTTGTGCAGTGCAGCAAGTGTGCATTTCCATAGGGGAGAGGGGATGACTACCCGGCTACCCTTGTGGAAGGACATCTCATCCAGGTGGGACAAGAAGGCGATGAATTCCAGGCCCACTTTCCCTGTGGGCCACCCCTCCCCATCCAGTCCAGCACCCGGGAGAGGACACGGTCTTTCTTGGTGTACTTGGCAACCTTGGGAACCTGGATTGGTTGGTTGGGGAGTTCCTCCAGGAGCATGATCTGGTGCACCAGGTCTGGGTCACAGCCTGGAAGAGGAAGGCGGCTGAGTGTGTCAGCATGTCCCATGGCCTTGCCCAGCTGGTGCAGCAGGCTGTATTGGTAACCTGCAGGGAATATTGACCACCGCAACACCCACGGTGACAACATTTGGGGCATTTGGTGATTGGAAGCCAGGTGACCCAGGAGCAGCTTGTGGTCTGTGATGACAGAGAAGGGGTGGCAATAGAGGTAGTGGTGGAACTTGCAAACACCCGCTACGATGGCCAAAGCTTCTTTATCAATCTGGGCGTAGTTGAGCTCCATGGATGATAGCGTTCTGGAATAGTATGCCACCGGCACCTCCCGCCCATCTGGCAACTGGTATCCCAAGATTGCCCCCAGCCTGTAGAGCGATGCATCGCACGCGAGCACGACTGGGAGATTCTCATTGAAATGTGCTTGTACCGTGTTTGAAACCAGCAAGTCCTTGACCACTCAGAAAGCAGCGGCATGTTTAGGGCCCCATGTCCAGGGAGCGTTCTTGTCCAGAAGCCTGTGTAGGGGTTCAGCCACTGCTGCTTTGTGTGAAAGAAAGGCGTGGTAAAAATTAAGCAGGCCCAAGAAGGCCTGAAGTTCCGCTTTGGAGGAGGGAGTTGGGGCATCCGTGATTGCCAAGGTTTTCTCCTGAGTAGGGTGGATCCTGTTCGCATCTACTCAGAATTCCAGGAAATCCATGCTCTTGTGGTCATCGGACTCGGTGTGATAACAAACCTGATGGGCTCCTATCCCTTCCTCCTCCAAGAGGTCGGAGTCCTGAGCAGCCATGGTCTGGTGTGTGGCAGAATGAAGCATGCTTTTTCCCGGTCCATGCCCGGTTTATATGCATACACCAGTACCACACCCACACCCACACATCACCCATAATTGGCTCTATTTACAGGTCTTTGTTTCAATAGGTTCCCTTTTGGATCCGGGTGAGCCCATTGGTGTGCCCTAGGATCCAAGGTGGCTATTGTTTTTAGGACCGAAGGTCCGAGGGTCTGTCCGACTGCATGGCCCGGCTTGCAGGCCACAACCATCTTTTACATCTTAATACACAACAATGCCAATACATAATGCCCTTATGCCAAGGTGCTGATGTGTAGAATTAACTGTAGATATAATGCCAATGTTAAAATGTTGATACAATGCCACATTTGGAAGCAGTATTCCTGTCATTATCAGATACAGGATCTGGGGATGTTCATCTCCATAAGACTTCCCAGGGGCCTCTAGTTCTTCACTACTGACAACAGGATTAGAGGTTTGATGAAAATTTGAATTGGGAATTTATGTTTAAAGTGTTTGAGAAATCTTTGATGGGCGCAGAATTTATAAGAATGATTCAATCGATATATAAAGAACAAAAAGCTTCGGTGATTGTGAATGCAGAATCAACAGATGTGTTCCGGGTAAGAAAAGGTACTAGACAGGGCTGTCCCCTGTCACCATTGTTATTTATCTGGATTTTGGAGATTTTGCTACAAGCGGTTAGAGATGATAATAACATAAAAGGTTTGGATATTGGAGGTTTTTCATTTAAATTAAGAGCATTTGCGGATGATATCATGTTTATTGTTGAAGATCCTGTTAATAATATGCCTAAGGTATTTGAAAAAGTGAAAGAGTTTGGCGATCTTGCAGGGTTTTATGTCAACAAAAATAAATCTAAGATATTGTGTAAAAATATGATTGGTTCAAAGCAACAAATGTTACAAAATGTGACAGAATGTGAAGTGGTTAAAAAGGTTAAATATTTGGGAGTCGAAATCACAATGAAAAACATAGATCTGTTTAAAAATAATTATGAAAAATTGTGGGGTTCGATAAAGAGTGATTTAGAAAAATGGGAAAGGTTAAGACTATCTCTTCTTGGAAAAATTGCCGTTGTTAAAATGAATGTATTGCCCAGGTTAATGTTTTTGTTTCAGACAATACCAATTGTGAAGGATGGGAAAGTGTTGGTCAAATGGCAAAGAGAAATCTTTAAGTTCATCTGGGCAGGGAAGAAGCCAAGAATTAAAATGAAGATAATGTATGATACTAAAGACAGAGGTGGCTTCCAAGTTCCGAATTTGCGTTTGTATCATGAAGCTGTATGTATGTCTTGGTTATCTGATTGGATTCATTTGGAAAATAGAAAGCTGTTAGCTCTTGAGGGACACGATTGCAGATTTGGCTGGCATGCCTATCTTTGGTATGGGAAAAATAAAGTTGATTTTATGTTTAAGCATCATTATGTAAGGAGGACGTTGTTTGATGCATGGTCCAGGTACAAGGATACAATTTCGGACGAGAGGCCTTTGTGGATTGTACCAGCTGCTGTTATACATCGGTTTTCTGAACATAAAGGTCATGACTGGTTGAAATATCAGGAATTATTGCAAAAAGAAGGGAAAAAATATGTTTTAAAGCCAAACAATGAATTCGAATTCGAATACGGTTGGTTACAATATTGTCAAATAAGGGATATTTATAAAAAAGATTGTAAAGAGTTTGGCTTTAGAGCCATGTATGATGAATTTGAAAATTTATGGTTGAATAGAGAGCGGAAAATGATTTCAAAGATGTATAAAATTTTGTTGTCTGTATATACACTGGACGAGACTGTAAAAGAGCAAATGATAAAGTGGGCCATAAATATGAACAAAGAAATTTCTATGTAATCATGGGAATTTTTGTGGAAAAGATCTTTTAAAATGTCTACTTGTACCAATGTAAAAGAGAACTGTTATAAGATGATGTATAGATGGTACATGACACCAAAAAAGATTGCTAATATTAGTATGGATAAGAACTTGAGTAACAAATGTTGGAAATGTAAAAAAAATAGAGGGTTCTTTTTACCATATGTGGTGGTCATGTGATAAAGCGAAAACATATTGGTCTAATATACATTGTGTGATGCAGAAAATATTAAAAATCCCAATTGAGAGAAAGCCAGAACTTCTTCTCCTCGGTTTGACAATGGAAAAAATTCCACAAGAAAAAAGGACACTGTTATGGTACATGATTACGTCGGTGAGAATGGCCTTTGCTCAGCAATGGAAAATGGAGAAGGTGCCAGATATACATGACTGGTTGAGAAAACTGCTATTTTTAGCGGAAATGGACAAAATGACAAAGAAGCTAAATGGACAAATGGCAGAACAGTATACAAAAGATTGGGAAGAATTGAAACTGTATCTAGAAATTGAATATAGAATGAAGGGGAAAATATATAACTTGGATACGTATGGATACTGAACGAGAAGTGAAATGAATTTGGAATTGTATTATACTGTTATTTGAGAATATGTTGCAATGGTAGAGGTTTTATATAATGTGTTACCTGGTTTGTCAATGCATATAAGTTTAAATTTGATTACCGTCTAACATATATTTTTGTTTGTTATTAGCAGTGTTGGAAGCCTATTAGGGGGGTGGGGGGAAGGGTTGGGAACTTTTTTTTTTCCCGAAATTGTATTGGTACCGTTATTGAAAATGTTGATTGTTTTTCCAATAAAAAAATTTGTTTAAAAAAAAAAAAAAAGAGATTTGATGGATTTTAGGCAACCTTTTGCCTCCTAAATCTGAGTTTAACTATATATGCTGCACCATGCAGCATGGCTGATTGACTACTCATGCACATCCTTTAGAGACAGATGGGAAGCAGGAGAGCTTTGAACTCTCTATTCCCTTCACTGCCTCACTCATAAAACATTACACTTGTCATGGAAACAATTTTGTGTCATTGTTTCCATGTCTTTATGTTTTACTTGGATAAATTATATACCCTATTTACCTGAAAAGACTATTTCCCCCCTACATTTGCCACCAAGGAAAAGAGGGAGGTCCTCTTAAATTTATATTCAGGCTATAATTATATACAGTCATTTTTTTAAATAAAAAACACACTTTTATAAAATATCTTTTAAAAGAGGGATCATCTAACATTCATGATCATTTTCTTTTTGGGTAATTATGGAATTATGTTCTATCTGTATGTATTTATTTATCTGTGGCAACTTGACCAGCATCATCTTGTATAGGCAGTGATGTTCTACAGCGGAGCTGGAAGCCAAAAAGACTAACACCAAAAAAGACACTTCGAGTACAGTCGAAAGCAAATAAAAAGTTTAAAGCATTGGAAGAAGGTAGAGTTCAGCAGCCTATGGGGACCATTTTAGACAATGCTCATAATGATCAAGGCTTCTGAAGAATAGACACATGGGAAAGCCATAATGAGGACCTTGCTGCTTTCACTTTGATCTAAAGGTAAATCAGGTCAACCTTAGGTCAAAGACCTTAACAGCTTAATATGCTAGGGGCCTTTAAATAATATGCACACACAAAAAGTGAACTGAGAGCAGCTCTGGTCAATTGGGTGTCTGCAAGCATATCTTCAGTTTTCTGAGTATTTAGAATAGCACTCTTAGAGATGAGTGATAGCAGCTGGTAAATCTGGGTAATTTTTTATGCATGAATACTGGCCATAAATTTAGGTTGCTGTTGATGGCCTTGCAAAAAATAATTAGGAAAAAAGTTTTACTAAAAATGTAATTATTTTAAAAAGAGAGTCATCCAAGCTGTATATCCCTCAGCACCTATCAGCTCTCCCCAAATGCTAGTTTACAAATTGTTCTGCAATCTTTTTAAATGCCAGCAGCCATGGTCTGTTTTGATCCATCTTTTCAATTATGTGTTGCCCAGAATGCAAATATGGTCTTTTTCTGCCATTTTGTTGTCATATCAAGGGGATTATTTTGCCACTTCTCTCCTTCAGAAACAAGCCAAATAACACTCACTGGGGAAACAGTGAGCATGATGTCTAATGAGAATGCTGGACACTGATGCCTTCCTGATTCTGTCCCATCCATTTGGGGAGAACTTGCCATTGAAGATGAGTTTTTTCTTCTGCTCTGCTCCATCCTTAGCTGCTCACCTTGAAAAGGAGCTGTAACCCAATACAGCCTTTCATTTGGGGAGAATTTGCCTTTGAGGATGAGCTTTTCCATATACTTATCATCACTCCTTAATGCTGCCTGTAAACCAACCAAACAAACAAAAACTTAAAAACTGATTCTGTTTTCTTTATTAATCATTGGTTATTTGATATTTATTTGTTTGATATAATTTGATATATCATTGATTATTTGATATAAAAGGAGATTTTATATTTGGTAACTGCCTTGAGTTTTTTTAACATAAAGGTGGAATGTGAAATAAATAAAACACTGTGGTTTTACAAGCTCAATATACCCAAGGAATAGTAATAAGCTCCTCAATATCATCCAGGTAAAAAGGACAATAGATATCATCTCATTTCAGACTGAGGGGGCGGTGTTCTGAAGAGGGACTTAATACTGAGGATCAGTTGCTCTGTCAGAGTCCCACATCAGAGAGCACTTCCAAAGGCTTAAGGCAATTCCTACACAGGAAGCTAAAACTGGGTCAGTGTCATTTAGAAAACAGAGAGGTAACCGTAGCAACTTTATTATTGTTATTATGGCTTTGGAGATTGAAACTGACTTTCTTGGCCCCAGGTTGCGAAGGTGAGAGGAGAAAATGGAAGATAATCAAAAAATTGTCATCTTGGGAAGGAACTCATAGTGCTCCAAATCCAAACAAAAAGGATTGACACTGTTAGATTTTGGCAGCTCTTAAGGAGTAAAGTTTTCATATGAAAGAGAAAGAGAGACACAAATGCGGAGTCATAAAAAAATGTGTATTATTAATGTCTTTTTCATAGTATAATTGGTTACTGTTTAAATGGCTTTCTTGCAATAACTGATTTGTTAGCTTTTTGGATTTTCTCATTTTGGCAGGGCACCCTCTTGTGAGGTAATTTTGGCATTGTATTGTTCTGTATGGTACTGATGAGGGATTGTTGTTTCTGACAAAAAAGGCAGAGATTCTTTCCATTGTTCTGAGTGGTGCTCTCTTAAGGGAGGCGGCAGCTCTGCGACAACCTTCTATGAAGGATAGGAAGTGAAAGTTGGAGCCCACTTTTCCCTTTTTCCCTTTACTTTTCTCTTTTTCTTTATTGAACACTGGAAAGAAAGCTGTCTAGCCTTAATCAGATCCCTTCTGCACAGTCAGCCAGCCAACTGAAATTGGCTTCAAAGAGGAGTTTGCTTGGGAATTACAATCACTTTGTTTATGTAAGGTGAGATTTCAAAGATTGCTTTACTGGGTACTGCAGGTCTTGAGGTGCTACAGGTGTCCTGTACCACTATCCTTCTGAGTGCCCTTGTCAAAAGCATCTGTTTAAATGGCCATTAGTTTATCAATAGATCAGCCTGAGGCACCTTTGCTTGTTCAGTCTCCCGCCTTGCTGTGGAGAACTGTGTGGTTCTTCTTCAGTCTGAGATTCACCCAAAGCACCCACATTCACCCAAAGCACCACAGCTGTCTTTAGCAGTTTGTCTGGCAGGATTGGAAAGGAACATTTTAAAAGGTGGTGTGTACAAACTGGCACTAGTTGGAGGAAATCCCATCTCCTTTCCACCTGCCCCCTACCTCTCAATCACTGTGCCCACCCATCCATTAATGATGCCTTAGTTGCCCTTTTATAATTGGCTTCTAGTCAGTCAGAAGAGAGAAGCAGTGTCCATGCTGGTGGGGGGGAGAAGCAGTTAGAAGCCTGAGAGAACGGTTTTAACAGACAGCAGAGCCTACAGCTACAGAGATTGGGATAAGAATGATCCTTCTCTCCCACTTGCAAGGCTTTGCCATTGCCAGCTCAGATGTCTTTTTAAAAGACAGTTTGGTGTAGTGGTTAAGTGTGCAGACTCTAATTTTGGAGAACCGGGTTTGATTTCCCACTCATCCACTTGCACCTGCTGATGTGACCTTGGGTCAGTCACAAGCTCTGGCACAGCTGTTCCTGAAAGAGCAGTTTGTGTTAGAGTTCTCTCAGCCCCACCAACCTCACAGGGTGTCTGTTGTGGGGAGGGGAAGGGAAAGGAGTTTGTAAGCCTCTCTGAGACTCCAAGTGAAGGGCAGGATATAAATCCAATCTCCTCCTCCTCCTCTTCTTCTTCTTCTTCTTCTTCTTCTTCTTCTTCTTCTTCTTCTTCTTCTTCTTCTTCTTCTTCTTCTTCTTCAACATTCCTCCACTATTTAGCCATTCATACCGCAGGAGGAATCCTGCCCAATCCCAGCTCCAGTTCTGCTTGTTTCCTCCCCTCTTCTGTCACTCATAATCTCTCTCTATCTCTCTCTCAGTCTCTGGCTATCAGCCAGTCTATCTCTCACTGTTTATGTGGCGGAGTCTGGAGTAGACCTCTGCAGCGGACATTTCAAAAGGTATTCAACCCTTCCTGACGTGTTTTTTAAAAACTTTTTGGATTTTTCTGTAGCCCCACAGAGTCCCCTGAGTCTGTAGAAAAACATGTTGGGGGACAGTGTGCCCTCTGTTTGTGGAAATAAGTATCCACAAGCAGAGGGGACTGTTGAGAATATATATATATATATATATATATATATATACACACACACACACACACACACACACACACACAGACCCACAAAAATCTTGCAGTGTTTCGGTTTCGGCATCGCGAATGGCGGCCGCTTCTCGGGACGCTCCCGGAGGCGGTTAGCCCACGCGCAGTTAGGGGGGGGTCTTCGCATGTGCGAAAGACTCTAGTGAGCCTTAGGCAAAGGCTCCGAACCGGGGGCGCTTGGGGAGTAGCCTCTTTGCCGGCAGACAGCAAGGAAATTGAGGCTTTCTCCCCGCCCCAATCGGCCCCGCTGCGGCGTGCCCGTAATGGGACTTAGCGGCGCCACCGATTTCCAGGAGTGAAGATAGCGCTATGGTTTAACATAAAAAGAAGAAGTAGCATCGAATCGTGAGTTGAAGATCTATTTTGAAGCGTAAATCGGAGCCCCCTGCATGCGTATAAGTGTTGGGAGGAGGGAGGAGTTCCCACCCCTTTGAGAAGCAAGATCTGCAAAGGGAGCGCGAAGGGGGGCAGAGAGAAAAAAAAAGTGTTGGTGAAAGTACCGTTGGGGTTGCATGGAAGACTGCGATCATCTTAGCTTCCTGGGGGATGCGGCACGAACTTTTTAAAAGTAAACAAAAAAACAAAATGTCGATAATGGAAAAAGTCCTGCAGACACCGGAAGAGAAGAGAGGAGGGACTTCCGGTCCAGACAGCCCCCCCCAAGAGCTTGTTGTCAATCAACAGGAAAAGGAGATGCTGTGCCCCCTGCTGGAACAATTGCAGAAAATCAATGAAACTCTGTTCAAAATGGAAAGTGTTCTCATCAGTCGACAGAAACAGATATCGGAAACAACTAGAAAGATGATGGAGATCGAACAGAAATCGAATCTGATTCTAGGTTTCCAGGGCGTTAAAGAAGAAGAGAAAGAAGATCTCGGATTTACCTTGACAAATGTCTTGGCACCCCTAACTGGCAGTGAAGCGATAAAGTTAAAAGAAGAGGTGGATAAGGCTCCCAAAGCCTATTCCGCTTTTACAAAAGAAAATATTCTGCCAGTAGAAGGGGATGTTGAGCATAGCAGGCGACAAACTGGAGATCTAATTTCATCTGAAGAGTTTATGGAGCCCTGGAAGCTTGAAGGCCAGAAGTTTAAGGAAAAAGAGAAAAGAAAGAAGACGGATTTCATCTTCAAAATACAGAAACTTCTGAAGAGACACGCCAGCAGGGAGGAAGATGCAGCATTCAAAACTGGGACAAGTGAAGAAGATAGCAGCCCAGGGGAAAGTGGTGATGGAACGGAAGATTTCAAAGTTAAAATGGACTCAATTCATAACTGGAAGAGATTTAAAAAGAAGATACTTTGAGGACTGTTCGTGTAACATCTGGAAGGAGCTGTTTAATTACTAACCCCAATGGACTTTACTAACTGCATTAACAGAGTGACTTTGGACTTTGCAATAGTTAAAAAGAAGATCTTCTAACCATGATAGATGCCAAAATTGGTATTGGTTATTAACCTAAATTAACCCTCACTAACAGAAAAAAATTTCACTCCATCTTTTTCTTTCTCCATCTGTCTACCCTTCCCGTTTCTTATAAAAAGAATAAAATTCTCTCTTTTTAAAGAGAGTTTTACAAAAAAAAAATCTTGCAGTACGGTTATCCCATTTTTCACACCTTTGTTTCCTCTCTCTTACTCTTTCTACTTTCTACCCCGTTTTCTTACTCTCTATCTCTCATCCATGCATATAACTTCCTTTCTTTTCCCCTCTCATCATTCCCTTGTTTTTCTGCCCCCACCTCATCACTCTTTCTTTCTGTCTCCATCATTCTCTCAGCCCCTGCCTGCTTCCTATCCCACCCCACACAACAACAATAGAAGTTTATGGCACTGCTCCCACCCACCCACCTGCTTCCACTCCTCCCACAGCAGCAGTGGCAGCTCTTTGGGAATCACAATGGATCTCCCAGCTACAGAGATCAATTCCCCTTAGGACTGTCCGCTCTAGGTTGGAAAATTTCTGGAGATTTGGGAGTGGAGCCTTGGGATAGGGAGGCTTGGGGAGGCAAGCAGCCTCATTAGGGTATAATGCCATAGACTCAACCCTCTAAAGCAGCCATTTTATCCAGGGGAATGGATCTCTGTCACCTGGACAGTGGTTGTAATTCTGGGTGATCTCCAGCCCTCACCTGGAGGCTGGCAATGGTAGTTCTCACGGAAGAAATGGCTGGTTTGGAGGGCCGAGTCTATGGCCGTCTTTCTCCACAGTGGGGACCAAAGCATTGTTCTCTCCACCTTTTTATCTGCACAACAGCCTTGTGAGGTTGGTTAAGCTGAAAGTATGTGACTGGTCCAAAATCACCCAGTCAGCTTCCATTGCAAGATGGGGATCTGAACCTGTGTCTTATAGACTCTACTTTGAAGCTCTAACTGCTGCACCGCACCGGCTTTCATAGGGTGGCTGCTTTTCATATGGTGGCTGCTTTTGAAGAGGAGCAAGCAGCCAGGCTTAGAAGAGTCATGCAAGTCAGGTGGTATCAGGTCACCCAGTGGGTGCTGCCTAGGGATGCCAGCCTCCAGGTGGGGGCTGGGGATCCCCTAGAATTACTGCTTATCTCCAGACTACAAAGATAACTTCCCATGGAAGAAACAGATGGTTTGGAGGGTGGACTCTATGGCATTGTACCTCACTGGGGTCCCTGTCCTCTCCAGGGTCCACCCAAGATCTCCAGGAGTTTCCCAGCCTGGATATGGCAACCTTACCCCTCATCTCCAGTTGGTTGGTAGTGTTTTTATGGAATGTTTGAGGCAGCAATCCACCATGTGTGGTCTGAAGTGGTGCAGTCAGGGCTCTTTTTGGAGCAGGAACTCCTTTGCATATTAGGTGACACACCCCTAATGTAGCCAATCCTCCAAGAGCTTACAGAGCTGTTCTTACAGGGGCTACTGTAAGCTGTTGGGGGATTGGCTACATTAAGGTTGTGTCGCCTAATATGCAAAGGAGTTCCTGCTAAAAAAAGAGCCCTGGCAGTCCATTTGATTCCCTAAGTATTTTTACTACCTCATTCTTTTGTACATGTAAGCCAGGTCAGTGCAGTGGGGGACATCAGTGAGAAAAGGCTGATCATAGACTTATGGAGGCATCTGGCAGCCTACTGTGGGAGACAAAATACTAGACTACTAAAGGTATTTTAGTTCATAAACTCTTCTTCTGTTCTTAAGAGTTGAATCTGTCAGGGACTATCACTGGCATCCTACAGTTTTACTCAGAATCTAATTAAAGTATACTTATTGGAGCTTACACTCAGGAAAGCTGGGTTTAGGGATACTTGAACCCTTGCCAATTTGGCCAGTCACAAACATGGAGCAATTTTTTTGATGATTGGTTTAACTGTTTGTCAGCCCATTTGCAGCCATTTTGCAGGTTGCTTCACTCTGTCCCTTCCTAACCATGAAATACTGTATAAATGTCATTTTGCAAATGCATATTATTCTGCAGTCCAATTGAATTCAACTACCTCTTCCATCCTTACTGCATAACAACTCCACTTAACAAGTAATAGTTTAAATAGAGAGTTAATGAGTCACAAATTGTATAAATCATTCATATATAGCTGCTGCATTTTAATGAACTGTGACCCTTTGGGGTTCATCTAAAATAGCCCCTAGTGGCACTAAATGCCTGCTGATTGGTTTCAGTCAGCAGCATTTCTGCAAATGTGTAGTTTTGCAAAAATCTGGTGCCAACTTCTTCAGCAGGCATTCACAGCTGTTTAGCACAAGACAAACAGGATGGGTGGTCAGCTCACATCTGACTGACCATAAGTTCAACTGTCAAACACATTCATAGCAAAATTTGCAGCATCCTGATTTAGGATTGCACCAAAAGAGCTAAAATCTTACTGAGTGAAAACATGTTGTTATATACTGTTAAATTGTGGAACAGAGGTAGAACAAGCTGAGAGATATATTTTTGTTTGGGTATTTATACCCTGCTTTTCTCTTCAATTGGGGACCTAAAGCAGCTTACAGCACCATTCTCCTTGCCTCCATTTTATCCTCACAGGAACTCTGTGAAGCACATTAGGTATATTAGGTTGAAAATTATTGGCCCAACACTGTTATCAAGAGATTTAAGTCCTTCCCATCTTTATATAACTGTGCTTATGACTCATAAAAATACATTTCCCAGCTTTATATATGGAGGATAGTTACATATGTTTCCCACATCTATATATGGAGGACTGTTACATAGTCAGTAACGTCTGATTTTTAAAGATGCACAAATGAATGGTACTCATTTATTTGAAGTCTACCACAGCTTTAAAACACTTTTTGTACCAAGGCTGCAGGAATAAATCATGTTTTGAAACTTGATTAGTGACTCAAAGGAGGTGTGAGAACATGAATCAAGACTGAATAGGAAGTGAACTGTGAGCTGTTAGCTAGTATAATACTTTTGAATAGATAAGGATATCAGGAACTTCAAATGTCTGCATCAACAATGTAGGAGATGAGAGCCAGTGACCTCAGAGAAAGTAGGCAAGGTTGTTTGAAATGTGAATCAGTGATCTAGCCTTAGTTAAGCCTCAGAAAAATAACAGCTTTGTATAGAGATATTTCCATCATGGTAACACAAAGAGATGTGGGATATAAAGATCCCTTGCTGTCAGGGGGATGCCATAATTCTATTTTGTTGTTGTTGTTCAGTTGCACAATTGAGCCTGACTCTTCGCAACCCCATGGACCGCATCATGCCAGGTCCTCCTGTTCTCTACCATCCCCCGGAGTGTGCTCAACTCCATGTTTGTTGCATCAATAACACTGCTAGCCATCTCATCCTTTGCTGTCCCCTTCTTCTTTTACCTTCAATCTTTCCCAGCATTAAGGTCTTCTCCAATGAGTGCTCCCTTCTCATTTGGTGGCCAAAGTATTTGAGCTTCAGCTTCAGAATCTGGCCTTCCAGGGAACAGTCATGATTGGTTTCTTTTAGGATTGACTGATTTGATCTCCTTGCAGTTCAAGGGATTCTCAAGAGTCTTCTCCAGCACCATAATTCAAAAACATCTGTTCTTCGGTACATGACCTTCCTTATGGTCCAACTCTCACAGCCATATATTACTACTGGGAATACCATTGCTTTGACTATATGGACTTTTGTTGGCAGGGGGATGTCTCTACTTTTTATTATGCTGTCTAGGTTTGCCATAGCTTTCCTCCCAAGGAACAGGCATCTTTTAATTTCATGGCTGCAGTCATTGTCTGCAGTGATCTTGGATCCCAGGAACGTGAATTCTGTCACTTCTCCCAATACTTCCCCTTCTATTTGCCAAGCAGAGTGCAGGGGGTTGGACTAGATGACTTGCAGGATCCCTTCCAACTCTAACATTCTATGATTCTATGATCTTGAGCTTGACCTTGCTAGCATGAGAAATCAGTGCAATTGTGCGATGGCTTGAACTTTCCTTGGCATTGCCCTCCTCAAACCCCACCCTCTCCAGGCTCCACTCCTCAAATCTCCATGAATATCCCAACCTGGAGTTGGCAACCCTTTCTTCTTCCCAGCCAACCATCAACCTGCCGTTATCTGCCCCTCTGAGTTCAGCTTTCCATCTCTTCCCCCCTCCCTCTGGGAGAGCAGTTGTAATTTTGGGTGATCTCCAGTCCTCACCTGGAGATTGGCAACAATTATTTCCCAGGAGGAATAGTACAGTCTTTCTCTGCAATGTGGACCAAAGAAGCTTACATCATTCTCCTCTCCCCCTTTTGACTTGCACAACAACCTTGTGAAGTAGATTAGGCTGAAAGTCTGACTGGTCCAAAATCACCCACTCAGCTTCCACAGCAAGAACCTGGGTCTGGCAGACCCTGCTTCGAAGTGCTAAATGCTACAACCCAGGTATAGGACCTGTCTTTGATGGATTTAACTTGTGGGATGGATGAGATATAAATGCTAAAATTAATTAATTAATTAATTAAATTTAAAATTATGAAATTTGAAGGGTGAGTGGGATTATCTACCCTGCAGAATCCAAACAACCAGAGGCCATGATGGCATGCTTGACCATGCTTGGTGCTAGTAAGAATGTGTATTCCCTTGGAAATGAATGGGGGTGGGGACAAAAAAGAAAGACATGACAAACTTCCATTTACTCAAGCCAAACAGATCTTGCAACAGAAGCATTCAAGGAGGCCAAAAGGATGAAAACAGGAGAGAGCAATCAGGCTATCTGAAACTGATCACTTTACAAGGGTCAGTTGGACACTAATCGTCAAAGGCAGATAATAAAAAGCAATATAAACCAGACAGATTACTCCCACCCCTGAACACCTCATAATTTTCTCTAATGGCAAGCCATGACATGAAGAACATAGAGGAATCTTTTTATTACACTTGCTTCTTTTATATAAAAGTGTAGAGTTTCTAATTTTCAAGGGACTTTGCATTAGGTAGATTTTAAAAGATATTTCCCTTCCCTGTACTTCATTTAAAAATCCATTTGGTTACATAACCTTGATTATTTTCCACTTATAACTAATGATCTACTTTGGTGTAGTGGTTAAGTGCGCGGACTCTAATCTGGGAGAACCAGGTTTGATTCCCCACTCCTTCACTTGCACCTGCTGATATGACCTTGGGGCAGTCACAAGCTCTGGCACAGCTGTTCTTGAAAAAGAGCAGTTTCTGTCAGAAGTTCTCTCAGCCCCACCTACCTCACAGGGTGTCTGTTGTGGGGAGGGGAAGGGAAAGGAGTTTGTAAGCCGCTCTGAGATGCCTTTGGGCAGTGAAGGGCGGGGTATAAATCCAATCTCTTCTTCTTCTCTTTTTTAATCCTTTTTACCTTTGAAGGGCTTTAGTGGAAGTTGGTGAGGAAATACAGTTTCAATGTTGGAAAACCTATGGACTAGGTATTAGATTCACTGCTAGTCAAGCATTAAGAGAAAACTGGTACAAGATGTTTTATCAATGGTACATCACCTCAAAAGATATTGCTAAAATGGACAAGAATTACAAAAGGGGCTTGCTGGAAATGTAAAAAAGAAAATGGCACCTTTTATCATATATGGTGGACCTGCATCAAAATGAAAAGATACTGGGAAAACATACATGAAAAAAATTTAAGATATTTTAAAAACTAAATTCCCAATGAAACCAGAGACTATGTTACTGGGAATCCTTCCAGATAATATAAACAGAACCTCACAAGACCTACTTCAATATATTTTGACAGTTGCCAAAATATTATTTGCAGTGAAATGGAAGACAGAAGGCTGTCCTACAACAGTCATTTGGGAAGCAAAACTAGTTGAGTATGCAACATTGGCAAAATTAACCAATTATATAAACAAAAGACCATCAAATGAATTTCAGCAAAAATGGCAAGCTTATTACTCATATTATGGGAATAATTAACTTTTTTTTCTTTTTTAGTTCTGGATTTATTTGAATATCACATTAAAGTTGATAAAGATATTGATTATTATTTCTATACTTTATTTACCATTTCATTAGTATTTAAATAATCAGGAAAAAAATGTTCAAATTGTTCTTGAATTTCTTTCTCTGTGTAGATGATACCATCTTTTTTCCATACACAAATTATTTTTCTCCTTTCAGTTTCTTTACATAGAAAGTATGCAAGATATCTTCCTGGCTTGTTTGCATGTTGAAAATATTTTTGTTTTTAAAAGCTCATTTTTTTCTGCATATTAATTTGAAGCAGGTCCAGTTGATTTCTTAATTGTTTGATTTCTATTAAGACTTTTCCTTTCAAGGATTTTTATGCTGGCCTTCTAGGGTCTGAATTCTGTCAGTTATTTTCTTAATTTGTTCCAGTCTTTGCCTCTTTTTCTTCAAGGCAAGAACAATTAATTTTCGTCTCATATAGGCTTTACTTGCTTCCCAAAGATATCTGGCTGGGCTCAACCAGGGCCAGGGCTTTCTCAGCCTTGGCTCCAGCCTGGTGGAACTCTCTGCTCAATAACAACCATGCCTTGCCTGATCTATTAAAGTTCCACAGGGCATGCACCCTCCCCTCCCCTCCATGAAAATCTGAATGCTAGATATGCCATCTTGTTTAAAGTGTTTAAATATTTATGCTGAATATTTTAATATTGACTTTTGTAGTTTTAACTGGTTTTAAAATTGTACTGGATTTTATGTTGTTGTAAATAGCCCTGAGCCCCGCATTAGCAGGGAAGGGCAGTTAAGAAATAGAAATAAATAGACTTTCGGTTTCGGCGGAGCAAATGGCGGCCACCTTTCGGGATGCTCCCGGAGGTGGTTAGCCCACGCGCAGTTTGGGGGGGGTCTTCGCTTATGCGAAAGACCCTAGTGAGCCTTAGGCAAAGGCTCCAAACCGGGGGCGCTTGGGGAGTAGCCTCTTTGCCGGCAAACAGCCGGGAAATTGAGGCTTTCTCCCCACCCCAATCGGCCCTGCTGCGTCGTGCCCGTAATGGGACTTAGCAACGCCACCGACTTCCAGGAGTGAATAAAGTGATCAAGTTGAAGTTAAATGGAAAGACTTGGCATCGAACCGTGAATTGGAGATCTATTTTGAAGTGAAAAGTCGGAACCCCCCGCAAGCGTATAAGCGGATGGGAGGAGGGAGGAATCCCCACCCCCCTTGAGAAACGGGACTTATAAAAGAAAAGCGGAGGGGGGTGAAGGGAAAAAAGACTTGGTGAAGATACCTTTGGGGAAATACTGAAGATTAAGAGTTGGTTAGTCTCCTGAGTGGTGCGGCACGAACTTTGTTAAAGTAAACAATTAAAAAGATGTCCGCATTGAAAAAGGTCCCGCTGAAGCCGGAAAAGAAGGGGGAGGGACTTCCGGTCTGAGCACCCCCCACCGGAGCCAGCTGTCAATCAACAGAAAAGCGAGTCACTGCGCCCTCTGCTGGATCAAATGCAGAAAATCAGCGAAACTCTGTGTAACATGGAAAGTGTTCTCAGCAGTCAACAAAAACAACTAACAGAAACATCAAAGAAGATGGAGGAGATCGCACAGAAGTGTTTGGTCTCAACGGAAGACACCAAGAAAATAAAGAAAAAGGTCAATAAATTAGAAAAACATCAGGATATGCAAGAAAAAAGAATTTTAATGTTACAGATGGAAAAATCAAATCGGACTCTCCGCTTTCAGGGCATCAAAGAAGAGGAAAAATAAGATCTCAGAACTACATTGGCGAATGCCTTGGCACCTCTAACTGGCAGAGAAGCGTCGGAACTGAAAGAAGAGATGGATATGGCCTACAGAGCCTATTCAACCTTTACAAAGAAAAACAATCTGCCAGCAGAAGTGGTTGTCAAGTTCACAAAGCAGCGTACCAGAGATCAAATCCTGCATTCAGTTTCAGCGGTGCCCTTGAAAATTGGGGAACAGACCATTAGAACTTTGAAAGATGTTCCCTATGAAATCCGAATGAAAAGAAAAGCATATAAAGGATTGACCACGTTCTTACAAAGAAATCAGATAATTTACAGATGGTGTATTCCCGAAGGACTAACTTTTAGATATAATGACAAAAGAGAGAAGATTGACTCTGTCTTCAAAGCACAAGAATTTCTGAAGAGACACGCCAGTACAGAGGAAGATGCAGCACTCGCAATTTGGACAGATTCAAGCAGCGAGGAAGACAGCAACCCGGAAGAGGGAGGAGCTGGAGCGGGAGACAAGAAGCCTAAAGAGGGCCCATCGTACAACTTGAGAGATGTAAAAGGAAGATATCCAAAGAAGTAGTTCGTGGAATGTCAGAAAGGAGCGGATTAATAATTAACCCCAATGGACTTTACTAACTTCACTAACAAAGTTTTTTTTTGGACTTTTGTAAGATGAAAAGAAGATCTTCCAGCCGTGGTGATTGCCAAAATTTGTAATTTTACTAACTAAAACTAATTTTTTAACAGGAAAAATTCACTCCACCCTTTCTCTTAATCCTTCTATATACCTTCCCCTTTCTTTTTATAAAAAGTAATAAAATTATCTCCTTTTTAGGAGAGTTTATTTTAAAAAAAGAAAGAAATAGAAATAAATAAATAAATAAAGATAGTATCCATAGAGAGATCATCTATAATGTTTAGTTTAAAGAATTCTTCTATGTCCTGTTCACAATTTTTAAAAAATATCTTCTTTTAGCAAGAGATTGTCATTCATTCTCCATCTTCTTCTTATAGACATTTCTCTATGCCATGTAACCACTAATGGATTATGATTAGCAATTGTTTTTGGATGGATTTCAATGGATCTCAAGTTCCTAAGTAAAGTCTTAGATGTCCAGCATATATCAATTCTTGAATATGTCAAGCGCCTGTCTGAAAAGAAGATATAGTCTCTTGAGTGAGGACTGAGAGTTCTCCATAGATCTAAATCCAGCAGTTGCATATAAATGAAAACATTCTTGGGTAGTTTTCCTCCCGCAGACTTTTTAGATCTCTCTCTCTTTTTTTATCTAACACTCTGTTCATGTCACTGAAGATTAAGATTTCTCCCACTTGAAAGTCCAGAAGTGTTTGGGGGAAAAATTATAGAATTTTACTTTGCATTATTTGGAGTGTAAATTGAAGACAATGTGAAAATTTTATCTTCTGGAGATCTTATTTTTAACAAGATGTATCTTCCCTCAGGGTCTTTTAACTCTTCTGTTACAGTTAAACGTTGATCAGTTATATAAATCATGACAGCTTTTTTATTTTCTGCAGATGAGGCTGCATATACCTTGCCCAATTTCTTATTATTTAAAATTTTCTCCTGCATACAAATTATGGATAAATCTTTTTTCTTTAACCAATTAAATGTCTTAGTTCAATAAGCTGCAACTTTGTCAAGTTTATCTTCTTTGTTTAAATCTTCTTTTCCTTTTCACAATTCTTCCAATTTCTCTGGTTCTTTCCCAGTTAGTTCTCTTGCCAGAAGCTTGGCCTGTTCATTGAAATTAGTCTTTTACCTGTAGATAAAAAGACTTCCAAAGAGAAAGATCTCCAGTGGTATCTTATTCCTTTCTTTTGTAGTATTTGCCTAAGAAAGTTAAAATATTTTCTTTTCTTCAGTACAGATGTAGGTAAATCTTGGAAAATCTGTATCTCTTTGTCAAGAACTACAAGCAAATACTATAAGCAAATACAACTAGTTTGTCCTGGGGCAATCTTTTCTTAGAAGCAAATCCTGAATTAATTCTGTATATTTGATCATTTCCAGGAGGATCTTATGAAGCCTCTGAGTAATCCTGTAGAAGATTTGAAAAATGGTCTTCAAGATCTGTCTTCCCAAAGTTTTCGGGCACTCCTCTGAAACATAAATTACAGTTTCTGCAATGCACCTCCAAAATGTCAATCTTTTGAGCGGCCTTTCCTTGAGATAAATCTTGTGCTTATTGATGCAAGTCTATTTCCTTAAATGTCTCCTTAATCTGACCAATTTCTTGAGTGTGTTCTTGGAGTTGAGTCTTAATTTTTGCAATGCTTGTCTTAATTTCATTTCTGAGGTTTGTTAAAATGTAAAGGAAAAGAATTCCCTTGCTTAAAAGATAGTCAAATCCAACTCTAGAGGGCAGTGCTCATCTCCGTTTCCAAGCTGAAGAGCCAGCACTGTCCGAAGACTTTTCCATGGTCATGCTGAGGCACATGGAATATTGTTACCTTCCCACTGAAGCAGTACCTATTTATCTACTTGCAATTTCTTGTTTTTGAACTGCTAGGTTGGCAGCAGCTGGGGCCAGAGATGGGAGCTCATTCTGTCACGTGGCACTAGGGTCTTGAACTGCCGAGCTAAAGACCTTTTGGTCTGCAGCTCAGTATCTTAACCTCTGAGCCACTATGGCCACCTTGCTTAATTTTCTTGTTTAATTTTGTCTTATTTTTCTCAGATTGCAGTCTTTGAAGAGTGACAGCTTGCAGTTGTTGAGCAAATGTTTGCATTTGTTGAGAGAGTGACTCTGAAATTCTTTCCATATAATCTATTAATCAGGGTCTTCATCATCTTGTTTATGATTTTTCTAATCCATCAAACAGGTAGCCACCATTCAAATTTCCTGAGCCTTTTTCCTCCTTTAAATATATCATGCATTTTTTCATATAAATAGAGATTTAGCTTTGCCTTATTTAACACTAACCACATTTACACAAATAATAAAACAATATTTTGGTAATAAATGCTTTAAGTTCTTTTTTACTTCTTTCAGATACTAATCAACGTCAATTTTAAATGACAAAGTTTGCATGCTAAAATTTCTTACAGTAGTCTATTATGTATGTTAAAAGAAAGAATAAGAAAGGATTAAATATGGACTAATATTAACCAAGAAGGAGCACTAATACAATAAAGAAATATAGGTTAACTGGAGAGAGAATAAAAATTTGGTGTTTAAATAATTAGTGTAATTAAATGTTTTGATCAATACAAAGTTAAATATTAGTATGCTATAAAGAGAGTTGATTGGGAAAAAATAAATTCCCAGCTGTCAATTTGGAAAAAAATAAAAGTTCAAGATGTGACTAATACTTGGCCAGTAGGTGACTCCAGTTTCACATTCTGCTTGTAATCTTGAGTTTTGGCAGAGAGTCAATGCTATTTCCGGCAAAGATGAAGAATATCCAGTAACAAAATCAAGGTAAAAAGATACAGTTTAATCCTTCTGTGGGTCTAATCCAGACCAGAAAATATCCAATCAGCACAGGTAGAAATGAATATAATATACACAGCAAGTTAGAGAAACAAGGCAAAATATTTTCACAGAGATAAAGAAAAAAGGATGGGGGGAATCCTCCAGGTCTTGTAAGATTCAAGTTCAGGTTTTTATTCTATTATTTTATTCATAATAATCCAATAAAAATTACATGTAGCAATGTCAGATGTTTAGAGATGGGTAGTCATCTTGGAAGTTGAATCAGCTTTTTATGTCTGTCTGTGTCTGTATTTCCATGATCAAACTGATATCAGATGTGCTTGAGAAGGTGAAGCCTTAAAAACCAAGTTCCTTAAAACCATTCATTCATTTCTGTTGTGAGCTTTAACTAAAGATAGCAACCTCATTAATCTAATTATCTCCCCCTCAGTTCAAAAGGATTTATAGGTTCTTTACATTGCCAATCAAAGCAAAATATTTCCCTTCCAGGATAGAACAAGTCTTCATAGTATAAAAGTAAAACAAAATGGGGAGTGGGTGGAATAGTACTTCATTAAACTGCTTTATTTATCACTTTTTTGTTGTACACAAGAAGGAGGGAAAAAAACAAAAAGTGGGAAGATGAGATTTAATAATAAGGGACAGTATTGGAAAAGCCAAGAATGGTCCAAAACAGGAATTGAGAAAGGTCTGTTCTTACTGGCAGTTACACTTCCCTTTCCCCATAGTCATGGTGTTATCAGAGCTGTTCTGGAAATCCAGTTCCCAGCAGATGCCGAAAGCGTACTGCTGGGAACCGACTTTGCATCCATGAAAGGAGGGAGGAGTTTGGTTGCTGCAGCTGGGTTCTTTAGGGGGCAGGGTCAGCACCGTCTTATCAGCTGGTCCTGGCCTCATTCAGGCAGTCTGCGCCTCATGCTCAGCCCGCCCACCCGCCCTGGAGGTAGTGCAGGCTTTAGGCTGGTCACCCCTTTTTGATAGGGGGGCTGGGTAGGAATTTTTTACCTCTGATCCAATTGGCTATGGATGGGGGTGTTTTTTGCCTACCCTGCACTGCTGTCAGTGGATTGAGGAATTGACACAGGTCGAGCTGGTGGTTAGGTCTGTCACTTTATGGTTGGGCTGAGTTTTGTTAGGAAAAATTTGTTGTGGCTTGGTAAGCACCTATCAGCAACCCTGGAGGGTGGAGGGGTCTGTCAGATCATCACTGCTGCCTTGTGGCCAGGGGTGAGATGGGCAGACTGCCTTTTGGATTGCCTTTGAGGGATAGTCTACACAGGCCATGCGGCTGTGGGTGAGGGATCATCATGGCATATTCCATGGCTGGGCTGCCCAGGTTCGAGCTGCTTATAGCAGGCTACGCACCGGGGGCCAGGTGCATTGCCCACCGTATGGCAAAGGTGGGGTTTTGTGACCCCAGGCCTTGGCCATGCCACTTCATACTGTTAGCCCTTGCCATTGTTTTATAATAAACTAGGAATAAGGCCCATTGTGGAAATAAATACAACGGGCTCTAGAAAGAGGCTCTGGGAGAGTGCCCCAGCTTTGGGCACTCAGTGACAATTTGCTGTGGCAATCTCAGCAGGGTATAATGACAGAGTCCACCATTTTCTCCAGAGGAACTGATCTTTGCTACCTGAAGAGCAGTAGTAATTTTGAGTGATCTCGAGACCACCCCCAAGATTGGTAACAGTGGTTTCCCAGGAGGGAGTGGATGGTTTGGAGGGTGGAGTCTATGGCATTGTACTTGTCTGAGGTCCCACCCCTCCTCAACACTCACCCTCTCCAGGTTCGACCCCTCAAATCTCCAGGAATTTCCCAACCTGGAGTTGATAACCCTATCTCCCTCCCAGCCAACCATCAACCTACCTTTAGTTTTCCATCTCCTCCCCCATCCCTCCTGGAGAGCAGTTGTAATTTTGAGTGATCTCCAGCCCCCACCTGGAGACTGGCAACAATGGTTCCCCATCAGGGAATGGCTGGATTGGAGGGTGGAGTCTATGACATCGTACCTGTCTGAGGTGCACCCCTCTTCAAATCTCACCCTCTCCAGGCTCCATCCCTCAAATCTCCAGGAATTGGCCACCTGGAGTTGGCAACCTGATCAGGACTGGGCCCAATGAGTTTTCTCCCAAAGGCCAACATAGGTGTGGAAAGGGCCTTTTACTGACAGAGGAGAAAGTACAGGTGCCAACTTTGATTAGGAAAATACCTGGAGATTTGGGGGGCTGGATCCTGTGGAGGGCAGCATTTGGGGTGTGTGTGGAAGGGTATAATGCCATAGAGTCTACCCTCCAAAGCAACCATTTTCTCCCGGGGAACTGATCTCTGTCATCTGGAGGTCAATTGTAACAGTGGGAGATCTCCAGGTCCCACCTGGAGATTGGCAACCCTAGGGGGAAGTCAGCCACACAGCGGGGAGTTGAAGAAAATGGTTTGATGGTTGCTGGCCCATCTCGTTAGGCAGCCAGCCAGCCATGCTGAAGCTAAGCAGGAGAAAGAGCCTTTTTCCATTTATTCTGTCAGGAAAGTGGCCACTGGAGAGGGGGTTATGGGCGAGGGAGGGGGTTATGCTGAAAGTCCTTCATTTTTTTACTCATAGAACCAAGCTTGGTTGCCTACCAACAGCCACTGAGGGGACAGTCCCTCACAGGAGTCAAGAGAACTGTCTTCCTCAGGAGAGAGAGTTGTCTGCCAGTAAATCTGACATGCTAATCTGTCTGAAGGGGGAGTGGGTGGGGAAGAGGAGCAGACCCAGCACCTGGCCAATGGCACACGAGTACTCTTGAGTGGTGGCTGATGGGCCAATGACTGAGGGAGGGCATTTTACAGCCAATGGGAGCGCATGGAATCTTACGAAACCAAAAGATAATTATTATAAGGAGAGATAAAGTGGCCTTTAGTTTTCCCAACTACTGTTGCATGACTCTTTCTTTCGTCTGTGGGGGCAAAAATCCAGATGAGCCCACCTGTCTAAGCCCTTTCTTGGAAGGGGAGGGAGGGTTGAAGATGCTTTCCAATGTCTATAGCAAAATATCCTCAGTGGGGTAGACATAAAGCACAGCATACTTCTAGTGAGCAGCCATGTTCACCGGAATATTATCTCTCTTCTTATAAATAATTATCTTTTGGTTTCGCAAGATTCCATGCACTCCCATTGGCTGTAAAATGCCCTCCCTCAGCCATTGGCCCATCAGCCGCCACTCAAGAGTACTCGCATGCCATTGGCCGGGTGCTGGGTCTGCTCCTCTTCCCCACCCACTCCCCCTGGCAGACAGCTCTGTCTCCTGAGGAAGACAGTTCTCTTGACTCCTGTGAGGGACTGTCCCCTCAGTGGCTGTTGGTAGGCAGCCAAGCTTGGTTCTGTGAGTAAAAAAATAAAGGACTTTCAGCATAACCCCCTCTCCCACCCATAACCCCCTCCCCATGGCCACTTTCCTGTCAGAATAAATGGAAAAAGGCTCTTTCGCAAGATTCCATGCACTCCCATTGGCTGTAAAATGCCCTCCCTCAGCCATTGGCCCATCAGCTGCCACTCAAGAGTACTCGCGTGCCATTGGCCGGGTGCTGGGTCTGCTCCTCTTCCCCACCCACTCCCCCTGGCAGACAGCTCTCTCTCCTGAGGAAGACAGTTCTCTTGACTCCTGTGAGGGACTGTCCCCTCAGTGGCTGTTGGTAGGCAGCCAAGCTTGGTTCTGTGAGTAAAAAAATAAAGGACTTTCAGCATAACCCCCTCTCCCACCCATAACCCCCTCCCCAGTGGCCACTTTCCTGTCAGAATAAATGGAAAAAGGCTCTTTCTCCTGCTTAGCTTCAGCATGGCTGGCTGGCTAATGAGGTGGGCCAGCGACCATCAGAACATTTTCTTCAACTCCCCGCTGTGCGGCTGACTTTCCCCTAGGGCTGCCAATCTCCAGGTGGGATCTGGAGATCTCCCACTGTTACAATTGACCTCCAGATGACAGAGATCAGTTCCCCGGGAGAAAATGGTTGCTTTGGAGGGTAGACTCTGCTGAGTCCTTCCACACACACCCCAAATGCTGCCCTCCACAGGATCCACCCCCCAAATCTCCAGGTATTTCCCTAATCAAAGTTGGCACCTGTACTTTCTCCTCTGTCAGTAAAAGGCCCTTTCCACACCTATGTTGGCCTTTGGGAGAAAACTCATTGGGCCCAGTCCTGATTAGGTTGCCAACACCAGGTGGGCAATTCCTGGAGATTTGAGGGATGGAGCCTGGAGAGGGTGAGGTTTGAGGAGGGGTGGCACCTCAGACAGGTACGATGCCATAGACTCCACCCTCCAATCCAGCCATTCCCTGATGAGGAACCATTGTTGCCAGTCTCCAGGTGGGGGCTGGAGATCACTCAAAATTACAACTGCTCTCTAGGAGGGAGGGGGAGGAAATGGAAAACTAAAGGTTGGTTGATGGTTGGCTGGGAGGGAGATAGGGTTGTCAACTCCAGGTTGGGAAATTCCTGGAGATTTGAGGGGTCGAACCTGGAGAGGGTGAGTGTTGAGAAGGGGTGGGACCTCAGACAGGTACAATGCCATAGACTCCACCCTCCAAACCAGCCACTCCCTCCTGGGGAACCACTATTACCAATCTTGGAGGTGGGCTGGAGATCACTCAAAATTACTACTGCTCTTCAGGTAGCAAAGATCAGTTCCTCTGGAGAAAATGGTGGACTCTGTCATTATACCCTGCTGAGATAGCCACAACAAATTGTCACTGAGTGCCCAAAGTCGGGGCACTCTCCCAGAGCCTCTTTCTAGAGCCCGTTGTATTTATTTCCACAATGGGCCTTATTCCTAGTTATGGATATATTGACGACAAACCTGAAGGATACTTTCAATGATTGCTTTGAAAACTCTGACTGCTTCTGATTGAAAACAATGATTGCTTCTAACAACTGGAAGAAAGCACTAAGAACAAAACCTATTGGACATTTATTAGAAAGCCAGCCACAGCTCATTGTTTATCAGATTCAGTTTTGAGAGAAAGACCCTTAACTTAACTAGATTTAAGGAGTAGGAATAAGTTTCCAGACTCTTATTTTTGTTCTAGGTTTTAGAACGGATTTGTACAAGTATGAAAATTTTGATGCTGGATTTTGTTGCCACACCTGTTGCTTTCTCTTCACTTCCAATATTCCCCCAAAGCAATTATATATAACATGTAATGTTTTGCCTTTGGATGTTCACTGTATGAAGTTCTCTGACAACATTTTTGGTTGCACTTCTGTTTCTGTTCTTTCCTACTCATTAAAACAGTAACATTGTGGGAAATTTGGAAAAACATCTTGATGGTTATTATAGTCCTTAACACACACACACAAATAATTTTTTCTCCCATATATTTGAATAGCTTGAAATTTTTTAGCCAAACTGTAGCCATTATTTAATTATTGGAATATTTATTGTGTGCCAGATTGTTTGCTGGTAGGAAATAGACAAAGCTTCATGGAAACCATTGAGATTTTTTAACATTGTCATAAATAATATGAACAGGCATTGTGCCAGTTTACACCATGGAATATCTAGCTCATTATTTCAATTGAATCATGACCTGCTACAAAACAGTTTGTTCTCCAGAAAGTGTTATTGACCTTTGCCTCCACTTTATGAAATTATTTTTAAGGCTCACAGCTGCTGAGTTTCTTTAAAGGAAAGTAAACCATTTTTTAATAACCTAGAGTCACGTTAAACACTTTTTTTAAAAAAAAATCTCACCCTCAAGTCAGTATGGCGAGTCTATTTATCCAAATGAACTATGAAAGGAAGGTGCTAATTGCATGTCCATCTATTTTGTGAGGAGGGCTGTACAGCAGTTGAACTTTCTCCCACCTATCCTTGGAAAAGACAATTTGATCTGAGATCTCATCAAATCCAAGACTATCCCCCATAAGATAGTTTTGCTTCATAAAAGTTTTTCAAACAAAACCTGCAGAAATAAAAACACTGAATCATCAGATAGTACCCTAATCCTAAACTCATATTTCCCAATGTTCCCTGTCAGCTGCCCTGCATCAAGTTTTGCCAAGCATCAAGGGAGACTGGTTGTTTTAAAAACATTTTCCTTCCTACCCACTGTTTTACCTGGGGTTCATACTTCAGAAGTTAGCTGCCTCCCAAAAGAGAATCCCCCCCAAGCTTTGCTCCTGGCTGTCTTGTGTACCAGAAGTTTAGGATGTGTGACAGAGAAATGGGGTGGTATGGGTCTTCTCCTCCCCGCTCTGCATGTATCTGTCAGCCTGTCCTGTGCTGATCTTCAGCACTCGCTTCCTCTATGTAGCAAGACAAAGCAGCTTGTGGCAAACATGGGTAGGATTAATAGGCAATCAGCTCTCAGTAAGGTTTATGTCATTTCACCATATATAAGCCCACATTTATTGACATTATAGCAGTGGATGAAAAAAGAATAGGCCATCTGCACCATGGGAATTGTAATATTTGCACAGTGAAACCTACAGGGAGATGCCAGATCATTCAAAAGATGTGATTGCATATACTGTGTCCACCCTGAGCCTGGCAATGTCCCCATGGACTCGTCTTTTGTGTGATGCATTTGTTTGCATGTCTAGATTGAGACAAATCCAGAGACCTTGAGATGTATCCAAGTTTGAAAAGCAGATGACACTTTTCTTCTCTTGCTGAAAATAACACCAGTGATCTGTTTCCTGTTTTCATAAATGAGCACAAGTCATTGATATTGCTACTGTGGGTGGAGGAAGGCAGAAAATGTGTACTGTATTTTCTCTACAGTCTTGAGACTGCCCCTAGGCAGGGGCAAAAGGAATGAAGACCTCTGGTTCCACCATATTGAAAATACTTTGAAATAGATGTCTCACTTATAGCTCTCTCAAAACTGTGGACTGAATTCAAACAGCTTTTCTGGATGTGGAAAAGGAAGGAGTGGTCCATGTTGGCCAATCAAAAAGGCTTTGCTGAAAATTATGCAGCCTCTATGTACAAAGCCATATAGGAAGGGAGTCTTTAGTAGGGAGGAGAATGGAGTGAGACTATGTGGAAAAGTTGGCTTGGATCCATAGTGCCATTCCATGCTCTTTGCCCATGGAAGACACAGACTCTAGCACACGCCCAACCATATCCTCAATAGAACACTATCAATATGGATATTACCATGTGTAGTTGAAAATAAGTTTTTGACAAAACTGCATTTAGGTAAGCTGATTATTCCGTACATACATTCAACAAGGTTGTATAAACGCTAACCAGATTGCCGATTATTAAAATGTAAAGCTTAGGGGACATATGTTATCTGTGCATATCCATCCATTCATCTTTGTCCATAACAACTGTAAGCCATATTAAATAAAAACCACTCTTTCTTACAATGTGGAAATTGGCACAAGGTAGAGCCTAAGACCCAGCCACCCACTCAAATAAAATTTGGGGCTTTACATAAGCTCCTACAATGGAGAAAACAGATGGCACTTTCATTGGATCCGGCCTAGAGATGTTATCTTTATTAGATTTGTTGCAATTGCACTGTTATTATTTCATAAATTCTGTAGCTAACAAAAGGAGCTTGCTTGTCTGTAGTTTCCAATTATTTAAGAATCCGCACACTCTACAGCAATAATCTGTCTTCATCAAGAAGAGACCCCACACTGACCTCTCTTTGAAGTTGCCCAAACGGAAAGATTAAAATCAATGAGGAAAAAATCTTGAAATTATGTTGATGTCTGCTAAATGTTCAGATCTCTTGGTTATTCCTTATGCAAGGCAAATTTATTTATGATTGATTTTCTTCTGGTCAATATTTATGCAGGGATGAATCTTAATGTCTGTTTTCCTTTTGCACAATTTGTGAAGAAAGAATGAAGTTTTTACTAATATGTATGGTTTAAAAATGTTTATTTTTTCTGTCTACAATTTTGAATTAATTCTTGTAAGCTGCCTCATGGAAACTGTGGGGTATAAATGTTTTAAATAAATAAATAGAACTAAAATACACACCTGGATTTCAGTGTAATGAACAGCACAATCCTAAAACCAACTTCAGCAATAAACTGTGCTGCTGTAAAGGAACCATTCACATAAATGGAGTTTTATAATGCTAATTATGATTAAAATAGAAACTGAATAAAAATATTAGCACAAATCAGTGGTTTATAGAAATACCAAAGGGAGCTATGAGCATCTTCTTGTAACCAAGACTAGAGTGAGTCCTTTTGCATTCTTATTCTGTCCACTTGGTAAACATGTTCATATTATGCATTACTGTTATAGAGCATTATTCATTAAGTTTTAAATTGTAATCACATGTTACACGAGAAATAAGAAAATAGATATGATTATCTACTGTTTGGCCCTTTTCAGACTGCCGATCTATTCCATTTTAGTAACTGGCTGCTAACTTCCCCCCCGTCATATCAGACAGACCCGTTTTAGTAACTGGCTGCTAGTGGAAATTATTGACCAGTTCATACAAATGAAGCTGAGAGTCCAGGCATCTCAATGGGACTGCTGAAGTTCTAAAGTGCAAAATTGTTTCAGTGAGGTAGCACTCACTATAGAACATTCAAAAAGAAAACCTCAGATGAAGTTTGTGTGGCAGCAGAAGCGTGGGGGGGGGGGGCAGGCGGGCAGCAGCATTGCTATAGCCAGGCATCTTACACAGCACACCACAGCTATTTGGAAGCTCAATGAAGGGTTTGAAAAGGGAGAAAGCAGTTTCTGTCAACAATGGCTCAGGCGAGCTTCACCAATGGGATGCAAAGCATTCATTTTCTCCAGGGGAACTGATCTCTGTAATCTGGTTAACATCCACCCCCCACTTTAACCGAAGTCCATGTCCAGGAGGTCTTGAACACACTTTTGGGGCAGATATTCAGCCAAAGTTTACTGAGAAGCAAGGCTGCCTGGATTTTTTTAACTTTTCCAGATTTACCATGAATTAGGGATGCCAGCCTCAAGGTGGGACCTGGGCATGCCTTAGAATGACAGCACAGCTCCAGACTACAGAGATCAGTTCCCTTGGAAAAAATGGATGCTTTGGAAGGTGGGCTGTTTGGCACTGTACCCCTCTGAGGTCCCTGTCCTCTCCAGACTGCATCCCCAATTCTCCAAGAGTCCCCCTGCCTGGAGCTGATAACCCTACTCCCCACCCACCCCCCACTTTAGCCAAGAAGAACCTGGGAACCCTTCCAAGCTCACTGGATTGTTATCAGACCTGGGTTGCAATGAGAGTGCACATGTGCACGCACACACAGACACACACATGAATGCAAGAGAAGCTGAAAATATTGAGTTGTAATTGCAAGATGAGTTTTTATTTAAGTCCATAAAAGGGAAAGATCCCACCTCCCACAAATTGAAACCTCCCCCCCATGCAAACTGTGTTAGCAGAAAAAGGGTTTTCTGCAAAGTTGCTATTTGAAAACCTCCTATGATTGACACGAGAGTAAATGTACTGAAGCCAATGGGGCTACTCTAGTGTAAATCTGCATGTAAGGATATTACACTTTCCCCATGTATTCCAAGAAAAAGATGCAAAGAAAATGAGGCTGAGAGTCCAGGAATCTCAGTGGGGTTGCTGAAGCGCTAAAGTGCAAGACTGTTTTAGTGAGGTAGCACTCACTATAGAAAGTTTTTTTAAAAAAACTCAGTGGAAGATTGTGTGGCAACAAAAAAAAGGAGGAGGGAGAAAAGCGGCACTATTTGAAATGGCCAGAGCACTTCAAAGATGGCTCGTTAATAGAAGGAAATTTGCTGTGTGAAACCCCCATCCCTGTATTGCTTTACTTGGAATCAGTCCAATGACAGATAATATCCATTCTAGAATGGTATTGTGAAAAGGTCCATTGTTATTGCCAGTTCTTTTATCTTAGAATTCATTTTAATGGCTTCCAGTCGGAGTTAAAATGGCGAGTTGACACACTCTGCGAATTGTGCAGGATGGACGGTAGCTCCTTTTGACAGTTTGGGCCCTTTTTGGTCCAATGCAGCACTCCCCAGGCGGGGGGGTGGCAAGCAAGCAGCAAAGTCCAAGCGAGAGTTGAGATTGGTGTGGGCAAGCTTCAGAGGAAGCTTGTTTACACTTTGATCCCCTCTCACGAAGCGGGCAGTTGCGAGACAACACTACAGGAGCTAACCGGGCTGACAATTCAGCATAAACCCGTCATCTACCGACCTCTTTACCATCAAGGTTAACATTAAGCTAAGAAGAAGCAATGCGAAACCCCGAGATCAAACTTTAAGGTAACAAAGAACTTTTGCTTACCGGTTTGAAGACGTAGCGAAATTTGAACCAAGCGGCTAAGCGTACAAAAGCTTTTCTGATGTAATCCGCTTTGTTTGGAACTGAAAGAAGCTTTCTAGATCATGAAAATAGTGAAAAAGAAACTTTTGTTTTGCATTCCTGTGGTCAGTTAGAGATTAACGGCAAGCTGTAAAAACGAAACTGATGTGACTCTGTGCTACCAAAAATAAGTTCCGGCTGAACAAGACGAGTTTGGGGCAAGAGAGGCATTTGAAAAGACTGAGTAACCGGAAGGAGTAGGAAGATTTAGTAAGCTGCACAGGAAGTTGGATTTTCGGGACGGACATTAAACCGGAAGTTACAAAAGAGCCTACTCTTGCCAAAAAACCATAGAGAAATTGCGCCCGCCATTTTGAGGAGGACTATTTTTTTAAAAAATTAATTTGAACTATAAAATCAAAGAAAAGAAACATATAAAGGCGGCAATTTGACGGAATACTTAGAAGAAAAGAGATTTGGTGATATTTAAAAGTTTTCAAGACGGATTTGAGGCCAAGACAAAGGACCGCCTCTACATCAAGTCCCAGAATGGCAGCAAAGGACAAAAAAGAATGGCAGGCACTAGAGGCTATGGAGAAGAGGATGATGGAGGCAGTGCAGAATCTTGGAAAACAAATGGAACTACAGACTAAGCAAATGGAATTACAGATGAAACAACAAATGGAAAAGCAATTGGAGCAAATAGAACAAGTACAAGTGCAAGTACAAGAGAAGAATATGGCAGCTATGAAAGAACTGGTCCTAGCAGAAGTGGCAGAATTTAAAAAAGATACAGAAGAGGTTAAAAAAGAAGTCCAAGGTTTAGCAACTAAGTCGGCGGAGCTAGAACAAAAAATCAAAAATACCCTCCAGGAGAATATAAGGTTGGAATCTATGATGGAATACAGAGCTACGCAAAACCACCTGAGACTAAGAGGAATTGAGGAGGCAGAAGACCAAGATATACATGCGTTGGTAATAACAACATTGACGGCATATATTGGTGAGGACCAAGGAGATCTAGACTCAGACTTTGACTTAATTTACAGAGTAAACTCAACGTATGCTCAGAGGAAAAAATTACCCAGAGATGTCATTGTGCAGTTTGTGACAAGAAAAATGAAAGAGGATATTTTCAAGAAGCAATTTACACACCCGTTGGAAATTGACGGCAAAAAGATAATAATTTTAAGAAAAATCCCAAGGGTGATGTTGCAAGATAGAAAAAAATACAAAAAACTGGTTGACAAATTAAAGGCAATGGGGATTAGATTCAGATGGGAAATACCTCAAGGATTGTCATTTACATACAATTCAGTGAGATTTACGATCAAATCAGAAGGAGACCTGTATAGGTTTAAAGAAAATAATTTTGAAGAGTTTTTGGATATATAAATCAAGACACTATGGAATACAAATTGCTATCTTGGAATGTAAACGGACTTAATTCACCTAACAAAAGAAAATTAGTAAATTATTGGCTGGAAAAACAAAAGAGCAATATAATTTGTTTGCAGGAAACCCATATCAGAAAACAGGACTATAAATATGTGATAAATAAGAAATTGGGAGAAGAATTTTATTCATTAGCGACTAAAAAGAATAAAGGAACAGTGATCTACATTAAAAAAGAATTGGAACCTAAGCAAATTTTTGTGGATAATGATGGGAGGTATATTGGAGTAGAAATAATGATGCACAGGAAAAAGACTTTGATTGTGAATTTGTATGCACCCAATGGAGCCAAAGATTTTTTTTTTAAAGATTTGACAAAAGAGATGGAACAATTAACTTATGATCAGGTTATTTTTGCAGGAGATTTTAATGGTACAGTGAACAACTTGTTGGACAGACAATCAAAAAAAGCTGGAGATGTGGCTGGGAAATTACCAAAAATTTTCTTTAAACTGATGAAGCAAGAGAAGCTTGAAGATGTTTGGAGAAAATGGAATCCTAAAGTAAAGGACTATACTTTTTACTCCAATAGACACAACTCTTTTTCCAGGATTGATATGATTTGGATGTCGGAGGAGATGGCATTGAAGACTCAAAAAATTGATATTTTAACAAAAAATAACTCTGTTCATAGCCCCTTACTTTGGATGTCAAGAGAAAAACCTAAACAATTATATTGGAAAATTAATGAGGACTTATTGGACAGAAAAATAGTTAATGAGACATTGCGTAGGGAAACACAGATTTTTTTTGAAACAAATTTGAACAAAGGTACGGAATTACAAATTGTGTGGGACGCATATAAAGCGGTTATGAGGGGACTGCTTATTTCATTAAACACTAAAGATAGAAAGCAAAGATTGCAACAACAAAATGAGTTACAGGAACAGATCCGATAGAAAGAAAAAGAGTTAAAGAAAAAGCCAGGGAAGAAAAAGATTATAAGAGAAATTCATATGCTACAAGACCAGTTAAATGTGTTGTCAAATCAAGAATTGTATTGGAACTTAAAGAAGCTGCAACAGAAATTGTTTGAGGGTGCTAATAAACCTGGAAAGTTCTTAGCATGGCAACTGAAAAATAGACGAGAAAGAAATTTCATAAATAAGATAATAGAAGATGGAAAGGAAATTGTGGACTTGAATGGGTTAAAAAGTCTTTTTCAACTTTTATGCTAAACTGTTTCAAAAGAAGTGTATTGATTCACAGAAATTTAAGAAATATTTGGAGAATATTGAAGTACCAACATTGGGACAACAAATGAAAGAAGTGCTTAATGGTCCAATTAAAAATGAAGAAATCGTTAGTGTGATAGAAGAAGCAAAATTGGGGAAAGCTCCAGGTCCAGATGGATTTACTGCAAAATTTTACAAAAAATTAAAGGAGGAGCTAACCCCAATTTTTTTACTTTTGTCAAACGAGATAAGAGAGACAAAACGGATTCCAGAGTCATGGAAAGAAGCAAATATTTCGCTTATACCTAAAGAAGGTTTGGACCTAACTAATGTGAAGAACTACAGACCAATATCCCTCCTGAATAATGATTACAAATTGTTTGCTAAAGTAATTTCTGAAAGGCTGAAAAATTATTTGAAAGATGTTATAACAGAAGAACAAGCTGGCTTTTTACCGAATAGGCAAATCAGAGACAAGTTAAGAGTGGTGATAGATGCAACTGAATATTGTGACAAACACCCAGAAAAGGAAGTTGGATTCCTCTTCTTGGATGCGGAAAAAGCTTTTGATAATTTGAATTGGGACTTTATGTTGCAAGTGATAGAGAAAATGGAAATAGGTCAACCTTTTTCAAATATGATTACTGCGATTTATTCAGACCAAAAAGCGGCACTGAATGTAAATAAAGAGAAAACGGAATACTTTAAAGTGTGAAAAGGGATGAGACAAGGCTGCCCCTTATCTCCACTATTGTTTATTTGGATATTGGAAGTATTATTGGGGAAAATAAGAGAGGACAAAAATATTAAAGGACTGACAACGAGAGGCTTTACATACAAATATAGAGCTTTTGCGGATGATGTAATGTTTATGATTCAAGACCCAATAGAGAATATACCACGACTGATGCAAAAAATTAAAGATTTCGGAGACTTGGCTGGTTTTTATGTTAATAAAAGCAAAACAAAGGTGATGTGTAAAAATATGATGAAACAGAAGCAAATGGAACTTCAGGAGAAAATCCAGTGTGAAGTGGTCACAAAAACAAAGTATTTAGGGATTGAATTGACTATGAAAAATATAGATTTATTCAAAAATAATTATGAAAAAACTTGGTATAAGATTCAACAAGATATGAAAAAAATGGGACACCTTGAATTTATCACTAATGGGAAGGATTGCAACAGTTAAAATGAATATTTTGCCTCGGTTAATGTTTTTATTTCAGACTATCCCAATAGTACGACAAAGTAAGGTATTGGATGGATGGCAGAAAGAAATATCAAAATTTGTGTGGGCAGGACGAAAACCAAGAATTAAAATGAAAATTTTATGTGATGCTAAGGAAAGAGGAGGACTTCAACTACCAAATCTTAGACTTTATTACGATGCTGTCTGTTTAACGTGGATAGAACAATGGATCAACCTTGAAAATATGAAGCTGTCGGCGTTGGAAGGTCATGATAATAAGTTTGGATGGCATGCGTATTTGTGGTACGAAAAATCAAAAATGGACAAATTTTTTAAACATCATTTTATTAGGCGATCACTGTTCGAGACTTGGATGAGATACAAAAAAATCTTTTATGAAGAACGACCACTTTGGATAGTACCGGCAGAAGTGATTAAACCATATTCAAGACATGAAGGATTAGATTGGTTACCTTATAGAAATCTTTTAAAATCTGAAGGGAATCGTTTTGTTATGAGAGATAGAAATGATGTGGAATTTGATTATGACTGGTTGAATTATAGACAGATTTATGATTTGTTTAAAACTGATAAGAGAAAATATGGCTTTAGGGCAAAGAATAATGAAATTGAAACTATATGGGTGGAAAAATGATGTATAGATGGTATATGACTCCAAAGAAAATTGCTAATATAAATGAGAGTATGTCTAGCAAATGTTGGAAATGTAGAAAGAAAGAAGGCTCATTTTACCATATGTGGTGGACTTGTGATAAAGCCATGAGTTATTGGTCAGAGATTCATAATGAAATACAGAAAATTTTGAAACGTACTTTTAAGAAGGATCCACAAATTTTGTTGTTAGGTCTTAAATTGGAAGAGTTAAATGTAACCAAGAGAACATTGTTATGGTACTTGGTTACAACAACTAGAATGACTTATGCACAATTCTGGAAACAAGAAAAGATACCTGAGACATGGAAATGGATTAAGAAGATGCTTTTCATGGCAGAAATGGACAAATTGACAAGAAAGCTTAATAATGAAGAAGATGAAGCATTTTTTGCAGAATGGAAAGATTTCAAAGACTATCTTGAGAAAAACTGGGATGTTAAAAACAGACTGATTTGTTTTGACAGTTATTAAGAAGAAAATAAGAAAAAGAATGATTATTAAATTGTTACCGTAATTTGATAATGAAAGTGATATAATTTGTTAATGGTAATTAGATAATAGAGTTTATAAGGGGGTAAGAGCATTGCGGGAAGCCTTGTATTGGGGGGAGGGGAGAAAAGAAAAAGATATGGGATATTTACAAGATGTAATTTTACATATGTGAAACATATCTAATAATAAATAGGTTTTTTTAAAAAAAGAATTCATTTTAATGAAAGGAAAAAAGTGCACAAAGAAGAGTGCAATTAGGAAATAATAACTGGAAAAATTAAACGATTATTTATTACAACTTAGAAAAAGAGTGGCAAATAAGTCCATAAACAGGGAATCTCTCTATATAATAGTTCTGTTTTGGTCGTGGACTCTCCTGAACATTACACATGCTCCCAAATCATTTGGCTCCCTGATCTGTCACTCAGAAGCTGTCCCTATCCACTGGCTGTGTTGCCTGAGTCTCACCTCCAATATTCTAAACAGTTTGCTGTTCCTCTCCCCCCAGTAGCCGATCGGAACACAGAGGTCATTTGCATATGTGGCCTGATTGGCCTTTGCCTCTAACATTCTAAACAGTTTGTTGTTGCTGTTGGGAATCATTGAATGTGTCCTGAGGTAAAATACATATCCCAATTTTCCCTTATACGGTCACTGGAGTTGCCAAAATACATATCCCAGTCTTCCCTTAAACAGTCACTGGAGTGGCCAATCTCTCTGTAGGGCCTGGAGATCTCTCAGAAATCACCGTGTTCCTCAGCCACAGAACATCATTTCCTCTACAGAAAATTTCCCAGCTATTACAATGGCTGCTTTGGGTAGTGGACTTTATGGCATTATACCCTGTTGAATTCCCTCTGCACCACAAACCCTGCCCTCCCCAGGCTCTACCCCTCAAATCTACAGGACTGGCCCTCCCCTTAGTATTGCCAGCCTCCAGGCAGCACCTGGAGATCTCCAAGATCAGTTCTCCTGGAGAGAATGGCTGCTTTGGACAATGGAGTCTATGGCATTATACCCTGCTGAGGTCCCTCTGCACCCCAAACCCTGCCCTCCCCAGGCTCTACCCCTCAAATCTACAGGTATTTCCCAACCCAGAGTAGCCTGTAACTGGCGATGGAACTGCTTTCCAGACCCTTGGAACCCAGAAGACATAAGAACATAAGAGAAGCCAATGTTGAATCAGGTCAATGGCCCATCTAGTCCACTCTGTCACACAGTGGCCAAAATATACCAGGTGCCATCAGGAGGTCCAGCAGTGGGGCCAGGACACTAGAAGCCATCCCACTGCTGCCCCCTCCAGCACCAAGAATAGAGTGCATCACCTGCCCCAGACTGAGAGTTCCCATCTATACCCTCTGGCTAATAGCCACTGGTGGACTTCTGCTCCATATGTTTATCTAATTCCCTCTTGAAACTGTCCATGCTTGTAGCTGCCACCACCTCCTGTGGCAGTGAATCCCATATGTTAATCATTCTTTGGGTGAATAAGTACTTCCTTTTATTTGTTCTAACCCAACTGCTCAGCAATTTCATGGAGTGCCCATGAGTTCTTGTATTGTGAGAAAGGGAGAAAAGTACTTCTTTCTCAACCTGCTCAATCCCATGCATAATCTTATAAACCTCGATCATGTCACCCCTCAGCCGTCATTTCTCCAAGCTAAAGAGCCCCAAGTATTTTAACATTTCTTCATAGAAAAAGTGTTCCAACCCTTTTATCATTCTAGTTGCCATGGCATAGGAGGAGATGCTTTTCTACCTTAGCTGTCACTGCATAACCCCAAATCAACATAAGTCAGGGGTGGAGGGAACCATACTTGTTATCATAAGGCTGTCCTCCCATATTACCCACTTGGGGCAGCAAAATGACTTGAGACAGCCCTGCCTTATAGCTAAGCAGAAGGAAATAAACATGGCTTGCTTCCCTCTATTTTCCCCTTCCCTCTGCTGCCCCACCAGCCACAGCCAGTACACTTACCTGGAGCTTCCTTGTAGAGGCGGTTGCATTTCTTCCCACAACGGGCCTTACTCCTAGTGTTTATATAGTTATAACAGTATATAAAATGGGCAGTAATGCTTATGACAGACTTTTAATGGTAGAAAACGTCTGGAAGATGAACAAATGGAAAGGAAAATTGGGTAAGAAAATTTTTTTCATAGATTTGTGTACTTGTAAAATGTAGTTTTTAGTAATTCAATTGTTCATTTTTCTGGATATCTTATCACAATTTCTTGTTTGAGCATATTGCTATTCTTCAGTGGTACCCAGTGTGACTGCCACTATGATTACAGTGTTGAACTAGAACTGGGGAACCATGCCCAGTTGTGGAACTTGTAAGGACCCCACATCCTCCTTCAGGCGAAACCCCTCTGGATAGTGGGGGCCTCATCTTTTTTTGAACTTAGTTATTTTAATAGGAACCCCCTTTTACAGTCTAAGTGCCCAAGAGGACCTGAAACCTAGGGAGTCTCATAAAGGCACCTGGGTTCAGTCATGACACTGGAAATTCCAAGAAACAGGAGAATTCTGCCTAGAATTCTTCTTTGCTTCTGCTATTTGCCAGAACTGTGTAATCTTCCCCAACTCGGGCTTCTCAATAACAGTAAGACTTCTCAATAAGACTTCACTTCATTCTCAATAACAAATAGGGATGGAAATGAACTGGCACGTGAAGTAAAATTTGTGCCGAACATTGGCCAGTTTGGGGTTGGGAAACAATGTTAGTTGAAGCACATACTCCCTGAACATTCAGGGGAAGTTTGAGTGGTTTGTGGTGGTCTGGGAAATGTTTCCCAGAAAACCTAGTGTTGACAGAGCGAACTCCCAGGCAATGCTAGGGGTGGAATTCTCTCCAGCCTTGGAAGCACCAATAGGTACCCTGCAAAGCTTGACAAGCATTGCTGGCTGCCAGTTACAGATATCCCATTCACCTATATGGGTTCTGAAAGTGCTATAAAGCTGAAGCTGAAGTCCAGCCCTCCTTTTTTGGGTTTTGCAGTGAGTTGGAGAGAATTGCAATTACAGAGAGATAGGAGGAAGTTGACCAACTTTGCTGGTCACGGGATTGCTCTTTGTTCTGTGGGTGTTTGTGCGTGCCATGGCACCCAGCCTTTCTGCTCACATTGAGTAGTGGGTCTTTGCTACTGGGTCCCTCTGAAGAGAGCCTATGTTCCTACACCCCTCTCCTTTTGTTGATCAACTCTCTTGGCTGTGGTGTGTGTGCTGGGCCAAGGCTCTGTGTGCCAGTGCTGCACAGCCTGGGGCTTTGCTTTGCTTCTGCTGTAGGCTTCTATTCTCTACCCCCAACCACCCCTCCCTTTTTGGTCAACTTTCTGAGCTGAGCTGCATTGTTGGGCTAGTGCTCTGAATGTCACCCAGCCTGGGACTTTACTTTGCTTCTGCTGTGGGCTTCTATTCTCTACCCTCACCCCACCCTACCCCTCCTTTTTATCTTCTAGCTCTCTGCTGGGGGCTTTGGGTGTCTGGAACTCAGAAGACAGACTAAAGCCTTTCAGAAGAAGACAGATTTGAATAGCTTCTGGAAGACCTGAAGTGAGAGGATACAGGGAACTTTCTTGTAAGGAAGGTCCATAAAGTGGGATTGGCTACTGAAAATACCCTACTCTGTATGCCAACCAATCAAGCATCCCTTCATTGAAGGCTCACAAGCAAGGAATCAGATGTGTCAGGTATCCCTGCCATAAGGATGGAGGAGGGGGGGTGGATGGAACTATAGTGTGCTAATTGATGTCTCTGTGCTGTTGTGGTGGAATGCGGGGAGGTGCCGACGTTGCCTGGGCGACCGGTCTATATCTCACCTCCCTGGCCAGAGATGGCCTTGAGTGCCAGGCTGTTTGTCTCCTTCCGCTTTCTTAAGACAACAGCTAGGCCTGGGAAATGTGGGGTGGCAGGTGTAGAATAATTTAGTGGTTTTCTGGTGTTCCCCCCCGCGTGCTAACCATCAATTGGTAGAGAGGTGGGGACCTTTCCCCCCCCTTAGAGTATAACCCCATGCTTCCTGTATCCAAGTTATTCTTAACAATGCTTCTGTTCTAGTGACCTAGTGCTGCAGTCTAATAAATACTATCCTTGTTTCAATGAATAAGGCCTGGTGTTTGACTGACTAACTGAGGACTCTGACAAGATGATGATCTCAAATCACTGGCTGGCTGATACAAGATGGCACATTATTTCAATAACCTGGTACGGTTGCCAGATCTCCCAGTGGAGGTGGGGTAACCCACCACCAGGTCTCACTTCCTGCTGCTGATCAGCTTTCTGGTTCTTGTATTGTCCCTTTCTCACAATACAAGGGACTTACCAGGAGACAGAGAGTGTGAGGCCCAGGCTATGTTACCAGCAATGTTGTGACATCACTTCTGCATGCACCTGGCAACGCTCTGGTATTTGGGCAAAAACTCTATGGTTGAAGCCATTTTTTACCATTCTTTCACCCCCATCTTGCAACAGGATGATATCACTTCCAGGACATGCTGGATGTTATGTAGTCACATCACCAGAAACATTGCCTGGGCCTCCCTCATGCTCCTGATAAGTCCCCCCTTCCTCTGCTGGTTGCAAGGAAGGACCTGGCAAGGGTAACTAGTCCCAAGTACTTAAGTGAGCTCAGAATCACATTGGCAACCAAGGCAGCTGACAAAATGTTAGAACAGAGGTCTAACTGGTAACTGGTGAACCACCAGTACCACACCGGCTGTTGTGGAGAAGTTCATGCACCCCCTAGAAGGCCTAATAAAAGATCATGAAACAATATGGATTTCCTGTGTAGAGATTAGCTAGTGGCTTTCTTCCTGGTGCCCATCCTAACCCAGGGCTCATCTTGTAGCAAGAACTCCTTTGCATGTTAGATGACACACCCCTAATGTAGCCAATCCCCCAACAGCTTACAGTAGCCCCTGTAAGAAGAGCTCTGTAAACTCTTGAAGGATTGGCTACATTAGGGGTGTGTCGCCTAATATGCAAAGGAGTTCCTGCTACAAAAACAGTCCTACTAACCCCTGTTCTGTTCCTAAAACAGAGCAAAACTTGTTGGCATGTGGTATGCTGGCATTACTTACTTGGTGACTCCTGTATGAAAGTGATGTAGACATTGTGGTGGGTATCAGATAGGGCCTTTGCTGCTGCTCTTTAACCCAGTTGAAGTTTCCAGTACTTTTTTCAAAGGAAGCCCCATATATAGCACATTAGGGTAATCTAATCTAGTTTTACCAGGAATGTGTGTAGCTGGGATCAGATTAGCTGAAGTTTGTGAAGATCTTTGAGCATACAGAAAAGTACTACATAAATGTCTTTTATTATAAGAATAGTATATACAGCCAAAGCCCTCACTAGAAGAAGGCATTCCAGGAGATAAACATTTGAAAATAAGAATTTGGTTCCTTCCTGATAGATATATTAATGCTCATAATTTGAATATGAAATGTTTACATGAAACATTTTATAGCTCCATATCTCTACATACAATCACTATAAGAAAAAAAATGGAATAAGAAAGTATAAAAGAATAATATTTGCTGGCTATGAGAAAAGGCATCTTACAATGAAAGGCCACCCAAGTTAATTGCAATATTCTTCAGTGAGATTCCAGACAGGCACACCCACACATGTCTGCTTCTGTAGTATGTTCTGTAGGCGTTGGGCTTCGCATGGCTTCAAGCCATAGTGATTTTATGGGAATTAATGGAAATAACCTGAACTGGCTTTGGTGTAAATGACCACCAGATTTGACTTATTTAATATATGTACCAGAAGATAATTGAATCTCATTCGAGCTTGTTGTAAAGTTAAAGACTTTAAAAGATTTCAGTGGAGTTCATCTCTTTAAAATAACATTGATCCAGATATCTGAGAAGCCAGAGCCAAAGCTGTTGCAAAAGCTAATTTGCAGATAAATCTCACTTTTAACTACAAATTCAGCCCTTCAATAAACACACATGCAAATTTCATTATGTTAATGGAAACCATAGTTGTGTATCGGAAGGCTACATTTTTCCCATCAAAATATTGTACGATCGATATACATTAAGTGCCTTAGTGCAACCAGAAGAACTACTTGTAAAAAAAAAAAATTCCCCTAAGGCATGTTTTGAACTTCTGGAACACGTACATTTCTACTACACAATAGTAGTATAAGGATCATTTAAAAAATATTCATGGGTCTAGAAAGACCATACGCATCTGCATCTGAATTCTTCCTATTGTTAGAATGCCTTTTGTTTAATAAAACCATTCTTTGCATCTTCCTTTTAACTCTTCCCCTATTGATTTCATACATGTTTTGCTGAGATATGTAAATTCCAACACAAATACAAAGCAGATTACACAGTAAAAAGTGAAACCAAAACAAGAATGAACTGTGTGATGAAAATCATGATGTTACAGCAATGAAACAATTGTTACCATCTTGGTAATAATTGGTTCATTGCTGTGACGTGGTGATTTTCATTACACAGTTCATTGAGATATGTAAACTCAGCAACAGGGAGAAAGACGGTAATTTAACAAAAGATTTAACCTTATGTATCTGTTTACTTGAATATCATAGACAGTGTAAGAAAACAAAAAGACTGACACATCTACCTGTCACAAATTGTCCAGTCAATAAAACTGTTTTCACCTTGTACCTAAAAATGGAGTTAAGCAGTTTGCAGGAAAATGGACGTAGGAGGGGAGGGATACATGAACCTATATAGTTTTGGTTCTTTTGGGCCTCACCTCTGTTCATAAGTTCAAATTCTCCCTGTCAAACCTTCTCCAGTTTTAAAAAAACAAAACAAAACTGTGGCCCTGTGTCACTTCTAGCATTTAGTGTTTCTCCTGCTGATAGTTTTAGTCAGGGCTCTTTTTGTAGTAGAAACTCCTTTGCATATTAGGTGACACACCCCTAATGTAGCCAACCCTCCAAGAGCTTACAGAGCTTTTCTTACAGGGGCTACTGTAAGCCCTTGGAGGACTGGTTACATTAGGGATGTGTCACCTAATATGCAAAGGAGTTCCTGCTACAAAAGAACTTTGCACCATTTCCCTGGGAAGCCTAACTCGCTAGCTGACGCCTTGTCCCGCCTCCCACAACTCAACAGCAAAAGGGAGGAGGTCCGGGACTCCGTTTTTACTCCCTCCCAACTGGGAGGGGCGGTTACTACACGCAGACAGGCACTGAAACCTCCCACCACCCCGCCTCCTTCCGACTGGGAGTCGAAGTTCGCTTCTCCCATGTCTCTGGCTGACCAGGAGGAACTTAAGGGGGAGGAGGGGGTTTCGCAAGATGCACGGAACTGTTGGCGCAAAAATGGAAAGCTTTTTGTACCACTATCCCTACGGGGGGAGGTGATGGGTTGGGCTCACGGCTCAAAGCTTGCGGGACACACCGGGTTTGTGAAATCGCTCCAACTTTTACAACGGCAATTTTGGTGGCCTGGACTGCGTAAAGATCTGTCTCTGTTTACCAATGCCTGTCAAACTTGCTTGATGAGTAAGCCTCGGCCGGGGAAGCCCCCTGGAGCTTTACAACCCTTGCCCACCCCGAATCAGCCTTGGGAGGTGATTTCAATGGATTTTATTACCGACCTGCCCCCAAGTGGGGGGAAAACAGTTATCTGGGTTGTTGTTGACTTATTTACTAAACAGGCTCACTTTGTTCCGTTTGCTTCCATCCCCTCTACTAAGAAGCTGGCCTCAGCGTTCTTACAACATGTCGTGAGACTTCACACTTTGCCGTCTAAAGTGATCTCAGACAGGGGGGTGCAGTTCGTGTCCCAATTCTGGGGAGAGTTAATGTCACTGCTAGGGGTGGAGAGGGGGGTCGGCAGTGTGTACCACCCAGAGACTGATGGGCAAACTGAAAGGGTCAACCAAACCCTTGAACAATATCTCAGATGTTTTACTAACTTTCAACAGGATGATTGGCATTCCCTCTTGCCTTTGGCTGAGTTCTGCTACAATAACACTCAGCACTCCTCAACGGGAATGTCTCTGTTCATGGCGGCGCACGGCTATGAAGCCCCGCCACTGCCATTTTTAAACTCTCCCGACCTCCCGGTGGGAGATGCGGGTGACTGGTGCAAACGTCTGCAAATGGCCTGGCCTCTGTTGACACAGACTCTTGAAGGAGCCAAAAAAGTGTATAAATTGCAGGCTGACAAAAAACGCAACCTGTCCTGGATCCCGAAATGTGGAGACTTTGCCTATCTTTCCACACAAAACCTTCGGGGTGTGCAGCCAAGCCGCAAACTTGGCTGGAAATATGTTGGACCTTTTGAAATTATACGTGTCATTAATAATGTCACTGTCGAACTTGATTTGCCTAAGTCGCTAAAGTCTATTCATCCTGTTTTTCATGTAAGGCTCCTGCGACGTGTGCCTGTGGAGAATGCATGGAGACCTCATCGCCCCACCCCACCGCCGCTCATGGTGGGGGGGGAAACCACATTTTGAAGTTGCGCAGATCTTGGATTCAAAGATTTCTCGAAATCGACTGTATTATCTGGTTGATTGGGCGGACTTTGGGCCTGAACAGAGGGAGTGGGTGCGGGCGGAACATGTTCAGTTCCCCTGGAGAACATGGTGGAATCTGTGTCCTTACACCCCCCCCCCATGACAGCCAATGTGACGTGGCAGTCAGGATTTCAGAGCACCGTAGAGGCTGCAGGTGGGTGGGTGGGGATAGAAAGCTGAAGAGGGAGGGGGAAGTAAAGTTAGGTTGATGCTTGGCTGGGAAGGAGATAGGGTTGCCAACTCCAGGTGGGAAGTTCCTGGAGATTTGAGGGATGGAACCTGGAGATGGTGAGGTTTGAGGAGGGGTGGGACCTCAGACAGGTACAATGTCATAGACTCCATCCTCCCAACCAGCCATTCCCTCCTGGAGAACCACTGTTGCCAATCTCCAAGTGAGGGCTGGAGATCACTCAAAATCACAACTGATCTCCAGGAGGGAGAGCAGAAGTCAGCTGCAGTCAGAGGGGCAGATAGTGGACAGTTGATGGTTAACTGGGAAGGAGATGGGATTGCCAACTCCAGGTTGGGAAATTCCTGGGGACTTGAGGGGTGGAGCCTGGAGAATGTGGGGCTTGAGGAGGGGTTGGACTTCAGATAGGTACAATGCCATAGACTCCACCCTCCAAACCAGCCATTTCCTCCTGATTAACAATTGTTGCCAATCTCCAGGTGAGGGCTGGAGATAACTCAAAATTACAACTGCTCTACAGGTAGCAGAGATCAGTTCCTCTGGAGAAAATGGTGGACTCTCTGTCATTATACCCTGCTGAGGTCACCACAGCAAACTGATGCTGAGTCACTTTGGCACTCTCCCAGAGCCTCTTTCTAGAGCTCGTTGTATGTTTTTTCCACAACGGGCCTTATTCCTGGTAAACAATAAATAAAATAGGACCAAAATTGGAATGCTGTACAGAAAGAAAGAAAATGTTTTAGATACTCAACCATTACACAAGGTCAGAGAGTCAAAATCATAATGACTGAATAGGGCCTTATTCAAATATTCAGCATCTTAATTTGGAAGATTCACAATGAAAATGTTTGATACAATGTTTTAAGCCAAACAGCATACTAAATTAGCGTACTTAAAATCAAAAGAATGTTACATGGAACACAGAAAGAAGAATATACCTGACAAGTCCTGCTTATTCTTTAATGAACTCTGAATGCCTTTTTCCCCTTTTTCCTGTGGATTTGAACTGTCATCTCTGTTCCTGTTGCAGACTCTTAACTTCAATGTGAAAGTAGGTTGATTCAATGGCAGTTAAATTTGTGCAAAATTTTGAAAGGGTTCCTTGTATTACTGTTGAATGCTATGCATATTTCATTTTTTTTTTTTTGAAACAAAATTTTTATTGGGATATATTCAACATTTCCAATCACGTTACCAATACAGTTTCCAAAAAGTAAGATCCCAATCCCCCCACCCCCCTAATAGGCTTCCAACACTGCTAATAACAAACAGAAAAAATTATAAGGCAATCAAGTTTAGACTTAACTACCTCGACAAACCAGGTAACACATTTAAATTATATATAACCTCTACAATTTCAGCATATTATGTATAACAGTACATACAGTTCAAAATTCATTTCACTTCTCATTCAATATCCGTACGTATCCAAATTATATATTTTCCCCTTCATTCTATATTCAGTTTCTAGATACAATTTCAATCCTTCCCAGTCTTTTAAGTACTGTTCTGCCATTTGTCCATTTAATTTCTTTGTCATTTTGTCCATTTCTGCTAAAAATAACAATTTTCTCAACCAGTCATGTATATCTGGTACCTTCTCCATTTTCCAATGCTGAGCAAAGGCCATTCTCGCCGACGTAATCATGTACCATAACAGTGTCCTTTTCTCTTGTGGAATTTTTTCCATTGTCAAACCGAGGAGAAAAAGTTCAGGCTTTCTCTCAATTGGGGTTTTCAATATTTTCTGCATCACACAATGTATATTAGACCAGTATGCTTTCGCTTTATCACATGACCACCACATATGGTAAAAAGAACCCTCTACTTTTTTACATTTCCAACATTTATTACTCAAGTTCTTATCCATGCTAATATTAGCAATCTTTTTTGGTGTCATATACCATCTATACATCATCTTATAGCAATTTTCTTTTACGTTAATACAAGTGGACATTTTAAAAGATCTTTTCCACAAAAATTCCCATGATTCCATAGAAATTTCTTTGTTCATATTTATGGCCCACTTTATCATTTGTTCTTTAACGGTTTCATCCAAAGTATATACAGTCAACAAAGTTTTATACATTTTTGATATCATTTTCCGTTCTTTTTTCAACCATATATTCTCAAAATCATCATTCATAGCCCTAAAACCAAACTCTTTACAATCTTTTTTATAAATGTCCCTTATTTGACAATATTGTAGCCAACCATACTCAAATTCTAATTCATTATTTGGTTTTAAAACATATTTTTTCCCTTCTCTTTGCAACAATTCCTGATACTTCAACCAATCATTGCCTCTATATTCTGAAAACAAATGTATAACTGCAGCTGGAACAATCCACAGAGGCCTTTCATCCGATATTGTATCCTTATACCTGGTCCATGCATCAAACAATGTCCTCCTTACATAATGATGCTTAAACATAGAGTCAGCTTTGTTTTTCCCATACCAAAGATAGGCATGCCAGCCAAATCTGCAATCGTGCCCCTCAAGAGCTAAAAGTTTTCTATTTTCCAAATTTACCCATTCAGATAACCAAGACATACATACTGCTTCATGATACAAACGCAAATTCGGGACTTGGAAGCCACCTCTGTCCTTAGTATCATACATTATCTTCATTTTTATTCTTGGCTTCTTCCCTGCCCAGATAAACTTAAAGATTTCTCTTTGCCATTTTACCAACACTTTTCCATCTTTCACAATTGGTATTGTCTGAAACAAAAACATTAACCTGGGCAGTACATTCATTTTAATAACGGCAATTTTTCCAAGAAGAGATAACCTTAGTTTTTCCCATTTTTCTAAATCACTCTTTATCGAACCCCACAATTTTTCATAATTATTCTTGAACAAATCTATATTTTTCATTGTAATTTCAACTCCCAGATACTTAACCCTTTTAACCACTTCACATTCTGTCACATTTTGTAACATTTGTTGCTTTGTACCAATCATATTTTTACACAATATCTTAGATTTATTTTTGTTGACATAAAACCCTGCAAGATCACCAAACTCTCTTACTTTTTCAAATACCTTAGGCATATTATTAACAGGATCTTCAACAATAAACATGATATCATCCGCAAATGCTCTTAATTTAAATGAAAAACCTCCAATATTCAACCCTTTTATATTAACATCATCTCTGACCGCTTGTAGCAAAATCTCCAAAATCCAGATAAATAACAATGGTGACAGGGGACAACCTTGTCTAGTACCTTTTCTTACCCGGAACATATCTGTTGATTCTGCATTAACAATCACCGAAGCTTTTTGTTCTTTATATATCGATTGGATCATTCTTGTAAATTCTACGCCCATCATAGATTTCTCAAGCACTTTAAACATAAATTCCCAATTTAAATTATCAAAGGCCTTCTCTGCGTCCAAAAATAAAAAAGCGACTTCTTTTTCAGGATGTTTGTCATAATACTCAATTGCGTCCAATACAACCCTCATATTGTCTTTAATTTGTCTATTTGGTAAAAAACCAGCTTGATCTTCCACAATAGTATCTTTCAAAAACTTTTTAAGGCGCTCTGCCAATATTTTTGCAAATATTTTATAATCGTTGTTCAATAATGAAATGGGCCGATAGTTTTTAACATTTGTTAAATCTTGCATTTCTTTAGGAATTAAGGTGATTGCAGCTTCATTCCAGGAGTCAGGGATCTTTCCTGTCTTTCTAATTTCATTTAAAAGAATCTCCAGCACCGGAACCAAATCTTCATAAAATTTTTTATAAAATTTAGCTGAAAAGCCATCCGGGCCTGGGACTTTGGAGATTTTTGCCTCGGCTATTGCTTTACTAATTTCGTCCTTAGTTATTGCAGCATTTAGGAGTGTTTTCATTTCTGGATTTGGTTGTATCAAATTAACTTTGGATAGGTAATCCAACATTTTTTGAGGATCTGCTTGTTTCGATTGAAAGAGAGTCGCATAGTATTTGAAAAATTCCCTTTTAATTCCTCCTGGGTCCAAAATCTCTTTATTTCCATCTTTCAAACAAGTGATTGTTTTATTCTCTCTTCTTTTCTTTAATTGCCATGCTAAATATTTGCCAGGTTTATTTGCACCTTCAAAGGATTTCTGTTGCAATTTTTTCAAGTTCCAAAATACTTCTTTGTTCAACCTTGCCGCATATTGCTCCCTTAGGATCCTCAATTCTCTCAAAATCTTCTTTTTACCAGGCCTTTTCTTAAGTTCTGTTTCTTTTTTCCGAATATTTTCCATAATTTCTTTGTCTATTTTCATTTGTTGTTTCCTTTCATTATTATTAATTGCAATCAGATGTCCTCTCATCACAGCCTTGTAGGCTTCCCATACCGTTTGCATCTGTACACTTTTATTTAAGTTCAGTTGAAAGTATGTTTGGGTTTCTGTCCTTATTTTATCCACAATATTTTGCTTGTCCAGCAAATCTTCGTTGAGTCGCCATCGAAATTTTTTTCTCTTAACATACGTTGACCATTTTATCGGACTGTGGTCAGAAAGAGTCCTAGGTAGTATCTCAATTTTGCGTGTTTGCAAGATTAGGTTCTCTGTCATCCACATCATATCTATCCTGGAAAAAGACTCGTGTCTTGATGAATAAAAAGAGTACTCACTGTCTCTGGGATGTTTAGTTCTCCAAACGTCTGCCAAATGTTCATGTTTAATCAATTGGAAAAAGACTTTAGGAAGTTTGCCCATGGCCTCAATTCCTTTTTTTGATTTTCTATCAACAACATTGTCAACAGTACCATTAAAATCGCCCATTAAAATCATTTGCTCATAGGTCAACTGTCGTAGTTGTTCCCACAAATTCTGAAAAAAGTTTTCTTTTGCCCCATTGGGAGCATAGAGATTAACAATTAATGTCTTTTTATTCTGCAGCACAACTTCTACCGCCAAAAATTTTCCTTCATTGTCTTTGAAAATTTCTTTTGGTTCCAACTCTTTTTTAATATATGTAACTACTCCTTTTTTCTTTTGAGAGGAGAGTGAATAAAATTCCTCTCCTAATCTTTTTTGAATCAAAAATTTGGCATCTGATTTTTTAATATGTGTTTCTTGCAAGCAAACAATATCGCATTTCTGTTTTTCCAACCAGAGTCTGACATTTTTCCTTTTTTGGGGTGAGTTCAGTCCATTAACATTCCATGAAATTATTTGACTCTCCATGTTGATTCTGTAATTATTTATCAGAGTCTATAAAATTATCATTGATGAATCTGGTCATTTGGTCAACTGACTTGATGGTGACTCTCTTCTGTTTGAACGAAAAACTGACACCTTTAGGAATTTCCCATCTATATCTTATGCCCTCTGATTTCAGCTTGTCAATCAGGTCTTTAAAAAGTCGTCTGTCCTGAAGCATCGCTCTGGGTAGTTCCTTTAGGACCATGATTTTCTTGTTGCCAATTGTGAAGTCGTCCTGAAATTGTTGCTTAAACAAATCCTCCTTCAACTTCTTAGATATAAACTGGACAATTACATCTCTAGGTAATTTTTTCCTTTGCGCAATCGCAGAATTGACTCTGTATACCACATCAATCTGTGCCGCCACTCTCTCCTCTTCCATTTTCAAAAAATCTGCAACAGCATCTACCATGACTGAATGGATGTCCTCATTCTTATCTTCAGGGATCCCCCTGAATCTCATATGATTAATCATTGCATTGTATTGGACCATCACATTCACTTTATCTGTTTCTAAAGTGACCTCAGCTATATTGGATGCTACTCCCTTCACCCTTACATCCATCTCATCTGCTCTTTTTTTTTTTTTTTTATAATTTCTTTAATTTTAAACAACCAATAACAGCAACCACAAAAAACAAACAAACATAACATATATAAACACAAACACATCAACAAACCGACCATCGACATCAATAATAAAAAAAAGATAACAATCATAAACAAGACGGCATGAGTGACCATGTCGTCTAATCTAACACAATAGCAGATATCCTCACCTTTCATCCCATTAACATAAACCATAATTAGTCTCTTTTAACCACCTATACAATCCCGACCAATATTTTCCAAATTCTTCCATACTTTTCTCTTCCAACATAAATGTCAATTTCTCCAATTCTGCTATATCATATACCTTATTAATAAGTTCCTCTCTAGTAGGAATATTTCTGTCTTTCCATCTCCTAGCAAAGACAATTCTTGCTGCCGTCACAACTTGCATGATTAAATATAATTCTTCTTTCTTAAACATCTCAGGGATAACATTTAACAAGAAGCACTCCGGTATAAGTGAAATTTTTTTCTTCAGTATCTTATCAATAATTTCTTTTACCATTCTCCAAAACTTTTTTGCTTTACTACACGACCACCACATGTGGTAGTAAGAGCCATTACTATAGTTGCATTTCCAACAGTTTTTCCCAATATTTTTATTGTATTTATTTAACCTTTCTGGGGAGATATGCCATCTATAAAACATTTTTAAGATGTTTTCTTTAAAGGCACTAGACCTCATCCATTTTATATTTCTTACCCAAATTTTATCCCATTGCTCTAATTCTAAATTATGGCCTATATCCTGTGCCCATGCTATCATAGATGGCTTTACCCATTCATCCTGCATTTTCCATTCTAACCAAAAATTGTATGCCTTTCTGATAAATTTTTCATTTGTGCCCAACCATACCTTGTCTAATTCAGTTTGATTTTCATAAAATCCTACTTTCTTATCTTTTGCCCATCTTGATCTGAGCTGGATATTTTCCCACCACGTCAGATTCGTTCCGTGTTCCTTAAGTTGTTCTTCAGGAATCTGGTTCTTTTGGTCAGCGTCTGTATCTCTTTTGTAATTCCAGACATTTCTTTTTTCAGCTCTGTTACCTCTGATATAACGGTCTTTTCAAGCTTCAGAATCGCATCCATCACTCGTTTTTCCATAGCTTCCATCATGCCCTGTAGCTTTTTTTCCTCTTTGCCAGCCATTTTCGGGGAGGACCAGGTATTTGCCCTCTGTCGTTGCCGCAGGTCGTAAGCCGTTGTTCACAATCTTCCCTCCAACACACTCTAAATCAAAGTCCTTCTTGTGCCCACCTAAATCGCACTGGTTTCACTTTTTTATATTAAGTCTTTCGTTTAAAATCAAAGAAAATTTTTCTGACCTTCCCAAAATGGCGGGCGCAATTTCTCTATGGTAAATGGTTCTTCCGGGTACTCACTTCCTGTCCGGCAATCTTAATGGTCCCCCTTGTTCCTGATTTCTTCCCTTCTTCCGGCCTCCTTGGTCTTCTCTAGGATGATTACTTGTCTGTTCTGAAGTCACTTCCTGTTTTGCCGATTTCTGCTGCAGCAGCTCCAGTACTTTTCCACTGCAATTCTCGCGGAGTTACTGTTAGTTTCTATTTTAAAGTCAATAATTTAACCGCAGGAATGATCAACAATTCGGCTTTTTGGCCTTTTTTAGCTGTTTAACTGCACTTTTTCCGCTCCAATGTTAGTACAACAGATAGTGCACGATCATGCGCTTCATCGGATGTTGTTTATTTTCGGCCGAAACGCGTCTCCGGTGAGCAATTTTAAAAAGTTACCTTCAAAGTCCGTGTCTTGTTATAGCAGTGTTTCCTTGATATCAGTTTCCGTAGAATGTCTTGGAGGTCTGGGTCATGCGTTCTTATGTTGAGAATCCAACTCGGTGGGGTCTTGTAGAGATTTTCCGAAGTGCCTTCTCTGGGGGAGGGGATCAAGGCTGGTCGCGGCGCTCTTTAAAGCCCCGCTATCAGCCAATCTCAACTCCTCTCTCGGGCCAGGCTCTCTGCCAGTCACCCCCCTGCCTGGGGGGATCTGCGGTGGGCTATTGGAAGCCCACCCTGTCGTCAAGACCCTCCGTTTGCTCTGGGAGCTCTACGAGCAAGCCAGAGCACGTCAGGACGCCATGAATCCCAGAACGGAAGCCAATGCTATGCATATTTCAGAGGAAGTGAGGCTCATGGTGTTCAATGGAACTTACTCAGAAAAGAGATCTGAAGGCTTTGATTTAACTAAAAGTTAAGAGAATGGATTGTGAGCCACCGGAGATATCAGGACCTGACAGCTGATTTAAAATATTATTAATTCATTTGCTTTTTTTTAAAGCCCAATTGGACACTGGGAAACTGCTAAGCTGACTGAAACAAGCTAAAACAGTTGAGATTCATATATATCCTGTCCTATTATACAAAAGGGTAGTGGGTCTGGCAAGGTTCTATGCTTGGCAAAATCAGTTCGCTCCCTGATATGTCATTCAGAAGTTGTCCCTATCCACTAGCTGCGTTGCCTGAGTTCTCACCCACCCACTGCAGCCTAGGCCACTCTTCTCTGATTGGGCCAGCATTTCAAGCTTATTTGCATATGGAAGCTGATTGGACTTTGCTCCATTCCGCATCTCACCCCCACACACAAGACAGTTGGAATTATCAGTTGCTTATGCAACCTGGTATATTCTGAGGTAAAATATGTCCTCACTCACAACATTTCCCCTTCAAAAGAAACAAACCCAATAACAGAACCATGCCACACCACAAAAAAGACAGATCACACCACAAGCAGAATACCACAAGGCAAAAAAAGCTCTGGTACTAATTCAAAGTGCTGGGGATGAGTTGTGTTCTGGCAGGGGACGCTGTGAGTGTAGAAAATGATTTATCGACAGAGTAGTGTTTTGGAAAATCTTTAGAAATTGTTTGGTGCATTTACCATGGGGCACCCACCCATAGCCTCTGGCATTTTCTCACTCTGCTGGCATCAAAACCAATTTAAGGCAAAATAAAGATATGGAGACTTTTCCATCCTCCTTTGCATCAATTTGTCTTTGTTGGCAATGGCAACCTTAGGCCTGCCAGCACTCTCAGGGTGACTTCATGCCTCCTGACTGGCATGGCATCACTAGCCCAGGCTGCTTGCTCCTGTTCAGCAGGAGCATCCCTATGGAAACTGCCTTGGTGATTTCGGACCAGCCACAAAGATGACAAGAATGAAGTAAACTGCTTTGCTCCCTGCGAATGAGAAATACAGAATTTTGCTTAGGAAGAGGCTGCTGAGAGGGGATGAGATAAAGTTGCCAACTTTAGATATGGAAATTCCTGGAGATTTGAGGGGTGGAGCCCAGAGAGGGTGAGGACTGAGGAGGGGTGGGACCTCAGACAGGTACAGTGCCATAGACTCCACCCTCCAAACCAGCCATTTTCTCCTGGGGAATTATTGTTGCCAATCATGGCCCAGGTGCCATCAAACCATTCTCTTCAACTCCCTGCTGTGCAGCTGACTTTCCCCTAGGGTTGCCAATCTCCATGTGGGACCTGGAGATCTCCCGCTGTTACAACTGATCTCCAGACAACAGAGATCAGTTCCCCTGGAGAAAATGGCTGCTTTGGAGGGTAGACCCTATGACATTATACCCTGCTTCCACCCCCCCCAATGCTGCCCTCCACAGGCTCCACCCCCAAATCTCCAGGTATTTCCCTACTCAGAGCTGGCAACCCTACTTCCCCTTCAGTGCCTGTTGGCAGGCAACCAAGCTTGGTCCTGTCACCTGTTTTGGCCTTTGGGAGAAAACTCATCGGGGCCAGTCCTGATAGGGTTGCCAAATCCAGATAGGAAATTCCTGGAGATTTGAGGGATGGAACCTGAAGAGGGTGAGGTTTCAGGAGGAGTGAGACCTCAGTCAGGTACAATGTCATAGATTCCACCCATCAAACTAGCCATTCCATCCTGGGGAACCATTGTTGCCAATCTCCAGCTGGGGGCTGGAGATCAATCAGAATTACAACTGCTCTCCAGGAGGGGAGGGGAGGGGAAGAGATGGAAAGCTGAAGTCAGGGGGCAGATAATGGTAGGTTGACAATTGGCTGGGAGATAGGGTTGCCAACTCCAGGTTGGGAAACTTCTGGAGATTTGAGGGGTGGAGCCTGGAGATGGTGAGGTTTGAGGAGTGGTGGGATCTCAGACAGGTACAATGCCATAGACTCCACCCTCCAAACCAGCCAGTCCTTCATGGGGAACCATTGTTGCCAATCTCCAGGTGAGGGCTGGAAACCACTCAGAATTGCAACTGCTCTGCAGAAGGGAGGGCAGAATTCAACCAGAGTCAGAGGAGCAGATAACAGTAGGTTGATGGCTAGCTGGGAAGGAGATGGAGTTGCCAACTCCAGGTTGGCAAATTCCTGGGGATTTGAAGGGTGGAGCCTGGAGAGGGTGGGGTTTGAGGAGAGGTTGGACCTCAGGCAGGTAGAATGCCATAGATTCCACCCTCCAAACCAGCCATTTCCTCCTGAGTAACAATTGTTGACAATCTCCAGGTGAAGGCTGGAGGTCACTCAAAACTACAACTGCTCTTCAGGTAGCAGAGATCAGTTCCTCTGGAGAAAATGGGGGACTCTGTCATTATACCCTGCTGAGGTCACCACAGCAAATTCACACTGTGTGCCCAAAGCCAGGGCACTCTCCCAGAGCCTCTTTCTAGAGCTCATTGTATTTATTTCCACAATGGGCCTTATTCCTAGTGTGTGTGTGTGTGTGTGTGTGTATATACACACACACAAAATTTACATTCCACCTTTCTTCCAAGTTTCTTCTAAACTCAGTCTGAAAATTTAGCTCCTAATTATGTTAAAAAGCTAGCTGTTGCCATTTCAGTGTCAAACACTGCATGTATATGTAGCTATGGCAATTGAATAAGTAATGTGGAGACAGAACAGTGTTAAGATTAAAGACTGGGGGATGGGAAGTGTCAAATAGTTTAAATGTTGCTGTCTTAATTCACACAAGCAGTAGATGGGGTGGTAAACCACTTCAGACTATAGCCAAGAGATTGCATGTTTAAATGCTTCCCCATGGGGGGGGGATCCTCTACACAGAAGAATTAGTTAGGGAGAAGAGGATTAATCTTCTCCTTTAAATGCTACATTTGCATGAACAAGTGTTTTTCTTTGGTATGGAGAAGATCCCAGACATGTGAAACCCTTCATGCAATGTGAAGCATACAGCCCAGACCACACAATTTGCTGCTTTGGAGAAATAAGCCAAAATATATGAAAAGGCAGACATTGGCTAAGGTCGAGGTATCTATAAATTATCACCCACATATACAGAGCATGCTGGTTTCCACCCTTGCATTTGTCTATGGATCACCAGTCTGAAATAGTGTTAACAAAAACCAGCCTAAATGCTTTTATTGGCCATTGCCCCCACAATCGGAATGAAGAGACGGACACCAATATGGATTTAACAAGAGCCACTTTATTAATTATTTATAATCAAACAACTGGTGAGGGGCTGCTAAAATGTACTGAGGAATATGACAGATGTCAAACTGCTGACCACCTTCATCTCCTTCTGGGCGATGCACCTTCCCCGATCTCGAGCCACCCAATGTGGCTCTTGACCAGCGGTTTGGCATGTGTATGAGAACCCCTTGGCCCACCACCCTAGAAGCCGCAAAGGCCTGCTAAGATAGGCCGGGCCAGATTGTTCTAAGGAAGATCACCCCTTCCCGGCCTTGAGCTGCAAAGGCCCGAAAGCCGTTCATGGAGGACCCTTTAATTCCTTTATAACAATGCCCAGGTGCTCACCAATTTCAACTTCCTGATCGCGCTACCCCGCCATAGCAAAGGTCAAGCCTCTGCTTAGGCCTTCGCCCCCACCAAGCGATCCAGCACCAACAGCACCCCTCACCTCAAATCTGCCAAAAATACAGTGCTGCCCTTGTTAAGGAGGTGCACCCTGTCCCCCTCTACAGGTCCGTTAACTTGACTCGTATATCAGGATGCAACTAGAAGAGGCCCAATTGGAGTTTTATCTCATCCAGCCCAAGGACCTAAAAAACCCCCAGGCTACGCCACACCTGGCACAGCCTAACTGCAGCAAGACCAGCTGCACCCTAGGCAACTGGCTGCCTTCTCATCTAGTGGGGTCCCCAAAATTGTGCCCACCTGGCAAGGCAGAATGCCACCAAACTATCCGCACCCCGGCCCACCTTACTCATATCATCGCAAGGTCAGCCTTTGCCTGTAAACCAGGGCCAATACCCTTCCTGACAATGCAGCTTAGCCACCATACCATGTGCACTTTGGGCCATCTATGCCCCACGGTGAGGCTGCACCCCAGGCAACCTGTCCGCTTGTAGCCCAGGGCCTTGCCCTTCATGGTGGGGCAGAATAGCCACCAGACCATGTGCACTCTGGGCCACTGGCCCATCATGATGAGGCTGCACCCCAGGCAACCAGTCCGCTTGTGACACCAGGGCCTCACCCTTCATGACGATGCAGCATAGCCACCAGACCATGTGCACTCCATGCCACCTTGCTCTTATCATCACAAGGCCAGTCTCCACGATGATGCAGCATGGCCACCAGGCCATGTGCACGCCGGACTACCTTGCTCCTATCATCACAAGGCCAGGCTCGCTTAATCACAAGGGCCTTGTCCTTCATGGCAAAGCAGAATAGCTGGCCAGACTATCCACACTCTGGGCCATCTTGCTCTTATCTTCCAAAGGTCGGTCTCAGCCTGTAACACAAGGGCCTTCCTGGCCAGGGAGTCCTCTTGGCCTAGGGGTAGCCCAAAAGACCATGCTGTGACCGCAGATGTTGATTCTTCATCTTGCCCTGCAGCCGGCAGCACCTGAAGGACAAACTTCATTAATAACTTAAAACTTTGCAATTCATTCTCTGAATGCAAGGCAAAAACCAACCCACCGCAGCTCAATATCCACAGCGCCACCCCATAAACAGGAGTGCAGTGACTGGACAAATGTCCTGACCTGAACAAGGTCCCACTGACACTACCACTCGACAAAGGAATACATAGTGCAGGGCAGCTGTAGTGGAAGCGACACTGAGCCAAGAAGAATGAGTTCCAAACTTCATGCCCAGGAAATATCCAACTTGCCCAAAGCCCAGTTCTACTGCCGCAAACTGGTGCCTGGTCATCGAATTCCATATAAATAGAAAACAGAGAGTGAGTATAAATGGGAAACTTTCTCAGTGGAGGGTGGTAAGCAGTGGGGTACCACAGGGATCAGTACTCGGTCCGATGCTTTTTAACTTGTTTATTAATGATTTGGAATTGGGAGTAAGCAATGAAGTGGCTAAATTTGCAGATGACACGAAGTTGTTCAGGGTGGTGAAAATCAGGGAGGAGTGTGAGGCACTCCAAAGGGATCTGTTGAGGATGGGTGAGTGGGCGTCAACATGGCAAATGGGGTTCAATGTGGCCAAATGCAAAGTGATGCACATTGGAGCCAAAAATCCTAAATATAAATACACGTTGATGGGGTCTGAACTGGCAGAGACAGACCAAGAATGAGATCTTGGAGTCATAGTGGATAACTCAATGAAAATGTCTAGACAGTGTGTAGCTGCAATAAAGAAGGCCGACGCTATGCTGGGGATTATTAGGAAAGGAATTGAAAACAAATCAGCCAGTATCATCATGCCCCTATATAAATTATTGGTGTGACCTCATTTGGAATACTGTGTACAGTTCTGGTCACCACATCTCAAAAAGGATATTATAGCATTGGAAAACGTGCATAGAAGGGCAACTAGAATGATGAAAGGGTTGGAATACCTTCCCTATGAAGAAAGGTTAAAACGCTTGGGGCTCTTTAGCTTGGAGAAACGATGGCTGAGGGGTGACATGATTGAGGTTTATAAGATTATGAATGGGATTGAGCAGGTTGAGAAAGAAGTACTTTTCTCCCTTTCTCACAATACAAGAACTCGTGGGTACTCCATGAAATTGCTGAGCAGTCGGGTTAGAACAGATAAAAGGAAATACTTCTTCACCCAAAGAGTGATTAATATATGGAATTCACTGCCACAGGAGGTGGTGGCAGCTACAAGCATGGACAGTTTCAAGAGAGAATTAGATAAACATATGGAGCAGAAGTCCATCAGTGGCTATTAGCCACAGGGTATAGATGGGAACTCTCAGTCTGGGGCAGGTGATGCACTCTATTCTTGGTGCTGGAGAGAGCAGCAGTGGGAGGGCTTCTGGTGTCCTGGCCCTACTGCTGGACCTCCTTATGGCACGTGGTATATTTTGGGCGCTGTGTGACAGAGTGTTGGACTAGATGGGCCATTGGCCTGATTCAACATTGGCTTCTCTTATGTTCTTATGTTTTTATCCACATGCCAAAGCAGTAACCATCTTCGTAACGGGAAGTGCAGAACACCCAGTTTGCCAAATGACCCTTTTCCAGTAGAAATTTCACTATATGAACACAACAATGTTTGCATTAGCACAGTCATTGCTTTACAAGGCACTGCCCAATATTCATAAGGCTTATGTGTGCCCTAATCAAGGAATTCCTTAATAATATTCCTGGGTAGCAAAGGCAATTACACAGCAATGCTTACCCTCGCACAGTCATTGCGATTTGCAAGCCACTGCTCAACATTCATAGGGCTTTTGTCAATACCGATCAAGTGAATTGACTTATTGATATTCCTGGGTGCACAGGAAGCCCACCCCTTTTAAAGGGACATTAATTGTCCGATGGCGTTTTTTACTTCCATGCCATGAAAAAACCACAGCTGTGCAACTCCACATTTTCCGTCTCTATAAAGCAGACAAGACCTAAGTCTTTGGATTGTTTGGCAATCCTGCACTCTGAAAGAAAGGAACTTGAGGCCAAGAATGATCATGTCTAAGGTCTATATCAGAAGAGAGCGTCTCTGATTCAATTCCAAATCCACTGGATTGGCAGAATGTGGAAACATTCTCTCAGCCACGGAGTTCCTTAAGGACTTTTCGCATGCATTCAATATTTAGAACTCAAGAGACTGTCCCCCATAAGGCATTCTGAAACACTTCTTGTTATATAATCTTTCCCCAATTAGACGACCCACTGAGATCCATCAGAACAAAGAGTTAGTTTGGCTTTCGAAACATAAGTGCCAATCAACAGTATTGCCACTGTAAAACCGCTATATTTATTAATTTGTTCGTGTATCTGTTTTGAAAAAACACCCTATCCTGACGAGTGCACAGTACCTATAATTTCTTATAGAAACTGGGTTCCTATCCTAAAGACCAAGGACAAGCACACAGTAAAGTGCACTGGCCCCTTTACAAACAGGTGTATACCTACATGCAGGCTATATGTTCATTCATCGTAACGGGAACCTATATTCAGTGAACCCTATTATCATAAATACATGAGTAAGGCTGGGCTGCCATGCCAGAAAATAATTCTTTCCTGGCCAAGTGCTGGGCAAAACAGCCCCCACAGAACCTCCACAGAAGCCACCTGCCTCATTACTGCCACAGCATCCCAGTCGGCACCATCCACAGCCTATCATGACCCATGACACTCCGACAGGCCGTGGCTACTCACTGGACCTCCCCTTCAAACAAATGCGCTATTAAGCTGTGAAATATGCTCATTAAAACCAACCAATGACATGCAATGACATGCTGGCTGTCCAATTCCCAGATCACAGCATCAGGAGGAAGTCACACTGTATTCCTGCCAGAACAGAAAACAGAAGGCACAAATGATGTATTGCAATGGTTATTTCGAATCCTAGCTCATGACAAAACTAACAATTTACCAAAACTCCTTTTTCCTCCCCACAATAGACACTCTGCAGGGCAATGCTCCCACCAACAATGGATGAAAGCCCACCCAAACGTTCCTCAATGGTGCCCCTATTTACTGGGTCATTCAAGGAACCTCTAAAGACAGAGGCAAAATGGCACCCATGGGAGCAGACGAGGTAGAAGCTGCCAAGGACACCAAGTGTGTAGACACGGCACCCCCCCCCCACATATAAGGCACTGTAGGGCCAACTGTGGAAACCACAACTATAGGCACTTAAGCACCTGTGGCCACCAAAGGTAAAAGCCTGGCCTACCCGCTTAGGAGCAGGCCACCCCTTTTGCGGCACCCAAGCCCTTCTTTGGAGCCAAGCGGTCCTTAATGGAATCACCCTCCAGAGGCGCAGGCCCAAAATGTCTGCATCCCCTTTCCCCAAGGTTAAAACACTTGGGGCTATTTAGCTTGGAAAAATGATGGCTGAGGGATGACATAATTGAAGTTTATAAGAGTATGAATGGGATAGCAAGTTGAGAAAGTAGTAACTTCCCCTTTCTTTCAATTAAAACTCATGGGCACACCATGAACTTGCTGAGCAATAAGATTAGAACAAATAAAAGGAAGTACTGCCTCACCCAAAGAGTGATTAACACATGGGATTCACTGCCACAGAAGGTGGCGGGGGCCACCAGCATGGATGGCTTTAAAAGGAATTGGATAAGCATATAAAGCAGAGTCCCTGAGTGGCTATAGATGGGAACTCTCAGTCTGGGGTACCTGATGCTCTGCATTCTTGCCCTCTTGGCTACTGTGTAACAGATTGTTGGACTATATATGCCACTGGCCTGATCCAAAACTGCCCCCTCTTATACTTTAATGTACCCTGAGATGGCCGCCACTCCTACTTTCCCAAAATGGCTGCCAGAAGAGAAGCGGGGGGGGGCTAACCTGGAGGACTAAGGCCCTTATTTTACAATTAGCTCCCCCTTTAAATAAGTATCCTCCTTGGGCCAGGCAGAGCAGCCCTGCCATCAAGAAGCTGCTGCAGTGCTCCTCATACTGGTCCACTTGCCACCTGCACAAGTTCTTCTTGTGGCCGCCAGCTAGGCCCTATTTTCCAAGCTGTCGCCTGCAGCCCAGATGCTCCCATCTGCTGTTGCACGGCCCGGATGCTCCCCGGGCAGTGGCCAGGATGTCTCCCGTGCGCCGCCATGGCCCGAACACTCACCGGGCGCTACGGGCACCACCTAGATGCTGCCGCCAAGGCCAGGATGCTTCCCGGGCACCGACAGCCGCAGCCCAGGTGCGTCCCGGGTGCCGCGGCCCAGACGCTCCCGGGAGTTGCCGCCGTGGCCCGGACACTCCCAGGAGTCACCGCCGTGGCCCTGTCCCGATGGGCCAGAAGCCTAAAGGCCCTGGACCATACTGCCAATCGTGCTCGGAGCTACTACTGCTGGAGCAGAGGGCGGGAGCTGAGCCTAAATAGGCTGGCTCCGTCCCCTGCCTGGTATCCTCTTCTTCATGCCTCACGAGGCAAATCAGCCCCCTCCCGGCAGCGCAAGCTCGGCGGGAGTTGGGGCTCGCATTCTTCAGTGGAAGGCACAGCCACATACTGATTGTGATTATGAACAGTGGATTGTTGTATTTACTTCTGATTTCGCATTAGACAAGAACAGTGAAATGTGAGGTATGCCACTGATCACTGCACAACAACTATTCTGCAACTATGTATGTTTTAATAGCATATGGCATGATATTTATGTTCAGATTTGCTGTCCACAGAGGCTTTGTCATCCAAATATAACAAGCTTAGTTGCGAATCCTTTACTAACTAGAGGCGGCCAGAGGGAATGTAGATCTCCATTTGATAAGCACTGTAGTGTTAATAGCAACAAAGCTCGCTGTAATAATCTGGACCTTTTCCAGCAGCGATTAAACTGCATAAGGAACAAAGGGCTCATTTGAAATGCAGATGTAACATTTTTGTGGCACTATGTCTACAGACAGAGCTGATCTGCTTTGCAATGTGTCTCATAGCAATGTGTAGTGCCTAAGCCTTATGTCAGTCACTTGCTATGTCAGGACTAAGAGGTTAGATCTTGGAAGAGACAACATGGACAGCTTGGAAACAGCTTCGTTCCTCCTATGCCAGCTGACTAGCATTCAGGGCAAAAAAAATAATAATAATAATAATAAGAAAATAACTGACATCCTTTACTTGCTTGACTCCCTGAGAATTCTTTCAAGAACCTTAAAAGTATGCTTTCTACTCATCTTGTTGAATAATCCTTGATGAATGTCTTCATAAAACTCTTCAAAATAACAAAATCAAACCTTGATGAGTATCCCAGCTGTATTATATCAGAAGTCAGTAATACTCAGTCGACCCTCTTCATTCAATTATTCCTGAATCATGCTGCTATATTACATTTCAGTGTTGGCTAGGGACAGAAAGTATGTCTGCTATTTCTTTTTAATTAAATACAGTAATATATAATCTTGGGGGGGGATTTTTTGTTGCTAAAAATATACTGAAACTGCTAGACTGAGAGGATATGTTATGCATCCTAATTCCTCATCTGTGTTATCGTGGAACTTTTTCAGGGTGAGAATACAATGCATAGAATGTTTCATGATCTTCCATTCATCTGGCCCAACTGCCACTGCACAAAAGACGTAATACCAATGTGTCAGAAAGTGGGGTTTTGGGGACCCCTAGGGGAAGATCTCTTTTGTTAAATAAATGCAACCTATCCCAAGAAAGGGCAATCACTCCTTTCCTGCAAGAGGCAGTGAAGAATCGTTAGCTACTTGCAGTCTCACCCTCTCTTGCACAAAGCACAGAAATGGACTCTTGTTGATGTCAGAGGCAGGCAGATAAAGGCAAGCCCTACATGGGCTCCCGAATGGAACACAGGCACAGTATAATTACCTAATATAGCTTAGCTGCCACAGATGAAACTGATAACTGCTTGAGCAGGGTGGCACTCTCTCTGAGGTGAAGAGATGACTAAACCAAGCAATGATGCCCACTGTTCTTATGCCCTTCATACCACTTGTACCCAACAACATGATTTTGCATCATGTTGACCAAGCCGAAACCCTTTTCCTGTACACGCTTGCAAGTGCTATTTGAAAGATAAGGCCCCCAGTCTGGACCCCAGTTTCTTACCTAGGGGGTCTCATAAATTGTGTGTCCTGTTGTGAATGTTACACATACAGGGCTGCTAAAAGCCACCATGCCCCCTGGAAAAGATTCCATATGACCCCGATCCAAACTAAATATCAGAACAAAACAGATCATGTTCCTGTTCTTACCACATATCAATAATAATAAAAGTATCTGCATGTCCATCTGTCTGTCCATTCATGGCAGGCATAACTGATCAGAAAATAAAACTAGGAATCTCAAAACTGGCCACCAACTTCAGGATGATCATGGGCAGGCCCGTAGCTACAGTGGGGCATCTCAGGGCTCAATCCCCCAAGCCCTCCAATTTCCCATCCAGTCCAGGCCCCCCCAACTTCCAGTTTTTATTTTATTTGTGGCAAAACCTTGGGGGGGGGGTGTGTGCCTGTGCAGGTTTCCCCCCAATTTATTTAAAGGCCTCCCAAATAAAATCCTGGCTACAGGCCTGATTGTAGAAGTTCCAGAGCCAAAAATGAAAGGAACTGGAATATCCTGGCCCAGACCTCCCCACCCCCATGCTGTTTGCAGTGAAAGCTAAGCTTTGTAGTGGTTAAAATGCTGGACAAGGATCTGGGAAACCCAGGTTCAAAACCCTACTCTAAACAAAGGAAAAGAGGGAAACGACTCAACCCGAAATATGCTGATAATGCTACAAGGGTCTAGCTACAGCAGATAAAATAATACCAAAATAAATATTTACTATTTGGTGTCTACAATAGTAAAATTGAAAATACAGAGCCTGAATATCAGGTTGCATTAGAGTCAGAACAAATTTTACATAAGCTGCAATATTTTCCATACAAAGCTGGCAAACATTCCAAACAAAGCTGAAATGACCAACACAAGACCATACGCATTTCGGCCACATGGCCTTCCTCAGTGGTCAATAATACATACTTTTTTTTAAAAAAAGCATCCAAAAATTCTATACAGGTGTTGTATCTGAGAGTGCAAAAGGAAAGGGGAAAAAAGCCAAATTGTTATAATAGAAAAATGAGCATTATTAATGTTATATTATTTTTCAAAGTTCTGCAAAAAATACAAAGCCATTTCTACCTAATATACTGGGTGGTATGAAGTAAACTTAAAAAACAGGCCATGGATCTTTTCACATGATAACTGCACTCACACATAAATCTTCATTGATGTTATAATCTCAAAAGTGAAAATTATATATAAACTAAGTTTTATAAATTAACAAATGATCATTTAAACCTAAAAACAATTGAACCTATAAATAAACCTGGTATAAAGTTTCCAGTATTTCTGGATGTGTATGTCAGCAACCATCAACTGAACTCATAATAAGGTCAGCTATATGATGGAACAAAAGGATGATGCAATACTTCCTATGTGCTGTGTAAATCTACTCCCAAAGGAGCAAGGGAAGGAAAGGAGGCAGAAAGGGGAAGAGAGAAGATGAAGAAGAAGAAAAAACCAAAATGTCAAAGGATCAGCACTGCCCATTGGAGAATAGCAGGCACTCGGCCTCCAAAATCACTCTCATTCAAACACAGCAAGTGTGGAGGGGCTACTCATTAATTATTTGCAAATGGCACCAAATTGGGAGGAACAGCAAACACACCAGAAGATAGATATAGAATTCAACAACATCTGAACATGCTGGAAAAATGAGCAGACGTGAACAAGATGCAATGTAACAAGGATAAGTGCCGAGTTCTACATCTGGGTAACAAAAATGAGGAACACACATACTGGATGGGGGATACATGGGGGGTAGCAAAGTATGTAAACAAGATCTCGGATATGGATGGACTGTAAGTTAAATATGAGCTGCCAGTGTGATGCAGTGACAAAAAAGGATACTGTGATCTTGGGGTGTATCAAGGGAGGCATAACTTCCAAATCGCAAGATGTCATAGTCCCACTGTACACTGCATTGGTCAGGCCACACCTGGACTACTGTGTGCAGTTCTGGAGGCCTTACTTTGAAAAGGATGTGGACAGAATGGAGCGGGTGCAGAGGAGAGTGACAAGAATGATCAGGGGCCTGGAGACCAAGCCCTATGAGGAAAGGCTGAGGGACTTGGGAATGTTTAGTCTGGAGAAGAGGAGGTTGAGGGGTGACATGATTGCTCTCTTTGTGAAGGGCTGCCACTTAGAGGAGGGCAGGAAGCTGTTCCTATTGGCAGCAGAGGATAGGACTCACAATAATGGCTTTAAATTGAGGGCGGGAATGTACTGGCTGGATATTAGGAAAAACTTTTTTACAGTAAGAGTTGTGCAACAGTGGAATCAGCTGCCTAGAGAGGTGGTGAGCTCCCCCTCAATGGCTGTTTTTAAGCAGCAGCTGAACAAACATTTGTCAGGGATGCTCTAGACAAATTCTGCATTGAGCTGGCCTGCATTGAGCTGGACTAGATGGCCTGAATGGCCCCTTCCAACTCTGTGATTCTATGATTCTAAGTCCAGTCAACTTCTTCATTCAATCCCATGTTTTTTAATTTTACTACTGTGTACACCATAGAATCATAGAGTTGGAAGGGACCTCCAGGGTCATGTAATCCAAACCCCCTGTACAATGCCGGAAATTCACACCTTCCTCCCCCTCACACCCCCAATGGCCCAGCCCAGAAGATGCCAAACCGGCCTGGAGAAAAATTGCTTCCTGACCCCAAAGCTGATTTATTGATGCACTAATATTTGAAAATAATATATTTGATTCAAAGAAACAGAAGATGGCACAACACTAAAAAGGCACATGTTTGAATAGCAGAAGGGAAAAGGAAGATTGGAATGAAGATTTTACAGTAGAAACAGCAAAGATAAGGAGTTTGCAGCCATCCCTACTTAGAAGTTGTTCACTGAGGGTGCTGTCCCCCAGGTTTCCCTAAAGTCTTACAGCCTCACCCCCACTCCTCCACTGATGGTCACACCCCAAAGTCCACATTGGGAAGTTCACCTATTGCTGTGCCCATGGTCCTTTCCACACTAGACCTTAAATCCTGGTTCAACCCTGTCCCTGAACTTAGGGAGCAGTGCCAGCTCCCTAAAATATATCAGTAAGAATTGTTTTTATTAAGTTATTTATTGTTATGATTAAGTTAACTTAATCAGCACTGTATCTGAAGAAGTGAGCAGTGACTCATGACAGCTCCTACCCTGCCACAAATTTTGTTAGTCTTTAAGGTGCCACTGGACTCTTGCTCTTTTCTCCTGCTACAGACAGACTAACACGGCTATCCATCTTGATCTATCTAGCACTCAAATATGCACACTGGGCATGATCCAGATGGCAGTGAGAAGGTTAAGCACATTCTCCAGCTGACAACAATAAGACTAAAGATGCTTGCTCATGTGCCCATTAAGCATGCTAGCTTTAGAGTGTTAATATACAAACTCATGCCAAGTGCTTATCACAATAAATCTCAGAGCTAATTTCTAGGTAAGTGTTTAATATCCCCAAGTGAAACATTGGCTGAAATGGGATTTCAGTTGACAATCCCTAGATCCAGTGCCAAACCCATGAATTAACAGTACTGGATTAACTCTTTCAGCAGTTTATGGAAATGACTACATGAAGACCCCAACATTTTTCCTTGCATATGGTTTCTATGTAGTTCTATGACTTTGGTTTAGGAAGGACCCTCCACAGAGAGTCTCCGGGAATAACTAGATCTCCCATGATGCTCACAGAAAGAAGGACTGAAAATAAAAATGAGGTGATGGAATGTTGGGAGAGACATCAACTATGCGGTGGACACACTAGCCGCCAACCCTCATGTGTGGGGGAAAGAAACCGTCAGCTGTGGTAGGAGCAGCTGCAAAGCAGCTGTTCTCATTTGCCTGCCACCACCAGGAAGATGGTTACATTGAAACTAGTTTCCATGTGCCAAGAGAAGCTTCTCCATGAAAAATCTATTCTTGGGATTTTCAGGAGCATAGTCACATGAAGCTCTACCCAATAATAACATTTTGCATATATTGATGTTTGCAAGAATTCTGACAGATTGCATTTGCATATACAACATTAACCACCCTGACGGTACTGATGAGAAATAGTGTCAAACTACTATTGATGTTTTCTTCCTTTCCTTTTTGTAAAGCTTCAGTGTTTATTTAAAGCTAAGCAAACTTTCTGTAGATTTCAGGTGGAACAGATTTTGGTGAATGATCTCAGCAAGAAAAATTTACACTTGATGAAGGACTTTGTGGCCAAATAAATCTACACATTTGTGCAATGACTGCCAGACTCATAATTGCTTTTCCTGTGAGTGCTTCATGTTCATGGCAAGCATCAGAGTCCTGAATAAAGTATCAGTTCAATTTGAGGGGAAAAAGCAAGCCTGAATTCTCCCTCGAAGCTAAAATGGCTAAACTGAGGCTATCATACTTTGGTCACATCATAAGAAGACAAGAGTCACTGGAAAAGACAATAATGCTAGGAAAAGTTGAAGGCAGCAGGAAAAGAGGAAGACCCAAAATGAGATGGATTAACTCAGTGAAAGAAGAATGGTTGCTAATGATAGGATGTTCTGGAGAATGTTAATTCGTAGGGTTGCCATAAGTCAGAAGTGACTCAATGCCACTTAACACACAAACACAGAAAGTTGTGAGCAATTGTGTGGAATGGAGATCCAGGACGTAATTCTTTGTAAAAGGATAGGAGAAAGGGAATAAACAGTGATTTCAGGACCACTCCTCTGTTTGCTAGACTAGATGCAAAATGGAAAAAAAGAAAAAAAACAGTAAATGATAGAGTGAAAAGAAAAGAACAGATAAATGAAAATCAGGGGGGAAAAACCCTACCTAAACTCAGTTCTACTGGGAATGACAGATATATTTGTAAAGAAGAAATAGATGGTTTTGTCAGTTTCAGTTCTTTTAAGATTGCCTTGTGCATCCACTATTTTTCTTCTTGCCATTATGAAGGTTTTGAAATGGTGGCAATTGTGGCAAGGGATCTGCACAAAACCTGGGGCTGATTAATAGCCAGTCTCAACCTACACCTAACAATCCCCATCCCTAACAGACCATGGCTAGGAATGTTTGCTTTACTCAGAGGAAAGACCCAAGTTCCATGGGAATTTCTCCCCTATAAATATGCATTTGCTTGCAGACTAAGTTCATAAATATTGGTTAATTTCAAAGAACAGAGTATATGCACTTTCGTTTACATATAAAACTTTGTGTCAGCTGTTCAGATATGTTGATTATGCCTAAACTCCCTTTAAAAAAATTAGTATTCATTAATAATCCAAGTGGAAACATATTCCACTTAGTATAACAATAAAAAATTGCATAGCCAAAACAAAATAATTTGTTCCATTTGGACCTCCCCTAAAGCATTCTTTTCTAATTAATTGCATACTGCTTGTTTGAGCTGCATATTTTAGTATTCCAGTGAAATATTTTCTGTTTATTTGTACAGACTTCAGATTATTTTATATAGATTTAAATAGTTAATGTTAGAACATTTAACATGTAAGCAGCTTGTATTGCTAGATATATGTTCAGGGATGTCAAGGGATCTTTATCTTTATATCTATAGTTCCCAAAATGCCAAAGTGCCCTCAGAAAAATAAGCACGTCTTTGCTCAGCTTTATGAACATTTATTTAGTTGCAATATTTTAATCTGCCTTTCTCCAAGCAAGCAACAACTCAAGAAAAGAGCAGAAATGCCTTTGTGTAACTTTTGTCTGATTTTTATAACAAATTGGGGGTCTTTGAGGAATTAGAAGGGAAGGGAATAAACAATGGGAAAAATTTCCTGATGCAGATGTTTTACACCAGGAAATTCTTGGGGCCAATGAAAGCTAATTCCCATCTCTATGTTTTGTTCTGCCTCCTTCCCCCCCCCCCCGACTTACAATAAGTCTTAATGTTCTGTGGGCAGTAGGCATACTCTGTCCTCAGAAGGCTATTTCTTGTTTTAAATTTATGAAGCAACACTTTTCTGCATACCCCTCATGTATGCTAAAACCTCTATCATGCCTAAAACCTCTATCATGCCTATGGACAGCTCTATTCCGTTGTCCTTGTTGTTAACCTCTTAGAGGAAACAAGTAGGAATTCATGAGGAGAGGAGAGGAATTCCTGTCACCCACCACTAGTATCCTTTTTCTGCCCCCACTGCTTTTCTCTCCCTCCTTTCCCTTCTGCCTCTGTCTACCTTGTTAGCTTGCTTAGCAGTGACACTTCTCTCAGCCTTACCCATCACTACCTTACTCACATGTGTCACCACTCCTGCTTGTATTCCTGGCTTGTCCACCCAGTGATGATGGTGCCTCTCTTGGCCTCACAATGGTCCCCCCCACTTCCATTTCCCATTTGCTCACCATCCCCAGCAGTGGCAGTGCCTCTTTCAGCTTCCCTGCTGCTTCCTCCTTCCTCAAAAGGGTGGCCTTCTCTATACATGGCCTCTTTTTCATTCCACATTCTGTTTTTTTCATTCCACATGTTCAGAATTAGATATGACTGTGATATGCACTATGAAAAATCTTTGTAAAAGCAATTAGTGCTGTTTAGAACCTGGAAAGAAGAAATGTTAAAACGTAGCACAGAGGCACTGCCTTTACCCTAGGTTAGGCCCAACAACTAAAAGAACTTGTGGATGCAATTTCTGAGCCTCTGTCCATTATTTTTGAGAATTCTTGGAGAAAAGGTGAGGTGCCAGAAGATTGGAGGTGGGCAAATGTTGTCCTCATCTTCAAGAAGGGGAGAAAGGAGGATCTGGGTAAATACCGACTCATCAGCTTGAAGTTGATACCTAGGAAAGTTTTAGAACAAATAATCAGACAGTCCTTGAGCATAATTACTAAGAGCCAGCATGGGTTTCTCATGAACAAATCATGTCAGACTAACAATGTGCTCTTGCAGCCAGCAGGAGGCCAAAGCTGCAGCCCTCGCAGAGGGGCTTGAGCTTGGCCAGGTGCTGGAGGTCTGCCCAGTGGAACAGCTTGCTGAGCAGGAGGTGCGGCAGGGCAGGCAGGTGGGCCTCGTTGGTGTGGGGGACCAGGACACAGCCGCTGGGCAGGCCCCCGCGGGACTTGACAGCTTCTAGGAGGCTGTCAAGGGAGTGCTCCTTTAGGCACTTCAGCAGCGTGTAGGTGCCGGCCTTGAGCTCCTGCTCCAGCAGCGAGAGGCAGCAGCAGCGGGGCCCAGCTGGGGAGGATGAGGAGGTGGTACTATCACCACTATTGACCATGCTCTGGCTGCCAGAGCCCTCCGCTGCCCTCTGCTGCCTCTTCCTCCCACTGTGGTGCCACCCAGGCGGGCTCACCCTCCTCGCCGCTGCTGCATGCCATGCCCTGCTCCTTCCCCAAGGCAAACCAAGGAAGGCTTCTAGAGCCCCCCCCTCCGCAGACCAAAAATCTGGAGTTGCGCTGCAGAAGCAGCATGATCTTTCCATTATATTCTATGGGAACTCTAGAAAAAAGGAGCATGGGGGCGGGGTTGCCAGGCGGGGTTGCCAGAGTGGCACACTGGCGCGTTCTGGCCCCCAATGACCCCTGTACAGGATGATCTTGACAGGCTGGAAAACTAGGCTAAAACAAATAAAATGAATTTCAGTGGGGATAAATGTAAAGTTCAGCCTTTAGGTAGGACAAATCAAATGCATAATTACAGGTTGGGGGAGACTTGTCTTGGTAGTAGTATGTGCGAAAAGGATCTAGGGGTCTTAGTACACCATACACTGAACATGAGTCAGCTGTGTGATGTGGTTGCTAAAAAGGCAAATAAGATTTTGGGCTATATCAACAGAAGTATAGTGTCCAGATCATGAGATGTGATGGTACCACTTTACTCTACTCTGGTTATACCTCACCTAGAGTATTATGTTCAGTTTTGGGCACCACAATTTAAGAAGGATATAGACAAGCTGGAACATGTCCAAAAGAGAGGAATGAACATGGTGAGGGGTCTGGAGACCAAGTCCTATGAGGAAAGGGTGCAGGGGGTTGGACTAGATGACCCAGAAGTCCCTTCCAACTCTATGATTCTATGAGTCTGTAAACAGGGGCACCCTACTTTCTAACCTGAGCCAGAGACCAACAAACTCAGACCAAGAAAGACACTCCTGGCTCTGAAACACAGAGCAAGCCATAACTCTGGGAAAAGGTTCTCCATTTTCAGGTGGCATAAGGCAGCCCTCAGAGCAAACCTCCAGTCTTCTCCCCACACCCAGCAAAAGTATGCATATTAAACAATGGGTTCCACCAGGTAGGTATCTGCATTTCTAAAGGCTATTCAGTTGCCACCTGGAACATAGCTCTTCTCAGGGCTCTGTTTGTAGCAGGAACTTCTTTGTATATTAGGTGCCAAACCCCAATTTAGCCAATCCTCCAAGAGCTTACAGAGCTCTTCTTACAGGGACTACTGTAAGCTTTTGGCGGATTGGCTACATTAGGGGTGTGTCACCTAATATGCAAAGGAGTTCCTGCTACAAAAAGAGTCCTGGCCCTTCTATCTCCAGAACTTCACCTAACCCTTTTTGTGACCCCATGTCTATGTGAGAATCCTTTGTCTCCAAACCTGTCTTTTTCTGCTTCATCTCTCAGAATACCAAGATAAACCAATCATACATTCAAATGTTTAGCGATCCTTCCTGATGCTAATCAGGGACTCATCTCCCACCTTTTGTCTACACTTGGGAACTTTTTCAAAATACTTTGACTGGACCATTAGTGGTCAAAAAACCCATTCTACCAGTCACCCATCACTTGGCTTAATCTCATCAGGGTCATTGTTAAGCCTGACTCTGCCCCTCTGGAACTTCATTGGTTTCATCTAGGTCTGGCCCAGGTAATCTTTTGTCTTCACCTGAGACAAGCCCCTCAAGACTTCCTATTGGTCAGCATTGTTTTCCAAAGTCTATATCCATACACACACACACTCTTTTTTTCCTCTGGACCCCTCTACAGCATGTTGGCACTATTCTCTTCAAGGACTTCTGCACGTCTGGACAGGTAGTATTACCCAGTAACTGACCCATTTATTCACTGTCAATCACCTCTGCTTTCTTAGTTCTGTATTGTTTGCTCTTTTTGAATGCTTAGCGTGCATTAGTGTAGTGTAGTGTAATTAGGGAAATACTTTAATAAAAACTATTTAATTTACTCTTCAAATTTGGAGTCTTCCTACTGTACTGGACTTTGGTATAAACTGGTGTACAGTTCCCTTGTAACCCTCTGACCTTGCCTGCTGCCTAGCTAATTTCTCCAAACAACAAGGCAGACTATTGGTGGTAACGCAAGATGGAAAAGGAAATCACTCTGTGTGTTCAGAAATAACAATTATTTAAACACCCATTTGTTTAAAACCAAGCTATTCTTTAAAATTGCCAAGTGAGCGGAGACCTCAGTCCATCTAAATAGTTAAAATAAGTCACAGCTTTTCAAATGCCCTAAAAGTCAAAATGACAAACATGGTCAGGCTTCAAAATATATAAGGACATTATAATCTTTTGTAAAGAACACAGACACCAGGGGCTATAAAAATATTTATACTAGTTGAGGGCAAAATGGACTGACATTTTAGCAGAGCTATTCAATTGAAATTTCCAACAGAAATGCGTGGGCAGTACCTACTGTTCCTGTGAAAATGTTGAAGTATTATAAGGTCAATTAAGTAATTACTAATATTATAATGCTCATTTGCACATACAGAGGCAAAAATCCCTCTGCTCTTTCATTTTGGAGTTTCTGGCCTTTGGAACACATAGGCTCACATAGGGCTTAGATGGTAGTGTTTGAAAAGTAGATATAATTTCTGAACCACAGAGGGTCATGGCATTAAGCTTCAGGTTTAATAACATAAATTGGTCTGCGTTGTATGAATAAGGTCAGCTTTAGAACCCCATGGCCATAGGCTACAGGGTAATGGAAAGTCTGAAGAAAAATAAATATATTTCTCACAAGGGTAGTTGGTCTTTTTCACAACAAATACTGGACTTCTCATGGTTCACATCTACATGTACCAAGGCTGTATGTGTGTGCTATGTTGCTCCTTTTCACACAACATGGCGTCTCCACATACGATAATAGTATGTGCTCCAGTTGTGCATGGTTGATAGGTAGGGTTGCCAGCTCAGGGTTGGGAAATACCGTGAGATGGGTGGAAACTGAGAACGGTGTTGTTTGGGGAGGGGAGGGATTTTGATGGGGTGTAATGCCATGGAGCTGCGGTGGCTCAAGTGGTTAAGACGCTGAACTGCAGGCTGTGGAAGGTCAATAGTTCAGCAGTTCGAGACCCGGGTACCGCATGACGGAGTGAGATCCCGTCTCTGGCCCCAGCTCCTGCCAACCTAGCAGTTCGAAAGCAAGAAATTGCAAGTAGATAAATAGGTACCACTTCGGTGGGAAGGTAACAGCGTTCCATGCGCCTTGGTGTTTAGTCATGCCGGCCACATGACCACGGAAATGTCTTCGGACAGCGCTGGCTCTTCGGCTTTGAAACGGAGATGAGCACCGCAACCCTAGAGTTGGATTCGACTGGCTTTCGAGCAAGGGAACCTTTACTTTACCTTAATGCCATGGAGTCCATCTTTCAAAGCAGCCATTTTCTCCAGGTGAACTGATCTGTGTTGTCTGGAAATCAGTTGTAATCCCAGGAGATCTCCAGCCACCACCTGGAGGTTGTATAACAAAAAATGGCTATACAGTGGGTATTAGATACTATATCTGAAAAACACTGTAATTTTTAAGGAATATACACAAAATTCCATTTGAAATTACAAAAATCTCTTAACTATTCTTTAAAGATGCAGTACAAGTACAAATTGAATTTAAACATATGAAGGTAAACCATAATACATGAGGTTAACCACACAGATTTAATCATGGCATTGGATGTCTCAGGTAAATCTCCGTTTTGACCCTTCATCAGGCCGTAATCATATGGTAAAGCCAGGAAAGAGTTGAGGGGACTAGTGCAGGACATGCACAAGCACTTATCCTCTGTTCCCAGTTGCACTCCACCACTTTTAATATAAATCCTGCCAACAAATAGCCAGCATCTAGCCTGTTGGGCTAGCACTCTAGCAAAAGCTTTAGCAGGGTCTCCCCCAGAGGCATTACCTCCATCAGCTCTCTGGTCACCAGAGCCACAGCCTCCTCTGCACCACAGGCAGGAACACCACTGTGGCCCCCACCACACCTGTTATATGTTTGGCAAAAGGTAAATGCCTTTTTAGAGCATCCACTAGAGCCGTTAAAGTCCCAGTACAGCAGCTAGGGTTGAACTGACTGCCTGTCACCCCCTGCTTGTGGCACAGCACCTGACATTTTAAAGACAGATGCCCATCATTGCATTATCTCCCAGACATGGCTGGCGCTGGGCCTATAGACTGTGACCAGAGCTGCTGGTTTTTCTTATCCCAAGCCAGCTCTGTGTCCAGCATAACTCACACCCTAAAACTTTAATCATAGCTCAGTTTAGCAGGCCCCACATATTCAGCGTACGACCTATGGCATATGCCCTGAATACTTAATCAATGCCAGGGCTTTCTCAAGCTGAATTTGGATGACAACTGCCATGTAGGTATTATAGCCACTCAGCCATTTGTCCCATGTCTCTCTGCTGGGCATTTCTTCATATGCTTTGTTTCCTTCACCCTATCCTTAAGGGGCCTCAGCTGGTCCATGGAGATCCACTGCCCTGGCCTCCATGACACCCGAAGCTCTGCTTGACAGACCCACCTCAAAAGCTGCTACCCTAGCTGCCAAAGAAATGGAAGATCTATCAGCTGCCTGCCAAGGCACCTTCCTGGGACCAGGTGCCATGCCAGGTGCTTGCCCCACTGGAATCTGAATCTGCCGAACTTCCTGTTACAATTCTTCAGTCCTTGCCAACAACCCTGTATTCACTTCATCTTCCTCATCAAATGACAAATGCACAGGCACTCTCTTTGCAGGCTGGCTTTTCATCAATCTGCCCCTTGTCTGTGGAGCTTTCTTGGGACGCATCCTGCAGAGGAAGCTAACAATAATTTGGAGACAAATCACAATGGCAAGGTCTGTGTAGTATCACCTGAGAACCCTAAACACATTCAGACAGTCTCACCCCTGGCCCACTGATCCCCGTCAGACACTCTAACCATGAGACCACAGATCCAGTAAGAGACTCTAACCACTAGACAACAGATTAATCAGACATTCTACCTATTATACCAGAGTAGGTGTGAGGTACTCCTCTTGTACCATGTGCATCAAAGGGAGTAAAACTAATTGTACTATTAACTATGAATTATATCTACACCTAATACATATACCTATATCTAATTTTTAAGTTTTATAGTACTGCCTGTGCAATTATTAATTATATTGTAATTCTAAATCCTAAACAGTCTAAAATACAAACTAACCTACTAATATAGAGGAAGGCAATTCACCCAGCCTAATAGCAAACCCAACAGAACCTCCCCCCCACACACATACACTATCTGCCTGAGTAACTCTGAGAGGAGGAGAGGGTACCCAGCCTAAGATGGCAGCTCATAGCTGTGCTGCAGACAAACCACAAAATGGCACCTGGATCTAAAGATGAGGAAAATTGTGCTCCCCTGAAAGAACGATGTACTATGAAAACCCTCTACGCTGCACCCAGGATGCCCACATAGAGTTGCTAGGTCTGGGCTGGTAAATTCCTGGAGGTCTTGGGAGTGGAGCCTGGAGAGGGTGGGGTTTGGTGAGGGTAGGAGCCTCAGTAGGTTATAATACCATTGTCTTCACTTCCAAAGCAGGCATTTTCTCCAGGGGAACTGATCTCTGATATCCAGAGATCAGTTGTAATTCTGGGAGATTTCCAGCCACTATTTGGAGGTTGGCACACAAAATGGTGCCAGAGGGGAAATCAGCACCTCCCATGCACCAAATGGCCGCCTGTTATATCAAATATGAAACACAGAGGTTCCACGATCAAACTGCAGTGACAAGGTGCAGAGGACTGGAAGTTAAAAGGAACTGATAAAATTAAAATGGCAAAAGCCAATCCTGCTGAAGGCCACATGGCCTGAGGCTTGAAAGCCTGGGATCTACAGAACATTGACCTTCTGGCAACCTGTCTCGTCCTTTCCACATGAATTCCTACTCTCTCCCTGTCTTTATGCAGCCCATGAAGAAACCCCTGCAGCACTGCACTATCTATGCAACTTGTTGTAGCTGGTATTACACCAGACCTACCGTAAATGCCCAGTTGGCACCCAGCTGGTAAACCTCAGAATGGCTGCTATGTCACTTATTTCCTTACTGTATAGCAGAGGCACCCTCATGCACACATAATTCCAGGCCACACTCTCACAATGATAGGCAAACAAGCCAAAGAGGCAAGCTCCACAAATACAGGTCTTCTCATTCACTCTCTCTCAACTGCAGTGAGAAGGATGAAAGCGAGAGGGAGCAGCAGGGCAAAATGGCCAGCTACCCTCTGTACAGGATTTGCCCTCTCACCCCAGCCCAGGGATAAGAGTCACAACTCCAGAACACTGCCAGCATGTACAGGATTTTACTTCTCCCTCACCCCAGTCCACGAATGAGAGATACCAAAATCCCATATGCTTCAGGAACACTTAAACAAGCCCACAGGAGTATGGGTATCAGTAGTATTGCCACCAGGACCTCTTGACAAAAGGTTCCACACCAGAGCTCAGGAGCAGAGGTCCCACCTCCTGTCTGGTTTCTGGGAATTAATAACTTATCAGCTCCATGCCAGAGCTGCAGATAGTTAAATAACACACAGTGGTAGTCTTTTTAGGCTTAGAGTCAAGTTGCAACAAAGGAAACAAACTCAGATAATATTGATTAGATATTATCTTTATTCAGTGCACAAGCATGCATATATCAGGAGACTAGCAAAAGATAACAGAAAACAAATAAGACCTATAGCATAGTCTGCTCTGACTATACATAGAAGTATTCATAGTTACTAGCTTTCAGATGTATCAGATGATTCAATGTGCAAATAATCCAGGTTTCACCAGGGAATCTTAAGGATGAACCACATGATGGAAGATGGCCACCAAGACCAGCTTGGCTGCCTAGCAGTAAAATTCCATGTTGCAGGTATACAATCCAAAGGGGAACTGTCTTTCAGAAAGGAGCTGTCTCTCTCTCTCTTTTTTAAATTATATTTTTATTGGTTTTATCAGTTTCTTTACACCACATATTGTTTAGCTTCTTACATTTTTCTTCCCCCTCCCTTCCCTCCTTCTTCCCCTTCCTATCTTCCTATTGTCCTTAGTCCTTTATCTCCAGCCACGGGCACAAAGTCTGAATCTTCCACTGAATGTGCTTCCTTCCCTCCTTGGATATCCAGTTGAGATAGGTCTTCCATCTTTTCTGAATTTCAGTGGATTTCCTTCCCCAAGTTGTCTCCTTAACTTGCTATCTAAGATACAAGCTTCCTCTTTTTAAGTGCCAGGAAGCAAAATTTTGCCACAGCTAAAGATATCCTCTCTTTCCAGTCTTCCAACAAAAAGGTTAAAATCCTTGGTTCCGCAAATTTCAAATGGTTTAAATTTAGACAACAATGGGAAAATTAACAGCTGCCTTTCCATAGCATAAAAGTTACAATGTCACAGAATATGTGAAACCGACTCTATCTCAAGACCTGTACAGGGACAACATCTTTGGGAGATAGGCCAACACAAGAACCTTCCTTGTAATAAATTAGAGGGTAGGGCATCAAAACGAGCTCTAGAAAAAGCCCATCTATAGCCATCATATATAATGTTAGAAAGATAAGGAACAGGTGCAAAACCTGCCCAAGATTTGAAAGCTCCATATCTCGAGGGTAGAAGCACTTCTTCTGTCTGCGCCTCTATATCCATTAGACGTTGGGATACTATAGATTTAGCTTTGGTCAATCCTAGATTGAAAAGACTTACAGGGTGAAGCCCAATTGAACCAAGTTTAATCAATATTTTGGAGGACCATTCAGGATATGGAGTGGCAGCTAAAAAGGACGGAATTAGACCTGTAGGCTTCAAATGTATTCTTAACCAGTAATAAATCGAAGCAATCCAAGTTTTCGTTTCCACTCTTGGCACCTCAATCTCCTGCCTAAGAACTACATTTGCTGTACATTTAGGTGCATTAAATAATGCTCTAATAAATTTAAAATTATTATCACTTAAAGTAATTACTTGCATACCATATGTGAGTTGGGTTAAAATCTTTGCATCAAATAATTTTAAGGCCACTTGAATTACACCTAAAAGGAGACTTTTTGCCATTCCCTCCTTCTACAGCCCACCATGCCTCTCAAACTCTGCTGCATCTTTATGCCATCTTTCCTTAAAGGGGCCAGATCAGCATTTATGTCCTCACTCTACCACCCACCTGTAAATAAATATTACCCAAGCAGTATTGTTGGAAAAAAAAATACTCCCAGTACTTCAACAAATGTGACATATTCATCTATTGAATTTGAAAAATCTTCATTTATATCAGGGGTGTCAAACATGCAGCCCGGGGGCCAGATCAGGCCTGCAGTGGAACTGGCTGTCTCCTACTTCTTCCAGTTCTGCTGCTGCTGCGTCATTGTAGCTTGCTTTGCCAGACTCTGGGTGCGATCATACGAACCAGAAGCGGCGGCATATGAACGAATCTTTCGCGGAGCAAAGGGGCACGGTCAGACGGGAACATCTGGCTAGCGTCCTGCAGTCGTGGCCATGCTGTTTCATAGTGTCGCAATCCCAGAGTAAAAAACCACTGTGGAAACTGCAGTAGCATCCGGAAACCGCGGGGCACGTGCGGGTGTCTGATCAGTGCCCGTGCATGTCCCGCAGGAGTTCCAGATGTTTTGTGGGCCTCCGTAGTATGCGCAAAAGCGTAAGTTTGAGCTTGCGCAGGACTATAAGTTTGCGCTTGCGCGAAAAACAGGATTTAGCGCTTGCGCCGAACTGCGAGTTTGTGCTTGCACAGTAAAAATGGCGATGCGAAGCGTTAGCGTATTCCAGTGCAGCGCGTCCAGGGAGCCCACACAGAAAGTCATCCCCAGGCCAGCAAACACGCCCCCGGCAATGCACAGTGCTGGGGAGCAAGCCAGTGGACCATGGCGTGCTGCACCCAGGGAGCCCACACAGAAAGGCATCCCCAGGCCACCGAGTGCACCACCGGTGATGCGCAGCACCGGGGAGCAAGCCAGTGGCCCACGGCACACTGCGCCCAGGGAGCCCACACAGAAAGGCACCCCCAGGCCACCGAGTGCACCACCAGTGATGCGCAGCACCGGGGAGCAAGCCAGCGGCCCACAGCGCAGTGCAGCAAGGGAGCCAACAGGGGAAGGTGCCCCTAGGCCACCACGAGGTAATTCCTGTTCCACCCAGGGGAGCCATGGAAAAAACCAGAAGTGTGGGGTGCATGGTCTGACATGGAGGTGACCAGAAATCCTGGACCTCCTGGCCGTGTGGGGAGATGCGAAGGTCCAGGCCTCCCTGAGTGAGGGCCACCGGAACATAGACATCTTTCAGGAGGTGGCCCAAGCCATGGCTGCCCGTGGCCATAAGCGGAATGCTGTTCAGTGCCGTGCAAAAACCAAGGACATGCGGCTGAAATTCAAGAGGACGGTGGCCCTCAATTAAAAGTCTGGTAACAAGAAGACATCGTGTCCATACTACGAGAACTGTTCAGGATCCTCCAGGGTGATGGAGACATCCAGCTCCGGCAGGTGATCCAGAACCTGAGGCGGGTGCCCGGACGGGGGATGGGCCAGGCCACCGACGTGTCCCATGAGGAGGCATCCGAGGAAGTCCTGGAGGAAGACCCAGAGGACCTGACCGAGTCCCAGGACACCGCCAGCAGCCAGGCAGGTAAGTGTGGAGACCAGCAGTCCGTGGGACCCAGGGTCATGGCCGTGGCCAGTGCAAAGCAGCCGAAGGACAGTGAGTAGAGGGCGAACACCTGTGAGGCCGTCCCTGCGGCACTTGCATATGGTGACATTGCAGGCCACAAAGGCCTCGGAACCCCCCCAAGGCAAGAAACAGTGGGAGCACAGTGTACAGGATGCCCAAAGTACTCAGGAGGGCAAGTGGCTGGGCATGACAGGGAATATAGTGGCAGGGACCCAGCAGAGGTCACACCACCCCATGTGGCCATGGGCCAGGGATATGTCACAGTGGCTGCGCTCCACTGTGCTCACACTCTTTGCCACTGCAGCCATTAGGAGTGGAAACAGGGACCCAGGCCACAGGTGGCATGGGCAGTTGGAGGGAGGAAATGTCTGGGAGGCAGCCACAGTGCTGTGACCACCGCCACCTCTGCATTTACAGAGTCCGGAACCCAGTGCACCACCCAGGAATGGACCACAGACCAGGAGAGCAGTGACAGCGGGGATGGCGACATGGGCCAGTCGCCCAGTGACGGTAGGCCCCTGACCCCTTTGTGCATTACCACTGTCAGCATCCCATGAGTGGCCATGTGGGGCCACCAGTGTGTCCAGCACAGCATCCAGGTACCACCAGGGCCACTGCCAACCTCTGTTGTACTTTCCCAGGGATGTCAGCCGGAGCAGAGGAGGAGGAGGAGGAGGTGGAGGAGGTGGAGGAGGAGACGGAGCCGCTGGAGCCAGGCCAAAGGGACCCAGGCAGTAAGTGGGAGGGGGAACTGAGGGTTGGGAATCTGTGGCCAGCCAAGCAGCACGTTGGACTCTGAGGTGATTAACACAACTTCCCCCCCCAGGTTTGCCACCAGATGTCACGATGGGTGAGCTGACAGCTGCCGAAAAAGCAGCTCTCACAAAGGCCAGGAAAAAGCGGATGTCAGCCCTGCAGAGCATTGGAGAAAGCCTGACAGCCCAGGCCCAGGAGGAGAGCCAAGAGGCCAGGCTCCAGGAGCAGAGGCAGCATGAAGAGCTCCTCGCAGTCCTCACAGCCACCCAACAGGAGGACCGTGAGGCTCGGGCTGCAATCATCGCCATCATGGAGACATCTTCAAATGCCCAAGTTGGCCTGACCCGAGCGGTAACTCTCCTTTTGGAGTCCATCCATGGGCAGGCCCCAGTGCAGGAGTCTGTCCATGTGGGGCACTGCAGTGCTGTCACCCCTGGAGTAGTGGCCGAGCCGATGCAGGCAGGGCCCAGCAGTGTAGTCAGGCAGCAGCCAAGTCATCAGGCTGTGCAGGCAGAGCCGAACACTGCTGATGGCCAGGCCCCAGAGGTCGAGGCCCCGGAGTCATGCTCCACCACTGCAGTCAGCAAAGCTCGTGTGGCTCAGCTGCTGCCACCACAGCCCACCCCTGGAGGCACCTTGTCCGTGACAGCCAGGACACTGAGGCCACGGCCCAGCCCCAAAGTGACTGGTCCTGCAGTGGAAAGGGCAGGTCCGTCAGGCCCGAGCGCCATGGTCACCAAGGCACCTGCTGGCCGTTGGGCCTCACCCAGGCACCGGAAGAAGGCCCAGCCCTACAGCCCTCCACAATAGGGCACACCCCCTCCCTGGGTGCATAACTCTGTGTCCATGGCCTCATCCCAGCCGCCCTTCCCCCAGGGATAGGACTGGTAATCATGGCACCTGAGAAGGGGGGGTCCAACTGAGCACCGGCCATGTGCAATGACTCCTGGGGGGTCATCACTGAGGGGTCATTGGGGGATTGATTTGGGTGAGGGAAACGGTCCACGTCCTTGGGATCCCTGGGGTGTGAGGCTCACACAGCACCTGGGCCAGTTGGCCAACTTCCACAACCCAGCACCTGCCTGTTTGCCACCATAGCACAGGGGACCACTTCCCATCTCACACCGGCAATTGTTGTGTCACGCAAACCTCCTCAATAAATGTCAGAGGCCTGCTGGGCCATCAGCATACCTGTGTCTGCGTCATTGATTGCGGGGGATGAGGGGGAGGGGGGCCACCACACCCATGGCCAGGAAAGCCATCCCCACCCGTGGTCAGGAATGACGGAGCCAGTAGTACAACATAACTAATCTTTATTCAAAGCCAGGAACACAGAAGAAACACCCCACCACCACACCAGAACAAAACAGTCACACTGAAGAGTCAGAACTGCTGTCCCCGTCAACTCCCCTGTCCTCCGAGTCATCTGGCTCCCTCCTCACCACCTGCTCAGGCCCCTCCACCTCCTCCTCCGACTCTTCCCCCTCTGTTGCCAGTGTGGCCACGTCCCCCACCTCCTCTGGCCCCTCCTCCTCCTCCTCATCTTCCTCCTCCCCCTCCTCCTCCCTCTCCTCCTGCTGCTCCATGCCTGTCCATCCTCTTCTTGCTGCCACCTGCTGTCATCGCGCACACTGGTCCCGGGCACGTTCCCTGTCCTCGTGACGCTGATGCGCCAGGGCATCATCGAGCTGCATCCTGAACAGCAGGTGACGCAGACGGCCCATCCCCCGCTGCACAGAGGACAGACACCACTCGTGCTGTTCCACTGTGGGTGAGAGCAGAAGGGGGAGCCGCCAATCAGTCATCGGGCCACCAGGTGGGACACCCACAGTGCCACGCTTGGCACGTCACGACGGCATCCATGGACGACTGCACACCCACAGGGCACTGGATAGGGGACCCAGCAATGCCAGTCTGCTGGCCCACATGGGGGCCCTGTAGTGCGGATGAACCACGTCACCATGACACCCCTTGGGTCACAGGTTACGCACCTGTCCTCTGCATCCCACTCATGGCCTCCTCCAGGGAGCCCAGCCGCCTGGCCACCATTCCTGCTGACGGTCCTGGCTCGTCCGTGTGGCTGGTCCCCGCTCCTGTTTGGAGGAATTTGATGGTCAACATCCACTGGAGCCACTCCGGGGGGGGAGCAAGAAAGGGCTATCCTACCTGCCTCGGCCTCTGGGGCTGAGCTAATGACCACCGCTGAGCCCTCCGTGGCTGCGGCCGCCATCAGGACCTGAGGTTCCACTGCAGAGGAAAGGGAGGTTGTCATTGGGGCCCCGGAGCATTCCCCATGTACCATGCCACTGCAGGGTCCTGATGGGAGTCAGAGTGGCTGGCACTGGCAGGTCAGGTCCCCCATGGCAGCAAGCACTCTCTGTGGACAGATCCAGATGTGATCACAGGGACACCATGGCCATGGCAGCGGCCTTCCACCTGGCCAGTCCGCCCACAGCCACCCCAAACACAACAGAGATGTGACAGGGCCTGACTGCCACAGATGCAAGCCTCTTGATGCCCTGCTGACCAAGGTGAGCAGGTGCAGTTGTGGCCAGCAGCAGCGACTACCAGGCCCCCATCGCATCCCCATACCGTTCCATCAACCAGCACCAAACATCGGTAGGATGCACGTCAGCCACACACCTGAGTCACCCATGCCAGAGTTCCCTGGGGACATTTGGGGAGTGCTCACCACCACCGGCTCTATGAAAGAACGACATTACCAGCAAGGATTCCCCATCACCATGCCCCATTCTGGCCCCGCTCCACATGCCACAGGTGGCTGCAGGAGGCCTGGCTGCCACAAGCACCACCACCAGCTGTGGTGCACCCTCCAGAGCCACAGCCCAGCCACGCCAGGCCACTGGCACTTCTGGGTGCCACCCCAGTGGCTGCCAGGAGGCTAGGGTCCCCACCAGTACCCGCCCCGTGCCACGTCTCAATGTCACCATGCCCAACACACCTAACACCCGTGGGTCTTGGCCGTGGTCAGCAGGCTGCCTGTGGTCTCCATCACTAGGAGAGGACACTGCCCTGACTCTCTTAGCATGGGGTCGCCCTGTGGAATGGGATGCAGAAGATGCAGTGAGATGGGTCGGGAGGGAGGAGGGTACCCTGGACAGGGGGGGAGTACTCATGGTATGGGGTCCGGTGCCGCCAACCCGGTCGGCCCCCCTGCTCCCACAGGGCTCTTAGGAGATGGAAGTGTGGAGGGCGCTCTCCCCTTGGAGGGATGCCCTCCCAGTCTTCCAAGGCATCAAAGAAGGTGGCCTTTTCTCTTTTGAATTTTGCACGGCACTGATCTGCCGTGTGACGGTACCCCTGGCCTGCCAGTCACTCAGACACCTCCTCGAAGACGGAGTGTGTCTCCAGGTGGGTGGAGGTCATCACCCTGACCCCCGCCTCCAGATCATGGAGGCTACTCAGGAGGCATTCCACCTCCTCCTGCAGCCACAGCACACCCTTCGTGGGAAACGCCATGGCAAAGTGTCCCTGCTGCAGCTGTGAATGCGCATGTGTGGGTGAACGCTGCGTGTCGCCTTTCGCCAGCGCACCAGCCGAATCCCACGCATGCGTAGTCTTCCACATCCCCGGAGCCAGGACGGAGCCCCTGGAAGGGCGGGCCTTGCCAGGCACAGCTACAGGGGTATGGGATAGATACCTGGTTAAGCAAGCAGTGGCCGCCGGGTGCACCAGCTGCTGGGAGGGAGCCTCCATGTCGAGCAGCCCCGAGGTTCAGTGTCCCATCGACGTGATGGCCGGCAACACTGACGCTTATCCACTGGGTATCAGGTGGCCCCTGCAAGCGGTCAGGGCACTGCTCTGGGTCGGGATCGTGTGCGGACATGATTCCCTGTCCCAACATCCACTTGTACGCATGGCTGAGGAAGTGTATGTCCGTAGTCCAGGAGCTACCAAAGCGAGGGGCCATCACCGCAGCCAGGCATCCCCTTTGCATGCGGCCGCACACTTGCGCCCACACCTGTCCTACGCCCCCTTTTCTATGGAGTTCACCTATTGTATGGCAGATGGTAAGACCTGGCCGGAACGTCCTGCCGATGGGGGGAAACGAAGGAATGTCACGAACAAACGTCAGTACGTATGACTGCTGCGAGTAATCTCCAAGTGTCACACCACCATGGCCCTCTCACCCCTGGTCTTTCCGTCATCCTCCCTCCCTTCCGTCTGTCTTTCCTTCAGTCGGTCTGTCTGTAGCCTTCCCCCCCTCTCCGCCTCTGTCTCCCCCCCTTTTGTGTGTCACAGATATTAGTGTCCGGAACTGCACTGATAGGACCACGAGGGATGGATGTGCAGGTTCCATGGCAGTCATCCGCTACCGCAGTTACTTGAAGTGCCCAGCAGTCTCAACCTATGTTTCCCAGCTGGCAAGGGTTGCATCACAGACTACAGCACTGTAGGTGGACTTGGACACCAATGGTGTCTCCATTGGTTCTTCATTGCTGCCTATGAGCCCCATCACAACACGCCTTTTGCATGGTGGCCTGCATCCTGGCTCCCGTCACACCACACGTTCCTGGACTCACCAACCAGAGTGCTTAGTCACATACTGTGCCATGCTGGCCAAGGCAAATGTCACCTGTAGGCAGAGCTTATGGCCTTTGGTATACACTCCCGCACATGCAGCTGCTGCCATGTGCCTTTGTCACTGATAGTTCTCTCCAAAGTATTCCCTCAAGAGCAGTCCTAGGAAGAGCTCTCTCAGCCCCACCAACATCACAGGGTGTCTGCTATGGGGAGTGGAACGTGGAGGGGACTGTGAGCCACTCATAAGGGCAAGGTGTAAATCTGATCTCCCCCTCCCCCTCCTTTGCAGGTGGGGGATATGACCACCCCCTTGCAGGGGTGGCCCCAACCATCGTTCCTGGTTGTCATGACAGGCAGAGGGGGGTCCCATCCACCCACACCACGACAACAACTATGCGGGGAGGTATGATGCCAAAGGCCTGTGAGGAGGGTGTCATGTGGTTGAGGGGAGACTTAGATAGGAGTGGCTGGCGGAGGGGCCAGCAGACATGGCTGTGGTTGCCAGAGATAGCATGACACACAACACCCTGATAAGCACACGAACCCTCTTTATTCGTCCTGAACAAACAACATCTCCTGAACTCTGACATGGCACACGGTCCCTTCTGTCTTGGGTCCTCCTGGGACTGACATGGCTGGACACCTGCAGGGCCATCCGGGCCACAGTGCAGTCAGTCAGACATGGTGCTGCCTGGACCCCTGGTGGATTGTGCAGTGCGTGACACCCTTCCTGTGGTCTAGCCAAGAGCACTGCACTTGAATGCTCGTCCCTACGCAGTTCCTGCACTTCGGGACCTGCTGTCTGAGGGGGCAGGGGGCCGGGGGCCATGAGTGGTGGTTTTTTTGGGGGGATTACTGGGGGAGGCTAGGGGATCCTGGCCCATCTACAGAACCAGGTGGTCAGGGTTGCCCGAACTGCTTCTCCCGCTGCTTGCTGTGTGTTCTCAATGGCCTCCTCAGGATCCTCCTCATCCTCTTCAAATGGCCTGTCCTCTCCCACTCCTAGGACTTCTTGGACCCCGTGGCCACGATCCTCACACACGTTGTGCAGGATGACGCATGCAGTGATGGCATAGTTAATATTCTTCTCCTGGAGTGGCAGCTGGAGGAGGAGGCACTGCCACCGTGCCTTCAGACGCCCAAAGGCCCACTCAACGACATTCCTGACACGGGAGTGCATCTTGTTGAATTGGGTCTGGCGTCGGGTGACATGTCCTTTGTAGGGACTCATGAGCCACTGATGCAGGGGATATGCACTGTCCCCCAGTATGAGCGGGGGCACCTCCACTCCCTCGATGTTGCGGGTTGGGTTCCCTGGAACCCACTGGCCGGCATCCATGGCATCCATGAGGTTGGAGCTCAGCAGGACATGTGCATCATGGCTCTTCCCACTGTGTCCAATGACGATGTCCACGAAGCGGCCCACATGGTCAACTGTGGCCTGCAGAATGACTGAGCAGAAGTGTTTGCGGTTCATGTAGTCCTCTGCAGCTGCTACTGGAGCTCAAATGTGAATGTGACAGCCATCAATGGCAGCCACGCACTGTGGGAAGCCCCTGGCAGAGAAGGCTCGCATCACCTGTGGACACAACACATGCAGTTAGTCATGTGGCCCCAACTCAGGGAACGGTGGTGCCCCGTTGGATGGATGTGCCACTCTGTGGGGCTTTCAGGTCCAACCACGGGGTCCTTCCACACCACCATTTGCCCTGTGTCCAGTCCAGTCACCCCACCCCAGGGGCCACTGCAGTGCGTCCCATCATCTCATATTCTCACCCTGTCTGGGTCCCGCAGGTACACCACTCTACGCAGGAGCTCCAGCGTGATGGCGCGGGTGACCTCTGCCACAATGGCAGCCACAGTGGACCGTCCAATTCCGAATTGCTGGCCTATTGTCCTGTATGACATGGTATTGCCCATCCACCAGATGGCGACGGCCACATGCTGCTCTACTGACAGAGGTGCTCACAAATCTGTCACCTCTCGCTGGAGTCGGTCATGGAGGGCATCAGCCAGCCAGTGGAATGTGGCCCTGTGGGAACATGACATCATCTCAGCACCCATGTGACATCTGGAGGCTGCGAGGGCCCGTGGCCCTACCCCCGCTTGCCCCCAGCCCGGGGTCACTGTCGCCTCATGTTCCCCAGCCTCATTCCTGGCAGTTACACAGCCATGCATCTCTCACCACTGTGAACAGAGCAGGAATGGGGGTGGTGTGCCCAACAATGGGTGCCCAACGTCTGGCCCCTGCGGGGTCTCCTTATAGGATGATCCCATCCATGCCGCAGATGCTCAGGACAGTTTCCTGTTGCTGGTGGCTCACTGCCCCACCTGCCCTGTTAGTCCCCCTGTGCCTGCATGGGGCACATGGTGGTGGGGGCTGGTCCACCATTGCCACCTGCCACCGGCATCCCACCAGCCAGCGGCTGGAATTGGTGGGCTCCCCACCTCTCTTATCTGGACATCCTGAAGTGTTCCATCTCCCCACACATTGCTGACGAATGTCGCCCACCATTCTCGTGCCTGTGGATACACCCACCAGCGTCGTGCAGGCTGCTCCTCTGCGAGACGGACGATGTGAATGATGTCCCATGTCCTTCTGGCTTGGCGCCGCCTAGCCTGGGCTTGCTGCCTGGCAACATGTGTGGCGATGATGGCATGCCGCTGCCTGGCAGCAATAGCCACCTCCTCCCACTGCCGCCATGCTTCCTGCATCTGGCGGTGGGCCGCTGCCGCCACTGTGCATGCAGTTAGGATTGCTGTCCTCACGAGTTCTGTGTCCCTCTCCATTGCTGCCTGCTGGCGGCGTACAGGGGAACTCTGGGAGATTGTGAACTCTGAACCACAGAGCTGTGGACGCAGCTACTCCCTCATGGACATGCATGGACGCTGTGGAACTGCGTTTGTCTGTTTGTGCGCATGCCTGCGGGAACACTTCCTTTGTCATATGCACCCTTGCGCGGTTTTTTTTTTTTTTTAAACATACCGCCCACCTGCTGCGGAAACACTCGGCAGCACTCCCCGCAGGTGTGATCGTGCCATGGCGCTTCTGCCCGTCTCCTTTGCTGCGCTCCAACGGCTGTGTGTGATCAGTGGTTGACGGGCTGCCCGCGGAGATTCGAAGCCCCGTATGATCGTGCAAACGTGCGCCATTTTGCCCTGAGCCAAACAGACTCGCTTCCTCCCCGGATTATACCGCGCGTGTGACCGGGACCCATCTCAATCACTCAGGAGAGATATATAGACAAGCTTCTGTTCCCTGCACTGGCTGAGGCTGCGATCACACACACTAAATAATCTACAATCAATCCACTTTCAATGCACTCTCACTCTGGATTTTACTGTGTGAACTGGCAAAATCCAGTTGGAAAGTGCACTGAAAGTGGATTGAAAGTGGATTATTTAGTGTGTGTGATCATAGCCTGAGGCTCCTCTGGCCAAGCTGCCTGAATTGCACAGGAGAGAAAGGCAAGCCTTTCTTCCCTTCCATTGGCTGAGGCTCTAACCTGAAGGGAGGGAGGGAAGGAGGGAGAAATTGCTTTGCTTGGTTGCCTCAATCACATGGGAGGCACAAGTACCTTTAAGACCCACAAAGTTTTATCCAGGGTATGAGCTTTTGTGTACCTTGCTACAGTGTGTGTTTTGTTGGGCTTGTTATGCTGTGGTTCTCCTGGGTGCAACTGGGTTCCCCCTCCTTTTTCACTGTATTCATGCCCTCATGTTCCAATCTTGCTCAGTAGGAAAGCAATGTGAATTATTTAGATGAGGAATAACAACAAGCCAGTGAGCACATTTCCTTTGGGGGATGTTGAACTTAGACTTCCCATATAGTAGGCAGATACTGACCATTGAGGAAGACTATAGTTTTGTAGATAAACACATAGGAAGGGAATTGAAAACAAATCAGCCAGTATCATCATGCCCCTGTATAAATCACTGGTGCGACCTCATTTGGAATACTGTGTACAGTTCTGGTCACCACATCTCAAAAAGGATATTATAGCATTGGAAAAAGTGCAGAGAAGGGCAACTAGAATGATAAAAGGGTTGGAGCACCTTCCCTATGAAGAAAGGTTAAAATGCTTGGGGCTCTTTAGCTTGGAGAAACGACGGCTGAGGGGTGACATGATTGAGGTTTATAAGATTATGAATGGGATTGAGCAGGCTGAGAAAGAAGTACTTTTCTCCCTTTCTCACAATACAAGAACTCGTGGGCACTCCATGAAATTGCTGAGCAGTAGGGTTAGAACAGATAAAAGGAAATACTTCTTCACCCAAAGAGTGATTAACATATGGAATTCACTGCCACAGGAGGTGGTGGCAGCTACAAGCATGGACAGTTTCAAGAGGGAATTAGATAAACATATGGAGCAGAAGTCCATCAGTGGCTATTAGCCACAGGGTATAGATGGGAACAACCAGTCTGGGGCAGGTGATGCACTCTATTCTTGGTGCTGGAGGGGGCAGCAGTGGGAGGGCTTCTGGTGTCCTGGCCCCACTGCTGGACCTCCTGATGGCACCTAGTATATTTTGGCTGCTGTGTGACAGAGTGTTGGACTAGATGGGCCATTGGCCTGATTCAACATTGGCTTCTCTTATGTTCTTATGTTAGCTCTTAACCTGTGTCATAGTGCCTTCTCATGTTCTTGACCAGCACATGAAGCAATTTATATACAAAAGTTCACAATGCCCAGTCATTTAATGTTTTCCCTGGACCCTAGGCTCACAGACTTCCTATTTAACAAAAAACAACATTCAAGAAAAGGAAAGGGAAATACAGGAAGAGAAAAATGAAAGGAGTATGATTATAAATTGGAGGTCAAAGGAGAGGAGAAGAGTGGGATGCATTCAGAAATATAACCAGGGGTCATTTCCTGCAGGAGCACCCCACCTTTCCTGGCCCAGCTGGGGAGAGACTCAGGGAGGGGGGGATTTAAATGCTGGCTTCCCTGCCTGATCTTCTCCAGGTACCCCACAGCCATGGGGCACCTGGAGAAGATTGGACAGGGAAGCCAGGCATGTCTGCCTCCCTGCCCTTCCCTTCTCCAGCCAGCCTCCAGGCAGGTTGGCTGGAGAGGGGAAGGGGAGGCAGGCAGACATTTTTGTGAAGAGACTCAGGGAGGGGAGGATTTAAATGCCTGGGTTCCCTGCCTGATCTTCTCCAGATGCCCCTTGGATCACCTGGAGAAGATTGGGCAGGGAACCCAGGCATGTCTACCTCCCTGCCCTTCCCTTCTTTAGCCAGCCTGCTGTGGCAGGTTGGCTGGGAAGGGGAGGTGGGCAGACATGGCCCCTCTTCCCCTGAGCATCTCTGCTTTTGTGAAGAGACTCAAGGAAGTGGGGGGATTTAAACTAATTTACATATGCCTTAACTCATTTTAAACATGACCCCTGCATATAACTATTTGCAAAGAAAAGTTAGAAGGTCTGGAGCAGGAGCAGGCTTAGTGCACCTGGGGTGTTGGACAAAAGTCCAGGATGGGGCCTCAGAATCACTGCAACCCCCCCCCCACATACCTAGGCCACCTAGTTTCAAAGACTCACCTTGCAAATGCAATGAGGGCTTCAGTAAGTATCATATTTAAAACAGGCCTGACTTCCTCCTATGGCCTGGAATGGATTTCCTGGCAGCAAGGGGGGGGGAAGAGGGGGATATGGAAGTTGCCGATGGATTAATTCAAATACAGTCCATAAATTATTTGATCCACTACTCTTGGTATCCTGTTATCACTGAAGTCATGGTCATTTCTGTTTTAGGCTTAATGGGATTAAATTCAACAAAATATGGGGGGGGGGAGCAAGTTGTGAAGGAACCTCTCCTCAAGTTGTACTCATTTCCCTTAGTGCCATCATAACGTGCTGGGTGGGAGATCCACCTCACTTGCAGAGTTTCACTGGCACTGAAATTCCTGCATCTTTAACAAACCATTGCTTCTTTAACTACAAGTTGTGATTTTCATGGAATGATACATCTTCGATTTAGTTTGGCATTGGGTTTTGTAGCCAAGGTTAGAATGGGAACTTGCAAGGCATAAAAATGTATGCCTCTAAATATGTGAGACACTGCCAAGGCGACAGGAACAACAGTTGTTTCCTCTGGGTGAGTGGCAAATAAAGACAGCCTGAACTTGTTGGAAAGGAGCTGATTTGCCACTCTCATGACTAGTATCAAGAACTGGGTCATCTGTTCCTCCATCCGCTCTCCTCAGACAATGCACAGCTGTCTGCATGTGTTCTCTCCACCCCATTCCAGTCAAGGTAACCCTCTCTTTCTGGGAATGTAAAGGCTAAAGTGCCCCCTTACTCACAAAGAGGTACTGCACTGGGAAGAAGTAGGGAAGGTTCACAGCTTTGGGCTCCAGCCTGCGGCCCCAAGCAATACCCCTTCCAATCAAGAAGGACAGGGCAGCAGAAAGGACAGGGGTGTGTGGCAGCTACTGGCATGTTCCTGCCTGAAATTGCACCCCCTCCCTTCTGTCAGTGAAGGAGCCTCCTCTTCCCAGCTGCCCCCCAGTTTCCTCCTTCTGCATTTACATCCAGTAGTCTCCAGTGAAAAATGCATGCTGCTGCTGCTGCTCCTGTGTACTTGAGAGGAGGGAACCAACATGCTGTGTAGCTGGAAGGAGGAGAAGGAAAAGAACAAAAAGAGCAGATGCTTCTCCTGTCTCAGTCCCAGTAAGCAGGAGTGGGAGCCTGGCTGGATTTGGAGGTGGCTGCTGGGTTTGGCTGGCTACCTCCTGTGAGGGACAGGGCTGCAGATAGGAGGACCTATCTAGCAGGAGTGTCCACTACTCCAAGTGCTGACACTGCAATAATGCATAAATCAAAACTCCTGCAACTTTGGCTGCAGTGCCCACTTTGCACTTGGAGAGATGAGAGGGAGGGGAGTGCCAGGCAATGGAGTCCACAGGACTAAAACCTGGCCTGGGGACAGAGGGTGAGGAACTACCTACCTCCTCCTCTCATCTCCAGCTGTTGTGCCAAGGGGCTGAGCTTGCGTGGTCACCAGTGAGCTGGAAGCTTGAGAGGGCAGGAGTGTTCTGCTGCTGCCAAACCACTTCCATGAGTCCCTGCAGGTGCCTAGGGGGGCAGTGGGATCCTGCTCTCCCTATTTTTTCATCCTCTGTCACAGGCTAGGGGCATGGGCAGTCAGGATCCTGCTCAGTCTGGGCCCAGGGCAGCTGCCCTGGATGCCCTGTGGTTAAGACTGTCCATGGTGTAGACATAGTAAGTTCTAGAGAAGGAGAACTTACTATGTCTACACCATGGACAGTCTTAAACTGCCAGAAATACAAGCTGGGTTTCGAAAAGGTAGAGGAACTAGAGATCAAATTGCCAACATTCGCTGGATTATGGAGAAAGCAAGAGAGTACTAGAAAAACATCTACTTCTGCTTCATTGACTATGCTAAAGCCTTTGATTGTGTGGATCACAATAAACTACGGCAGGTTCTTAAAGAAATGGGAGTACCGGACCACCTCACATGTCTCCTGAGAAACCTGTATAAGGGTCAAGAAGCAACAGTTAGAACCGGATATGGAACAACTGATTGGTTTAGCATAGGAAAAGGAGTACGACAAGGATTTATATTGTCACTTTGCTTATTTAATTTATATGCCGAGTACATCATGCAAAATACTGGCCTGGATGAATCACAAGCTGGAGCTCAGATATGCAGACGATACCACTCTGATGGCAGAAAGTGAAGAGGACCTCAAGAGCCTCTTGCTCAGGGTGAAAGAGGAGAGCGCAAAAGTGGGCTTGAAGCTCAACATCAAAAAAAACTAAGATCATGGCATCTGGCCCCATCACTCCTTGGCAAATAGAAGGGGAAGTCATAGAAGTACTGACAGACTTCACGTTCCTGGGATCCCAGATCACTGCAGATGGTGACTGCAGCCATGAAATTAAAAGACGCCTGCTCCTTGGGGGGGAAAGCAATGGCAAACCTAAACAGCATGATAAAAAGCAGAAACATCACCCTGTGTCCCGTCCCCGGCCTAGACGGCACCAGGCCGCACAGCCCTGACCCGGAGGAACCGGCAATGGCCCCCACCCCCCACCCAGAGGGCGGCAGCGACTCGAGAGGGGCCCCAGCCACAGCCCCCACCCACCAGAGAACATTTACTGCTGCCAGCAGGCGGCACGAAGAAGGAGGCGTGCCACAGGCAGGACGAGCAAGGCCCAGCCAGTGGCACAAACGGGAGCCTGGACAGCCAGCCATGCCACAGGAACAAGCAGCGACAGCCCCGGCTGGTGCCTCGACGCGAGGCCAGGGAACTGGAAGGGAGGTGTCCGGCTCGGCGTCCCTGCTTTTGGAGGAAGGCGGGGCCCCAGCTGGGGAGGAGCCAGAAGGGAGGAGGGAGTAATAAAAGGAGGAGAGGGGAACATGGCCGGGGAGGAAGAAAGCTGGGCTGGCTGGGACGCGCTGGAGAGTGGGCAAGCTGTCAAAAGAGAGAGAGTGCGCCGAAGTCCCGGGGAGCTCTCTGCTCCGCAAGCCAGACCCTGAGCAGGCAAAGGCGGTGACGTAACCCCTGATGCACCCGGTTTCTGAGGCCGTTGCCCATACCTCCTGAGGTCCTCTTACCCTGCCCTCCTGGCCCCTCCAGCGTCCGGGGGGGGGGGCGTAGCAGCTGTCTCCATCTCGGCGACAGCCCCCAGCAACTCCGACAGCAGCTGGCGCCCCCCCTTGTGTCAGGGGGGGCGTGACAACATGGTGGAGAAGGCGGGCACCCAGGACCCGCTAAGAAGACCCAGGCCCAGGCTCCCCACCCCCCAGGGGTGGCGCCCTCCGGCGGATCGCAGAGCAGACGCACCCCACAGTTCACAGGGCACCCTGGACTCCTCCTCCTCGGGCTCGACTGACTCGGATGATAGCCAGGACTCTGTCAAGCTGCAGCCTGGCACGGCGGCCCCCCCCCTCACACCTATGGATCTGGCCCAGTTTGGACAATGGATGGCTGAGCACCAGGCCAAACTCCTGCAGGCCATCACGCAGCAGCAGCAGCAGGTCCAGACTGCCCTCATGCAGGACTTCCAACGGGCCCTGCAGGCGGTCGGACAGGCCATGGCTGGGGCAGGAGCTGGGCAGCCATCCCCCAAGGGCCCCTGGGCCCCCTTGACGAAGCTCGGACCAGAGGATGATATAGAAGCATTTCTGGAGGCCTTTGAACGGGTGGCAGAGGTGGCTCGCTGGCCAGCCAACCAGTGGGCATGCATCCTGGGGCCTTACCTAACCGGGGAAGCCCAGGCGGCGATGAAGGCCCTCGCGAAGGCCGAGGCCATGGATTACAAAAAGTTGAAGGAGACCATTCTCGACCGCTAGGAAATCACGCCGGAAGCCTACCGGCAGCGGTTTCGGTCATTGCAGTTGCCCCCAGCTGGACGCCCGCGGGCAACTATCGCAGCCCTTCATGATGCGGCCACTCAGTGGCTCGCCCTGACCACCGCTGACGGGAGGCGCATCGTGGAAGTGGTGGTCATAGAGCAGCTCCTCCACATACTCCCGGCACAGACTAGACACTGGGTGGCCTGCTGGAGGCCGTCGTGACTGTCCGAAGCACAAGACCTGTGGGAAAACTACCAGGCCGCAGAAGGCAAAGATACCCCGCCAAGGGCCGAGGTCCCAAAGTCGGACAAACCCACCTCGCAGGGAGGGTGAGGACTCCCGATCCCCGGGAGCCCTCGACCTGGGGACCTGACTGCCCGGGGAGGGCGGGCCCGACAAGCGATGGCCTGAGCCAGGCCTCCTTTGTATACCCCATGGGGACCCCCATTAGTCGGAAGGGGCCCGGGGCCAATTGGGGCTCCCCCGGGACAACCTGGCCCCGAGGCCTGCCTCGCACTGCCCCCAGGACCCTCCGGTGTCGGGCCATGTTACACCTGCAGCGGGACTGTACGGTCATGGAGTGTGACCTTGGCCAAGACTACTCCATGCAGGCTGCCGAGACCCGGGAAAGACCACTGGCCTGGACCCTCCCGGTGGAACTAGGAGAGCAGCGGCTGGACGCTCTCTTGGACAGTGGCAGCTCGATCTCGATGGTGCTGTCCCAGCTGCTATCTCCAGGCCTGCCCGTGCACCGCTGGGCCACAATAGTGTGCTTCCATGGACACAAGGAACGGTGCCTGGTCGTGATAGTCCCGCTGAGCTACCTCAGAAGGGAGGTGGTGGTGCCCCTGGCGCATATGAGAAAGTTGCCCTGCCGGCTCCTCCTCGGGCAGGATGCCCCCGGGATCCGGGAAGCCATCAACACTGTCCACACCAGGCCGCCGGTTCCAGGCCCCTCTAGGGGTGGTGGAGAAGAGGTGGGGGCCCTAATGGAGGAGGAACTAGGCCCCCCACAAGAGGAACAGATGCCCAGTGATGCTGGGGAGGGGCCCTCAGGGGGGGCCAACCCAGATCCCGATCCTCGCCCTGGATGGATTGGCAACCCGAGGTTTCGAGAAGCCCAAGCCCAGGATGAGGGGCTCGACAAGCTACGCACCCAGGTGGCGGTAAGAGACAGGGCGGTAGTGGATGCAAGGTGGGAGGGTCAACTTCCCCACATCCAGGTGCGGGGTGGGGTCTGGTATCGGGTGGCGAAGGGACGACTGGGCCCGATAGACCAGCTACTGGTCCCCACTGAGTTTTGGGAAGAAGTGATGGGCCACGCCCATCAGCACCCCTGGGCGGGACACCAGGGCTTCAAAAATATGATGGCCCAATTGCTGGCCCATTTCTTCTGGCCCACAATAGCCAAGGACGTACAAGGCTACTGCTGGGCATGCGAGGCATGTCAGCGCATATCGACGCGGGCCGCTCCCCGGGCTCCTTTGTCACCAGTGGAAATGATCACGGGAGTGCCTTTCGACCGGATCGCCATGGATTTTGTGGGTACTCTACCACGCACCCCAAGGGAGGCATGGCATATACTGGTGATTATGGACTACGCCACCCGGTACCCGGAGGCGGTCCCTCTCCCCAGCTTGAAGAGCGCCGGCATTGCCTGAGCTTTAATGCATCTGTTCACACATGTGGACCTTCCTTGGGAGATCCTAACGGACCGGGGGTTGCCGTTTACCGCTAGGCTAATGCAGCAAGTCTGCGCCACCCTGCATATCCGGCAACTCTTCACGTCTGTCCACCACCCACAAACGGATGGGTTGGTGGAATGGATGAATCAGACGCTGAAGGGAATGCTCCGTAAAGTATCACGGGATCGCCCTATGGCCTGGGACCTCCTGTTGGACCCCCTCCTGTTTGCGATTCGAGAGACACCCCAAGGGTCCACTGGTTTTGCCCCCTTCAAGTTATTGTATGGTCGAATCCCCCGGGGCATCCTGGGGGTGATGGAGGAACGGTGGGTGCAACCGGCAGCCCCGGCCGAGGAGGCGGAGGTCAGAGAATACGTTACTCGTTTACGGGAAAGGTTGGAGTGGGTGCGGGTGGAGGCCCAGCACAACCTGCATGATGCACAACAGGCACAGAAGAGGCGCTATGACCGGGGCACCCTCTCTCGGCCCTTTGTAGTGGGCGACTCCATCCTGGTCAACCGGCAAGCCCTGGCACGGATGCAAGGCGATCCGTGGCAGGTTCCTTTTCAGGTCACCCGCGTACTTGGCCCTTTGTCATATGAGGTGCAGTGCGAGCCTCATGCATGCCATTGGAAACGGCTGCACATTAACTATCTAAAAGAATGGGTGCCCCTGCCCCAGGTAGACCCTGTGTGCCTTGAGGCAGACCCGGCTACCTTACAGGAGGGGACTCTCCCGTGGACAATGGAGCAGGGGGAGCCGGAACTGCCAACCCTGGACTCTGGTCTGATGCGAAAACAGCAGGAGGAGGTGAGGGAGGTCCTTGCTCGGGTGCCAGAAGTGTTCAGGGTGACCCCAGGCTGTACCCCGTTGGCCACTCATTACATCCCGACAGAGCCAGGCAAGGTAGCCCGGGCCCAGTGGAGACCTGTTCCTCAGAAGCGGTGGGAGGTTATTAACAAGGAGGTGCAGGACATGTTACACCTGGGGGTCATAGAACCCTCCCAGAGTGCATGGCGTAGTTCCATCGTGCTGGTGCCAAAACCGGATGGATCAGTGCGCTTTTGTGTGGATTACAGGGGGGTTAATCCACTCTCCCAGTTCGACGCCAACCCGATGCCCCGGGCCGACATCCTGATTGACCAGCTGGGGCAGGCCTGGTACATCTCGGCTCTCGACCTGACCAAGGGGTATTGGCAGGTGCCCGTGCACCCTCCGGATAGGGAAAAGACCGCCTTTGCTATGCCCCAAGGGCTGTTCCAGTTCAGACATATGCCATTTGGGCTCCAGGGAGCGGCCGCCACGTTCCAGCGGCTGGTGGACACGGCCTTAGCACAGTGCGAGGGGTTCGCCCGGGCTTACATTGATGACATCATCATTTGTAGCCCGGACTGGCCCACCCACCTCCATCACTTGCAGCTGGTCCTGGACGCTCTCCGGAGGGCAGGATTACATGCGAACCCTAAGAAGAGCTGGATAGGGTTCCAAGAGTTACGCTTCTTGGGATTCTTGGTAGGCTGAGGACAACTCCGCCCACTCCCAGAAAAGGTGGTCACAGTGGAACAACACTCCCACCCCACAACCAAATGCCAGCTGCAGTGGTTCCTCGGCATGGTGGGCTATTATAGTAAATTCATTCCGCATTTTGCGACCAGAGCGAGCCCCCTGACGGACTGTCTGAAGAAAACGGAGCCCAATGCCATCCGGTGGACAGGGGCCCGCGACCAAGCCTTCGAGATGCTACGACTCAGCCTGTCCGGTGCACCGGTCCTCCAAAACCCCGACTTTGCCAAGCCGTTTACCTTGCACACTGATGCTTCGGCGTCTGGCCTGGGGGCAGTGTTGACCCAAGGGGATGAGAAGGATGAGCGCCCAGTGCTCTTCATCAGTCGGAAGTTGCAACCGGCTGAACTCCAATACTCCACAGTGGAAAAAGAGGCCCTGGTGGTTAAGTGGGCGGTGGGGGCCCTGCAGTTTTACTTGGATAACAACCCCTTCCGGCTGGTGGTAGACCATGCACCCCTCCTGTGGATGGAGCACATGAAAGACCATAACCCCCGCATCTTAAGATGGTACCTGTATCTTCTTCCATTTCAGTTTACGATGCATCATCGAGCGGGGAGTCAGCACCGGGTCATGGACTACCTGTCCCGCCTTCACGAAGAGGACCCGATGCAGGGATTAAGGAAGGGGGTGTGTCCCATCCCCGGCCGAGATGGCACCAGGCCGCACGGTCCTGAGCCGGAGGAACCGGCAACGGCCCCCACCCCCCGCCCGGAGGGTGGCAGCAACTCGAGAGGGGCCCCAGACGCAGCCCCCACCCACCAGAGAACACTTACCACCACCGGCGGGCGGCACGAAGAAGGAGGCGTGCCGCGGGCAGGACAAGTGAGGCCCGGCCAGTGTCGCAAACCGGAACCCAGACAGCCAGCCGTGCTGCAGTAACAAGCAGCGACAGCCCCGGCTGGCGCCTCGATGCGGGGCCAGGGAACCGGAAGGGAGGTGTCCGGCTCGGCATCCCTGTTTTTGGAGGAAGGCGGGGCCCCGGCCGGGGAGGAGCCAGGAGGGAGGGGGGAGTAATAAAAGGAGGAGAGGGGAACACGGCCGGGGGGAAGAAAGCTGGGCTGGCTGGGACGCGCTGGAGAGTGGGCAAGCTGTCAAAAGAGAGAGAGTGCGCCGAAGTCCCGGGGAGCTCCCTGCTCCGCAAGCCAGACCCTGAGCGGGCAAAGGCGGTGACGTAACCCCTGATGTGCCCGGTTTCTGAGGCCATTGCCCATACCTCCTGAGGTCCTCTTACCCTGCCCTCCTGGCCCCTCCAGCATCCCGGGGTGGGGCGTAGCAGCTGTCTCCATCTCGGCGGTAGCCCCCAGCGACTCCGACAGCAGTTGGCACCCCCCCCCCTTGCGTCAGGGGTGTGTGACACCCTGCCAACAAAAGTCCGCATGGTCAAAGCAATGGTATTCCCTGTAGTAATGTATGGCTGCGAGAGATGGACTATAAGGAAGACTGAGCGCTGAAGAATAGATTCTTTTGAACTATGGTGCTGTAGAAGACTCTTGAGAGTCCCTTGGACTGCAAGGAGATCAAATCATTCAATCCTAAAAGAAATCAACCCTGACTGTTCCCTGGAAGGCCAGATCCTGAAGTTGAAGCTCAAATACTTAGACCACAAAATGAGAAGGGAGCATTACTGGAGAAGACCTTGATGCTGGGAAAGATTGAAGGTCAAAGAAGAAGGGGACGGCAAAGGATGAGATGGTTAGACAGTGTCACCGATGCAACGAACATGAAATTGAGCAAACTTCAGCAGACAGCAGAAGACAGGAGGGCCTGGCGTGATCTGGTCCATGGGGTCGCGAAGAGTTGGACTCGAGTGTATGACTGAACAACAACAACAACAGAGAAGGAGAACAGCAAGAGACAAAGCATGGAGATATAAATGGGAAAAGTTATCGAGATTAGTCAAGAAGAAATTGTTAGCAGAACGAAGATGAAGAAAAGGAAATCTGGAAAGGTAGAGAAGGAGCCAAAGAGTGGAGAGATTTAAAATGAACAGATGTAGAAAGCTGAACAGGACCCAACAAGGAAAGAGAAGCTGATGAAGGGGGGTATGATGAAAGAGAAACATGAGCAAATGCAGAATAAGCTAAACAGAAAGTCATCTTAAAACAGGAGAAGAAAGGTTGAAAGTGACTGGGAGCTATGCCAGAAAAAAGGAAATTACATGATAGCCTAATGGACATTACTGTTCAGTAGTGTGGTAGATCCATCCATTCACTTTGAAACATCTATATTTATGTCATCTCATACACAGTATCTGGTTTGCTTATGGCTGCTTTTAAAACCAGCCCAATTTCAGTTTTTTTTCAAATATTGGTAGAGGGAAAGTCACGGACATTACAGTAAGTAAAATAGCTGCAATTTGAAACGAAGCACATAACAGTATTTATCAATGCCCTTCAAGTAATTGACAATGGTCAAAATGTCCCTACATCTGAAAATTAATAGACATAACTGAGATAACTGTTATCACATATTAAGGAAGCTATATAAGAGTCTTTACATGTCTGCGGACTCTGAGTTTTGGTGCATAAACATGCAACAATTATCTATCCAGATCCTTTTTGCCAAACAATCTGGAAAAAGATCAGTTACAGCTGTAATACAAAGAACTGAAGAATTTCACAGATGACAAACATAAATTCAAGCAGCATTCCATGTTTTATATCTGTTTCTTGTTACTCTGGTAACTTCCTGACAGACTGTCATTGTTTTATCTTTCCATGGAATTGTAATATCATAGTCATCTGTTCATATATTTAAGGAAACACTACAATTGTTCTTAATTTTTTTTTATTGCAGGTTCAGTTAATGATTCTCATGACCACCTTGCTTTCCCCTCACATTTCAGTCTAGTGTGTTGACATATTCTGCCCGGCCAAATCAATCTTACAATCTCTCAACTGAAAAGGGTACTCCATCAAACTCCCTTACTAATCCAAAGTCAACATTCTATCCACCCAGATCAAGAGCTCAGAATAAGAATAATCTTTGTAAGCACTTGCTGGTAATCTTCTATCATGTATATACAATAATATAGATTTGGAACCTGAGAATCCCCTTACATCTAAGATGCCAACAGAGTAGAATGGGAATACATTGGATAGTGGCCCTGTTTTGAACCTCTAAGTTTGGGGACTGAAATGCTTTCATTTCATGGTCAGAGGCTGAGGTCAGACTGGCAGTATGAAGCACAAAGGGGTTGTGGCAAAAAGACCAGGAACAACATGTTCCAGTTATTCCCAGCCACACTGCACCAACTGATGCGGGAGCATACTGGGGAGGAGGCGCAAGGGAGCATTTGCACTGTTGGCCCACCCCTGGCAGAGGCACAGCTGTAAGTGGCTTTTTCTCACTCTGGCGACATGCACCTATGTGCATAGGCGCAGCAACAATTATCAATGTGGCTTGTTCGCGCAGCTTTTAGCATGTGCACATCTGGGAAGCGGGATCGACACACTCTCCAGAGTTTGGTACCACTTTCACTTGGTAGTTTTTAAACTCGGGTGGGAAGCATTACAAGATGGGTTGAGTACGGCTGGGGAACCCCTGACAGCTGTGCCTGTGTAAACCAGCCCCTTTAATTCATTTGTGAAATGTGCCAAACTGCCAGTCTGAACTCAGCCAGAGTGGTTCAAAGGTGGAATCAGCTGCCTAGGGAGGTGGCTAGCTCCCCTTCACTGACAGTTTTCTAGAAGAGGCTGGACGAATATTTGTCAGAGATGCTTTAGGCTGCTCCTGCATTGGGCAGGGGGTTGGACTAGATGGTCTGTATGGCCCCTTCCATCTCTATGACTATATATAGATACACACACACTGACAGACGCACCTTAAAAATGATGTATGACAGACTCATAACCTCATGTCTAATGTATTTCTTACACTTCCCCCTTCTATCTGTTATTCATGTTTTAGTTTATGTCAGCAAAACTCCTTTGGTTATGTTCTCCTTGCTTCAAACAATCTTCTGAACCAGCATTGGTATTCTTCAGATCATAGTACTGGGCAAACTGCATTAGCCAAGTGTTCTGATGACTACTTGCATGACAGTCATGTTGAGTACTTTATGAAAACCAGGAAATCAGTTACAGTAGGGGTGGTTTTTATAGATTCCATATGGACAGTTTATATATTTGCTTAAAAGTGTCCAAGATTCCTTTGTGATAGCATGAATGAGGGTTTGTGTTTTCACTAGATATCATCAAAAAAATTGTGAATTTATATCATACATTGCAGTCATGAGGAAACACACTGTCTAATCCTATGGATAATTTTTTGTTGCACCTGAAAAACTCAATTTAACTGCCACAACAAAGATCTGTCACATAGGCCAGAAATTCTAAGATGGCAAGCCAACAACTTGAGTTAGATCTTTGTATGAATGACACCTTTGCCTGCCCACCCTTTGAATGAAACACGACACAGATAATGGGTTAAATTGGAAACTTTATTTACAACAAGCTGATCTGCATAATTTAGATAGCACATTAAAGTATGGGTTGCCTTTGGCTTGCAAGGCAAGCTTCCTAACAGGGCAATACCACCCCAGCTCAGGGCCAAGTCTGGAATCCTTCTGAATCTTTTCTCATTGCCCACACATGGATGCGTAGAAGGATAGAGGAGCATAGTCCCTGTCCATGATTGCTAAGCCTTAAGGCTTTTCATATGTCCCCCCAACCCCAAAGAGGCCTCCACTGAGCCACCCAGACTGTGAAGCTGATAAGTACCCAGTTTGAGGACCACCCCATCGCTGATATCTTGAGGTGCTTATCAGCTCAAAATCCCCTCAACTTGTACTTTTCCTGCCACAGAGGGGGTTAGCCTTAACTGTCCTCCCACCATCTGCACACCAACAGGTCACATAGGCTGAACTGCAGATCACCTAAGAAAATGTCTAACCCAGCAGCAGACAGGTGTACCCTATCAGGCCTGACGTGGCAACAAAAACTTGATCCCAGGGTATGGAATCACCCTTCTGCCTCCAAGGCCAATGAGGTTGTTTAGCCTGCCCTTATCATCTCTAAGGGGCAGTAGACCCTTCTCCAGACCCACCTGGGCAGCCTATTCAATCATAGAGGAGGAATAACAGCTGGCTTCCACACATGCCTCGCCTCCCCACACATTTGACAGAGGCACTGTCTCCAAAGTCTAGCTGGGTAACAGTACTGGAGCAGTCAGCCCTCCTGCTTGACCAACATATGATAGAATGCCCACAAATTAGCACACTGGTGCTGGCTGGTTTTGTGCTGCATCCTGCAAAGGAATCAACCATTAGAACTGTCAATGTTTACAGACCTATACCTGGTAGGCTCTAGATTTTCAGCGGCCTAACCACTGCACTTTGTGTAGGCTGAGACCCAGCTGCTGTTAATGCTGCCCCAGTGTGAAAGGAATGAGTTTTGCTTTACTTACAATGCTTTACTTACAAACCATAAGTTTGCTTTACTTACAATGCTTTGCTTACAATGCTTTACTTACAAACCAGCTTGTCACAAACATCCAACTAGACATTTGGGTTACAAAATGAGGCTGCACAGCACTTTACAAGAATTCCTAAGGTAATCTAACAATCCCTTAAGTATACAGTAGACCACCACCAGGTATTTTTAACAGTCTCTCACAGTCCCATAATAAAAGACCAAACTTCCAGACCAAAACTGAGACTTAAACACAAGGTCAGTTCTGCAGACAATGCCACAGACTGAGCTCATATGCAAAAAGTATTTGTGGTAGTAGTGGTCCCAAATCCAAGCAATTGCAATTAGCCTTTTGAGACTCAAAGAGCACAAACCATGACAGGCTAAAAAAAATAGTATAACTTTATTAAGGTGCAAAACAGATTTTAAAATGAGACAATCAAACAGTGAGGACATAAAATAAAAGAACTTAAGCTTAACCAGCTTTGCTAAGAACTTACAATGCAGTTGCAAAGTTACCTTCAGGTTGCAAGGTGTGATAATCCAACCACAGCACAGTCAAACAAACAAGCCAATCCAGGCAGATAACATGAGATGCCAAAGTCCTGGGTTGCTCAGAACCTATTGACCCACAAAGTCTAAATAAGTCCAGACAGCTATACTCTCTCAGAATGAAAGACCTTGTTTTATAGAAAATGGTAGCTGTTGGTCAGTTCAGGCCTTCAATCAACCAAAAGCTAGGAGAGTTATGTCAATCCCCCTCCGTTACCATGGCTTCATTACACCCCATAATAATCAATCTTGTAAAGAAACGAAACTTATCCCATTAAGGGGCTGCTTGACTCCAACACACAGGTGCTAATAATTCCATCACTTAGGAATGTGCTTGACTGGGGCTAGTTTCTTCCCAGTCTCTAACAAGCCTTGTACCAACTGAAACCACTTCTTATCAAGGTCACATGCTCCTGCCTTATCTGTGTCTCTAGGGAAAGGATTCTACCAGGCCTTACAGCCTGAACCAAACTTTTATTTTTAAAGCTGCAAGCATTTGGAAATGGCTTTTCGTGACACAGCTGCAACCCAGGACCTTGCAAATGATGCCCTAGAACTGGGACTGTATTAGGGAAAGCAGCTCTCACGCTGAAAGAGCTGGCCCACTCTTTGGCCCACTGTCTGTAGCCATACCTCCATCATCCATACTGGGCACATTCTTTTGTCAGTCCTCCAATGCAACACTTCTAAGTCCACTGATAGTGCTGCTAATTGCCTTCTTATGTCAGTGCTCTTTCCACCAGAACTCAAGTATTTCAGGAGTAGAAGGCTGAGCTTTAGGATCTTGCTTTCAAATATTGCCTACATTTCAAATATACCTATATGAATATCAGTGACCTGTGCATTGTTTCATACAGTATTCTTACATTTGTGCCATCACTGTTCTCTTGGCATGCCAGATAAGTCCATTGTAAAAATGATATTTGAAGTGAAAAATGATATTTGAAGTGAAAAATGATATTTGAAGTGAAACCTCACCTCAGCCACCCTTTTAGAAATACTAATAGGTGTAGCAAGAGACAATGGGATGGTCAAGCCTCCCCCCTTCAGCTAGACAGATGACATCTAGCAAGGATTGAGATCTGGAGGAATTAAGTGCCAGAAACACTTCAGGAAAAGCTTCTTTGGCATGGCCTGACCTGGTCAGTAGGAGGAGGAAGAGGTATGATAATACTCCTTGGACCAAGGCAGGGCCCCTCTCTTTTGTGGTGATTCCATCAAGGCAGACAGGATCTTACTTGAGGGCTGTAGTAGGCAGCCATTGCCTTGTGCTGGCCTGCACTGAGCAGAGACTTCCAGGTAATTGAAACTCTGTAGAACATCTGTAACCTCCTAAGCTAAGGAACCTGCCTTATACGTCATGTATAGTGGGAGAGACAGAGGAAAGAGTCTTACCATTTTGTTTTGAATCCCTTTTTCAGTCTGGTGCTGTTCTGAGGGTAAACTTGTGGACATTTTCTTCTTAATAAATGTTTTATAACTTTTGATGCTGGTAGTGATTCTCTGTACCACATAGACCTCCACCATTCAGGACATGCTATTTTAAAAGGAGTGTCAGGATGAAGAGGAGGGGCAGTACTGGCCCAGTGGCACACAAGGTAGTAAGCCATCCCAGTGATAACCAGATGCTGGATAGCAGGAGACACAGAAGCAAGGTCTCAGTTGGGAGTCCTGACCCTCCCTGAGGGCAGTTCCTAAAAAGCCAAATGGTGGCAGTAGTTGAATAGAGAGAGAGAAAAGACCCTCCAGTTGTTGAGAAAACATCAGAGGGCACAGTGGGATAGGACCTGCAGGTCAGAGTGGGACTGTTCTACCACAATGACCACTGCAAGTGGTACAGTGCTTTCTATCATGTGCGAGAAAGTGGTTTAATTAAATGAAATGAACACGTCCAAATTTTTTTTAGACTCATCCAAACAATTCGCCAAATGGTGACTGGTGAACAGAATAAATTGATTTAGAGGGTGCATAAGCATCTCTAATTACAAGTGGAAGGAATTACTTTTGTGGCCATAGTCATCTTTAGAAGTAACTTTAAAAAAAATCTAGTGAAAATGATTTTAATTTGTTGAAGCATCTTTCTCCTCTAATTATACCTTTCATTTTCTATCCAGAAAGCAAAATGGCACAAGCAGTACTCCAATTTGCTATTTATAGGGAAAATTCTTAAAGTATTAGTTCCACAACAGTGACTGAATTAGATTAGAGCAATATTCAAGTCAGATGTGATGATAGCTGTCTACTGCATAAATGGGAGGGGGTAGGAATATGCCCCAGATCCCATTAGTGTCATTGCTGTAACTCAGGGCATAAATTAGTCTGTTTCTTGATAATAGATGCATGGGCTTTATAGAGCTTTTGAACTGTAAATGGACAGTGAATGGAGAGAAGTTTTTAATGTCTGAAATTTGTTTCTGTATTTGCTGACCTGTCACAGGAACTAAAAGAAGTAAATAAAGTATAGAAGGTCATTGGCATTTCCTTTTTTCATAATAAATCTTTTATAAATGTGGTGTTTTCTTTATGTGTGAGTCAGTCTAAGAAGGTGCAAAAGCAAAGGTAATAACATCAAGGTTTCCCACACCTTGCAGGTCCATCATTTGATTAGAACAAAATAAATTTGAGTGTGATAAACTAAAGATAAACCAAAGGTATCTGAAGAAGTGAGCATGAAAGCTCATACCCTACTGCAAAGTTTGTTAGTCTTTAAGGTGCTACTGGACTCCAAACTTTTCTACTGCTACAGTCATACTAACACGGCAACCCATCTTGATCTAAACCACAGATTGTTTGTCACAAGCTTTAGGCAGCTTCTATCTGTTACCTGCTGCTTTGTGGTTACAGACGCAGGGCAAATGGGCTTGAGTCATAATTTAGGATGATTACAGGCCAGAAGCCAAAGTCCATTCCAGAGATAACAATAAGGATCCAGAACGATTAAGAAGCAAGAATGTCGCCAGGACGAGTTCTGGAATAGAATCAAGGGTTCAAAAAACCGGCAAGAAACTGCTGTGGGCCTGAAATGATATAGGGACATGAAAGGTGCAGATAACCTATGGGAAATGGAGAATGAAACACTGATGCCAGAGGAAAAGGCTTTCTGCTGCACCTTTCAATACCCAAGGTGATTCTTACAGATGGGTACTATTCAGATATTGTTGCAGTCCATATTTCAAGAAACTCGGAGGACTAGTTTGAAATTAAGGGAGAATTTTGCCCATGTTTAATATTCAAAAGAGAAATGAAAGAATGTCAAAATAGGGTTAGTTGAGAAGTCTCCCTGGTAAAACTTTTCCCCAGGGACCACACATGTTAGATTTTCATACCTTAAATTCCTATACATATTTTTGGTTCTTTGAATAATATTAATAATAGTAATAATTGCTATGTAAATCTTGGTTCAATCTTTGATTTTGTAGCAACTCTAGTTATTCAGTCTTATGGTGATTTCTAGTATAATGTAGAGCAAAATAGCCACCTTGAAAACATGATGTCAATCCCCAATTCTGTGATTCCCACATACTGATACCAGGATAATAGAACCAGTGTGGCAGAGAGAAGGGGTTGGAAAATGTTTATTTAGAGAAAGAGCATTTTATTACAGATGTTGGCAAAAGGGACAGCTACAGGCCAATAAGTCAATAAAAGAAAAAAGAATGAGGGGAACAAATCAGGAACCTTCCACCACCCACTTCTGGAAGTGTCTCCCCACAGCTAGAGTCATCAAAGTATGACTCACAATGCCAGTGTGGTGTAGAAGTTAGTGTTGGACTAGGATCTGGGAGACCCAATTGCGAACTCCGACTCTGCCACAGAAGCTTACTAGGTGACTTTGGGCCAGTCACACATTCTTAGGCTGATTCTGCATTGGCTTTTCCCTCCAGTGTTTTACAAAGCCCACATTGGAACAGAAATCCCCCTCTGCATTGCATGCTGCTTTCACTTCCTTTGATCACCAGATTTTATGGTAGCCCCCACACTCCATACAGCTTTCACTTCCTTTGATCATTGGGTTTTATGGTATCTTCTTGATAGATTTATGGCCATTCAGGGGTGACTTTGCAGTCAGTACGGTGTTGCCCCGAGGTATTTGAATGTGGTTTTGAGTTGCACTTTCTCCTCCCAGTTGAGAAAATGTGGAGCAAATGCTAGATGCAGAGCTTAATCTAAGTCATAGGGTTGTTGTGAAAATAAAATGGAGGAGAGGAAAACAATGTAAACTGCTTTAGATCCTCACTGGGAAGAAAGGCAAGGTATAAATGAAGTCAGTTAATTGTTTAATTAAAGAGTTCCTGTTTACTTAGTGTTGTGGTTGGGCTCAGCCACAACAGCTCCTAGTGGGAGGAGCCACCACCCCTCTCAGAGATGAGCCTGAAGCTGGCCAGCCAGGCTCTGAAGAGACTGGTGAGGAGGAGAGCACCCTGACCCCATACAACAAGACAGACTGCTGGAAGCAGCCCCGGCCTACTTTGGTGAGCCCAGCCACAATGACAAGCCCTGATGAAAGACCAGGGCAGTGCGGGAGGTGCCCCATAGGAAGGGGAGCTGGGAGAGAGCCTAGTGGTGCCATGCCCACCTCTGGAGAAGAGACAAGCCCTTCACTCAGCAAGTGGGGACAGGGGCCACAGAATGGGCAGTCAAGAAATGTATGGCAGATTCCATCCAGGCTGGTGGGTAGCCACCTGGGGATACCTGAGGAGAGGCCACCCCATGCGGAGGCAGAGAGCAGTGCCAAGGCAGCTACAGAGGCACTTCCTATTTCCTCACCTGACTCAGCATCTGGTGTGATATGTGGGTGGGGCTGGGGGAGGGAGCAGGCAGAGTATAAAAGCAGGCCAGATGAGGAAGTCAGAGAGAAGGATCCGCTGGGGGCAAAAGCAGTGACAGTGTGTGAGAGAGCAATGCCCCCACAGGCAGGTAGAAAGAGAAGAATGATGTAACCGCCGTTCCCCTGCCATTCTGAGACCTCCTCTCCCCTGCACATATGCCAGCCTCTAGCCCCAGCCCTCTTGGCAGCAATGGCAACTGGGGGACGCACCCCAGGGCCCAAGGAAGAGGGCCACACCTAATGATATCTATGAGAGTCAAAGGACTTTCATGTAGTTAAGAACACAACTTTGAATGCTATGTTTGCTCCACCCCTCCTAAAAAATCTTAAGGGAAAATAAGTTCATGATTCCAAATGCATGGTCACATCTTATGTTAGAATTTGCTGCCTGAAGTTACAGTTCCTGGTTTGGCCTTATCAGTCGTTTCCAAGTTGTTCTCTCCTTCATACAAAGAAGCATCTACATTAAAATAAGTGAGGTTCAAACTGTTAAGAGACTCACTGATAGTGCTGCCAACTCCAGGTTGGGAAATTCCTGGGATTTGGGGGAATGGAATCTAGAGAGGGCAAGGTTTGGGGAAGGGAGGGACCTCAGCCAAGTATGGTGACATATTTACCCTCCAAAACAACCATTTTCCTCAGGGGAACTGATCACTGTAGTCTGGAGATCAGGTAGATCAAGATGGATAGCTGTGTTAGTCTGTCTGTAGCCATGGAAAAGAGCAAGAGTCCAGTAGCACCTTAAAGACTAACAAAATTTGTGGCAGGGAATATTCTAGCTGTATCTGAAGAAGTGAGCAGAGAGTCACAAAAGCTCATATCCTGCTACAAATTTTGTTAGTTTTTAATATGCTACTGGACTCTTGGAGATCCAGAAATGTGGAGAGAGGGAGACAAAATGAAGTAAGTATTTAGTTATATTTCTACACATTATACCCCTATTTACTTAAAAGACTAGCCTGGTCTTTGACTGGTTATGCTATAACTAGTTGCTAGGGATAGGGCAGGATGCTCATGGTAGATAGGGATGACTGGCAAGCACCCTGAGCCACTGGGCATGATGGATGGCATGTCCTGAACTGCCCATCACAATGGGATAGGGCTTCAGAGGAACTGCCACCACAGTCGGAATGAAGAGACGGACACCAATATGGATTTAACAAGGGCCACTTTATTAATTATTTATAATCAAACAACTTGCGAGGGACTGCTAAATATACTGAGGAATATGGCAGGTGTCAAACTCCCAACCACCTTCATCTCCTTCTGGGTGATGCACTTTCCCTGATCTTGAGCCACCCAATGTGGCTCTTGACCAGCAGTTTGGCATGCTTAGGAGAACCCCCTGGCCCACCACCCCAGAAGCTGCAAGGCCTGCTGAGATAGGCCAGGCCAGATTGTTCTAAGGAAGATCACCCCTTCCTGGCCTTGAGCCACAAAGGCCCGAAAGCCATTCTTGGAGGACCCTTTAATTCCTTTATAACAATGCCCAGGTGCTCACCAATTTCAACTTCCTGATCATGCTACCCTGCCATAGCAAAGGCCAAGCTTCTGCTTAGGCCTTCGCCCCCACCAAACGATCCTGTGCCAATAGCACTCTTTGCCTCAAATCTGCCAGAAATATAGCATTGCCCTTGTTAGAGAGGTGCACCCAACCCCTCCATACAGATCCGTTAACTCAATCCGTATAGCAGAGTGCAACAAGAAGAGACCTAAGCTGCCATCCATGGTATTTCTAAGCTGCCGGTTGGCGTTTTGCCTGGTCCAAGCACCTAGGAACCCCTAGGCTATGCCACACATGGCGTGGCAATGTTGCAGACAAGACCAGCTGCACCCCAGGCCACTGGCTGTCTTTACGCCAAGCTGGGGTCCCCAAATTGCGCCAACCTGGTGGGGCAGAATAGTCAACCCAACTATCTATACTCTGGGCCACATTGCTCTTATCATTGCAAGGTCAGCCTCTGCTTTTAACACCAGGGCCTTACCCTTCATGGTGAGGCAGAATAGCCACCAGACTATCTGTACTCTGGGCCAACTTGCTGTTATCATCGCAAGGTCAGCCTACACTTGTAACACCTGGGCCTTGCCCTTCATGACAATGCAGAATAGCCAACCAGACCAGACCATCTGCACTCTGAGCCAACTTGCTGTTATCATCGCAAGGTCAGCCTCCGCTTGTAACACCAGGGCCCTGCCATTCATGATGACGCAGAATAGCCAACCAGACCATCTGCACTCTGGGCCACCTTGCTCTTATCATTGCAAGGGTGGCCTCCACTTGCAACACTAGGACCTTGCCCTTCATGATAAGGCAGAACAGCCAACCAGACTATCTGCACTCCGGGCCACCTTGATCTTATCATCTCAAGGTCAGCCTCAGTTTGTCAAACAAGGGCCTTGCCGGCCAGACTATCCACACTCTGGGCCATCTTGCTCTTATCATCACAAGATCTGCCTCCGCTCATAGCGCAAGGGCTTTCATGGCCAGGGTGTCCTCCTGGCCTGGTGGGTGGCCCAAAAGACCATGCTGCAGCCACAGACATTGACTCTTTGTCTTGCCCTGCAGCCAGCAGCACTTGAAAGAAAAATCTCATTAATAACTTTACACTTTGCAATTCCATTCTTCGAACGCAAAGCAAAAGCCCTCCACTAGCTCACTGATTCACAGTGCCTTCCCCCAAAATGAAGTTCAGTGACTGGACAAAGGTCCTGATCTGAACAAGATCCCACTGACATTACCACACAGCAGGGGAATGTGTAGCCCAGAGCAGCTGCAGTGGAAGTGGTGCTGAACCAAGAAGAGTGAGTTCCAAACTTCACCCCAGGAAAGGCCCAACTTGCCCAAAACTCGGGTGCTATCCACCACAAACTGTTGCCTGGTCAGCAGGGTTCCATCCACATGCCTAAAGTGGTAACCATCTTTGTAACTTGAAGAGCAGCGATACCTCAGGTTGCAAAAATGACCCTTTTCAGTGCCAGGGAAATTGGGTTGCCTCTGGTCCTCTAGAGCTTCCTTTTCCCAAACCTTCATAGAATGCTTTAGAAATTCCACTACATTTACACAACAATGTGTGTATTTGCACAGTCATTGTGATTTGCATGGCACTGCCCATGTTCATAGGGCTTATGTTTGCACTGATTAAGTGAGATAACCTATAGATATTCCTGGGTAGCAAAGGAAGCTCACCTCCATTAAAGGGATGTTAATTATCTGGTGATGTTATTTACTTCCATGCCCTGAAAAACTACAGCTGCGCATTTTCACGCATTAAGTCTCTATTAAGCAGACAAAACTTATTTCTTTGGACTTTTTGGCAATCCTGCACCCTGAAAGATAGGAAATCAAGGCCTAGAATTATCATTGTCTAGGTCTATACCAGAAGAGAGCATCTCTGATTCAATTCCAGATCCACTGGATTGTCAAACTGTGGAAACATTCTCTCAGAGCTTTGGAGTTCCTTAAAGAACTTTTCACAGGCATTCAATGTTTTAGAAGTCAGGTGACTGCCCCCATAAGGCATTCTGAAATACTTCTTGGTATTTAATCTTCCCCAGTTCTACTAACCACTGAGACCCATCATAGCAAAAAGTTAGTTTGGCTTTTAAAACATGATAGTGTATTGTCACTGCAATGTATTGTCACTTTAAAAAACTATATTTTTAAAATTTATGTATGTATTTATTTTGAAAAACAAAACAAAAAACACCCTACCCTGAAGAGTGCACGGTACCTATAATTTCTTATAGAAGCTGTGTTCCTATCCTAAAGACCAAGGACAAGCACACAGTAAGTGTGCACTGGCCCCGTTATACAAACAGGTGTATGCACATACATGCAGGCTGTATGTTCATTACCATAATGGGAACATGTCTTCAGCAGACCCTATTCCATATATACATGATTAAGGCTGGGCTGCCATGCCTGAAAGTAGCTTCTTTCCTGGCCAAGTGAGTGGGCAGAACAGCCCTCTGGCCCTCCGGCCCTCAAAGCCCTGCCAGTCCTCCGATGGGTCTTGCTTCACCCTGGCCCCCACAAGAACCTCCCTGGTTCTTGTTGCTGTGGCAGCGCTGCCGCATCCTAGCTGGCACCATCCACAGTCTGTCGCAACAATGCAACTCTTCCAGGCCGTGGTGACTCACTGAACCTCCCTTTAACAACAAATGCCCTATTGTTGTTGTTCAGTCGCACAGTCAAGTCCGACTCTTTGCGACCCCATGGACCAGATTGCGCCAGGCCCTCCTGTCTTCTGCTGTCCGCTGAAGTTTGCTCAATTTCATGTTCGTTGCATCGATGACACTGTCTAACCATCTCATCCTTTGCCGTCCCCTTCTTCTTTGACCTTCAATCTTTCCCAGCATCAGGGTCTTCAATGCCATGCCCTATTAAACCTGGGCAAAATGCTCATTAGGACCAAACCAAATACATGCAATGATGTGCTGGTTTTCAGATTCTCAGATCACAGCATCCAGTTGGAATTCACACTGTATCCCTGATAAAACAGAAAACAGAGGTACTAATGATATATTGCAATGACTATTTTCAAATCCTAACACATGACAAAGACTAAGCCAATTTCTGAACTCAGAGTGCATTCACACTGTCAAATTCACATGTTACAGACAAGGATTCCTTCACAGAAGGAAACCCTGAGAAGTTCAATTGTGTTCCATTCAAATTACACTTAATTTCACCCCCACACACTGAATGCTCAATCAAGCTACCCAGTTTCAAGTAGCCATTCCCATTGGCTGCACTCCCCCACCTCAAATTCTGTTTCTATTTGTAGTTTACAGTTAGATACCATTAAAGGCTTCTATAGTATTCTAGATAAGAAAAAGAAGACACAGGATTTATACCCTGCTCTTCACTCAGCATGTTTACAATCTCCTTCATTTCCTCTCCCCACAACCGACACCCTGTGAGGAAGGTGGGGCTGAGAGAGCTCTGAGAGAATCGCTCTTGAGAGAACAGCTCCAAGAGAACTGTGACTGACCCAAGGTCACCCAGCTGGCTTCATGTGGAAGAATGGGGAATCAAACCTGGTTCCCCAGATTCAAGTCCACTGCTCTTAACCACTACTCTGTAAATACATTCCTTTGCATTAGGCCCAAATATTGTAATCTGAGGATTGGCAATTTATATAGTCTTTCTCTGAATAAAACCATGTAAAAATGCTATTTTGAACAGAAGTCCCTGTCTACAGTCCCAAATATAAATAAGCCTCCCTGCAATAAGTAGGTAATCCATTATTATTCTTCATAATGAATATTCCCTTCGATAGCACTCTATGCTTTCAAGCTTGCAGAAATTAGTATTGCCTTCTCAAACTGGCAAAGGCTCTCCAGATCTTAGGCAGAGGTCTCTCATATCACCAACTGCCAAATTCATTAACTAAAAATGCTGGAGGTTAAACTTGGGACCTTCTGCATGCCAAGCAAATGGTCTCTCACTGAGACACATCCCCTCCTAAAATGCCCCCAAGGCAGTTATTACAGAGATTAGTTCCCTTATAAATCCTACCTTAAAAACCATGCCAGCAACAGTGGATTGAAGGAAGGAAGGAGGAGGAGATTGGATTGTACAGGTGAGATGTACAATAAGAATAAGGTGAGAATAAACAAGGCTGGTGAAAGCCAGTGGCTGAGTGTAGAGCCAGGGCAGAGTTACTAACTAAAAGGCTATGTAAGTTTTATCACTTGTACCAATTAAGCAATATATCTGATGTTATATGTATTAAATAAAGATTTAAAGCTTTTTTTAAAAAATGAAAGGTTAGGCTGTCTAGCACAGCCCATATGAGCATATTTAATAGTTAGAGCTGCTATTTTTTTAATAAACTGGTTAAAAACTCATGCTGTTGTTTTGTGTCCTTCTGGGGGGTTGCCTAGACAATCATACAATAAATGCATATCCAGATAGTTATGTACTCACTCAAGAAGAACTTGCTATCTTACATCCTAATTACAATTATTTCATTATTTGTGACATGCAACATTCTGATCTGTTTAAACTAAATTTCAGTATTAGTCCCAAATGCATAGCTACACAGTTCTCAAGGAATGTTGATGTTCTTTGCTGGAACTGATATGTCCTGGAACACTTTGCATCCTCCAAGGTGATAATGAGGATTGTTGTCTGGAATTGTTTAAGAACACTAATTTTTTTTTTGCTTTTCCTGGAATGTATTCTCAGGCTGAGTCTTTAGAGTCTTTAGAAACCAATGTGAACCATGATATCTGTCTTTCTGTTTGTTTGTTTGTTTGTTTGTTTGTTTGTTTGTTTAAAAGGCATTATGCTCTAATGCTATCAAATGAAGAAGGGATGGCAGGAAGTTAATAAAACCCAAATTATGATCAGCAGTTAAGAAGAAAGTGAAAATCATTTCTTCAAAATAAAACAGTTTGGAAGAAAGGAAGTAATTTGTAAAATCTGTTTTTAAAAAACCCTTACATGACAGATGGCTTCATATAAATGTGTATATTTCAAATATACCTGCCATCTGTTGTATTTATTTTTTGTCTTCAAAAACAAGATGAACTAGAAGACACAGCTATAGTTATTATAAAATACTGGTGATAGCAAGTACACCGAAACCACTAAAAGTGTCAAAAACTAACACACAGCCAGAAAAAATGTGTGTGAGAGTGTGTGTGTCAGTTAAGTAACAGGGATGCACTGGTTCCAGACTCTTCTTCCCAGGGCTCTTTGAAGACAATCAGTCTCTGTTAAGTTTGCCAGCACTGTATTGGCAAACACTAGGAGATTTTGAGGGAGGTATCAGGAGACACTGAAGTTTGGGAAGGATGTGGCATCACTTCCAGGTGATATTCTAAGAATTTCACCTTTATAGTAAAGAGCATGGAGAAATTTACTATAATTCACCTTTATAGTAAAGAACATGGAAATTCCTAGAGCATCACTATGGAGGCCGTTTTAAGGTTATTTTTTTTCTCTTCACACTCCTCAATTTCTCTAGGATGGGGGATTGAGACAAAGGACAACCCTAGACTCTACTTTTAACTCAGACTCATAGGGGAACTCATTTGCTCCAGCTTGTACAATCCCCACTGATGTTCTTCCAAACTGGGGGGTGGGGTGGAGGCGGTAGATCTCCTTGATCCTCAAATGACAGAGATCAGTTCCCCTGGGGGGAAAAAATGACTTCTTTTGAGGGTGGATTATACCTCATTGAAGTCCCTCCCAAGGCTCGCCATCTTAATTTTCAGGAATATCCTAACCCAGAGTTGGCAGACCTCCTCCTGGCCTATTTCTGGCTACAGTTCTCCTGTAGCTTTTCCACTACTCCCCCCCTTCCTCTCCCCTGTTGGGCAGTTCAGTCCCTGGTCTCAAAATTGCCATTTATGCACCACAGGGAAGGAGCTACATCTCAATGATAGGGCATCTTCTTGTCATGCAGAAGATCCTAGATTCAATCACTGGCATCTTCAGTTAAAGAATATGGCAGTAGTTGATGTGAAAGACCTCTGCCTCTGAGACCCTGGAGAGTTGCTGCCAGCCTGTTTAGACAATAGTGTCTTTTATGCAGCATTGTATACAAAGAGATGTTTCTAGGCAGCACTTGCACATGTACAGTATTTTAAAATGCTAGCTACATATATACTTAATTTCTGCTTGACTCACCCACAAAAGGCATTCTGCTCTATCATTATAACAAAAAATGGTACTTATTTAGTGCATTTGACCCCACATTCCCTCCAAGGAAATCACATGCCATATGTTGTTTTCCATCCTCCATTTTATCCTCTCTACTACCCTGTCAAGGTCACCCAGTAAGTTTCACGACACAGTGGGGATTGGAACCCAGGCATCCCAGATCCTAATCCAACACTCTAATTCCTACACTATGCTGACTATACTAGATTTCTAAACCCAGTGGTGGAACCCATTTTTAAGATCCCAATTCACTAGGAGACTAAGCTAAAAAAATCTTTCAGGATCAATTCACATAAACATATAACTTTTAAATGTAGAATAGCAATAATTTCATCATAACCTTACTAATACGCAACAAAGTTTCTCCAAGCCAGCTACAGCACTAAGTCCTGGAGCTACCATTAAATGAAAGGAATTGAACTGTAGAAATAAGTTAGAAGCAAAAGGTTTTCTTGATTCTTACCAAATGAGCTTGCAAACATCTAACTTCTCAGCTTTAGTATGTTCTAGATTGTGTTTTCTTTTCCTTTTGTAAATTTTAACAAGAACTGGACCTTTACTGCTCTAAGACTTCAGAATGATGTTCCCAATAAAGCCTGAAGCTGTATAGTTCCATGTGACTTTTTGAGAGAATGAAAACCTTTCAAAAGGTCTATGGCTTCTGAGTGGATATTCTGGCCCTGCATTGTTATTATTGCTGATTCCCTTGTGTTCATTGCTTATTATTTTATTTTTCTTTCTTTTTTTGCCAGCGGTTACTTTTTTGTGTTATTCTTTTGGAAGCCACCTTGAACTATATAGAAATGGGATAGAAATGCTACAACTATAGATATAAAATTAAGTTAAAATTTAAAATATATGATTATAGTATGTTTGGAAAGAGCTAATTTTAAAATAAATCATATAATCTGAACCAATGTACTAACTACTGCTATACTGTAGATCCCCTTGGGTATAAGGGAATATACTTGGAGGCTGTTCCTGGCCTATGCTCTACTTACTTCTCATAAACTCGAGTCTGTTTGCAAAATTTAGTAATAGAAGTAAAACAATGCATAACTAACTTGTGAAACTCACTGTCACAGTATGTAGTGAGGGCCATTCACCCTGGCATTCAAATACCAAAATGCAGTTTAAAAAAACAACAAAACTTTGATTAGGGCTGTCCCTGTGTTTTTAAATTAATTCAGCTAGCTAGAATTATTTTTAAAGCCTCAAACTATACTTTTTAATATCATGCTTGGCAGAAGATACACAGACAGCAAATCTACTCCAGCACATAAAGAGAAAATGTGCACAGTAGACTCATTTAATATGGACAAGCCAGTAAAATACTATGACAATATGATGAAATATTCTTTTTTCTGTATGTTACATGGATAGATTAACAATCAATACAATGAATGGAGAAATCGTTACCCAAAGGAAAAAGGCAGAGTGTTGGATCTATCAAATATAATTATAATAAATTGAGAAAAAGAATTAAAAGTGTTCCCAGAAGACATAGCTATCTATCTAAATTGTTCTGTGCAACACGGATAGTCTCTTTAGAAATGACAATAGAAATGAGGCAATAAATCCAATCTGATTACTCAGATGTACTACAGAAATCTCATTGTAAAGAGGACGTCATTAACATGGATAAGTAAGATCCTATTGCAGGCATTTAACTGTAACTAGTATGAAGTTGAAGGATGGTCTTGAAAGACCTGCTGGTTAAGAAGTATGGTCACTTTTTATGCTAATTAACTAAATGACTGTGCACTATATTAGAATAATGAACAGTTCCCAAACATCCTGTTCCTAGCAATTCATTTAAGGGCCCAGTTAAGGAAGCAGAGTATATTACAGGAAAAGAAATATATGATTAAATCCTATCACTAAACACTTCTCCTCCTGAAAAGAACATAACACCGCCACCCCAATGGCTATGTTCTGTCTTCATACAGGGATGTGTGGTTGTGTGTGTGAGAGAGGGAGAGTCTGTATGTTCATTCACAGAGCCATTTTGGTGTAGTAGTTAAGTGCACGGACTCTAATCTGGGAGAACCGGGTTTGATTCCCCACTCCTCCACTTGCACCTGGCTGGATGACCGTGGGCAAGCCATAGTTCTGATAAGAGTTGTTCTTGAAAAAAGAGCAGTTTCTGTCAAGAACTCTCTCAGTCCCACCTACCTCACAGGGTGTCTGTTGTGGGGAGGGAAAGGGAAAGGAGTTTGTAAGCCACTCTGAGACTCCTTTGGGTAGTGAAGGGCGGGGTATAAATCCAATCTCTTCTTCTTCTTAAAATGGAATAGTGGTGCTCCTGACACCCCCTCCAAAGGTTAGGTGGGAGACAGACTTTTTTGCATAGTTCACAGAGAACAGAGCCACTTTTGAGTAGCTATAGAGGAGGTTATATAAAAGGCCTGCAGCCACAACTCAGGGCTCTTGGTATGCCCCCCCCATTGGTAGAGTGGGCCACAGCCACTGCCTTTTGGAGGTGACCAAGTAAGAATATTTTTACTTCACAAATCATATAGTCCTTGATTTAGGATCCCCCCACATTCTGTAGTTGGGGGGCAGTGGTTTACTAGACTTTTTGTTAAGTCAGCAGAACAAGATAGATAATTTTGGTCTCAGTTGACAGTTGCAGTGCAGAAAAAGCAGTTAGTCTCAAAGCATTGTCTCTGACCACCATGAGGCACGGATTAAAAGGTGAAGTACAGTTTATTCAGATCAGGAGCTCAAGGCTTCTTTAGCTGTAGGGACTGGGACAGGAACACCCATTGAGGATGTCATGATCCTTGACCAAAAGACCATGAAGGTTAGGGAGAAATAATCTGGAATGTTTCCCTCAAAAACTGAGAGAGTTGCCCTGACATGGATAATCCAGGCAAGTCCAATCTCATCAGATCTCAAAAGCTAAGCAAGATCAACCCTTGCAAGTATTTTGGATGGGAGACCTCCAAAGAATACCAGGGCCAGGATGCAGAGACAGGCTATCAAGCTACTTCTCTGAATGCCCTCCATTCCCCAGTAGGAGTTGCTAGAGGTCGCTGTGACTCTCAGGCATGGGTACACACATGCACACACACATGCAAAAATACCAAAAAAAAAAAAAAACCCACCAGAGAGAGTCTGGCCAGGTGTGAATGATCACATGGAATAAACCTGTACCCACAAGGAAAATCCATGTGTTGCCCTGTTCATGGAACTGGTAACTACACGTATCAGGAACATGATGGACAGCATGCACTCCTGTTGATGGGCTGCCTGTACATGTTGTTGTGCATATAGAAAGGAAGCTACTAGGGCCCTGTGGGACCTCTTACAGTTCCACAGGGCCTGTAAGATGGAGCTCTTCCACCAGGCCTTTAGTAAAGGAGGTGCATCCAACAACTAAGAACCTGTGCCCAATGCCACCATCGATAGCCTGTGCTTCACCAAATTGTAATAACAACTGCTGACTGTATTTTTTAGTATTTCTGCTGCTATTACTACCTCGCAATTGCTGTATAAGCTGATGACTAGCACTTTAAGTCTTGTTTTTATGGTTAAATTTATAATTGTTGAATTTTATGTAAGCCGCCCTGAGCCTGCCCTAGCGGGGAGGGCAGAGTATAAATCAAATAAATAAATAAATAAAATTTATTCAGTGTTTCATTCCATTTTCTTTTCATTACAATATTGTGTGGAATTTGCTGGATATTGGATGAATAAATCCATTATTACACCAAGTTTCAGTCCTGAAAGTGATTTCTTCCATATGAATTTAGTTAATGTATTCATTACTATAATGACTTAGAAAGGCAGGCATAATCACAATATTCACTTATCACCTTTTTCACAGGTTACTAGATAAGACTAAAAGGATTAACTTGGAAAGCTAACCTTAAGTGGGTCCATAGGTGTTGATGCAGCATTGCATTATGGCTAATTCAGCGTGGTGGAGAATCTTTGCTCTTCCTTTGTAGTTAAGGCCCTCTTTAAAAATTTAATATCATGCAAAGTTTAGAATTTACGATTTTAGTTGGCCCTTTGTATTTAATAGGCATTTCCTCAAACAAATGGGAAAAAAATTATCCTAGAGTGCTCTATCAAATGGCAGACAAAAAGGGTTTCACACTGTTTAATTCTGATGTTTCCAAAGATATTTTTAATCTAATGGCACCCAGCAAATGACCATCTAAAAATGAATGTGAAAATGACATTTAATGCCACTAATAGCTAACAAGGACTGGGCAGCAATTATTCAAACATTCTAATTAAGTCACAGCTAAGCCTAATGTATTGCTTTACACTTCATTATCTTTGCACCACAGAAATTAACCAAATATGAATTATTAGCTCTCATTAAAAGAAATAGTGATCACAGACTATAGCAGGCACCAGAATTCATCAAGGATGTTTATAGCATAATTGATCTAGAGATCACATCATTCTAAGAATAGTAAATCTCATAAAGCAGCAATTGTACATAGTACATGAAGCTAGAAAGGGTGGGAGATAAACAGGAAAGTTATGATCCTTATGTGCTTTGGCCAATAATAGGGGTTACTTCAGTGCTTGTGATTGTCATTTTATCAGATGTAAGCTCTCCATCCTATTCAGCTAGTGTTTTGTAATGGGTAGACTGGAGAGATCTGGGCTTAAAATGCTACTTCATATAATGCCTCTCTGATTTTTTATGGTATTACTACCTCAAATGGCTGTTGTAAAAATAAAATCTACTTCCAAGGTTCCTCAGAGAAAAGTTGGAACAAAAATTCAATTACTAATGACATAGATGAATGTTTGTTGTGGTGATGTTTCAAAAAGGAAGGAAGGAAGGAAGGAAGGAAGGAAGGAAGGAAGGAAGGAAGGAAGGAAGGAAGGAAGGAAGGAAGGAAGGAATTTGTATACAGCTTCTCAAAAAAGAGTAGAGTGTGGGGACAGCCCACTCCCACCTGGCCAAAGGCACAACCTGCTTGCCAGATCACCCAGAAAGGAGGAAGAAAGGGGTCATGCAGGGGGACAGCAGGAGGCCTAGATCTTTCTCTGTGAGGTCCAGACAGGGGTAGCCCAGCAGGGGAGGCTGACCTTGAGGAAGGCCAACTCGTCCACCATGGCTGGGTCCAGGCAGGAGCAGTGGTGGCTAAAAATGTCTCCCAGATGGAAGAATACCCGCTCAGCCAGGACACTGGTAGGAGGGCAGGGGAGGAGACTCATGGCCATGTAAGAGAGGTCATGCCAGATGAAAGCCCTATGTGACCAGTACTGCAGAGGAATTGGTGAGCATTGGTGAGCATTGGTGAGCTCAGGGGACTCACCAAGGTACTCGCTCACCTTTCCCTCTGATGAATCCTCTGACATGGCATGCCTGGTATCCCCACTGCTGCTGACTTCCCAGTTTACCACTGACAACCAGTAGTGGGGCTTCTCCCTGATTGCACTCTTAGAGGCAGAAGTGCTGGGCTGTGGCTCCTCCTCTTCCTCCTCCTACTTCTCAGCCCCTTCTACTCACTATTCCCTCTGGCCATGACTGTTGACCTGCAGCCTCCACACTTCTTTGCAGAGCTCATGCTTTCATTGCATGAGCTCTGCATTTTGGAGAGCAATGCTGACTTTTATCTGGGGCGTCACAGTTACAGGCCATCTTGTACTCCCCTTCCTCACAAAGAGGATGCAACCTGTTGATGACTATTTATGGTCCTGCCATGGCAGATTGAATAGGTTCCCAAGTATAGACAAAGGATGGGAGATGGGTTCCTGATTAGCATCAGGAAGGATCGCTAAACATTTGAATGTTTATCTCAGTACCCTGAGGGATGGAGCAGGAAAGACAGTTGTGGAGACAAAGAATTCTCCCATAGACATAGGTATACACAAAAGGGCTAGGTGAATTTCTGGAGACAAAAGGGATATTTGCCAGGTGGCCTCTGAATAGCCTTTAGAAATGTAGATACCTTGCTGGAAGACTGGAGGTTGGCTTTGAGGGCTGTCTTGTGCCACCTGAACATGGAGACCCTTTCCCCAGAGCTTTGGCTTGCTCCATGGTTCAGACTGAGAACGCTTTCCCTAGCCTGATTTTTGTGGGTCTCTGGTTCAGGTGAGAATTGGGGGGCCCATTATTGGGGCTACCCGAGAGTAAGGCAGTGCCTCTGGGCTACAATAAGTCCACCTCAAATTGTCCTAGGTTCTGCAGCAGTTGACCAGAAATGCTTGTTTCCGTTCTTCCTGAAACATTCATTGGTATTTTCTGGGTTTCAAATGGATCATATAGAAGGGTATTGTTGTTGTTGTTGTTGTTCAGTCACACAGTCAAGTCCGACTCTTTGTGACCCCATGGACCACATCACGCCAGGCCCTCCTGTCTTCTGTTGTGCTACAGAGTTTGCTTAATTTAATGTTCATTGTCTCGATAACACTGTCTATCCATCTCATCCTTTGCCGTCCCCTTCTTCTTTGACCTTCAGTCTTTCCCAGCATCAGGGTCTTCTCTAGTGAATGCTCCTTTCTCATTTGGTGGCCAAAGTATTTGAGCTTCAGCTTCAGTATCTGGCCTTCCAGAGAACAGTCAGGGTTGATTTCTTTTAGGATTGACTGATTTGATCTCCTTGCAGTTCAGGGGACTCTCAAAACTCTTCTCCAGCACCATAAAACAAAAGAACAGTAAGAATCTGCCAAAAACGCCTCTATCTCATAATTAGATCACCACTAATTTGATTAATCGTTGATCTAGTTAATGTTATCTGATCAGGCTTCCCACTCCTGGCTTTTGCCTCCCCCTTAAAAAAATTTTTCTGGGTACAGTGCTGGGCAAATACTTTCCTGCCTCAAAGAGAAGAAAGGACTTAGCATTTGGGAAAGGAGTTGGTCTTTTGCTGCTTGGGGTGATGGGAGGTTTGCTTCAGTGCTCTGTCTGTCCTGTTGTTGCTCAATAAATTGTGCTTTAACTGTGAATTTGTCTCTGTGTTTACCAGACAGAAAGGGTCAATGGGACCTCTTCAACAGTGCACAAACTTGCCCTTTTCTTTGAGTGAGGACTGGACCCCTCACCATAACAGAGGCAGCTGCAAATGAGTTCCCCTTGGGTTGCAGTGATGACTGGTGGGACTATGCTCTGCAGTCTACTCCTACAAAGTGGGACAGCTCCAGAGAACACTCAAACTCAAAACCCCACCAAACATTTTAGCAGAGAAAGTTCTTTCTGCCTGCCACATTTTCTTATGTCCTTACTTGTGCTAGCCACTATTCCACAGGATCATGCTGCACATGCACATCAAAGAGTAAGAATTAATTAGTTGTCTTATTTTTCTTACTATCATGCAAATAATGACCCAGTGTATTAGACAAATGCCACAGCGCTTGTATGGCTAAATATGTACCTTGAATTTGGATTAAAGAACTATTTTTTTAATTTAATTAAACAGCAAACTAATTTTAGTCATTTTTTCTAGCAGGATGATATGTGTTAGTGGCTACTATATCATCATTTTTAGCTATAAGCATAACTACTGCAATCACAGAGCAACTTCTGATATATCTCTAAGGATAAAACTGGTAGAACTACAGTAATCATCTACTTTGCAATAAAGTTCTACATGTGGATTTTTCATCTTTCAATTCTACTTTATGGCAGTAACTATGTAAACAGCAGCCACAACTAATATACCATCTGATTGCTGGCAGGAGTAGCAGTCTGAATCAGTCTTTCTGCAAGGAGAAATCTCCCCCAAACACATCTAGAATGGGATAATTATATAACTCTAGCTCCAAGGGAATATCAGCTTTCAGAAGAACCCTTGAATGGTGTTCTGGCCATTAACAACTTATTTTCTCATATATAGTCAGCCATCCAACTTTTTACACAGTGAATCGTGCTTAGCTACCAAAATACTAACTACATAGCTGTTGCCACTGAGCTGTGAAGTAATACTCAGAGGGCTACTCATCAAGGACTTACTAAGAAGCCTCTTATGATGACAGAACTACTCTTGCAGCCTACTTTGCATGCTTTTTGTGAAACACTGCAGCTCATAATACAAGTTTCTTGGTTGTTATACTAATTTCTCATAATAATGAGTGGAGCTTCAAATCCCCACTCTACTATGGAAGTTTACTGAGTGACTGTGGGCCAATCACATACCACCTAACCTACATCAAAAGGTTGTTGTGAGGATAAAATGGAGGAGAGGTGATTGCTGTAAACTGATTTGGGCCCCCCTGGGAGAAAGGAGGGGTACAAATGAAGTAAAATTTTGATGATGGTGATGATGATGGGGGGGGGTTGGGTCCAAAGCCATACTTCCTTATGTAGTCTGCAGCTCACAGCACAACATTTGCTTCTCTTGCTAGAGTGTTGTGTGAAAAAATGGAACTAAATAGAAAGATGTTCTGCAATGTGTTGCACAAAAGATTGTGCATAAGAATGGTGATTAAATGCTGCTATTGAACTTTACAGCTTCTCATGCAACATATGCAGAACCACACTGGTATCTCTTCTTCTTCCACACATGGCTCTTTGGCTACAATCCATTGAACTTTAAGCAGCACTATTCTATCAAAAAGCAAGCCAAAAAGAGGAGGGAGAGAATGATTGTTTTCCAGATGAACATGTGTGGCACATACCTACAGTCCTCCTCTCATTGTCATGCATTTTAGTATAGGTTCTGCAATAGTGGTTATTCATTTGTTGAAAAAAATGATGACTTCTGAGTCTTATGTTCAAACAGATAAAAATCTGTAATTGCTAATCTATCAACTGCTTTTCCCAGCCAGTCAGAAACCTCAGGTGTATCTGGGAAACCAGGCCAACTGTGGTTGCAAATTCAATCACAAGCTTCCCTTGAAGTCCCATTCTCAGTTACACGCTTCATTTTCTGTGTCAGTGATATCTCTACTGCACTATCCCACAAACTCATGAGGTTTGTGATTATTTCACTCTAGCAACGCATGCTATCAATCTTAAAAGGACAAGAATACATACTCTACTGTGGCTTGTCTGGCCCTAGAAAGGTTAGTTCTGGCAAGAACAAAATGCATACAAAATGTTTGGGTCTACAGGTTACTCAAATACATCTTCCAAGAATAAAAGTCAGGGATTCATATAAAGTTTACTAAGATTACGTTACCTGACTGCCACCATTACTAACAACTAGTTCTGATGTACCTGTATGGAGGAAGAAATCAACAAATAGGGAAGAACCAAAGAATAAAATTTCTGGCTTTTAAAATCTTGATCCATGAGGTCTCTTAACATGACCTCAGCCTTCAGTGCTTATCCCACTCATCTGTGTCGTTGGGACACAACCATCTGACTTCTAGATGACATTTACATCTCTTCTGCTCTAAGTGTAAAAAGATGTATGAGTGCACAGCTAAACCCTTAACATCAATGATTGCTAATAATAAAAATCCAGAAGAATGTGAAACATCTTTGCAGATTTATAGAAGCTATTCCAGACATTCAGAACCAATATAATATCATGGTTGAAGTGTTGGACTAGGATCTAGGAGACACAGGTTCAAATCCCCACTCTATCCTGAAGCTCATTTACAGCACAATCCTAAACAAAAACAAATAAATGAAACCAATAAAAACCCTTTCCTAGGAGTAATCATCATTTAATATACCTAAGTAGGATTCCGAATAGACAGTTTAGGATGACACTCAGGATAACTTTGGGCAAATCTACCTTCTCACATTGTCACTGTAAAGATAAAATGGAGAGGGGGACAAATTATGTACACTACTCTGAGCTTCTTGGAATGTTGGCATTAAATTGTACCCATAGCTCCACATTCCGCCTACACATTAACTAGTGTGCACAAACATAATTGACTGGATGCTCAAAGCACAAATTCCAGAAGGGTACCATTTTAATCTACTGCAGCCAAAATAACAAAGAGTCTTTGGGACCAAAATGACCAATGATTTTATTGTGGAATAATCATTCATGAGTCAGAGCTCACTTCATCAAAGAGAGCACAAGCTTCCTAGAACCTTCCAAATAAAACTGCCTGTTTCATTTGTTCTCCCCAGTGTTCATTTCTTACAAATGGAATATAAACAGTACACCAGATTTCAACTGATGAATTTCAGGACACCAACTATAATCTGAAAACCGTCCATCAACTTGAGCAGAGATCAGAATTCATTCGGCATGTATCTAATGTGGCTCTGTGTCCCATCTAGGGTCTGGTAATTATTTTCATACAGATCAATGAAAGGATACATTGTTATTTTAGATGTTCTTGGAACAACATTTCTGATCTTTCAGTTAGAGCTCATTCAGTTTCCCCTGTAATTTACAAGATGTGGTAACTCAATTTTTCCATCTATAAAAATGGTATAATTGTGCTTGCAATAATTTCTTGTATGAAAGGATATTTAAGAATATAAAAAATGAGTGAATTGCCAGATCTTTAATTTTAGAGTATTTTTACCTGTACATTTTACCATTTTATTTTCTCTTCATTATCTGATTTCACACACTTGATTATCTAATTCCACACAGATACGAAATATGTATCACTGTTTTACTATGACAATGCTTCCATTTGAAAGAAGTTGGTCTTCTTAAATATAGTAAAGGCTATTAAACAAGCAAGAGTAACTTGACTTTAAAATGATGTACAGTGTTAATTTTTAAGATTGTTATGTGAAAAACAGATTGACAAACTACTGACAAAATTGTATTTTAGGCAGAGACAGTTTCTTGCCATTGCTCAGAAACCCTGAATCCTGTGCAATTTCTTACTTGCCTCTCAACACCTTTCTCCTTCATCCCACAATCCAATCTGTGCTGTTTTAGGGGAGACAACTCACAAAAATATCATGTTCTTTTACAATTACCTAGATTTCAATCACTGAATTGTACACAAAACAGGTATTTCTTCATCTTCTAGTAATGAATCAGGGTATAAATATTTTAAGATACTGTCTGATAGTGGTAGAATTAGGAACCAACAAACTTTCACATGGAAAGGTAAGAATCACCTTTTCACAAGGCTGTTTAGTAGTTCTTCAGGAAAAATGGCTACTTTGGAGGGTGAACTCTATGGCATTATTCACTGCTGAGGTCTGTCACCTACCCCAAACCAGCCCTCCCTAGGTGACACCCCCAAATCTCCAGGAATTTCCCAACCTGGAGTTGGCAATCCTACTTTAATAGAGTTTTTATATATCAAAAACAGTATCATGAAATGAAGTTAAATAACATCACCTGATAAATGCTTGAAAATCAAACTGACACTGAATTTTTAATTGAGGTTTTTATCTTACCAGCTCTTAAACGTATTTTACCAGCTTTTGAGCTGAGGTCTATTTTATGAATAGTTTTTATGCTATATGTCCAGAGACTTATTTTAATGGCTTGATTTAATATTGTTACATTATTTTAATTATAAAATACCTTGAACAATGAAGAGGGGGAATAAAAATATCCTAAATAAGATACCCTAAAATATCCTAAATTTTTAAGTGGACAGCTAGAGAGACAAGGCTAAAAGTTGTCAATCCTAGATCCACCATCAGATGCTGGTCTATCTCTGGAAATGAATTATCCTAGATCAAAAGCTCACTGTGTTCCTATATGCTAGGAATATGCTAGTGATATGCTTTGCATTTTTACATTTTTTCTAAATCCACTGAATTCCATGGGTTTAGAACAATGTAGCTCTGTTAGGATGACTATATCAGGACCTTTGTTTTTCTGTACTTCTTACAGACTTCCACTGCCTATGCATCAATAAACATTCTTGGATATCAGGAAAAAGGATAGCGTGTACAATCTCTCTTCCCTAGTTTCTCCATTCATTCAGGTAACATGATTACAGTATTAATTGACAGTGAATCTTCTGGGCAGGGACTATATTACTTCTTTTATGCACACTATGTACAAAATGTAGTAGTGATTAAGTCATGCTGTTAAAATAGTAATTCTGTTATTTGTCAAAAAGGAAGAAAATAGGAGAGTATTCAGCATAGGGAGACCAACAGGAAAGTGCAAGTTGTAAGGTTCTGTTACAGTTTGGTGCAGTGGTTAAGAGTGCAGACTCTACTCTGGGAGAACCAGGTTTGATTCCCTGCTCCTCCACATGCAGCTGCTGGTATGACCTTGGGTCAGTCATAATGTTCTTTCAGAGCTGTTCTCTCAAGGGCAGTTCTCTCAGAGCTCTCTCAGCCCAATCTACCTCACAGGGTATCTGTTGTGGGGAGGGGAAGGGAAAGGGATTGTAAGCCACTCTGAGACTCCTTCAGGTAGTGAAGGGTCAGGTATCAATCCAATCTCTTCTTTTCTTCTCTTGTCTCTCTTATGCAGAGAAACTACATAAATATATTAAGGTTTCTACAGAAATGATAATTGTATGAACTGGAGGATGCCCCTGAAAAACTGACTAGAAAGAAGAGCATAACTTAAAACATTTCACTGTATTAGCAATAGATGTATATCATCTCATATAGAAATTTTATTCCACTATACCAAACAAAACAGAATACACAAAAAAGCAGCAAGCCTAGCAATTGTGCACATTCAAAGAAAAAATCTCAGACAGATAAGATTTCAGTACACATAATTATTGTAAGTACATTCTGAACCAAGAAAGGTCTTCCAAAGGCTATGTGTATTATGGCTCTAAAAGCTTCAGCACTTGGGCTCTTTCAGCAAAATCTAGAGATAAAATAGCTGAAACTCTAAAGTGGAATGAAAAGGAAAACAAGAGATGTGAGGTATAGTGAATCTGGTGGACTAGTCTGTGAGAAAGCCATGTGGTAACCAAGCAACCAGGCTTAAAAATATATGGAAGCCTGTGAATTGCCTTTTGGTATGGGTGAAATAGGAGATGTCATTCTCTATTATATTCTTGGCAGGGGAATTTTCCAGCAGTTGTAGTGTCTGATGTATTGTCTTAGCTGGATGGTAAGCAATGGGAAGATTGCAGCAGGCCACATAAGGGGGTACCAAGGCTCATTAAATGTTGCACTGAACTCTTAGCTAAAGCAGCATTGTAGCGCTGTCAGATGTGTGGAATGATGTGATGATAGCTTATACAGCACCCACAGGTAAATGTCTAAGCCTACGGACATGTCTGGAGCACATGAACATGGGAAATTACTTTAAAATACTTGGGCCAAACTACTACATCCTCCCCGCAAACTAAGCTTAGCCATTATTGCCAGGAATCTATAAAATGGCTTATTTAAAAAAAGATATTGCTATTGGCAGGCCATGTGAATACAAGGCAGACAGAGGTCAGAGAAAAGAATGGTCCTTAACTTTTTAAAGCTCAATTATTTTAAAAATGTCAGGAATTAAATGGAATAAAATAGGTATGTGTAACAGTATAATAACTTTTTTTTTTGCCCATGCATTCTGAAATGAAGGCATGAGACACACCGTATAGATTAAACTAGATAGCTTAATAAAACTGACCTGCAGAAATGTATTACAACTTAACCCCTCATCTATCCCCTTTAGCTAACTTTAAATAATATCCAATTAAAGACTGCCAACATAGAGACAAGTTCAAAACTTGTCTAATTAAATGCTGTTGTGCCTTGCCTTTCGTTGCCTATATACAACCACTTCTGAGAGGCACGCTGAGCTGCTTCCCCACCATGCTGTACAATGGCTAGAGTTCAGCAGTTAAGAGTTCAGCTGTGGCTGCCTAGCATCAAAGAAACCTGCTCTCCAAATCCCAAACCGTAACAGCCAATTAGCAGATTTGGGTGAATCTCCTTCATCCTTTGATGGTTCATGGCTCTCAGGAAATTTACTTAACTAGTTTATAGTAACCCCCCTATTCCTTGCAATCTAGTTAGGGCCTCACCAGTACTATGGCTGGATCTCTTTAACTGCAAGCTGCCCTGTAACTGACAGCACGGAGCATATGAAAAAAAGAACTCCACCTTGTCCAATATGAAAGAAACTCAAAAAAATTCTTAAAGACAGCCACCTAATTCCATCTTAAATATGAAGTTCCCCTGCCTTTCTTATTGGCCACAACACATGAGGTATTCAATGGCCAACATTTCACTCCAGTATGCCTCATCCTCCATTCATTATAATGGGTTCTGGCCAAAGCCATCCTACTGCTCCTATTTAGGGTGGGCAGAAAAAATTCTAAAGCAAACATTTTTAGGTGCAGTAAAAGAATTTCCATATGACTTGTGATGCTGCCTAAATTCACATTCTCTGGGTTTGTAGTACAAGCTTGAATGACTATAATGTCTTCCTGCAGAGTGAGGCACGTGTAACAGCCTTATTTTGGTGTGGCTGGACTCTGGTCTGGAAGACCTTGTTTTCTAACCAATCCTATTCCCTTTCCCTACCCCCTTACCTCATATAGATACCAGAATGCTTGAGATTGAAAGTTGGTAATCCTACCTGACCCTAAAAACAAGGCTTGCAAGTATGACGTACAGAGAATCAACAGAGCACATAAACAACAGCAAAATTTGCTGGTATTTCTCTCATCAGCAATGAAAATTGTAGCGATTAGAGTCCTGGACTAGCCCTGGGGAAACCTAGGCTCAAATTCTTGCTTGTCTTGACATTCACTGGGTGATCTCAGGCTAATTATTCTCTCTCAGCCTAACCAATTGACAGGGATAAAAAAGAGGAGGGAAAAACTATGTAGAGACCTTCCTGGAGAAAATAAAAAAATAAAAATATACTAAATAACATAAAGTGTGATTTATTTATTTTTTTAAAATGAAATATTATTCAGCCATGTTATGATTCCATCCTCACAGCTGAAAGAACAAATGTGCAAATCCATGACTCAGAGTCATCATGATTGCCCTCTGCCACTCACTTACTTGTGACTACTTCCTCATACTCCTCCACTTCTGTGTGTTTGACTGCAGAGGCTGCATCTGAAGTAAGAGGACAGCCTACTCCCCAAAATATAGCTCCAGCAGGCAGGAAACAAGAGTGGGATGTGGTGAGCCAGATCTTCCTAGTTCAAGAGGCACAACATCCTCCTATCTCTGATCACTGATTATAGAATGCTTTGTTGACTTTCCCCAGGATGAAGCAGAGAAGCTCAAGCAGGTGGGGTGAGCAGTTGAGTGAACAATGCTAACATAGCTGCATTTGACAGTGAAGATGGAAAGAAGCCACCATGAGGCCTCTGGGTATGTTGTATCTGTCTTCACCCAAATATTTTGCCAGAAAGAGGTTATTTCTTTACCAGAAATATTTCAACTAAGAATAAACAGATTTAGCTCTTTGTACAACTCATTGCTTATTTGTACTACTTAATCCTACAACATAGTTTGAATGCTTAGTCCCCTTGAACATTTCTAAGGTCAGGATTTTTAAAGTTTGTAATAAGAAGTGACACCTTTGTTGAAATTGTCTGTTTCCTGTATGAAAACCAGTGCTCTTTAGTGCTGCTTTACAATTTTCACTTTCTTTTTTTGCAACCAAACTCTTTTCTAGAGGATGGTCATTCAGTGACCATCATTTATGCTATTTTCATCTAACAATTTTATTTTCAAGATGGGTAGCCATGTTAGTCTGTCTGTAGAGTAGAAAAGATCAAGAATCCGGTAGCACCAGGGGTGTGCAATTTTTATTTATTCAATATTTTTTTTTGTTTTGCTCCAATAGATCTGAGAGGGAAAATTTTGGATTTTTAAAAAAGCCACCCCAATCCTGGGCCTGGCTTGGCTTCTGCAGCCTGGTTGAAACCACACTGCAGGAGGAGACGGCTCCAGTATATACAAGCCACGAGGAGATTGCTCCCCGAGGCACTGTAAGGCCTCCAGGGAAACCACTCTCCAAGCAATATTCCACAGTTAAGGTTTATTGGTAAGATTTGGTCTTCTGTAGAGGTGAATGTCTTTATCAGGACTGGCAAGGGCAAAGCAAGGGAATAGATATCAAAGACCCATGTTCCAAGCATACATCACTTGCACCAGTGTTACTATAGGTCATGACAGTTATAAGACCTAACTAGCTATTCCAAAGTCTTATCTCTCTCCCAGGGTCGTCTCCCAGGCTAAGCCCTGAGAACTCCTTGGGGGCTGCGTTCAGAAGAGTTACATTTTGGTGCATCATTAAATCTACTGGCATTCACACTCACAAATACACCCCCATAGGAATTACATGTCAGGTGAGGGCGAGACGATAAGGGGTGCAGAGCAAAGCCAGATGTGCCAAGCAGGGATACAAAAGTGAAACTAAGCATTAGCATTACAGAGATCAATAATCAAGGGCCCGAGTCTGACATACCACCACCCCTAAACTCTCCCTCCCCCTGGTTTACCAGGGTACAGGTGATGGAACCTCCAGAGCAGGGAGGGGGCTCCAACATGCTTAGCTGCTACCCATTCATTTTCTTCAGGCCCAAAGTCCTTCCATTTAATTAGATACTTCGAGCGGCCTCGGGACAAGCAGGAATCAAGAATTTCTTCAGTTACATGGTGGAGTTCCTCATCGATCAGCAGAGGAGGTGGAATTGGAGGTAGAGATGCCCAGGGTGAAGGTCCTGGGTCCCGCTTCAGCAAACTGTAGTGAAACACAGGATGTAAAGCACGCAATGATTTAGGCAACTCAAGTTCTACAGCCACTTTGTTGATTACATGCACAACCTTAAAGGGGCCCACATATTTCCACCCCAATTTTCTCAATGGCTGCAACCCCTTAATGTGCTTTGTTGATACATAAACAGAGTCTCCAGGAGCCAAGCCCCACTCAGGACTGCGTTTCCCATCTGCATATTTCTTGTAATCCACTTTAGTCTTTTCCTTTTCCTTTTTTAAAAAATTATTTTTAATAGAAACACAAACAAACATATGGATTCCAATTATATACATAACATAAAATTCTTCTTTTGCAAGAGTTCCCAGTTCTTGGTTACATTAGCCCACCAAAGTTGAGCATCGCCTTTAATGGCCTCTGATAAATCCACCATGGGGAGGGGGGCTCCCTCATACCCATGGACTGCCTTGAAAGGGCTCATACCAATTGAACTGTGAAAAGAGTTATTACAGCTGTACCCTGCGAATGGCAGGAGAGGCATCCAATTATCTTGTTGGTAGTTCACATAACAGTGTAACACCTGTTCCAATATTAGATTGGTATGCTCAGTTTGCCCATCCGTTTTGAGATGGTGGCTGCAACTAAGTCCTCACTCTATTCCTAGGAGTTTCAGCAATTCTTTCCAGAACTTAGCAATGAACTGTGCCCCGCGGTTGGATATGACCTTCCTTGGAATTCCGTGTAATCTTATGACATGTTGTAAGAACAGGGTGGCTAACTGCATAGCAGTGGGGATTCTTTTGCAGGGCACAAAATGGGCTTGCTTTGAAAATAAATCCACCACCGCCCACATCACAGTCTTGCCTTGGCTTTCAGACAAATCAGTAATAAAATTCATAGAAATCACTGCCCAACAACCTTCAGGGGTTTCAAGGGGATGGAGGTGTCCAGGGATTCCCCCAATTTACTCATTAAACAGGTTTGACAGGTGGCAATGTATTTTGAGATGTCTTTATGCATTCCTGGCCACCAAAATTGTCTTTGTATCAGGTGCAAGGTCTTTAAGTACCCAAAATGCCCAGATAACTTACTATCATGGCTTTGGGCCAAAATTTCACCCCGCAACGACAAAGAAACATAAACTTTCTTGCCCATGTGCCGACCCTTGTCATCTTGGTGCTGGAGACCCTCGCGCACCACCATGTCCAAGTCTTGCGAGGAAAAGGCCACCTTAAACTTTTCCAGCCACTCAGGCTTTGCCATTTCCATTGCCTCTTTCACCTGGCTGTGCGTTAGGACTGCCCCTCCCAACTGAGCCGGGGGGAAAACTGTCAGTGACCTCCTCTCGCTGGCTTGCATGCTGTGGGAGGTGGGAGAGGGCATCTGCCAGGAAATTTGATTTGCCAGGGAGGTATTTGATAGTAAAGCAGAACTTGGAAAAGAACTCCACCCACCTTACTTGCTTAGCGTTCAACCAACGGGGAGTTCTAAGTGCTTCTAAATTTTTATGATCAGTCCACACCTCAAAAGGGACACACGCCCCTTCTAGTCAGTGACACCACTGCTTCCTTATCCCACACTGCCCAATTTCGCTCAGTCCCTGAGAACTTTTTTGATACATAAGCAAGGGGGTGCAGTTTGCCATCATTGCCCCTCTTCAAAATGGCCCCTCCCATTGCCACATCATATGCATCCACTTGTACTATAAATTTCTGGTTTTTGTCTGGATGATGCAAAATGCACTTAGAGGTCGTCAAAACCTTCCTGACACTCAGGGGTCCACACTAATTTACATCCCCTTTTGTAGCATCAGGGCCCTTCCCCTTAGCTTTTAACAAGTCTGTCAGGGGCAGGGACACCTGTGCAAAATTGGGGATGAAGGAGCAGTAGAAATTCAAAAATCCTAAAAAGTTTTGAAGCTGGCGTCGTGTTTTGGGGGTTCCCACCCCAAAACATCTTGGACTTTTTAAGGATCCATGCCCAATCCCTGTTGGGAAATCTGATACCCTAAAAAGTCAATCTCTGTCTTATGAAATTCACACTTTGATAGTTTGGCATAGAAGGCTGTCAGCACCTCATACACTAATTTTACGTGTGAGTCCAGGTCCAGTGAGTACACCAACACGTCATCCAAATAGCAGACCACCCCTTAAAATAGGTGCTTGTGCAAAACTTCATTGATCAGGTTCATGAACACCCCCAGAGCCCCAGCTAGCCCAAAAGGCATTACCAGATAGCAGTCTTATGTTCATCCTCCTCTTGAATCTGGACTCAAAAATAAGCATCCTGTACATCCAATTTAGTAAAAAAATTTTCCTTTGGTGGTGTCAAGATCTCCAGAGAGTCAGTCAAACACCAGGCTTCTTAAGAAGATAGCATTTATTAAGACTAAATTAGAGCAACATGAACATCTTCATTGTCAGTGATGCTGGGAGATACAAAACAGCATCAGTTATAGCCCCCTTGAACTGCCTCCCCCACTAGAAGCCAATGGTTACATTTCCCGTGCGTGGTAAGAAAGAAATTAACGGCTACCAGATATATCTGCAAAAGGCCAAAGAGGCCTGAGACCCAAGGCCAGCCGTTTAGATAAGACATAGCATAGACACAGTAAATTAGAGACTCTGGAGATTTGGTGTTACTCCTGCATTCCAGAGCTGTGAAATCTATCTCCTCTCTCCTCCCTCCCCCCTCCGCAGTGATGGCAGGTTTACCTGACAGGTGGCTTCAGCTAATAAATCCTTTATCAATGGCAATGGGTAAGTGTTGGACATGAAGATTGCATTTAACCCATGGTTGTCAGTGCATAATCACAGGCCCCCATCCTTCTTTTTCCAGAAAAGCACAGGGGCTACGAAAGGGGACGTAGCTGGCCTGATGAAACCCCACTCTAGGTTCTTATCAATAAAATATCTCAATTCCTCTCTCTCCGCGGGGTTCATAGTGTACAATTTCCCCTTAGGCATCTTATGTCCTTCCAGAATCTCAATGGCACAGTCAGTCTTATGATGGGGGGGGTAGCTCGTCTGCTTCTCACTCCTCAAACACCCTCTCCAAATCTCTGTATTCTGAGGGAATGGTGTTGAGCTCTTCCTGAGCTAGGCACACTCTCATGGGTGCAGGGCATGGCTCTACCCCCCACTGGGGGTTCCACTGGTGCTTCTTGCACCTCGGGTCCAGAAATGTCATTGAGCCCTTGCTCCACTGCACACAGGGATTGTGTGTGGCTAACCACAGGTTACCCAGCACCATCGGGAACTGAGCCGGGGGTGTACTATAAAGGCCCTCTGTTTCCAGTGCTCTGCCACCCCCACAAGCAGGTCAACAGTTTGGTATTGGCATAATTGCATAGTAGTGCCATCCATCTGGGTGAAGACTACCGGGTCAGCCAATTTCACCACCCCAGCCCCCAGTCCCATAACTAGTGAGAGGCTTATCAGGTTCGAGAGCAACCAGAGTCTATGAGGACCCACACCCGCAACAGCATCCCCCTGTCCCGACACAGGACTGGGGAACCCTGACTCCAGGCCTGATTCTGGGAGACCACCAGCCAGGAGCAGTGGGCAGTCCAAGCACAGCGGCATCTGTCAGGGGACAGTGCCACTCTACCCACCACCTGAAACCAATCCACCACAGGAGCCCCCCAGAACAGAGGCATGGGCAAAGTCACAGGCCTCACACCCAGGAATTGCCAGGGAGTCTCTGGGAGCAAAAGCAGGATGAGCACTGCCCAAATGCACCCCTTACCTGCCGCCTGGTGGCATGACACCGAAGACACCACCTGAACATGCCCGGCTGTCTGCAGCACGGCCTGCACCCACACTATCAAAGTCACTTGGTGCCCAAAAGGAGGGGCACACCAGGAACCAGGAGAGGACACCTTGGGAGTGGCCAGGAGTCCCTTCAACAGAGAAACATCTGGACAGGGAGATAAGGCACTGCCACGCAGTGTCAATGCCACTACAGAGGCTGGTGTGACGGGACCACGCCCAGGCCAGATGCTGACAGCCAGATCCAGGAAGCCCACCCCAGAGGGGGAAGGAGGGGAGCCAGGCCTGAGGAGCAAGCTGACAGGCAGAGCTGAGAGCCAATGGAGATCACGGGGTGGAGGGAAGGGCGGAGCACGAGCTGGGCTTGTGGAATAAAAGGGGGGAAAGAGAGGATGCCGAGGAGGAAGATGGAGCAAGGAAGGGATAGCCAGGGAGTCTCTGAGAGAGAGACAGAGACCCAGTTGTTAGGAGATGTACTTTGAAAATGCTTTTATTTGTTATTTTCTGACCTGCACACACACCTGAATGGTGCTAGAAAGTGTCTTTGGTTTGGGAGAACTGTGTGCTTTGCTTGATGTGACCACCTGCACTAGAAAGCTGCTTGCAGACTGCACTTTCATGCTAATGAAGTCACAGACACACACATATGCATACATCTACCCAACATGCACTGGGAACAAGAAAGCATCTCCATTATGGTCTGCCAGAAGGATGTTATAAACAACAACCTGTCCACCATTGAGGAATCTGAATTCCACATGTAACCCACAAGATGCTTGGCATTTACATGTGTTAAGACTGTTTCCTGTTTGTCACTTGGACCAAGCCAGAGTCATCTGCATTCCTAAGGTTTCCTTGACAACCCATCTTTGCACCTTGGACCAAAAGGTTCCCTTGTAGATAGGTGTAGACTTTCAATATTGCCCCACCTTAGTAGGAGGGTATCCCACATCCTATAGCCAATGGTATAGGGATGGGATGGACCGAGAGATCCCAAAAGCCAGCCCCCAATACTAGCTGATAAAAACAAGGTACAACCTTTGTTTTGGTTGCCGTGGCCATCCCCTGCACCCAACCTTACATCTACTATAGGTAACTTTTGTGTGCTCTCTTGGAATCCGGACCAAGAGATCCTTTACACATGTTGGCAGGTTCCAGCTGTGTAAAGTGAGAGTTTCCCTTAGTTAGAAATAATTCTTGTATTCTTCACTGTGGAAAGGTCGAGCTACAGGATCAGATAAGTATCACGTGTATTCCTTTCCTAAATATCTTTAGTTTAAAACCCCAATATTGTGTTTCCATTTCTACTGTATCTAAAGGAACTTGTGTGTATGTGTGAGTTCATCTGTTTTGTTTGCCTGTGTACTAAAAAGATATTATTCAGTAAAGAGAATCTTTGATTTAATTAAGAAACCTTGTCAAGTGTTCTCTTTGGGAAACGGGTTTTCAGGACGAAGTTGCTTTCTCTGTATACATAGACCAGTAATTCAAATAAGTTAGTTTGACTACTGCGCAAATAAGCAGTTCGGCTAACACAGTGCCCTGATTATTAAAACTCTGAGGAGACCCTGACTCTCACTGTGGATGATGTATTTGTTTGTTTGTTTCATTTCTATCCCGCCCTCCCGCCTAGGTGGCTCAGGGCAGCTTACAACATCATAATACCTATATACATTACAACATGAGAAACTCATTTAAAACCACTGACTAAAATGCAATAAATAACAACATTCCTATACAATAAAACATATGCAATAATTACCAACATTCCTATACAGTAGAACATAGTCCCTTAATGGGGCAACATGGTTCAGCTGGCATGGCATGGATCTCATTGGTACACCCTGTGGAAAAGCTCCGTCTTCATGGCCCTGCGAAATTGCTGAAGATCTTGCAGGGCCTGGATCTCACTGGGGAGCTTGTTCCAGTACATTGGAGCAGCCACAGAAAATGCTCTGGACCTAGTTGTTGTCAGCCTGGCCTCTTTGTGGCCAGGAAGGCTCAGACAATGTAACCCTTAGGAGCAGGCTCCAAGTCTGAGGCCCTTTTCCTCCTTGCCCAATCCGCACCCATGGGACTGAAAAGTGGGACAACAGAGTGCCTGTGAAGGGTGGGCATGACACCCCCCTTCAGTGTTCAGAATAGTCACAGTCAGAAAAAATAAAGAGGTGCCATCTCTCACCACTTCTTGCACCAGAGGATCGTGGACCTGCTGGCTGGTGCCCTTCACAGCAGGTCCTAGTCTTTTTCCTGCAACTGAGGCTCCTCTCCCTCACTGGATGATGGGGTGATGGATGAAGGAAACTCAGCAGCTTGCAATGCCTGAGGAGACTTTGCATGGCTTGTGGGCAACTTTCCTTTCCAGTCCCATGGCCCCTCGTGATGGTCATCCCAACAGTCTCACTCATCCTCTCTGGTCCAATAACAGCCGGCACCGAAGTGGCCCAGTTTCTCACACCTCAGGCAAAGGCCCTTTTTCAGGCACTGCCCTCTGGCCCTGCAGGAGGCCACCCTCCATGTCTCGGGACCCAATGTTGGTAAAGCTTGACCAGGTTGTGGTGGTTCATCACTTCACACACTACCTGGATCCAACCTGCCAGAGTGTGGGGGTTGTCTTGGGCTAGGGCCTCTTCGAGGATAATAGTATTCAGCCTCACCCAGTAAAATTCAATGAGTACTTCTTCCATCCACCCCAATAATTTGGCTGTGGTGGTCTTAAACTCATCAGAATACTCTTGCACTGACCTGGCATATGCCTCGGAGGTGGGTCCTCACTTTCTCCAGCTCTAGGGGGTCCTCGCACTGGTGCCAAAGGGCCTGCATGAATGCATCCACATTCTTAAGTTCAGGGGTGGCCATGTTGTACAGCCCAACAAACCAGTCTGCTGTCCGGTCTCTCAGCCTCGACCCCATGAAATTAACTCGTTGCTCATCAGAGGTGAAAGCGAGACCCCACTGGCATAGCATCTTGTGCACTTGGATTGTGAAGAAAGCTAACTTGGCAGGGCTGCCATCAAAGGTGGCTTCCAGGGTGTCTTGGGGTTGCTCTCTCTCAGCCCTGTGTTTGCAAGGAGTCAATCAAGGAGGAGGTTCTTCTTCCTCACCAGATGACTCTTAGGCCTCCTTCTCCATCATACAATCATATAAAAAACCCCAACAGTTAGAACAGATACAGATTCACAAAGTGCTGATAGAAATTAATTATCCAAGATGGCTCACTTTCAGAATAGATGTCAACTTGCTTGTGATTTCCTATGGTGCCAGCTCGATGTCAAGACCAAGGGCCAGGACTCTATAGCAATGGCAGCTCCCTAACTAAATGCCTGGTGGAAGAGCTCCCGCAGGCCCCTGAACTCTTCTGGGAGCTCATTCCACCAGGATGGGGCTACCACTGAAAAGGCCCTGGCCCTGGTAGTAGCCAGCCTGGCCTCCTTGGGGCCAGGGAGAGTCAGTCGATTTTGAGACTCTGACCGTAGTGCTCTCTGGGGAAAGGTGGTCCCATAGGTATGTCGGACCCTGGCCATATAGGGCTTTAAAGGTACGAACCAGCACCTTGAAGTGGATTCGATATGCTATTGGCAGTCAATGCAGCTTCCTCAGTACAGGCTGGATGTGCTCCCACCTGGGGAGACCCATCAACAGCCTGGCTGCAGCATTCTACACTAGCTGAAGCTTCTGCCTGATCAGCTGAAGATGGTAAAAGGCCGACCTAGCAGTGGCTGCTCCCTGGGCCTCCATTGTTAAGGAGGCATCCAGAAGCACTCCCAGACTCCTAACCTCCAGTGCTGGCACCAGTGGCGCCCCAATGAAGGTCAGGAGTGGGATCCCTACCCCCGAAATGCCCCAACTCAGGCACAGGACCTCCATCTTTGCTGGATTCAACTTAAGCTGGCTCAGTCTAAGCCAGCCAGCCACAACTTGCAAAGCCCGATCCAGATCTTCTGGTCTGGAGTCCGACTGGCCACCCAACATCAGATAGAGCTGGGTGTCATCAGCGTACTGGTGACACCCCAGCCCATTCCTCTGGGCGATCTGGGCAAAGGGCTGTATGTAGTACATGTAATACAAATCAATGTGTAACAACAACAACAACAACAACAACAATATTATCATTATTATTTTCTTATTATCTTATGGCAGTGTGTGTAGAATAGCCAGGAGATTCTAATATTGTCTGGCAGCCAGAAATTCAAGCTAGGGATGTGCATTTGGCATTTTGGAGCTGAATTAATACCCAAATTATGCCTTTTAAACATGAGTCAGGCATTAGTTAAGCCAAATCAGATTCTCTGATCTGATCTGGCTTACTGATAAGGGAATCCCAAATTAATTCGGGAATCCCAATTCCCCCCCCCCCCCTCCATTATAACCTATGGGGCTATTACAGTGATTTGACATTGACTGTAATCGTCCCATAGGGTATAATGGAGCTGAAAAATTTGGGATTCCCAAATTTTAACCAAGTTCCATTACAATACTGGTACTGGAATTTGGGTTTTCAAGGCAATACCAAATTTTAAGGGTCCAAAAACCCCATATCCAAAAAATACTGATTTTTTTCCTGCACCTTCCTAATTCTAGCTCTTTTAGCATTATGCTCCATTAGGTGGTAAGTCAGACTTTTTTTAATAGAAGGGAGTATAAATGCTATGTTGCTCTAAACTTCTCTAAAATGGAAACCTTATTATCAATACTATACTGCCAAATGTCTTAAAGACAATAAATTTGACAATGTTACAACATAAGCATACAGCAAAAAATTGTAAATGAAACCCAGCTCATGACTTAGAACTGCCCACAAAAAGAGCCATGTAGTATAAATCAATGTGTAAACAGTTGCAGGGATGTTATGAATGTCTTCACAAGTAACATGGCTCTGGACTCTGTATGCAGCTGTGGAATCAATAATACACATTTTTCATAAGACAAGAATTCCGTATGTGACCTTGTTTCGAAATCTGTTTCAATCATGTCTGTTGTATCAGTCAATATACCATTTCACAAAAAGGACAATTTCACATGATTATCATGGATCCAGTGTTGCCCCACCTCTAATTGATCTAGAGTATTTTGGAATAGAGAATACTGATCAGACTCATCCCTTTAAGCATTCTTCAAAATACTTTTACCCCATTCTTGAGTGATCAGACACATATCAAACCCGGCAGCCAAGAAGTGTTGCCATCAGCCATTTTTTAAAATAGTTTCTCCCTTGAGTATGCCCACAAGTGCTGCTGTGCCTCCTGGAATATGTAGTTCATGGGGCCATTGGCCATTTTTTAAAAGTTTGTCCTGTGGGCATGCACACAAGTGCAGATCAGCCTGCTGGGACATGTAATCTCCCTCTCTAAACTTTTCAATTTACCCGTTCCGCAAAACAGAGGAAAAAGCTGAAGTACAGGAGATTTCTTATTTGAAAGTTCTAATGACAAAAACAAAGTTTAGAGCAACCCCTGTGGAAGAGGGGAGGGGAGAGAGAGAGGTGTGAATATGTAGTCGAGCACACTTCACTAACTAGTAAAAAAAAATGGCGGCTGAAAAACAAGAGCCCTGTCAGACCTGCCTGATGGCTTGGCTGTGCAACAGAGCGATCAGACAACAGGAAATCTGGTTTGAAACCAGTTCAGCCCAAAAGGACTGGACTTTCACAACTATCAAATAAACATGCAGTAAGGGGCGGGGGAATGGGGCACAGACAACTGGGACACGACAGACAGATGTTGCTGTCTGATTGTGCATTTTAAATCCATAAGGGAACAGCAATGGCAATGGATTAAACTGCATGTCTGATCACAGCCATGGGGTATGATTCTACAAAACTTTTAAATTCATTTAAGTCCCATTGATTGAGAGATTAAAGCACTTGTTTAAATCTGTCATATTTCAATAAAATATAATGGGCATGATCCAGCCAAGCTTCTAAGTCCCACTTATTTCTATAAGTGCTAATGTTTGGCTAGATCACACTTATTATATTTTAATAGATTTTATTCATTCTTTTGGATTTGAAGACCTCCATTGAATACCAGGGCTGGGAGGCCAGAGGCAGGCTATCAAGTCACTTCTCTGAATGTTCTCTGTGCACCAGAAGTCTCCATGACTTCCAGGCTCAGGCACACACACACACACAATTTTTTTTTTTAAAAAGAATATATGTAGGAATGCTCCCTTGGCTGAACTGAGTTGGAACAGTCTTGGGAATATGGAAGGGGGCGTTCATGCAGGGCCTGTATCTGCATATGCCCACAGGTAATTGCAAGAATGGTGTGTGCAATTCAGGACACAAGGGGAAGAATTTTTTAGCACTGAAAACATATCAGTTCATCATATATATAATATTACATGGTCTAATTAACTTTCCTGTTAGAATAGAATAAAAATAGTCTTGGCTTCATTTAGAGCAAACATTTTCTTCCTGAAAACCACAGACCCAGGACATCTTTTGAGAATTCCTTCATCTATTGCACTCAATCAGCTCCTCATAAATGTGTGGAATTGAACATATGGGTCTGTAATTCCAAAAGAGAGAGAGAGAGAAGAGAGACAGATATTCAAAGAAATTATCAAGGGGCTGAATAGTCAAAAGACAGACCAAGAAATGAAGTGGTAATATACCAGGTTAGCTTGGAAAAGGCCTAATATATATATATTTGTATCTTCTTTTAGCAATGGTGAAGATTTTCAAAGCTTCTTCATATAATCTGAAATATAGTTCCTATAAAAATGATGGAAATAAACCTGTTAGCCATGGAAGAAAGTTTAAATGGCACTAAAGTGGATCGGTTCATATTACCAAGTAATCCCATGTGTAAAGTCAGAGAGATTTGGGGCCATTAGATGCAAAAATTATAAGGATTTTGCTCTAATGTTTCTACATTGACTGTGTCATACTATGACCTAAGCAATAAAACATCACAGAATATGAAACAAAGGCTCATAAAACACACTTGGCTGACGGAACAATGTGGATAGTGAAGTGGGTACGTCTCCCACAAATGTAATGATATACAGGAAGTCAGCATTCCATATGGAGGCCGACTTGTGCACTTTGTAAATGTTTCATATGTGGAGAGATAGTGCAGATGGTCTTTGCATGATACACCTACTGTAACACAACTTTGTGTAGAAGGTGGAGAGGAAAGCTAGAGACGTGCACTGCTTTTCTATCACAGGCATCAGAGCACCAGCCCCAGGTTGTATCTTTATGAAATCGACCAAACTTGACCCATCCTCTGCAAGTATAAAAATGCAAGACAAAAACTGTGCATTCTTGCAGTTGTAGTTTTTCAAGGGGGGATCTATCATTGAAAGCCAGTTGGGTGTAGTGGATAAGAGCACTGACTCTAATCTGGGAGAACCTGGTTTGATTCCCCACGCCACCACATGCAGCTGCTGATGTGATGTTGGGTCAGTCACACAAGTTCTCTCAGAGCTGTTCTCACAAAAGCAGTCCTTGAAAGAGCTCTCTCAGCCCCATTTACTCCACAGGGTGTCTGTTGTGGGTAGGGGAAGGGGAAGGAGATCTTAAGCTGTTTGGAGGCTCTGAGTGAAGCTGCTGTTGTTGTTCAGTTGCACAATCGAGTCCAACTCTTTGCAACTCCATGGACCACATCACACCAGGCCCACCTGTCTTCCATCGTCCTCCGGAGTTTGCTCAATTTCATGTTCATTGCATTGATAACACTATCTAACCATCTCATCCTTTGCAGGCCCCTTCTTTTACCTTCATTCCCAGTGAGTACTACCTTCTCATTTGGTGGCCAAAGTATTTGAGCTTCAGCTTCAGTATTTGGCCTTCCAGGGAACAGTCAGGGTTGATTTCTTTTAGGATTGACTGATCTGGTCTCCTTGCAGTCCAAGGGACTCTCAAGAGTCTTCTCCAGCACCATAATTCAAAAGCATCTATTCTTCGGCACTCGGCCTTCCTTATGGTCCAACTCTCGCAGCCATGCATTTACTACTAGGGAAACCATTGCTTTCACTATATGGACTTTTGTTGGCAGGGTGATGTCTTTACTTTTTATTATGCTGTCTAGGTTTGCCATAGGTTTCCTCCCAAGGAACTGACATCTTTTAATTTCATGGCTGCAGTCATTCTTGGATCCCAGAGATGTGATGTCTGTCACTGCATCCATGACTTTCCCTTCTATTTGCCAAGGACTGATGGGGCCGGATGCCATGGTCTTAGTTTTTTTGATGTTGAGTTTCAAGCCAACTTTTGCACTCTCCTCTTACACCCTTAGCAAGAGGCTCTTTAGGTCTTCTTCACTTTCTACCATTAGAGTGGTATCATCTGCATATCTGAGATTGTTGATGTTTTCCCCAGCAATCTTAATTCCGGCTTGTGATTCATCCAGGCTGGCATTTTGCATGATGTACTCTGCTGTGATCAACTAAATAAAAACAGTCTGAGTGTAGGCAGTGGCAGAAGCTCACTCTGATTGGCGAGCTGCCTCCATGACAATGGAATGCTTCCAGCAGGGAGCTGGGAGGAAAAAAAAGATGTGGACAGTTGGGCAGTTGAGGTCTTGAAGCTTGGAGAGAGAGCTGACCGTTTGAAGAACTTGGTTCTGAGAGTTATTATTGAAAAGGGGCTTTTAGTGGCTTCCTTCTAAGAGAAAACTCTCAGTCTTTGGCACAGTGACAGGGTGTCATGGAGCAGAGAGACAGGTGAGACTCTGCTGATGGGTTTTGCCAGAGTCACAGGGCAGACCTCTGTTTAAAAAGGAAAACAAGATTTCCAGTTTTTGGTGGCTTGCTACTTGGACGTGTCCTATCAACCTCCTGATGGAGACGTGCCAAGACACAATGAACAGGAGGGGTCTTGTTGGCTGGTTCCAGACCCCCCCCAGAGTCTCTGTAGGAGGCTCCCAGCCTGGGGAGCTGGGATGAGCCTCTCCAGAGGCGACAGCTTAGGGATTGAGGCTTGCCTGTCCCTGAGAGGTCCTGATGCTGTGGAGCCATCATGATGAACTGAGCTGTCCCCCAGACGAGCAGACAAGAAATTAAGCAAAATTAATGCCTGTAATGAATAAACTCGACTAAACAGTGAGTCAAGCAAACTTTTGTCTAAGTGCTTAAGTCTCTGACTGCTGGACTGACTTGGGAAGGAGCAGCAGATGGGAAAGGGTTGGAGATCCACCCCCACCCCCAAATCGGAGCAGTCCGTAAGCAGCATAGAAAAGAGAAAGAAAACTATACTAACTGTACGAGACTTTAATTGAGCCTGAAAGGTGCAATTTAATCCAAGACACATTGAAATCAGAGAAACTTGACTTTAAAACTAATAACTTTCTACTTGCATAAACAAGGCTGGTAGAGGGAGGAGAATGGCGATGGAAAAGAAACCTCTCACAGGAAATACTATACCAATGACTTCCACCCAGCCACAAGAAGCGGCTGCAGACTTTCCCAATATACTGGCTTCAGCATTGCTCCCTCTGCTAGAGCAGATGCCAAATATTAACAGTAAGCTGGTGTGAGGTCCAGGTTCCACCTCAGGTGGCAACCCTCCGGTTGCCACTGTTGCTCACCCGGTTCTGCTCAGGGGGAAGTGTCCTGGGGAGGGGTAAGACAAGAAGAAAGGAGGCAAAAGGACACCTCAGACAGGCAGGGGATCAGGTTAGGTTCACCTGGGATATCCCTCTGTCTGCACAGACCAAACTTTCAGTCAGTCAGGCTAAGGGGATGTGAGTCTCTCTGAGCTTCAGTTACTCTCCCCAGTCTCATTTATGTCTCGTCCTCCCCGGTCTCCAGCCTCTCTTTCCTCTTATCCCCATGCCCCGCTCCCAGCACCCTCTCGTGTAACAGCCCCATCCTTTCCTGCTTAGCCCCACCCCCTTTATAACATTCCATGCCGGCTGCTCTGGCAGGGCGGCTCCTCCTTCCTGCTGTCGATCGCTGAGTGCAGTGCTGCTTTCTGCTCTGTGGGCTGAATTCTACTCCTCCCTCCCTCACCTCTTCTTTCTGTTTCATTTCCTCTTTGTGGTCCCCTGGTATGTCTTCTTGCCCAACCTCCGAGCTCTGTGCAGCTTCTTTCTTCCTCCTGTGGTTGCAATGCCTGTCGAACTGCCTCCGTATTTGATGCCGGTGGTCTGCATTCCCTTCGAGGTGAGTTAGCCCATTCGGGGTTGCTCCCGGCCAGTCCCAGGAGGATGAGAGGCAGCTGACTGGGACAGCTGGATTCTGTTCAAAAATAGCTTGTGCAAATGGATAAGAGAGCTGATAAGACGGACAGAAAGATCAAGAAGGTTGAAAAAAGAACTAAAGACATTGAGCAAAAGTTGGAAGAAGTGAAAAAAGAAATATGGATAAAAGCCAACTACTGCAACTTCAACTAGAAAAATCAATACATGTTCTATGTTTTCAAGGAGTCCCTGAACAGAAGGGGGAAAACTTAAAAACAATTTTAAGCGAAGCAGTAGATCAATTTCAGATCTTAAGCAAGATGACCTGCAAAACAACATGGACTTGGTTTATTGTACTTATCCTGACTTTATATATATATATATAAAAAGCTACCTGGTGAAATATATGTGAAATTCTCCAAGAGAACTACCAGAGAAAACGTTCTGAAAGCCACATCAGGGAAAACATTAAAGGTCAAAGATGAAGAAATTAAAATTCTAAAAGACATTCCATTTGAGATCCGGAAACGAAGACGACAATATAAAGACTTAATTCTTTTCCTTCAAAACAAATCAATCTCTTATAGATGGATCTTTTCAGAGGGACTTGTCTTCAACTATAATGATAAGAAAAATAAAATTGACTCTGTCCAAAAGGCCAAAAGCTTTTTGAAACAGCAACCAAGCCCAAATAAAGACGATAAAATAACTACAGATGAAGAGGAGGAACCCAGCGATGGAGAAATGGACAACACCTCAAATGCCTCTAGCAGTACAACTGAAACGTCAGAATCTGAGTAAGGAGCAGCAGCACCCAAGATATTAAAAGTGAACTCTGAACACAAGAGATAAACAGAATATAAAGGATTACAAAACACTTGAACCTAGCGTAACTAAATTTCTTTTTACAGAAGTTTGAATTCTCTTTTCCTATTTCCATTGCAGGAGTGATATATATAACTGTAATGTCACGTGTGAACCTTGTCTTGTATTTCAGCTGTAGTGTATTCCCCCTGTCCCTCACCCTATAGGATGTGGTATTATAAAACCAATAAAAATGATAAAAAGGAAAAAAGGAAAACACCAGCACACACAGGGAAGGACTGTAGTTTGGTGATCCAGAGAAAAGTCCTAGGAACAGACAGATCTCCAGCATGGAGGGGGGAGGAAACTGGGTACTTGAGAGTGAGTGGTCAGTGAAAGGACCCTCAGGTGTATATCATTTATAGTTTCCTTAGTGTGCTTAAGGGAGAAGAGTCTAAAGAGGGACTAGTAGGGATTCAGAGCCCAATCAGACTTCACTGAGAGTGTGTGTATGGGGAGAAATATTTTTTTCATCTAGCCAAACACCATCATAACATCACTCAGAGTATTTAACTGGTCTAACTGTTGCTTCTTGACCCTTATACAGGTTTCTCAGGAGACATATGAAGTGGTCTAGTACTCCCGTCTCTTTAAGGACTTGCCATAGTTTGTTGTGATCCACACAATTAAAGGCTTTAGCGTAGTCAATGAAGCAGAAGTAGATGTTTTTCTGGTACTCCCTTGCTTTCTCCATAATGTTGGCAATTTGATCTCTAGTTCCTCTACCTCTTCAAAACCCAGCAGTTCTCTGTCCACGTACTGCTGAAGTCTAGCTTGTAGGATCTTGAGCATGACCTTGCTTGCATGTGAAATGAGTGCAATTGTGCGATAGTTTGAACATTCCTTGGCATTGACCTTCTTTGAGACTGGAATATAAACTGACCTTTTCCAATCTTGTGGTCACTGTTGCATTTTCCAAATTTGCTGCATTTTCCAAATTTGCTGGCATATTGAGGCCTTGCCTGGGTGGGACAAATGTCCGGACCTTTGGGCTGGCGCTGGGTCCCTGCCGGGGCTGGAGGTGTGGCGGGCGGCTGGATGAACTGTGCACTGCCAGTGCAGCTACCATTTTGGGGCACACACCTAGTCAACCAGGACTGGCTTGCTTTTGCTGGGTTGACAGCAGGGGTGTCTGCGGTGCAGTGGCCAGCTGTAGAGGAGTGCTGGACAGCCCGGGTGTTTAGGAGGAGGGGTGTCTTCCAGGGGACCCTCCTTCTTCCTGCCTGAGCCAAGTACCATCTGGTGCAGGACGAACGGACTGCTCGAGCCGAGTGCCATCTGGTTTGCAAGGACTGGACGATCGCACTGATTGCGGCATCTGCTCTGATCCAGGCTGATCCCCTTCCTTGGGAGCTGTGTGTTTGCCCTGAGAGTGGTGGAGCTCCGTCTCCCCCCCCCGCAGGAGATTGGCACAGGGATAGGGGGATTACAACTTCTCCGGACCTTGGTGCCCATCCGCGACAGTGGTGGAGGTCGAGTGGAGTGATATCTTATATCAAGAGAAAACTGTTTAGAACTGTCCTCCAACTGCTCTGGAACTCTGAGAGGGAGCAGGAGATCCAGCACCTGCCATCAGGAGTGAGACTCTGGACCCAAGCACTAAGACCAAGCTACCTGCTAATATCCAGATCCTCAGAAGTGAAGAGGCCTGAAGAAGATCGATATGGACTGGACTGCTGCTACAATTTATATAAGTAACTGCTGTAATTGTTGTTTAAATTGATGAATTTGGTCTGATCTATCCGATTGGGGGGGCTGATTATTTGAGACTTGTTAATTGTTGTCTGCCAATTAATTGGGGGGCTGAGTAAGAGAGGGTGTTAATTGATTGCTGTTAAATTATTAATTGGGGACTGGATTTAGCTGTTGCTAATTAATTGTTATTTTGCCAATTAATTGGTTGGGGCAGATTTAGAGTGGGCTCTGACTGTTATTGTTAAGGTGTCTAATTAATTGGGGGTTGGAAGTAATCAGATTTAGGGTCCTATTTAAGGAGATACAATTAGTATTTAATTGTATTAATGACCTTATATCCATTTCATGGTAAATTGTCTATTGATATTAGCTTTAGTAAACATGCCATTGATTCCCAGCCTTTATGTAGTTCACTGGCTGGGAAAGTAGGTTTGGATAAGGGAAAATAGAAAAAGAGGCAATCAGAAGCTATAAGATTAATGTGAGGCTGTAGAGTAGGATTAGGATAGACCCTGTGCTGTGTTCGGATTATGAATAGCCAGCAGTTAATTATAAATAGGTTGCTTTCTATCAAATGGTAGCAGCATGCAATAGGCTGGAATACTTGCCAACTTAACAAGTGAATCTGTGGCTCAAGCTGAGTGTGGCCAACGAAGATCACCAGGGCAGTAATGGCCAGGCAGGGAATTCCAGTGGTCTTGGGAAGGGGAAGGTATAGCGGTGGGACCAGGCGGAGATGGAAGGGAAGGAGGCAAAGAAATGGAGAAGCTCGGCTGCCTTCCAGCCTGTGTCCCATCCCAAAGGTGGCAGACAGTGGGGCAAGGATAAAAAACTCCTCTCCAACATTGGTGTTTTGCAACGCCAGGTCCATAAACAATAAGACCTCAATCCTGCGGGACTTCCTGCTGGAGCAGGATACGGACCTGGCGTGCGTGATCAAGACCTGGGTACAGGACAGGGAGACGGTTGCTCTTTCCCAGTTGGCCCCTCCTGGGTTCTCGGTCCTTCACCAATCTCAGACTTTGGGGTGGGGGGAGGAGTGGCGTTGTTCATTCGGGAGGTTTACTCCTTCAGGGTGTTCCCAGTGGTGAGGATCGCAAGCACTGAGTGTGCCGTCTTTGTGTGGGAAGCCGGGAAGAGTTTGGCTGTCTGGCTAGTGTACTGTCCGCCCAATGCACTGGCGGACAACCTGCCATCTCTGGTGGAGGCCGTATTGGGCTGGGCGTTGGAGCACCCTAGGCTGTTAGTCCTGGGTGATTTCAACATCCATGCCGACGATGCGGCCTCCTCCCAGGTGGTGGACCTGGCATCATCCATGGCAGCGCTGGGACTCTCCCAATATGTTATGGCCCCCACTCATCAGGCCGGTCATACGCTTGATCTGATCTTTGCAGTGAGGGTTACAGTGGACCGGATTACTGCTATGGCAATCCCATGGTTGGACCGCCATGCCTTGAGGGCCTGAGTCCTGTTTGGTCAGCGAGCAGATTTTGGCTCACACGTGGAGCCTAATGGACTCATTGCTGCTTTAGATGGCTCTCCGGGATCTATTGCCCCCTGGCGGCACATTAAATGAGCTAGTCGAGGACTGGCATAGCTGACTTTTGGTGGCCATTGACAAGATCACTCCCAGATGCCTTCTGCACCCTCACTCAAGGCTGGCTCCTTGGTATACCCAGGAGCTGGGGCTGATGAAGCAAAGGCTCAGACAGCTAGAGAGACAGTGGCAGCGGGTTCGAGACGAAGCATCAAGAGCATCCTATCGAATGTTTATGAAGTCGTATGAGATGGCAACCAAGGCTGCGAAGAAGGAATTATACGCAGTCATGATTGCATCTGCAAGCTCACGCCTGGCACATTTGTATAGAATGATTCGGTCTCTAACCACTCTGCCACAGAGCAGTCAAAACATTAGGGAATTGGATATAGGCTGTGAGGCTTTTGCATACTATTTTGCAGATAAAGTCTTGTGGCTCCGCCATGACCTCCCGGCCACACTTGAGACAGTATGTGAACTCGAGGCCCCATGCAAATCTTCTGGTCCCAATCTAGATTATTTCAGCCCTCTCAGCCTAGAGGAAGTTGACAGATTGATCTCAACAGCATTCCCAACCACATGCAGCCTTGATCCATGCCCCTTCTGGCTAATTAAAGCTGGCCGCGAGGGGTTTTGAGGCATCCTTAGGGACATTATCAACAGGTCCCTCTTTTTTTTTTGGCCCCCCGAAGGGGATTTTTTATTGCTTTTTCTATTTACTACAAACTACAACAGAAAATTCCAGGGTGGGGAACTACAATCTACGGGAGAAAGAAAAGATAACCTCTAAAACCCTAAGAGTCGGTGATCATACAATCAGTTTAGATACAAATCTATCTCTTAAATGTGAATTGACTTCCACTAAAGATGATCATCTCACTAAAGTGTTATTCTTTTTACTCGCTACTATGAATATAGTTTCATAAAGAGCTGCCTTCTACTAATAAATTTCTTGCTAGCATCTTCCAGAGATCTTTAACAAATTATTTTTTCCCTTTCCCCCCCCCTTAAATGATAGCTTGATTTTGGGGCTACTGCTCCCAATTTAGAGTCTGAGTCCTCTGAGGAAGATCCAGTCTCTCCTTTTTCTTCGCTCTCCTTGGTGCCATCTGAGGTGCCTTTTCCTTCTCCTTGTGGACAACCATGTTAACGCAAAAATTCACAAGCCTTGTCCATTGAATCAATCCTTTCTTTGCCGTTTGCATACTGAAAGATTAGTCACTCGGGGATCAGCCATCTGTACACAACCTTCTGGCCTTGTAAAAATGTCACCAAGTCTCTGTATTTCCTCCTCATTCTTCTTATCTCAAATGGAATGTCCTTCATAACTTTAATTTCCTTGTCTCTCCACTTCAAGGTAGTCCCGTTAGTCGCTTTCAAGAGTTGATCTCTTGTTCTCCTTTGGGAGAATCTAATAGTAATTTCCCCTGGCAGATTGTTCTTTCGAATATACTCCGAATACGATTGAAAGACTGTATCTATTTTGCCTTGGAGTTGGTCCGGTGTCATATCCGCCAAAGGGGCCAACAAATCACCCACGATTTGGTATAGATTCTCCCCTTTCTCCTCTTTAATCCCTTGAAGCCTCAAGGTGTAGCTTGCCTTTTCCATTTGCAGCTGTAATACACGAGACTCTTCAATTTGGCACTTTTTATCAAGTGCCTGCAGCTTTTTAGCCATTTTTTTCAAGTTGGAACCAATCTCCTTAAGCTCCTGCTCCGCTTTTTTCAATTTTCTTTGCATTTACTGCTGTCTGTGCTTGTTGAACGTCAAGCTTATTATCTATAGCTGTAATTTTCTCCAGTAGAGGGTGAAGTGCCTCTACCAGCAACCTTTGGAGTTCTGCAGTTTGGTCCTGTCTAGGCACCGAACTTAAAGGTCTGGAACTTCCAGAAGAAGGTTTAACTTTTGGTATCTTGTCCCTCACATCTTTCGGCGGTGACATGTTTGGGAATTGTTTACCGTTAGCAAAAGTTCATCAAAGTCTCTGGAAGATCTTAATCCCACCGGTAAACTCACGCAAACTCACTTCCACCGCTTTTTTCTTGCTGCCCCCCCCTTTCCAGTTTCTTAAAATCACCTACAAGCAGTCCTTATCAGGGGGGAAGTCCCCCCCATTTTCACTAGGAGGGATGCAGATGCACAGGTGTTTCTTGCTTAAACTCAACTCACACTTTCAGTGGTTGTCTCTCCGAATTATGCTCGCTCAATCACCGTCCGCTTGCTCCAGTGTGCTGATCTTGTTCCCATTCGGGACGCTCTACAACAGGCCCATTGGGGCAAGGAGGAGCCCCCCTTCTCTGGCTAGATGTGCCGGGGGAGGGGCCCTCTAGCGCCCCTTGGCTGAGAGTCCCTCCCTGGGACTCCTGGGGTGATGCAGTCATTTGCACCGCCACCCAGCCGTAGACGCTGGCAGACTTCTCCCAGAGCCCTGGGAGAAGATGACTGCCATGGCGATCACCAAGACCAGAACAACAGGTCCCTCTTTGAGGGCCTATTCCCAGGGGCTCTCAAGGAAGCAATGGTCTGCCTTCTCTTAAAAAAACCATCTCTGGACTCGGCTGAATTGGCCAAATATCAGCCGGTCTCCAATTTGCCCTATTTGGGCAAATTAATAGAGGGGGCGGTGGTGATACAGTTGCAGAGCTTTCTGGATGACACTTCCACACTGGATCCCTTCCAGTCTGGCTTCCGCCCTGGTCATGCAATGGAGACAGTACTGGTCGCCCTCATAGATGACCTCCAGAGGCATCTGGATTGGGGCGGGACAGTGCTGCTGCTGTTGTTTGATCTGTTGGTGGCATTCGACATGGTTGATCATCAGCTGCTCACCCACCACCTCACTGACGTGGGGATTCAGGGGCTGGCTTTGCAATGGCTTGTCTCCTTTCTCCAAGGTTGGAGACAAAGGATGGCACTTGGGGAGGAGATGTCCCAAAGGCACCCACTAGTTTGTGGAGTGCCCCAAGGGGCAGTGCTCTCCCCAATGCTATTTAACATCTATATGTGCCCCCTTGCCCAGATTGCCCGGAGGCACAGGCTTGGGTGTCATCAATATGCCGATGACACCCAGTTCTATCTGTTGTTGGATGGTCAGTCTGGCTCTACCCCAGAAGATCTGGACTGGGTACCACAGGACGTGGCAGGATGGCTTAGGCTGAGTCGATTGAAATTGAATCCAACAAAGATGGAGGTCGTTTGCCTGAATCGGAGTGGCTCAGGGTTAGGGGTCCCTCTTCCAGCCTTTGGTGGGGCACCATTGGTGCCAGCGCTGAGGGTCAGGAGTTTGGGAGTGCTCCTGGATGCTTCCTTGTCAATGGAGGCCCAGGTAGCAGCCACTGCCAAGGCAGCCTTTTACCACCTTCGACTGATTAGGCAGTTGGTTCCCTTCCTCGAATGCAATGATCTGGCTTCAGTGATCCACGCTATGGTCACCTCGAGGTTAGACTACTGTAATGCTCTCTACATGGGGCTGCCCTTGGGGCAACTCCAGAAGCAGTAGCTCGTGCAAAACGCAGCAGCCAGGCTGTTGATGGGCCTCCCCAGGTGGGAGCACATCCAGCCTGTGCTGAAGTCATTGCACTGGCTTCCAATAGTGTTCTGAATTCACTTCAAGGTGCTGTTTTTGACCTTTAAAGCCCTTCATGGTCAGGGGCCTGCCTACCTGAGGGACTGCCTTTCCCCATATGTTCCCCCAAGAGCACTGTGATCTGGAACACAACACTGCCTGCCCCCCGGGCCTAGGGACGCCATGCTGGTGATAACGAGGACCAGGGCATTCTCCCTGGTGGCACCAACACTGTGGAATGAGATCCCTAATGAGATCAGAGCTCTATGGGACCTCTAGCAGTCCCATAGAGCCGTGAAAACGGAGCTGTTTCATCTAGCATTCCAAAAGAACTGACTGCACCGGTTGAGTCACACTAGCGCTTTATAACAGGATGCCGCTGCATTTATTTAGTTCACTGTATTTATTGGAATTGTATGGACTTGTATTTTATATCTTGTAATTGCTGATTTTAAATTGTATGTTGGTTTTAAATTGTTTGTAAGCCTCCCAGAGCCGCTTCGGTGGGAGGGCAGGGTAGAAATTTAATTAATAAATAAATAAAATAGTAAGCATTTTAACAGCAACATCTTTAAGACTTTATATAGCTCAGTTGGGATACCGTCACTTCCACTAGCTTTGTTGTTAGTAATGCTTTTTAAGGACCATTTGACTTCTCTCTCCAGGATGTCTGGCTCAAGGTCAGTGACCACATTGTAGTGGTTGTCAAGGACGGTGAGGTCCTTCTTGTATGGTTCTTCTGTATATTCTTGCCATCTCTTCCTAATCTCTTCTGCTTCTGTTAGGTACCTACCATTTTTGTCCTTTATCATGGCCAGCTTTGCATGGAATGTTCACTTTTTCTCCAATTTTCTTGAAGAGATCTCTAGTCCTTCCCATTCTATTGTTTTCCTCTATTACTTTGCATTGTTCATTCAGGAAAGCCTCCTTACCTCTCTTTGCTGTTCTATGGAAATCTGCATTCAGTTGGGTAAATCTTTCTTTTTCACCTTTGTCTTTCACTTTCCTTCTTCCCTCAGCTATTTGTAAAGCCTCATCAGACAGCCATTTTGCTTTCTTGCATTTCTTTTTCTTTGGGATGGTGGTGATTGCTGCCTCCTGTACAATGTCACAAACCTCCATCCATAGCTCTTCAGGCACTCTGTCTACCAAATCTAGTGTCTTAAACCTATTCTTCACTTCCACTGTATATTCATCAGGGATGTGAACTAAGTCAAACCTGAATGGCCTAATGGTGTTCCCAATTTTCTTCAGTTTAAGTCTGAATTTTGCAATGAGTAGCTCATGATCTGAGCCACAGTCAGCTCCAGGTCTTTTTTTTTACTGACTGTATGGAGCTTCTCCATCTTTGAATGCAAATAATATAATCAATCTGATTTCAATGTTGCCCATCTGGTGATGTCCATGTGTAGAGACACCTTTTAGGTTGTTGAAAGAGGCTGTTTGCTATGAGCAGTGTGTTCTCTTGACAAAACTCTGTTAGCCTTTGCCTGGCTTCATTTTGTTCTCTCAAGGCCAAACTTGTCCATTATTCTGGTTACCTTTTGACTTTCTACTTTAGCATTCCAGTCCCCTATGATGATAAGGACATCTAGGAGGTGTTGTAGGTCTTCATAGAACCAGTCCACTTTAGCCTCTTCTGAGTCAGTGGTTGAGGCATAGACTTCGATTATGGTGAGGTTGAATGGTTTGCCTTGGATTCGGACCAAGATCATTCTGTCATTTTTGAGACTGTATCCCATTACTGCCTTTCTCACTCTCTTGTTGACTATAAAGGCCACACCATTTTTTCTATGGGATTCTTGGCCACAGTAGTAGATATAATGATCTTCTGAGTTAAATTCGCCCATTCCTGTCCACTTTAGTTCACTGATTCCCAAGATGTCGAAGCTCAGTTTTGCCATCTCATTTTTGACCACATCCAACTTACCTTGATTCATGGATCTTACATTCCAAGTTCCTATGCAGTATTGTTCTTTGCAGCATCGGACTTTCCTTTCACCATCAGACACATCCACAGCTGAGCATCCTTTCAGCTTTGGCCCAGCCACTTCACTCTTTCTGCGGGAAAGTTGGCAGTACTGCCTTTTAAAAAAAAGTAGACAAGAATTCTTATTTACACTATACCTCTTCTCATGCCATGCACATTAAAAATAATATTCCTTATGGCCAATTCTTAAGACTCAAGAGAAATTCTACTCTAGAACAGGATTATCACAGTGCAGCAGATAAGTTACAAGTAGACTTTACAAACAGAGGCTATCCACTACATGTAATTAAATCTGCACGTTGGAAAGCAGATAAAAGGAACAGATTAGATTTGTTTGAAGTACACACACGTTCCAGCCAAAACAAGATTTTTTGGGCAATTGATTACACATCGTTGGCACTACCTATTAAGAAAATAATATACAGACACTGGCACATTGTTAATGATGTGCCAGGATGTAAGCAAAGACCCTCTATAGGTTTTAGAAGAACAGCTACCATTCGGGACTTATTAGTCCATGCTGATTTAAAATCAGAAGCCAGGGAACAGAATTTACCTATTGGGCATTTCAAGTGTTTGCACTGTTCAGCATGTCCATTAAGCTGGGAAACTAAAAATGTGGACTTCCCAGATATTAATTTCAATATGGAATTGATGTCCTATTCCTCATGTGCAAGCAAACGAACAGTCTACATGGTGGTGTGCCCATGTAATTTGAGGTTCATTGGGAAATCTCTAAGGTCTATAAGAACTCGGATTTTAGAACATAAATCTAAAATAAAACATAAATATCTGGAGGCACCATTGACAGATCATTTTATTAGTAAAGGCCACAGATATGATGATTTTAAATTCGTTGTCTTGGAGGTTATCAAGCCCAATATGTATAATAGACAAAATGTGGACAGGATTCTTCTACAAAGGGAAGCATTTTGGATTTTCAAATTGAACACCCTTCAACCAACTGGCTTAAATGCATCTTTAGACCTGTCTTGTTTTCTGTGACAAAAATATAGAGGTAGAAATATTGGAATGTAAGAGGTTGGTTGACGACTCTGTTTCTAAGTTTTGTAAGGACTAGACTCTTTTTTGAGGAAAACAGCATCTTAAGGTTGGTCAATGTTTCATAGTTGTTGAGGCATTCAGATATGTATAATGAAAAGGTTCTGCATTAGAGGAATGGTAGTAGTGTATGTTTTTGAAATTGAACCCTCTCCAATTGACTGGTCTAACTGCACCTTTAAACTAATCATGCTTTTTGTGACACCTATAAAAACTACAGAGTTACTATACTGAAATCTTAAAGGCCAAGAGATGGCAACCTTGGTCTAAGTGTTGTAAGGATTAGGCTCTTTTTGGGAGAATGATAGTACTTAATGTCAGCTACTATTCAGCAATTGTTAAGAAACTTAGACTTGTTCGGTAAGAATGTCCCACTTGTAAAAATAGCTAGAGAAATATGGGTAAGTTAAGTTTTCATTATATTTTTTGAGGTTGAAGTTATATTTAATTGTTCAATAGTTATGTATGTTATTTATTTCATTACAGTGTACTACAATGGAATTTTGTATATGAGACTCTGTCCCATTAAGAAGAGTTGTTAGACATTGAATTGTAAGAATGAGTTTTATTGTAAAAATATTTTTGAAATATTTTTGATATATTTTTGTACATTGCCAAATAATAATAGTATTATGTACATTATGAATTATTTATAAGGTTTCACTCTACTCAGAAGAAGACGTTCATTGAAACGGCTCCACATTCCGGAGACCGCTGTCAGACTTCACAGACTTCACTCTTTATATTTCAGTTATATATTACATATAATATTCATAAATTTTGTTTAATTTTTCAATATCACAGTTCCTTTTTGATTGGTACTTCAAACATACATACATCATTTCATTTCTCCTTCATTGGTTAACAGGTTTCCTTTTTTATATATAACAATTTTTTATTTTCATAACAAACATAAAATTGGGGTACAACATTCCAATCTTTCTTTTCCTCTATTAAATTACCTTATAGATTATTCTATATCATTTTTCCACCTACTGTTCTCATATAATGTTTGCAAATATATAAATATACAGTTTCTTTTATTCTACTATAATAGGCTTTATCTAAACATATTGTTAAATTCTTTCTTTGGATATATAAAAAGGCATAATTATTTTCTTCTGGGTATTAATGTAATGGTCTTACACCATCAGCAATCTCAGAGATTCCCTCAGAAATTTCCCTTCTCTTTTGTAGCTTTCCTCTTCTTCTTGATTTTTCTGATTTCTCCTTTTAAGTTTTAAAGTCTTAATTTTGTGTCTTTTCCCCTTATAAGTGTAGAAATCTTCTGAGTATAAACATCTGGACTCAATCTTTAGAGTAGTTTGTGGATCCAAGTGTTGGTTTCTTTTGTTTCTCTGAGGTGCCATGTGACTCCTTATTTTGGCAATTTCATCCCGGATGATTCTTTTATAAAGTCTTTGGTACACATTTGTAGAAGTTTTGTTTCTCTTTGTAGGCACAGACTCCATTCTGTGGATCATGTAATCTTGATTGAAGGTTTCCTCAATAATCTCTACATAATCATGTCTTTTTTTCCTCCTCTTTCCAGGCTATCTGAACTGTTTCCTTTTTAGATTGTTGCATCAGCATTTCTGTTTCCTCTTGTGTAGGGTAAAAAATTTCTTTGACTGCCCTCTTTACAACTTCCATAGCTATATTTTTGAATTAAACTATGCAAATCATTTAAGGAGACCTGTAATAATTCAATACTTATAAGTTCCATTGTATCTGAAAATAAAGCCTCTAGCAACCATTTTTTCAACAACGTGTTAAAACCAAAGAATCTCTAGAAATATTTTCTAACAAAGTTTTACAGTGGCATCACGTCTAATGAGTATATAATCAACAATAATAAGCATATATCAACAATTGTTATAGTCATAACATAAGTTGGGAATGTTATCTATTATTTACATTTCAAGACATTGAGATCAGAACAAAATGGAAATCTGTAGTTTCAGCAAAAGAAAACATAAAAATGTTATGGGAAAATAATAAGTGAAAAAATCAGGGTAAGGTCCAGTTTTCTTTTTCCCTTTGAAAGAGCAAGTCTTCGTATTCCATATAAACAACTTCAGTCCTTCTTTCAGTGTATTCATGTTGTTCCAGCTGCTTTCTTTTTATTTCCAGACAAGGGGGGGGAAGGGGAGGGGAAGACTCCGTTTCTGTTCACCAAGATTCACAGTCAAATTCAACTAGTTTTTCCTCAAATTTTATATTTTATTTTCCACAAAATACAGTCTTAGAGAAGATCTTTCTCTTTATTTCCTTTGCCCAAGAGGCTATTTGAGAAGTTGCTTTGAATTCTTTTTGTAACTTCTGGGAAAAAAGGAGGGGGGCAGTGAAGTGAATTCTTCACCCCTCCATTCCATTGTCTTTTTAAACTTTAAAGGGGCTTAATGATGGATAGTAGATTTTCTGATATTGTTGCTTTAAGATGTACTCACAGTGTTATGCTTCATCAATGCTATGGATGAGGTCCCAGCTTCTCCCCTCTCCATCAGGGCAGTCACAACAGTGTGCATGGGCACTCTCAACTGGCTTCTGTGTCAGGGCACATTCAGATCTCTGCCCGTTCACTGTCACTTACCGGGGGTTTCAAATCAAGCCCCTTGCAATGAGTTCCTCTACAGGGACAATCCCCAAACCCCTCTAAGGGAGCCAGCAATCTGTTCAACACTCAGGAGAGCTTCCCGGTGTGACTGTTCTCTTTGCACCATAACTCCGCCTCCTCATGCTGAAACCCTGCCTTCAACAGGTTTCCTATACTTTTGTTTCCTTTATATCCCATATATGGCATTGATCTTATATCGATTTAGCACAAGTGCAAAGCACAATTACTCATTTTGCCATTTTGTGGTTAACTTGTTTTCCACTTATGTTATATTCCACTTTCTTGTTTGTTAAAGTTTCAGCTACTTCTAAAAGCCTCTTATTGCAAGTTTACTGTTAACTCCAGCTGGCTAACCACAAACTGTATCCAAAAAGCAGAACCTTGATCAGTAAACAAGGCCTAGATGTTTTACTGCTGACCATCTGAAAGAGGAACTGCCATCGCTGTCCTCTCCTTATGTCTTACTTCTGATTTCTTAGGCATCTTGCTTTAAGATCAAGGCTTTATCACTTAACAAGCCTCAATATACAATAAATATGTAAAAGATGGTGGCAGCATTGCAGGGGGCTTATGCTCGCACTCCCACAACTGATTGAGCCTGAGACTGCACTAAAACAACAATAACACCAATTACACCGGGCTGAGAAAATGCGTAAGAAGTGCCCGGTAGCTGACGCAGGGTGTGGGGTGAGAAATTGCCCCTTATTGCGCTACTTTCTCTGGCACAGTCCCAGCTTGATACAGAACTCTGGGTTCGCCTATTCAATGAGGGTTCTGCTACTTACCTCCTCAGCCTGGCGTAAGGTCTTTGCCTGCACTGGTGGAGTGATTGACGACTGTGTGGCCCTAGCTCTGACGGCACAGTGGCCATCATGGGGCCGAAGCTGGAGTGGAGACTCCCCAGAAGTGACTGAGTGTGCAGCAGCACCAAAAGCAGGGATGCAGACAGCAGCAGGAGAGCCTAGGGAGGGCTTCCCCCTCTCTTGGAGCTCCCCGACCAGCTGGAAACTGGGACAATCCAACAGCGGACAGCCGTGGGCTCACAATGCCCAGGGCAACTGGGACGGCGGCAATCACCGGGTAGCTGCAACATCAGGGGCTGCCAAGAGATACAAACTGTGGCGGGGCCCCTGTGGTGAAGCTGGAGGAGAGGAGTGGAGATCTTTGATGGGACATGGACCCCTTTGCCAAACTATAAGAACTGGATAGGCAGAGGGTTCTTGAATGACTGAGGAATGGAACTCACAGCTGGTGAGAGACTGGTGACTGGAGCACCCTTAGTGGCTGGCCTACAATAACAACTAGCAGGGAAGGATGTTGGCTCCCCCTCCTTTCCCTGCAGATGTGGAGCCAGAAAAGAACTGAAGTTCTAGGGAGCATGCAGTAAATCCTGAATAGCTGCTGATCTGGGGAGATTTGGAAATAGAATAGCTGAGTGGAAGAGATAATTTAGGATGGGAAGGCTGGGAGGCTTAGTCAGCTATGATACTGCCCTGCTAAAATGTCAGTAATATTATTGAGCATTGTATGATTTGGTTGCTAGGTAGATGAATTGTCAGTAATAGATATTATTAGTGGTTAAGCTATATTGTCTCAGGCTTTATTAGTTAATGGCTGCCATGAGACTTGATGAATTTTATAGCAACCAGTAGAGGGTTGTATTTTATATAGCAGGATAGGTAGACACCAGGAATGGCAGCTGCTCTTAGCGCTTTTATAGGAGGAACAGATCATTTAGCTAACCTGCCAGTGGCCTGAGGCTACTGCGAAGACTGGCTGGTGTGGCGATGCCTGGGCAACAGATTCCAGTGCTCCTTGGTAGGGGAAAGTATAGCAGTGAGTCGAGGCAGAGAGCTAAGGGAAGGATGCTGAGAACGAGAATGGATCGGCACCCTTCCAGCCTATGACCCATCCTGAAGGTTGTCAGCAGTGGGGCTAGGATTGATAACCCCCTCCAACATTGGTGTTGTGCAATGCCAGGTCTATAAATAATAAGACCATAGTCCTTCAGGACTTCCTTCTGGAACAGAAGGTAGACCTGGAGTGCATGACCAAGACCTGGGCACGGAATGGGGAGACTGTAGCTCTCTCCCAACTCGTCACACCTGGGTTCTTGGTCCTACACCAATCATGGACTAGGGGGCGGGGGGAGGAGTGGCTATCTTCATTCAGAAGGCTTACTCCTTCAGGGTGCTCCTGTCATTGGAGATCATGAGCATTGAGTGTGTCAGCCTGGTGCTGGAGGCTGAGGAGAGTTTGGCAATCTGGCTGGTGTACCGACCACCTAACGCACCATCCAGTAGCCTGCCATCCCTGATGGAGGCCGTATCAAGCTGGGCATTGGAGCACCCTAGACTGCTCATCTTGGGTGATTTCAATGTCCTTGCCAATGATGCGGCTTCCAGTTGGGCAGCAGACCTAGTGTCATCCAAGGCAGCACTGGGACTCTCCCAATCTGTAACAACCTCCAAGCACTGGGTCGGGCACATGATCAATTTGATATTCCTGGCTGGGATGACAGTGGACCAGATTACTGCATTGGCAGTACCATGGTCAGACCACTATGCTCTGAGGGACCATCTGAATGTTCTACCCCGACCCTATTTAGGCAGCAAGCAGATTTTAGCTCACCCGCAGAGCCAAATGGACCCAGGATGGCTTCAGACAGCTTTGCGGGATCCAAGGCCCCCTGGCAGCTCATTGGATGAGCTTGTGGAGGACTGGCATAGCCGACTCTCTACAGCCATCAATGAGATTGCATCCCCGGCGCCCTTTGCATGCTCGCTCTAGGCTGGCTCCTTGGTATACCCAGGAGCTGCAGATAATGAAGCAAGAGCTGAGATGGCTTGAGAGACAGTGGTGCCATGCCTATGATGAGTCAACAAGAACACCTTATAGGATGTTTATGAGATCCTATGAGATGGCAACCAAGGCCTCTAAGAGAGATTGCTATGCAGCCACGATTGCATCCGTGAACTTGCACCCAGCCCAGTTATTTAGAATGATTCGGTCTTTAACAGCTCTGCCACAGGACAGGGAAAATATTAGGGAATTGGATAGTGGCTTTGAGGCACTATTTCATGGATAAAGTCTTGGTGCTCCACCGTAATCTCCCTGCCATAATTGAAACAGTAAGTGAACTCAAGGCCCCTTGCACATCTTCAGCTCTGGGTTTGGATTATTTCAGCCCACTCGGTCTGGAGGAAGTCGACAGATTGCTTGTGTCTGTGCACACAACCACATGTAGCCTTGATCTGTGCCCTTCCTGGATCATCAAAGTGGGCCATGAGGGGTTTCAAGGTGCCTTAAGGGAGATTGTCAACAAGTCCCTCTCTGAGGGGCGGTTCCCAGGGGCACACAAGAAAGCGATGGTCCACCCTCTCTTGAAAAAACCAACACTGGATCTGGCTGAATTGGCCAACTATTGGCCAGTTTCCAATTTGCCCTATTTGGGCAAATTAATCGAGAGGGCAGTGGTGATACAGCTACAGGGCTTCCTGGATGACGCTTCCATCTTAGATCTCTTCCAGTCCGGCTTTTGCCCAGGATATGGGATGGAGACAGCTCTGGTCACCCTTACTGAAAGCCTCCGGAGGCACCTGGATTGAGGCAGTGTGGCGGTATTGACCAGCTGCTGAACCACTGCCCTGCCGACATGGGGATACAGGGGCTTGCCTTACAATGGCTTGCCTCCTTTCTCAAGGGTTGGGGACAAAGGGTGGAGCTAGGGGAATAGCAGTCCCAAAGACACTCGTTTAAGTGTGGTGTGCCTCAGGGGGTGGCGCTTTCCCTGATGCTGTTTAACACCTATATGCACCCCCTCTCCCAGATGGCCCGGAGATATGGGCTAGGGTGTCACCAGTATGCTGATGACACCCTGCTCTATCTGATGTTGGGCAGCCAGTCAGACTCCAGGCCAGAAGATCTGAACCGGGCACTGCAGGCCGTGGCTGGTTGGCTTAGACTAAGCCTGCTGAAACTGAACCCAGTGAAGACACATCGGTTAGTGATACCAGGCCCCAGGGATGCCAGGCTCACTGCAACTAGAGCCAGAGCCTTTTTGGTGGCAGCCCCTACCTGGTGGAATGAGCTCCCAGAGGAGATCAGTGCCCCGCAGGACCTCTTACAGTTCTGCAGGGCCTGCAAGACAGAGCTTTTCCTCCAGGCTTTTAATTAGGAGCCGCCCACCACTACCACCAACTATTATCACTAGTAACATCGGGGTAGTGGGCTGGTCCTATATGAAGATTGAGCCACAGCATTGTGATAATCAGTTACTGCTGATGTGGGACTCTGTATTACATCGACAGCACACCATCTTTAAAGTTGACTGAAGGACCAACACCACTGAGCACTTTAATTGTAAGATATGGCTGTTTTATCTTGTTTTTATATGTTTTATATATCTTGGCACATGGTGCCTTTAATTGTGAGCCACCCTGAGCCCATTCGTAGGGAGAGCGGGATAGAAATTTAATAAATAAATAAAATATACAATATGTGTCCCACAGTCCCCCCTTTGTTCTTTGGATCAATCTTATCGATCCTATAGAACATCTGGTTCTGGATTTCCAGATTGGCAAGCTGATGGCAGCTGTTCTCCCCTTCTCCTGGGGGGACGGACTGCAGACCAGCAGATAGAGAGGAAGAGCAATCGTACGCTCTTCCCCAGGGTTCAGGATGAGCCCTGAGTCAGGGGGCGCTGAGGTTCGCCACCCCCCGGCTTTTAGCCCGGGGGTGGGGGCATCCTTTTGCCCCGACGGTCTCTCTGCTGTGTTCCAGTAATGGCCGAGGCTTTGCGTACTGGAAACCAAGCGGATGGTGATTAAGCTTTAATTAAGCGACTGGCTGGATCGATTTCTTACTGAAGAAGTGTGAGTACAAGTTAACGAAGCACCAGAGGGAAGAGTATATTCTTGCAAGCATGGGTGGGGGAGACAATTGTAGACCTCCCCATGGTGGACTAGATAAAGGAAACTAAAATCAGAGAAATAGAAAATGAAGGGACTGTGATGGAGGAATACTGAGAGCTATGAACTGAGTAACATACAAGCAAATATTTGGGACTTTAAAAATGGCTAGAAGGAAGAACTAGAATTTCCTTTAAAGACTGTTAATATCATAGTAAGAGACTGAGTTGGAATAAAGTCTTCCCTTCCCCCCTCAAAAAAGAAGCAGGGGAAAGGGAACTCCCTCCCCCTGCATAACAATATAACAATATAAAAATAAAGCTTTTAAGAGGCAGGGGAAGTGAAGAAAAAAATAATAGAAAAGAGAGAAGCATTGAATGGAAATGGAAACTTACATTAGCTTGAAGTGTTTTCTGAGTGTCGGCTGGAAATGATGCAGAACTCTCCTTTAGCAGGCGGAGGGTGGGAACCCCCCCCAAAAAAAGATAAAGTGACTGTGAAAACATCTGAAAGCAATCTTTTTTAGGCACTGAAGAACCCTCTTTCTTCTTAAAGAACCTCTAAATATCTCTGTAAGTGGTGGCTGTGAAAGGTTGAAGGGGGGGGGGAGTTTTCCTCTGCCTAAAAAGAAAACAATTCAGAATGAGCTGGAAATAAGGCTGACAAATTTAGAGAACTTTTAGAGGCGGCGAAATGATTTGATGGATTTATGGGACCCTGGCGAGTTGATAACAAAGAGAAGATAAATAGACCCTCAGGCTTTGGAGTGCATCTTTGGAGATGGCGTCTATGTTGCAGTAAAAATTAAAACGAAACTGAATCATCATTAGGAACTTGAAAGTAACTGAGTAGTTGTGAAGTTGGATGGGACAGCAATGCAGCTATGTTTTCCCTACAACAAGCGGGGGGGAGGGGAAACTCTCCTCCTAAAAAATAAAGTTACTATATATTTTGATGGGGGGACAAAGCTAATAGAATGTTGGGCGAAAGGTGGTTATGTGTTAACAATAATGGACTGTGAGTTAAAGAAGACTGAGGAGAAGACTCTATAGTGAAGAACCTTTTCTAGAGATGAGATCTTTGGCTAAGGGGGTATGTTGGGAAAAATTAAGGGAAAGAGTTTATACAGAAATTGATAATGAATGTTTAAATCAATTTTAAAAGGATTTTATGAATTTAGACTAATTCTATAAAAGGAAGAGGGAAAAGGGGTGTTATGTGATGCATATGGAGGTTCCAGTTTGTCTGTCTTTCTTTTTCTTTTTTTTAATAAGAGGGTAAATAGAGAGTTTTCTTTTAAGAGAAATGTGTTTAAGCCTAACTTGGATGTTTTTTAATAGTGGTATTTAAATGCTATTGGATTGCATGCATTGATTGATAAAAATTTTAAAGAGTTAGAGGGGCAGAAAGTAATAGGCAGAAATTATTGTAACGAGATGATCAGAGTGCCTGATGTTTGTATAAAAGAAATGTTAGTGTATTGCAGAAGTATACTCCAAACAGTCTGTATGAGCTAGAGCTTCATAAGCGATGTACTCAACTGTCACCTTCGAGGTTAACAACTGAAAGTTTTTATTTGTTAATGCCACATTTGTAAGCACTGCATATAATCATCATGTTTTGGACTTTCTTTCCTATCTCCCCCTTCTTGTAGTTACATTTGTTAGTACCCCTTCCTTTCTCTGTAGATATCTAGAAAATGCAATAAAAAACCCCCTTCGGGGGGATTAAAAAAAAAAAAGAACATCTGGTTCTGCATGCTAACATATTTTACAGTACCTGTTGGCATTTAACTTCTGCTGCACAGCACTTTGTTATCATCAATGGAATACATTGGATGCATAAGCAAAACAAAATTTCTTCAAATACATATATGCACATGATCATACTCATTAACCTTAAAGTTCTGGACAACCTTAAGAACCAAGATGTGAACTAGTCATCACACCAGTTGCTTTCTGGAATGGTCACTTTGCTGTTAATTTTTTCAAATCCTTCATATGACTCTCAATTAACTTTGAATGATTACTCAGGTTTAGACAATACATGCTTTTGAAATTCTTCCTGTTCTGCAGGGGCCCCCTATTGAGTTTGCCATTATGTAGGAATATACCACTTTCCTACCAATGAGAAACCATCCAAGGGGCAAGGTGGTGTGAGCCCAAGTATAAATACTATTATAAGAGAAATTACAAGACAGGTCTCAGTTGGTAAGATCAAAATAGCCTGCTACACATCCAGTGAAGGTCACACATCTATCTGCCCTTGAGGTATTGGCAATCATAATTCTAATAGTATGATTGTCTAGCTTTCTAATGGACTAGCCCCATGTATACATAAAACTATAAGCAACTATAGCATTAAAGTAAATAGTCTAAAGGTGTATGTATTTCCCACAGACAACAGGTAAATACACCTTGAGAGGTTAAGCCTTCTTGTAGGCAGAAAGCATCAAGGTCCAGGTGCCTGGCCAATCCTTCTGTCCCCCAGCTTGGCTATTCCTATTCATAAACATTCTATTTTGTTTAAATTCTTTGCATCATAACATATCTTTCCTCCATAGGCAGGGACTTGTCCTGCACCAGAGTCTTCATAGCTGAGATATATAACAGGAGGCATTGTATAGAACAACAGCATATTAGCCCAACCACCACTATGAATATTATCACCTTTATTCTTGTCTTTAACCAAGTCACATCTGGAAGCCACCATGTAAGCTGATCCCAGAAACTTTCTCCCTCTTCTTCTTGGGGATGGGTTATTTGTATTACCTTTTTTAATGCTTGCACATCCTGAGTTGTATTTCCAGCTACATACATATCTACTAATCTGATCCCATCCAAACTAATGATTGTTTAACATGTTACTTGATATGAACTTTGAACAATAATATTGAGGACTTGATTCATGTGAAGGCCTGACTCATGTAAAATGACCAGTAGTTTGTCAGTGGTGTTCATTTCAAAGTTCCAAGCTAATCCTTGCTAAACATGTGAATGTGGTAATGGATTCACCCCTGGTTTAGATGGCCTTAAAGGGGATTCATCCATGGACAATAAGTCTCTCAATGGCCATTGAAACATAACCACTAAAGAAGCATCTATGCTTAAAGGCAATGTGCCACAGAACACCACTTGTTAGGGGGCTAGAGGCAGGGGAAGGCCATCACCTTGTTTGATTGAGAGATTCCTGGGGGCATCTGTTTACCCATTCTATATAATAGGAGGCTTTGGTCTGGTTTGTTGGAAGTGACTCATAGCAGGGAAAAGAAGCAAAATAAAAATTAATGGGGCACCATTGTATACACACATTTTAAAACTCATAGCCCCACTTTTGGAGTACTTATTAAAATTATAGTAAAGGTAAAGGTCCCCTTGCTCGAAAGCCAGTTGAATCCAACTCTTGGTTTGTGGTGCTCATCTCCATTCCAAAGCCGAAGAGCCAGTGCCGTCCGAAGATGTTTCCGTGGTCATGTGGCCAGCATGACTATACACCTAGGCACACGGAATGCTGTTACCTTCCCACCAAAGTGGTACCTATTTATCTACTTGCAATTTCTTGCTTTCAAACTGCTAGGTTGGCAGGAGCTGGAACTAGAGACGGGAGCTCACTCCGTCATACGGCCACTCGGGTCTTAAACTGCTGAACTACTGACCTTCCACAGCCTGCAGTTCAGCATCTTAACCACTTGAGCCACTGCAGCTCACCGCAACAATTAAAGATGGGCTAGTTATGTGCTTCTGCTACTATTACCATAAACTGCCTTGAACCAAGAAGAAAGGTGGGGTATAAATGTTTAAATATAATAAAATGATATTTTTGAATATTTTTATTTAGTTCTTTATACTCCATGTTCCGCCCCTATGAAGACCCAAATTGGTTTAAACCACTCCGGCCTTTTCCATTGCATCCTCACAACAACAATGCTGTGAGGGTAGATCAAGCAGAGAGAGCAACTGGCTCAAGGTCACCCAGCCATCTTCCATGGAAGAGTGGCAAAGACAATTTTTTTTCCAAAGGAGCTCTGTTAGCTTTTAATGTTTGGTGCTACATGCATTATGGAACCCAAGACTCAATACTGTAATACATTAGAATTAACTTTATTAGCTAGTTGGCAGCTAATATTTACAGATAGCTAATATTTTCCTTCTCCAGTGTTGGTGTGGGTAGTTTTAAACTGCTACTCAAGAAATTGCCTTTCCAGTGGCTTTGAACATTGGGCAAACCTATCAAAGCTCAGCAGAGGTTATGTCTGTGCATCACTTTTCATGGCCTGCACATCAACTAATGTGCTGAGGGTGACCAGGCAATATTCTCCTCCCTCAGATTGGTTTAGGGCTGCCAGCCTCCAGGTGGGACCTGGAGATCTCCCACTTTTACAACTGATCTCCAGCTGACTGAGATCAACTCCCTTGGAGAAAATGGCTGCTTTGAAGGGTGGACTCTATGGCATTGTACCATGCTGACATCCCTCCTCTCCCCAAACCCCACCCTCTCCCAGATCCGCCCTCAAAGTCTCCAAGTATTTTCCAACCCAGACCTGGCAACCCTAGATTAGTTGGCTTTAGAGTTCAATGTTGTTTTCCCCAACTCAAGAGTCTGCCAGGCAAAGGTAATATGGGCATCCATATTAATTTTGAATATAGAAAGGCCAGGGATGTGTAATGGAATAAATGTAAGAGTTATAAGTAGCAGGCATTTGAATTTTGAGCCCACTATTTGCTAACTTCATCTCCGTCTCTATGACAACAGGAAGCATCTCCTTCCCTGAGCCCTGATTAAGCCTAGCATCAATAGCCTCAGTAGCTGTCTTAGAACTAATAACAATTCTGGATCTTTAGTTCACTTGTTTGCCAGGAAATGCTTCTTTTCCACCAGTAATTTTACCTCCTAGAGATAGGATAACAGCTTTCCCTTAATGCAGTCAGGAAATCTTGCTTGAGCAAACTCTATCTCCAAATAAATACAAGCTTTTATTAAGCAGGCAACGGGACCTTGTGTGCTTGAAATAATTTCTGCTTCCAGAATCCTGTTAAACCCCTCTGCTGACATAACTGGAATCAACTGACTTTGCTAGAAAAAATGGAAATGATTGACTTGTCAACCAAGCTAGAAGGTATCAGGCATAGTAAAATTATATCAGTTCAAATCTATACCATTTCTATGAGCCAATTATGTTTGTTAGTTAATTTAAAAACACACACACACACATTTTTTTTTATTTCTAGCGTGAAGCCACCTAGATTGTATATATTTCTGGTATACAGGGTAGATCTGATTTTGTTTTTTTAATCACACCATATATGTGCTATGACATGCCCAGTAGGCCATAATCACTTTGCAAGTTCTGTGCTCTGTCAAAGTGTAACAAGTAGATGTGATTTGCAGATTCATCCTGGATATTCCCTGTTCTGTTCACAGGCATGTATGCCAAACAGCCTAAAGGCAGGAGGAAAAGGACAAACTGCTGATGATAGTTGTCATAATGTGCCAGTCCCTTGAGTGTGATTCACATACCATCATTCCCACTTGGCAGCTCAGTGAGGTGTGAGTAGCCGAGTTTTGATGCAGAACCATTTTCAAACAATGTTTGTTGCTTCCTGTTAAGTCATGTTAAGCTCATGATAGTTTCTTGACTAGTGCAAGGAACATGGCTATATATTTACAGTATAGAATGAGAGCTATGAAGTCTGGATGGCACAATTACAAATTGCTAGCAAGATCCCATGGTGTCAGTAAAGAATATGTGGTCCTGGCAATGAGATCCTTTCATCAGCCAATTTTAAAGACATGTTTTCTTTCTCAAGATGAACAAGAAGAGAGCAGATTTGACACTTTGTACCAAAAATAATCAATGTTTAACAGTTATTTCAAAGCAACAGATGCTGTAACTTAATGACCAACATTGATTGACTCTGAAGAGCTCCAGGAGGATCTCCAACAATTGGGTGAGTGGGCAACAGTATGGTAAATGAAGATTGATGTAGGTAAGAGTAAGGTGATGGGTATTGGAACAAAAAGCCCTGAATTTAAGTATATGATAATAGGGTCTGAACTCCCTGATAATATAATGATGGCCATAGGCATAGACAGCTTTAAAAAAGAGATTAGACAGCTTCATGGAGGATAGATCTATCAGTGGCCATTATTGCCAATAACCAGAAATTCCTGAAGGGATGGTTTTTGGGGAGACTATGGATGTGAAGAAGGGTGTCGCAGAAGGTTTAATTCTAAAATGGATGCTCTCAGGAGATATGCCACTTCAGCAATGCTGGGTCAAAGTAGAAGTGGGTTTAGGAACAGTTCCAACATAAGATGACCTGACCCAGCAACACTGGGGTGTTTGGGGCTAGAGGAAACAGACAGGTCATGTTAGTCCACCTAGGCCATTGTACCGCACTTGACAGCTATTAAGGGAATACATTGTACAAAGGTTAAGATGCTGAGCTGCAGTCTGGAAGTTCTGTAGTTCGGCAGATTAAGACCCTAGTGCCGCGTGACAGAGTGAGCTCCTGTCTCTGGCCCCAGCTCCTACCAACCTAGCAGTTCGAAAGCAAGAAATTGCAAGTAGATAAATAGGTACCACTTTGGTGCGAAGGTAACAGCCTCCCTCCCTCATTTCCTGTCTTTCAGGTACCCATCTGAAGGTAGACCCCCCTGGAGGTAAGGCCTTTCCTACCAAGCCATCTTTGGCCATCTTTGAATATGCTTCACCACCCTTGCCTGGAAGACTGGGGAGATTCTTACTTGGGTTTTTCTTTATCTCTTGTTTGCTGGCATTGCTCTATGCTGATTTATGCTGCTTAAAGAAAAGCTATTGCTTCATTCCAGGTAGAGTTAATTTAGGCTGAGCTACACTATATGCTCTCAGTATTTTTCTTTGCTGGGGTATGTTCTGGAAATTCTTAATGTGATTAAAAGAGAGGAAATCCTTGTTAGAACTTATGTACCAATAAAATCCTGTGAAACAGTATAACCTGGCATCCAAGTTCTTTCTTTTCCTGGAAGTGTTATTCCCAGAGTAAAATTCAAAGCTCCCTCTTGCAACACAGGTTTAGCCTGGAAATAATGCAGGTTGTTGGCTCTCCAGAGTAACTGGTTGGCCACTTTTTGAGACAGGATGTTTTTCTTATGTCCTTATGATTTGTTAGATATACAGTGCAGGATAAATTAGTTACTTTGGTTGCACCCAAGAGTCTGGGCAGTCCCAATGGAATCTTTAACTTTTTTTGTTTTTTGAAAAGACAATACTGAAGCCATATCACAAACTGCTAGTCTAATTTTTTTCAGCTTCAGATGTGATTTGGCTTGCAGCGTAAGAGGCTGATATTTAAAAATAAATAGATAGATACAAACCTCATCCCACCACAGACATATGGTGTTCTGCAGAGTTCTTTGGATGCCAACTTTAGCATAAAAAGGAAATGAACCTCAAAGATGAACTAGAAGACTGTACATCTTATGGGCCATTACAGAGAATCCAATTTGTATTCAACAAAATTAATGAAAGGGTGACATTAACTGTAGAAGGCTATAAAGAGACAGGCCATTTTAGAGGAAAATTTCAGCAAACTTTCATTCTGCTGTACTCTGAATTGTTTGCAGGTGTCAGCTACCCCACTTTCCCCAGTTAATGGTTATTAGCCAAGGTCATCTCCCAGGCCTGTTAATTAGGTTATACAGTTCAGCTGTGAATCTGGTAAGGGAGGGTTGAGCATGCTTCTGTCCAGAATATTCCATGGAGATAGATGTGTGATTCGCTGGAGAATGTCCGGAGGTTATGGCCTGCTTTTTTATAAAGTATAGCCTATGATGGGAGAAGATATCCTTTCCCCCTTTTTACTTACTTACTTACTTACCTACTTACTTACTGAATTTATACTCTGCCCTCCCAGCCAATGCCGGCTAAGGGCAGCTCCTCCACTCACTTTCCTCCACTCACCCTCTCTATGCTGCCTGAAGATACCTGCTCTGGACCACTGTGCTTTAGTCAAAGCGATGTGACATTCCCAGTAATAATGTATGGCTGCGAGAGATGGACCATAAGGAAGACCGAGAGCTGAAGAATAGATGCTTTCGAATTATGGTGCTGGAGAAGAATCTTGAGGGTCCCTTGGACTGTGAGGAGATCAAATCAGTCAATCCTAAAGGAAATCAAACCTGGCTGTTCCCTGGAAGGACAGATACTGAAGCTGAAGCTCAAATACTTTGGCCACCCAATGAGAAGGGAGCACTCACTGGAGAAGACCCTGATGCTGAGAAAGATTGAAGGCAATAGAAGAAGGGGACAGCAAAGGATGAGATGGTTAGACAGTGTTACCAACAGCCCTGTAGCTAAGATTTTGGGGGGAGGGGCCTCGGGGGCCCCACCAACCTATTAAATTAACTTTGATTTAATTGGTGGAACTCCTAAGGCAGCCCTGCACACACACTCAGGCTCCAGGGCAAGGTGGCATAATGCCCAGTGGCCATAGCTTCCCTCCCCACCCCCCTGCAAGGGCTGGTCTTCCCTGCAGAGCATACAGCTGCCTCCCTCCCCATGGAGCCCCAGTTCCCCCTCCCACACCAGCACAGCATCAGGGACAGCCCGACCTCCACCCTCAGCTTCCTCACAGGACCAGGAGAGACGGGGCCCGCAGTAGCCGGACTGGCCATGAAGGTGCTGCATGCAGGCTCATTGGTACACTGGAGCACAGTCAAGCATGCCTGGCCAGGGACAGAGGAGGTAGCTTGCCTGCCTCCTTGCTTGGCTTGGCTTGGCTTACTTGCTGCTGGATGGTGATGCAGTGAATGTCTCATGGAAGCCCAAGAAGGAGGCTTCTCTGGGCACCTTTCATGTTTGCTGCCTGCCCAGGCTGCTCTTTAGCCCAGCCTGGCTGTCACTGTTTGTGCTGCCCTCATCCTCCCTGCTGACAGGCAATGGGGGGAGGGGACCTGGGGGAGCCAAGGCTTGGGGAGGGCCCATGGAAACCACCATAGGCTGGGCCCCATGGGCCCCATGGTAACTATGGGTGTGGTTACCAATGCAAAAAACATGAAATTGAGCAAACTCCAGAGGATGGTGGAAGACAGGAGGGCCTGGAGTGATGTGGTCCATGAGATCGTAAAGAGTCGGACTCAACTGTGCAACTGTACAACAACAACCGTGTTTTAGCTGTAAGAAACAAACATCTATACTGTAAGAAGTGAGCAAGTAGTTAGCCAGTCTAGCTTTGTGTGTATGTGTGTGTGCATCTTGGCTGCCACTGAACTATATGTACTGTTTATAAAAAAAAATCTTGAATTTCTTCAATAAAGCCTTTTTTGATTCATGATGTGTGTTACTGGGGAATGACCTAAATCAAACACAGGTCAAGTTTGGTTATGTTATCGCACCAAGGCATAAGAACATAAGAACATAAGAGAAGCCAATGTTGAATCAGGCCAATGGCCCATCTAGTCCAACACTCTGTCACACAGCGGTCAAAATATACCAGGTGCCATCAGGAGGTCAAGCAGTGGGGCCAGGACACTAGAAGCCCTCCCACTGCTGCCCCCTCCAGCACCAAGAATAGAGTGCATCACCTGCCCCAGACTGAGAGTTCCCATTTATACCCTGTGGCTAATAGCCACTGATGGACTTCTGCTCCATATGTTTATCTAATTCCCTCTTGAAACTGTCCATGCTTGTAGCTGCCACCACCTCCTGTGGCAGTGAATTCCATATGTTAATCACTCTTTGGGTGAAGAAGTATTTCCTTTTATCTGTTCTAACCCGACTGCTCAGCAATTTCATGGAGTGCCCACGAGTTCTTGTATTGTGAGAAAGGGAGAAAAGTACTTCTTTCTCAACCTGCTCAATCCCATTCATAATCTTATAAACCTCGATCATGTCACCGCTCAGCCGTCGTTTCTCCAAGCTGAAGAGCCCCAAGCATTTTAACCTTTCTTCATAGGGAAGGTGTTCCAACCCTTTTATCATTCTAGTTGCCTTTCTCTGCACTTTTTCCAATGCTATAATATCCTTTTTGAGATGTGGTGACCAGAACTGTACACAGTATTCCAAATGAGGTCGCACCAATGATTTATACAGGGACATGATGATACTGGCTGATTTGTTTTCAGTTCCCTTCCTAATAATCCCCAGCATAGCATTGGCCTTCTTTATTGCAGCTACACACTGTCTAGACATTTTCATTGAGTTATCCACTACGACTCCAAGATCTCTCTCTTGGTCCATCTCTGCCAGTTCAGACCCCATCAATGTATATTTATATTTAGGATTTTTGGCTCCAATGTGTATCACTTTGCATTTGGCCACATTGAACCCCATTTGCCACGCTGATGCCCACTCACCGATCCTCAACAGATCCCTTTGGAGTGCCTCACAATCCTCCCTGGTTTTCACCACCCTGAACAACTTCGTGTCATCTGCAAATTTAGCCACTTCACTGCTTACTCCCAATTCCAAATCATTAATAAACAAGTTAAAAAGCATCGGGCCGAGTACTGATCCCTGTGGTACCCCACTGCTTACCACCCTCCACTGAGAAAGTTTCCCATTTATACTCACTCTCTGTCTCCTATTTATAAGCCAGTTTTTGATCCACAAGAGGACTTGTCCTTTTATACCATGACTATTGAGCTTACTTAGGAGCCTTTGATGAGGAACTGTATCAAAAGCTTTCCAGAAGTCAAGGTAAATAATATCTATTGGATCCCCCTTGACCACATGTTTGTTCACTCCCTCAAAAAACACTAACAGGTTAGTGAGACAAGATCTTCCCTTACAGAACCCATGCTGAGTCTGCCTCAATAGTTTTTGTTCATCAATGTGCCTACTAATTCTTTCCTTAATAACAGTTTCCACCAACTTACCTGGTATCAATGTCAGACTGACTGGCCTGTAATTTCCCGGATCTTCCCTGGAGCCCTTTTTAAAGATAGGAGTGACATTAGCTACCTTCCAGTCCTCAGGAATGGAGGCAGATTTTAAAGAAAGATTACATATTTTTGTCAGGAGATCCACAAGTTCACATTTGAGTTCTTTCAGAACTCTTGGATGAATGCCATCCGGGCCTGGTGATTTATTAGTTTTTAAATTGTCCATCAGTCGGAGGACTTCCTCTCTTTTCACCGCAATCTGATTCAGGTCTTTCAAACCCCCTCCCAAAATCGGTGCTTCTGGAGTGGGCAAGCACTTCTCCTCTTCCACAGTGAAGACAGAGGCAAAAAATGCATTCAGCTTCTCAGCCATTTCCCTATCATCCTTCACTACTCCTTTTACCCCTTGGTCATCCAAGGGCCCCACTGCCTCCCTGGCTGGCTTCCTACTTCTAATGTATTTGAAGAAAGTTTTATTGTTGGCCTTTATGTTTTTTGCGATATGTTCCTCATATTCCCTTTTTGCTTGCCTGATCACAGACTTGCATTTTATTTGCCATAGTCTGTGTTCCCTTTTATCAGCCTCACTAAGACTTGCTTTCCACCACTTAAAGGAATCCTTCTTACCTTTTACAGCTTCCATTACTTTATTTGTTATCCATGCAGGCTTTTTTCTATACCTATTTGTACCTTTCCTAACCTGCAGTATATATTTTTTCTGAGCTTCTAGGACTGTATTTTTAAATAGTCTCCAAGCTTCCCCAATAGTTTTGACCTTCTCCACTCTTCCTTTCAATTTCTTCCTCACATGTCCCCTCATACCAGAGAAGTTACCCCTTTTAAAGTTAAAAGTGGTTGCATCAGTCCTTTTGGGCAACTCCCTATCTGTACAAATGTTAAACTCAATGACATTATGGTCACTGTTCCCAAGCGGTGCAATCACCTCCATTGGGAGGTGAGGTGGGAATCTCAGCAGCAATGGCTCGACAAGCGGCGGTGGCGGCAACAGCGGAGCGGAGTGGCGTAATGGTGGCAATAGTCAAGGTGGCAAGTGGAAGAAAAAGAGATGCGACATCTAGCAGTGAACCGGAGGCGAAGGCAGAGCCCGGAAGGTGTGAGGATGCTCAGCGCAGGCGCGGTGGAGCCTGTGGGACAGAGCCAGTGCCGCGTTGCTGCGATCAGCATGACAAACGGGCCCACCAACTCCCAAGGAGCCTGAAGAAAGTAGAAGGAAGATGCCGATCCGAAGCCAAGAAGCCGAGACGAGCTGGAGACATGTCAACTAAATCCCACCAGGTGCTGTTAGGTAGTCCCACCCCTAAAACATTGTGCCCATAGATAGGGATGATACAAAAGCTGCGTAAGCTGCTCAGAGACCCATGGGAGGGGTTTGAGCGGGGTAGAAATTGAAAGATAAAATAAAAAAATAAAATAAAATCACTTTTACATTTCTCACCAGGTCTTGGGTGTTACTGAGGACCAAATCCAGAATCGCCTCTCCCCTGGTAAGATCTGTGACCATCTGTTCCATAGCACAGTCATTGAGAGTGTCTAAAAACTCAATCTCTTTTTCCCAACTAGAACTCATATTGACCCAATCAATGTGTGGGTAGTTAAAGTCGCCTATTATGACACAGTTATTTCATCTAGCCGCTATCTATACTTCATTCATCATTTTATAATCCTCCTCTATCTTTTGATCTGGTGGGCGATAACAAACTCCCACTGTTAAGCTTCCTTTTGGACCCACTATGTCAACCCATAACATTTCCAGAAGCGAATCCAATTCTCAGGGTCAACCTTGACAAAGACATCAGATTTATTGGTCTTGCCCTTGGAAATTCAAATTTGGTGAGTGAACTTTTCCAGTAATCCAACTCCAAGTTCATAAAATATCAGGAGACTATTGCTTAGTTCTCAAGTGATTAAGAACTGAATAAGCTGTATTGAAATAAAAAGTAGGCAGTAAGAATTTATTAGAGCCTTATTGTAAAGTACTGGGTTCGCTGCATGGAGCTCTGACTACGACATGCATTCAAACACGTTTATTTTACTTCACACACAAGACTGGAAAACTGGCCCCACAAGGGTCAACTTTCTACACCCCACCCAGTACACCCAAGATCCCATTGGAGGGTTTGAATTTCCCACCAGATTGCGTATTGGTGGACACTAGGTAGTCTAGGATCCGAGGTCCCATTTTGTTTGGGACCCAAGCTCCTTACTTTAGCCATGGACCCCTGGTGGTGGTCCGCATGCATAACACCCCTCCCCCCCATAGTTCTGACCCAACATATGTGCCATAGTCCTGCAAATAGGCTGGTGGTCTGTGCTCTTTCAGGGAATGCTGGGGTGCAGGTACAAGGTTACTCATGACTGCGTTGGGTTGACTGGCTGGTTCTGGTTTCGGTAGTGGTGGTTCCACTGGTCTCAGTGTTGTGGTAGAACCACCAGCACCTCCCTGTAGTTAGGTGGATCAGTCCAGGCACTTGGCTCGGGATGGACAGGCTTGGGATGGACAGGCTCGGGCCCTATGAGCCGTGGGGGTTGTTACTCTGCTACCAGAAGTTGTCACCTCCGCAGTTGGTCGATGTGTTTCTTTAGGAGTTGACAGTCCTCTGTAGACACTTTGTATGACATGGGGCCAGTAGCCCATATGACTCTTCCCACCAGCCACGGGGGTCCCTTCCCAAAGTTCCTTATGTATACCGAGTCTTCTAGGAAGAACTCCCTGGGAGCTTCCCATTGTTCCATCATCTTCCTGGATTCCGGTGCCCAGTCCGGGTGTAGCCGGTCCAACAGGATGGTGGGGCAGTGACCCATCAAGAGTTCTGCGGGGCATCAGCCACTGATGGGGTTGGGTGTCATCTGCTGGGTCAGAAGGAAGCATGCAAGATGAAACTCCTAGTCTCCATCTGAGATCCAGCTGAGGGCTTCTTTTGCAGTGTGCACCATTTGCTCTGCTTGCCCATTGGTGTGGGGTGGAAAGGTGCTGACCTCACGTGGCAGATGAGGTTCCTCTGCAGGAAGTCCTGGAACTCTGCTGACATAAATGCTGCCCCATTGTCAGAGACAATGGTGTCCAGCAATCCATGAGTTGCAAAGATCCGGTGCAGCACCCGGATGACAGCCTTGTTGATGTAGTGGTTACTGGTCTGACTTCCAACCATTTGGAGTAGGATTCCACCATGACCAAGTAAATTAGTCCTTGGAATGGCCTGGCAAAGTCTATGTGGAGCTGGAACCACGGCTTATGTGTGGACTCCCATGGCTGAGTGGGTGTGTTTGGTGGATTTGGGCAGACTGCCTGACATGTCAGGCACCCCCACACCCATGACTCGATCTCTGCATCGATCCTTAGCCATGTAGCTCTGGGCCATCGCCTTCATTCGGACGATTCCCAGATGGGCCTTGTGTAGTGTGTTGAGGACCTGCTGCCACAGGATGCTGGGGACAACTACCCTCTCCCCCCACAGGAGACATCCCTTAAGAGCTGACAATTCATCCCTGCAAGTGGCAAAAGCTGTAAACTCATGGCCTGCTGAGGCTGCAGGCTACCCCCTCACCACCCAGCCCAAGACCCAGGAGAGGATGGGGTCACAGGCCAAGCAGCGGGCAATGTCAGCAGCCTGCAGGGGCGGATCTGGGAGGATCTTGAGTAAGAGGACTCTGGGGTGAGAGTGGGATTGGCATCCATGTCTGGAAGTGAAAGGCGGCTGAGAGCATTGGCGTGACCCATAGCCTTGCCTTGGTGATGCTCCAGGCAGTAGGTATAACCTGCCAGGAAGAGGGACCAGCGGAGGACTCGGGGGGAGAATACCTAAGGGGTCTGCTTGTCTGCTGCAAGTGAGCTTATGGTCTGTAACAATTGTGAAGGGGCACCCATACACATAGTCATGGAATTTCTTCACCCCAGCCACAATCGCCAAGCCCTCCTGGTCAATCTGGATGTAATTCCACTTGGCGGCTGACAAGGTCCAGGAATAGTAGGTCACTGGGACCTCTCAGCCACCAGGAAGAACGTGACCCAAGACCGTGCCCATGCTGTAAGGGGAGGCATCACATGCGAGGACCACCGGCAGGGTCTCGTCAAAATGAGCCAGCACCTCATCCGAGATCAGGAGGGCCTTTACACCCCTGAAGACCGCCACCTCCTGGGGGCCCTAGGACCATGGCACTGACTTGTCTAATAACCAGTGCAGGGGCTTGTGGGGGAGAAAGGCATGGTAGAAGTTCAGAAGCCCTAAAAATGCCTGCAGTTCTGCCTTGTTGCTGGGCATGGGGGCCTCCACAATGTCCTTGACCCTCACCAGATGGAGGCCCATAGCATCGATCCGGGACCCCAAGAAATCCACCTCCAGGACCCCAAGAAGGCACTTCTCCCTCTTGACCTTCAGGCCCACCAAGTCAAAGCAGTGCAGGATAGTGCAGAGATGGGAGGCGAAGTCATCTGGGATGGCCACGGCAATGAGGATGTCATCAAAGAAGAGCATCACTCCAGGGAACCCTTTTAACAGAGAGTCAATTAGTTGTTGGAATATCCCTGGGGCCACACTAATCCCAAACTGTAGCCACTTGACTTTGAATGCCCCCTGTTGTGGAACAATGGTCTGAACGGCAGCTGTGGCCTCATCCACAGGCAGTTGTTTTTATGCTTGTGCAACATCCAACTTCCTGAAGATCTTGGCCCCAGATAAGGACACTAACACGTGACTCATGACCCGGACCGGGTAGAAGTGGTCATGGAGGGCCTTGTTCAAAGTGCATTTATAGTCCACACAGATGTGGACGTCACCATTGGGCTTTATGGGGGTTACAATAGGAGTCTCCCACAGTCTGTGTGAGATGGATTCAAGGACCCCTTGCACCACCAAACAGGCTAGTTCTACATCTATTTTTGGCTGCAATGCTATCGGGGCGTGGCGGAACCGCATGTGGATGGGGGCAACCAGTGGGTCTAGCTGCAGTGAAACTGGGGAGCCCTTATAGCAACCCAGAGCCCCATCAAAAACCCTGGGGAATGCCCCACAAACCTTGGCAAAATCCCTCGGCACACATTGCCTCACCCCCCAATGGTGATGCCCAGTGGCACAAACCATGCCCACCCCAAGAGACTAACCAAGTTGCCCTCAACCACTATCAAGTCCAATGAATCCTCAACCCCCCTGTACTTCACCTGGAAGGTCCCCACACCCCGAATCAGGACTGGGTTCCGTTGGAAGTCCACTAGGCTCAAGGGTCACAGGTTCAGGTGGGGCCCCCCATTTGGGCAAAGCCTGTTCAGCATTTTCACTGATATGATGGAGGCTGCTAACCCAGAGTCCACTTCCATTACACAGGGGGACCCCTCTATCTGGACCTGGACCTGGATCTTCAGGGCTGTGGGCAGGTTGGGAAGGAGTAGTACCTGTAACGAGGGTTGGCTGGTCAAGAGGTAGAGTTCATCCGATTCTGCTGTGGCCTCGTAGTGCACAGAGGTCTGTCGGTGCAGCTGCGGCTGTGGTGGGTGGTTCCGGTTGCCCCTGGATCTGCAAACGTGGGCAAGGTGTCCCTGTTTTCCACACATGTGGCAGGTGGCGTCACAGAACCAGCATGACTTACACTCGTGTGCCTCTCTGCAGCTGATGCACGTGGCACACCCTGCTGTTTTCCCGGAGTGTCCTGAGGCTCCAGTGGCTCCCAGCAGCTTCCAGTGGCTAGCTGCGGCTGTTTCACCAGGCTTCTGGATGCGCCCTTGGAACTCCATCTGCCTGGCCATCATCGTTGGCTTGGGCATGAAATACCTGGTCAAGGCTTCAACTATCTCCTCGCACGGGCATTCTAGGATTGTCTTAGGGACCAGGAGGCTCTTTGAGAGCCGGATGGTGGCCATACCACAGGAACTGAGGAGGAGGGCCCTTCTCTTGCCAGCGTTGGTCACCTCGTGGTAGGCAAGGTAGCAGGTCAGCTGGTCCTCACACGAATCCCAGAACTCAGGATGTATGGGGTCAAAGACTTCAAGGTGTTCCGGAGCAGCTGCCGTGACTCTAGCATAGTGCAGGGAGTGGAGTTGGGGAGAGCCAGGTGCAATGCGGTGCTGCTTGGGAGAGGTGTGGGGCACGGTGGCTTCCTCTGCATTGGTACTCTGTGCTGCACTGGTTGGAGTGTCAGGCCTGCTCATCGGGATCCCACCTTCATCACCACTGTAAAGTACTGGGTTCATTGCAAGGAGACTGACTACGACATGCATTCAGACACGTTTATTGTACTTCACACACAAGACTGGAAAACTGGCCCCACAAGGGCCAACTACCTACATCCCACCCAGTACACCCACGGTCCCATTGGAGGGTTTGAATTTCCTGCCAGATGGTCTATTGGTGGATACTAGGTGTTCTAGGATCTGAGGTCCCATTGTGTTTGGGACCCAAGCTCCTTACTTTAGCTGTGGACCCCTGGTGGTGGTCTGCATACATAACACTTATATATGGGTGATTTAAAGGAAACATAAAATACATAAAACACTAGTTTAAATAAGTAATTTAAAGCTGCTGGTAGGCAGAAGAACTGCCCCCTAAAGATCAACCGTGAAGGGGCCAGGCACACCTCTCTGTATGGGGGCTGCCACTGAAATGGCCTTTCTCTTCCATAACCACCAGATGAACTTCTTTACTTGATGAGACAGTCAACAGGGCCTTTTCCTCTATGGGAGCATATGGGAAAAGACAGTGCTTCAGATATCATGGTCCCAAGACATGTAGGGCTTTAAAGGTCAAATTGACATGTTGAACTGAACTCAGGAGCAGATCAGAAGCCAATGTGAGGGGACTTCCCGTTTTTGGTGCTGCAATGGCAGTCGCTCTCCCCGATACTCGGGGGAGCAATTCACACACCTGCAGCACGGAGGAAAGCTGCCAATGTGGTTTCCCCACAGAGCCTCAGAGATAGGCTCCAAGCCATAGGGCTTTTGAGGAGTAGCCTCTTCAACAGTGTAATGCCAGAGAATTGAGGCACCCCTCCGCCCTGACGGTTCTGCCGCTGTGTGGCCCTTGGGCACAAGCTGGGCTGACAGAAACAAGCACTGGAGATCAAGCGGATTTGGGAGGATGTAAACGCGGTCGAATGGGACCGACAATGAATGTGAGTCAGATGTAAACGAACTTTGAAATAAGTGAGAAAACCCCCCACCCCCTCCTATCTTCAAGGTAAGAGAGAGGAGGGATGCCTCTGACTTGCATGAACAGATAAGTGGAAAAGGGGGTGGGGATGGGGAAAAATAAGTGATTGGCTTGTTTTGAGAGACTTATCAGAGCGGATTTAGTCCAGAAGCGATTTTCAGAGGTGGTGAAATAGCGAGTGGCTTAAGTAAATAATACACCATGTTGGCAGGCACAGGGGGAAAAAATGAACGAAAGTGGAACCAACGGGTGGCCAGAGTCCAAGGCCGGAAGAGGGAGTGGATGTCATGAAACTCCTAGCGGATCCCATCAAGCCCATGATGGAACAACTCGCTGGTATTAACCAGCAGTTGTTCACACTAAATCAAAACTTTGCATCACAGCAACTCCAGTTGGCGGAAACAGCCAAAAAGACAGAGCAAATGGTGGAAATTCTGAAAGAGATGTACGCCACAAATAAGAATATGAAGAAAAAGATGGGAGAGTTAGTGAATAAGCAGAACTACCAGGAAACTTGTTTGCTGCAATTACAAATGGAAAAAGCTAACATGGTCCTTAGATTCCAGGGAGTTCCTGAATCAGCTAAAGAGGACCTGAAGAAAATACTCAGTGAAATTATCGCACCAGCAATAGGCTTGAAAGCAGAAGAAATTACACATGATATGGAAACATCATATAGGGTGTATTCTAATTACACCAAAAAAATAGCCTGCTTGGGGAAATGATGGTCAGATTCTCAAGAAGACAGACCAGAGATGCAGTCTTAAAAGCAGCATCAGCAACTCCACTGAAACTGGGAAATACAACTATCAAGACCTTAAAAGGCATTCCATTTGAAATTCGTCATAAAGGAAGAACTATAAGGACTTAATTCTTTTCTCCAAACCAATCAAATTCCATACAGGTGGGCAGTGCCTGAAGGTGTCATCTTTAAAATCAATGACAAGAGAGAGAAGATTGATTCCATTTTTAAGCCCAAAGAATTCCTAAAACACTATCTGGGATTGAAAGAAGAAGGAGAAACTGGGTCAAGTGGCTCCACCCCCTCGGAGACAGATGAAGACCTGGCCGCGGAAGAGGCAGCTGCTGCCATCAAATCATCTTATGACTTTAGAGACAGAAAGCCTAGATAAAGGCAGAAGGACTCTGGAAATTGCCTTTATGAAGTGAGGTGGAGGGGGTGCTCTGGAATCTGCTCATAACAATTAACAATTTAGCTGAGAGATAGGAACTCACAACACACATTGTTTATTAACACTAAAATACTAACATTTAGCTTAACACAGATATGATCTCCTTCTCTTGGGGTTTTATTATAGTGTGGGTTTACTTTTCTTTATCCCTAGATGTAGTTCCCTTTCCCTTTTTTTTTTTTTTGTAGTTTTAGTAGGATATACAAAAATCAATTAAAAAATCCCCTTCAGGGGGCCAAAAAAAAGAAAAGAAGCCAATGTAAGGGTGTGGTCAGATGGGCAGGTTGCCATGGCAGTATATCAGCTCTAAATATGCTACTTTGGGATGTTTTGCATTGATAACACAGCGGCTGCTAAGCTGGCATCATAGTGCCATGGGCCCATGGTCAGTCATTCACATCGGTGGAATTCATTTTCCCATGTTTCTTCATCTAAACACTGGGCTTTGCATGCGCACATGTGCTTCCACACAGGAGCACCATAGGCAGCTGATGGGGACACTAAAGTGTACCTAGGAGTGGGGTTGGAGGGGAAAAAAGGGACATGCTGGAAACAAAGATAAACAGTCACATTGCTCATATATTTCCATGACACGCCATGGAAGTGCCTCACCAAGGTAGCAACTGGAATTTGACAGTGGCTATTTAATCTGTGTGGGGGTCATTTTAGTGCAAGGTAGGGACAACTGGGGCACAGGACCCAGCTATGCATGTCTGATCATGCCCGTTTTATCTGAAAGGAAGGGATGGCTATCTTGGGCCAAACTGCTCATGTGACCACACCCTAAGTGTTGTAAGACTGGGATTACATGATCCCAGCACCTGGCCCTGACCAGCAATCTAACTGCAGCATTCTGCACTGGCTACAGCCTGCAAACACTCTTCAAGGGTTGCCCCAAGTACATTGTCCAGTTATTTTTTCAATCTCCTGGAAGATAATTTTCCAGACTGCTTTCACCAAATGTGACGGTGTTTCCTAAGTGTGTCCTCTGTAATGCCTCCTGCCCAGGCTATACAAAAACCATCAGAATTAAACAAAAATAAATTGGTAAGTGTAATATATATTGGATGATGGAACTAGCAAAAAAGGAGGGCCATATTTCCTCTGTGTGTGCATGTGTTGTAGAGGTTTCTCCAAGGAAGCCTGGAAAACATGAACGTATAAGAAGGCAACAGTGGACTGGGAGTTCACCCATCATTTCTTTTGATGCAGAGTTAAGACAAAATAAACTCAATTTGTTACAATTTGGCCTCCCCAAAAGATTATATATATATATATATATATATATATATATATATATATATATATATATATATATACTAGAGTGCAAAGCCTGTTGTGTTGGAAGACAACGGGCCTAGAAAGGTCAGAAGGTGGGAGGATGGATGGGTAGAAGGGAGGGAGGGAGGGAGGCAGGAAGGCAGGAAGAAAGAGAGAGAGAGAGAAAGAAAAAGAAAGAAAAAGGGGGGGAGAGAGAGAGAAAGAAAGAGAGAGAGAGAATGGAAGGAAGGTAGGGGGAGGAAGAGAGAAAGAAAGAGAGAGAGAGAGAGAGAAAGGAAGGAAGGAAGGAAGGAAGGAAGGAAGAAAGAAAGAAAGAGAGAGAGAGAGAGAAAGAGAGAAAGAGAGAGAGAAAGAAGGAAAAAGAAAGAAAGGAGGAGAGAGAGATAAAAAGGAAGAAAGGAGGAGAGAGAGAGAAAAAGAATGGAAGGAAGGAAGACAGGAAGGGGGGGAGAGAATGGAAGGTAGGAAGAAAGGTACAGGGGGAGAGTGAGAGAATGAAAGACGGGGGAGAGAGACCAAAAGAGAGAGAGAGAGAGAAAGGGGGGGGAGCGGCGGAAACGGGGCCGTGGCAGCCGAGCCTGCAGCGTCACCACCCTTCACCAGTCCCCCTCGCGATTGCCTCTTAAGGGGGGTGGTGGCAGAAACGGACCTGCAGCGGCCGGCTCAGCGCTGCCGCCAGCCTTCACCTCCCCCTCCCGTGGTTGCCCCTGAAGGGGGGGAATGGAGAGCGCCGCCGCCAGCCTTCACCTTCCCCCCCAATTGCCTGTGAAGGCCGGGGGGGAGTGGCGAGAACGGGGCAGTGACGGAGGCTGTACGGCGGGCTTCACCTTCCCCCCCTCTTCACGATTGCCACTAAATGTTGGGGAAGAATGCCAAAGGTGGTCCCGCAGCGGGTGGCACAGCATCGACGCTGGCCTTAACCCGCGTCTGAAGGGAGGGGGGGAGCGGTGAGAATGAGGCCACGGTGGCTGGCTCAGCGCGCCGCCGGCCTTCACATCCCCCCCACCTGCGGTTGGCTGTGAAGGGCGGATGGGGAATGGGGAGAACAGGCAGGTGGGAGAATGGGCGGGGGCCTACGGGAGCTTCTCCCGTCTGCCTGGATTTGCGGGGAGAAGGAGAAGCGAATGGGGGGCGAGCGTGCTGCAGCTCCCTCGCTGCCAGTGCTGACTGGGCTGTCTCCTGGGTGGGGGGGAGGGCCTGATCCCGGAGCATGGCAGCTCCCTGGTCGGCTTTCTCCTGGGCAGGACCGAGGCCGGCGCAGCAGCTCCCTGGCCGGCGCCGCTGGCTTTCTCCAGGGCGGGTGGGGGAGTGGGAGTGAGGGAGGCCTGATTGACAGTTCAAGCAGCCAAACACTGTTGGCGCGCATCGAACGTTGCAAAACCAAAAGATAAATATATTATAAGGAGAGATAGATAGATAGATAGATAGATAGATAGATAGATAGATAGATAGATAGATAGATAGATGATAGATGATAGATAGATGATAGATAGATAGATAGATAGATAGATAGATAGATAGATAGATAGATAGATAGATAGATAGATAGATAGATAGATAGATAGATAGATAGATAGATAGATAGATGATAGATAGATAGATATGGTGGTTATCTTACAACTCTTTGATGATCACATTAAATTTCATTTTCATTCATTTATTACGGGTCTATATGACCTAAGTCTTGACCAGAAGAAAAGGGGTAAACACATTAAATTTATAGAATCATAGGCTGCATTCACAGGGGAAGTTTGATTTGTTGCCCTTGCTGTTCCCTTATGGATTTAAGTGCACAAGCAGACAGCAATATCTGTCTGTCAATCCCCAGTCGTCTGAGTCCCCTCCCTCCCCCTTGCTGCATGTTTCTTTGATACCTGAGAAAATCCAGTCTTGTTGGTCTGAGCTGGTTCCAAAATGGATTTCCTGCTGTCTGATCACACCCTTGCACACCAAGCCATCAGGCAGGTCTAATTGATCTCTTGTTTTCCATCCACCATTTCTTTAAAAAAGTAGTTAGCAATGTGTGCACAACTGCTTATTTGCACCTCTCCTCCCCCAGGGGCTGCTCAAAACTTTGTTCTCTTTTTTAAAAACCCTAAGAGACAGACACCTCTGTTCTTTAGCTTTTTTCTGTCCTTTGGGGAAGGGTGAATTGAAAAGCTTAGAGGGAGGATGGTAGTAAACTCTATATGCCAGTATTTTCAGCAAGTGCTTGTATGATTGCTCAGAGGGCAAACTGAAAAAAAAAATGGCTGACAGCCCCATGAACTACATATCTCACCAGGCTCATCCATGCTTGTGGGCATGCTCCGAGGACCAACTTTTTGGAAAAATGGCCAATAGGCTGACTCCATGCCTGCAGCCATCTGATCACTCCAAGGCCAATAGAAGCACTTTGAAGCATGCTAAAAGGGGTGAGTCTGATCACAATTCTCCGGCACAAAATAATCTGGCTCAATTAGAGATGAGGCAACAGTGGATTAAAGTGCCCATCTGAATGCAGCCATAGAATCATAAAGTTGGAAAGGGCCATACAGGCCATCTAGTCCAACATCCCATTCAAAGCAGGATCAGCCTAAAGCATCCCTGACAAGTATTAATCCAACCACTGCATGAAGACTGCTAGCAAGGGGGAAGTCACCACTAGGGGTGTGCAAAAAAAAAATTCAGCCCGATCTGGTTTGGCTGCATTGGGCTGAATCTGATTCAGCCCCCCGAATAACTCCTGGATGCTACGTTTGGCAATGAAAGGCAATTCAGGAGCCATTTGGCCAGCTGAATCACTTTTGGCCCCGGGCACCCGGGCAAGGGAAAGTTTCCCTCCAAGGGCCTGCTTGCCCGGGCTCCCCGCAGCCACAGGGGATCCAGGCAAGCCAGCGGAAGGCAGCTTAAACTGCCTTCCCTTCTCTCTAAGGGCAGACTTGCCCGGGCTCCCCACAGCCAAAGGGCACCCGGGCAAGCCACAGGAAGGGGAGGCAGTTTAAACCCAGGCAAGCCAGGGAAAGGCAGGTTAAAGTGCCCTTACTCCCTGACCATTTTTAGAGCTGCTGCCAAAATGCCGCCGGCTTTTGGCAACAGGCCAAATCAGATTAGAGAATCTGATTCAGCCCGAGGCTGCTCGAAAAATGGCCGAATAGGCTATTTTTGGGATGTATTCAGTTTGGATGAACCGAATGCACATCCCTACTCACCACCACCTCTCTAGACAGCCAATTCCTCTGTTCAACTACTCGTGCTGTAAAAAAAAAGTTTTCCTAATATCTAGCCAGTACCTTTCCACTCATAATTTAAACCCATTATTGCAAGCCCCATCCTCTGCTGCCAGCAGAACAGCTCCCTTCCCTCCTCTAAGTAACAGCCTTTCAAATACTTGAAGAGAGCAATCATGTCCACCCTCAATCTCCTCTTCTCCAGACTGAAGATCCCTAAGTTGCTCAGACCTTCCTTGTAGGGCTTGGTCCCCAGGCCCCCGATCATCCACATCACTCTGGAGTTTTAGACTGACATCTTATTTGATCTATAACATTATGAATTCTTCTGATGGAATCTGAACTTGGTCAGTTGAAGACAAATCACATTCAATACTTACTTGCATAGCTGCCAAAAAAGAAATGTAATGTAGGTGTCCCCGTTTTGTATGCAAATAATTTTATGTCCTTAGTAGGTTCCTTAGTGAACACGTGGGTTTCATATAAGGCTTTGGAATGCCAACTAAACAATCTTGATGCCACACATCTGGGATCCTCCCCTTCTTTTACAATACATGGGGAATAAGGAGGTCTCTCAGCCTCTTATTGAACTCTTTTATATGAAGTTTACAGTTTTATTTTTTTAGTTTCATTATTGCAATCTGTGTCATATCGGTCTATGTCATTAGCATTATTTTGGGCATGCACATTTTCATATAGCCATATGGGAGGCAAACTTCCCCCTGTACGTATCATTTACTGACCTGATCTGAGCATCCATGACCCCATGTATGCATAGATGCAAAAATCTGTACAAGACAAAGAAATGAAACTCTACCAACATGGTGAAACAAAACTCCATGACCATAGCTACTGTGCAGGTGCAAAAACAGTTTGACAGCCATTCAAGGTGGTTGATGGGTGACCAGATTGAACATTTGGTTTACAGATGATCACAGCTATTGAACAAGTTATGTTTGACAATCAGATGTGTTCACTACAACATTCATGGCATCTCTAGTCTAAATTTGTAATTGATATTATTCAAATAACTCATTGTTTTCTGAGTTTTGCAAAGCACAGACAAGACTTACCCCAACTATTGTTTGCGGTGCGGGAGGTGGGGGAGGCTGGAAGGAGACAGGCCTGGCTGTGTTGTGCCCTCTGGCAGGGTGGGTGGGGTGGGGTGGGCCAGTTCTCTGGAAACCCATCATATCGGGCTATGATTCATAGTGGGGTGGGGCAACCCCCAGAGGCTATATAGACATGCCTGCACTGTGCTCTGGCCACTTACTTCTTCAGTTTGCCAGCATGCCAGCGGCTCTTGTCTGTCATGTTTTCATTTCATCAGTGTTTTGCATGCAAGTCCTCCCCCAGAGAAGTTTGGAGTGCATTCATTCCAGATCAGGGCAGCTACCCTCACATCCAAGTGCTTTACCTTGTGTGCTATTGTTTAGACTCACTTGGAAGGAAACCTAGCACAGAGCCAATGGAAATGAAGCCCATGAAACTGAAGTCTGCTTACTTACAATCATTGGTTAATGTATTCAGGTGATTTCCTTCTAGGGGTCAAGAAGAAGAAGAAACTCCATTGTCATAGACCATATGGTCAAAGTGTAAAGATGTAGCCTTAGGTGTCTTTGTTGTTTTGTAGATTTCCTGTGAATCCTTCCCTTTAGAAATAAAGATTTTTATGTAGAAAGAAAATGTCTCCTCTCCAGTGAAGCAAAGATCCATTGTAATCTCTGAATATTTAAGTATTTTGCCAATTTTTCCAACACTTTAGACTCACGGAAGACAGTTTTGATCACATTGGGGAGGGGCAAGCAAATATGCAGCTTCATCTGGATGGGATTCCAACCTGGGTCTTGGTGAACATCTTCGGGTCAACCAGTGGGAAAGTAGAGGAATGAAGTGGTCAGCTCTTCTTTCCACCATAGCAGCTGTGTTTTTTCACTAGGGCTCACTACAAGCTGTCATCATTCAGTTGGGGGACAATGATCTTCCAGCACAAAAAGATTGTCTAGAACCATGATTGCTGACCTCCAGACTCTGCAGGGAAGGCTCCCTGGGGCAACACTGATACGGTTTAGTTTGTTGGAGTGCCATGAATGAAGGGGGGTGCTGGCACCAGAAAAGGTGGACTTAGCCAGAAGGAAGGTTTGCAAGGCAGCACAATTTATTAAGACCCAGGGTGGCAAGGTTATCTCGAACTCTGACTCTTCATTCAGGCAGCCTGCTCTATTTTGAGGTGATAGTGTGCACCTCTCTGAGTGGGGTATGGACATCTGGTTGCATGGAATCTAGGATGCTTTGCTGGGGTGGCTACAGGCTTAGGAGCTTTGGTGGGAGTGGGGTATGGTGTCCCCTGTTCTTTGGTGGTTTGGGCATTTGGATTGATCCTTTGGGGGAAGTTGGACCTATGTGCATGCCTCCCCCATTTGGGGGCTTCCATAAGGGGCCTTGGGGTATGGAGCCACACAGCCACATGCACACATGTGTGCTGGTATCCTGCCACTCCATGGGTGATCCCTTAGCAGGCGGGCCGGGAAAGTTCATCAAGTGGCAGATGGGTCATCTGATGCTTGGATCCATCCCTATGCTGTGCCATTGCTCCTTTGTTTGTGTTAATAAAATAAGCTGTTGCCATGTTTTAACAAAAAGTGGCTTAGGAACTTTGGCAGGAGTGGGCATGGTGTCCCTCGGTCTTTGGTGGTTTGGGCATTGGGGAGGATCAATTTGGGGGGAGGCTGGGCCTATGTGCCTGCCTCCCCCATTTGAGGGCTCCCATAAGGGGCTTTGGGTTGTGGAGCCATTCAGCCACATGCCCAGGTGGGGGCTGCCAGCTGGCTTCCACCTCCAGGTGGCAGGAGGACCATGTAGAGGCCAGTGCCCACATATGTCCTGGTATCCTGTCACTCCATGGGTGATCCCTCAGCAGGCGGGGTTTTTTTTCCCCAAGAGGTGGCAGGTGGGTCGCCTGATGCTTGTATCCATCCCTATGTTGCAACATTGCTCCTTTGTGTTAATAAAATAAGCTGTGGCTATGTATTACCAGAAAGCAGATTGTATGTGTATTTAATTCCTTCTAACACCTCAGCCTTTATTGCTCATTGACCCCCACAGACTATAGTGCTTTGAGTTGTTCTTGTCTTTGAAGCCTCCTATAAATCCTATTGCTGCCTGTTCTTTTATGAGTCATTTCCAACTTATGGATTTCAGAAAGTAATAACTCTGGCTGATACCTGCTCTTTTTTATGAGCAGTTGCTTCTCTAATGAAGGAGTCCCTGATGCCTACTTTCATAGAGTCCCATAGAGTTGCCTTAGAGACCTTTGGGGAACCATTTATTTAAAAATATTTCTAAATTCTTCCTGCAGTTTTGTATGCACTTTTAAAAAGAAATTGTTCATTCTCCATGTAGTGGAGGTTGCTTGGCTTCTGCCAGATGTGTGCTATCCTACAGATGTTCTGTCATAGGTAGCTCGAGACACTATATGAGAAGAAATCATTAGTCCAAAAAATTGAATCTAACCAAAGAACAGTTACATTGTGTATAGCATACTTTACAGAATCTGTAAAGCCACCCTGTGGATCTGTAAGCTGCCCTAAGCCTGCTTTGGTGGGCAAGGCAGGGTATAAATTAAATAAATAAATCAGATAATAATATGACTAATACAGAAAAAATATTTGTGGTTGCACAATCCCTAAATATTTGATATTCTACATTGCTACTTAATGTTTGTGAGTGAAGTGAATATAGCAGTACCAGTGATATGGACATGTCAGAATCAGTCTCTGTTGAATGTCATAGTGACACAGGTTTTCCTTTGTAGTTTCCCTCAACTTCAAAGTGATCCCGACCATTTGGTTTCATTCCTTCCCAGCCCTCTGTGCCATAAAACTCCAGGGATGAGAGGAGTAAGTGTGAACGCTAAATATGTGTGTGTGTGAAGGGTTAGGTTAGCGACAACTTTCCCATGAGAACAAACACCAAGATGTATAGTTGACGGAAGCCTTTCATCTTTGGAGAAACATAGGTTGCTGAAATATAAACTTTTTAGTGCTAAGTAGAATGAAGGGGGGGAGTGAAAGAGGAGAAGTGAGTGAATGGCTGCTGCAGGACCATTGCATTGTGGGATAACGACCTATTGCCTATACAATACCTAACCTTTAATCTGTCCTTTAATCTCTGTTGTGCACATCCAAATCTCTGTTTCTAATAAAGCTTTTATAAAAGACTATTGGACTGAGAGTGGATTAACCTAAGAGTCTGACAGGACAGATGATCCTTTAATTGAACATTTTTACAGAGTTTAATATTCTCTTCTTTGAAGAGTTCTAGAATAAAGGAAAGGTCATATACAGAGTTTGTACAATCAGTTGAACCCACAGTGACTTTAAACATTTTAGTATGTCCCTTGAAAAAATGCAACTTCTTGTTCAAGAAGGGACTATCAGATCTAGGCACAGGAAAGCAGAACATCCTTCTATAAACTCTGTGTGCATGGAGTGAAGCAATCTGGGTTTATTTTATATCACACACCACGAAGCTGCCTTATATTGAATCAGACCTTTGTTCCATCACAGTCAATATTGTCTACTCACACTGGCAGCAGCTTTCCAGGGTTTTAGATGGAGCTCTTTTACATCAAATCCTATGTGATGCTTTTACCTGGAGATGCGGGAGATTGAACCTGGGACCCTCTGCATCCCAAGTAGATTCTCTACCACTGAGCCACAGCCACTTCAGCTTCTTCACATTGGTGTGGGTGTTTCTATACCAGCTGCGTGTATGTTTGTGTGCAATTTTCCATCTGTCTTCCAGTAGCTGAAATAATTACATTCCATGTCAGAAGAAGTCAAGAAGTCTGAGTCCAAATCCTTGCTCCACTGGAAGGGAGGTAGTATACACAGACTTTAAATAGGACACAGATGTTGTCTGGTGACTGGCTGGGCATTTCAACTGGTCATGCCTATATTTGTGCACTATGGAAAGGACCAAACAATGGGTCTGTTCCCTGGGGCAGGAACTGTCCCTTCTTTGTGTTGTTATGCCTGAAATATTATTGAAACACTGCAGAAGGGGCTTGGATTCACTATAGCATTTCTACCCACACATCGTGTCTCCCATATCTGGGGGCATTTTGGACTTCCCCTGAAGAGGGGAGGCAAGAAAACTCACACTTATTACTCTGTTCTGGTTCCGAATCCAGATCTTGGTACAAATATATACACAATCATATCATGTCTTTGACAATGCAGATAAACAACGAAGAAACATTTTTAAAGCCCAGAATTAGCATTAGAATTCTCTTAGTTAAATCAATATTAGGAAGCAGTTGAATGCAGTTTAGACAAAAAAAATAGAATAGTCAGATGAAACAGGGAAATTGGTTCATGCCTAGATGAAATGGATGGGGAGAGGAGAGACCATATTAGCTGTCTTAAGCTCTTTGGAATAAAGTAAACATAATAGGCTTTACATCTGAATATGCATGAATAGGATTGAGCTATATCATTTTTCCATTATGTATTTCAAGACAAAAATAAGGAAACAGAAGGCAAAATTTATCCCAGACTTACAACCTAGTTTTGCATAAAGCAAACTCTACAGAGATGAAAATCTTTCTTTTTTTGTCACAGCAACAGAAGGAGAGTATGCCTCAGCTCTGGGTTTACCTCTTTTTGTCAATTTGTGTCAAAACTCTGATATATTAGAACAATTTATGAGGCTAAATTTATCTTAGTGGCACAAGATAATGGCACTGTAATTAAAGTCTCTCTGGCAGTTTCATTTTCAGGAGTAGGTAACTCAAAGCAGTAACTCAACCAAACAGAGTTTGGTAATAAAAGGGGGGAAATCAGCTATCCTTGTTTATCTTATGGAGACTGTTTTTCATACATTAAAGTGTCCTCCATACAACTGTTTTCATTGGAAAACATCACATCCCTCCCCCAAATGGTAGGGTTTGGTCGCTCACTGGATGTACAGAGAACTTACAGAGGGAATAAATATTTGGATCTCCAATTTGGAAAGTGTATTGTGACTCTGAAAAGAGAAGATATAAAGGCAGAAGCTTAGTGATTATTGCAATGTGAAAGGAATGATAATTGTGGCCTGTGAGATATAGTGGCTACTACAAACCAGAACTTGTGACACTCTAGTTTAGGGTACCAGCCAGTAACTGGCAACTGGTGGTAGTCTGGGGTTGTGGTGACATGGTGGGTGCTGTCAGTGCAATGGTATTACATCAATTCAAGGGAAAACCCAGATGTGACATCATGCCTTCTAGAAATTGTCAGAAACTCTATGGTAAAACAGATATAGAGTTTCTGGTGATTCCTAGAGAGGCATGATATCACTTCTGGGTTTTCCCAAAACTGATGTAACAATAGCAGCAATTGCTGTCAGTGGGAAGTATCTCACTATAGTTGGAAATCTGGCAGTCTTACTCCAGTTCATAAGCCTCACTCAGCCATGAATGACTCAGCTCATTCATTTTGTCTCAGCCTAACCTCCTTCACAGGATTGATGGGAAGATAGGATAGGTTTCCAGCAAATCACACTTTGATGTTACACATCACACAGCTTGTCCTTGCTTGTACCACCAGAACTACAAATTATAGTTTGAAATTCTAGTTTTCATTACTGTACACAGATGTAATGGATATTATGATTTGCTACAATATGGGGAGGGAATTGCAGAGTCAAAGAGAATACGGAAGGAATACATGAGCCCAAGGCTGACTCCAGATTTGTTCAGATAGGACCAAATTATGGTTTAACTTGTAGTGAAATACCTAGTATTAACAGCTGTTACAAATGCTTCAGATATCTTTACAATACCAGCTATTGATACAGCATTTTCATATGATCAAAATGACAGACTTGAATGGGGGGAAGTCCCTATTCCCCTTGAATGGAGGGAGAGTCAAGTTAATCTATATTTGAAGTTTTTTCCCTACTAAACCATTTGAAAAAGAGAAAGTTGGGCTATTTAACCAAATTGTTAAACTTTTTATACATCTTTTTAATACTTTTTAGGTCTGCTAGCATTTGCCATTATCCCAATTGGTCATAAGACTTCTAAGCTGACAGAAAAGTGCATTCCTGTAAACCAACCATTTCCAAACTGTTGCATCTTCAAAGCCTACCTTTTATCTATATTACTTTAATTTGAGAATTTATCAGGACAGCAAAGCCAAACTTCCCTTTACAAAATGTTACTTAGAGGACTGGCAATCCCAAACTGCTTTCCTTTAAACCAAATATTCTAAACTGTTTCTGTCCTGAAACCTTAAGCACTTTCCAAAATGACTGTAAAACCTTACCTCAGGTATTGGGATTAGTTATTTTAACAAATGGGCCACTGATATTCATAAATGTATGTTGTTATTTTAACAAATAACATACATTTATGAATATCAGTGGCCCATTCTGAGTTATCAGTTTTTTTAAAAAAAGATGTCAGCCAGCAAGTACAAAAAAGTCCAAAATCCTGATCAACAGACATCAGAATAACGTTTATTTTCACCTATCAAAGTTTGTAAACCAGTTTTTTTTCCTCAGCATAAATGGTGCCTGCCATTCTGCCTCTCAATTTTACTCAAAGAATAAAATTTAAATTAAAGCAGTGAATGTGCAAAACTCCTTTACCAAGCTAATTACTGTGAATTGCTTGATGTTTTGTAAATAAGTGATTATATATATATACACACACACACATACATACATACATACATACATACATACATACATACTCATGTATATAAAAGGTAAAGTGTGCCATCAAGTTACAGCTGACTCCTGGGAGCCCCAAGAAGTTTCACCTTCTAAGGTTTTTAAGGCAGGAGATGAGCAGAGTTGGTTTGCTATTGCCTTCCTAGCCTTCCTTTGTGGTTTCTGTGAAAAGAACTGCTGGTATTATTTTATGTTAATTTATGATGGACAAGAGGGCCAATTTGGTTAGGACAGTTGCATGACAAGAAAGAAATTTATGTCCCTCTACTTCCACTTTTCCCCCTGAAACAGCCTTGCTGAGGTACTAATTGTCAGCTGATGAACATACTGGTTCTGCTAAGGGTTTAAATCAGCTCCTTTTCATACATCAGTCCCAATCTACATAATCTGGCATAAACCAGGAAGTGGCAAATATAAATTTAAACTGACCTGTAATCTATATAGCAGTCATGACTTCTGCCAGACTATGCTTAGATCTATGGTTCTATGACTGTGCTCAGAATTTTCTAATATGGGTACCTGGTCTCTCATAGAGTTACAAATTGCACAGCTCCTAGGATGGAAGCTATAGTATTTAAACTGGTTTTAATTTGTACTGAACAGACTATACTAAAAGGGATAGACATTAAAAAATTGCCGTAAAAAGTTAAGATTCAAAAGTCGTCAGTCCATCCTGCAAATTGAAGAGTATTTTTTACATTCACAAAATCATTTAAAGAAAGCTTTCACATAAATGCTAACAGAGGAACCACAGGAAAATCAAACAAAGAGTGTTTTCATAAACTATGGACATAGTCCGTAAACTATGTAAGTATTAAAGGTAAAGGTTCCCTTGCTCGAAAGCCAGTCAAATCCGACTCTAGGGTTGCGGTGCTCATCTCCGTTTCAAAGCCGAAGAGCCAGCGCTGTCCGAAGACGTTTCCGTGGTCATGTGGCCGGCATGACTAAACACCAAGGCGCACGGAATGCTGTTACCTTCCCACCGAAGTGGTCCCTATTTATCTACTTGCAATTTCTTGCTTTCGAACTGCTAGGTTGGCAGGAGCTGGAACTAGAGACGGGAGCTCACCCCGTCATGCGGCACTCACGGGTCTTGAACTGCTGAACTACTGACCTTCCACAGCCTGCAGTTCAGCGTCTTAACCACTTGAGCCACTGCAGCCCCAGTATGTAAGTATTATGTCTTTTAAAAATGTGCTATGTGTTAATTTGGTGAAAAGCCTCACAGACCCTTAAGCCACATGGACAATCTATTCCCCTCACCTTTTTCTCCTTGAAGACCCAGAGCAATGAGAACAGCCATTTTCAAACTGATTTAGTATTTAGTACACTCATGGCAACAACTGAACTGTTTATCTATCTGTTCTGGAGAGCCATGTCTTATCAAAAATTGATACCAATTGCTGTCTTGTGGACTGAAATACCCTAGGAAAGCATTTGGCATTCAAATGATCTCTTTGTATCAGGTCTTATAGGATCAGTCCAGTATGTAAAGATGAGAAAGATGAAAGGGAAAGCAGAAAAGACAAAGGGGATTTTTACAAAATAACCTTTGCTCTCACTAAAAGTAGCAATTATTTCAAAAGATTTAGCAAATGACTTGTTGGCTATCTACTGTGGGCATAAAGTGGAAGCATCTGGAGCACATTATTAAAGACAGAGAACACAGCCATGTGCCCTACTCCATTCATTCTCTGTTGCTTTTCATAACGTCACAACAACAACCCTGTCAATCTGTTATACATCACTACCCGAATAAAGTCCTGTATATGGCCTCAAAAGGAAAGCTTGTAATGCTTGAAAAGGAAACAAGGAATGATTTTGCATCATCTTAAGTCTACTACCTTAAGAAGAGGAAGGAAAAAAACCCTTATTTCTATTTTCCCACAGGCCATGCACTAGCTTAGATACATCTGACCCATAATAATACAGAGTATTGCTGAAAGTTCATTTATAACCACCAGAGCCAGAGATGCTGTTGTCCAGGCCCCTTCACATTTCAAATGAGCAGAAGACCAGATTGGCCAGGCATCTTGGTTGGCCAGCCTATGGGGAATGGGTTTAAGGGAGCCATAAAAAGGTTTTATGCCTCTCCCTAGGCAAGCATGTGCCATATGTTGCTGGCACACTCATCCTTTCTAAACATGGGATTAGCTGGTCACTTCAGGGCCAAGCAGGAATGTTGGAGCATTATAATTGGCAGTATTTGTGGACCATTTTTTTTCTCCTGCTTCATGTTGCCACAAGAAGAATGGGACAAATAAGATTGATCTTTGAACTGGGGAGAGCTGGTAAGAAGCCATAGCCCCAGACTTTCCTGGACATGGGGCTGGGGAGCAAGCAAGAGGGAAATGTTCCTCTTCTCATTCCTTGGTAGGGTCCTGTGTAGCTCAGGGGCACTGCCTTACTCATAGGTAGCCCCAACAGTGGGGCACCCCACTTCTGACCTGAACCAGAAACCCCCAGAACCAGACCAATGAAGATACTCTTGACCTGTGCTAAAGAGCTAGCCTTAGCTCTGAAAAAGGGTTTCAGTCTAAGGTTGCACAAGGCACCTTCCAGGGCAATCTCCATATCCCTCCCTCCACCCAGCAAAGGTATGCATATGTAATGACCACAAGTTCCTTCAGGTAAAGTATTTGCATTTCCATAGTCATTCAGTAGACACCTGGCAAACCTTTTCTGTTATCCATACCCTCACATCATCCACTTTGTGTGATACCTACACCTATGTGTTAGCCAAATTGCCTTAATTTCTTATTAATATGGGGGAATTATGATTATTAATTGGCAATAGGCAAATTAGGGAACAAACACCAGTGTCTACAGAGATCTTGCCCTTCCAGAGGTACCAGTAACAGACACAGAGACTGCAGTTACATTAAAATGATGTCTTTACTATAGTCTTCTTCACACAGAGACAATACAGTGTCACACACTAGGAAATAAAGATAGATAATCAGCACATTTGCATGAGCAGGATATCCATTGGTTGGGCAATAGTTACCTGTTCCAATGAGATGAAGGCTTCCAAATGGAAAAATAAGGGGATTATAGAAAAATGGGGATTATGTTAGGAAAATGGAGAGTGCAAACTGAACGAGCAGAAAGCACATAGAAGACTCTGGCTGCAGTCCAAGAGCCTTAGGGCAAGGTAGCCACAGTTTAAGAGTAAGAGAATATGGAGGTCGTTGAGGGGGACAGAGAGAGACCATATGACTAGGTGCCCCCTTTTATGAGGGGGGCTTGGGGGGTTGGGCCAGGCTGGCCACATGTCCTAGTCACATGTCTCTTGGAGGTGGCCTAAGCTGGTCACATGTCTTGGCCCACCTCCTACTAGTCCATCCCCAAAACATGCTGATTGGTGTTGGGTTCCAGGGGGAAGGGTCTAGGGGAGTGGGCAATATTGAGAACTAGCAACTTAGACTGGAATCTGGCACCTGGGTGTAGGTGAGAGGAGTCATCGGGCTAAGGCCATTGTCTTTTGATAGCCCTAGCCGACTCGTTGATGGGCAAGCAATTAGTTGCCAAGCAACCATGAATAGAGTCTCTGAGATATGTGCAGCTTTGCAGGTCAATGGAGGAGGGGGAGAGGGGTTGCCTGCATTTGTTGGCAGGAGCTTCTAATGGCATTTGGAGTCTCTTGTCCTCATGCTTTAGCATGGCATGGTGTCTGGTGCTTTGTGCAGACTATGGAACCGATCCATCTTCCATCAGGTAAGAGGGCTGGTAACCTTGGAGAGCCACTGGGCCAGCAACACAGAAAGGAAGGCGTCCTTCTCTCAAGGGTGCAGTCTCAACTGACATCATAGTGGGTCCTTAAGCATACTTTGCACAGTTCATATTTAATTATAGTCCATGAAAGGCATTAACTGCCGTGCAGGGCAACATTTGTGGAAGTCTTTTGTCTCAGCACCTGCCCTTCCTACCCCCTCCCTCAGGATACCAAGAAAAATTGATCAAACTTGATTAAATCATTTACAGTTCTTCCTATCAGAGACCAATCTCCACATTTTGTCTAAGCCTGAGAACTTCGGTAAGACCATCAGTGGTCAGTAATCTCATCAAGTCCTGGCCTGGGAGACTGTCCCTCAAATTCCTATAAAAATAGAGAGCAAGCCTCACTTTGGTGTGCACTCTGAGGGTGCCTACAATAGGCTACACCTGCAAAGCCTCTACTTTGGGTCTCTTTTCTTAGTGTGAAACACTGGCCAGTGCACTTTCTTCTGCATGGATGTCTGCCCATATGGACAGGTAGTATAACTCCTGTAACTGCTCCTAATCGTCTCTATCATCACCTCTTTGTTTCCTAGTTCTGGATTGTGTGTATATTTTGATTGCTTAGCATGATTATATGCAGGGATATTTTCTTTAATAAAACCACTGAATACTCTTTAAATCTAGAGTCTTCATCCTGAACTAGACCTTGGTATATAAAGGTGTGAGATCCCTTGTACTCCTTTGGCCTCTTCTGTCTCATAGGTAATTTCCCCCAATATCGAGACAGGCCACTTGTAATAACACCTGGAGGCAGCAGCAGTTGGGCTTTGGTCTACAGAGAACAGCCACCCAGCATCTGAGTTGGGGGGGCTTCCAGGTCCACCTAGAAACCCAGGTGTTCACTTGGATCCATTCCCTCTTTACAGAGCCACCACTGCCAGGGACCTTTCTGAGTGAGTTGGCACAGGCTTCAGGAGTCCTAGGATCAAAGATTGCCCAGGAGAAGAGGAGCAAGTAGTGGAAAGGTGTAGAGCAAAAGGAACTGCTCAGGTGAGAAAAGGAATGGCACAGAGTGAAAGGAACTGCTTCAGCATTCATCCTCAGCAGCAGCGATCTCCAGCAGCTTCTTTTTCGGTGGGAAGAAACATCAGCAGCAAGCAATTCTTGGCCACCATGAGGACTGGCAGCACAATTGTGGAGTGTCAGCCCAATTTTGGGGATCTGACATCACACCCTTTTTCCTCTCACTGAGCTTAATTCCTCCCTCCCTATGTGGGGCAAGCACTCTTCAACTTTTGGCACTTCCTGGCTACCACTGTGGAGTGGTGGCCCAATTTGGGGTGGGAGCTGAAATCACACCCCATTCCCCTGCTAAGCTGTGTGGGGCAACTACTCTCTCCCTTTTGGCATGGAGTCCTTTCATTGGGTGGCACTTCCATTTCAGGGTTCTCCTGGAAAGAAGAGTAGCAGCTGGGCAATAACTGAGCCACCACTCTTTCAGGCAGCCTTGGAGCTTGTTTTTCATTAGGCAGCTGGCACTCATCTCACCCTCCGCTAACCCCCCCCCCCCTTTAAGGGAGCTACATGTGGGCTTTAGCAGGCTCATTTCTCAGCCTCCTGCAGTGGCAGTTCTGAGGGTACAACTTCACACAGCCAGGCAAAACCCCTCCCCCACTTTTTTCTTTGTGCCTCTTAGCCATGCTGTCCAAAAAAGTGCAGTTGGGACCAAGCACACTAAAAGAGCTGAGCGTGGGCCAGATGGCCAACAGCTCCCAAAAGGAATTCCTCAGTGGCTCAGCCAGTGGCTGCAGCACACCCGAGTACATGGGGCTGTGATAGTCAGCCTGGGGCCAATGGGTCTGCACCTCTTAGCAAGGTGCCCACCTCTAGTGAGGAGAGGTACAGCAACTGTGCTTCAGGGTATTTCTCAAGCCATAGAGCACCTCACTGAGTGGATGGAGCAACTAAGGTCTCTTGTGCCAACCCCCAAGGCCCAATCTGACTCTGCAATTCTGGCCAGGTGAGCACACACAGGTCTGGGCAGGTATAGCACCTATAGTGGTTTCAGCAGCTCCAAGGAGGAAGCCCCCAAAGCCCCACCCCCTTGGCCAAGAGGAAGTATGGCCAGCACCACTAGGAGAACCTGCCTTTATACCCAGTGCATACTAGGCCACAGCCACATGAATATCTGGTTTACCTACTTGGGGCCTCCATGGGATGGGTTGGGGGGGGGTCAGGCCCAGGGATGGTATGGGGCACTGAGCAATTTTTACAGCCCCTCCTTACACTTTGCTACCTATGTTGACCATGAGGACCCACCAGGTATCCACCTCATGCATAAAGTAAGAGAGTGTATCTGGGTAGGTACTATGTCAGGAATGTCAAACCTATGGCCCATGGGCCAGAACTGGCCCACCCAGAGCTTTAATCCAGCCCACAAGTGGGGCTTTCTTCTCCCCCCCTCCAACCCTCCCCTCCCCTGCAGGGCTTCCTTTTAGTGCAGGAAGTAGGGGGCTGGGCTGCCTCTGCAGGCAGGGAGTGGAGGGTGGGGCTGTCTCTAAGTGCAGGGAGCAGAGGGCAGGGATGCCAAACTTCTCAGCTTGCTCAGCCTTTGAGTGCATTCCTCTCTGCCTCCAAGCCCTGCTGTTCTCCTCACAGGTAGGGGCCTTGGTGCGTCCTTCTGCTGTGATCCTTGTGCTTCTTCTTTTTGTTTTATTTTAAAAATTGCATTGCCAAATCCCACTATTCCTCTGCCTTTCCATTTTAGACAGGCATCTTTTAAGGGCAGAGGGGAGGTTTGGGACCAACTACAGTTAAAAAATAGAATCCTACAAAGTCAAGGAACTCCAGTTTTGCAGAGAAATATTAGTTTTAACACACACACACTCCTAATGCTCCAATGGAATATCACCGCTACCTGGCATTACATTTTATGACACACATGGCTCGGCCCAACAAAGTCCCATTTATGTCAGAACCAGCCCTCATAACAAATGAGTTTGACACTCCTGTACTACGTGGTTTTATTTATTGCTGCTTTAACCAGAGGCTGATGACAGCAAGTGTGGTCCACACCTGGAAAGGAAAGGTGGAAGGTGGAAGAAGACCACACTTTCTATAACCAGATGGTGGGCTGCACCATATTTATAGGGGTCTTGCAAGCATCATATCCCTGTAGAAGCTGGCACTTATCCAACCACCTTGGAAATGTTCTGAGAACAAGGACATTGGCAGGCAATATTATGGCCATTGACTATGATGAGGCATTTCATAAATGGGCCTCACAAAGCCAGATGGCCAGGTGGCACCCAAGCAACTATAAATTGTGGCTGTTGATCGTGGGCCTCCATATCAAGGACAGATTGGACCCAAACAAGGCAGCAAAATGGGGACCAGTAGGAGGGCACCCAATGGGTTTGCTGGCAGTACAACTAAGGTAAATGCCAGTGCACCCACTGTAAATTCAAACACAAGTGCAATAATGGTTTCATGCCCCATGGCACCAGCAACCTCCAGCCCTTTTGGAGTAGCTGACTTTCCTCCACAGCCTCAAGTAAGAAGGATGGAAGGTTGTGTGTTTCCCATGCCACCATATCTGGAGCCACAAAATAGTCACTTGGAGCCTGGGAGCACTGAGCTAGGGATAGCCTGAAGTCCAATCCACCTCTCCACTCTCCAGTCCTTGCCAGAATGCTATCCCAACCAGGCTGCTGTATACTACGTTTTAGATGGATGCTGCTTGGTTTCCACATCCTGTTCATTTGCCCTGCATTGCCACAGTTTCAGGCAACTTAAAATCAGCACACCCTTTATAGGGTCTTTTTGTGAGTGAAGTGGGGGCTGTGGTATGTGAGGCTAAATTCCCAGTGGTGAGTCACCACTTGGGATTTGGGCCCACATGACCACCCCTTGCTGTGAGCCCCACAGCAAGCAGGGTGGCAGAATGTGGGCCTGAATCCCAAGTGGCAAATCACCACTGGGAAATCAGCCCTGCAGCCCCTACCCCACTCACAAAAATACCCTTTAAAGGGTCTTTTTGCATGCAGAGCTGTGGTTGGTGACAGCCCCTATCCCTCCCTGCTGAAATATTTAAAGAGCCCTCCAGCTGATCGATGGGCCACATGCTCCCCACTGATCAGCTGAAGCCATTTAAATCACTGCAGGAGGGGAGAGAGAAAGGTGGCTGAGGCTTGGGGGTAGGGCTTTCCCCACCAGCCAGCTGGCCAGGGACAGATTGGAGCCCCCAAAAGCAGAGGAAACCCCGTCTGGACTTGGGGGCTGGCAACCCTAGTTCTTGGGGATCCTATTGGGCTCTGTCTGTGGTACGTCCTACCTGCCTAACAAAAAGCTAGGAACCTTGTGTGTCCTCATTGCTCATACCTTCACCAGATACCTGTACATGTCAAAGGAACTCCATGCACTCTTGGGGCACATTAACTTTGCCTGTAGGGTTGTCTCTCCTTACCAGTCCTTCTGTGCCTGCCTTGCAAATTCAGTTGTGGAAGTTTCTTCTCCACATCATTACTTGAGGGTCACTTGGGGCATGAAAGCAAACCTTCAGGTCTGGCTCACCTTGCTTTCACAATTCAATGGAGTATCCTTCTGGCAGTCTCGCTTGGATTTATGGAGTTTAGTGTAGGTTCACAGAGACACTACTGAAAGCCTTCAGTTTGGAATTTAGCTTATGGGACACTAGTGTGCCCAGCAGTGGCTATCCCATTCAGCCAAGAGCAGTATCTTGAGGGATCTCGCCTTTCTGGAATTCCTTCCCATCCTGGCAGCTGTAACCAGCTGATGAGACTTTTTCAGTAACAGGAAGGTGCTCTATTGGTGTGTCAACAAAGCCTTGATCAGGACCAGAGCACTTCTGCTACTCCTGTCAATTAACTCTGCAAACTGCCATTCAGTGCCAGTAGACTTCTACTCTCAGGGGGGGCCATTCCACTCATCAGCATCATGTGAGCTGGCCTGGTGGCCCTCAGATGCCACCTAGGGGACTTCAGGATGCACTCTTTTCACACAGGAACAGTCATGTGACAGCAGTTCTTGGGCTTCTCTCTGCTCACCTACAGACCATTAGCCCTGCCTCTGCTCACATATAGGCCATTGGCCCTGCCTCATTTACTACACAGCAACTGTTTACCATGGTGAAGGCTTATTCCATTTATATACTACCAGAGATTAGCAATTCTCCAAATGACCTCCTCTTCATTTATTTATTATGGTTCATGACTACCTGGTGGTGGGACTCCCCCCTCCTCCCATTGCCCTGTTCTTTTCCTGGCAGACCAGAGGGCCTCAGGTTGCCACCGGTGGGCAGTCAGGGTTAGGTAGCCATGTTTCTGGCTGCTCTACAGGTCCGCTGTGAAGTGCACGGTCCGCCCTCATGCTTCTGACAACTGTGCCTTCACCACTTTAGGGGAGCTATGAAGCAGTTGTGAATGGCTGTGTGAGCGTGCATGATTATTGTTGTAGATCACTGAAATGATTGCACTTTTAATTTCGTTGTACTATGTACAATGACAATAAAGTATATTATTATTATTATTATTATTATTATTATTATTATTATACCAGCCCCACCAGAGAGTGGTGCAAGGTGGGCTAGTGTCCTCCAGGAGGGGATGCAGTACCATGGGGAGAAGTGCTGCAGCAGCCATTGGAAGCCCACATGCTCCACAACAGAGAGGGGTTCCCTATCCAGGGCAACCATCTCACTAATCTGCCAAGCGCCTGTCTCCTGGGCCTTGGCCAGATTCTTTTTTGCTTGGGGTGGACTCCATCCCTGCCAACTCTTCCCCCTGCCAATCAGGTCTCTTCTTCCCCGGGCCATGTGCCACCAGTTCCCTCTGAGGAAACAAAGTTGGGTGGTGTCTCTCTAGGTGCCTGGTGAGGGTAGAGGAGGACAAGTGTTGGGGGTTCAAGCCCCTCTGCACTTCTAAGTTGCAGAGCCAGCAGTGTGCTACACAGGGGTTGTTGGAGAAGTAGTGGAACTGGTTCCAAACTTTTGAACGGGGACAGGGAGCCAAAATTGGAGCAGGCTGGAGGCTTGGCCACTGTGGTGCGGTGCAGGGCTGGGAGGACTCATGGTGGTGTGGACTGGAGGTGGGAGCAGCCCCAGAGATATGGGATGTGGAGGAGCCAGATGTTTCCCCATAGCTACTCTCAGATTCCTCCTCTCCCTCCCCAAAGAGGACGAGCCACCACTGTTCCTTTGACAGGGCTAACAGCTTTTCTGCCTCCAACTCAACCCCGAGAGCACATCAGGGAAAAGAGGTTTCTCCCCTGAGACTCCCCCCACTACAGCTGGACACTGGTGGGCTGGCAGGATGGGCTTCTTCCACAGGGTTGTGGGCCTGTGGGATGGGGTGCATGGGCCTCTTCCCTCCACAATGAGCATCTTTGGATTTCACCTTCATGGTGCAGATGGATGGCACACAGAGACCACCAGACTACACCTTCTGAGACAGGAGAGGTGCTGAGAACTCACACCCAGGGGTGAAATTGGGGGCCCTTGGGTAAGGAGCCCAGTGGCTTGGACGCTGTGCCTGGCTGCGGCAGAGGGACCAGAGGTGGCTCAGAGCACTGAGACCTCCAGGCAACTTCCCACCTAGGAGAAGTGATGAGCAATAGCACACCCAGAGGTGAAGTTGGGGGTCCTCTCTGGTTGAGCAGAGAGACATTTCACCTCACAGCTCTGGAGAAACAGTACGGCAGTGGACATGGTAAAATAATCTCTGCATCAAATACATCCCTCTCTCTAGTGAAACCTGAAGCAGAGTGAAAGAAATTCAGTGTGGTTTGTCTACATATATCCCCTTTGAAATGGAGACCTCTCTGGTTGGCAGCCAGAGCAGCCTGTCAAGCTTGGGAGTGCTCAGATTGATGCTTTCCTAGGTCACGTGGGCATGAGAGCATTCCTTTCACCACACATAAACTCTCCAGTTGCCAGGGCTCCCACCAAAACATTACTCTCCAGTCAAAACAATCTATGGCTATGACAGAAAAGGTTGTGGGTTCATGGGTGGGTCAGGGATCATCCTTCCAAATTTGGTTTATACTTTTGTTCATGCCCATCCCTACCTGTGATTCTTGATGTCTAATTTGTGTCCATTTATCCTTTGGCATAGGGTTTGACCTATTTGCCCTGTGTAGACAACCAAAGGGCATTGTTGGCATTTACTGGCATATACAATGTTAGAAAGTGAGCATGTGAATAAGCCTGAAATGGTGCAGTTGATGTTATTTGATCCAGTGAAGTAAGGCAGGATATAAATCTAAAATAATAAATAAATAAATTTCTGGGTTTATGTGGCAGCAAAATTAGCATCTGGGTTTATTGCAAGCCCTGATGTCAGTGTCCATGTTCAAATTAGACACTGTATTATTGGGGGTGAGAAGTTGTTTGAGATTTGGGGACTGTCTGTGTGCAAGAAATGGTTTGACCCCCGGAACTTGTGAAAGAGAACTGTCATTATCCAGTAAAGGTTGTAAATCGCTGATGATGCATTGAACTTCTGAAACAGGTAATTACAAACTTTCAGCATTACTATTGTGATGTGCCCAACTATGCCAGCTATTCTATAGATGATAACCTTTCCAATACAGAAAGGTACCTGTTTTTTTTTAAAAAAATCTTTAAAAAATCACCCATCAACAAAACAGCTTTTTTTTTTTTGAAATCTCCTTATCCACAACCTGCAGGTCCAAAAGACTCTTGTTCCCATAATCGTTCCTGACAGAGGCTATCAAAAAAGAGAGAGAGAATGATTTTTCTTGTAATCAGGATTTAACCAGTTTCACCCTTTCAGGAGAAAATAATCATTTTGAGTGTGGTCAGGCAAAGAATGAACAGACAGCACAAAAGAGTTCATTCTTGCTTGGCACAGTAAATTTGATGGAAGTGAGCCATTTCATTTTGTAGTTGTTTCTTGCATTTTATACAAGCATGGATGGACTCCATCCGTACCCAAATTTTGCAAGACTTTCACAGAAGTAATTTAAATGCTCTCAACTTTAATCAAAAGCACTTGGCTCACTGCAGTGTTGACTTTGACGCTGGCACTTTGCTAATAATGAATGGGGGGTACTAAGTCAAAGAAGTGTTCTATAGTTGTCGTAAAGTGGAACGTATGACAATGCTTCAAAAAGTCATGCCAAAGTGTTTGCTCGAAGTGTGTCAGTTATTAGCATCACACTCCTGGTTTTTTATTTATTTATTTATTTTCTGCTGCAGAATTTGAGTGTGCTACACATTCAAAACTACTGCAGCTGGGAAGGAGGGCAATGGCTGCAGTGTTCCACCTGGAGCTCTGATTTGCCCTACCTGAGATTTCAACCAACCAAAGAAGGCTTATTAATTGATAACACAATGTCTTCTGTATAATATGAAAATGTCTGGTTAATAAAAAAATCAGTGGCAGCAGCTGCTCACCAAAAGTGGGGGTGTTCCAAATTGCACCCAACTGATCTTTCCACTTCCATCCAGCCGAACTCCCTCCTCCTCAGACTGCTATTTAAAAGGGGCATGGGAAACTACCATTGATTTATAAGCAGCCCCATAGCCAGGATTTTGTGGCTTGTGGGGCAAATTTTTTTCTGGTGGGGTTGAAATTCTCAGAGCAGAAAGAAAACCCATTTAGCCAATAGAAAGCTCTTACCAGGATAGGTCTCTAAATTGCAAGCTGTCAACCACTTTAGATGACAGTTTTCAGCTGCTGCAAGTTAACCACTTCTGCCAGCCTAAGCAATAATTCTGATAACAAACTGGCAGGTAGGGATGATAACGGCTATTGTCAAGGAAGATAGCACTTAGGCAGAAAAAACTCTCTTAAAGGAGACCAGTTTCTTGACACAGAGTTAGAAGGGATCCTAAAGGTCACCTACTCCTACCCCCTTGCTCAGAGCAGGAATTAGTCAATTGCAGCTTCCCACTCTGCTTAAAGGAGTGCACACCTTTAAAAATGTTTTAAAATGATAAAACAAAGCATTTACAGGATAAATTCTTGTGGGCTGTGCCTTTAAGAAAGGGAGCAGAGCCCCCAAAAGCCCCATCATAACTATGGGCTTGATTATAAGTAATAACTTCTGTACATATAAATAACTGATCTTATTTAACTTATAAAACAATTCAAAACACTACAATTAATAGATAGACACTGTGTTTATGTTTATAGTTATAGCACATGTTTATAGTTAAGAGAAGTTCCTATTGCAAGTTGTCATTAAAGTTATGGGGCAATGAGTGGTTTTCCATTCTTTTATCTGAAGCTCCACCTGGAAATGTTGCAGACTTCATCTAGTGAAGAATCCTGGCTACTGCTCTGACTTCAAGGGAATATTTGCACTGCTCTTCAAATATTTTTTTAGCTACAGAAGTCTGTAGAGGACCGCAAAGTTCACAAAAAACTAATTTACAGCCACAATTTGTTAGGGCAAGATAGTAGCAGCAATGAAGGGAACTCTGTGCTTGAAGAGCACAAGGCTTTATTCCCTGGAGAATCAAGCAATAAACAACTACAATGATGTCCACAATAACCTTTCAGGATATGAACAACTGCTTCAAGAAATAAGAAAAATCTAAGAGTCGTGACACGATTGGTAGAACTGTTTACACCAAACAAAATCAATACAGAATTTTAGCTCTATTAAAACAGAGATAGAAACACCAAAAATGTTGAATGCAGTTAATTTGAAAGTAACTTTTACTGATGATGGCAACTTTCTTTCCATGTTGCATATGCTCTAACCATAAGGGATCTTTTTGGAAATCACTGAATTCAAGGGAACATATTTTCTAGCAAGATGAACTGGGCAAAGAGGAAGCAAAAGTAGTCAAAAATCCTTAGGACTGCAAGTCTAAGACCATTTTCCTGGGAATAAACCCCACCAGCATAGACATGCACATTGAAAGTTGTACAAATAATTCCCCATTGGATTGGCAGCACTTTGCACATGTGCAATTTTGGTGCAATCCTACTTGGCAGGCATTCAAGCTGTTTGCTGCCACTTGGTCAGACTGGGTGATTGGCTCACATATAATCATCTCATTTGAATATGGTAGTTTGACTGCTAAACACAAAAAAGTTTGGAAGTGGAAATTAAAAGCCAACAATCATCTGAAATTAGCTGAGCTTCTCCAACTGCTATCTGCTGTACAACCCAAGGCTGGAACAAAGGCAGAAGTTCGGTATGGGGAAAACCAGAGAGATCTGCTTTTATTCTCTGTAGGCCGAATTCACAGCTTGGGGGAAATAGAGAAGTTCTCCCACCCCCAATGGGAAACTGAGAGCTGCCTGGCAGACAAAATATGAGCCAAATGAGCAGGCGTTCAATCATCCCTTGTAAGTATATTATTGACTACCTCCTTGTAGAAATAAGAATATTTCTGCTGGATGATGAAAATGTCAGTCTGGGTAGCACACAATCAAGATTACTAGTATCCAGGTTCTGTATCTCTTCAGACTTAGTGGGATTATGTGCTTTCTGCAGTATTCATAAATTATTACATATTTTAATATGAAATAAGACAAAGGCCTTTTCTCTTATAATGTAGAATGAAATAGTGCTGTTTTCTCATATCCATTCTTGAAAACAATTCATCACTGTTCTATGGTAAAATGTATGCATTCAATACTATATTACAATAAAATTACATATAGATTCAATTGAAAATATACCGTAAATTTGAGCTTTTCAATAAATAAATATGTCTGCATTTCATAAAGGAATTCTTTGTGGTTCCAATCCACCAGCAATTTCAACATTATCCAACTGAAGGCATTATGTTTCTAGATATTCCTGGATTGGGAAACTCATGAGGCACTGGCTCCAACAACTGAAATTAGAATCTAGTGATTATTAAAAAAAAAAAAAAGACAGAAAAGGTTTACATAGTTTGAGGGAAAACTGATAATTTATATGCAGTCTACAATAAATTAATATGCAAATAAGAAAGACCCATTTTGGGTTATGGAATATATAGAAGATCTTCCTGGTATATTAGGCCCTGCGTGTGGGTTGCCAATAGGTAACTAATACCCCACTCATCCCTGCCATCTCGTATTCCTTTCTGACCTACTCTCTGCAGCCTGTGTAGGTTGGATGAGGGGCTGCCACTTGAATTGCTGCCCATGGAAACAGCTTGGTGGTTTGGATTGGCAGAGCCTGGAGTTAGGGTGGGCTGATATGGATGGGTAGCCTTCTCTGGGACAGATCAACCAGCCAGCTGCCAGCTGGAGCACAAAGGAGCCAGCCAACGGAACTCAGCAGAGGAGGGAGACTGCTACCACTGCCATGTCTGCATACCCAGGGCAAAAGTAAGAGATAGATGGTGCGATGAGGAGTGCTAGAGAGTACACAGCCTGTGACTGCCACTGTTGGCCAGGGCTCTTCTACCACCCTACACTTGATCCTCAGAAGAATCCTCATCCCCTCCACCTTGAATTGTAGAGCAGGACACCACCCCTCCATTGCTGCTGCCTCAGTAAAAGTTTTGGTGGCAAGGGGAGGATGAGTCCTGCCCACCCACTCACTTCCAGCACTGCAGTCTCAGCAGACATTTTGGTCCTGTTGGGGGCATTTAACATTTTCCCAGCTTGCAGTGAGGCCACCTCAGCACTGGGTGGAAAAAAAGAGGGTCCAAGAGATAGTTTTATTGTGGTGGTAGCATTTCCCATTCCTCCTGACCCCATCTTCACCACCTCAGTGGAGGCACTGGCAGCTGCATCCCCATCCCACCTGACATCAGGTTAATTCCGGATGTGGCTTCCTAACCCCTTACCATCCTCACTACTATAATTTAGGGTCAGGCAGGATGTGGGTGCCACTGCCATGGCAAAGCTGGGAGCCACACCTGTGACAGTGGCTGAGGGTGGGCCCTTCAGGGCTCCTGGCCTCAGCTGCTGGGCCCTGTGTAGCTCCTGACCTCCACTACCAGGCATTGTATGGTCCCCAGCCTCTGTCACCATCTGGCCTGGTCCCCAGTTCCCCACCTTCACTGCCAGATGGTCCATTCCAGCTCCCAGCCTTCATGGCTGGCCAGCCCAGTGCCCAGCATCCATCATCATCATCAACACCAGCGCTCCCAGGCCCTGACAGAGAAGGTGTTTGCATTACCTGCATGTATGCAGGCAAAACTCTTGTTTTGGGGCGGGATTTAAATAGCCAATACAAGTTTTTAAGGTTTACATATCCCTCCCATTTTAAGAACTATCTGTTTTGTGTCAATATGGCCCCAGTCCATGAATTTAAGTATCCATAGATGAATCCACAGGTGACTAACATGACTGTTAGAATATAAGATACAGAGAGAGAGAGGGAGAGAGAGAGGAAGAAGAAGAGGAGGAGGAGGAGGAGGAGGAGGAGGAGGAGTTGGATTTATTATCCCACCCTTCACTCGGAGTCTCAGAGTGGTTTACTATCACCTTCCCTTCATCTCTCCACAACAGACACTCTGTGAGGTAGGTGGGGCTGAAAGAGCTCTGAGAGATCTGCTCTTGAGAGAACTGCTCTGAGAGAACCTGACTGACCCAAGGTCACCCAGTTGGCTGCATGTGGAGGAGTGGGAAATCAAACTGGGTTCTCCAGATTAGAGTCCACTGCTCTTAACCACTACACCACTACACATACACACGCACATACAATATGATCCTTTGAAGTCAGTTACATATTTCTGTTTCTTACTTTTGGGTGTGCATTCAAAGTGAAATTCTCTATTTTTGTTTTACTTCACCTAAGAAAATGATAAGTCAGAAGAATCTTTCCTATACAATTTTTTTCTTTGTATATGTCTTCTTTTAGGTAAACAAGATGTTACATTGGGAGACCCATAAATGGATTGATCGGTTAGATTACCAAGGGGACAGAAAAATATGTCCTGTACCTTTAGCAGAGATTTAATGGGTAAAAATAGATTGTTGAAGATTTCATGATATGAAATAAAATAATATCAGCTGGTTGTTGTCTGCAGATTAAACTGACAGTAAGAAGGCAGCTAGAAGGCCAGTTTAAAAGTTAACAAAAAACAACAAAGTGGGGAGGGGGGGAAACTTTCATTTTTTAATTCAAATCAGAAATCAAAAGCTCCTACGTAGAGTTCTCTGGGCTGCACTAAGATGGACTTCCCTATTCCTCATGCTCTCCATGAAAAAGTGCAGCACAGCAGGAAGCAAGTCCCAACTCCTGAAAAGATGATGCTCAAGGAAAAACAAGAAGAGGGAGAAAGGGGAAGCCAGGGCCCACAATCTTAAGGAAGGACCCTCCCCAAGGTCAGAACTGTTTCCCAGATTGAAACTCATCCAAGCATTAACCAAAGCCTGCAATGGAGTCTCATTCAGAACCTTTTTGTCCTCTCTAGCTACATTCTCAAACTTAACCCCTTGTCTTTCTTCACAACCTGACCTGTGCACCCACTGTGGAGGTGACCTTTTCAATATGCACAGACTCTTGCCCTCATGGTAACTAGTCCTGGCCACCTTCTAATTGTTCATATAGCATGCACTGTCAAAATATATCACCGACTTTCAGTTTCGGCAGAGCGCATGGTGGTCGCCTTTCTGGGATGCTCCCAGAGGCGACCAGCCCATGCACGGTTGGGGGAGATTCTGCACAAGTGGAGACTCTAGTGAGCCTTAGATAAAGGCTCCGAACCAGGGGGCGCCTGGGGAGTAGCCTCTTTGCTGGCCTGACGATCAGAAAATTGAGGCTTTCCCCCTGCCCCAGTGGCCCTGCTGTGTAGTGCCCTGATGCGACCTAGCAATGCCACCGACTTCCCAGAGTGAAGAAGCGGAAGATTGCTTAAAAAAGAGAGAATCGGCAGCAAACCGTGAGTTGACGATCAGTTTGAAAGTGGATTAAATGCACTCACCCCCTAATCGTACAAGTGCATGGGAGGAGGGAGCAACCCCCCCTGAAGAAAACGGGATTTATAAAAGAGAAGAGAAAGGGGGTAGAGCGAAAAAGCAGATTAGCGAAGTTACCTTTTGGGGGTTGTTGAAAGGAGAGGAGAATAGACTGTTTCCAGAGTTGCGCAGCACGAGCTTTTAAAAGTAAACAATAAAAATGTCGGGGCAAAAGAGAGTCCTGGACAAGCTGACAAAGAAGCTGGAAGGAACTTCCGGTTCTGGTTCCCACCCCTTGGAGCCAACTGTCAATCAACAGAAAGATGAGATGCTGTGCCCTCTGCTGGATCAAATGCAAAAAATCAGCAAAACTTTATGTACCATGGAAAGTGCTCTCAACAGTCAACAGAAACAACTAACAGATACAGCCAAGAAGATGCAGAAAAATGCCTGATCTCAACGGAAGACACCAAAAAAATCAAGAAAAAGGTCAGCAAAATAGAAAAACATCAAGAGATGCAGGAAAAAAAATATTGATGCTACAGATGGAAAAATCAAACTTGACCCTCCATTTTCAGGGCATAAAAGAAGAGGAAAAAGAAGATCTCAGAAATATTTTGGCGAATACCTTGGCACCAATAACTGGCAAAGAAGTGCAAAAATTAAGTGAAGAGATGGATTTGGCTTATAGAGCCTATTCCAACTTCACAAAGAAAAATAATTTTCCAGCAGAAGTGGTTGTCAAGTTTACAAAGCAACGTACCAGAGATCAAATTCTAAGAGCGACTTCAACAACGCCCTTGAAGATTGGTGAGCAGAACATAAGGATCCTAAAAGATGTTCCATATGAAATTCGGATGAAAAGGAAAGCATATAAAGGACTGACCCTGTTCTTGCAAAAGTATCAAATTAGCTACAAACGGTGGATCCCAGAAGGATTGGTTTTTAAATTTAAGGATAAAAGAGAGAAGATTGATTCCATCTTCAAAGCTCAAGAATTTCTGAAGAGGCACACCAGCTCAAAGGAAGATGCAGAACTCGCCAAATGGACAATGTTAAGCAGTGAAGAGGACAGTGGCCCAGAGAGAGGAGACGGAGAATCAGAGGATGGAAGAGCAATGAAGGGCCCAACATATAATCTGAGAGATTTGAAAAGGCGACAACCCAAAACATAAACATTTGCTCATGAAGCGTAAAGATGGACTATATCAATAACTAACCCCAAAGGACTTTATTAATCTAACAGGTTTATTTTTGAATTACAGTAAATTGAAAGACGATTGGTCAACCACGAAAAAAGCCAAGAACTTTATATATACTAACAAAAAGATTAATATACTAATAGTGACTTCACTCACCTCTTTTCTTGGTCCCTCTATATACCTTCCCTCTTTCTGTATTAAAAGCAATAAAATCCTCTCCTTTTTAGGAGAGTTTTACAACAAACAAAAAAAATTCACCAAAGCCACTTTTCTCTCTTGTAATTCCACACATTTGTACCAATTTAGACTTAACATCCACTGAAAGAACAGAAGAAATAAGCAAAGGATTTTTCAAATTTATTCCATCTCTAGCCTTTGCCTCTTTTTTCTTGTAACTAAACACTTGCTGAAGTAGGATGTAAATGCATGGGTGTGATCTGGGCTCTAATCTCTTACGTACTTCCTGTTTTATTATGTTATTATAGTTTTGTAAGCATGTTTATTTCTGTCTATTTAAAACAATTTTTAAAAGAAAAGAAAAGGTGACAACCCTTCCTTCTACCCAACAGTTTTTTGTCTGTGTGTGGGCTGAGAATGCAAGTACAATACAGAATGATACAGAAGCTCTCCCTTCCCCATGCCATAGCCCACTTTGTTTCTCCATTGCAGCTGCTAAGTCTGACACTAGTCAGGTAGCCAATCATAGATCTCCCTTCTAGATATGTAGCTGTTCCCTCAAGCAGATTTTTAAGCTCGTATTAAAAGCTGGTGGGAAGGGCGGGGTACAAATTGAATTAATTAATTAAATAAATAAATATTATTGTCTTAAAAAAATGAACCAGTTTGGGACATACTTAACACATGTGAGTATTGGAGAAAGACATTCTCTTCAGCATCATTTCAGATTTTTACTGTTACAATTCTTTCATACCATAATATATAAGAGAAGGTAATAATCCAAATGCAAATTCTTCTAGGGCACAAAATATTTTAGGAAACAATAATTCTTTCATTGGCAAAGGAATATATAATGTTCATGAACAAGTTCATGAAAAACAACTATAACACTCATTTTTTTTAAAAAAACCACACCTAATTAATTAATTGAAACTTTCATTATTGGAGTAGGATTTATTGTTCCACTGTTCCCTATTCTAATGTCCATTGCCAGGGACATCTTTTTTACCTCTGACAAAGCTGATAATGTCATTACATATCAATTAACATCAGTTGGGTATATGGTTCCTGATCAGCTCTAAATAAGGATGTGCTGTCTATAATTCTCCACAAGACTTACATAGGAAGACCCCTGCTGGGTCAGACCACTAGTCCATTGAGTCCAGTATCCCATTTCACACAGTTTTCAACCACTTGCCTGAGTGGGCCAACAAGCAAGGGATAGGCCAGGACCTTCCTGTAATGTTGCCTCCTGTTACTGCCAGTGGCCTGCCGTTGTTTGTGGAAATTAGCTGTGTGGCAGGAGAGACTAGAGGGGTACAGGATTGCACACCAAATGTATACCAAGGTCCAGTACAGTAGGAAGACTCTAAATCTGAAGAGTAAATTAAATAGGTTTTATTAAAGAATTTCCCTAATTGCAAGCACACTAAGCACTCAAAAAAAGCAAGCAATACAGAACTAAGAAAGCAGAGGTGATTGATAGTGAATAGAGGGATCAGTTATGGGGTGACACAGCCTGTCCAGATTTGTAGAGGTCCATGGAGATGGGATTGTGATCCAAACAAAGTTTGGGGGTGGGCTGCCAATTGGCATCAGGGCAGATGCACACAATCTGAGGCCATGTGGAGGTCTTGAGGGACTTGCCCCAGGTGAAGACAAAAGATTACCTGGACCAATCAGGTATCCCAGGGATGTGTGGCATCAGGATGGGCAAGACTTAGGTGTGACCAATGAGGTCTCAGAGGGGCAGAGTCTGGATTAACAAGAACTATGATGGGATTAACCATGTGTTGGATGGTTGAGCTGGGACTGTCCATTGTGGAACAATAGGGTGGTCTAGCATTTCCCTGATGCCAGACAAAAGAGGTGATGTTTCTTAATGTGAGTCAGGATAAACCTGAATTTGAGACCATTCATTAGACATGGAGAGTTAATGTTTACCTTGATAGGTCTGACATAGGTGTAAGAATGCAGATATTTTAGACAAATATATGTCAGATAACTGCCATCTCTGTCGGAATGTTTCTTGTCAAGCTTGCACGTATGCACATAGTCTTGCTTCGCTGTAACCGTGGGAGAAACCTCTGCCAGCAACTGCTATCTACTTGGCCTTGAGCAGGGGTGAAAGCTTGTGTTCCCAGCCAATGGGAATAGTTCTGCCTTCCAAAGGGGGGGCGTTCTCCCATTCATTATGTAAACTCACGCCGGGAGAATTCCCGCACGCGCGCTGAAGTTTCATTTGCTAGTTAAGCTAATGCATCAGAGTATATACTTGGGCCTCCATGCTTGTGTGGGTATTCCTGACAATGAATCTGCAACTATGGGCAACATCTTTCATATCTTTCACTGTAAAGAGTGCCTGGAGTTGCTTGATATTGAACCTGCAAATTTCTCCTCCCAAGAGGCAGGAGCAAGAGGCTTGGGTCGACCCTGGGGCTCTTGGACCTGAGTCATTACTGCCCTGCTCAATTGGGAAGGAGTGAAAAAGGAATCATGGACTGTAGCCTTCTTGCTTTCATGTTGGGGAAGGCGAGAAAGAGCATCAGCCAAAGAGTTCGCCTTGCCAGGGAAGTGGTGTAGGGTGAACTGAAACTTCGAAAAGAATTCAGCCCAGCGAAATTGCTTGGCATTTAGATTTCGGGGGGGTTCGGAGAACCTCAAGGTTTTTGTGATCAGTCCACACCTCAAAAGGAACCCTAGCCTCTTCTAACCAATGTTTCTATGTGGCTAGGGCCAAACGGATAGACCCTGCTTCTTTATCCCACACGCACCCCTCTCCCCCACTCCACAAGGGCCTGTCGGGAGCCGCAGGATGCCTCCTCCAACTGGGGGGGAAGGGGGGGGGCAAAACTGACTTCATGGGCAATAAATGTCAGATATTTGAGAGCCATATGACATGAACCAACATTACACATTTTTGCTTTGAGTGTGTGTGTGGCACATGCTCAGCAGCTGGGCTTCCTTTTCTCCAGGCCCTGCCTGGAGGCTTGCAACCTGGTAATTGGTGAGTGCACATGGGGCAGGGCACCAGAAGGTAGCCCTGCCTAGGGTGCAAAAAAACCTCAGGCCGGCCCTGACTACGGGTGGGGAACACCAGACAGATGTGTCTGTGTGAACGCCCCCTTTAATCCAGTTGTGAAACATTACTGATATGTGCCTATCTTGGGACAAACTGCCAGTCTGAAATCAGCGTTAGTTTTTATTTTTTAATGCGTGGGGGGATTACATGTGTGCTCCTTAGATTAGAGACTGCTTTCAGGTCTTCACTCTTAGAGAGTGGGGAGTGTTTCCCAAAGGAGGTCCATAGATAGTTATACTAAATACATAGTAGCTTAGTTAATTAATTTTAAGATTGTTGAACATAGTAAATAAACAGCAGTGTTTTAAGTCTACCTTACAGTTATAAGTTGATCAAGTTTGAACAGTTCTTATAAATTAAAGTTGAAGACTTAAGTTGAGCCTATATATCACAATTTAGAGGGAGGGAGAAGGGAACTCTGATATTAGCTATAATCATAGAACCCTACTAAAGTTATACTCACAGTTATATTAAACTTACATTCTTCATCACAGTACTTCTAACAAATTGTTCACCAGATGGTGGTTTTTATACATTAGAGCTATTTTAAGATAGTAAATTATTTGATTGTTATTTATTGCTTTTTCATTTGCTGAATTTAAATAATTAACTACACTATATTGAATATTTCTTAAGTGTAGCTATTTATTTTTAAAGCTGTTGTAATAGCATTATTTATTCTTATTGCACATGTTCCATTCAATTTGCTCAGTACTGTTTTAGAAGGTGACTGTTGAAAAACTGATCTACACAGATCTGAATCATTTTAGAAGTAAGTTAATCAAATTTAAAGTTGATTTTTCAGGGTCGATTAATCATATTACATGTATCTCATCAATTTGAACAGTTTTGATTAATTCATATATTTTTAGAGGATATTATCTACATAATCCTTTTCATCTTCTTGGAAGTGCTCAGACTTTAGAAGCCTAGCCCAATTTTTATAGAATCTATAGAATATGCTGTTCACCTTTTTAATTTTCTTAAAAATACATATAGCTGATTTGCACTTTAAATATGCCTTCTCTCAAATTTTGCTCCATCGGAGAGAGGAGCAGCTACAGTGCAGCAATGTGGTTGAGTTTCTCTCTGAGACTCACCAACTTCTGGAGCAATTTTAGGGGGGCATTTGGTTTTCCTTGGCCCCATCGGTTTGTCAGGAGTACGAACTGAATGCAGAGGACTTTTCTATCTGAGCCCCCTGTCTGTGGCAACAATGAGTGTGGAGTCAGAATTGTCCTGAAGCTGGAAGCACCGAAGACCAGCTGTGATACCATGACTGACAAGCTGTATTAACCCTAACCAAAAGCCTTTAAACCTCATCATATCATCTGAGTGATGAACTTGTAAGTACTTTCTTTTTCTTGCCAACTTTTAAGCTTGGAAAACAACTCTCATTTGCCCCTATAAATCCTCCCGAGAAGCCAAAGGAGGTGCTGAGGAACTTTCCCTCCCTCATGCATTCCTATGTTAAGCAGCCGAACAGAGCTCTGGGGACATCAACATCAATATAAATACAAGGGGCAGAGTAATATGTTGAAATCTCCTATCTGATATTTGGAAAACATCTTAAATACTGAAGAATAGTGACTTACTTGATTTATGGAAGAGAAACGGTCTGGATTTAAAATGGTGATGAAGCTGGCAGTCTTAATGGTGTAACTCCACAGAGACTATTCTTTACAAGAGTCCCGGCTTAAGTGTGAAATGGCCTTCTCAGTACAAATCGGTGAGGACTTGCAACTGTCAGAAACCTTCTGGGAAGAGATCATTCTATGACTGCAAACTAAAATATTTGAAGCTATTTCTCCAGTTTTGGAACAAATCATGAGTGGTTTTGAGAGTGAACAGACTAGTTTACCTGAAATAACAGATCCTCCATTATAGATGATGTCATCCCTGTCCAAATAATCTTGACCGATGCAGCCTGTTTAGAGATGTAATCCTTAATACGAGAGAAATAACAAAAGGCTACTCTGACTGCTTGAAGTCTCAAGTTTTCTTAGTTACCAAGCACAATGAGGCATTTTTACAGGCTTTGGGCTGTTTGATCTCTCACACAAGCAGTCTGGAAGGGGAAGTGGTCAGTTTCAAAGCATTTTCAGAGACTGAACAGGGTTTTAAGTGCTACTACATAAACAAGACCGAGGACAATTTCTACAAAGATCAAAGGCACCAGAGATTAACAATTTTGGGGAGACACTTCCAGGGAAAACAGAAGAAATATAAATTGTATAACTAATTTGTAGCAATATATCTTGATTGTTTGCAAGGTTAAACTGATTAATGAGAGGAAGTGAAACTCTCAAACTGCTAAGAAATATTTGTTTATATATTATTCCTTTCTTCCTTCTTTTATCTGAATTTATACTGATACCTGATAAATGATTGATTAGGAATATAATCTGTAGTTACAAATACTGATTATCTTTATTGTCTTAACTGATTAGTGAAAGTTATAAGTAACAGTTGGTTTATTTGAAACAATATGTTCTGGATATTTGTAATGATCTAATTGATGGTTGATAAAAAATTATAGGGCAGTTTTTTAAAATAGGCCTTGCAGGGAAAAAGTAAAAGCAATGGGCTGATTGTTTAGAGAAGGTGTAATGACTTAAGTGTTGTGAGAGAAAAGATGGATCTATATATAGTGTGAGATGAAAGTATTTTGGCATTGTAAAGTTAGAGTTGATGCTATGGAGAAAATATAAATTACTACATTTAGGTTTGCAAGCAAATGGGATTTTGAAAGCTAACACTGCTAAAAATATGAAAGAATATCTTAAAGGGACTAGATTGATATCATATAAGAAATATGTGACCAAATTTGAATTGTTAAATTGCTTTGAAATACCTGTTTTTTTCCCTTTTATATTTTTATAGTTATAAAATTGATTAAAAATAGTTATAGCACATATGATATAGAAAAAATGAACTGTTTATTGGGAACAGATTTTTACTTAATGATATTTGTTGTGGACTACAGATTAAAAAAGGGAAAAAAGGGAATTATGTATTTAACGATGTTATGAATGAGACAATGGCTGGATATTTTGAAGTGTATTGCTTTTTTTGTTTTCTATAACTTCTTTAAAAAAAACTAATAAACTTCACCCATTTGCGCAAGCAGAGAAAAAAAAATTTGCTCCGTCAACATCAGAGGAATGAACAATATAATTAAGAAAAAAAGGGCCGCACAGTACATCAGACAAATCTACCCAGCAATTGTGTTTTTACAAGAAATGCTTTTACGCTTTGCCAGCCATCCAATTCTGAAATCTTCATTGTTCCCCCCAAAATATATGGCCCCAGGATCCTCAAAATCAAGAGGAGTTGCTATAATCTTTAGAAAAAGAGTTAATTTCATCTTGAAATAGAAGCTGATTGACCCTGTGGGGTGCTTCATTTTTCTTAAAGGCTTCATAGAAGGGAAAATTTGGTCTTTTGCCTCCATTTATGCTCCAAATGAGGATCAGATCTCCTTCCTACATGATGTTCTCTCTAAACTTCAATTCTTTCAGGAGGGGAGCCTAGTCATTGGTGGAGATCTTAATTTCATTGCTGACAATGTTTTAGACTGCTCCCACACCAAACTAAGGAAACAGAAGCAGTCCAGTACCAGACTGGCTAAACTACTCAAGATGTTTGAACTCCTTGATACTTGGAGAGCTATGAACCCTATGGAATGGGACTATTCATACTTTTCAGCCAGACACAACATTTTCACCCAGATCGGTTATGTTTTGATTTCTTCCTCATTACTACCACATCTTCAATCAGCCACCATTGGTCCAAGGCACTTATCAGATCATGCCTGACTGGAGTGCCAAATACAAGATTTTAAGGAAGAAGGAACAGACAAACAATGGGCAATGGATACATCCATTTTATTGCATACATCTATTATGGAGAAACTGGATAAGGACATCAAAGATTTTTTGAAGATCTGTAAAGAGACCAAAACAGACCCATCTATCCAAAGGGATGCATTGAAGGCAGTTATGAGAGGCTCCAACATCACAGCAATGGCTCACCTGAAATGAGAAACAGAAAAGTTACAAACAGATACCCTGAATTGTGTTATACTCTTAGAACAGGAACATAAAAGAACTGGAAAGAACTCAATTTATCCTAAACTCTAAGCAGAGAGGAAAGTTCTTGACTCACTTGAACTTAAATTGATTCAAAAAACCTTACTAATATTGAAACAAAAATTCTGGCACAAGTCTGCAAAAATATGCACCTGCTAGCATGGAGGGTAAAGGAAAAGAAAAAGAAAACAATTATAGGTGCAATAAAAACTCCAGAGGGACAGTGCCATATCACATCGAGAGCCATTGCAAACACTTTCACTAAATTCTATGAAAAACTCTACCAATTGTCATCCCCCACTTCTAACATAAATGCATATTTGGACTTGCTTACGCTCATAACATCCTTATCAAAAGAACAGGCTAAAATGCTGGACAGCCCAATAACATGCCAGGAACTAGAGGATGTAATTAAACAGACTAAACCACATAAAGCTCTGGGAATTGATGGCCTACCGGCTGAATGTTATAAGACTTGTTGTTCTACCTTGATTGATCCTCTCCTAGCACTCTGTAACACTGCCCAAAAGGAGGACATGTTCCGCCATCATGGTCAAAGTCATCAATTACAGTTCTGCCTAAAAAAAAAGGATCCTACTGATCCTGCATCATACCGGCCCATAGCACTAATGGACAATGACGCTAAATTGTTTTCAGCAATACTAGCAAACCGTCTTAAAACTGTGGCTCTGGAGTTAATCAATACAGATCAAATAGGGTTCATCCCGAATAGACAAATCACAGATAACATGCGACAGACACTAAATGTTATCTCATATGGGAAACAGTCCAGAACAGAAGCATTGATCCTGGCTCTGGACTTCGAGAAGGCCTTTGATTTGGTTGAGATCTCATATTTAATGGCACTTCTAAAACGTATGGGCTTCAGTAACAACTTCCTATTGGCCTTAAGATCTATCTATCAACATCCTAGATCTAGGGTCAGAGTAAATGGCCTAAATTCTTCTCTTTTTTTCCCCCACATGAGGTACCAGACAAGGATGTCCGCTTTCACCACTGATTTTTGCTTTGGCCATCAAGCCCCTGGTGGAAGCTTTACACAGGAATAATGCTTTTAAGGGAATCCACATAGATGGAACTGAGCATAAAATGACTATTTACGTAGATGATATGACATTGTATGTATCTGATCCTATACACTCCTTACCAGCTATCTCTGAAACCATTGAAAAATTTGGGAAAGTCTCGGGACTTCATCTTAATACAAATAAATCTGAAATATTCCCCATTATGATCTCAAACAAAGTTAAAGCTGAGATTCAACACACTTTTAGTTACAAGTGGATCACTTCTAAGTGGGGACATCTTGGAATCCAGATACCTCTTAACTTACAAAAATTGCTGGATTGCAGTCATCACAGGCCACATAAGGATATTCAAGAAGAATTCAAGACTGGGACAAACACAGGCTCTCTTTAGCTGACCACCTACAATTGATTCAAAGTTTTCTGTTTCCTTGCTTTTTATATCTCTTTTGGGTGCTACCTATTTCTATTTCAGAAGAAGATCTTAATAAATGGCAAAGAACATTGTCCAAATTTTTATGGAACTCATCTAAATCCAGGATGGATCACCATAATCTAAGCAAGCCAGTTTCCTTGGGTGGACTCGGAATACTCTCACTCCATCATTACTTTCATGCAGTGACCATTTCAAATGTGATGAAGAAGTTGCAACAAGAACATCACACAAACTGGATGCACATCAAACAATCATATTCACCCTTCAAGAAATCACCTGGATGCCCAACTTGCGCAGACCCAACAAAATAGATTTTTAGGTTTGACTTTGAAAATCTGGGACTTGCAAAGGGAAACCCTAGCCTAAAGATTTTTCCCCTGTCAGTATACACTCATCAACCATGGTTCCCACTGGGGATGGAACATGGGGCCTTTGCAATGTGGAAGTCAGCTAGGTTCCAACGATTACAAGATCTGGCTCCGAAAGGAGTACTTCATCCCAAAAGTCATTTTGAAGACCAAATGAAATCCAGGATCTCATGGTTCTGATATTATCAACTCAAGAGTCTGATAGATTGGACAGTCCACTCAGGAACATTTGCTATACCTAAAACCAACCTTGAATTTATCATAGAAAAATTAACCTACCATTTGAAGGGGCTGCTTTCTATTTTATATAAAACCTTGATGGACTCTGGAAAGGACAAACCTCTGGCCAACAAACAGGCATGGCATGAATATCTTCAAAGAGAGCTAACAACTCAACAATGAATGGCAATTTGGGGATCACAGGCAAACAAATCAAAAATCTTTAATGTAAAACTACAATTCTTTAAACTTACCATGAGGTGGTACCTCTCTCTGGTCAAATTGAAACATATGCACCCAGCTAATAGCCCTCTGTACTGGAAGGGATGTGGTGAATGCAATGACTTTTTTCATTGTTGGTGGTCCTGTTCAGCAATACAATCTTTTTGGAAACAAGTGATAGAAGAAATCAATAAAATAACATCTCAAAAACTCCCACTAGATCCAGCTATTCTTCTTCTTAACTTGACATATCAACAATATCAAAATTCTGGCATATTGACTCTTACATCTAGTCTGCTGGCTACAGCCAGACGGACAATTGCTGCCTCATGGAAGTCTCCTAACCCTCCAAATATTTTGACATGGAGAAACAAATGCTGGGACCACTTTATAATGGACAAGATTGCTAACACCTTCGATAGGTGCCCTTGCAGAGATGCAGGCTCTTCCTCCAATTTTGTGAGAACATGGTTTCTTCTGATTCAGGACATGGTAGAAAATGATCTCTTACCTTCAAACCCAAACTATATTGAATGATATTGCTTCTAAGTCACCTTCCCTTAGTCTGAGCACATAGTTCACTTACACATTTTCTTGTTGTTGTTGTTCAGTCGCACAGTCGAGTCCAACCCTTCGCGACCCCATGGACCAGATTACGCCAGGCCCTCCTGTCTTCCGCTGTCCGCTGAAGTTTGCTCAATTTCATGTTCATGCATTGATGACACTGTCTAACCATCTCATTCTTTGCCGTCCCCTTCTTCTTTGACCTTCAATCTTTCCCAGCATCAGGGTCTTCTCCAGTGAATGCTCCCTTCTCATTTGGTGGCCAAAGTATTTGGGCTTCAGCTACAGGATCTGGCCTTCCAGGGAACAATCAGGGTTGATTTCTTTTAGGATTGAATGATTTGATTTCCTTGCAGTCCAAGGGACTCTCAAGAGTCTTCTCCAGCACCATAGTTCAAAAGAATCTATTCTTCGGCACTCGGCCTTCCTTATAGTCCAACTCTCACAGCCATACATTACTACGGGGAATACCATTGCTTTGACCATGCAGACTTTTGTTGGCAAGGTGATGTCTCTGCTTTTTATCATGCTGTTTAGGTTTGCCATCGCTTTCCTCCCAAGGAGCAAGCGTCTTTTAATTTCATGGCTGCAGTCACCATCTGCAGTGATCTGGGATCCTAGGAACGTGAAGTCTGTCACTACTTCTACGACTTCCCCTTCTATTTGCCAAGGAGTGATGGGGCCAGGTGCCATGATCTTAGTTTTTTTGATGTTGAGTTTCAAGCCCACTTTTGCGCTCTCCTCTTTCACCCTGAGCAAGAGGCTCTTCAGGTCCTCTTCACTTTCTGCCATCAGAGTGGTATCGTCTGCATATCTAAGGTTATTGATCTTTTCCCCAGCAATCTTAACTCCAGCTTGTTATTCATCCAGGCCAGCATTTTGCATGATGTACTCTGCATATAAATTAAATAAGCAAGGTGACAATATACATCCTTGTCGTACTCCTTTTCCTATGCTAAACCAATCAGTTGTTCCATATCCAGTTCTAACTGTTGCTTCTTGACCCTTATAAAGGTTGCTCAGGAGATATGTGAGGTGGTCTGGTACTCCCATCTCTTTAAGAGCTTGCCATAATTTATTGTGATCCACACAATCAAAGGCTTTAGCATAATCAATGAAGCAGAAGTAGATATTTTTCTGGTACTCTCTTGCTTTCTCCATAATCCAGCGAATGTTGGCAATTTGATCTCTAGTTCCTCTACCTCTTCAAAACCCAGCTTGTACTTCTGGCAGTTCTCTATCCACGTACTGTTGGAGCCTAGCTTGTAGGATCTTGAGCATGACCTTGCTAGCGTGTGAAATGAGGGCAATTGTGCAATAGTTTGAACATTCCTTGACATTGCCCTTCTTTGGGATTGGAATGTACACTGACCTTTTCCAATCCTGTGGCCACTGTTGTGTTTTCCAAATTTTTTGGAAAATTGAGTGCAGCACTTTAACAGCATCTTCTTTTAAAACTTTGAATAACTCAGCTGGGATACCATCACCTCCACTAGCTTTGTTGTTAGTAATGCTTTCTAAGGCCCATTTAACTTTGCTTTCCAGGATGTCTGGCTCGAGGTCAGTGATTATACCGTCGTGGTTGTCAAGGACATTGAGGTCCTTCTTGTATAGTTCTTCTGTGTATTCTTGCCACCTTTTCCTAATCTCTTCTGCTTCTGTTAGGTCCCTACCGTTTTTGTCCTTTATCATGGCCAGCTTTGCATGGAACGTTCCCTTGATTTCTCCAATTGTCTTGAAGAGATCTCTAGTCCTTCCCAATCTATTGTTTTCCTCTATTACTTTGCATTGTTCATTCAGGAAAGCCTCCTTATCTCTCCTTGCTGTTCTCTGGAAATCTGCATTCAGTTGGGCAAATCTTTCCTTTTCACCGTTGCCTTTAGCTTTCCTTCTTTCATCTGCTATGTGTAAAGCCTCATCAGACAGCCACTTTGCTTTTTTGCATTTCTTTTTCTTTGGGATGGCGGTGATTGCTGCCTCCTTTACAATGTCACGGACCTCTGTCCATATTTCTTCAGGCACTCTGTCTATCAAATCTAGTCCCTTAAACCTATTCTTCACCTCTACTGTATATTCATCGGGGATGCGATCTAGGTCAAATCTGAATGACCTTGTGGTTTTCCCAACTTTCTTCAATTTAAATCTGAATTTTGCAATGAGTAGCTCATGATCTGAGCCACAGTCAGCTCCAGGTCTTGTTTTTACTAACTGGATAGAGCTTCTCCATCTTTGACTGCAAATTATATAGTCAATCTGATTTTGGTGTTGCCCATCTGGTGATGTGCATGTGTAGAGACACCTCTTAGGTTGTTGGAAAAGGGTGTTTGCTATGACTAGCATGTTCTCTTGACAAAACTCTGTTAGCCTTCACCCTGCTTCATTTTGTTCTCCAAGGCCAAACTTGTCTGTTACTCCGGTTACCTTTTGATTTCCTACTTTAGCATTCCAGTCCCCTATGATGCTGAGGACATCATTTTTTGGTGTTAGTTCTATGAGCTGTTGTAGGTCTTCATAGAACTGGTCCACTTCAGCCTCTTCTGCAGCAGTGGTTGGGGCATAGACTTGGATTACTGTGATATTGAATGGTTTGCCTTGGATTCGGACCGAGATCATTCTGTCATTTTTGAGATTGTATCCCAATACTGCCTTTCTCACTCTCTTGTTGACTATAAAGGCCACACCATTTTTTCTACGCGATTCCTGGCCACAGTAGTAGATATAATGGTCTTCTGAGTTAAATTCGCCAATTCCTGTCCACTTTAGTTCACTGATTCCCAAGATGTCGATGTTCATTCTTGCCATCTCATTTTTGACCACGTCAAGCTTACCTTGATTCATAGATCTTACATTCCAGGTTCCTATGCAGTATTGTTCTTTGCAGCATCGGACTTTCCTTTCACCGTCAGACACATCCACAACTGAGCATCCTTTCGGCTTTGGCCCAGCCGCTTCACTCTTTCTGGGGTTACTCGTACTTGCCCTCTGCTCTTCATCAGTAGCATATTGGACACCTTCTGACCTGAGGGGCTCATCTTCCGGTGTCATATCTTTTAGCCTTTTGTTACTGTCCATGGGGTTTTCTTGGCAAAGATACTGGAGTGGGTTGCCATTGCCTTCTCCAGGGGATCACGCTTGGTCTGAGTTCTCTGCTGTGGCCTGTCCATCCTGGGTGGCCCTCCACAGCATAGCCCACAGCCTCGTCGAACCACACAAGCCCCCTCACCCTATGTCCCAGCTCCCGCCCACCCAGCGGTTCAAAAGCCCGTTAAAGGGCAAATAGATATAAGGGGTACCTGCTATTAGAGCAGGGGGGCACCTGCCCCTTGTGTAGCAGTGACGGTGAAGAGCAACAGATGGCAATGGCGGAAGAAGGCATGGTGGCTGGTGAAAGGTGAGGAGGTGAATGGAGGAGGCCAGACCAGCAAGGCGCAGAGGCGGAGTGATGCAGCAGGCCAGAGCCTGACATGGACATAGGCCACTGCGAGCATGCATGGAAGCGCAGAGTGGTTCCAGCCTAGAGATGGAGTCGCGATGGCCAGGAAGGTGGAACTGTAAAAAGAACTAGCACCAGGAAAAAGGATGCCGGCGGACTGTCCCCCCCACAAGAAAAAGATCTGCTACAACAAGGGTAAGGGTGCCTGGTAGGATATTCACCTCCCCTACACATATGTGGCCCTAGGTTAGGAATGTTTGGAATATATATGTTAGCCACTCAGAGCCCTTAGGGGGTGAGCGGGATAGAAGTCGAAATAAATAAATAAATAAATAAATAAATAAATAATCCACCATTAATAAAGTTTTGTAACGCAATATATATGTCTACACATTTTCTTAGCGATAGGCATATATATTGCGTTACAAAACTTTATTAATGGTGGATTATTTTAATTTTGCTTGTACTTTAACTGTTTTCTATATAGCTAACATTCGGAATTTGCTGTTTGTACTGTTCAAATTTTCCTCAATAAACTTGAAAAGAAGAAGAAGAAGAAGAAGAAGAAGAAGAAGAAGAAGAAGAAGAAGAAGAAGAAGAAGAAGAAGAAGAAGAAGAAGAAGAAGAAGAAGAAGAAGAAGACGATGACGACTGAGGTGAGTGCAGAGACTTGCCCATTCTAGACCTTTTGGACTGAGCTGACAGGAGAGAAGAGTGTTTTTGTGTGGGGGGGTTGCTTGCATGGAGGATGTTTCTCAGTGCAGCCAGCATGTTGAACTTCATTCGGCTTGAGTTTTCCCAGCCAAAATGAGGTTCTCTTAGCCTCCCAGCAAAAAGCCACTGTTTAAGCAAAGCTTAGCTTTATAAAGGCACTGCTTGTGGAAGTTCAGAGGTTGTTTTGGGGTGTCTCTCTCTCAAGAAAGACAATCCTGGGTTCAGGGCCCAGGAGGCTGGTTACACTCCTAGCACTGGTGTTCAAACTTTTAGTGCATTTGAAGATGGAAGTTCACTTTAGACATTATGGCTGGTAGACACCGAGAGACATATTCTCCAATAACTTTTCCTAGGAGCTGTCAGTGGACAATGTTTGTTGTGTGTACCAGGGACAAGATAGAACTCCTACCAGTTCATTGTCAGTGTAATTTACCAGAAGGCATGAACTGGCAAAAGTGGCCTCAAACTATTGGCAGAAGACCTACATCACGCCATCCAAAACATGCCATGGGTTTCATTTCTTGATAAAGTCCATATGTTCTGGTCTGACTTGAATGCTTGTTTATATGGATAGTTTTGGACTGGTCTCTCTAACTGATATAGACTTCTCCCCTTTTTGTGTACATTTATGTCAGGTCACTGCATGACATAGTATATAGTTCTCATATTTGGATATTATCTATATATTGACAACATTCATCTCTAAATGAAATCCTAAGGAGCATTCCACTCTTCTAAAAGCCACAGTAGATGTGGTTATTTTTAAAGAGCTGGGTCTTTAATGGAATGGCTTTTTAAAAATAAAGGAGAACCCATTTGGTCTTAGCGTGCCATGGCAAGGAGGTGGGGGAGAAGCTAAGATGGCAATGAACCAGAATGAGTTCCATCCTGTCTCTAGTACACACAGCAAAACAACTACATTGGTCTTTGCTACTGTGCCTTGTGCATGACATCAGCTTAAAGAAACTCAGAAATCTTTAATCGTAAAAAGTTGTGATTTCTATTTGATGCTACAGTATTTTATGAGTCATTGATGGCGTAATCTGTTGGGAATTATGTGACTGTGCTTTTTTGGACAAGTTGTTTTTCTTTTTAAACTATTTTATTGTTCCTTGTGCTTGGATATCATCACTTCCTGGGCGGGGTGCTATAAATATTTTAAATAAATGAATAAACTCCATGTGGACAAACTTTCTAGTAATGCACAAAAATACTCTTGGCCATACAGGCTACTCCTTTTTAATAGTTACCTAGCCATATTTAGAGAAAGAAGGCCTTAACATGAGGATTTGTGCTGACTGACTCCAGGAATGTTAGGCATGAAATCTGCTTCTGGTTAGCACTTCTGAAGTTTTTCACTTTTACCACAAGAATGAAATGTCAAACTTCATACATAAACAGAAATTGTTAAATTAGAGCAATTTGCTTAAAGAGTAGAATTCCCAAAGGCATGTGTATGATGTGTAGAGAACTATGTAATGTCTCATATCTTGAATGGTCACAAGGATAAAAAAGATTAAGTAACAGACAGGAGATAATAGGTTGGATCCAGAGCAAGAACAAGACAATGATCTCTCATCTTCTTGGTTACAGAAGAGGCGAGAGAAACCATTTCTTCCTCTGCCTGCTCCGGACTCCCAGGGTCAGAAATAGGGTCAGAACATTCATGGAATTATAAATAATTATGGGAACCTGTAAAATCAGCAACACTGATTGATCAAAGGTCCAAGCTGTAATTATTTTTTGTGCTGAACTACAGGGATGTCTAATTATACCAACAGAGTTGTTTAATGGGGTATGGTGGATTTTTCACCCAACAGCCAGACTGCCAGACTTTTCTCCTACCACTTACTATTTGACCATTCTTGTTTTTGCATTTAAACTGATCACATCTGTTTAAATAATTTAATCCAGCATCCTCTAATGCAACAAATGCTGTTCTTGTCATTATCTTCATCATCAAAATAGCTGGAGGTGCATGGCTTTTTCCAAACGCGTCCTTACCAGATAGCTTAAAAGATCACATATTTTTTTCTGCACTTGAAAAATCATGATATATAATGAGAGGCTTCTTAACAATTGTCTCATTGCCTTTGGAACTTTAGACTTCCTTTAGAATTGTGACACTCCTCAGCTACATGCTTAATCAAGTACAGCTAAAATAACAATATAGAACAGATTAATTTATTGTTACCACACAAGAACTGGAAAAAGCCTCCTGGCAATGCATTTATGTTATCTCTTGTGATTAATAAAATATTCATGTAATAGCATGTTGATTAAATTGCACAAATGTCACTGACTGACCCTACATTTGGGTTTCATGAACTCTTTTCGATACATAATAAAATTCATGTTCACAGTGATGCAGTGATTCAACCATACAGTTCTCATAATCATCAGCTGATGGGCACTACAATCTTTTGCTATTTGCCAAACTGAAAATAAGGGTACTTATTTCCATTAAGCTTATTTACAAGCAGAATCACACTCTTTATCTAATTTATATTCTACCAAAAATAACCAGTTTTAAAGGTACCAAAAAACACAATTAAGCCTACTGCAAAACAAAGCTAGTATATAAAATTGTAACAGCATTTCACTCTTTAATTAGGTTTATGTATATTATCATTTTATGGTCTCCCTGCTGTTGCCAACCAATCTGGGCACTAATATATTTAGCAGTATCATAGTGTGGGACTGATAGAATGAGTTGTGGTAAAGTGTAGATTCAAATTCTATATATCCCTGAAGTCAGACCACTGTATCAGTTGGGAAGCTTTGGAGTCTCCTCCAAAGAGGGCTGGGAGGCAAATTAAAATGGTCCATTCCCAGAGGCTTATATGTCAAGATGCATTCTGGAAGGGATTTTAGTTTCCCAAGGAGCAATTTGCATACATGAATCTGCCTTATACCGGCCTTGGTGTAGTCAAGGTCACTACTGTCTACTTTGGCTGGCTGCAGTTTTCCAAGGTCTAAGATAAAAGTCTTTCATATCACCTACCTCCTGATCCCTTTTAAATGGACTGAATCTGGGACCTTCTGCAAGCAAAGCTAATGCTCTATCACTGAGACACAGCCCCTCCCTGTCAACATCAACTCCGTCAATGACTGGTGGAAGTTTGGACTTCAGGGGTATAAATGGATTGCTGCCCATTATCCTCTTCTGTCCAGAAGACAGGAACTGGCTCCATGGTTTACCACAGAGTTAGGTCAACTGTAGTCACTGCATTTGTTTTTGTATACTGGATATGTACACATAATATTGTAGCTTGCCTTGAGTCTTTTTGAAGAAAAAGATGGGTTAAAATAATTAAAATAAGATGATATTCTTGAGCAAACTGTCATCTTTAGCTTGGTCAAAGGAGTTCTATGAACAAATAAGAAAGAAAAATGGGGAAAATTCTAAGTCATACCCATTGCATATTGTCTAGCACAGAGGTGTCAAACTCATTTGTTATGAGGACCGGATCTGACATAAACATCTCTTTGTCGGGCCGGGCCATGTGTGCCATAAAATAATAATGCCAGTTGCTGGAGATAGGAACTGTATAAAGGACAGCAGTTGGTAAGGTACAAGTTGGTGTGTCTTCACTGCAAGGCCCCCAGGGGTGGGGTGCAGAGGAAAACCCACAGGAGCGGACTGGAGAGGCAGCAGTGCAATGCTGGGCAGATACTCCCATGATGCTTGCTTGTTGCAGGTGAGGTTGTTCTGCTGTGTTAAAGCTATAATGGAGTGGCTCTGCTTACTCCTCCCCAGCACTCCCTCCCTTGCATCAGTTGCTTGCAGGCTGCATAAGAGCCCTGGAAGAGCCGGATCTAGCCCCCGGGCCTTATGTTTGACACCCCTGGTCTAGCAACTAGAAAAGCCTTGAAAACATACCTTTATGTAGCTTGCAGAAAAAACTACTCTCTCTCTCTCTCTCTCTCTCTCTCTCTCTCTCTCTCTCTCTCTCTCTCTCTCTCTCTCTCTCTCTCTCTCTCTCTCTCTCTGCCCCCTTCTGTTACAATTGGTAGGCATAAGGAATTAGGAAGTAAAATGTCTCATATATATGTCAACTATCAAATAATGTATCTTGCTCAGCTGGTTTGAATTTTAATTGTGCTGCCAATTATATTACAATATCTCATTTAAAAAAATCTGCAGTCTTATAAAATTGAGAAAGTAGGTCCTTGAAAAAATGGAGGTGCCTTCACTCTACATTCTGTCCTCATTGAGGAGCTTTTCTGATTAATAAATGCAAAGTTAACACTATAGTAGAGATTAAAAGAAAAGTTCAGTTTTCTAAGTTTGATTCAAACCATGTGATTCCAAAAGGGTCCTATTTGAAATTCAAGCAGGGGACAGACATATATATATATATATGTATGTATGTATGTATTGTTTATTTTATCATTTTCTGGAGTTTTGAATCCAGTGTTTTTGAAACGCCTCTTCTGAAACAAAAAAGTATCATATATTGTTTGTTGAGCTGTTATTCTGCAATGCAAATTTCTTGGTAAAAGAGAAATGATTCCAGTATTCATGCACAAAACAGGCTCTAGTAGCACAGACAAATCTGCAGTTGTGATAACTATTTTATCATATGGTATGCCATGGATTATTTCAGAGAAAACAATTATTTGTTTTTCTTAACGAGGTTCACAATTACTGCAAAGTTTGAAATTTTAGAAATTAGATTAGGCCACATCTCTTACATATGATACTTTAGTGGCAATGCCTGGTAATGCCACTAACGTCACACTGAACAAGTTCAGCTTGTTCAACTGTGATAATTAAGGGTATGCACTCGGTATATACTGAGCTGAATAAATTAAAAAAAACCACCCTATTGATATTTTCTGGGTATTTATTTAGCCGAATACAGATTAGACAATCTGATTTGGCTACCAAAATAGCCACAGTCTCTTTAAATGCCTTCTGAGTTCACTTGCCAAGTTGTGCTGCTGCGGTGGTTTGACTTGATGAGTGAACTCAGAAGGTATTTAATGTTTAAATGTCTTCAGTTCACTCACTAAGTTGTAGTGCCAGGGCAGTACAACTCAGCGAGTGAGCTGAAGGTGTTTAACCTTTAAATGCTTTCAGTTAACTTGCCAAGTTTTGCTGCCATGGCATTTAAACTTTAAATGCATTTAGTTTGCTCGTTCAGTAGCACTGCCATGGCAACACAATTTGGCAAGTGACCTGAAAGCATTTAAAGCTTAAGAGCCTTCAGTTTGCTCGCCGAGATGTGCCACGTCAGCAGCATGACTTGGTGAGTGAAATTCTCCATTATACCCTATGGTGACTGTCCCCATAGGGTACAATGGAGCTGGAAAAAATCAGGTTTTCTGAATATTTACCCAAATACCAATACAATACCAGTAGTGGTATTTGGGAATATTCAGGAATAATGATATTTTTTGGGTCCAATAGACCCAAATCAGGAAACAACTTTTTTTTTTTTTTTGCACATCCCTAGTGATTATCAGAGGAGAGCCAATCAACAGGTCTGTTCAGTTCAGTCATGAAAGACTGGTACACCTCCTCAACAGATTTGCACTGGGTTTTCTAAAGGATTAACATGCATCAAAATACTGCTGATCCAAACAGATCAACAGCCATTCATATCTGTAAGGACTACTTAGACAAACACCAAATGGTAGGATTTTTATTTTTATTTTAAAAAAAATATGTTCTGATTTATTTAAATGACTGGTGACTGATTTAAATGTCTATGCAATCTTCCCCATGACACCTGAGGGCTCTTTAAAAAAAAAAACCAAAAAAACAGCATCTGATAATGTGTTCATATGCACTAATGTTCTGATGATGTATTGTCAGAATCTATCAGCAGAAATTGGGCAAGAGATCTTTCTGCTTTCTAGTGTCCAGTAAGCTTAGCAACAGAAACTATAAAGAATGAACTACTGAAGGCCAAACTCCTCCACTGAATCACTTCCCAGAAAAGGTAAGGAAAGCAGCCATTTTTTTTTGCAAAGATTGAACTATTAACAGCAGTTCTGCTCTTCCTTCTGCTTTCAGTTTGTATACTCTTGGTCTATTCAAGCCTTACTTTGAGCCAAACTACAACATGGCAGCTGGTGGGGGAAGCACTGAACAGAGCTCCTGTGTGGGAATAATTTATATTTACTGCAGTTCAATTAGAATTAGCTTTTGGAACTCACTTCATGATTAACTGTAGACCAGATGCAGCCTCAACAAACTCACTGTTTGAAGGAACTGAAACTGGAACTGAAATTGGAACAATCATAGAGAGCCACCAAACATTTATCAGGTGACTTAAGCACTGCTAAGAATCTGTCAGGTGGCCCAAGCTCCATCTGCACAGCCACAGTTTTTTCTGAGTTTAGCATTGACTTCTGGACATGGACTCCTGGCTTGATGACTTATGAACCACTGTGTAAGGTACTGGGTTCACCACATGGAGGACTCAGACAATGACATGAGGTATGACGCGCTTATTAGTACTTTGCAACATGGACACACAACACCCTCGCAAGGCCAACCATATACACACCCACCCGGCACACCCAGTGTCCTATTGGGGGGTTTGAATTTCCCACCAAAGTTACGATAGGTCGATTCTAGGTGGACTAGGATCCAAGGACACTTTTTGTTTGAGGGAGCTAAGCTTCATTCGGTGATCACGGACTCCTGGTGATGGTCTGCCTACATAACACCCCTCCCCCCATAGTTCAGACCCTACCAATGACACATAATCCTTCAAATAGGCTGGGGGCCTGTACTTTCTGAGGGAACACCGGGGGGCTGGCACTGGGTCCGGGGTGATGGTCTCTGGTTGACTAGATGTGGCTGGAGATTGTGTCATCTGGAGCAGCAGCTGAGGTCCCTCTGGCTCCATTGCCTCTGGCTGCGTTTTGATTGGGGGGCTTCTTCCTGTGCTCGGGGGTCAGGCTGCATGCTTGCCTCTGGGGTGGATGTTCCTGGTCCCTCCACTGGTGGGGGAAAGACTTCTGCCTTAGGGAGTTGTCTCCACTGGAGTTGGTTGAGGTGCTTCCATAGGAGCCGACCATCCTCCATCGAGACCTCATAGGATATGGGGCTGGTCACTTTGAAAATCCTGCCAGGGATCCATGGGGGCCCCATTCTGAAAGTCTTGAGGAACACGTGGTCCCCAGGGAAGAATCCGCATGGTGCATCGTGACTTTCCACCATCTGTCTAGAGTTCAGTGCCCTATCGTGGTGTAACCTGTCCAGCAACATCGTGGGGTGCTGGCCCATCAAGTCTGCAGGGCTGTGGCCGCTGATTGGGTTGGGGGCTGTCCTCTGTGTTAGGAGAAAGCAGGCCAGTCACAACTCCCAATCCCCATCCGTGATCCTGCTGAGGGCTTCCTTAGCTGTGTGGACCATTCTCTCCACCTGTCCGTTGGTGGAAGGGGGTCGATATGATGTGCCAGATTAGGTTTCACTGGACGAAGTCCTGAAACTTCGCCGATGTGAACATGGCCCTGTTATCTGAGACAATCGTATCTGGCAGCCCATGGGTTGTGAAGATTCAGTGGAGGGCCCGGATGATGGCCTTTGTGGAGGTTGTGGACATGGGGCTGATCTCCAACCACTTTGAGTACAAGTCCACCATTACTAGGAACAGCAGGCCCTTTAACGGCTTCACAAAATCCACATACAGCCAGGACCATGGCTTGCACGTTGATTTCCATTGTTGTGTGGGCACACTTGGTGGTTTGGGTCGCACTTCCTGGCAGGTCTGGCACCTTCGGACCCACGACTCGATTTCGACATCAATTCCTGGCCACCACACATAGCTCCAGGCCAGAGCCTTCATTCTTACTATTCCTGGGTGTGCCTCATGAAGTGCTGTGAGGACCCGTTGCCTCAGGCTGCCAGGGACCATGACTCTGTCCCCCCACAGGAAGCACCCCTTCAGGGCCAACAATTCATCTTTATGTGTTACAAAAGCCACGAACTCTGTCCCTGGGGAGGTGGAGGGCCAACCCCTCACCACCCATCCCAAGACCCAGGAGAAAACGGGGTCATGGACAGAGCAGGCAGCAACATTGGCAGTTTTCAGGGGAGGATCTGGGAGGCTTTCGAGCATCAAGACCCTGGGTGTGGAAGTAGGATCCGTGTCTGTGGCTGGGAGCAGCAGCCAGCTCAGGGCATCAGCATGCCCCATCACTTTGCCCGGTCGGTGTTCCAGGCAATAATTATAGTCCACTAGGAACAGAGACCAACAGAGGACATGAGGCGACAGCACCTGGGGCATCTGTTTCTCAGCAGCGAAGAGTCTTAGCAGCAGCTTGTGATCCATGGCAATAGTGAAGGGCCGGCCATATATGAAGTTGTGGAATTTCTTCACCCCCGCTACAATTGCCAGGCCCTCCTGGTCTATTTTGCGTGTAGTTGCGCTTGGCGGCTGTCAGGGTCCATGAGTAGTAGGCCACGGGGACTTCACAGCCATCAGGGAGGATGTGGCCTAGGACTGCACCAACGCCATAGGGGGAGGCATCGCATGTGAGGACCACCGGTAAGGACTCGTCGAAGTGGACCAGTACGTTATTTGAAATTAGGAGTGCCTTGACTCCCTTGAACACCACCGCTTCCCTCGGCCCCCATGACCAAGGAGCCGACTTATCTAGGAGGCAGTGTAGGGGCTCTGCAACAGCAGCCTTGTGCAGTAGAAAGGTGTGATAGAAATATATTAGACCCAAGAATGCCTGCAGTTCAGTTTTACTCGTTGGTGCCAGGGCTTCCACGATGGCCTTCACCTTGTCCCTGGCAGGATGGAGGCTGGACGTGTCGACCTTGAACCCCCAAAATTTCATTTCCAGAACCTCGAGGAGGCATTTCTCCCACTTCACCTTGAGGCCAGCAGATTCTTTAAAAAAAAATATTCTTTTAAAATAATAATCATTTACAACAATGAACATCTAAAGCATTAAACAAGCAACAATAAGAGATAAGGATCAAGTCGTATCAGAAGCCAATTTCTTAGCAGTAAAAAACTATTCTAACGTTTTTGAGGCCAGCAGAGTCGAAGCAGCATAGGACGGTGCGGGGGTGGGAAACGAAGCCGTCTGGGGTGCTACTAATCGGTCCAGCTCTGCATCGATTTTTGGCCGGAGTGTGAGCGGAGCTGTGTGAAATCGCATGTGAATAGGGGCTACATTGGGGTCTAATTGTAAGGAAACCAGGGGCCCCTTATAACATCCCAGAGCCCCACCGAAGATGGCAGGGAACTCCCTGCAGGCCTCTGCAAAGTCCTGCGACACACATTTGTGAACACCCCCAATTGTGATGCCCAATGGCACAAACCATGCCTGCCCCAAAAGACTAACAAGGTTCCCCTCCACCACAATCAAGTCCAGAGACCCCTTGAAGCCCCAGTACTTCACCCGGAAAGTCCCTACACCCCGGATTGGAACTGGGTTACTCTGAAAGTCTACCAAGCTCAGAGGCGAGGGATGTAGGGGGGGGTCCCCCATTAAGGTGAAGTCTGTTCAGTGTGTCCACCGAGATGATGGACACTGCCAACCCCGAGTCTACTTCCATAGCACGGGGGGACCCCTTGATCCGGACTTGGACTTGGATCTTTGGGGTCTCAGACTGGTTGGGGAGACATAGTACCTGGAACCATGGCCAGTCAGTGAGGAGGTAGAGGTTGGAGAATTCTGCTGCAGTCTTATAGGTGGCAGCAGCCTGGTGGCATGGTGGAGTGGGCGGCAGCTGTGGCCAGCTTCCCTTGGATTGGCAGATGTGGGTGAGATGCCCCTACTTTCCACAAGTGGCATGTGGCATTGAGGCACCTGCATATTTTTCATTCATGCACATCCCCGCAGCTGGTACATGGGGCACATCCTGCAGCCTTTCTGGATGGTCCCACGGTGGTGGTCTCTGGTGGGTGGGTTGACGGATGAGATAGACATCCCCCTCATCTGAGTTTTCAGGCGCTGAGTCAAAAAGGACGAGGTGTGAAGCTGCCAAAGGTCAGTCGTGATGCGAGGCCTCATGTGCAAAGGCGAGTTGTAGGACTTCTTCTAGCTTGATGTTGGGAGGTGCCAATTACCTTCCGGTGCAGCTTGGCATTGCTGAGGCCCCAGGCGAACTGCATGAGGAGGTTTTCTGCGACCTTTGTGAAGGCGCAGTCCATGGCCAGCTGGTGTAGTGCTGCCAAATATGCCGTGGCTGCTTCCCTGGGCTTCTGGAGGCACCCCAGGATTTCCATCCACTGGGCCAGTGCAGTTGGCTTGGGCATGAGGTACCTCATTCGGTGACCGTGGGCCCCTGGTGGTGGTCCACCTACATAACACACTGACTCCCAACATCAGCTTATTAAAATCTCTTGTCAGCTGGTGGACTCTGGCTGGCTTGCCAGTGCATGAACCATTGACTCTTGTCAGCCTGGTGACACTTTCTGCTGGCTTGCTAAATTCAGCTGAATTACCACCCCTGGAGTCCCTGCCTAGACTAATGGTGGTGAAGTTGGAGGAGCCAGTTGGACACAGCTGAATTTTAAAGTGAAGGTGATGGTGCACTCATGATGAAGCAGCAAGAGCATCTTTTAGGATGCTTATGAAAGCCTATGAGATGGCAATGAAGGCCACTAAAAAGGAATTCTATGCAACCTCCATTGCATCTTCTAGCTCTCACCCAGCCCACTTATTTAGGACAATTAGGTTGCTGACTTCCCTACCACAAGGGAAACAAAATAATAAGGAATTGGCTATTGGCTGTGAGGCATTCGCAAGCTATTTTGCGGATAAAATCTTGCCACCAGGACCTCCCTGCTATGGTTAAAACAGTAAGTGAACTGGAAGCCCTTGGCCATCTTCTGGTCTGGTATTGGACTGATTCAGAAAGAAATTGACAAGACCCTGGTGGCTGTAAGGCCCACCACTTGCCTCCTTGATTCATGTCCTTCTTGGCTTATTAATGCCTGTGGAGAAGGAATTTGGATTCTCCTGGGAAACATTATTCCTGTAGTCAGGGATGTTCCCAGGGTGCCTCCAAGAGGCAGTGGTGTGACCACTCCTGAAAAAACCATATTTGGAACCTATGATCCTAGCCAAGTACTGCCCAATATCAAAATTATCATTCCTGGGTAAGGTAGTTGAGAGAGCAGTTGCTGATCAGCTACAGGTGTTCTTGGAGGATGCCTCTATCCTGGATCCATTTCAGCTAAGCTTTCGCCCTGGCTATAGGATGGAGATTGCATTGGTTGCCCTTACAGATGACCTCTGGAGGCACTTGGATCAAGGTGGGTCAGTATTGCTGTTGCTACTCAATCTAACAGCAGCATTTGATGTGGTTGACTATGATCTTTTGACCCACTGCCTTTCCGACATGGCGATACGGGGAACTGCCTTGCAGTGGCTGTGCTCCTTTCTCCATGGCTGGGGACAGAGGGTGGAGCTTGGGGAGAGAGTTTCACCATGGTACCCAATGATATGTGGCATCCCACAAGTGGCGATACTCTCCCTAAAGTTATTTAACATCTATATGTGCCTCATCACCCAGCTAATCCGGGGGTGTTGGCCTGGGTTGCCATCAGTATGGTGATGACATCTAGCTGTATCTGTTGATAGACAGATGGACTCCGCCCCAGATATCTTGGCTAGGATGCTGGAGGCCATGGCTGATTGGTTACAATTTAATCCAACAAATACAGAGATCCTATTCCTGAGTCAAGGGAAATAGGTTTGGAAATCAGACTGCCAATCCTTTGTGGGGCATCTTTAATACTAGCACCAATGGTGAGGAATTTATGAGTGATGCTGGATATCTCCCTTTCTGGGAGGCCCAGGTTATTAATGTTGCCAGATCAGCCTTTTACTATCTTCAGCTGGTCCCTTACCTCTCCTGCCATGACTTGGCCACAGTGATACATGCAATGGTCACTTCCAGGTTTGATTACTGCATCTCACTCTATGCAGACCTACCCTTAAACCTGACCTGAAAGCTTCAGTTGGTACAAAATGCAGCAACATGCCTGCTGACTGAGATTCCTGTGTGGGTTCATATTCAGTCAGTGCTGTGCTAGCTGCATTGGTTGCCAGTTGAGTACCAACTCAGATTTATGGTTCTGGTATTGACCTTCAAGACCCCATGTAGTCAAGGACCAGCATACCTGCTGGACTGTCTCTCCCCATATGTGCCTCAAAGACCCTTGTGCTTTTCAGACTTTAACAGTCCCCAGCCCAAAAGCTGTCCCCCTCGCCTCAATCAGGGCCAGGGCTTTATCAGCCCTGGCCCCAGCCTGGTGGCACATGCTTGATGCAGTGGTTAAGATCAGTGGATTTTAATCTGAAGAACTGTGTTTGATTCCCCCACTTGTCCACATGCAGCCAGCTGGGTGAGCTTGAGTCAGTCACAGTTCTCTCAGAACTCTCTCAGTCCCACCTACCTCACAGGGTGTCTTTTGTGGGAAGAGGAAGGGAAAGAGATTTTAAGCCACTCTGAGACTCCTTCAGGAAGTGAAGAGCAAGATATAAAAAACAACTCTTCTTCTTCTCCTGATTTAGATCAGGGCCATGAGGGATTTATTGCAATTCCTCAGGGTCTGCAAAATGGAGCTTTGGTTGGGGCGGTGGATGTCAAAGAACATCGGCCTCCCCTGCTTCAAGTGATCCCTGGCGCTTTTACAGTATGGTCACCAGGAGAGACTGACTTATCCTAATCAGAGCCTACCAACACTTTCTCTGGCATGAGCCCAGCTTGCACTGAAATAAACTATTCACCAAGCAGCCAGTAGGTTATTTGGTGTGGTGGTTTGGTGTAGTGGTTAAGTGCATGGACTATCTGGGAGAACCAGGTTTGATTCCCCACTCCTCCACTTACGCCTGCTGAATGACCTTGGGCAAGCCATACTTCTGGCACAGCTGTTCTTGAAAAAGCAGTTTCTGTCAGAGCTCTCTCAGCCCCACCTACCTCACAGGGTGTCTGTTGTGGGGAGGGGAAGGGAAAGGAGTTTGTAAGCCACTCTGAGACTCCCTTGGGTAGTGAAGGGTGGGGTATAAATCCAATCTCTTCCTCCTCCTCCTCCTCCTCCTCCTCCTCCTCCTCTTCTTCTAGTTTAAAGCAGTAATTTCAATATTAATTATTAGTAATAATGTTTTAATGTATTTAAATTAATGCCATGTATGTTCTATTATATGCTATGGATGCCATGTTGTGAGCTGCCCTGAGCCCACTTGCCCTGAGCCTAAAATAAATAAAGAACCTACTAGTTTCTCTGAATATCCAGTTTTCATTTTTTTAAAAAGTAAAATCATGTTTAAAAGTCTGCAAGCTTTTTTGTTGCAGAAATAAAAAGGGTATGCTTTTTATCTTGTATATCTGCAACAAACAAGGTTAAAATATGAAAGCTGGGAATTTAGAGAAGCTGGTAGGTCACATCATTAGAACACTAGTGCAGATTAGCACAACAACAATTCCCTGTCTTCAGAAAAGGCCTGAAGAAACCTCCATTGTGTATGAGGGGAGCAGCTTATTTAAACAATTGCCTTCCAAGCAAAGCAGCAAGGAAGGTACAATAGAACTCCACTGGGCCATGTGAGAAGGCACATGTGTAAAAAGTTGATTGTGCTGTACTGCAGTGTTAGGGGGGGAAATATGGTAAGTAACCTGCTGAATAGCTGCAAATAGGTGAGTGAACACTTCAACAGGCTATCAAAAACTGGCTTCCTGCTCACAAGTGGTCAGCAGGACATGAACTGTACTTGCTGGTGTTCAATCATCCCTAGCAATGAACAGTATCATTCATTTACAGACATCACTAAGAAATGAAAATTTACAGGTTTGTGCACCTCTACTCTGAAATGTATAATATTCGTGCACATGTATAGTATAGAATTAGAGGGTTTTCTTTTGAATAATGTAGGCTGGAACCACATTTGAAGTGAGGCATAACATCGTATGGAATGCAGATTTATCTTTAAATCCAAATCAGATGTAAAACTGACTGGGTGGTCTTAATAATTCATAATTTCCTACTTAGCCTAATTGGCCTCATTCAGCTGTTGTGAAGTGAAGTTAAGAAAGTACCTTGTATATTGGGAAGAGCCACAGAAAGAATTAATCATAATGTGTTAATGGACTAACATAACGATTGCTTCAAAAGAGCTACCTCTGCCCTTTAAATGTATGAGTCCCTCCTCCTCAGTGGCAAAACTCTTGATCAAGTGAAGTTGAATGCACTGAGTCTCCATACTATTTTTTTCATTCTGTTTTTTCAGCTAATCACATAAGGGAGTTTTAAATTGGTTGCAATGTTCTGTACCAGTGTAGTACAAAGAAGATTTAATGAAAACCAGGATATGGCTCTAATTATTCTTCAGGTGATAAAAATTTATCAAGATAGGCATTATGTGTACCTTGTAACATAATACAAGGGATTTATGTAATTTGTGGTTAAAATAACACCCGGTGTCAGGCTGTTGTAAAGTTCTTTTTGGGGGAAAATGCCTGTAAAAATGGGCTGTTTCCCTCCATTTAAACACAGCAGGAGTGGTCAGCTCTGCTTTCTGTCATACAAATTAATTTTATATAGAAATTAGTGAAGGGGAAAGCTTTTAAAAAGGAACCAACCAGTTCTTCTCCACACAAGCGTTTGGGTTAGGTTTTAAATTGTTGCATACATCAAGGTGTTCATGACAACTACCAGCTTTCATGTGTCTGCACGAGAACTCACAGCGCACTTGCTGCAGTGGGGTTGATGGAAGTTCAGTCCGACATACGTGTTTAAAAGCAAAGGAGAGCATTCCAGACTGTAAATGTGAAAAACAGCAGAGCATACCATGTGCTGCAGATGATTTTAACAAATGGAATCATTTTTTCCACCTTGTTTGAGAATGTACAGATGTGAACTTCTCAGACCTGGGGGAAAATGGAATTAATGAATGCCTGGTAATATTCCCCAATAAATGGACACACACACGTATTCACAAGCACCTACAGACATCTTGAGGCAAAAGGGGGGAAGGCCCTTTAAGTATTTTAAGTGCATCAAGGAGAACTAGGGAAAACCCCACTTAGGGAGCAAGCTGTTTTTGGCTGAAGTCTGAAGTACAATTACTTGGAAGTAAGCTCCACCAAAACCAGTGAGTTATTTCCAAGTCAATGTCTTCAGGGTCAGGGTGTAAGTCTGTAAAGCTGGGCCAGTCTTCAACTTGGAATGAAGTCAATGGGGGGAAATGTAAAAAGGGAATGAATTAGCCCGAAAAAAATAATAATCATAAAATAGCAGGAAGAGCAGGAAGAGTTCTTGAACAGGATGTATGGAATGTCATCACTGATGCAGAAATAGGAATAAACTGAATTTGACAATGGTAAGCAGGAAGTGTAGTGAGATTCCTATGTGTAACAAGGCATAGGCATAAAACCTGGGCCAAAAAGAAAGGTGAGCTTAAGGAACCTCTTTCAACTAAAGTGATTCCTCCATTGGAGGAAGGTTCCTTAGGCTGGAGGAAGGCTACTTGGAGGATGATTGATCCATCCCAGTATGAACAGCTTTATCCCATGATGCATAGATTCCCAAATCTGAGTACAAACCAAAGTAAGTATATAGAAAGCTGTCACACCTTGGTAGACCTCATAGGAGATGCACGGTATTAAAACAAACAGCTTATATTTGAATTCTATTTGTTGACAACAACAAACAAGGCTTTGACCTTCATGCATAATAGTAGCTCTTCCAGGGAAATCTTGTTGGCAAATTTGGGAAACATGATACTGATGTTTGGATAACTGATTTGATCCAGCAGGGCTCTTCCTGTTTTATGCTGCATCATGCTTCAGTATTACCTGTGGCTAACACTGTCCATGGTCCTCAAAGAGACTACATGGTATTTATCTTTAATGCAACACATTACTTCAGTACTAAAACTGAAAGCCAGTTTTTATTACAATGGGAAATGCAACTCTTTATGGGAGAAGCATTTTCCATCTTACGTTGTAAAACTTTGGACATTAACAATTGAAAAACCTCACCAGTTACATTCTATAGTGTGAACTATGTCATAGTAAAAATAATAATCTAATATTGCATATTTTTGTCCATATGGGCATATGGGCTGTGTCACGTTGTCAAAAGGTAATTAAGCTTATGATAGCAATTTAATCCTGCATCCACCACTTGGCTTGCGCTGGAAATGCAAGCAAAATGTTAGACATAAAAGTGACTTTTGAATTTGAAACCAGACTTTTACAGACAAGGCTAATTTCACAGGTATTTGTTTTTATTATATTTTCACTAAAATGCTTCCCTACCCAATTTTGAGTTGATTTCCTGATAGGTAAGGCAAAGTCATTGTGTTAAGAGGCAAGCAGTTGCCAAAGAAGTAATAACATCTATACTAGTAAGCTGCATTAAAATGTGTGTGTGTATTATTTTACTGGCACTGGAAGTACTGTTAAAGAATGCAAGAAATATTAAAGAACCTAAAAGGAAAATATAAGCTTTATTCCTATTTCCTTGCCTAAAATTAATTTCCTATCTACCACTTTCTTACTTATATTGGTCTTCAACCTGCTGCTAACCACAATTGTATCATTTCTGGAATCTCTACTAATGTTCTAAGTATGAATCAACATTGGAAAGAAAGACTATACTGAAATTCCATAATTTTCAAGTGGAAACCCCCCCCTCCTTTGTTGGAAAGGGTATTTCATCTTGAATCTATTGCGAGCAATCTGGCATAAGCCAGGGATTTGGATAGAGAAGACTGCAGCAGTATTCACACAAAGTATTACTTCAGTTAAGCAAATATGCTTTTTTTTGTCATTTTTAATTGGTTTTTAAAAACTACATCATAAGGGGAAAAGGGCAGGGGAACACAACTAACATCTAAGACAAGATTCACTCAGTATGTTACAGTTAGTTACCGCTCCTGCATTTAACATAGAAACAAAAAATTCAAACTTCTTGCAGTAAAATTTATGTTAAATTCAGTTGTTTTGTAATCCATTATATCGCATTTATTTCTTGTGCTTCTTCTTCTTCCTTGCTTTTGGGGTTTTAGGGGCAGCCGCTCCTTTCTCAGATTCTGAAGTGTTTGTTGTACTGCTGGAGCTTCTCGAAGTGCTATCTGTTCCTTCATCACTAGATTCCTCTTCTTCATCATCATCCTCTTGTCGCGCAGGGGCTTAGTTTTATTTGTTTTAGCCCTGAACAGGTAAGGTGCCAGCAACAGAAAGCAACACAGACCACACTGTCTAGTGCTAACTATATACAGTTTATCTACAGTATTTATATTATTCTGGTCTACACCATCAAAGTTCTTTGCCAGACAAGTCATTCAGGAGATGGGAAGAGCTATACAGTATCTATACAAATATATACATCCAACAGCCAATCAGCAGTCTCTGCTGAGTCATTCTTGCCAAGCATGCTAGCTCTTGCCAGAACCGGTCTGAGCTAGTTGCAGTGGCTGTCATTACTGCCAGTCTATATCACTAAGATCACCAAGCCTGATGTCTTTGTTTGGGATTAGTTGCTGTTTCAGAAAAGATCTGGCTTTTTGGACAGAATCGATTTTAATTTTTTTATTATTAAAATTGAAAACAAATCCCTCTGGGAATGTTCATCTGTAAACAATTGCTTTGCTTTGGAGGAAAAGGAGTAAATCTTTATATTTACGTCTTCATTTCCAGATCTCACATGGAATGTCTTTTAGGATTTTGATTTCTTCCTCCTCGACTTTTACTGTTTCCCCTGGTGTAGCTTTCAAGATGTTTTCTCTCATGGTCCTCTTGGAGAATTTCCCGTATATTTCTCCCGGTAGTTTATTTTTTCTTATAAAATCAGGATATGTGTGGTATATCAAGTCCATGTCATTCTGGAGGTCCTATTGTTTGAGATCAGAAATTGATGCTATCGCTTCGCTTAATATTTTTTTTAAGTTTCCCCCCTTCTGCTCCGGGACTCCTTGGAAATGCAGTACATACATGGATTTTTCCAGCTGAAGTTGGAGTAATTGTTTTTTTTCCAGTTTCTTTCTTTCTTTTCTTCCATCTTTTGCTCAATGTCTTTAGTCCTTGTTTCAACTTTCTTGATCTTCCTGTTAGTCTTGTCAGCTCTTTTTTCCATGTGGGAAAGCTGTTTTTGAACAGAATCCAGCTTGGTGTTAATATTTGACATCTGCTCCAGCAGAGGGCACAATGCTGCAGCCAACATATTGGGAAAGTCTGCAGCCATCTCTGACTGTGTAGGAGTTGTTGGTATAGTGTTTCCGGTTGGGATTTCTTTTATCCGTTGCCATTCTTCTTCCTCTACCAGCCATTGTTTACACAAAAAAGAAAGTTTTTAGTTTTAAAGTCAAGTTTATCCGAATTCCATACTACTTGGATTAAATTACAGCTTTCAAGCTTAGAAGAAGTCTCATGCGGTTAGTTTCAGTTTCTGTCTCTCTTTTTAAATGCTTACGGACCATTTCTTTTCAGGGGGTGTGTATCACCAACCCATCCCCACCTGCTGCTCCTCCTTGGATTGCTTTAATGGTCAGAGACTTTATCACTTAAGAAGAAGTCCGCTTGACTCACTGTTAAGCCACAATTATTTGTTGCAGAAGTTAGTTGCACATATAGACTTGTCTGCTCGTCTGGGGGGTCAGCTCTAGTCACCATGCTGGCTCCATGGTGTCAGGACCTTTTAGGGATGGGCAAGCCTCAATCCCTAAGCCGTTGCCTCAGGAGAGGCTTGTCCCAGCTCCCCAGGCTAAGAGTCTCCTACAGAGACTCCAGGGGGGTCTGGAACCAGCCAAGACCCCTCCTGATTGCCCCAGCTTGGCACATCTCCATCAGAGCTTGGTGGGACATGTCCAAGTGCAAGCCACCAAATACCAGAAATCCAGTTAAGCAAATATGCTTTTAACAGCCTTTAACAACCATGAAGACAGTCTGAGTGACATTGCATAATGAGAATCCATCTGAAATTTTGACACTGTTTTATTAGGCCTCAATCAGAACACTGGCTTCCCATCTCACCATGTGGACCCATTCCTCAAGGCTGGATTATTGTGAAGCATTCCACATGGGTCTGCCCTTAAAGACAGCTCAGAAACTCCAGCTGGGTGCTGTATCTCACTTGCTATCAAGAGCTAGACAGAGCATGCAGATCACACCCATTCTGCAGCCAATTCCCTGGTAAACAACCAGTTACTGGGTTCAGTAGTTATCCCCTACAAAGCCTTTCATGGCCTTGGACTCCCATACCTGCAGGACTGCCTCTCCTGCTGTGCTCCACTGAGTGAGTTGCTCTTCTGAACAAAGCCTTTTGCATGTGCAACAGCTCATTTGCCCCACCAGATGGAAGAAAGAGTCAGACAACCAAGGTTGGGTAAAACTAAGGCCACTTAATTTAACATAAATGAAAGTAATGGCAGGGGCAAACAGTGAACAGTGGCACGGTTAAGACCTGGGGTTCCCTTGGCCCCCATCCTTACCATACAATGGGCAAGACATCAAGGCCCCTGGCTGGAGCCAACTGCAAGTCGCTTGCACCAGGCCGACCAAGCCATTGGAATGTGCCTTGATGATCCCTCCAACACAACCACACAGCCTGTGTGGAAGATCCTTCGTGGCCATCCCCAAAGGCAGTCTGCAGTCCTCATCCCTGGCTGCACGGCTGCAGGGGGTGATCCTGTCAGACACCTATACCCCCACGGGGTTGCTGATTGGTGCTTACTGAGCCACATGAACTTTATCTAAGACATAATTCTGCCCTGAATAAAGTGGCAAATCCATCACATGGCACCATCCCAAGCCAATTCCTCAATCCACTAGCCACAGTGCAGGGTAGGCAAAAAACATCCCCTCTCAACCACTAATCAGCGAAGAGGCAAAAAATTCCTACCCGGTCCCCTGTTCAATGGGGCAACCAGCCTATGCTTGCACTACAGACAGGGCAGATGGGTGGGCCAAGCACAGGGCAGCAACAGAGAAGGGAGGAGCGTAGCTGGCCATTAAAGAGGTGCTGGCTCCACCCCCCTTCAGGAGGCCAGGCTGCAACTGCAGCCCTCCCCCCTTCATCCTCTTGAGGAGGCTAAGGCAGTCCTCATGAGGCATGCTGTTGGCTGCCTCATGTAGGGCCGAAATGTGGGCATTCTCTGTTGTGGCTCCCACCTTGTGGAAGGGCTGCCTAAGAAAATCAGGAACTTCTGTTGTTTTACAGAATGTGCAAAACAGAAATGTTTAGTGAGGCCTCAGGAAGGCAGTTTTATAAGGAAGAAGATTGAAGTCTATTGCAATACTTATTGTGTATTTCACCATGCTTTTAAAATATTGCCTTCTGTCTTGCTACTCCTCTTTCTGTACTATGGCATGTCACGCCTTACTTGCTTGCTTGTTTGTTTACATTGTTTTCTAATTCTATAATCCTAGTTCTGTTGAATTCTTCATTGAATGTGTTATGCAGTTTGATTGACTTTAAAAAAATATATTTTATGTTCCACTTCACATTTCAGTGATAAAGATAGGCCATGAAGTAAGTAAGTAAATAACCTTACTTAACAAATCTAGGGAGATTCCATTATTACCTATGACTGACATTGTGAATGGTTATACAAAATTATGTTTTGCGTACATTGTCACAAACCATATTTCATTGCCCTTCATTCTCTGTTTACATTTATACACAATGTACACATATCAGATGAAGGCACACTTCATGCATCTTTTTAAGCAGGCTCTTATTCATGGAAAGTTATGCTATCATAAATCTGCTAGTTGTTAAGATCCCACAAGACTCTATTTTTCTTATTTGTGTGAAGTTATTCCAATTATGCTTGACCACTAACCACAGCAATGAAATCCCATTTGACCTTGGACCTCCCAGTCAATGACACAATATACCAAGTTTGGGTTTAAACAAGGTCACAACTTTATTAAAGAACCATGGTGCTTTTTCCTGCTGCTGGCATGTAAGAGGAAAGAAGGTTGCCTCTTTCAGGCTATTTAGGCCAGTAGTTGTTAGACCAACAGGGCCCAAATGCAATGTATTTCTCCATTCAGCATCATAAAAAGGTGGAACAGGAAGGGTGCATCCATCAGGCCACAGCCATGTCAAGAGTTCATTGTATTAGATGACTGTGTCTTCTTCTTTATTCCTAGTCACATCTAATGAGAGTCTCCTTGATTATTTCTAATATTACCTGTGACATTTTCAGGTAATCAATTAAGTGAGCTAATCTACTAAAAATACAGAGTTATAGACAATGGACTCAGAGTATAATAGTATTATTATCAACTAAATTGTGCCAGAGAAAGGGTAGGATGATACCATGTACACAGTAAAGCTTGGTTATGTGAGACAAATACATCTCTGCAATCATTTCTGGTATCAGTTGCATGAAGAATAGAGGAAGAAAACAGCACCTAAGCAGCAACTGAAAGTGTGACCTTCAGCAACAGTAATAATATAAGGGTACAGATATTGCCCCTTTTGTAATTCCCCTCTCAAACAAATGAAATAAAAAGTTCTTTTTAATAGGCTATAGGGTGTAGGGTGGCAAACTGCGGGAAATCTATTTTTGTCTTCACTTTGCAATAGCATTACTTTTCCCCTCAACCTCTCTTTCCACCTGGGTAGCTGCTTGCCAATCTTTGGAAAGGGTTTTGCTGAGTGCTAGAGCATCTGCTTGGCATGCAGAAGGTCCCAGGGTCTCCACTTGAAAGGATCAGGTGGTCAGTGATGTGAAAGACCTGTACCTGCGTATAAGACACCTTAATGTGGTCATGCATCTGATGAAGAACATTTTGTTAAACAAAATCATATGCCACAATATGAACTAAACTTTGTCTTTGAGATGCTACAAGGCACTTAGTTGTTTTGGCTGCCACAACAGGATGATTATCATTGGAATTTCTTATTAAACATAAGAATAGTTGAAGCATTGCTATGAAATCAGCATTAAATTTACTTGTAACAAGCCTGGGACTATTTCAAAGAGAAATGTCTACGAGATACATTCTGAAGGGAAAATAACTGACAGTTATTCTATGACCTCTGTTTTTAATCAGAATTCCCCACAAATGTTGGCTATGTGTAATGATTTAATGTTACAATAGTGATCTAGAGTGACTCACCACAGAAATGGGTAATAACAGGCTGATTCAAATTGCTTAGAAAGTTTTGTGTGCCAGCTTGACAACCAGTCAGATACAGAGTGCAAAATAGTGGTATTGGTGGCTCGGCATTTGGTTTGGGATTGCATTACACTTCAGGAAAACAGATACTGTGTGGGCAACTATACAATGACACTGTACCACAAAGATGTTTCTGAAGTCAATTTTACAGTTGTGCAATATAAAAAGCTACATAAAAATGAACTTTGGACTCAACTGAATGGTAATAGCATAATTATAGTGTACATAATTATGCCCTTAATCAATACAAAAATGTCATCAGGCCTCTAATACATATATTTGTGCATAATATACAATTAACCCGTATGTGTGGAGCTGCATGTTATGTGAGGTTTCATGACCATTTTAAAAATAAGTTATTTTCCTTTCACAGGTTACATTCCCAGGCTTAAAATTTCTAGGGGGGAGATAGGTGGGGAGGCAAGAGGGCTTTTTAGCTTGCACCTCCTGCTATTATCCTGCCAAAAATACAGTACAATCCTAGGTGGAGTTGAAGTCAGTGGGACAGAAGGTGGTAACCCTGTTTAGGATTGCACTTAGTCACCTCTGAGCTGTCTTTACCTTTTTCTCACTGGGGAAAAGCAGCCCAGAGATGGCAATTTTCTGTGATAAAATGAGAGAGGGGTACAGTTAAGAACTCACTCCCACTGCTGGTTTTCCCCTGGAAATTATAGTTCCAATGATATTAGACTGTAAAAGAAGAAAAAAAAATCTGTTTAAATTATCACAGAACGGAGCTCCCGCCCGCCCGGCAACGCTGCTGGTGGGCGGGGGCTCATTTGCCGCTCCGAGGAAGGGAGACGGCAACGGATAGGGACGCTGTGTGTCCCGACGCAGCGGGGGGCGGAGCCGGCTGCTTCAAAAGGCCAGGCTCCGCTCCCGCCCTTTGCAGTTGCTCCACGTGCTCGCCCACCCTCCCACCCTGTTATCAGTGCAGGCTTTGGCTGGTCGTCATTTTGAAGGGGCCAGGTAGGAATTTTTCACTTCTACCCATATTGGCGGACGTGGTAGTGGTGTTTTCGCTTACCTTGCACTGAGGGCAGTGGTTTTAAGGGAATTATTGTGGGAGCACTTAATTAGTCTGGTCACTTGGCAGGTTTATGCAAGCAAGAAAACGGAACTGGTGAGCACCCTTCGGCATATCCTGTTAGGGAACAGGCGGTCATCAGGAACTGCCTTCGGATTTCAGGGTCCAGGGTGGGGAATGGTGATCACCTCCACTGGGAACCTTTTATGGCAGGCTCCTCCCTGCAAGTTGAAAGGCTTCAGGGGTAGGCGCTCCTAGAAGGCAACCAGTTGCTGGGCTGCTGGTCACGAGCCAGAGAGTAAATGGCTCACGGCTGGAGCTGGGTGACCCACCCTTTAAGGGCAAGGGGGTTGGTCAGGGAAGTGACGCCTGCCTTGCCTGTTCCATGCTTGCTTAGTGGTTATTGCTGCAATGTTCTGTTAAATAGTTAATAAAGTGGCCCTTGTTTAATTCCAATCTGTTGTCTGTCTCATTATTCCGACTGGGGGGGCAATTATATATAACACATAATTCTGCCAAAAAATATCCTTAGCTCTTTAATCAGAAATCCCTAATTTGGCAAGCAAAACAATGCATTTAAACCTTCATACATTTATATTTTATATCTGTGGTTTTGTAAAATATAAAATCTTCTGTAGACTGTGGACATTAAGTGGAATAGCTGCATGGAACTTGAGGTGTATGACATTACACTTGGCTGTATGACATTAAAAACTGCCTTCAACTAAACAGGCTAGTTGATAGATTGTGATCCTACCTTTCTGAAGTCATATAAAAATGAAATTACTCAGGAGGCTAAAAGATAGGCACAGAAAATTACTTGCGAGGGTTCAAGCCTCCCATAACTTGCCATTTTTAAACTATATAAAACTGCAGCTTGAAATGAAATTGTACATGTCAGACCTAACCCATCACAGCTAGCATGAAGCAACTGTAAGAGTTAGACTACAGCCCTAAGCATACATACCAGGCATAATTCGTTTATTTCTCATCAGTCCTTAACTAGAAACGCATACACGCATGCACACACACTATATTGCACAAGCCATTAGACTGCTGTGAGAGGCCTGTATACATTTCTCATATAAAGATCAACATATAAGGGAGGAGGCTGTAGTTTAGTGATAGACTATCTGTTTAACATAGGCTGTGGTCACACACACTAAACAATCCACTTTCAATCCATTTTCAATGCACTTTCCAACTGGATTTTGCCAGTTCACACAGTAAAAATCTAGTCGGAAAGTGCACTGAAAGTGGATTATTTAGTGTATGTGACTGCAGCCATAGAGAAGGCTTAATCCCTATCATTAATGGTGTGCATTAAAAATTCCCAAGCAGAAAATGTACATGAAAATTGCTGTTACCATGATCTTCTGGAATTGTAACACCAATCCAGGATTCTTAGGTGTTACAAAAATGCCTAATGATGGGCTGTACATGTGTTCAGATGCCTACTGTTAGGCATCTTGGGTTTTTTGTTTGCTTGCTTGTTTGACTGTGTGACAGACTGTCAAGGGCTAATGTTCTAACAAAGTCTGAGAACCTCTGAGTGACAGGCAGCTCAAACAGAATTCTGTTGTGCATCAGTTAAGAAATGAAAATTGGAAACTGACAGTTGCAGAAGAGACAGTTTAGCACTGACTGTGGACTGGGAAAGAGGCTGAAGGAGTGAGTGGATCATAGTGGATCCCCATTCAGGCTGAAAAGGGACAGAGCTTCTAGTCAAGAGAAGTAATCCTTGTCCATTGGAATGGGAAATAAATCTAAAATGAGTAGTAATTCCTGGTCTGTGTACAGAGAAGGATTTTGGGAACTTGGTTGTATGTCCCTGCCTTCCAAACCTTAAGAGTCAGTGAAACTTAGGAACGTATGCTTGAGCATTTAAGCAAAACAGTGAAAAGAAAGCCTTTCTCCTCAAAGTTTCAAACGCCTTGCTGGAAAGCAAACACTCTTACTTAATGGCAACATATTATCTGGATTTAGTGTGATTTAATTATCATGGAATTATATATAACACGTAGTTCTGCCCTAAGTTTCTTCACAAAAATATCTCTATCTTTTTAATCAGAAATCCCTAATTTGGTAATTAAACTTTAATCTTCATACGTTTATATAACATCCTAATTTTTTTCTATATTTTATATCCATGGTTTTAATATGTATTCCTTTGGCTGTATGACATTAAAAATTGCCTTCAACTAAACAGGCTAGGTGATAGATTGTGATCCTACCTTTCTGAAGTCATATAAAAATAAAACCAGACACTGAAAAGAAAGCCTCTCTCCTCAAAGTTTCAAAGAACTTGTTGAAAAGCAAAAACATTTACTTGATGGCAACGTATTATCTGAATTTAATGTGATTACAAGTTACCTTGTTGTTATTATCGGTTCACCTGATACATCCTGCCCCTGATTCCACCTGACCTTTTCTCCTCCAAGTTAAAATAAAATATTTTGTTTATTTTGAACTTTCAAAAGCCTCTCATGTGCCATCAGATGAGCAGAATATAAGAAGGTGATTTTGTCTGTTCCCTCAAGTCCCTGGGCTGGGCCAGCATCAAAATATATAATAACATGACAGGGTGGGGCAGCCATAGACCAAGTAATAAGGAGAAAATAAATATATGGGAAGGATGGGAGGAAGGAAAGGAGGAAGGATCAAGTGAAAAACATATGAGGGAGGAAGAGGGCAAGATGGCCATAAACTGATTCTCCAAATTTCCCAGGCTGTGGCATTTCTCACTTCCAATCAGATCCTTGCAAGCAATCAGGAGGTGAGTACTTCCAGCCAACCACATTTGGGGACAAGTCTCAGAGAAAAAGGGGCAATCTGTGCCAAGTTCTGAGTGATCAGATTTCTCCATTTAACACTCCAAATTTATGCAATAACTTCCTATTTGGAGACTCTTTAGGCTGCAGTTAGTTGGGGAGTTTGATCCAATGTTGTTTCCATTCCCTTCTGGATTTAAAGTGTGCAGACAGTGACATCTGTCTCAGGTACCCAGTTGTTGGCATCCTGTTCTGACCCGCTTTGGGATCAGAATTATTAGGCACTGTAAAAAGACCAGTCTTTATGGATGTCATTGCTTTCACCCTGCATCTCCAGATCTGAATTCCACTGTTGCGAATTCAAGCCAGTTGGGAAGTATGAACCTTCCCATTTGTTTTCACTCTCCCCTTTTTAGCAACGTGCACAAAAAGTGCATAATCACCCCTGGTGTTGTCAATCACTGCCTGTACATCCAAGTGGCCAAGTAGTCATTCTGGATTGGGAGCCCACAGGGGAGTCATTTTTGAGTGACAAATCCCCTCCAAACCTCTCTCTTCTGTTTCTGCTTCACAGTTACTGTTCAAGAGCATCCCATGATTGATACAAGAGTAAATGTGCTGAAGTCAATGGGACTACCATCATGTAAATCTGTGTGATGCTTCCACTCCCTCCCATGTATATCAATGAAGAGAGACAAAACAAAGGAGTCTGAGAGGGCCCACAGTACTTGGCAGAAGGATCATGGAGCTGTCAAAATGGAGTGGTGCATTGAATCAACACTTCTGTGTATGCATGACAGACAATTTTTTAAAAAAGCTGCCCAATCGCTGAATCTATGGTTATCATGCAGCAATAATCTGAATAGTCAACCATAGTGTGAGTGCACAGTGAGGTGGGTTCAGGATGGGATGTCTGATCAAAACTCTCAGTTACAAAAAATCCTGGATTAATTAAAAGTGGGGCCAGACTGCATCAAGCATGTTGTCTGACCGCAGCCTTAGTATCAGGAAAAAGGTTGGAGGGGAAGCAAGAGCCCCCCCTCCCATTGTGCTACACTTCATCAGCAAAATCAGCTTCTGTGGCTTTTAAACAAGAGAAGGAATCAGGAATATGGAGTTGCCAGGCAGAGGGAATGATGAAATATTGTAGGGAGAGAGTTTCAGGGAAAATGAGGTGCCCTCCTGTTGTGTCCCCTGACCGCTATAGGCATCAGCGACAGAGCCTGAGCTTGAGTCCCAAAGAACAACGGGACTGAGGCTCCTGGCTCCAGCTAAAGGGGACCAATGGGAACAGCGACAGGAATTCAAACCTGCCAATGGCACCAGGGGGCGTTCCCCTTAGCTTGTATATAGTTGGCCACCTGGCCAGGTAACTTTGTCTTGTTGTTGTGTAATAGCGAACCATGCTGATCACTACATCATTGTCTGTGGTTTCATTATGCGTCTAACCCACTATACAACAATGGCGACGAGGATGGGATCCTGTTGAGCACTCCAGCCGGGCTGTTAAACAACGCTACCGAAGACTCACTCCACCGCTCCACATGCTTCGTACATGAGCACCTCCGACGGTGAACCAGGAGCTGTGTCTCAGCTGCCGACTAGCACAATGGCCGTCGCTCCAGGATCCAGGCTGCTGCCTCCATTCGACGCCTCCCAGCCCCAGCGATGGGGAGCCTGGGTTACGGGTCTGCAGCAAGCGTTCGTGTTCTATCAGATCACGGACAAAGATCGAAACAGAGGCCTGCTGCTCTGCTCTTGCGGCCCCGTGATCATAGAACTAGCCCAGTACCTTCTCTCTCCCAAGAAGGTGGAGGAATGCATGGTTGATGAGATTGTCCAGGCCATACAGAACCATTTTTCCCCAATGCCATTGAAGATGACCTGCCATGTGGTCTTCCAGCATAGGAACCATCAGGGCAAGGAGACTGCCACAGAGTTCCTTGCGGAGCTCCACCACCTGGCAGCCGCCTGTGCCTTTGGGGCATATTAGGACATGGTTCTCCATGATTAATTCGTCACTGGCCTCAAAGAGGAAAAACTCCAATGCCGGATAATGGAGGGGGAGAAGGTGACCATTGCTTCGGCCCTAGCCACCGCCACTGCATGGGAGAGGTCCCACCCGGGTGTCACCTCAACACACCAGGTGGCCATCACCGGGAACAGTGACTCCAAGGACTCCGAGGTCCACTGCACACAAGCCCAGCATCACCTGCCAGCCCTGCTCGCCAGTTCCACACGCAAGCAACCCGGCTTGGCGGTGCAGGAGTGTGCCAGCTGCAGTGGTTAGCACGAGCAAAAATCGTCTCAGTTCTAGGACACCACGTGTTGAGACTGCGGCCGTATGGGTCACATCGCCAGGGTCTGCCACTTCAAGACATCCCACATGGCGCAAAAACCACCCTGCCGCAGGACAGAGGTGCACTAAGAGGACTGCACGGCCCCAGAAGAACTCTACCTCCTGACCAACGCCCCGGCAGCCCCCGAACAGGTACTGAAACTTCCCAGTCAGGCCTCTACCCCTAAAATATATGTCCAGGTTAAAGTAGAGGGGGCCCCCTACAAATGGAGCTGGATTCGGGCTCTGTACACGCCATCATTTTGGAGGCCACATTAAGACAGATTTGCCCAAAGGGGGGCCCCCACTTGCAGCCATCGCCCGTGATGCTCATGGGCTTTCAAAGAAACCGAGTGCCAGTGAAAGGGGTTGGGAGTTTCAGGGTGCAGTATCGTGGTTTCAAGGGCTATTTGGACTTACTAGTGGTTGAGGGTGACCTAGTCAGCCTCCTGGGAAGGGCCTGGTTCAAACCCCTGGGAATTGCAATCGAGGGGGTCCAGCACTGCACAACCCGTGAATTCCAGGAGGTGTGCCACGAGTTCCCATCCGTCTTTGATGGGACGCTGGGCCGGTACACATCCCCCCCCGGTTTCACTGCAGCTTGACCCCAAGGTGGCCCCTATCCGGATGCATTCCAGGACAGTTCAGTTTGTGCTGAAACCCAAGATAGACACGGAACTGGACTGCCTGGTGGCCCAGGGGGTCCTGGAACTGGTCTCCCATGCAGTGTGGGAGACCCCAATTGTGACCCCAGTAAAGCCTAATGGGGAGGTCCGCATTTGCGCGGACGAAAAATGCACAATCAACAGGGCATTGCAGGACTATTCCTACCTGGTCCCAGTAGTAAGCCACAACCTGGCAACCTTGGCAGGGGCTAAGATCTTTGGTAAATTAGATCTCGCCCAAGTGTATCAGCAGCTGCCAGTCGACGGGCCAACTGCAGAGGCCCAGACAATTGTGACCCACTGGGGGGCTTTCAGGGTCAAGCGCCTGCAATTCGGGGTGAGCGTGGCACCCGGGATATTCCAGCAAATAATGGACTCTCTCCTCAAAGGGATTCCCGGCATCACACCATTCTTCGATGATGTGATGATTACCGCTGCCACGCCCGACGAATTCGCCACCCACCTCCGCATGGTCCTCAGCCGTTTCAGGGACACCGGGCTCAAGGTCAAGCAGGAAAAGTGCCAGCTCGGGGTGGACTCCGTGGACTTGGGCTTCACCGTGGATGCGGACGGTCTACACCTGGCACGGAATAAGGTCAATGTCATCATGGAGGCTCCCCCCCCCGACCTCCAAGGCGGAGCTCCAGGCATTCCTTGGGCTCCTTAATTTTTACCATGCCTTCCTCCCCCACAAGGTGGCGATAGCTGAACCCCTTCACCGGCTACTAGACAAGAAGGTGCCCTGGGTCTGGGGCCCACACCAGGCTGCCGCATTCCAGGCCATCAAGGCCCTGCTAATCTCGAACTCGGTCCTGTCCCACTTCAACAAGTCCCTGCCCATGGTCCTGGCTTGTGACGCGTCTCCCTATGGGGTGGGAGCCATGCTGGCACACCATCTCCAGACGGCCGGGAGGTCCCGGTCATGTACTACTCGTGGACCCTATCTGCGGCCAAACGGAACTATGCCCAGATAGACCGCGAGGGACTGGTGGTCATGGCTGGGGTGAAGAAGTTCCACGACTTCGTCTACGGCTGTCCCTTCACCATCACCACGGACCATTGCCCACTGCTGAGCCTCTTTGCAGCGGATCGCCAGATGCCACAGGTACTCTCCCCTAGAGTCTTGCGGTGGTCCATCTTCCTAGCGACCAACAATTACACACTGCAGCACCGGCCAGGCAAGGTGATGGGCCATGCGGATGCGCTGAGCCGGCTTCCCCTGCTAGACGAAGGGGAGGACCCGGACCTGGCTCATCACGTCCTCCAGCTGGAGAGGCTGCCAGACACCCCCCTCCAGGCCACAGACGTCGCCCACCACTCAGCCCGTGACCCCATCCTCTCCCAGGTTCTCGGCTGGGTGGTGAGGGGGTGGCCTATGGCCCCAGCTCAGCCCGTGACCCCATCCTCTCCTGGGTTCTCGGCTGGGTGGTGAGGGGGTGGCCTATGGCCCCAGTGGCCCCAGAGTTCAGCACTTTCATGATGTGGCGGGAGGAACTGTCAGCGCACAAGGGCTGCCTGCTGTGGGGGGACCGGGTTGTAGTCCCCAGTGCACTCCAGCACCAGGTCCTGCAGGCTCTGCATGAGGCACACCCCGGCATCGTGCGGATGAAGGCCCTCACCCGGAGCTACGTCTGGTGGCTGGGCATGGACGGGGAAATAGAGGCCTGGGTGAAGCATTGCCAGATCTGCCGAGAGGTCTGGCGAGCCCACCAAGTGCACCTACGCAGTCCTGGGAATCGACAAGGACCCCATGGTTTTGGCTCCACATCGACTTTGCCGGGCTCTTCCACGGATTGATGTTCCTGGTAACCGTGGATGTGTACTCGAAGTGGCTGAAGGTTAGTCCAGTCTCCACTACCTCCTCCCGAGCCACCATCTAGGTGACACACAGTCTGCCGGACATGATCGTCTTGGACAATGGGTCAGCATTCGCATCCGAGGAATTCCAGCAGTTCCTAAGGGACAATCTGATCTGACACATCCGGTCGGCACCGTTCCACCCTGCTACGCACGGCAAAGGAGGCGCTCAGCCACCTGACTGAAGGGGACTGGGAGTCTCGTATCACAAGGTTCCTCCTAGTGAACCAAGCTACACCCAAACTGGTGAGCGGCTGCTGCCCCGCCGAGCTCCTCGTGGGCCAGAGACCTGCTATCCTCCTGGACTGCCTACACCCCGACCGGGCCCCAGAGGTGCGCAACAGGACCAAGCAGTGGGAGGTGCCACAGGGGTTCTTCCTGGAAGACCCAGTGTTTGTAAGGAACTATGGCAGGGGTCCAGAATGGGTCGCCGGCAGGGTCATCCGCGTCACCGGGCCAGTTTCCTATGAGGTGTTGATGGACTGTGGCCAGGTACTGTGTCGCCACATGGACCAGCTGTGGCGGCACATGCTTCCAGATGGAGGTGAGCTGCTTAAGCAAGGGGACATGCACAAAACCCAGGGAGTGGAGGAAAGACTGGAACAGGAACGGGACCCCAGGGATGCAGCCCAACTCAACGCACCAGCCCCAACCCCAGAGGGAACACCGGACAAGCAGCCACCAGCGCCTCCTACCCCAGCGTTGGAAGAAGGAGCAGTGGCCCCTACCCATGCAGCCACCACTCAACAGGGAAGATGTCCCGATTCCAGCACCACGGCGGTCCACTAGGGAACGCTGCACCCCAGCATACTTGAAGGACTACGTTCCCTAGGGAGAGTCTGAACTACGGGGAGAGGGGTGTTGTGTCCGCTGACCGCTATAGGCATCAGCGACAGAGCCTGAGCTTGAGTCCCAGAGAACAATGGGACTGAGGCTCCTGGCTCCAGCTAAAGGGGATCAATGGGAACGGTGACGGGAATTCAAACCCGCCAATGGCACCAGGGGGCATTCCCCTTAGCTTGTATATAGTTGGCCACCTGGCCAGGTAACTTTGTCTTGTTGTTGTATAATAGCGAACCATGCTGATCACTACATCGTTGTCTGTGGTTTCATTATGCATCTAACTCACTATACAACACCTCCCACAAGTCACACACACACACATACATAGACCTTTATTGGCATGACACAGTACAGAAGAGAAAGCAAGTCCTTATGGGTTCTTTACTGAGCAACTGGGTTTGGCAGCCAACAGCATGCAACTCAGTCAGAATTTTCCCAGGGAGTGGCTGCTAGGGTGATGGAAAGAGGGAAAGCAGAAGGGGGGGAGATATTGGTAGGTTGGCTGATGGGTGGAAAGGAGAGAAGAAAGCATAAAAAAGGAGGTAGGCTATGGGTGGAGATGAAAGGGAAAATTAGATTCCCCCCCCCAGCAAGTTTTTGCAGGTCCCCTGCTTGCACCTTTATATTTGGGACATTATCAAAAGACAGTGAGCAGACTTTTGAGTTCCCTGGAACTCTGCATCATACTGAGTGTTCAGTGCAAAAACAAAACAAAACAAAAACCAATTAGGCTACATGGTGTTGGGGGTGCAGAATGGGTTTCAAAAGGAACCAAAGCTACCAGGGCAAACAAGCAATGTTCACCAACTTTCCCTCTTAGAACTAACCATAAGACACAGGTGTTGTATAAGGAAGAGAGTGGAAGAGCAATATGGTAGTCCATATATTAACGAAACTGGAAATTTAATTTTAAGAAAGTCAGTCTTTCAACACCATATAATCTAATTAACAGACCCATCCTATACTGTTACTCCAGTCTATGTCCACTGATTTCAGTGTTCTTAGCCTGGAATATCATTGCATAGGACTGCACTGTAAATCCTGAGTTCCATTTAAAATACTACAAGCTACACACTAGGGTCTCTTGCCTCATGCCCTGGAACCTCCATTTCTCTCCCCTCCTTTGTATTTTCTGCACTGAATATCCCATCTCTGAAGAATTCTGGGGATCTCAAAAGCTTGGTGTAGTGGTTAAGTGTGCAGACTCTAATCTGGGAGAACCAGGTTTGATTCCCCACTCCTCCGCTTGCACCTGCTGATGTGACCTTGGGTCAGTCACAAGCTCGGGCACAGCAGTTCCTGAAAGAGCAGTTTGTGTTAGCATTCTCTCAGCCCCTCCTACCTCACAGGGTGTCTGTTGTGGGGAGGAGAAGGGAAAGGAGTTTGTAAGCCGCTCTGAGACTCCAAGTGAAGTGCAGGGCATAAATCCAATCTCTCCTCTCCTCTCTCTCTCTCCTTCCTTACTGTTTTGCAATATTTTGGTTGGTATTAACAAAAAGGTATTATGCTCCCTTAATAATTCAGGTTACAGTTAGGAGATGTACTTTTAAAATGCTTTTATTTGTTATTTTCTGACCTGCATATACACCTGAATGGTGCTTGCAAGTGTCTTTGGTTTGGGAGAACTGTGTGCTTTGTTTGATGTGACCACCTGCACTAGGAAGCTGCCTGTCTGTTTGCACTTTCATGTTAATGAGGTCACACATACACACACACACATATATGCATAAATCTACCCATCAGGCACTGGGAACAAGAAAGCATCTCCATTATGGTCTGCTAGAAGGATGACAAAAACAACAACCTGTCTACCATCGAGGAATCTGAATTCCACACGTAACCCACAGGATGCTTGGCATTTTGCAAGTGTTAAGACTGTTTCCTGTTGATGGCTTGGACCAAGCCAGAGTCATCTACACTTCTAAGGTTTCCATGACAACCCATCTTTGCACCTTGGACCAAATGTTCCTTTAATGAAAGGTGTAGATTTTCAATATTGCCCCACCTTAGTAGGAGGGTACCCCCCATCCTATAGCCAATGATATAGGAATAGGACAGACTGGAAGACCCTAACGCCAGCCCCCAAGATAGCTGATAAAAGCAAGGTTCATCTTTTGTTCTGGTCCTCTGCCTTGGCCCGCCATCCCCTACACCCAACCTTACTCCACCTTAGGTAATTTTACTGTGCTTCCTTGGAGTCACGACCAAGGAACCCACACTTGCTGGCAGGTTCCAACAGTGTGTAGTGAGAGTTTTCCTTAGTAAGAATTTCTATCCTTGTATTCTTCACTGTGAAAGTCGAGCTTCAGGAAACAAATAAGTATCACATGTATTCCCCTTCTAAATACCTTTAGTTTAAAACCCCAATATGGTTTTCCATTACTACTGTATCTAAAGGAACTTGTGTGTATGTGTGTATGCATCTGTTTTGTTTGCCTGTGATTCAAAAGATATTATTCAGTAAAGAGGATATTTGATTTTACTAAAGAAACCTTGTCAAGTGTTCTCTTTTGGGAAACTGGTTTTTTGGGTGAAACTACTTTCTCTGTATACATAGACCAGAACTCAATATAAGTTTAGACCGATCAACGCGTACATAAGCATTTTGGCTAACAACTTGCACCTGCTGATGTGACCTTGGGTCAGTCACAAGCTCTGGCACAGCTGTTCCTGAAAGAGCATTTTGTGTTAGCATTCTCTCAGCCCCTCCTACCTCACAGGGTGTCTGTTGTGGGGAGGGGAAGGGAAAGGAGTTTGTAAGCCGCTCTGAGACTCCAAGTGAAGTGCGGGGTATAAATCCAATCTTTCCTCTCCTCTCTCTCTCTCCTTCCTTACTGTTTTGCAATATTTTGGTTGGTATTAACAAAAAGGTATTATGCTCCATTAATAATTCAGGTTACAGTTCATTTTAATAAATAAATTCAAGAGTTGTTATAATGATTTATACAATTTAATATTAGTGCAGAAATCCAGAACACTGATAATATAGAACAAAGTTTGAGTCCAGTGGCACCTTCCAGAACAAAGCTTTATTCTGGGTAGAAGCTCTCCTGTGCATGCACACTTATTTATTTGTTTGTTTAATTTGTATCCTGCCCTCCCCACCAAGGCAGGCTCAGGCAGCTTACAGCGAGATGTTAAAACTGAAGATTTAAAATCAGACCAGAACATATAGATCATAAATACTAATAAAGGCAATTATGAAAAGATATGGAGTAAAATTCAACAGGATATAAAAAAATGGGACACTTTGAACTTGTCATTACTGGGAAGAATCTCGGTAGTTAAGATGAATATTTTACCTCGTTTGATGTTTTTATTTCAGAATATTCCAATAGTAAAAGAATGTAAGGTGTTGAATCTATGGCAGAAAGAAATATCAAAATTTGTGTAGTCAGGAAGGAAACTGAGGATTAAAATGAAGATTCTATGTGATGCAAAGGAAAGAGGAGGATTTCAATTACCTAATTTCAGATTGTATCATGATGCGGTGTGCCTATCATGGTTAGAACAATGGATTAATTTGGACAATAGAAAATTGTTGGCGTTGGAAGGACATGATCATAAATTTGGATGGCACACCTATTTATGGTATGAAAAATCCAAAATGGATATTTTTTCAAACACCACTTTATAAGAAGATCACTGTTTGTGACTTGGATGAGGTATAAAAGATTTTTTTTCGAAGCAAGACCATTATGGATAGTACCAGCAGAAGTAATTAAACCACTTTCAAGGCATAAAGGTGAAGATTGGTTGCCTTACAGAGATATCTTAAAGGTAGAGGGGAGTAGTTTCGTAATGAGAGCTAGAGAAGAATTGGATTTTGAATATGATTGGTTAAATTATAGACAGATTTATGACTTATTTAAGACTGATAAAAAAAGATATGGTTTTAGGAAGAAGAATAACGAAATTGAAGTTGTATGGGCAGAGAAAGGGAAAAAAAGTGATTTCAAAAATTTATAAGATTTTGTTAAAATGGTATACAGAGGACGAAATTGTAAAAGAACAAATGGTAAAATGGGCTCTAAATGTAAATATGGAAATAAATATGTCATCGTGGGAATGTTTGTGGGAAAAGTCAATGAAAATTTCAACATGTGTTAATGTGAAAGAAAATTGTTATACAATGATGTATAGATGGTATATGATGCCAAAAAAAATTGCTAATATGAGTGAGAATCTGTCTAACAAATGTTGGAAGTGTAAAAAAAAGGAAGGCTCATTTTATCATATGTGGTGGACTTGTGATAAAGCAGTAGCTTATTGGACAGAGATCTATAATGAAATACAGAAAATTCTGAAATGTACTTTGAAAAAAAGAACCAGAAATATTACTTTTAGAAGAAGAAGAAGAAGAAGAAGAAGAAGAAGAAGAAGAAGAAGAAGAAGAAGAAGAGTTTGGATTTATACCCTGCCCTTCACTGCCCAAAGGTGTCTCAGAGTGGCTTACAAACTCCTTTCCCTTCCCCTCCCCACAACAGACACCCTGTGAGGTAGGTGGGGCTGAGAGAACTCTAACACAAACTGTCCTTGAGAGAACAGCTGCGCCAGAGCTTGTGACTGACCCAAGGTCACATCAGCAGGTGCAAGTGGAGGAGTGGGGAATCAAACCCGGTTCTCCCAGATAAGAGTCCGCACACTTAACCACTACACTACCACTACATTTTAGGTCTTAAAATGGAAGAAGTGAACGTGACAAAGAGAACATTGTTATGGTATTTGATTACAACAGCAAGAATGACCTATGCTCTATTTTGGAAGCAAGAAAAAGTGCCGGAAAAATGGGACTGGATAAAGAAGATGCTTTTTATGGCGGAAATGGATAAACTGACAAAGAAACTTAATGAGAAAGAAGAAGATTTTTTTGCAGAATGGAAGGATTTTAAAGACTATGTTGAAATGAACTGGGATGTAAAAAATAATTTACTCTGCTTTGACAACTATTGAGAATAGAATATAGAAAATATTGACTGAATAGTAGTTAAATTGTTACCTAAGAGTGAGACAGTGAAAATGAATATGTTAGAAATGAAGAATCGAAAAATTGAGAAGTTTTATTGTAATTGAAAATTGAATTAATAAGTAATGGGGGTGGGAACATTGCTGGAAACCATGAGGGGGGGATGGAGGGGATATTAGAAAAAGATGTATTTAAAAGTATCTTGAAATATGGAATGTGTTATTATATCCTATTAAAAAAAATTCAAAAAAAATACTAATAAAGATAGGTGTTAAAAAGTAAACAATGGTGGCATTCTCTCATAATCCAGTTCCTGCCAGGCTGTTGGTTAATAAATTGGTGCTGATGTTGGGGCCAGGGCCACAGTTTTGGGAGGCGGCACCCTAATCAAAAGCCTGATAGAAGAGCTCTGTTTTACAGGCCTTGCAAAACTGTAAAAAGTCCCACAGGGCCCTTATGTCATCCAGGTGCTCAGTTAGGGGCTGCCACAGAAAAGGCCCTGGCCCTCATCACAGTTAGCCTGGCTTCTTTAGGGCCTGGGAGGGCTAGATGATTTTATGACCCCGATCTTAGTGCTCTCTGGGGAACCTGTGGGGAAAGGCAGTCCCTTAGGTAAGTAGGTCCCTGACCATATATGGCTTTAAAGGTAAGAACCAGTACCTTGAACCAAATCTGGTATGCTATAGGCAGCCAGTGCAGAGCTTTTAGGGCTGGCTGGCTGTTTTCCCACACAGGAAGACACAACAGCCTCGCCACTACATTCTGCACCAGCTGCAGCTTCCAGATTTGGGACAAGGACAACCCCATGTAGAGAGCTTTACACTTACACCACTTCTTCAGATATTGATAACATAGTTATGTGCTAAATAAGTGCAGGATTACATTTTATATTTCCAGGTACCAATCAGGCACTTTCTGTTTTTACTGTGTGAAGCTGCCCTTGATAACTCAGGCTACTGGATCCTTTAGCTCTACATTAGACCTTTTCAGATATGACAGTTATGCATAGTAGAAGCCAGTATGGGAGCTGGCAGTGCATGATGTCTGCAGTCTTCCCCATATTGGCAGTCACCATGTTGTATGAACAGAAACCATCAGTGTATTTGCCATTTTCATACAGCTTTGGCACAAGTAAACTGACCAGTGGATTTTACAAGGTTTGCATTGATGTGTGGTAAAACTGTTCAAGCATGGTAAATATGAACATTGCCTCTGTCCACACAACACTATGACTGCACATATTGGGAGGAGCACAGACAGTGCATGCTGTTATCATACATGCTTGCTAAAGTCACAGCATGTATGATTATAATGCCTGAAAATACTGTTTAGTCTAAATGGTCACAGCTTTCTAAGGTTTTAGGCAAGGACCTCCCACCTGAAATCCTCTTACTTCTGAATGCAAGGCAGGTGCCTCATACTTTTGAAGGAATTTATAAGTTCAGACTGCAGACTTGCTATATATATATATATATATATATATATATATATATACACACACACACACATATACATATTTATTTGTACCCCGCCTTTCTCCCCAAAGGGGACTTAAGCAACTTTCATCATTCTCCTCTCCTCCATTTTATCCTCACAACAACTCTATGAGGTAGGTTAGGCTAACAGTGTGTGACTGGTCCAAGGTCACCCAGCGGACTTCTATGGCATGAGTGGGGATTTGAACCTAGGTCTTCCAGTTACTAATACAGCACTCTTAACCACTTCGCCACACAGCAAAGAGTGAAATTGATCATTTTAGAACACAGTTAACAAAGCCCAAGTTGGTTCAATTCATAACTAAGGTGAGTTCAAGGTGTTGATTTTTAAAAAAGGCTTAGAAAAAGAATAACTCAGGAACTGAGTGCACAAATGTCTTGCCTATCCCATGGTGCATTGTCTTAAGCCCATGTTATTAAGGGAATTGGGGAGGTAACATGGGTGTGAGAGTAAATTGTGCATATTGAAAACCGGCAGGTTTTTACCTGTTTGCACTGTCCCTGTCCTAAATGGATATAGTGATTCACAAAAAGTGAATTCACAAGTTCACCTTAAATCACAAATCTTGTAAAAGTTAATAGCATCTCTGCTTGCACAATGTGTCTCAAAGCACCGCCAGACAATAAAACTCCTAGTCCATAATCATGGCCCAGATACCCATATATACTAGTATAACTAAAATCTTCTTTTAACTTTATGTGCTCTGGATATAACACTGGGTGAAATTTCCAAAATGCTTATATTTTTTTCTAAAATGAACAATTGCCTTTGACATATAATAAAAGTCCCTTTTCTTCAGGGAGGGCTATTTCCTTTCAAATGTCACATTTCAGACTCCTACTATTTGCCATTGTCTCCGAGTCCATTGAGTTATATTTCTCACAATCACGGTAATTTATGGTATATTAGCAAGTACCTTTGGGTACACATTCAATGAGAAAAAGTTTGAACCTGAAAAGAAAAAGTTACAAAAAGTTCCCCCACCTCAGCTGAATTCTTAGAATGCAATTATATCATATGGAGTACTTTAAAAAATGTACATCTCTTGGAGTGCCTCCATATAGAGTACAGGCATCAAAATACTTAACTTGGCACATACCACAGCTGGCTAGCCACTGAAGACAGCATGAGAGGCTTGATGATCATAACCACAAGAAGAACAAAGTAAATGACTCCAGAATTTGGCTGGTAATTTTCTCAGTGGAACTGCAAACTATAAATATGCCTGCTCATACAGACTGATGACTGATAACAAGTCTCATTAGAGTTATACCTCGTCAGAGCTCCAAACATCTTCATTCTTATATCATTTCATTCCTTTCATTTTTATTCACTGCTGCAGACATCTTGGTGGTGGCAGAAGGTCTAGTGTAAAAAGACTGGATTCACTTGTACTTCTGTTATATTTACATGTGCAGGGACTGAACTAGACATTCAAATAAATTGAGAGTACACAGCTCCTGGCAAAGATCGGGAACTCTTGACTTGATAGGGTACCTGATAATGTAAATAATGGTAGACTTATTATTACTGGTAGGTAGAATTCCACAGATCACAAGTTACCTGTTTATGACCCAAGTCACTAAAAAGTATATCCAAAGACTATGGAAGGGTTGTTATCTCAAGATAACTATGGGGCAATAACCTTGAGATTAATTCTCCAAATGCTTATTTATTTATTTATTTATTTATTTATTTAAAACACATTTATGCTGTTTTTCCACCCAATTCAGGGTCTCTAAGGGACTTCAGTGTGAATAGTGAAAACAAACCAGAGCTACCAGAGCTACTTCTAAGCTGTCATTAAAAAAAAAAAAAGGAACAGCATGAAAAGGCAAATTGGATAGGAGAATTAGACTCCAGATAGAACTTGTATGGATCCCTTGCTGACCCAGGCAACTCAGCATTTTTAAATTTTGTTAATTAATTTATTTAAAGTATTTATTAGCTACCTTTTTTCCATAAGGAACTCAAGGTAGCTTACAATATATATAAAATACACAAATACATAGAATATAGAACACACAAAATACAATTTAAAAACCCTAAAATTAAAAAAAAAAAAACAATTTAGGCCTGCTAGTAAATGTTTGAAATGCACTCCTAAATACACCCATCCTCAATTGCCTCCTAAAGATCAAAAATGAGAAAGCCAGGTGCACCTCCCTGAGGAGGCTGTTGAGATTTCAGATTATCACAAAATAGATCCATCAATTCTGAATTCAAATGTGTAGTTTTATTCTATGATGAAGATCAGGAACCAGCATCTGAAAATCTGCTTTTTTCTTAGGATACCAACAAATTATATGTCAAGATGCTGAACTGCTTTTCAAGTCATGGACACTTAGTATCACATAATCAGTAGATCTGCTAAAAAAAAAAAAATCCAGTGCATTTGTTACACACATACACACATGTAGATTTAATACTTGTTTTTCATTGCTGTTAAATTTAAAATCTGTGTGTGTGTTTAGCGTATCTATGTATAGTATACAAGCACATATACAGATAGATTTAATACTGGTTTTGTAAAGTACTGGGTTTCGGGCCTCATGACTCGGACGACGACATAAGAGAAGACGCGTTTATTCGTACTTCACATAAGACAAGAACACACAGTAACGGCCGGAGGCCAACTATATACAGTTAGGGGGGGACAGCCCTATATTCCTATTGGCGGGTTTGAATCGCCCGCCAATGCTGCCATTGGTTCACTACTGGCGAGCTCAGGAACCTAGTCCCTATTGTTCTCAGAGAGCGAAGCTTGGCTGTATTTCGCCAGCTCTGCCTTCTGATCCCAGGACACAACACCCCTCCCCCCATAGTTCGTCTCCTATCAGGTGACGTAGTCTTTTAAGTATGTGGGTGCCCTCCGTTCTCTTAGCGAACGTCGGGGGCCGGTACCGGACTGGCGGGGCCCCTATCGGGTGGTCCGCCAGCACAAGGAGCTTGGATCTCTGGTAATAGCCGAGGCGGTGACGGTGGCGGCTGTAACGGCGGCGGCAGCGGCGGCGGCGGCGGTTCAGCTGTCACTGGGGCCCCCTCCGGATTCCGTGGACTTTCCGGCGCTGGCTCCGCTGTCGGTGCTTGCGGTCGATCGGATGATGGGGTGGCTGCGGCATTTCCCGGTAACTGGATCTCTGTGTCGGGGTCTTGCCGCCTCCGGAGCTGGTCGACGTGTTTACGGAGGACCCGGTCCCCATCTGTTAGGACTTCGTATGACACTGGCCCGGTGGGTTTTAGGATGCGCCCGGCCACCCACTGCGGCCCCGCCCCGTAGTTCCGGAAGTAGACAGGGTCTCCCGGTAGGAAGCTTCGGGGCGCCTCCCTGTTCTCGACCAGCTTTCTCTCTGGGGCTCGGTCCGGGTGGAGTCTGTCTAATAAAGTGGTAGGGCGGCAGCCCATTAATAGTTCTGTGGGGCAATGCCCGGAGATGGGGTTTGGGGTGGTGCGGTATGTAAGAAGGAAGCGGGCCAGCCGGAACTCCCAGTCCCCCTCCGTTATGCGGCTCAGGGCCTCTTTGGCGGTGCGTACCGTCCTCTCCGCCTGTCCATTGGTTGCCGGGTGGAAGGGCGCTGATCGTATGTGCCTGATTAGGTTCCTTTCGAGGAACGCTTGAAACTCAGCAGATGTGAACGCTGCCCCGTTGTCCGACACGATTGTGTCTGGTAACCCGTGCGTCGCGAATATTTTCCGCAGGGCCCTTATTGCCGCTTTGGCAGAGGTGGTAGACACTGGGCTTATTTCCACCCATTTCAAGTAGGAGTCTACCGTCACCATGAACTGGAGCCCCTGAAACGGCCCCGCAAAGTCTATGTGTAGGCGTGACCACGGCTTGTGTGTAGACTCCCAGCTTTGGGTTGGCGCTCTCGGGGATTGGGGCGGACTTCCTGACACCGTGTGCACCCTCGGACCCAGGTTTCAATTTCAGCGTCCATCCCGGGCCACCACACGTAGCTCCTTCCCAGAGCTTTCATGCGTACAATGCCGGGGTGGGCCTCATGTAGCGTTTCTAGAACCCCTTGTCTCATGGGCCCCGGGATGACCACCCTGTCCCCCCATAACAAGCACCCTTTTAAGGCGGATAACTCTTCCCGCCTGGCTTTGTATGCCGTGAACTCTGGCCCTGTCGGTTCCGCTGGCCATCCCCTCACCACCCAGTTTAGGACCCGGGAGAGAATGGGATCTCGGGACGTGCGGGCGGCCACGTCTGCTGCCTGAAGGGGGGTTTGGCAGCTCCTCCATTAGCAAGACTGCGGGAGCCGGGGCCGGATCTTCCCCTGTATGCAGCAGCGGCAGGCGGCTCAAGGCATCGGCATGACCCAGCGCCTTGCCCGGCCGATGCTCCAACTGGTACTGGTAGCCCGCTAAAAACAAGGACCAGCGCAACACCCGGGGCGACAATACCTGCGGCGTTTGTTTGTCCGCCGCGAACAGACCCAGGAGCGGCTTATGATCGGTTACGAGCGTGAAGGGCCGCCCGTACACAAAGTTGTGAAACTTTTTAACCCCCACCACCAGTGCCAAGCCCTCCCGGTCGATTTGTGCATAGTTCCACTCCGCGGGGGACAGCGTGCGGGAGTAATAAGCCACCGGGACTTCCCTTCCATCCGGTAGCTTGTGTGCCAAGACTGCCCCGACCCCATACGGTGATGCGTCACACGCAAGGATTACCGGGAGCTTTTCATCAAAGTGGGCGAGCACCGCGTTAGAAATCAAGAGTACTTTAACCCCCCGAAACGCCGCCGCCTCCCTCGCTCCCCATGCCCAAGGTGTCGCCTTATCTAGCAGCCTGTGCAGGGGTTCGGCCACGGCGGCTTTGTGGGGGAGAAAGGCGTGGTAAAAGTTCAGGAGGCCTAAGAACGCCTGGAGCTCCGCCTTGGACTTCGGAGCGGGGGCCTCCACGATGGCCTTCACCTTGTCCCTCGCCGGATGCAGGCCTGTTGCATCTACCCGGTACCCCAAGAACTCCACCTCCGGCACCCCGAGGAGGCACTTTTCCCGCTTCACTTTCAGCCCCGCGGCTTGGAAGCGTCCCAGTACCGTTCGGAGGCGGGCGGCGAAGCTTTCCGGGGTGGTCGCGGCGATGAGGACGTCGTCGAAGAACGGCGTCACTCCAGGGATCCCTTTTAACAAGTCGTCCATGAGATTTTGGAAGATCCCTGGGGCCACACTGACCCTGAACTGCAGCTGCTTCACCCTGAAGGCGCCCCGGTGGGTTACAATGGTTTGCGCCTCGGCCGTGGCTGCATCCACCGGGAGTTGCTGGTACGCCTGCGCGAGATCCAGCTTTCCAAATATGCGCGCCCCCGCCAGTGTTGCTAAGACGTGGCTGACCACGGGTACGGGGTATGTGTGCGCCTGAAGTGCCTGGTTAATGGTGCACTTATAATCCATGCAGATGCGGATTTCCCCGTTTGGCTTAACGGGTGTCACAATCGGGGTCTCCCATCGAGCGTTCGGGACAGGCTCTAGGACTCCCTGGGCCACTAGCCAGTCCAGTTCGGCCTCTATTTTAGGGCGGAGGGCCAGGGGCACGGTGCGGAAGCGCCGTCGGATGGGCGTCACTGTGGGGTCTAAGTGGAGCGACACCGGGGGCCCTTTATAACACCCCAGTTTCCCGTCAAAGACTTCGGGAAATTCCTTGCACACCGCCCCCCAGTCGCGCATCCCGCACTTATTCACTTCCCCAATTGTGATGCCTAGGGCCTCAAACCATGCCCGCCCCAGGAGACTCACGAGATTTCCCTCCACCACCACCAAGTCCAAGTTCCCCTCAAAGTCTCGGTATTGCACTCGGAAAGTGCCGACTCCCCGGATGGGGACAGGGCTCTTTTGAAAGTCCACCAAGCTTAGTGGCGATGGACGTAGAGGGGGTCCCCCTGACGGGCAAAGTCTTTTTAAAGTGTCCATGGAAATGATGGACGCCGCCGATCCCGAGTCCACCTCCATGCAGCACGGGGACCCCTCGATCCGCACGGTTACTTGGATCTTCGGGGTGGAGGAGAGGTTGGGGTTGGGGAGGCGAAGTACCTGCAGCGGTTGGTCGGTGAGGTGGTTCAACTCGGCAACCTCTTCCGTCGTCTCGTAGGCGGTGGACGATGCGCGATGCGGTGGGGCCGACGATCTCGAATTCCGGGGGCCCTTGGATCGGCAGACCCGTGCGAGGTGTCCCTGCTTTCCGCACCCGTGACAGACAGCATCCCGGAACTTGCAGGATTTCCTTGCGTGGCCTTCCCCGCAGCTGGCACAGACGACCCGGTTGCCGGAAGGCTTGGCTGGCTCTCTGTTGGCCTGCTGGAACGGTGCCGGCCGGCGTTGTTGAGGTCTGAGGGCGAAGACCTCTTCCGTGTCCACATTCCCGGGGCTTGGACTCCTTCCGACCACATGGGCGGCCGCGGCCGGGCGTTCCCCTTCCGCGGCCTCGTGGGCTGTTGCGGCGTCTAGGGCCTCGTCCAAGGAGAGCTTCCGGCGCCCAACCAACTTGCGCCGCAGCTTGGAGTCCGCCAGGCCCCACACGAACTGCGTCAGTAGGTTGTCCTCCACCTTCGGGAATCCGCAGTCCACCGCGAGCGCCCTTAGCGCGGCCAGGAAGGTGGCAATGGATTCCCCTTGGGCCTGGACTCGCCTCTGGAAATCCATCCTCTTGGCCAGGAAGGTCGGCCGGGGGCTGAAGTAAGCGTTGAGGACATCCAGGATCTCCCCAAACGAGCTCTCCAAGGCCGTGCGTGGCAGCAAGAGGCTCTTGGCGAGGCGGACGGTTTGGGTGCCGCAGGCGTTCAGCAGGATCACTCGTTTCTGGTCGGGGTGGCGGATTTCGTTGAGCTCCAAATAGCTGATGAGCTGGTCGACCCATGCGTCCCAGGTTTCTGGCTGTGACTGATCGAAGTGCTCCAGTGTTACATGAGAAGCGGCCATGGTTCTGTCTGGTAAGGCGAGCGCCGGGGCGAGCGGTGCGGTGCTGCTCTCGGGGTCAGCGATGCGATGCTCGGCGAGCGGTGCGGTGCTGCTCTCGGGGTCAGCGATGCGATGCTCGGCAGTGTCCTTTTCGTCGCTCATGGAGTCATGGAAGGCGTTGAGATCCCATCCTCGTCGCCACTGTAAAGTACTGGGTTTCGGGCCTCATGACTCGGACGACGACATAAGAGAAGACGCGTTTATTCGTACTTCACATAAGACAAGAACACACAGTAACGGCCGGAGGCCAACTATATACAGTTAGGGGGGGACGGCCCTATATTCCTATTGGCGGGTTTGAATCGCCCGCCAATGCTGCCATTGGTTCACTAGTGGCGAGCTCAGGAACCTAGTCCCTATTGTTCTCAGAGAGCGAAGCTTGGCTGTATTTCGCCAGCTCTGCCTTCTGATCCCAGGACACAACAGGTTTTTTTCCCATTGCTATTAAGCTGAATGTGCTAGTAATTGCCTAACAAGCATGGAGCTATTTATAAGTGAAATGGTATGGAAGATGGAATACATTTTGTGGCTGTCCTTGGATTTCTCCCCTTCAGTCCTAAACTATGCCTTCCATACATTATGTCAGTTTTACTGTCATGGAAACATCAATTCCCTATTGTAATCATTCCTGTTGTAAAACACAGCTGTCTAACAAATGTATTCTGGAGCCATTTCCCTTCAGCATCTGTTAAACCTCAACTCCAAGCTCCTAGTGTATACAAAAGAGAAGTCACTCTCCATAGAATACATCAATCATGGAAGAGTGAGATGAAATTAAAGAGTTTAGCTCTCCTTGGCTCCCTTTGTGTCTAATTTAGGCCTCTATGACCCATTGCCATCATTGCTGTGTTTGTGCCAGCTGTTTCTGATTATTAAGAAAAGCAGCCTTGCACACAGAACATACAACAATAAACTATCATTGGAGGACTTTGCCCCCTGGGGGATATAAATACACACATAATAGAAATACGGTAACCTTAACTGGAAATCTCCTAGAGCACAAGCATAGCTTTTCAAAGAATGTTACAATGAAATTTGGAATCAACTGGCAAATGGAAGACATTCAAGGATTCAGGTTTTTCATTCTTTCAGGGGAAGGACTGGAGTGAATTTGGACTAACTTCAAGTATTAAAGATTAGATTGCTGTTTCCAACTTAGCTAGTGCTTCCCACTGTCGTACAAACTTACAGAGATAATGAATAAAACACTTTGTATGTTTAGAAACAGGGTGGACATTGCCGTGAGTTCACTACACCTCTCCATGTCTTGCCCTGAATACATGTGGGAAGGGGTGCATATTGATAGAGGCTGGTGGTAGAAAGGACTGGGGATACAATTCTGAGCCCTTTCAAACCAGACCCAGGGGTCTGGGTATAATTCAATAGGGTCTTGAAGAGGCTGATTGGTTTAAGTTCATGATTTCAGCCTTTGCCCCTTTTGAGGTCCACTAATTTTATCATTGCTAACTCTTATCTCTGTTAGGCATTTCACTATTTTCACTTTTGCTCTTGGCTATTGGAGTGGTAACAAAGCTATATGTGCATATTTGACATAGCATTTATTTGGATGATGGGCTACCAAATAAGATGCGTGTAACATTAGACTGGAGTCATTCAAAAAATGGAAACTGCAACATTTTGCATTATTTGTTCAAGGGTGTCCAGTAATTTTATTATTTGAAAATAATGTATCATTGATCTGTCGAAGAGACCTGTGGATCAGAGTTTCAAATTGGAGATTCCAATGGGGGGGAGGATTCTTGCTTAGCAGCAGTAATATGGAATGTATTGACTGGCATTTTAGTGTTGACATACAGTTGATAACGATTCTCAAAGGTCATTTTTCACATGAAATTACAAGCTATTAATTAAAACTCTAAAAACAAAATGACAAAAAGCATTCTTTTATTACTGTTAGAAATATGGCCATAGTTCCTTGCTAAATAGCATGTGAATGTTCTTGAACAAATGCCCATTACTAATTAGCAGTCAGGGGTAAGAAATATATGTTGGTCAACTAGTTCAAGAGGAAAGCTGAATAATATAGATGTAAAGTAGACAGACAATTTAGGCAGTGATTTTGTTGGTTTTGTTGCGGGTGTGACCCCTGCCGGCATGTAGACCTCTGAAGATGTCTGACTTTGACATTCTTTGACACTGGTTATATGTGTGTGGATGGCATAGAATTAATAGTGCAATAGTGAAGGTTTTATAACTATCACAGAGTAACCTCTGCATTGGTGCAAATCTTTATGTTATGGCAATATTTTTAACATTGACACCTTGTAACGCCAGACCTATATGCCTCACTCAGATGCGATATAACCTTCCATATGGCACAATGCTACAAGCACAGTACTATACTATGCACTGCTCTGTACTGTGTGTCTTTAAAATGATTTATACTTCAGTCTAAAAAGTATTACAATTTAATGTGCTATTGTAAAAAAAAAATGCAACTATGAATGCACCCACTGTATTGGAGGTTGAACATAAAGTCATAAAGAGCCATACTAAAAGGGATATCTTCTGTTCTTTCAAGTCCATATTTTAAAATATACATGCTTTTGGCTTTGCTTGAATATTGCCTGAATAATTAATCCTTATGAAAAATAGATTAATAAATCCTGGCATCATTGTTTGTTCTGTAACTACTCAACAACTGTTAAACACAAAGTGAAATGTTCCATGCAGGGCTTGAAAACAACTGTATTTTCAAATATGCATCCAATCAAAGATCTTGTAAGCTATGACTAGCCCTAAAATCCCAGAGGCAAGTTCAAAATCTCTTGTTTGCCTTGCGTGTTCAGAATGTTGCTTATTCATCTCTCTGTCTGTCTATCTTTGTCATGAATAATAAAAGTTCCACAAAGCCAAATAGGGAGCAGTAGTGGACCATCTGTCCCATTTGAAAATTAAAGATGCCATTAAAGCATTCAGTCCTTAAGTCTTTGGTATACAGGTGAAAAGGAGTTTTTCCTTTATTGAAGGTCTTAGTCCTCAAATAGGGTTGCCATCCCCCTGGTGGGGCCAAGGGATCTTCTGATTTCAGGGCCTCCAATCTACCATGGCCCAGCTGGCTGGCAGGGGAAGCCCCACCCCTGAGAAGCCCCCTTCCAGTGCTGCTGGCACCAGTGTGATGATGTCACCCAGGAGTATTGTTATTGTGCTTCCAGTATCTGGGTGACACTCTAGGTTTAGGGTAAAACTCTATGGTTTTGTGGCAAAAAAAAATCCCATAGAGTTTTGCCCAAAACCTAGAGTGTCACCTCCAATGTTGGAAACACAATGATGTCACTTCTGGTGACATCATCATGGCATGCACGGTTTTTACATGCACCAGAAGATTTTCAAAGAGGAACTGGGAAGCCCCCCACCAGCAGTCAGGTAGGACCTGGCAATCCTATCCTCAGCTAGAAGGAGAATAGGAAGGTTGTGTTCCTCAAAATAACTGATGTCATCTCATACCCGTGCTCCACCAAAGCAAGCATCTTAAAAGCCAGTTCAATGATTCAGTGAAAGAGTGAAGGCCTGACAAATAAGCCATCTACAAAGTTGGGGAAGGAGGCCTGGGAAAAGAACAAAGAGAATTGAAAAGCCCAATTCATGAGGTTTGGAAATGATGCGATGCTCCTAAAGGATGAGGTGTACATCTAGGTGGAGAACAGGAGGATTTAGTTAGAGCAGTTGAGTAACTGGGACAGTAGACCAGCTTGGGCTGGTTTAACAAAGGCTGAACAGCGGCTTGACTGCATTTCCCTGGGCTTGAGATCCAGCCACCAGAGAGTCTGAGGAAGGTTGTATTGTCTTAGATTACTATCTAGCAAACTTGAGTCAATTTCTCTTGGGTGTGAGGAATGTTCTAGAGGCTGAGGACAAAGAGATCAGAGTGCTCTTGGAACATTTTAGCTGGTAGAGGTACTTCTACATGGGAGTACCCATGAGAAATTTCTTCTAATTCATGACCCCCCCATCTTGATATTAAATTAGGTTATTTTGTCTAGGCCTCTGGCAGCTTAATTAGGTGGTCTTCTGTAGTGTTGCAATATAGGGGTCCCTGGGGAGGTCATTTGCGACAGGAAGGCCTTTCCATCATTCTGGCCAGCCTTTCACTGTCAAAGCTTTCCCTCCCTCTCTTCACCATGGCATTTTCAAAAATGTTAGGGGCATGTTATATATCAGGACTGAACCATTCCAGGTATGTCACATCAGAAACTGGCTGAGCTTGCAGCACAAGAACAATAGCCTACCAGGACTCTGGAAGTAATCAGTCAAGTAGTAATGTTATGCAAACAGTCTATCATTGGGAGTGGGGTGTGTTTGGGGGTGGCAATTGCATGCTATTTAACAGAACTGAGGCTCTGGGCTCTTGCTGAAATCACAAATAAAGTTGAGCTGATCACTGGACTTGAGCCTGTTCATTCATGGAACCCACTATTTAACAGGTGCTTCTCAAAGTTGCTAGGAGAAAGGTCTTTTTTCTCCCCCACCCCTTTTCATATCACACTGCTAAGGTTGCCAGCCTCCAGGTAGTGGTTGGAGATCTCCTGGGATTACAATTGATCTCCAGGCAACACAGATCAGTTCACCTGGAAAAAATGGTCACTGTAGATCAAGATGGGCTCTGTGGCATTATACCCCTTTTAAGTGTCTCCTCTTCCCAAGCCCCACTCTTCTCAGGATCCACCCCCAAAATCTCCAAGTATTTCCCAACCCAGAGCTGGCAACCCTACACACCACAGATGCAGAGAGGTACTTTAAATACTCCTAGTTTATGTGAAGTTAGTTAGGATCTAGCCAGTGGCTAGCAAAATCAGTGTGAATTTGGTGATTCAAGTAATAGATCAGCAAGCACCAAAGGTATGTATGGGATAGGTAGAAGTAACAAACCAGACATTGCAGCCTGACTAGGCCCAGGGCCTGGAGACGGAACTGTCTGAGTGTGGTTTCATAGTCCTAATCCACAAGTTTACCCACAATGGGATGGGATTGCCAGATCCCTCTGAGCAGCCAGTGGGGAATGAGGGGTGCACTTACCCAGAGTAGGGAGGAATGCCTGGCATTTCAGCGATGTGCCTACATGACCTGGAAGTGATCAGGGCTGGCCCCAGGTGTCTGGGCGCCCTAGGCAGGACAGCCTGGGGTGCCCACCCCGCCGGGGATGCCAACCTCCTGGTGGGGCCTGGAGATGACCCAGTGTCGTTTTCCTGGGTGCCTCGCAGGTGCGAGGCGCCCAGGAGAGCCAGGGAAGGGGCAGGGTTAGAACCCTCGCCCCTTCCCTCCCAGCGGTGGCGCCAGCTCTCCTGGGTCCTTCACAGCTGCGAGGCACCCAGGAGAGCCGGGGAAGGGGCGGGGGTTTAGAACAGCTGCCCCTTCCCTCCCAGCGGTGGCACCGGCTTTTTCTGGGCAGCTGCGAGGCACCCAGGAAAGTCGGGGCTGCCGGTGCTGGGCAGGAAGGGGAGCTTTTCACCGGGGGGGCAGGGTGCATTTTGGCACCCCTGCAGGGCCGGTGCCCTAGGCGAGCGCCTAGTGGGCGAGCCGGCCCTGGAAGTGATATAAGCATGTCAGGCTATTTGGGGTTGATGCTGTGGTTTGGTGGCAAAACTGTATGGTAGAATTAGCTCCCTCCATTCCCCAAACCCCCAGGTCACATAGGCACATTGCTGAAATTCCTTGTGTTCCTCCTTTTTTAGGGGGTAATCCCCCCTGCTGGCTAGCTGGCTGGCAGTTGAGAGGTAGGGCCTGTCAGAGGGAGACTCCCTACATCCACTGAGGGGTCTGACATCCCAGCACTGCGAGAATGTATTGATGGTCAATATTTCTTGGCACATTTTGGAGTCCAAACTATGATAAGTGGGGAGCAGCTAAGTTACTGCTCTGTTACTTGCAGTCAAGAGGGGCTGCTGAAATGCTAATTAATCCCTTGGGTAGACTCTTCAGATACCTCGAGAGATCCAGCCAGTCCTGGACCAGGGAACAGACTAAGGGAGATCAGGAGGATCTGGGATTCACTTCTGGAAAAAATGGGGAGGGGGCCTCAGGAGACCAGCAAAGCTTTCAGAGTCTCCATAGAGTACATCTCCATCACAGAGCCACCAAAACTCCCCAGTTTAGTTAACCTTTCAAGGTTGTATGTGTTCAGCTCAGATTATGTCTAGTTGCTTTCTGAATGCAACTCCCATCCCTAGTCTGAAGCGAGTGTTTGTGTGGGAGGGGGCATTCCAGGAGGGAGCACCGGCCACCGGCCTACTTAAAAGACTTTGTGCCATAGGCACAGTTAGAACTATGGGGGGAGGGGTGTTGTGTCCGCTGGGAGTCGCTAGGAAGCTGCACCTTATTCATAGCTTGCTCCTGAATAACAAAGGGACCAAGGATCCTAAGAACACCAATAGGATCCCTGGAGGGAAATTCAAACCCACAAGTAGCAAGAGGACAGTAGACTAGGAAGGTGTTGGGGAGCCATAAAATAAGCGACCGCAGGGGCTAGTTGTTGTGGTGTTTATGTGTGCCAATAAACTGAGCTGATCACTATGCTGAATCACTGAGTACACAACACTGAGTACACAACACAGAGTGATTTACAATTCACATAGAATGCTCACAAAATGGAAGGGTTAACTGCATTTAAAAGAAGTTGGGAAAGGTTGACAGGTTTAGTGTGAGACCAGGTTAATTTTGAGATGGGCTAATCTTGCAATGGGGCAAGCAATTTTAAGGTAGGAGAACAATTTGGACATATGTGAGACCATTATATATCTGTGAAAAGTACTGAGACGGATGAGTGATTTCAGCTCTCACATACTTTATTAGTTGAAGAACAAGACAACCTAAGCCGGCTCGCAGGCCGGCTTTTATTCCCAAGTGAACCACACCCTAAACACATACACACCTGGTGATTCGCTATTTACATTGATTGAGTTAACTCCTGCTGCTCAATTGGAGGGGAGCCAGGATCCTCTAGTCCATTGTCTTTCGAGGCGAAGCTCAGGCCCTTCGCCTGGCCACATGGTGGACCAGTTAGAACCAGTCCAAGCACATGGCTGCCCTGAGCCCATGTTCTCAAGTGGATACATTACAATCTGACTGAGAGCTAGGGCCAAGTTACATGATATGTTTGGCTGCAGGGGAAAGGAAAGGCATTTGTAAGCCGCTTTGAGACTCCCTTGGGTAGTGAAGGGCGGGGTATAAATCCAATCTCCTCCTCCTCCTCTTCTGCAAGTTAAGTTGGAGTCACCCTGACTCAATTTGCTTTCCCTGCAACCATGCAGCAGCTGCAGGGAACTCAATTCCACAAGTGCCATTGGGCCCAATTCAGATTGGGACTGTGGTACCAGGGGGGCCATTTTCCCATGCTGAAATATCCCTAAAAATGTTGTTTGTCCAACTGAGAGGCTGCACATGTACAGAATACTGCATGCTGCCGAACATATTGTATAGTTTAGTTCCCAGTGAGAATCTAACAGGTTTCTTAAAGGAACAGATAAAAATGGTAATTGGGATGTAGTTTCATACTTCTCTGTTAGTACAGTTATCAGGGTCTGCTCCAAAGCACACTGGTTGTTGTCATATTATACAGCTGGTGATTATGGTTACCTATACAGAAACACCACAGATGTGCTTGTGGCTTAGAATGTATATTGTGATTGGTTTTATAAGTTTAGTGGATGCACAGTATTTTGGAAAAGAGACTTAAGAAATTCCTCTTTCAGTCTGGCTATATGAATCACTGCTCTTTTCCTTCCAATTTAAGCCCTTTGGTTACAAGTGCTGAATATGAATTAATAACACATCAAAGGCTAAGAGAAATTGTCAACTGAGCAAATGTACTAGAGTGTGCAGAACAATCTTTAAATTATAAGAAAAATTACAGGCTGTAAAATTTGGTCATGAAGTACATAGGCTTTCCACTCTAATTCGCCTAATTAAATCAAATCAGATTATTCATTTTTTAAAAGGCACATTGACATTTTTGCTGGTCCTGAAATTCTAGATTTAGGAAGTAATTTACTTTATCTTTATCTGGATATCATCTCAATGCATCAAGCATGTATATGTTAAGTCACTCCCCCCCCCCAACTGCACAGTGTGTGTTCTCCCAATGCTGCTTGCTGACCAAGGAAAATAAAAGCTAAAGGCTATAGTGGGAAACTGAAAACAGGGTGGATCTGCAGCCCCCACAACTCTATGTACAAATAACATGGCAGATTCTGTTCCTTACTAAAAGTCACAAATAATTTTATTTGGATTAGGTACTTTTTTGAGATTAACGAATGGGACATGTTCAGATCTGGGATGCACAAGTACCCACCGGTTGAACTCATGTATCACCAGTTGCAAGCAGGGGTTACAGAGTTACTCCCACTTGTGGGAGTCATTACTTAAAACAGGCATATTAAAACCAGAAGTCTCTTTGACTATTTAAAGCAATACATTAACCATTAAACTGTTGGGATATGCAAGGTCTATAGTGCACCTACTTGAAGAAGATCATAAGAACAGCCTATAGGGGACAGCTGAAGGACTGCTAGTTAGCATAGCTAGATTAGGGATTTACCACAATTTCAAATTATACCCTTCCTGTCTCCTGATTGCTTCTTTGGAGACTTCCTGCTCCAACTGAGCCCTCCTCCTTCATTCCTGTCTCTCACAACAGTTAGTCAGTTAGTTAAGCCTCTCTCCCTCTCCTCTGTTCTATCAGCATTTATTTCTTCTTTAATAAAGTGAATAAATTCTTCTGCATGTTTAAACATAAACCACAAGGCTGTGTGAAGAATGATCAGAACAAAATTCAAGTCCAGTTGCACCTTTAAGATCACTGAAGTTTTATGCAGATTTTGGTTCCTGGGCTCCTGGCCCTTGATGCAGCAACATGATGCAGCAATCGCCACATCAAGAGCTGGACAGGGGGTGGGACCGGAGCCTTCCTGAGCCTGTCCCTGCTTCCCTCCTTCATTCCGCGCCAACTCGCTTGGCTAACAGGAGCTCTTGTGTGAGCTCCTCATGTTGGTTGGGGCAGGGGGTGGCCTTGATGGAGGATCAGGGGCAGGATCGGCGGCAGGCAGTGATTTGTGGTGGAGGCGGTGATCCACAGTAGAGGCAGCAGGCAAGAATGTGGTGGCTGGCTAGTGGTGTGGGCCATGTGCCTTTGCACTCAGCTTCTTGGGCCCAGTGCCCGGCGGTGGTAATGGGGCCGGGGTTTGGGGTGCTGCGGAACTTGGCATCATGGTTGGGTGGCATTGTCTCCTGGTCCCTTCTTTCTTTTGGGCTCCACTTTGTTTTGGGGGGTCCTTCCCTACTGGTGCTGGGCTGCACCACAAGGTGTGAGCTTCGAGCGTTCAGTTTATTCCATCTCTGTTAGGCTGCCACACCATTTCTGGAGAGGGCAGTCTTGCAGCTCATGTGGCCTTCTTGCCCCACCCATCCTTTCAGCAGCCTAACCTCCCAAGGCCCAACCTTGCTGGACTATGGCCAATGGTAGGTGGTGTGCTAGTTTGCCCCCCCCCCACCCCTGATGTCAGAGCCCCAGCCCTCTCTCGACACTTGCCTGGGGCACAGCACATGGGGATCTGGCTTGGAACTGGGGTGATCTTTGGAGTGCCTGGTCATAGTTTCCAGGGCTGTGGTGGCCACTTTGGGTCCAGGGTGGCCAGTTTGTGGTCTGCGGTGGCCATTTTGGGGTTCCTGGTGGTCGTTTTGTGGCCCATGGTCGCCATTTGGTGGCCTGCAGTGGCAATTTTGTGACCTGGTTGGATCCAAGGTTGGCTTAAGCAGCCTTCTTCCGGGTTTTGGGAGCAGTGCAGATGGATGTATCGGCTGGAAGTACTTGAGTTTGGTCATCTGGTTGTGGGGGGGGCTTTAATCTTGGGAGTGTGATATGGCTCCTAAGAAAGGCACTGGGCATGCCAAGGGCAAGTGGCCTGCTCCTAAGCTCCCACCAAAGAGTCCAGCCCTGGCCCTCTCCTCTTCAGATGATGAGGGTGGGGATGAAGTGCAGCAAGCCATCTTTGTGCAGTTGTTAGCAGTGGAACAGGCTTCTGGTGTGGCTGCCTCCTGCACCCCGCCAGTTCCAGGGCAGGTGGGGAGGAAAGAAACCCACTAATTGTCTAATAAGCGTTTTCAAGTCGAGGTCTTAACGCATCTGTCTCTGGTTGAGGGTAGGGTTTCAACAGGTACAGGGACCAGCAGCGGAGGAGCAAGTCAGGATGACAAGGTGGCAGTAGGCCCATCGGGTGCTGGGCCTTCCCAAGGAGCAGCTGATCCTGGGCCAGTCACGGTGCTGGCAACTGATGCAGCAGGTAAGTCAGATGCTTGTCCCTGGGCGGGGCTGCTTAGCCCTGGGGGCCTTGCAGGACTGCTGCCACCCCAGCTTCAAGTATGGCTAACTCACCTTACACGTATGGCAGTGGTCAGCTTTGGGCCTCACCACACGGGCAGCAGGCCACGTGCGGGCCTCAGTGTTGGTTCAGCCAGCCCCTCCATGGCACATGTCAGTGTGGGGCTACCCACCCACTTGTGGGGCAATTTACATGGTCACCCTGGCTTCAGCGCTTCTTTATGGGGATGTAGCATTGCCTTTCGGTGACCACTTATTACCGGTCACCATGGAAAAAATATGCAGAGGGGATTATGTGGATGTCTTTTCCCTCCTTTTCTGGGAATTGGAGAAGAAGGACAAAGACGATTTTGATGATAAGGAGGAGGAGAAGCTCAGGAGGATGGAGGTTGATAGGACCTGGGTCAACTGGGTGGCCGGCTTTGTGGTCTATGCAGACATCCTGGCAAAGGCATACCCTCGGTGGGTGGCTTCTCTATTCCAGTATTTTGACATCATTTACAAGGCCCATATGGGCTTTACTGGCCCAGCCCAGCTGCAGTACAACGAAGAATTTCGGATGCAGGCAGCCATGAATCCTTCAATGTGCTGGGACCAGGTATACCCCCACCTGTGGCTTCAGCACATGTCCCCAGCCCACTCCAATGTGGGTGACCACTCATACAGTGGTCACTTGGTGCAGCACCAGTCCACTGTTTCTAACCCCCATAGTGCTGCGGGGCAGGCGGTTCAACCCCGCCAGATCTGTTGGGAGTTCAGGACGCAGGGGATCTGCAACAGGAAGGCATGCCAATACCAGCATGAATGCCCCCTGTGCGGTGGACCTCACCCCTTCTCAGCATGCTTTTGGGGTAAGCCCTCTCAGGGTGGTAGGCAACTGAATCAGGGCAGGCCGGGACCAGCTAGTGGAAAAGGGACCCAGCCCCATAAAACTGAAAGCGCTTCAGAGGTGGTTGGGTTTATACCCTAAGTGGGAGGACAGTTTATATTTGGTACAAGGTTTCAAGTTTGGTTTTCACATTCCATGTCAGGGCCCCAGGACCTTTTTCATAGTGCCCAATTTGGCGCCCATTAGGGTATGGAACATATAGTCAGGCAAAAGATTGTGAAGGAGAGGTAGGAGGACAGGTTCTGGGACCCTTTCCTGCCTCACCGTTGGCCACTCTGTGGGTTTCCCGATTGGGTATTATGCCCAAGAAGGCACAGGGGGAATATAGGCTGATTCATCATCTCTCCTACCCATGAGGGATATCAGTTAATGATACCATTCTGGATTCCCTATGCTCTGTCAGGTACACCTCCTTCGACCAGGCAATGAGATGGCTAAATGTGACATTAAATCTGTGTTTCACCTTCTCCCTGTGCGTCCCAGTGACTTCGAGTTGCTAGGGTTTTATTTTGATGGCCACTTCTATATGGATTGGACTTTACCCTTGGGCTGCTTAGTGCCTTCTGCAGCCTTTGAGCATTTTAGCTCATTCCTGGAGTGGGCCCTCCGGCATTACACAAGGATCCATACGATTGTGCATTACCTGGCTGACTTTTTATTTGTGACTCCTGAGGGTTTGGGGCAGTGTAATCTTCTTCTTCAGGGATTTTTGGACTTGGCCAAGGAGCTGGGGGTTCCTTTGGTGCATGAGAAGATGGAGGGCCCCGCCCAGAGATTGACTTTTTGGGGAGTGGAATTGGACATGGTTGCACAGGTGTCACGGCTGTCTATGGCTAAGGTAGAGGACCTGCAAGCAAGGGTGGCTGGTTTCATACAGAAATGGAAGGCCACTTTGCAAGAGTTTCAGCAATTGGTGGGGCATCTCAATTTTGCTTACAAGGTGGTTGCCCTGGGGCGGGCCTTTTTGTGCCAACTGTGTGATGCATTTGAGGGTTATTCCTTCCTCACCATAGAGTCACTGCAGGAATTTTGGCTGACCTGGGGGTGTGGCTCAAGTTCTTGGACTCCTTCAACAGAGTTTGGTTTTGGAGGAATGAGCTGCTATTGGAGTCTGGTCTGCAGATCCACTCAGATGCAGCTGGATTGCTTAGCTTCGGAGTTTATTTCCAGAGGCAGTGGTGTGCTGAGGAATGGCCAGCTGAATGGAGGTCGAGCAGCATAGCATGCGATCTCACCTTTCTCAAATACTTTCCCATTCTGGTGATGATGTGGCTGTGAGGGGACACGTTGGCTAATCACACTGTACATTTCTGGTGTGATAATCTGGCAGTTGTCCAGATCGTCAGCTCCCACACATCCAGACTGCCTTGGGTCATGGCTTTGGTGTGGGCATTTATGCTACGCTACCTTTGGTACAACATCCTTTTCTGTGCCAAACACGTGCCTGGGATCAACAATGGGGTGGCTGATGCTCTCTCCCATAAACAGATGGAGAGATTTCATCAGCTGGTTCCAGAAGCCGACCTGCAGCTGTTTCTAATTCCACAGGAGCTTTGGTTGATTGGACGGAAGAGGTCAACAAGGCAATTGGCATGGCCATCACACCAGGCACAAAGCAGGCGTACGACTGTGCAGTCCTCCAGTTTTCCAGGTTTAGGAACCAGGTAGGGTATCCTGAGCTGTGGCCAGGGCCCATGGACCATCTCTTACACTTCTGTGTGGCAATGACAGGTAAGGGGTTAGCGGCTGGTTCCATTAAGGGGTTGCTCTCAGCAGTGGCATATGCTAGTAAAGCCCAGGGACTCGCGGACTTGACAGGTGATTTCCAGATCCGGAGGATGTTAGAGGGCTGGTCATGTGAGGCTGGGAACCATACTGACAATAGGAAACCCATTTCCCCAACCATTTGAGGGGCTTAGAGGCAACCTGGAAGGATATTTGTGCATCTGCTTTTGATGCATGCCTTTTTCTTGCTGCAGCGCTGGTGGCATTTTTTTTTGGGGGGGGGCTCCACATAAGCAAGTTGGTGGTGCAATCCAAGGCCAATAGGTCCAGCCGCATGCTGGAGGTAAGGGATGTCCATTTGATGGGTGACAGGGTCCTTCTCACCTTGCGGCATTCTCAGACTGATCAGCACAGGCTTTTGTCACTATTGGGCTTTGTGATAAAAAGGAGCTGTGCCCAGTTTCTGCCTTGGCAGCTTACCTCGCAGTTTGGGGGTGGGGTGGCGGAGTGTTGTTCTGACACCAGGATGGCAGCCTGTTAACCAGGCATCAATTCTGGGCCATTACAGCAGCTGCCTTGGGACGGCTTGGTCTGGCTGGGATGCAATTCTGCAACCATTTTTTTACGATTGGAGCCGCATCCACAGCAGCCGCCATGGGATACCTGGCACGGGACATACAGCATTTGGGTAGGTGACAGTCTTTGGCCTACAAGTTGTACATGCATCCCATGTCCAGCCTATGAAGTCTGTGATTCTCTGCAGATCTGTTCGGTTCTTGTTCTGTTATTCATTGTTCTCTCATTACAGGTCCCGTTGGCTGATTGGAATGGAAGTGGATCCTGATTTGTGGGCATAGTTTTATTTTTTGGCAGCACATCGTGCCAACCGTATGCCCATTGGCTCACAGTTGGGGCTTAGCCAGCTGGCCATGATTGAATGGCTTGGGCGCTGTGGCTTACAGTGGCCTTGCTTGTTAAAGTTGCTTTTTGAGGGGAAGGTTGGACCCCCTCCCCATATTTTGTTGATCCGCTTATGTGGCAATGATCTAGGCCTGATCAAAGGTAAAGCCCTGATTTTGCAGGCTCATGAGGATTTTCACTTAATTAAACAGTGGTGGCCAGGGACGGTGATCATCTGGTCCACTATGGTTCCATGCTTGGTGTGGCGAGGGACCTGTAACCCCTTGGCTATTAACAAGGCTTGCCGCAAGGCTGACCGTGAAATTTTCAGGGTACTTGAAGGGGGCCTGGGCACATATCTGCCTCATCCCAGGATACATGCGGGTTCAGCAAACCTGTACTGGAGTGATGGAGAACATCTATCAGAGGCTGGTTTGGATATTTTCTTGGAAGACATACAGGAAGGGCTTTGTGGGGCTTTAGGCCTTTCAGTGGGTGCAAGGGCCTAAGGAGAGGCTTGGCCTTTGCGGTGGCAGGATGTCATTCAAACAGATTGTGGCACAGTAACCACTGGCTTATAACCTCTTTGGGAATTAGGGGTCTTGCCAGTACAGTCTTTTGGACCCTGCAGCCCAGGGCAGGGAAAGCAGACTGCCTAGGTGATTGCCCAGTATCATCCTCCCTTTGAGCCTTGAGGCTCAGGGGTTTGGGATGTCACTGGCAATTATCTGCTTGCCGTGCTGACTGGATGTGAGCCATACCCCTTTGGCTACCATCCGGACCTGGGTGGCTTGCCCTAGTCCAAATGGTGGGGGAGGGGTCTGTGATCCCTGGCCTTGCCATGCCAAAACCTGTCCTGACCTAGCTATTCCTTGTTCCTTGTTTGTTATTAAGGTTAATAAAGTGGCCCATTCAGTACCCCCAATGGTTGTCTGTCTCTTCTTCCAGACTGGGGGGGCAAATGTTGTTGAAGGCTTTCATGACTGGAGTTCATTAGTTGCTGTAGATTTTCTGGGGTGTGTGGCTATGGTCTTGGCATTGTAGGACCTGACATTTCACCAGTAGCTGTGACTGGCATCCTCAGAGGTATAACACAGAAAGATGGAATACTCTCTGTGTCAAGGTGAGAAGAAAAATGGTAGGCAGGTAATTTACATCTACTCCAGAAGGTGGGGTAGGGCTGAGTCATTAATTTGTAAGAGTTCTCCAGGCTATGAACATTCTAATGGAGAAGCTTTCCTGAGGAGGCTCTTTTGTCTATGGATTGTTTCCTGATGAGGTTTCCTGTTTCCTGAGGAGGTTCTTTTGTATGTGGAATGGCTATTGAAACTCTCATCTTATCTGTAGTGCTATTGTCAGCTGTAGAGGATTTTGTGTTTTTCAGGACAGGAAACCATACCCTATTTATTTTAAACTCTCTTCTTTCCTGTTGAAATTGTGTTTATGTTTATGAATTTCAATGGCTTCCCTGTGTAACCTGACATGGTAATTGGAAGTGTTGTCCAGCCTTTCAGTGTCTTGGAACAAAATATTGTGTCCTGTTTGAGTTAGGCTATGTTCAGCCACTGCTGATTGTTCAGGTTGGCCAAGTCTACAGTGTCTTTCATGTTCTTTTATTCTTGTCCGAATGCTATGTTGTGTGGTCCCGATGTAAACTTGTCCACAACTGCATGGTATGCGATATACTCCTGCAGAAGTGAGGGGTCTCTTCTGTCTTTTGCCAGTCATAGCATCTGTTGTATTTCTCTGGTGGGTCTGAATACTGTTTGTAGGTTGTGTTTTTTCCATGTTTTCCCATCTGATCAGTGATTCCTTTGATATATAGCAAAAACACTTTCTCTGCGGGAGACTGTTTTTCCTCATTTGTTTTACCTTTGATTTAATTGCTCTTTGGATTTCATTCTTGTAGTAGCCATTTGCTTGAAGTGTGTGGTTTAGATTATTTAGTTCATCATTGAGAAAGTGCGGTTCACATATCCGTCTTGCACGGTCTACTAATGTTTTGATTATGCCTCTTTTTTGCCAAAGGTGTTGATTGGAGTTTTTGTGTAAATAACGGTCCATATGAGTTGGTTTTCTGTAGACCTTGTGACCTAATTGAAAGTTAGTTTTGCAGATGACCATGATATCTAGAAATGGGAGTTTACCCTCAACTTCTTTTTCCATGGTGAATTGTATGTTGGGGTGGATGTTGTTGAGGTGGTCTAAAAACTCCATCAATTATATACCGCAGGTTAGGAAAGGTACAAATAGGTATAGAAAAAAGCCTGCATGGTTAACAAATAAAGTAATGGAAGCTGTAAAAGGTAAGAAGGATTCCTTTAAGCGGTGGAAAGCTAGTCTTAGTGAGGTTGATAAAAGGGAACACGGACTATGGCAAATAAAATGCAAGTCTGTGATCAGGCAAGCAAAAAGGGAATATGAGGAGCATATCGCAAAAAACATAAAGACCAACAATAAAACTTTCTTCAAATACATTAGAAGTAGGAAGCCAGCCAGGGAGGCAGTGGGGCCCTTGGATGACCAAGGGGTAAAAGGAGTAGTGAAGGATGATAGGGAAATGGCTGAGAAGCTGAATGCATTTTTTGCCTCTGTCTTCACTGTGGAAGAGGAGAAGTGTTTGCCCACTCCAGAAGCACCGATTTCAGGAGGGGGTTTGAAAGACCTGAATCAGATTGCGGTGACAAGAGAGGAAGTCCTCCGACTGATGGACAATTTAAAAACTAATAAATCACCAGGCCCGGATGGCATTCATCCGAGAGTTCTGAAAGAACTCAAATGTGAACTTGTGGATCTCCTGACAAAAATATGTAATCTTTCTTTAAAATCTGCCTCCATTCCTGAGGACTGGAAGGTAGCTAATGTCACTCCCATCTTTAAAAAGGGCTCAAGGGGAGATCCAGGAAATTACAGGCTAGTCAGTCTGACATCGATACCGGGTAAGTTGGTGGAAACTGTTATTAAGGAAAGAATTAGTAGGCACATTGATGAACAAAAACTATTGAGGCAGACTCAGCATGGGTTCTGTAAGGGAAGATCTTGTCTCACTAACCTGTTAGTGTTTTTTGAGGGAGTGAACAAACATGTGGACAAGGGGGACCCAATAGATATTATTTACCTTGACTTCCGGAAGGCTTTTGATACAGTTCCTCATCAAAGGCTCCTAAGTAAGCTCAATAGTCATGGGATAAAAGGACAGGTCCTCTTGTGGATCAAAAACTGGCTTGTAAATAGGAAACAGAGAGTGAGTATAAATGGGAAACTTTCTCAGTGGAGGGTGGTAAGCAGTGGGGTACCACAGGGATCAGTACTCGGTCCCATGCTTTTTAACTTGTTTATTAACGATTTGGAATTGGGAGTAAGCAGTGATGTGGCTAAATTTGCAGATGACACGAAGTTGTTCAGGGTGGTGAAAACCAGGAAGGATTGTGAGGCACTCCAAAGGGATCTGTTGAGGATGGGTGAGTGGGCGTCAACGTGGCAAATGGGGTTCAATGTGGCCAAGTGCAAAGTGATGCACATTGGAGCCAAAAATCCTAAATATAAATACACGTTGATGGGGTCTGATCTGGCAGAGACGGACCAAGAGAGAGATCTTGGAGTCATAGTGGATAACTCGCTGAAAATGTCTACACAATGTGTAGCTGCAATAAAGAAGGCCAACGCTATGCTGGGGATTATTAGGAAGGGAATTGATAACAAAACAGCCAGTATCATCATGCCCCTGTATAAATCATTGGTGCGACCTCATTTGGAATACTGTGTACAGTTCTGGTCACCACATCTCAAAAAGGATATTATAGCATTGGAAAAAGTGCAGAGAAGGGCAACTAGAATGATAAAAGGGTTGGAACACCTTCCCTATGAAGAAAGGTTAAAATGCTTGGGGCTCTTTAGCTTGGAGAAACGACGGCTGAGGGGTGACATGATCGAGGTTTATAAGATTATGAATGGGATTGAGCAGGTTGAGAAAGAAGTACTTTTCTCCCTTTCTCACAATACAAGAACTCGTGGGCACTCTATGAAATTGCTGAGCAGTCGGGTTAGAACAGATAAAAGGAAATACTTCTTCACCCAAAGAGTGATTAACATATGGAATTCACTGCCACAGGAGGTCGTGGCAGCTGCAAGCATGGACAGTTTCAAGAGGAAATTAGATAAACATATGGAGCAGAAGTCCACCAGTGGCTATTAGCCACAGGGTATAGAATGAGAACTCTCAGTCTGGGGCAGGTGATGCACTCTATTCTTGGTGCTGGAGGGGGCAGCAGTGGGAGGGCTTCTGGTGCCCTGGCCCCACTGCTGGACCTCCTGATGGCACCTGGTATATTTTGGCCGCTGTGTGACAGAGTGTTGGACTAGATGGGCCATTGGCCTGATTCAACATTGGCTTCTCTTATGTTCTTATGTTCTTAATTCTACTTCTCCATGGCTCCAAATGAGAAAGGTATCATCTACATACTGGAACCAGACTGTCAGTTGGTGGGGTGCAGATTCTAAAGCTGTTTTTTCAAAATGTTCTATGTAGAAGTTTGCTATAACTGGGCTGAGAGGGCTTCCATAGCAACCGCATCCATCTGTTCATAGAATTCGTTATCCCATTGGAAGTAACTGGTTGTTAAACAATGGTGGAATAAGGCCGTTATGTCATCTGGAAAAATCTGATTAACAAGTGCAAGTGTGTCTTTTACCAGAATCTTGGCAAAAAGAGATACCACATGTTAGCCGAAATGCTCTGATCTATAATTAATAGAGCACTCGGAACAGCATTTAATATTGGGATTCTTTGGTCTGTGTATACGGAGGATGGGCCACCATGCTATTTTCAGTAAAGAGGCGAGAGACAGGAGTAAAATAAATCTTTTGTTTACTGTGCAGTAATATCAATCAGGACATACAATCACACACACTGGCATACAAGAAACTAATACAAACAGGAAGGAAATAAATAGCACATTTGCATGACCAGGTATTGAAGCGATGAGGGGCAATATTTACCTCAGGGATGCGTATCTCCTTAATCTTCCAGGGGGAGGTTCAGGGTAGGAAGGAATATGGAGGAAAAGAATGGGGAACACGTGTATTAGACCTGCTAAGGACACGTGCACTACTTCAGCTGCAGACTGAAGCCTTAAAGCGAGGTAAGGGTTTGGGTAAAGTAAGCTGGGCGTAAGAGGTAATAGCAGGCTGAGAGAGGTCATTGGTAGGGGTTAGGCAAGGCAGAGCAAGGCTCCTGAGAAGCGTGTGTAAGTGTTTTTAAAGCTTCTTGAGCGGTGGGCGTGGGAGGCCAGGCGGCTTACACCTGGGGACACTCCCTGCTGGCTAGGGATTGGTTGTCAGGGTCAATTTCAAATACTAGTGGCTACCTTGACCGTTGGACACCTGGGAGCAGGAAAAGAGGAAGTTGGAAACAAAGGAGAATGACTCTTCAGTATCCGGGCAGATTCTCCATGAGGAACGTGTGAGTTGGCATGTAGGGGAAGTTAATCCCTTTATTATGTGGAGACCAGGAGTCTGGGTTGTATGCAAGAGTCTGTTGTTTGAGTGTAAACCTGTGACTGTACGACGTGACAAGCAGCGGGCAGGCTATGGGGCACCTCTGGAGTGAATTCAGCCAGCATCTCATCGTCCTTGGCTGGCTTTTGTTTCCTCTCTGGGCTTTTCCCTGTGGCACTTATCATACAGTCTCTCGGCTGGCTCACTATCAGGTTTATAACTGCATAAAAACAGTCCAGAAGTAACCCAATAAAGGCAGCCGGGCTAACATACATCAAAACTGATGAGTATGTTCTGTGGGTTAAGTTTCAGAGAACTGATTTTGTTGATGAAAGGTCTTGAATCTTTTATGTAATGGTTTTTCCAATGTGATTCTGTAGAAGATTGGCCAGGTGTTTAGCTAATTCATATGTAGGGGAACCAATGGCACTCACGATGGGTCAGAGTGGGACTGAGTCCTTATGAATTTTAGGGAGTCCATATAGTCATGGTGACTGTGCTTCTGTCTTGCATAGTTTTTATATGTGTCGGGATGAAGTGAGGAATTCCTGATCAGTGAGCTTGTTTGTCTGGTGATTTTGCAGGTGGGATCTCTTTTTATCACTGATCAGGAAATTCAGAAACAATATTTATTTGAACAGGACTTACCCATAATATTGAAAGAATGCGAGCCCCAACCCCCACCGAGCCTGCACTGGCAGGGGATGGCTGATTTGCCATCCTATTTAGGCTTGGCTCCTGCCCCCTACCTTACCAGTCCGTTGGCGAGCTCGGCTGCATTCATGACAGCTGTGCTGCTGGGTGCTTGAGGCCTTTAGCCTTGGCAGAAGCAGCAACAGCATCAGGGGCAGCTGGCAGCACTGGAGTTCGGTGGCATGCACTTACCAGAGGAGGCTGCATTTCGGGCGGCGAGTTCCAGGCAGCTGTGCTCAGGAACCATGCTGCTGGCTTCAGGAGGCCTCGGCTGGTGAAATAGCAGCAGCAACATGTTGGCCCAGTGGCAGTGATGGGACTCAGTGGCGGTTTGGCGGCCTCTTGCTGAGCTTGCAAACAGCGTTTGGTGTACAGGAGGCTCTGTAGGACAGCAGCAGCTGCGGTCTGGCATCAGTTTGATGCAGTCCCCCGGATGGCTGTACTTCGGTGACGGGCATTTAAAGTGGGCGGTGTAGGCCCTCAGTGGCACTTTAACAGTCCCTGGGTGAGGGATCCTTGTGTGGTGTTTCTCCCCCCCTCCCCCCCTCCATTAATACCGAGGTTCGGGGGGTTGGTGGTTTCAGCAGGATGTCAGGCCAATCCAGCCACAAAGGCAGTTTCATTGGGTCCACCCTGTGGTTCCTGATTGCCATTTGGAGGCCATTGCCTGTGGTCCTTTGATGGGCAGTACTATATGGACAGGGCCCTCCTTATGGGATGTTCTGTGTCCTGCGCTGCATTTGAAAGGTTCAGCTCCTTTTTGGAGTGGACTTTGCGTGCACACGTGGGCTTGGCCAGTGCTGCCCATTATTTGGATTATTTTTTATTTCCGGCCCTGCTGGATCTGGAGTTTGCACACAGTTATTGTCCAATTTTGAGTAAATGGCTATGGAACTTGGAGTTCCATTAGCTGTTAAGAAAACAGAAAGCCCTAGTGAGGTCTTCATTTTTCTTGGAATTGAGTTGGACACTGTGCAGCAGGTTTCACACTTGCCTCCTGATAAATTGGCTAACCTTTTTTGGTTAGTTGAGGAAGCATGTACCAAAGCTAAATTGACACTCAAGGAGTTGCAACAGCTAATTGGACACCTTAATTTTGTGTATAAAGTGGTGGCCCCAGGGAAAGCATTCCTGTGCAGACTGTGCAACTCGACAATAGGCTTAAAACGTCCACATCAAAGACCAGGGTTACCCAAGGGATTAAAGATGACCTGTTAGTTTGGCAGGACTTCTTGGCCTCATATAATGGGCTATCCTTTTGGAGGAATGATCTCCAACTTGAGGCTGAACTGCAGGTCACCTCTGATGCTGACTTAAGAAGGACACAACTGAAAACTGGGATGGCACTCATTCTTATGGTATGAGAAAGGTTCTGGACATAAATATTTTTAAAATCATATGATAAGATCATTACTGACAACCTGGGAAAAGATTTGTCCGCTGATATACACTAAAATTCCAAGACGGGTATCTCCAGGGGAAGCTTTTTCTCAACCAATTTTGACTTCAAAAGAAGCAGTTATTAGATATGCAGAATTGTTAGATGATGGAAATAATTTAAAATCTCAGGAAGTATTAAAGAACAGGGAAATAAACTTAGATTGGTGGACTAGAGTGCAAGTGGAATCTATATATAGGCCGAGGACAGACTGGCAATTTTCCCCGGTATCGAGTCGCGGCAAAAAAAAACCCGGAGTAAACGATACCGGGTTTTCCCGTCCACACAGCGGGGGCCTCTGCTGGAAGAAACGGGACGGAGGCGCGCGGGAGCGTTCAGACTGCCGCGCCGGAGGCGCGCTATATTCGTTGTTTCCCCATTATTTCGGCTGTGGACGTATGTGCGCATGAACGCTTGAGCGCTCATGCGCATAAGTGCATTTCGGCGATTTTTTTTTTTTGCCCTGCAACGCCGGCACTGCATTGGGCAGTGGAGCGGAGCGCAGCCAATCACACCGCTGCTGCCTCATGCCCAACGCGGGTTGCTCCCGGCTTTTCGGCTGCGCGTTCAGACTTCCCGGAAGTGGAGAAACGCGCGACAAACGCAGGCTTTCAAGATTTGCACCGGCTTTTATCAGGTGTTTTTTTAATCTGGCAGTGAAGCGCGAGAGCACCGGTAGGCTACGGGTGGGGGACGCCAGGCAGATGTGCCTGTGTGAACATTCCATTTAATCCGATATTGAGTCGTTGTCAGCCCGGGTCCCATCCCGCGGCAAATTGCCAGTCTGTCCTCGGCCTTAGTAAGCACAAACAGACAGACGGATTTTATTTAGAACAAGGTACATTTGAAAAATTATTATGTACTTGATGAGACAAACTTATTAAGAAAATGTATGGTATGCTGATGCAATTGAAAATGCAGGATAAAATAGTTAAAGAATGTATGGGTGCAAAATGTTGGTTACAATGGAGTAACAGATCCATTACAATGGAGTAAAATATGGAAAGTGAATATTAGGTTGACTAAATCTGTTTCACTCAAAGAAAATTTATATAAAATATTCTATAGATGGCACCTAACCCCAGATAGATTGGCTAAAATGTATAAAAACTTGAGTAATAGGTTGAGAAATGTAATAATCATGTTGGATCGTACTATCATATGTTTTAGACATGTAAAAAGGTTCATAAATATTGGATTGGAGAACGTGCTTTCTTATAGTCAGTATTGAATATTACAATACCTTTTAAGCCAGACATATTTCTGTTAAACTGTTTACCAGATGACTTAGGTAAGAACCATAGATATTTTATTTTACATGTTATAATAGCAGCCAGAATTTTATTTGCAATGACATGGAGGACATTGTAGATCTCAACACTATATGAGTTGATAATGAAGATTATGGAATGTGCTGAAATGGGCAGATTGACAAATATATTAAAAGGAGAAATAGAAGAATTTATGGGACCGTGGAGGGCTTTTTATGACTGGCTAAAACTTAAGTACTGAAAAAATAAAATTAATTGAAGAATAATAAGAATGATGGATATAGTAGCTATGAAGCTCTAATGAGAAGATTTGCATACAGAATGTTAAATTGGATTTTTTAATATATATTAAAAAATTTCCATATCTTTCCTTTTTTCTTCTTTCCCCTTTCCCTTTTTCTGTACATAAACTAATAAAATTATTTTTTTAAAAAGATTTTTTTATGCTGATCTTCTAAGATCTAAATTTTGTCAGTAAGTTTCTTAATTTGTTCCATTCTTTGCCTCTTTTCTTTGAGGCAAAAGCAGTCAATTTTCCTCCCATAAATACTTTACTTGCTTCCCATATAGTTGCCAAAGGAAGATCATCTGTAATATTTAATATAAAGAATTCTTCTTGTCCTATTCACAAGTTTTTTAAACATCTTCCTGCAGTAAAGATTATCATTCATTCTCCATCTACTTCTTATCAATGTTCCCTCTAAGTCTTGAGAGCAAAAGTTCTATTCTGTGAGCGCCTGGCATTAAAGTTGTGAGCAAGCTATTTGGCTACTGCATAAATTAGTGCTCTCTGGAGCCATCCTTCCAGAGCTAAGACAAAAATGTGTGAGCCAGAGGCTAAAAAACTGTGAGCTAGCTCACACTAACTCAGCTTAGAGGGAACACTGCTTCTTATAGGCATTTTTTCTATGCCATAAAACCAGTAATGGATTATGATCAGCAATTGTTTTTGGCTGGATTTCAATCTATCTCAGGGCTGTAAGTAAAATCTTAGATGTCCAGCACATATCTATCCGAAAATAAGATGTAACCTCTGTGAGGATTGAGGGTTTTCCATAAATCTTTTAAGTTCAACATTTGCATATAAGTAAAAACATTCTTAGGAAGTTTTCCTCTTGTAGACTTTTTAGATCTGCCCTTTTTTTGGATCTAATACCCCATTCATGTCACCAAAAATTAAAATTTCTTCCTCTTGAAAGTCCAGAAGTCTTCGAAATTTTTTTTTCATAGAATTCTCCCTTTGCATTATTTGGAGCATAAATTGAAGCCAATGTGAAGATTTTATCTTCTGGAGATCTTATTTTTAACAAGACCTATCTTCCCTCCAAGACTTTTACCTCTTTGATTACATTTAAACAGTTATATAAATCATGACACCTTTTTTCTTCTCTGTAGATGAGGCCGCATATACTTTGTGCAATTTCTTGTTATCTAAAAATTTTTTGTGTACTCTCTTGCATACAAATTATGGATAATTTTTTTCTTTAACCAGCCAAATGCCTTTGATTGCTTAGATGGAGAATTTAGGCCATTAACATTAACTGATTTAATAATATCTTCTTTTGAAGGGGTTTTGTTTCTTCTCCAATATTTAGCATAGAGTATTCTTGTGGTAGTTACAACATGTGTAATAAGATATAAATCTTGCTTTTTATACATTTTCATGCGTTTACAATATTCAGTAAAAACACTTCAGGTATGTACGGTACATTATTTTTTTAGGATTTTTTGTAATATTTCATGGATCCAAGACCAGTATTTTTTAGCTTTATCACATGTCCACCATATCCATTTCTTTCAATAAGCTGCAGCTTTGTCAAGTTTGTCCTCTTCTTTGTTTAAATCTTCTTTTCCTTTTCTCGATTCTTCCAATTCCTCTATCTCTTTCCCAGTTAGTTCTCTTGCTAGAAGTTTGGTCTATTCAGTTGTCGAAATTACTCTTTTACCTGTAGATAAAAAGGCTTTCAATACAAATAGGATCTTACATATTCTAACCTCATTCAGTCTGTTTAATATCTCTATTATGTTGTATGCTAATTTACCACTCACCCTCTACCTATATGTATGGACTGGTAACTTCCATTTCATTGTATCTGAAGAACTTTGCGTGCACACAAAAGCTTATACCTTGAATGAAACTCTCTTGGTCTTAAAGGTGCCATTGGTCTCAAATTTTGTTCTGCTGCTTCAGACCAACACAGCTACCCACTTAAAACATTTTGGGTTTTTACATGTTTGTGAGTGGTTCATAAGGCTAAATATGAAAATAACCATGCTGGTTAATGTGCTGCCATTACAGATGTGTAGGTGGTAGCACAATTGGCTGAGATAATTTCCCCCTCCTTTTCCTCTTTCCCGAAGTGATTCACACCAACACTTTCTTTCAACAAAAGAATAAACCTCATGAAGGGGGAGAGGAGTAAAAGTGCAAACTCATGTTGTAACTATTTACAACTAAGGAGGCTAAAGCTCTGCTTTAGAAAGGTTACAGTATCTCATACTCAGGGTTACATAAATGGCAAGCTTTTTCTATAGGAAGGACAGATGGATCGATTTTACTTGGAATAACTCACTAACTCTAGACTCTTGAACTAGTGTAAGCTTGTCTCTCAGGATTTTGTCAGTCTCTTCACAAATCATTAACATGTTGTTTTTTTTCTGAGGTAAACTAACCACCCTACCACAGGATACATAATCTAATCTTGCTTCTCTTTATCAGCTTGAACCCCAACCACCTATGTCAGAGCCCTACCTACTTAGTTCTATCAAAGCCTGAGCCGTATCTGAGAAATTTTTAAGTTTCTGTCCATTTCCCTCCTCTGTCTCTAGCTGACAAATCCAGAGCCTCTTATTGATTAGAAACTCTAGAGATTGGCATAAACAGTAGAGAATCAAGGATGGCTGTGATACATGAAGAGTAGACTACAAGTCATCCATCACATTGTCCTCTCCCATTTCTACATTTCAGTGGATACTTATACACTGTCCTCTGTGTAGGAAACACTGTAGGTCCATGCTTCAGGGATGGGCAAGGGCCTGAATTAAGCCTCCCTCCATTCCCTGTCAAATAGCCAGTGGGCAGGATTTTAACAGTTTTCAGCTGGTTCTCCACACAAAGCCCTGGCCGTTCACTTGTTTGGAACAGGCAGATTATTAAAAAGGGATGCATTAAGAGTTTAGATGAGGGTTTTTTTCAAAATAAACTACTTTACCATCTTTTGAAATCTGGTTTAGGAAATGTTGGCTAACAATGGTTATGAAGAAAATAGCAGTTTATAAACAATTAGGAAGAGGTAATAGATGAGCACAGTCATTTGAACAAAGATTGCCTCTGTTCATAAATTACTGGAACATAATTAAACCAGAAGAGCAGACTAAGCTTGCATTTCTTAATTGTATATGACTGATCTGAATCTTTTGGAATAAAGGTTTTTCAAGTCAAAGCTTAAACTCATGGTGATTTATTTACTTACTAATCAGGAGACTTGGAAAGTATTAATGGTTACAAGATTTTGCACATGCTTGAGAGGAGTGAATGGAGAGTTCCCGTCTTATTTTGACATACTTATTGTTTTACAGTTGTCAACATTTTATCTCTAGCTTGTTATTTAGTTCTCTTTGCATATCTTAAAAAATCTTCATCATGTTACATGTTAATTTGCTGTTCAGCCCGTATATAAATTTGAACCTTAACTTCCTTCCGATGTATTTGAAAGGTGTGTGCACATGAAAGCTCATACCTTGAATAAAACTGTGTTGATCTTAAAGGTGCCACTGGACTCTAAAAATTTTGCAGAGATGGTGGTTTGAACTGTTATAAATAGTTTAGTGTTCAATAAATCTTTGTTATTTTTTATTTTAAGTAGAAAATGTTTAATTGCTTAGAAGAGTTCATCACCCATTTAAACAAGTCAGTTGCAGAATTAATTTATTTATGTTTCTTGATAGATTAAGGTTTTTTATTTTCTGTATTTTTTTTAAAAAAAATACAAATATAAATGATTTTGGATCAGTTTATGCAGGTGATGTGAGTGTAACACAAACTAAATTCCAAACACCTTCAGCTAAATCTGTCTGTCTGTCTGTCTATCTATCATCTATGTATCAGCTGCAGTTATTTTTTTTCCCAAACTGAATTTTAATCTTATATTGCACATAAGATCAGGTCAAAACAACAACAATGACAAGAACATAATAAAGGGAAACCAATTTTTCAAGGGCATATAATTAACTTTTGTCATGACATCTAGGAGACATATATTTCTTTTTATTGGTTTTGGGAAAGATTTTTCCACCCAACAACTTAGAAAATCTCTCCTATTGCTGATTCATATTCTGGAGGGTAATTAGAGACAACAGGATAAGTGGTAAACCTCTGAAGAATTTGTAGTTCTCAAAGAAGCAAGGTAATGCTCGAAATGGAAGGGGAAGGGGAAGCTGCAGTTGATCACACTATCTGTGGACAAGAATACTGTTTTAAAAGGGGAGCTTCCTGGCTTCCAGTGTGGTGTGTTTATTGTATACATTATAATGGAACAGTCTGCTCCCCCCCTCTGATATTTGTGTGTTCTGGTTTAATCTTACGGGGTGGCATTCCCGCTCCTTGGTTTTGTTTGTTAGTTAGAACTGTAGACTCCCTTGTCTTGAACCCAACTGCTGCTGTCCCTGTATCTTCTTGCAACTAAATCAGGGTTGCCAGGTAATCCAGGCAACTGGGGGGGGGATACTTACTGGCAGTGGGGGAGACCTACACCAGTGTCATTGCCAGCAATATGCATCTATTAAGCTGCAGACAGTAGGGAGAGTCAGTGGTCACTAAGGAGCAAAAAGGGGAAGTGGCTGCTAGTGCAAGCCTACCCAGAAATAAAGACCTGCTCAGGAGTGAAGTAAGAGCTAATTACATAGATGTGGTTGGGCAAAAGGGGGAGAAAGAAAGAGTCAGAATGAAAGGCTAGTCAGCAAGGTCTGAAGTCTCTGCACTTTAAGGAGGTGAGGCACTCCCAAGAGTAAGAACAAAATTATTCCTGGCCAAGAGAAAGGGAGAAATGCAAGACTATTCTAGCAGGGACAGTAGAAGGGAGAAATGCAGACTTTTCCAGCAGGGACAAGGGAGGGTAACTATCTCGAGGCTTAACCCTGAAGTAAATGTTCAGAGGCCTTATTGGCAGGGCTAGTTTTTGTTCACAAAGAACTGCTGTGTGAGTCAAGGTCAGTTAAGAAATGCATTGACTGATTTAGGAAGCTGGATAGATTTAAGGTTCTGTCTACATAGCTGATAGGAAGAAGAAAGTATGAAGAAGCAGGTAAGAAGCATGAATATGAACTCTGGGTACAAACACAAAGCAACATTTAGGCTGCAGTCACAATGGCAGCTTGGCACAATATGGCAGCACTTCTAATTGCACCGGCTTAAAATGTTGCAGGGCATACCAACTATACAGCACACTCTGTTGCATGTTACATGTGTGGCCGTCCCATGGTCAAGTATCCAAAGTAGTGTTGCACATCAGCCATGGGATATGTTATGCCAGTGGGAGTTTTTTTAATCACCATTGCACATGTGCATAAGTGCATAACCAAACAACCGCTTCTGTTAGCTAGCTCTGCAACACATGGATGAGATGGAAGTGCCCATTCACATTTCCCTTTTGGGTCCCTTTTGTATTGGGAGAGTTCAGACATCAGACAAAATGGAGTGGAAGCGCTACTACTGGACTTTCCCCAGTGCCTGATTGCTCTGGTTCTGGCCAGGCTGCCAGCAACTGGTGTTAGCCGAAATGCTTATGTATGCATTAATCGGTTCACAGTTATATTGAGTTTTGGTCTATGTATACAGAGAAAGTAGTTTCGCCCAGAGAATCTGTTTCCCAAAGAGAACACGTGACAAGGTTTCTTTAGTAAAATCAAATATTCTCTTTACTGAAAAATATCTTTTGAATCACAGGCAAACAAAACAGATGCATACACACATACACACAAGTTCTTTTAGATACAGTAGTAATGGAAAACAATATTGGGGTTTTAAACTAGAAAATATTTAGGAGGGGAATACACGTGATACTTATCTGTTTCCTGAAGCTCGACCTTCACAGTGAAGAATACAAGAATAAAGATTCTAACTAACTCTTACTGCACACAGTTGGAACCTGCCAACATGTGTGAGGAATAAATGTCTTGCTAGCGAGGTAGGTGTACACCAAAAAGGATGAAAAGGCAAGAAGCTCTTAACAAAAGGTGAACCTTACTTTTATCAGCTATCTTGGGGGCTGGCATTAGGGTTTTCCAGTCCGTCCCATCCCTATATCATTGGCTATAGGATGTGGGGTACCCTCCTACTAAGGTGAGACAATATTGAAAATCTACACCTTTCACTAAAGGGAACTTTTGGTCCAAGGTGTGAAGATGGGTTGTCATGGAAACCTTAAGAATGCAGATGACTCTGGCTTGGTCCAAGTCATAAACAGGAAACAGTCTTAACACTTGCAAAATGCCAAGCATCCTGTGGGTTACATGTGGAATTCAGATTCCTCGATGGTAGACAGGTTGTCGTTTTTGTCATCCTTCTAGCAGACCATAATGGAGATGCTTTCTTGTTCCTGGTGCATGTTGGGTAGATGTATGCGCATATGTGTGTGTGTGAACTTCATTAGCATGAAAGTGCAAACAGACAGGCAGCTTCCTAGTGCAGGTGGTCACATCAAACAAAGCACATAGTTCTCCCAAACCAAAGACACTTGCAAGCACCATTCAGGTGTGTGTGCAGGTCAGAAAATAACAAATAAAAGCATTTTCAAAGTACATCTCCTAGCACTGGGCTATGGAAGACAGATGTTGTTGTCTGATTGAGACCCTTAAATTCACACAGGTAATGCTAGTATATCGTGACAAACTGTTCATGTGACTGCAGTCTTAGGGTAGCAGGCGTGCCTCTAGCTAGCTTTCCCACTTTGCTGTCCAAAGACTAATCTGCAGTGGTGAGTCAAGTATTAATGATCGCTGACTCCCAGCTGTGAAGTGGTTTAATAATTTTACACGCACGCACACACACACGTGAGTTTCTGTTTCTCTCATCAAGGCCTCACTTAGTTCCAGTTCTCTTTATGTAGGTTATAGTTTTGTGTATGTGAAGCAATAAAGAAGCCTGTTGATGAAGCTGTGAATCTCCTGTATGCTAACTGGATAGGTAGGCTTAATCCTACACATGAAACTCCAGAGGATACTACAGCAGGGGCTTCTTTTTTTACATACTGTATACTTGGGCTGAATTCAGACTGGCCATTTGCACCGGTAGGGACCCGGGCCAGCGACGATTCAATCCTGGAGTAAATTGGGCAGTCACACAGGCACATCTGCCTGGCGTCCCCCACCCATAGCCAACCTGTGTTGTTGTGCTTCACCACTGGATTAAATAGATACCTCATAAATCTAGTAGCAAATCTGGAAGCCCACGTGTGTCGCGCATTTCTCCGCTTCTGGGAAGTCTGAACGCGCAGCTGAAAAGCTGGGAGCAACCCGCGTTGGGCAGAAGGCAGCAGTGGTATGATTGGCCATGCTCCGCTCTACTACCTAATGCAGTGCAGGCACTGTGGGGTCCTCCCCCAATCGGCAAAATGCACTTATGCGCTTATGTGCATGAGCACATATGCGCATGAGCGCTCATGCACACATACACCCATACATCCACAGCTGAATTAATGGGGAAATGCCAGATACAGCGTGCCTCCAGGGCAGCAGTCTGAACGCTCCCGCCCGGCTCTGCCCCATATCTTCCGGCAGCAGCCTGGGCTGTCTGAACGGGAAACCCAGAACAGTTTATTCCGGGGCTTTTTTGCCACGGCTGGCTACCGGAGCAAACTGCCAGTCTGTCCTCAGACTTGGTGTTACATATTCCAACCAGTCTGTGGCTCAAGGATTCCAGAAGAATATCCTTTCCCAGGGATCAAATCTGGAGTCTGGGCATAAAGCAAGCAATTAAGAGGATGAGTGTTAGTTTTCTGTATCCCTGTGTGCGTTCAGACGTGCCGTTTGAGCCGTTTTCGGCACGGCTCAGAAACGGCTTTTACCTGCGCGTTCACACGCCCAACATCTGCCCACCGTCCCCAGCCGTCGCTTTCTGGAGCAAACCCCCTTTGAAACGGAGTATTTTGGCACCACTTACCCAAGCGGTGTTTTCCATGATTCTCCGTTTCAAGCCGCACTTTCCGCTGTCTGATCGCTCGTCTCGGTCGAGCCACTTCCGGGAGCCTCTACCCCCCCCCCTCCGAAAAGCTGCCGCGGAAGCCTCAGGCTTCCGCTTTTCGTCCGCCATTTTTTAATGCATCGGCGGTATGCGCATGAGCGGAGCTCCGCTCCTACGTTAATAAGACCAGCATTTAAACAGTGCCTGGTTTTAGTGTTTAGACGAGTTTGGGATCTCAAAGAGGCCATTTTTGGGTCAAAAGTTTAAAGGGAAGTGTTTTGTTGAAGGGGTTCGATTGAAGTGGAAATAGTGCCATAGTAACACAGCTATCTATCTTGTGCCGGAACTCATTTCACATGTTCACTGCAGGGCATGCTTTTGGCGGGAAAGTGACACTCCTCAAAAATGTCTGGTGTGAGAGGGACATCCTGGAGGCGCGGGGAGACCCTGGAGCTCCTAGCTCTCTGGGGGGATGCTAAAATCCAGGAGGAGCTTAAATGTTCCTCTAGGAACATTGAGATTTTTAGGGAGATCGCAAAAGGGATGGCTGCAAAGGGGTTCAGGCGAAGTGCTGAGGAGTGCCGCACTAAGACTAAAAGCCTTCGCCTGAAATTCAAGCAGGTGGTGGCTGACAACCAACAATCTGGTACCTCAGCACACACCTGCCCCTTCTACGAGGAGCTGAGTCACATTTTACAGGGGAGTGTCAGTGTGACAGGGAGGAGGCTGTCACACAGCTTCCAAGAGGAGACAGCTCCTAGCACCAGCCACCAGGGCCTCCCTCCCTCCCCTGAAGCCTCCCTTGATCTTTTCCCCCTGGAACAAGAGGGAGCAGGCAACTCATGTGGCAAGTATATATCTGGGTCCATATACAATTGTGAGAGGAATCCACCACCAAGTCACAAAGCAGCCCACCCCACACTCTCCAGTCCTTGCCCTCTGGTGACTGAGGTAATCTCAGTGATGTGGACTGTTCTCATAATACTACAATAGGGGCATTTTGGCTACCAGAACATGTAGCTATTCTCCAAGTACAATCAGGCCTGTGGAAATTTTGAAATACCTCAACCTGGCAGTATGCCATGGTACCCCCCCCCAGAAATATTACCATGGGTGCGTTCAGACGGCATGGTGGGATTGCTCACGATTTGACTCCTCATCCTTCCCCATTCTTCCTATCGCTCCAGCCACCTGTATCTCAGGAATGGCTGTGTGGTTGCCTGTAATAACTGTGATTCCTGCGTAGCACAGCAGGCAGTTCACCCAACCTGGTCAATTGACATCAGGCTCCATTTTCTGTCCATTCCAGAAGGAGACAGCCCCCTGTCACAGGCAGAGGAAGGGGCCGAAGATGATGGTGAGGTGAATATGGAGGCTTTCTCACCTCAGGAAGGTGGGTGAGACCAGCTCTCAGAGGATGACTTCCACTATGGTTTATTCCTGTCCATACCACTTCACATAATCAACCCCTCCACCACCCAAAGATCTCACCCTGCCACTTCCCCCTGAGTGTTTACTGGCACATGTGCATTTCAGAACAGTAGAACATAAGAGAAGCCAATGTTGGATCAGGCCAATGGCCCATCTAGTCCAACACTCTGTCACACAGTGGCCAAAATATACCAGGTGCCATCAGGAGGTCCAGCAGTGGGGCCAGGACACGAGGAGCCCTCCCACTGCTGCCCCCCTCCCAGCACCAAGAATAGAGTGCATCACCTGCCCCAGACCACATGAGTCACACAGCCATTAGTGTCTTTTGCGTAACGCTCCTTTTCTCACCTGTACACCACAGGCACATCTGCATCCTCCCAGCCAGAGGCACGTGGGAGCCAAACCCACAGTAACCCAACAGGTAAGCCTGAACCCTTGAACCCCAGGAGCTGCGGCATAGCAGGGCATGAGAAGGTGGTGAATGGAGACTACAGCTGCTGCAGGTCAACCACTCCCCATCACATCTTTCCCTTTTTTTCCTCCCAACCACAGATTTTCCACCTGGAGTCATCCTGGGTGAACTCTCACCAAAATCCCGCCTGGCCTTTATACGGGCAAGGACCAAAAGAGTTTCAGCGGTGCAGAAGGTAGGGGAGGAGATGCTCCAGCAGTCTAGACAGCACCGAGAGGCGCTGCTGGAGGCAGGCAGACGAGAGCACGAGGAGTTCATGGCTCTGATGACCGCCTCCCTTGAGCAGGAGAGGCAGTCCAACGATGCCCTGTGTGGGATCTTACAGGGTGCACTGGCTGCACTCACTCATCTCACTAGGACCATCAGCGGAGAGAGTGCAAGTGCCACCACACCACGTCATCCAGGTGGCAACTCATCCACTCCTGACACTGGCCATGGATTCAGGAAGAAGCGGGACAAGAGACCCAGAGAACCGTATTCCCCTTAGTGTTCTGCAAGACACTGGCATAAACTGGTCCACTTGTGTAACAGGGGGCAATGTCTCAACAGAGATAACATAAATACCTGAGATCAGTGCTCTCTGTGAGTGTCCCAAGGAAACCGGTCGCAGCCACATGGGATCAGTGCTCAGAAGATTCTTCCCACTGTGCGGCTGTCAGTAGTTGACGTTAAATAGTTCTGGTATGCCAGTGTAAAACCTACATGTATTTAAGTTTATCTTCACACATGTAAGTGTGTGTTGCTGTTTTTTCTTTTCTTTTTTTGGCGTGTTGTCTGCCTGCTTTGCCAAGCTTGCCTCTGCCCTCAGAGCTGCTGTCTTTTAGGCACTGAGTACGGGGATGCAGTGCCAGAAGCAAACCAGGCATAACAGCGACCCTGTTTTGAAAAATGTAACTTTATAAAGAACTTTGTAAAACAGTAAACAATTAAAACAGTGCAAACTCAACAGGAACACAACAACAACACAAACAAACAGACTACTCCCCCTCTTCCCCAGCTTCCTCCTCACTCTCCTCGGACTCCTGCTCCTCTGCCTGCGCTGCCACCACTGCAGTGAGCCTGATGCCTTGAAACTCCCTGCGGAGTCTCACCATTGCCCGCTCCACAACTTCAATACGGCGTGTATGTCCATCCTCTGAAATGACAAGTACGTGCTCAGCATTAACACCGTTATGCACAAGGAAGTCCTAGACACCCACATGACCCCCTATCCACTGTGACTGTGAACTTGGTAGGATGCTCAAAGGGACATCTGAAAGCCACCTTACAGTGTGCTCTCCCTGGCCTAGGGACTCAGTGGCCAGTGTACCTGACCCAGGACATACCCTGATTGCACAATGACCAGGATGGATCCTGCTCCTCAACTGAGCAACCTTCCCTGTGCACTATTCTAGACACAGGCATTGCCTCTTCCCTAGCCAACACCATTTTGGGGCTGCTCCCTCCAGTGCTCCCCCACTGACCCACAACAATATTGCTTCCCTCCCTCCAACAAAATACACACACTCAGTTGTCACTGAGGCCTCTTGAGGACAACGGCATTTCAAACAAACTGTGGGCGAGAAGCAGCCTCCTTTGCACTGCAGCCAGACCATCCAAAAGAGCCAGGTCTGAACTCCTGACATTTCCCACAGAGTGCTCACCAGGGGAGAAGTGATGTCCAACACTGGTGCTGGTTCTCACTACACGGGAAGCCACTTAACACAAACTTACAGGATTCCAAAGGCAGGGGCAGGGGGGCTCTGACCTTCTCAGTAAACCGCAGTGTTGTGTTGTGTTGTTATGGTTGTTGTTATTGCAGTTGTCAGTTTTTTAGGTTCACCACAGCAGTGGTAGCTGTTCAATAAAATATGTGCTGCTACCTGCCTGTGTGCCCTGGATGTCTCTCATATTCCTACTGTTGATCACAGGACTGGGCCCGAAAGGATACTCACGGGTCTGCCGAATTGTATCCACACTCGCCCTGAGCAGCTCCATGCTGACCTGGAGCTGTTCAAGGGTGGCCTGCATCAGCTCCAGCCGCTCTTCTTGAGTAGGGGAGGGGCCTCCGCTGCAACGTAGCTCGTCTCACCAACTGCTGTGAGAGAATGGGTAGCCCTTAGCATGTGCAAAGTTATTCCCTGGCAAGACAAGCAATGGCCCTTGCTCTTACCACTTGGGGACTCAGAGGTGGCCTCTGGTGTAGCTTCCTGACCCCCTGACTGGGCGGAGGTCGTCTCCTGTGTGTCAACTGACCCTGAAATGAGTGGTTGAAAATCAAAGGTTAATAGGGTCAGGCAAACGTACACACTTCCTCAGTCAGGCACTAAGGTTTACATCCCAGTATAGTTACCACTCCAGGCACTGATCCTTGTGCATGGACAGATGACTTCCCAATAATACATCTAAATTTACCTCTATCGCTCACCACAGGGGATCCTGCGGTCTGCACCGCCACGCTCACATATAGTCCTGTTGAAAATGACACAGGAGAAAATATGCTTATTATATGTTTTGCTGTGTTCTCTCAGCCAGGTCCCCCCTTTTACTCCTCTATGGTGCTCTAATCTCCTGAGGACCCACTTACACTTCACCTAGGGTGCAAGGCTAAGCCAACTGTGCTTTCCCAATCTAGACCCAGACATCCATCAAACTCCATGGTTCTGTCATGTGGGTCATGGAAAACCTCAGAAGACCACGCTACTCTGACCTTGTGGTAGGGATTCCAATTCAACCTAACCTGTAACCATTGCTCCCTCTCAGCAGAGGAATCTGTGAGCTGGAGGCCATAGAACTGCAATTCTGCTAACAGCAGTTCAGTTTAGAGGGAACACTGGCTGCAACTGGTATGGAGAAGACAGATATCCACCGGCAACAACCTCCCAGATCTGCAGTGATCTGTCAAATGGCGTGCATTGCCAGAGTACACTAGCGGACCCCCCCCCCAACCCCCGAAACGTTTCCCTTCCTTTTCTGCTTGTGATTATTTTCTTAGAAAGTTGGGTCCTTTTACACGGAGAGAAAAAGGGAGTGATGCTACAGCCACTCCCCCTACCTGTGCAATGTGTGTTATATTTGCTTACCGGATGCATTCCCCCTTTCAGGAGAGGATCCTGGGGAGTCTTGTAGTGCTGCCTGCCGACAGCTCCGTTTTGGCCGGTAGGATTCTATGGGAAACAGGAAGGGAAAAGTTGGTGGGGCATGTAAGTGACAACTAATGGTGCACTCCAGTATAAGGGGGGGGCGCATTGTACTCACTGGCAGGTCTCCGCTTCTCCCAGCTGGGGTTGCCCGCTTGATCCCACAGTCTGCGGAGCAGATTAAACTTGGGTGGCCGGCTGCTGACAGGGGGTATCCCCCCATAGTACTCTAGTGCTTCAAAAAATGCGGCTTTGTCCCTTTTGAATTTGGCGCGACATTGAGCCGCGCATCTGGGGTGGCCTGCCTCAGTCAGTGCAGTGGCCACCTCCTCAAATATGCTGAGAGTTTCTAAGTGGGTGCTTGTCATCACCCGGTCACCATAGCTCTTCTCCCAGAGGAAAATCAACATGAGTTCTAGCTCATCCTCTTGCCAGAACACACCCTTTTGCGGTGAGGCAGCCATCCCTCCACGAAGTTCAAGCAAGAGTGTTGGTGCGCATGTACGCTTGGGTAGAGAAGCGCGCGAACGTCCAATCAATCGTGTACTTCTGAATGAATGTCAGGGATTGGGGGGGGTGGATTTCGAAGATTTTTTTGACGCTTCCCTGGAGCCAATTGGCTACTTTGGGACTCTGGAACTCAAACTGTCCTGTGGGGGGGGGTGGAAGTTTTTGGAGAGATCAAGGAGAAGTCTTTGGAGGCACAGATTAGTTATAACAGTTTATGGGCTGACTTTGCAAAACTTCCAGAAGTGTCCCCCATTGTCCCTGGGATAGTGGCCACAGTGGTAGACCACTGTACTTCTCCACAGAAGTGTCCACCCTTGGGTCGATTACTATCAACCCCCCCCCCCGCGCGTTGATTACCGAGGTCTAAATTTCAAGCGTTACTTTGCTCATGCGCACTTACGCCCCGCGCCCAAAACTTTTTACAATGGCGGCAGCGAGGCGTTTGGGCATTTTTTGGCAGGAGGAGGAAGTGGAGAGCCTCCTGGAACTCCTGCATGACATGGATGCTGGGCCGATGGTCATGCCCAGCACCCACATGCCCACAATGGCCATTTTCAAAAGGGTAGTCAGGCGCCTCACTGTGCAAGGCTACCCCAGGTCCGGCTCACAATGCCGGGCAAAATTCAAAAGGGTTAAGGGGGCATTCTTCGATGCACTCGAAGACTGGGAGGGCTTCCCCCCAGGAGTCACCGGCCTTCCCACTTCCATTCCATGGCATGTCTGTGGACGCAGGCAGGAAGACCAAGCTGGGCTGAAAGAAGGACCCCATGTAAGTCTTTAAGTTTCTTCCGCCTCTTCTACTCCCCCTTTTCCAGTGCACCCTTGGCAACCTCAGTGCAAGGAGGGTATGTTTTCCCTACCTAGGAGGAAATGTATCCCAAAACCAGGTCTGCTGACAGACACTGCAGCTGTGGGGACATAAATTTCTCTAAGGGATTTGGCCAGTGGCATATAGGGGGTAATGTTTACTTCCTTTGGTGAGATATGTTAGGTACAGTAAGCCTTACTTGACTGTCATTAATTCCCCCAAAAACCAGGTTTTGATTTAGTGTACCTTATTTAGTTGCTTGTAACATCTTCACATGTACAAGGAAAAGAAATGCGTGTCTGATTGGTCCAGCAATAACTGCCATCCACATCTTAACCAATACACTTTTCTCTCTTTAGACACACCTCGAGTACGGAGAAGGGGATGGTCCCAGAGAGCCCGGGTACTCATGCCCACCTCCTCCTCTGAGGATGCAGCCATAGAGGATCCGGGGCAAGGACCATCTGCAGGTGAGTGAGCCTTTTGTGATTACATCCTTCACACACACACCCATTCATTTATGTGACTACTGAAGTGACAGCTAATCCCTTCTCCAACCCCCACCCCGGCCACTGGTAAACCGTGACCTGAACAAATCTCCCCTCCTTTTCCTGTGGCCGGACCCTCCCAGCCACCGATGGAGAACCTGACTCTTTCCTCTGGGGACACTGGAGCAGGTGAGGGGACGATATGAATAAACCACTGACTGCAAATCCCAAATCTGACATTGAGCTGAAGTTAAATGTTTCCCCCTGCAGGGACCACCTCTCCTCTCCCATCAATCGAAGGTGAGCCACAGCAGGATGTGCAACCGCCTGGAGATGTGGTGGTGGTGGTGCCTTCGGGGACACCGGAGAGGGTGAGTGGAGAGTGTCACTCCAGTTGTTCTTGAATGGCTGCTAGATTTCCCACACCCCTTGATTTGGAGATATTTCTGCAAATTCGAAGCAGACCAAAATGCCCAGCATCTGCTATGGTAGAGGGCACACATTGCAGACAGCTGTCTGTCCACACATCGTGCATTGGGAATAATTTGTGTTGAGCGACCACAGTGGCTGTTGTTGTTTGGAAGTGGGAGGTTACGGTGCATATGGAGTTGCAGTGCTGATGGAAACAGCAACTTGCGAGGCCACAGTGCCACATTTACGGTACCTCTGTAAGTACTCACACAGGTCTACTGCTGTTTGGAGAAAGCTCGTTGGACCACAACCTCAAACAAACTGTGTGCATTTCAGATCTGACGACTGAGGAGCAGGAACAGGGGCCGGGTGGCGGAGAACCCATCCGGGTTATTTCCTCTGCAGATTCGGCTGCAGGTAAGATTATCCTCAGGCTGCCCTATGGGGAATGCACTTCTTGCTCTGATGATGAGCTGTACCCTATTGCCCATAGGTCAAGCGGTGTCACCCCAGGCTGCCGTGGCTGCGGAGGTAGTGAGGTCCTGCCCTGGTTGCCAGGAGGTGGAGCGTCGGCTCTGTGAATTCGAGGACAGGGTGGACACCAGATGTAAGTCCACTCTGTTAGGTCCTGCTGGGCACACCCTATCCAGGAGTAATCTGGACCCCGTGAGACGTCCAGGCCACTGTGAATTGTGGTGGCAGGAGGGTGGCAGTCCAAGTGACCAGTCCCAGGGAAGGGCTGGGGTTTTTCAACAACAAGAAGGAGGGCTGAAAGCTAACCCCATCTTGAGCCCAAGCATCTCCAGAGATAGGGTGATGGGGGTGTGGGGACAGAGGACCTGCATTTTAACTCCTGTTTGTTTTCTGTGCCTGGTTGCGTTAAGTGCCTGGGATTATTCCCCTTGCCTAAATTATCCATAGTCCGATTACAGTTTTTTGAGTTTCAGGGCCTGGTGTGCCTTGGCCACTTAGTTCTTCCCAGGTTAGGACATTACCAGGGGCAAAAGGGAGGCCAGAGAAGCAAAACGGGCCCAAATTGGGGGTTGCCAATTCTCCAGGGGTTGCCCAAAGATTGTGGTACCAACTTCCCAAGGTTGGGGAATCAGCCAGAGGGGTCTCGCTGTCTTTCTAGCAGGGCGGTATCAATCCAGTGAATGATGGCAGCAAGTAATGAGGGAAATAGCCCCATGAGACAATGTGGGCAAGTGAACACATGGGCTTGCGGGGCGTGTGCATTTGCTGACATGGTTTCCCTTTCTGAAATACCAATCCCCAGCATATGGGTCACTGTTACTGATATGTGATGATCTGACTGCCACAGCAAACTGTAATCCCAAGGTGGATTCCACAACAAGGCCATGTCTAATTCCCCCCCCCTTCTTTCACTCCACAGTCCATCAGGTGCTCAACCTGATTAACACCGAGGCAGGTTGTGCGGCGTCTGCGCACTAACGTTGCGCACATGGAGCACGCATTTCAAGCTGCCAATCTGGAGCTGGCGCCGGCGAGGGAGGAAAACTAGTGTAAATGTTATAGTTTTTTTTTAAGTTCTAAATGTTGTTAAAAGGTTAAAATAAATTTGATATTTGTTCTTTAGAGGCTTATGTGTCAATTAACTTCTTTGGTAACCCAAATGAGCCTTCCCGTCCACCACCGAGCATGTCTCTACTGAAAGGGGACAACGGAGGGCAGGTCTACTCCCCATGGGGAAACTGGTAGCGCAGGTCCAAGAAAATACAGCTCAGCCTTTCTGTTGAATAAAGGTTTTACTGCACCACAAAATCTAATAAGACACAGTATTTTTTTAACAAACGACAACAGCGTCAACAAGAATTCATAACATAATATTTACATAAAGCAGGTTTTATAAATGTGGGGACATTTATAAATTATAAATCCCAGAGCTCCAGCGCACTCCTGGAGGTTGGCAAGCCTATCCCTAATACCGTTTCACGAGATGTAGTAGTTAGGAGCATGGACTCTAGTCTCGGAGTACCGGGTTTCATTCCCCATTGCTCTTTCACATGCGGCTGCTGGTGTGACCCTGGGTCAGTCACAAGTTATTTCGGAGCTGTTCCTGAAAGAGCAGTTTTCCAAAGAGGTTTTATAAATGTGGGGACATGGCGTGGTGGGGAAAGTCAGTGCCTAGGCCGCCTCTGCAACCACAGGGTGATTGCGGCACGCACTGCCCTCCCCTCCTCACGGTGCCGACCAAAGGCCCGCTCCACCACACACCTGGCCCGCCTGTGCGCCCTGTTGAAGACCGCCTGCTGTGGTGTCAGCACTCCCGTGTAGGGAGTAATCAGCCAGCGGCGCAAGGGGTACGCGGCATCCGCTATCACCAGGGGAGGGATCTGAACCCCCTCAATTGTCACTGTGGGGTTTCCAGGCACAAATACTCTGCGGTCCATTGCCCGGATGAGCCTGGAGCGCCTGAGTAGGTGTGCGTCATGGCTCCTATCCCAGAGCTCCAGCGCACACCTGGAGGTTGGCAAGCCTATCCCTGATACCGTTTCACGAGATGTAGTAGTTAGGAGCATGGACTCTAGTCTCGGAGTACCGGGTTTCATTCCCCATTGCTCTTTCACATGCGGCTGCTGGTGTGACCCTGAGTCAGTCACAAGTTATTTCAGAGCTGTTCCTGAAAGAGCAGTTTTCCAAAGAGGTTTTATAAATGTGGGGACATGGCGTGGTGGGGAAAGTCAGTGCCTACGCCGCCTCTGCAACCACAGCGTGATTGCGGCACGCACTGCCCTCCCCTCCTCACGGTGTCCCTCATTCCCTCCTGGCTGGGGTTGCTGCGAGAGAGAAGTGCTGTGTTGCACCGTGGCCTCCACAATGACCAGGTGGCCACGCTCCTCGCAGATGTTGTGCAGCACTGCACAGGAGCACAGCACTGCATTGAGGTTCTGCTGCTCCACCTGCAGCGCGACCCCTAGGCACCTCCAGCGAGCCTTTAGCCGACCAAAGGCCCGCTCCACCACACACCTGGCCTGCTTGTGCGCCCTGTTGAAGACCGCCTGCTGTGGTGTCAGCACTCCCGTGTAGGGAGTAATCAGCCAGCGGCGCAAGGGGTACGCGGCATCCGCTATCACCAGGGGAGGGATCTGAACCCCCTCAATTGTCACTGTGGGGTTTCCGGGCACAAATACTCCGCGGTCCATTGCCCGGATGAGCCTGGAGCGCCTGAGTAGGTGTGCGTCATGGCTCCTGCCTGGTTCACCCACCGTAACGTCAATGAAGCATCCTCGGTGGTCCACAGTCCCCTGCAGGAGGACTGAGTGGAAGTGCTTCCTGTTGTAGAAGTCTGTGGCTTGCCCTGGTGGTGCCCGGATTGGGATGTGACAGCCATCCAGGGCTCCCACACAGTGTGGAAACCCAAGCTCCTCGAACCCCAGCATGACCTGGCAAAGGTAAAGGATAACATCAGTGTTCATGGCCCAGGCTACCTTGCTCTACCTAGATTTATCAGTGACAGTCATACTTATTACCTACAGTACTTTATAATTACAGCATAACTACTGGTTTGTCCATGTTCTAAACTCCCAAGACCTTATCCTGGTGGGACAGTTATCATTTTTACTTTCAGGCCCAATACAGTCTTTTTAACATAGACAACAGTGCCCACAGTTGCATATGAGGTTACCTGATGACAGTTACAAAGTGGAATGCTTGCAAGCAAGATGTGTACACCTATGGCATTGCTTGACACACAGATGACACAGCCAGTTTTCCCTCTATGCTGTGGCATCTTGTGAGCAAAAATGCAACTTGGTGAGCTAAAGTTTTGAGCGAGCGATGTGGCTACTGCCAAAAATTACCTCACCCTTGGGGCCATCCTTCCTGAGCCAAAGTCAAAAAAACGGGTGTGCTTGCTCACACTCACTCCACTGGGGGGGGGGAGAGGGAGAGAGAAAGCACTGAACACAACCATGCCTTTATCACTGGCACCCCCCTAAGTTCCTGTTAAAAATTCTGACAATTATCAAGCTCCCTTTTGTAGTAATTGCCATCTGGACAGTACCACAGTAGTGTTCCTCCACAGATGTCACTGACTGGTCACCATTACACCCTTACATTCCCTGTGCTTCGGGGGACATGTTAGAAAACACCTAATTTCTGTCATGTGTATGCTTTACATGGGAGATGCTTACCTGTCCAGGTGACTGAAGACATATTGTTTGGCGCATCAGATGTGCCTCAATTGTGAGGCAGACCTCTGCAACTATTCCAGCCACCGTGGATCTCGCCACACCAAACAGGGAACCAACCACCCGGTAACAGGTGGTGTTGGCCAGCCATGCTATGGCAATGGCCACACGCTCCTCTGCTGGTATGGGGTCCCGCATGGTGGTCTCCTCGTGCTGGAGATGTGGCCTGAGAGCGTCCACTATCCACTGGAAGGTGGCCCTGGTCATCCGGAAGTGCTCTAGCCACTGTTCATCCTCCCAGACGATCCGAGCGTAGACGTCCCAAAGTTGTGTTGGCCAAGGATAGACCCACCACCTACGTGGGGCCCTCTGCTCTGCCAGTGTCTGAAGGAAGGCCATGTTGAGGGACTCTGTCAGGACAAAGCCCCTCATTCTGGCTCTCCTGTGCATGAGGTACCGTCTGACCGCAGTCTCCTCACTCTGATGGCCCTCAACCTGCGTTGCAGGTGACAGGCCACTGTGAGAAGAACCTGAACAGTCAGGAACACCACCAAGCACTGCTCCTGAGGATTCATGTTGCTCCCTCAGTGCAAGCGTCTGAAAAGAGTGGGAAAAATGGTTTTATAGGGGAGTGAACTGCTCAGGCGGATTGATACAGTCATGAGAGTGAAGGCACAGCTCTCTGCGGAAGGGTAAAAAAAAGCTGTGATTTGCCTTAATCGTTATGCGCATGTGTGAAATAAAAAAAACCCTATTCCTTGCATGAGCGCCTATGCGCATGCGCGGGTCGCGATACAAATAAAAAAAAAACAGTGAGGCACGCTTTCCACGCGCCGGAAGTGTAAACGCCAGGAGGCGCAGCAAAGCGGGATAAAGGAGGTCAGTATGATCGCGATTGTCCGGTTCAAATATAAGCCGGTTGAAAACGGAGCAATTTGAACCGCTCCAGCACGCTGTCTAAACGCACCCTCTGTGTGGTTATTAAGCCTGAAAATATGTTTTTGAAGGAACTGGTGTAATTCTAGGAGAAATACATCTGTTTCTTTAGTGTCTCATTACTGGGAAGCTTGGAAGAAGATGGGAAAGCCCTGTGGAAAGGAGGACCCAACACAGGAATGTTGCCTGAAGGTACAGGCAACAACTTTCTCCAGTGGTGTGACGCTGTAGGTTTTATTTGAGGTGACAGATATCTAGAAGCAAAGCATTTCACAATATGCAGAAGCACAACATTTGCTGCAATCAGAATGATCCAGGAAGCTAGAGAAGTTCCAGTGTGGCCCATCCCTGCTGATGTAGAATGACAACCCTGATCAAAACCATGGTCAATATCATTGGGAAAACACTGAGCGCTGAAACACCGACAGTGAATGATGTGGTATGATAGGAATAGACACACTAAGGCTGAGTTCAGACTGGCAGTTTGCCCCAAGATAGGCACATTTCAGCAAAGTTTCACAACTGGATTAAAGGGGCCGTTCACACAGGCACATCTGTCCGGCGTTCCCCAGCCGTACTCAACACATCTTGTAACGCTTCCCTCCCAAGTTTAAAAGATACCTGGTAAAAGTGGTAGCAAACCCTGGAAATCATGTCTATCCCGCATATATCCTGCACCAACAAAGTGTGAATGATAAAATCCACAATTTTGATTGTGTGCTTATGCAAAAAAGAAAGCCGTGCCTTACAGCCACGCCTTCGGGCCAACAGTGTGAATGCTTCCTCACGCCTACTCCCGGTATGCTCCTGCATCAGTCGGCGCAGTGTGACCGGGAAAACCCAGAACAGTTTGTCTCCATGACTCCCTCCTGCTTCAGACTGCCAGTCTGAACTCAGCCTAAGTGTTCTGATTGGTTGGAATGCCTGTCATACACCTACCTATCTGCTGAGGTTCCTGCTCCTTTCAGCCATCCTGGAAAATAGAAAGTCTACAAGTGGAGACCCACAAGAAACTTGCAGGATGGTTATCTCATTTGTCACACCTTTGCTTCCTCTGCTCACCCACTACCTCTTTCACACTATTTCTCCCCTCTGCCCCCTTTTTCTTACTCTATTTCTGCTCCATGCATGTGACTTCCTCACTCTTTCTGATCTGTCATCTTTCTCTTTGTTTTTCTGCCTCCCCACTTCATCACTCTTTCTCTCTCTTTCTGTCCCCCACCCCATCATTTTTTCTTTCTGCCCCCATCACTCTCCCAGCCTCCTGCCTGCTTCCTCTCCCACTCCGCAGAGCAGCAGTAGCAGTGGTGGCAGTGCTCTCAGCCACCCACCTGCTTCCTCTCCCCCCCATAGCAGCAGTAGCAGCACTCTGGGAATCACAATGGATCTCCCAGCTACAGAGATCAATTCACCTTAGGGCTGCCAGCTCCAGGTTGGGAAATTCCTGGAGATTTGGGGGTGGAGCCTTAGGACAGTGAGGCTTGGGGAGGCAAGCAGCCTCAGCAGAGTATGATGCCATAGACTCAACCCTCCAAAACAGCCATTTTATCCAGGGGAACTGATTTCTGTCTCCTGGACAACAGTTGTAATTCTGGGTGATCTCCAGTCCTCACCCAGAGGCTGGCAATGGTGGTTCTCGTGGAGGAAATGGCTGGAGGGTGGAGTCTATGGCATTACACCAGTCCAAAGTTCCTCCCCTCCTCAAATCGCACCCTCTCCAGGCTTCACCCCTCAAATGTCCAGGGATTTCCCAACCTGGAGTTGGCAACCCTATTTCCTTCCCAACCAACAGCCAACCTACCTTTATCTGCCTCTCTGTCTCCTGTTTTCCATCTCCACCCCCAGCCTCTACCTAGGAAAGTTACAGTCTTTCTCCACAGTGAGGGCCAAAGCAGCTTTCATTATTCCCTCCTCCTTTTTATTTGCACAACAACCTTGTGAGGTTGGTTAGGCTGAAATATGTGACTGGTCCAAAATCACGCAGTCACCTTCCACTGCAAGATGGGGATCTGAACCTGGGTCTTGCAGCCCCTACTTTGAAGCTCTAACTGCTGCACCTCACTGGCTTTCATAGGGTGGCTGCTGATGAATGGTAGCAAGCAGCTGAGGCTAGGAGAGTCATGCAAATCAGGGGGAACCTGGCAACCCTAGACTACTGCCAGGCCTAGAGTGGCCAACCTCCAAATGGACCCTGGAGATCCCCCAGAATGACAACTGGACTCTAGACAGCAGAGGTCTGTCTCCCTTCAGAAAGTGGCTGCTTTGGAGGGTGGACTCTGTGGCATTATATCCAGCTGAGGCCTCTCCCTTCCCAAACCCAGCCCTCCTTAGAGTCCACCACAAAATCTCTAGAAATCCCCCAGCCTGGCACTGGCAACTCTTGTGAAGCCTGGCCCCAAGGCTCCCTCCCTCCCTCCCTCCAAGGCTGAAAGAGGCCTGGAAAGGGCCCTTCCCCCACCCTTTTACTGACATAGCCAGCTAGAAGCCTCCCCCCAGGGCCGGCTCGCCCACTAGGCGAGCTAGGCACTTGCCTAGGGCGCTGGCCCTGCAGGGGCACCAAAATGCCCCCCTGCCCCCCCCCGTGAAAAGCCCCCCGCCAGTGCCGCCACTGGAAGGAAAGGGAGAGCCACGCCGCCGCTGGTAGGGAAGGGGCAGGCATTCCAAGCCCGCCTGTTCCCCGGCTCTCCCTGGTGCCTCGCAGCTGCGAGGGGCCCAGGAGAGCCGCACCGCCGCTGGGAGGGAAGGGGCGGGTGTTCCAAGCCCGCCCGTTCCCCGGCTCTCCCTGGGCACCTCGCAGCTGTGAGGGGCCCGGGAGAGCCACGCCGCCCCTTCCCCGGCTCTCCCCAGTGCCTCAGAGCTGCGAGGGGCCCAGGAGACCCACGCCGCTGCTGGGAGGGAAGGGGCGGGTGTTCCAAGCCCACCCATTCCCTGGCTCTCCCCGGGCCCCTCGCAGCTGCGAGGGGCCCGGGAGAGCCACACCGCCCCTTCCCCAGCTCTCCCCGGCGCCTCGCAGCTGTGTGGGGCCCAGGAGAGCCGCGCCGCTGCTGGGAGGGAAGGGGCGGGTGTTCCAAGCCCACCCATTCCCCGGCTCTCCCCGGGTCCCTCGCAGCTGCAAGGGGCCCGGGAGAGCCACGCCGTCCCTTCCCCAGCTCTCCCCGGCGCCTCGCAGCTGTGTGGGGCCCAGGAGAGCTGTGCCACCGCTGGGAGGGAAGGAGTGGGAGGGAAGGAGTTCCAAGCCCGCCCCTTCCCCGGCTCTCCCCGGGCCCCACGCCGCCCTTTCCCCGGCTCTCCCCGGTGCCTCGCAGCTGCGAGGTGCCCAGGACAATGGCCTGGGCCATCTGCAGGCCCCACCGGGAGGTTGGCATCCCCGGTGGGGTGGGCGCCCCAGGCTGTCCTGCCTAGGGTGCCCAGACACCTGGGGCCGGCCCTGCCCCCTCCCCCCAACGTTCTAATCTCTCACCATTGATGCCTGGAGTTAGGTCCCTGCAGAGGCCATTTCAAAAGGCTTTTTGGGGGATTCAACCATTCCTGAAGGGATTTCTTCACTTTTTGGATTTTTCTACAAACCCAGGAAGTCTACTGACTATGCAGGAAAAGCTGTTGGGGGACAGTGAGCCCCCTTTTGGTGGGAATAGATATCTGCACATTTTGGCTATTAAAATAAGGATATCATCATGGTCCTATCAACAGAAAAACAGCCAAGCCTAGAATAGTTGATATTTTTGTTTTGTTTAGGGCTAACAAAGAGGGTGTGAATGGAATGTTCTTTGAATGATTAGTTATATTCCAAATTTACTATCCTGCTCACTGACATTTATCTATATTAATTAGTACATGGCAGTTAGTGGCTAAGTTGTAGAGACTGGTTTCACTTTGGGGAGGAAGGTGTGGGGTTTTTGCCTATCTCTCAACACTGAGGGTGGAGACCATGGAATGAAAGGCCACTATTTGGGGGCAACAATGTGGACTCTAATTACCTATCCTTATTTTTAGCAAACCAGATTAGTGGGTGATGGAACTTAGATTCACTAAGCTACATAAAAACTGCAAATTTAATGAGCTTTGAACAGTGTTTATACTCAAGCCTAACTGAAATGCCTCTTAAAGCAGAGATTAATGATGATTCAGCCACTCCTTTGTCTATAGATTCCAAACTCCCTTTTTTATTCCCACATGTAATAGCACTAAAACTTCAAAATAAATGGATAAGAGGAGGTAATATGGTGGTGTTATATTAAGTTGATTGCAACTCTTCAGCAGGCTAAAATCCCTACATCATACGAGAGACTAGATTTTCTATGTTATTTCCCTAATGTGATTTAGCATTAATTATTCAAATTTGTGTATCAAGCTCTGTCATTTTCTGTGTATTGCAAAGGTTTGGGAGGTTCATGGTTCTTTAAACCTACCCAAAATTAAAGGTGCCTGACAGTGCAATCCTAAAAACTATTTCCTGGGAGTAAACCCCACCAAAGAGAACTGAGTAGACCTGCTCAGGATTTTTCTCTTAGTCTCATAGTGGGTGATGAACAACCACTTATTTGAAGGGAGATACTGGAAATTAAGCAGTGTTTTTCCAGCCTAAAAGGGAGGAAAATAAAGGATTCCAAGACCCCAGAAAACAGGGGTGAGTGGCAGGGAAAGGTTAATTGGAAACATCAGGTCACATTGCAAACAATCTTCAAGGTTCATATTTTAGACTTATCCCATTGTCATAATTAATACTATTCTGGAAAAAAGGGCTTGGAGACTGCAACCACAAACCCTTCCTGATGGTTATTTATTTTACAAGCAGAGACTTTGACTTAACACTGAAGCACATATTAATTTCAGTCACATTGCTAACTTAAACATAATATTTAAGATTGGAAAAGTTTGAGTTGATTAAGTCATATAAACAAACACAACCATTTTGGACAACCTATCCAGCCTTGGATCTCTTTACTTATGGGTTCCTTAATGTAATATAGCAATTCTGTTGTAGCAACTGTTAGGACTTAGAAAAATTTCCCACATCTCTATACAGGAGGGGTAAAACTACCACTCTGAGAAAATATAACCAAGGAGCGCTGCCAAATAAAAAATGTATTCTGGAAATGTGCAATAATGGAAATCCACTATTAGTGTACATAGTTTCAGATACAACCTGCTCCTCAACTCAAATTTACCACTAGAAAGGGGGTTTGGTTTTTAATAATCCCATATAATTCTTACATCTAAAAAAGTTGCATTTATTTATTCTTCCTATTTAATAAGAAAAGTGTTCGATCCATTTTGAAAGCCTTAACATATTCACAGCTGCACAAACACGATGGTGCTCCTGAGGATTTAATGCATTTTACTTGGTACACCTAAATAATACATATGATGTGAGCCATGTCAGAGGTCCCCAACCATCTCACAGTCAAGCATACTGTCAGGGCTCACCTTTAAAAAAAAAATTGTGGTCACTTAACATGACTGTGCATACTGCAAGGGGAAACGAAGGGTGGAAATTGTGGAAATGGCCTCAAGAAGCCTTTTTGCCATTTTTCAGACACAATGTGTTCTGGAATCATGTGATCAAGGACACACAGAGTCCCATATTAATTTCATCCAGGGAACATGGCATGGGGGGGAGTGGAAACCCCTCCCCCCCTTGCAGTGCTTGGAGCCACTCTGAGTGACCAAGTGTTTTTGGTTTTTTTAACACAAATGCCTAAGTGTACGTGTGACCTAAGACAAGTCAAGGACCCCTGACATAGCTAAGGTCACATGTATCATTTAGATGCTACACTGGAAGTATAGACACTCTCATATGCAGATATCTCTATTGTCTTAAATGTGAAAGCATGCAAAGCTACTCAGATACAGCTAAAAGAAAATTGCACAATGCTCACCCCTTTGATTAGTGCAGAATGGCATCTCTTCTTGCCACTTGTCCTTGTTCAGGACACAGTGACCACAGCCCCAAAAATCTAAGCCTTCAAAATATGCCTTAATGTGGGGTCAGTACATTTCTAAAGGGAAAGGATATCTCTTCTAACTTTTAAGAAATCTGAGAAAGACTGAAAATTCAATGTGATGGAACAGAAAATAATGCAATAATAAAGGATCACAGATTCAATCTATACAATGCACACAAAAAAAAGAAAGAACTCTAACCAAGGGGGCTGTCACACACATGAGATAAAGCGGGGGGAAGCGAGGCTATTTTCTCTAGAGGAATTTGACCCGCAGTTGCGCAATCACACAGTCCTTGGAAGCTACGGGCACAGCCCACCACTGCATGATCAGACAACCATGGGTGAATTGGGTTGTTGTTTGTTTGTTTTTGCTGTTTGTTTCCAATGCACTTAAACAAGGAATTGATGAATCACATCTCCACACTGAGGGCTCCCTATGGAGTTTGTGATGATGTGCATACTGAGAAGGGGGGGAAACAATGGTACAGAGTCAGGATGGCCTCATCAGACCATCCCGACACCATGAGAGCACGCTGAAGCGATCAAACACAGGAAACTCTGTCTGTGGCCAGTCACAATCCATTTACTACCAGATTTTCCCCAGTGTCTTTTTACTTCGCTCTGCGGCAGAGCAAAATGGGTTGCTGATGTTCATGTCTGATCACGCCCTTTATATCCACCTGGCATTCGCACCTATGGTGGGTCTAATTGTGCTTGTGATCGTGCCGAAGCATTTGGAGATTCAAACAGTAGGGATAAAATTTCAAATTATCCCTAATCATTAAAAAACTAGTCATTTTGGCTAGTAGCTTGGACTGTAAGACAAAGCTAGTTTAAGGGTTAGTAAAAACACACACAGAGAAAATGTGTCTGTATGTGCGTGTGCGTGTGAGAGTGAGTCATCAGGAAAGGAAGAAAAATTAAATGTTTCCATTGTGAAATGTTATTCTTACTGATAAAATAACAAAAGATATGACATTTAAAATGGCAAGATATTAATCATGTACACTATGAAAATAAGGTTATGTTAATATTATATTTTATTCACCTAAAACAAACAGTAAATCTAGGGACCATTTCACCCTGGCTGTCACTCATTTACTTAATGGTAAAGTTTTCTCGCAACATATCCTAAAATCTTGCAAAATAAAAGTGCTTTTAAATCGGCAACTAGGCTCTGCCTGGTGTTTCATGACTAAATGCGAATTTATAATGTTCCATAGTACTTTCAACTTACAGGCCAGAGGAGCAATCACTGAACCAACAGACTTGATCTGGTTTGTGATGTAATTGCTTTAGAAGGTAAGTGAATGTTAGTTAGCAGATACCCTAGCAATGTTGAAACAGAGATTTACCTTTATTCCCTTCCTAGGTCCAACGCAGTAGCATGAAGAAAATGCTTTGTATATACAGTTCTGGCAGCTTTCAGGGTTTTTAAAAAATGAAAAATCCCTTTTGGTAGGATGCTGACTTGCTTACCAATATTTTGAAACAAAACAGGATTGATAGAGGAGATACTAATGTCAGAGTTAAATTCTCAGAGGGCTGTGGTTTTATGTATCCTGGTTGCAAGATTAACCATTTCCACCAGTGAGATGACTTCTGAAGTGTGAAAGGAAACTCCTAAAACTGGACTAGCAGACCAGCAGGACTTGATTAACAACCATATCATTCCTACACAGATCGCTAAACAGAACCATTCAAATTGTTCCAACTACCTTGGGATGCATTCCAAAACTGATGTTTAATTTAGGTTATGATATCTATTACTAATCTCATATAACTGTTATATGAATAGTTTTAACTAATTTCAATGCCAATCAAGTCAAGGGGAGTTTTGCCACAAACTGAGTCATGATTTTTTCCTCTAAGTTACAATCCAAGGAAGCAGGTAACATACTCGATACTCCAAGCTGGGCTAATAATTTTATTTATAGAAGAAGCCCCAGCAACTTCTATAAAACTGCTTTTGAATCCTGAAGAATGTCCAAAATCAGAGAATTCAAAGGGAACACAGCACCTACCAGTTCAGTGAAAGTTGCTTTTAAAATTCAGAATTTTTTTGATGTTGTTGTTATGAAAGATGTTGGTTCTGGTCAACTGAGAGCACAGCAGTTCAGCTGGGGAATACAGCCGCCTTTGGTGGGGGCAAAGAATCCCATGCCCCCAGGTCCCATTGTCTGCTGCTTCTGGAAGCAATGTCAAGGGGAAAAGGCCTCATCTCCTATGGGCAGTTCTTACCATAGAATCCCCCCCCAATTCCTAGAGCTACCCTGAAGTGACAAAGGGTGACTCTAGTAATCACTGAAAACTCTATGGTATGAACTTCCAGTTTAATTTTTTCTCCCAGAATTCTGCCCCTCCTCCAACAATCCTCCCACTGATTGCCAGGAACTGTCTGGCAACCCTATGGGGGAAGCAATTTCTTAGCTCAGAATGTTTTGTTGTTGTTGTTCAGTCGCACAGTCGAGTCCGACTCTTTGCGACCCCATGGACCAGTTTACGCCAGGCCCTCCTGTCTTCCGCTGTCTGCTGAAGTTTGCTCAATTTCATGTTCGTTGCATCGATGACACTGTCTAACCATCTCATCCTTTGCCGTCCCCTTCTTCTTTGACCTTCAATCTTTCCCAGCATCAGGGTCTTCTCCAGTGAATGCTCCCTTCTCATTTGGTGGCCAAAGTATTTGAGCTTCAGCTTCAGTATCTGGCCTTCCAGGGAACAGTCAGGGTTGATTTCTTTTAGGATTGACTGATATTTGATCTCCTGGCAGTCCAAGGGACTCTCAAGAGTCTTCTCCAGCACCATAGTTCAAAAGAATCTATTCTTCGGCGCTCGGCCTTCCTTATAGTCCAACTCTCGCAGCCATACATTACTACGGGGAATACCATTGCTTTGACCATGCGGACTTTTGTTGGCAAGGTGACGTCTCTGCTTTTTATTATGCTGTTTAGGTTTGCCATCGCTTTCCTCCCAAGGAGCAGGCGTCTTTTAATTTCATGGCTGCAGTCACCATCTGCAGTGATCTGGGATCCTAGGAACGTGAAGTCTGTCACTAATTCTACGACTTCTCCTTCTATTTGCCAAGGAGTGATGGGGCCAGATGCCATGATCTTAGTTTTTTTGATGTTGAGCTTCAAGCCCACTTTTGCGCTCTCCTCTTTCACCCTGAGCAAGAGGCTCTTTAGGTCCTCTTCACTTTCTGCCATCAGAGTGGTATCATCTGCATATCTGAGGTTATTGATCTTTTCCCCAGCAATCTTAACTCCGGCTTGTGATTCATCCAGGCCAGCATTTCGCATGATGTACTCTGCATATAAGTTAAATAAGCAAGGTGACAATATACATGTACTCCTTGCCGTACTCCTTCCTATGCTAAACCAATCAGTTGTTCCATATCCGGTTCTAACTGTTGCTTCTTGACCCTTATACAGGTTTCTCAGAAGACATGTGAGGTGGTCCGGTACTCCCATCTCTTTAAGAACCTGCCATAATTTATTGTGATCCACACAATCAAAGGCTTTAGCATAGTCAATGAAGCAGAAGTAGATGTTTTTCTGGTACTCTCTTGCTTTCTCCATAATCCAGCGAATGTTGGCAATTTGATCTCTAGTTCCTCTACCTCTTCGAAACCCAGCTTGTACTTCTGGCAGTTCTCTATCCACGTACTGTTGGAGCCTAGCCTGTAGGATTTTGAGCATGACCTTGCTCAGAATGTATACTAACCTAATTAAGTAACAAAAACTAAACACACACTAATCCTGCCAGCCCCAGTTAGGGACTCACCAACCCCTCAGGATTAGGCCCATTTATACAACCCAACCTCACAGCAACAAATGTGACAAAGATGGAAATTGTCCTTTCCTTTATGCTCAATAAAACAGTCCCTAAAGTAAAGTTATACTTTCCCCATTTGTACAGTTCCTCATTAAAGTAACTACAGTTAAAATCAACATATTTATCTACTTTACAAGCTTCACAAAGATCTAGGTTAGGGTAGATTCCTAACTTTGTCATGAAGTTTTAACGCCACTGAGATAAATTTTACCACTATTTCTATAGTCCTTCTGTCATTCTCTGAAGGAAGATTTAAAAGACAATAGAGGAACAATTGGGGGAAAGTATCAATAAAAGGTGCTATCATATTAATTCTTAACTTAGTGTACAGTTTATAAGGGGAAAAATGCAATTGATTTTGAAGTCTGGGTTCTGCAGGGACATAATCTCTGGTCCCAAGGAATTTCCCTAAACCCATCTATTAACTCTGCTAAATGTAATGCATTAAAATGAGCTAGCAAGAACAGCCTATGGTACATAGGAATCTTAAGATAAAATAAATATTTGGTACATGAGAATGAGGGTGAAGGCAAAAAGTACAGATGCATGGGAGAACAAACTCACTTAGCATTGGCTACAAGAAGCCACCAATTTAGTTCCTCAAGTCTTCCTATCACTAAAACACAAACTTTTTCCAACCCTAACATTGTTAGGTAATTCAGTGAAACCCCCAGTTCATGTAGTTTTCTTATCCACCCTCTTACTCCAAGCACTGGCCAAAATCACCCACTCAGCTTCTACAGCACTGATTGCTACACCTAGGGCAGCCAACCTCCAGGTGGAACCTGAAGATTATCTCAGGCTAAAGAGGATCTATCAGGGACTGGAACTGCCCATTTCAAGTTATGAAAATTACTGTTGAAGCATCATTTGTGTTCCAATCCCCAATGAATGAATTCCAAAGTATGATTTTCCTGGCTTCACTATATTAGTGTCTCATGAAAATTATAGAACCTCACATTAATCAATACTCTTTTTATGCAAAAGATAAAAAGAGAAGGGAAAAAATAACTGTAAATTTGATCACATGGTGGTTAGGTCAGCTCCTAACCTGTAGTTTGCATGTAACTAAAATAGCTTTACATTTTGAAGAAAAATCCCAAACAGCTGTTAGAAAAACATGTTTTACTTTTGTATGACCTCTGTGTATCAGCCAAACATATTTACATGAAGTTGTATACTAAATATACAATGTCTACTTTCTGTGCCAGGGAAATAACATGTACAAAATATCCTGTTGGGCAAAAGTGTGCATCAATTACCCTTATTCAAAGTGATCTCAAAGGAATGTTTGTCTTTTAAAGAAAACAGGTTGCATTTGTTTGATTGATTGATCCAGGCAAACAACTCCCAAGGTAGACTTTAGCAGTGAACATGTTGCCATCTGCAGTGCGTGTCCTGCTGTACAGCCATTAGATAAGTGCAATTTTTTTTTGTACATTTGGTGTAATTTTCATTTCTTTTACCCAAAAACTATCACTCATTTTTGTTTTATTTTGTATCAGTTTATTTTCCCTGTGACCCCTTTGCTGCCCATTGAGATGAGGAATTAAGTTTGAAGGGATTGCACCCTCTCATCCAAGGGATCCTCCACAAACCTCAGTAGATAGAATTAAAATGTTTTATAGACAATTGAAATTATCACTTGCAGAGCAGGCAGAGGTTAGGCTCGTAAAACAAGCAGCATTCTCCAACAAGCTCAAGGATGCATTTTGGCACTTCAAGGCAAGCAGGCAGAGTTATTGGGTAGTCACAGAGCCTTGCAGCATAATGATCGGGTATAGAGAGATGGAATCTAAGCAAGTCAGGGAAGTTGGTAGAACTACCTGGCTTAATCTCTTCCACAGTCCCTTGTGTCTTCCTCACTGTTTTCACAATGAGTATGTGTACTTGGTGGAAATCAATTTTGCAGTGTGTGCACTGCAATAAGTGACATACAAAGAAAGACAAATTAATTATTAATATGTGTGTACCCAGCATGAATAATATGCAGGAATGGACTATTGTGTGCACTGCAAATAATCACAGTAATACACAAACTACTAGCATTGTTCATTACAGGGAAAGCACATAGTATCCATGTACAATTTTTCTTTGTATGTGCATTGAGTATTTATCACACTACATGCAGTGCATGCACAGTTCAGTGTATGATTAAACCCTACCAGGTCCCTTTCTTCATTTGCAAAGAGAATTTAGATTGACTCCATCTTACAAACAGATGTATGCACATACAGGCAGGATGTACACTCATTCCTGTAATTTATGAACAGAGCTAGTGACACTAATGTACTTAGTGACAGAGTTTGGCTGGAGATCCTGGAGGTTTTTTGTCATCTTCTGGGTGTAAAACAGTGGTCTTGGGGGGGGGGAATTTGTGAATCTCCTGCATTGTGCAGGGGTTGGACTAGATGACCCTGGAGATCCCTTCTAACTCTATGATTCTATAAGAGTAGTGTATAGGATGGTAGGCAATGGTTTCTGTACCAAATCAGATTTACTTAGCCTTATATTGACAGAAGAGCCGAGAATCACTTAGAAAATCTCACCAAATTCCTAGAGAAAAACATTAACATTGGTTCCTAAAATGGGAACTAAGAATAAATATTGAATGAAACGTTTAGGATTTAGTTTCTATATATACTATGTGTGCCTTGTCTAACATCTGGCTGGTGGAGCATTTCAAATATTTTGTTTCTGTTTTCCTAGAATTTAAGACTAGCTTGAGGAACTTGGTCACCCATTTCTGTTGACTTAAATCCATAATAGTATATTGTATCATTATCTGTAATCCCCACATTACAGGGAAGAAAGGGGTTCTATCAACTGCCATGGCAGACTTCTGTTACACAGGTATATCCCCAGTTGTCCTTCTATATACCTTGCACTATATTCTTGCTGTTGTGAAGGGGCCCTCAATGTCTTTCTCTCTTTTTAAAAAAATCATTCCTAGCTAAAGGGTAATCACAAAAGGGCTTCAAATATCATATAGCCTGGATGAAAAATAGTAAGCAATTTTTTAGTTGCTTTAGCAATAGTTTATGGTGGCTGTATTGATGTGGTTTTGGTCTCCTAGGACCTTTAGCAATATATTCATCAAGACACCACAGCTGAAGTTTTGCTCTTTCAGATATTCTTATTACTCTTACAAATGGCCTGGAAGATTGTGGTAAGCCACTTTTTAAACTTCTCAGCCGAAGGTAGTAGCAACATTTCCAAAGGAGTTTTGGTCTAACAGATAGAGCCATGACAGGAGATCTGTGAATGCCTCTCTCTGTTTTTTTAAGCTGTAAATTAAAATTGCATGGGATCATAATTAGGATTGGGATCAGAGGTATGAAAGAAATGAGATCTATACTTATTCCACTTTCTGCTTTCATGATCAGATTTATCCTCCTCTGGATGCTATTTGTTCCATGTGACAAATATGGGTACCATCTAGGCAAGGCTGCCACTATGGACCCCCACACAAGAATTCCACCTGGAACCCCCCCCCATGACCCTGATCCAATTCAACCTTATAAAGAAAATAAATCAGTTGGATTGCTTTCACCCATGAATCTATGGCAGTAAAGGAATTGGCATGTCTGTCGATTTGCGGCAGACATAATTCCTCAGAAGATGAAGCTATGTGACTCAAAATTGGCCACCAGTTTCAGGATGACTGTGGGAGTTAGGCATTGGAATATCTTGGCCCAGGTTATTTTCAGACTCCCCTCTGTATGTTTGAAAACTGACTACCAATATGCTGAGAGTTGCAGTGCCAAAATGAAGGGAATAGGAATATCCTGCAACAGATTATCTTCATGATAGGTATTGTTTAATAAGAGAGCATTTAATCAACCTTTCATATGTCTCTAATACACAAAGGTTGCTGGGTAACCTTGGGCCAATCCCATTCGCTTCACCAAATTTATCTCACAAAGTTGTTGCAAGGATAAAATAAAGGACAGGAGGACAATGGAAGGTTGTTTGGGTCAACATTAGGGATATGGTATTTGTTTATAGATCTGCTTTTGTCGACAGTCATCAAAAAAAGTTGATCGCTGCTGTTGTTGCTTTACCAGGTATTGTTGCAACTCTTTCAGCAAAAGGAAGAAATGCTCATTCTGTATTCAAAATACTGTTAAATATTGTGTGTACAGCCATCACAGGCCCCTTGTATCTATACAAATCTTCATGGTTGTTTAAAAGAAGCAAAAGCAGCTTTCCTCCCTCTTTCCAGGTAATTATTCTGTATAGCCATGCATCTAATTTTGTGATTTTATATTTAGACACAGACACACACATCTGATATATATAAAAGCCCTAATGCAGTGGCACTTTCCAGCTCTCCCATTGGCTGTGCTGTGTGCTCCATCAGCCACTGGCCCATCAACTGCCACTCAAGAGTACTCATGTGCCATTGGCTGGGTGCTGGGTCCACTCCTCTCTTCTGCCCACTGCCAGCCTGGCCACTTCCCTGACAGAATAAACTGTCAAAATGGCTGTCTCTCCTGACGAAGACACTTCTCCTGCTTGATTCCTGAGGGGCTAACTTTTCCCCCAGTGGCTGTTGCTAGGCAACCAAGCTTGGTTTTGTCAGTAAAAAGGCAAAGACAGGAGCCCTTTTGAGGCCTTCTTTGGCCTTTGTGAGGAACTTATTAGGGCCAGTTCTGACTACGGTTGCCAGTTCCAGGTTGGGAAATTTCTGGAGATTCTGTGGTGGAGTCTACAAAAAGCAGAGTTTGGGAAGGGGGAGGGGGGAGGGGGAGGCCTCAGCTGAATAGAATGCCATAGAGTCCACCCTACAAAGCAGTTATTTCTCCAGGGGGAGAGAGATCTGTTGTCTGGAGTTCAGTTGTGATAGCCAATGATCTTCAGGCACCACCTGGAGGCTGACTACCCTAGGTGTAGCAGTTAGTGCTTCAGAGCAGGGTCTGCCATACCCAAGTTCTTGCTGTGGAAGCTGAGTGGGTGATTTTGGACCAGTCACAGACTTTCAGCCTAACCTACCTCACAGGGTTGTTGTGAAGATCAAAAGGGGGAGAGGAGAATGATGTAAGCTGCTTTGGTCCCCACTGCAGAGAAAGTCTGAAATTTTCCTCTTGGGGAACCATTGCTGCCAATCTCCAGGTAAGGGCTGGAGATCACTCAGAATTAAAGCTGCTCTCCAGATGGCAGAGATCAGCTCCCCTGGAGAAAATGGCTACTTTGCACATTGGACTCTGTGTCATTATACCCTGCTGAGGTTGCTTCCCCTCCTGTTTGGGTCCCCACTGCAAAGGAGAAAGACTGTACTTTTCCTAGGTAGAGGCTCCAGGTAGCAGGGGGAGATGGTGTTACTAATTGGTCTTTTGATCTGCACAGTTCTTATCATCTTCTAGGCCAGAGATGGAAGTGGGGAGATTAGCTTCTCATGAGAACCTGCAGTCCATGTGATGAGAAGGAGAGAATCTGGGTTGATGAGGTAATCTTCTAAATGCTTCTTGTGTTCTGATTGGATGCCATCCTCACCTGATTTTGCTGGGCCAAAAAATATAATTCAGTTAAAGCCCTGAAGGAAAGGGACTAACTAGGCATTTTGACATAACTTCTTAAATAAAACCATTAAGAAACTAGCATTATTAAAAATACTCCAATTAAAAATATTATCATAAATGGTCCTTTTCAAATAAGTTATTTAAACCTACTTTGGCTTCTGAAGGCAAACATATTTTAAGGTTTCACACACCTGTAGGATAAAGCCCAACATCAACAAACCATGTATCAAAATGACTTTTGATAAACTCTGATTAAGGCTTCATTAACTGTGTGAGGACAGCATTTTAGTCATAAAAGTGTGTAAAACCTTTTAAAAAATCTGTTTGCCTTCAGAAGCCAAAGTGGTTTAAAAATCTCATATGAAAGGGATCAAATAAGTCAGTGAAAAGTGCTCCAAACTAGTCCTGCTTGTGTTTAGATATTCTCAAGTAAATAATTTGATTTACTTTTTAATGTGTCATTTGCTTTGAAAAAATTAAAAAGAATAATATATGAGATCAGTTAATTTGCCATTTATTAGTGCAGTTTTGCTTTGTCAGGGATTAAATTCTTTCACTGAGCCCTCGGGTGCGTTTAGACAGCATGCTGAAGCGGTTTAAACTGTTCTGGCACGATGCGTGTGTTTTTTTAAACTGGAGAATCGCGATCACAAACCTCCTCCTTCGGAGCTCCCTGCCGTCCTCCTGCAGGTGGGGTTTTTTCCCCTCTCCTTTGAGCATGTGCGCAGGCAGCCCTCTCCCGAACAGGAAGTTTAGCGCGTGCGCAGAAGAGTGATCTGAACCGGTCCCTTTAAAGTTTAAATGAAGACTCCTTTTTACATTTTCTCCCCAAAAATGGCCTCCCCGAGATCCCGGACTCGTCTAAATGCCTAAACTAGGCACCAGTGAAGCTTTTCTTTATTTAACTTAAGTGCGGAGCTCCGCTCAAGCGCACACCGCTAAGGAAAAAAAATGGCGGACTAAAAGCGGAAGCCAGAGGCAGCTTCCCAGAGGGGAGGGGGGTTGAAGCACCCGGAAGTGGCTGGATGGAGCGATCAGACAGTGAAAAGTGCGGCTTGAAATGGAGAATCAGGAAAACACCACTTAGGTAAGTGTTGTCAAAATACTCCAGTTTACAGAGGGTTTGCTCCAGAAAGCGACGGCTGGGGACGGTGGGCAGATGTTGGGCGTGTGAACGTGCAGGTAAAAGCCATTTCTGAACCGTGCCGAAAATGGCTCAAATGGCACATCTGAACGCACCCTTCTTAAAATATTTGAAGACTGCTATCAGCCTGACAGAACTGTGCACAAAGCAGTAGTGAAAGTGCAATGGAGTTAATTGCACAAACTGTAAGATGAGAAGTCCCTAAGCCATGAATGTGCACTGGCTGGCCTTAGGAAACCAATATATCTTACCTTCCACCCCATTCATGATATGGTAATAATATTGGGCTGTTTTTCAAGGCTGTTGTAAGGATTGCTGAGTAGCAACTTATGTGGAGAGCTTCGGCAAAATGCTGTATGTGTACTGAGAATTCATATTAAGCTTATTAAGGCTGCAGTACTATCAGCATCTAATGCGGGTTACATCCCACTGAAGTCAGTAAGACTTACTTCTGCACAATCATGTATAGGACTGGGCTGCATACCACATGCAGCTGAGCATCAATCATCACATGCTGCTAACATTACTGGTATCTAAAATATCGGGAGCATCACATCTGGAAGCATACAGCATGGTTTATTTGACAAACCTTCTGGTAACTCATCTGGCTGAACATCAGAAGATGAGTAGATGTGGATGGATACTTTTACAAAAGAGTCAGAATGAACCTGCCAACTGGATTTAAAAAAAAAGTATAAAAGGAAAGTTAACATTCAAAACAATATTCTTGTAAAATTCTGCCAGTGATGGCTCAGGCAAAAGAGGATATTAAATCAAAATCATGGCCTAGGTTGCTTTATCAGTATAAAGAAAAGTGAATCTTCTGGAGAAGACTTATACATGGCATCAGATGAAAGAAACAATTACATAGCTTAAAAAACCATTTTTTACAATAGAGACAAGGTCTGGTCTAGGATGTTACCATAGAGATTTGAATGAAACTGAAAATATTGACAGCATTTTCCATCCCTAAAGCACAGTCTGAGGACAGCACTTGGATGAGGTCAAAAGATGGCATTCTATTGCCAGTTTTTCAGTGTCCAGTGTGATAACTACTCTGATGAGGTATGCTGAGCAGATCAATATTTAAAGAGCCAGTCCAAGGAGCATAGAAGGAAACAGGATGATTAGGAGCAGGGCAAGCAACTTAGGTAATACTGAGCAGGTAGGAAATAAAGTCTAGGGTCAAAGGCCATCAGAATGCAGTCCAAATATGAGGTATTGAGGGGCTTTACTGAGGAAACACATTTACACAGATATTCTAGTTAATCTGAACTGGTTTAGAGGTACAACATATGTGTGCATGAAGAAAAATCTGAGTTCAATTGTGAGCATTTACAGCTACAGTCAGGTTATAAGCCCCATCTCTGCTTCCATATATTCTCTATAAAGCCATGAAAAACCACAAAACAGGGGTCTTCCAAAGTATTGTTAGACCTTTTGAAATCTTTGACTTGCTACTTACTGGATCCCTCAAAACTCTTACTTATATGTAATATTTTTCATTTACTTTTTTCTTATCAGAGAAATGTACTACTCTTGATTTCTGTTTGAAAATGCCTTAGTTTCTCCTAGGTTTTTCTCATTTAGCAGCAGTTTTCTGATGACAGTTTAGACATTGTATAAGATGGACATGTCAAGATTATATTGCCATCTTGAAACCCTCACTTGAGATTGTTGCTAAGTAACAATTCAGCTTCGGGTGACAGTGACGTATGTGAGAACTTTAAAAAGAAACCTCACTTCTCTCTCAGAGTACAATATACCATATTCCCTGGAGTGCTCTCTCTCTTTTACATTGACATGAATAAATTTAAACATAAAATGATGTACCATTAAAAAAAGCTGGGTCTCTGTTTGTTTTCTTTCCTCTTTCCCTCAGTCACTTTATATTTCCTGAATCCTTCTCTTTGCCATTCATCTGCTCCCAGCATTTGGATCATAATGAATAATTGTTCATTGTGCTTTCTTCAATTGTCCCTTGGTGGTCTCCTAGGGATGCTGTAGTTCATCATCTGACTTATCTAATGATGTGCCTTGTGCAGATATTGAACTGTAAAGATTCTAGCTAGTTTGCAAACATACTTAGCCTACAAAACAGAGCTCACTAAACATACAATAAGTACGTTCTTTTTCTTCATTAAAAATTTCCTCACTTGATACTTTGGACATAAAGACCAGGTCCTGTGTTCTCCTGCCACCCAGTGGGTAGAAAACAATTCTGATGCAACAATTTCCATACTGTAAACCCAGAATTAAACTTTGTTGCTCTTAAAGATGCCAGTGGACTCAGATTTTGTTCTATCTCTGCAGACCAACATGGCTACCCACCTAAATCTATCTGTATGCCATGTCATCATTGTTTTGTATTAAATGAAACAAAAGTTAGTTTTTCAGGAGGCCATTTGTGTGATGGAGGCAAGGTATTAGACACAATCAAGGAATCAAATCATACTTTATTAACAAGTCCCTGGGGAAACTTAGGCAATCTCTTAGCCCCAGTGTCCTCATCTGCAAAATAAGGGCAGTAATTTGTTCATTTGTAGTGATGTATATAAAGGTAAAGGTAAAGGTAAAGGTAAAGGTTTCCATTGCTTGAAAGCTAATCAAGTCCAACTCTAGAGGGTGGTGCTCATCTCCGTTTCCAAGCTATCCGAAGTAATTTCTGTGGTCATGTGGCCGGCATGATTAAATGCCAAGGTGCATGGAACACTGCTACCTTCCCACCAAAGTGGGACCTATTTATCTACTTGCAATTTCTTGCTTTCAAACTGCTAGGTTGGCAGAAGCTGGGACCAGAGACAGGAGCTCCCACTGTCACGCGGCACTAGGGTCTCAAACTGCCGAACTACAGACCTTCTGGTCTGTAGGTTCAGAGTCTTAACCTCTGAGCCACTGTGGCCCCTTGTAAAATATGCTACATGACAAAAATGATATGAAGATAATGAATAGCATATCAGCCATGAGAAGAATACTTTTTATGTCTTTTAAACTTCCAGGATTGGCCTTTCATGAGACATGCATTCTGAATATTGACTGCAATATGGTCAGCTTCTTAATTCTGGTATTCCTGAATCTATTGTTAATTCTGGAATTATTGAAGCTAATTTGCATTTCTGTGTGTGTGTGTGTGTGTGTGTGTGTGTGTGTGTGTGTGTGTGTGAGTGTGTGAGGGAGAAATAATTCAGTGATCCCCAATGTGGTGCATAGTTTGATGGGTTTCCTGGTGCCCATTTACTTCTTTGACAAAGCATCTCTTCCTTGGAAGCTTCAGATACACTTGTTCTTGCAGACTATTTCGTCAACAGGTTTATTGAAAACCGCTTCTTTGAAATATTAATGACATTTGAAATACACTGTTTCATCACTCTGTGTTTCTTTTTAGATTGAAACCTTTTTTAAAAATGAAGTTTATATCACTGTATTACTTTCCTAAGAAGCACGGGTTTTTACTTGAGATATTATTTTATTGATTTCAGCACAATATTTAGCACAGTGCTTGCAAGATATTGTCTATAAATTGATTTTACATGATGATATATCTATACATTTGAACAATATTTTGAGAATCTTCATGGTCTTGCCCCACCCTTTGTTAAATAATATACAAAGGAAGCTAGAGATGCCTTACTTGGATACAGTTCCACTTATATCATCTACTGTTTCTGCACACAGAACCATGCTTCTAGGTACACAGGCTATGCCAGATAGAGATGGAGCCATCAGAGCAGAAGAGTGCTATGCATGTGGTCCCTGATGTTAGATCTCTGCATTCCAGATTTGGGTCCTTGTGAGTGGTTCCCAACATTGTTTTGGAATTGTGGATGCAAATTTCTCTCAAATCTTGATAAGGTGAATTGACTTCTGCTGTGGCAGTTCAAACGGTAGTTGGTGTTCTAGCAGCTAAAGAAATAAGTTACCATGAAAATCCTGGATTAGAATTTAAGAGTGATTCATGATTGCATCGTTTGTTTCCAGCTCTTTGGCTGATAGACAACTATAATATGATGTTGTGTATTGGGCCATCACTCCCATTTTATCAGTTTGGCTCTTTCTTACACTAAAGAAGCCCCTTGTGCAGCACAGCTAGGCCACACAGATAAATGAGAACAATACTGGCAAAGCAATTCTGGTAATGGCTGGTGCACAAGCCCAGCAGCTGTCATGACTCAGAGCAGATACAAGGGGCTGAGTACAGACTGGCAGTTTGCTCCGGTAGCCAGTCATAGCAAAAAAGCCCTGCAATAAACTATACCGGGTTTTCCTGTTCACACAGCAGGGGCCGCTGCCGGAAGATACGGGACAGAGGTGCATGGGAGCGTTCAGACTGCCGCGCTGAAGGCGTGCTATATTCACCGTTTTCCCATTAATTCGGCTGTGGGTGTATGGATGTATGTGCGCTGGCACTGCATTGGGCAGTGGAGCAGAGCACAGCCAATCACACTGCTGCTGCCTAATGCCCAATGCGGGTTGCTCCCGGCTTTTCGGCTGCACGTTCAGACTCCATGGAAGCAGAGAAACGTGCAACACATGTGGGCTTTCGGATTTGCTACGGTTTTTATCAGGTATCTTTTTAATCCGGCGGTGAAGCGCAACAGCATGGGTTGGCTAAGGGTGGGGGACACCAGGCAGATGTGCCTGTGTGAACGCCCCATTTACTCCAAGATTGAATCGTCGCTGGCCTGGGTCCCTACTGGGGCAAATTGCCAGTGTGAACTCAGCCAAGGATCTTTGTTACTTACTGTGTTTTAGTTACAAAATCCACGGTTCAGAACAAATCATGTTGTTATTATGAAAGTCCCTCAGGATCAACTACATGTGAATACCAACTGAAAGTGTGATTCTTCTGCTACCCCACCTATGGTCATGACATTTTTCCTGAGCTACAGGAGGTGCAATGGGTGCAAACACCTTCAAAGTAAGATCCAGCACCTTGAATGCAGCCTGGAAGCAAATAGGAATCCTGTGCATTTGTTCCAAAAGCAAGGCTAAAACAATCATCAGACTGAATGTTTTCTGACCAGTCATGAATGTCAGAAATAATTTTGTTAATTTTTGAAGCATTTATTATATTAAAGAATGGGCAATGTTTGGGTTGAATTTTGATCAGATGAATTCCAACTTGACTTCCCTAGATTCTGTATTTTTGGAACTCTCTAAGGTCAGTGTGAAATGGAATGATTTTTTTCATCAGGAAACCCATAACAGAAATGCCTTCTAACCTACTGTTCCACTCCATTCTCACTACTGGTCAGAAATAAAACAATAACAGACATGCTGTCCAAATGTCACCATTAATTGGAGAATGGTGTTGTTTTTTTCCATTACATCCATCTTATCCAGTGATATTTTCCTGTTTGCCTTTCCTAAGGATGAGGCAGCTATATTTCCATTCCATAAGTTTTTTTTAAAAAAAAATATTTAAAAAATCCCAAGAGGTATGTTATTTTTCTTTTAAAAATAAGTACAATTTATCCCTGAAGGTTGTTACTCATCATGTGGATAGATTCATCTAGTCAGGATGTAGATTCTGTTTTTTAGGTTTCAAATGTGCTGAGTTGGGATTTATACTACTGACAATTATACCATGAAATTGTAACATTGTGGATAATTAACCATTCTTCCTATCCTTTATTTACTTAGCAAAAACCTATTCTATAGTATAATAGCTGGAGGCTACATATGTAAAAACTCAGGGTAAAGAAAAAAAGGTTGGCTGCTTTTAATTTAAGTTGGGCTGCTACAAAATAGTGCAGCTTTCTGTTCTGGTACAGCTTGGAGAAATTCACTTCCTCCTCTGGTGTGACAAAAGGAAATGAACAGATTTGCACCTGGGAAAGTGAAACATGCATACATCTGGCGTGCTACAAGATGTAAAGCTGTTCCATGTAAGATTTGCTTGTTCTGTACACAGCCTGAATTATTGGGAGTGTATATATTTGAAAGACATAAAGAAATTCAGAAAATGTCATGGTAAAAAATAACTCCAGGAAGGTCATACCCTTCTTATCAAGATATTACCCTTGTAACTTATGCTGAGAAACATCCAGTAGCTCACAACTTGGGTTACTATAAGGTTCTGTCTTGCCACACATTTGAGGGTGAATATTACCTTGTGGCAAAGAAGGAGGGGCAAGATTATTAGGTTCTTAAGCATGCACCTCTGGATGTTACCTAAGCCATGAACACCTTGGGTTGGGTCTCACAGAACATGTTCCAGTACTGTTTTGCTCTGGCACAAGGAGGAAAGGAGCCCATTAGTGAAAAACCACCACTGCTATCAGAAAACTTCTATAGAACCCACTATTTTTTACAATCATTAGGATCTATGTGGGAAATCAACCACTGTGGTTGCAGCCTCTTCAATCTGAGTGAAGGTATCTCTGTGACCACAGAAAGAGAGCTGGAGAACATAACGTTGGAATATGATTGTGTATATGAAGGCACTGAAGCCCTGAATGCTCTGTAAATCAATACATTGAACCTGAAACAGTGGAAAACTGAGGTTCTGGTTCCGGTCCCAGTGACTGCGGGTGGTACCGAGTGTGCTCTGTACCCTCGCTGTATTCTCGACCATTCTGAGAGACCCTGGGGGTCCCCCCCATTTCTCTCTGAGGTTTCCTGGAGGAAAACTCATGCAAGGCTTTTGTTTTTGGGGATAGAAGATGGACGGCAGTTCATCTCTACGCCAAGACTGTGCCAATGCAGGTGGAGACAAGAAGGTTCTAACATTGTTTTGAACCTTAGCAGAGACCAGTGGGCCATAGGGAGCTTCCACAGATGCTTACCTTCAATGATAATACAACTGGATTATAAGTGAAACAATTGCAGAATCACTGAAAATTTCTGTGGAGGGGTGAGGCAACGCCACAATCTTAAAAAGGAGAGACCCCTTTAAAAACTGTTCAATTGAGTGCTGAGTAAAAACAAAGGGAGAGGTGGGGGGCTTCCTTCCCGATGAGGCTGGGAACAGTACTCAGCACTGATAAAAAGGAAAATTAGTAGCACAAGGGCAGTAGCTAAAAGTGTCTAATGGAAACTCATATTTTTCACAATGTTTGGGGTGGCAATTTTGAAGAAGAGCAGTGGCGCTATAGAAAGCAGATTTGAGTCAACAAGCCACCATTGTCCAAACTTATCGGTCACTGATTGCTAGTGCCTAGACAGGACGGTGGGCTTTCTCTGTAGTGAATTTCATGGCAAGGACATTTCAAAGGGGGAAGAAGAGGAAAGAAAAGAGAAGAAAAGGAAGGAAGGCAGAATGGTAAGAAGAGAGAAGGACAAGAATTAAAGACAAGAGACTATTGACCAGAGACTGAATTGTTGACAGCCTAGGCTGTATTGCTTTCCTTCTGTCTGTGCAATAGAAACAATGTCTGCAAATGGGTATGTGGTGTGATTGGGGTGTGAGATGTGAGGTGTGGATGAATAGATATTTTGCAGGTAGTGATTGTATGTATGGTTTTGAATAATTGTGGGTGTGAAAGTGTGAGAGAGGTTCATGAGAGGATAGTTGGTTGGAAGTCTGTGTGGCTGGAATATTGGTGCCCTGGACTGGTGTTATATTGTTTGAGGAACTTGGATGTGAAGATGGAAAATAAGAAACTTTTATAAAAAATAGGTATAGGCATAGGTATATAGGGGTGATTTCATCAGATTGAAATTTTACCCTAAAACTCTTGGGCTCTGAAATAGACAGTAAACTTTATTAACTCTATAAAATAAACACGAAAATATCAGGAAAGTTACTGAAACACAAAGGGTTATAAAAATAGAAATAGAATGGAATTAGGAGCTGAATTAGAATTAACTGGATAGGTGCTTTCAGAATTTAATTGGTACCTTGACAGTTAGGATAGGAGAACCATTCAAGCAGAAACTGGTAAAAGCAACAGAAATAAGGCTAAAATATAGGTAAAAATATAGGTAAAAATAAGAAGAAAATAGAAACAGAAGTAAAATAGATAAGATTAGGATAATATTTGGAAAAAATATAATACAAATGACGAGTGGAACAAGGAAAACCTCAGCTCCATCACCGGGACAAATCAAAGCAGCAGCTTCTAATCTGGCACAAATGAGTCCAAAGGATTTAAGTGCACAAATATTGCTCAAGTCATGAATACAGCAATTCAGAATTCACTACCTGATTTGATAGCCAAAGCTATAGAACCTTTACAGACGAGATTAGAATCATTTACACAGCAGATGACAACTCAGATGGAAGGGTTTAAAAACCAAATACTACAAAATAAACAAGAAATATCTAAACTAAATTTAGTGAATAATACAATGGAATGCAAAATAGAAGAAGTATACTTGCAGGGTCAGGAATGTAAAAGTAAATATGACTCAATAGAAGAATCTCTTATGTCACTAGAAGTGGAAAAGGCAGCCTACCTGTTAACATTCCAAAATATCTGGAAAATAAAAATGAAAAGATTATGGACATAATGATGGTAACCCTAGTGGAACTTTTAGGAACAACAGCTAAAGAATTGGCAGAAAAAACTGAGATGGTATATAGAAGGTACTCAGCGTACGCCAAATGAAATAGGGTGCTTAGGGAGGTCCATATTAGGTTTTATAAAAGAACGATGCGAGATAGAATAATGGAGGTAACCAAAACAACACCATTAACTATACAAGGAAATGAAATTCAGATATTAAGAGAAATACCTTGGCGACTAAGAGAGAAAAGACATTAAAGCAAATTCTGGCAAGTCTGCTGAGAACAAATGATATTTCATATAGGTGGCTTTTGCCGGAAGGATTAACTTTTACTTACAAAGGGAGAAATCACAAATTAAAGTCAACAATGAAATTGGAAGAATTTTTGGACAAGTATGGTCAAGAACTGGGAACACAAGAGGAAGATCTGAAAGAGACAGAGGGAGAGTCGCAAGAGGAGGTACAAGAGCATGACAAAAAGAAAGCAGAAAAGATTAAAGGTAAAAAGTCTAGAAAATACATCCTCAAATATAACCATGAGATTTCAGCAGAAGAAAGAAGAGCTCAAAAATAAAAATGATGGACAAAAAGAAAGTTAAAATATTATCCATGAATGTTAATGGCCTAAATGTACCTCAAAAAAGGAGAAAGATCTTCTATCAACTTAAAAAAATGCAAGCGGATATAATCAGTATACAAAAAGATGACAGAAAACTTTTAGATCACAAAAGACTAGGACAGAATTTTGTTTCAGCAGATAGCTGCAAAAAAAGAGGAGTGGCTACATATGTTAAATCTTACTTACATCCTGAACTAATATTTGAGTCCGAAGTTGGAAGAATTTAGATTGTTAAGATATTTAGACAGAATAGGCCAGCTTTAATAGTTAACATTTATGCACTCAATCAGGGACAAGAGAAATGTTTCCTACATTTACAAGAAGTAATAACAGAATACTCATGCGATGAAATATGCATAATTGAAGACTTTAACGCCGTATACTATTCAAAGGAAAATAGGAAAAGTCAAAGAAAAAACAACAACTAGGGGACATGAACTGCCACATACCTTTTTACTTCTTGCAGAAAAGCTAAAACTCGTTGATATTTGGAGAACAAGAAATATCAGTAAAAAAGATTTTACATTCCATTCTATGTGCCATAAATCCTGGTCCAGAATAGACATAGCCTGGGCTTCAAATACAATGCTATGGATGTTATCAAGGCAGAGATAATGCCAGAAACCTTTGCTGATCATAACCCACTGATGTTAATACTTCAGGATTATACAAAAACAACAAGATGGACCATGAAGATGTGGATGTTAAACAATGAAGAATTTATAAAAGAATGTAAAGAAGATTAGTTGCTGTAGATTTTCCGGGTTGTGTGGCCATGGTCTTGGCACTGTAGGACCTGATGTTTCACCAGTAGCTGTGACTGGCATCCTCAGAGTACTCTCTGTGTCAAGGTGAGCAGAAAAATGGTAGGCAGGTAATTTATATCTTCCCTGGAAGGTAGGGTAGGGCTGAGTCATTATCTTGTAGTAGTTCTCCACGCTATGAACATGCTAATGGAGGAGCTTTCCTGAGGAGGTTCTTTTGTCTATGGTTTGTTTCCTGAGGAGGTTTCCTGTTTCCTGAGGAGGTTCTTTTGTGTGTGGAATGGCTATTGAAACTCTATTCTTATCTGTAGTGCTATTGTCAGCTGTAGAGCATTTTGTGTTTTTCAGGATAGGAAACCATGGCCTATTTATTTTTAAACTCTCTTCTTTCCTGTTGAAATTGTGTTTATGTTTATGAATTTTAATAGCTTCCCTATGTAATCTGACATGGTAATTGGAAGTGTTGTCCAGTCTTTCAGTGTTTTGAAACCAAATGTTGTGTCCTGTTTCAGTTAGGCCATTCCACACACAAAAGAACCTTTTGGATACTCTTTATTCTATGATGCCCATCCTGAAAAACAGATGGCCCTGTTATTCTTAGACGCGGAAAAAGCATTTGATAATGAGAGTGGGATGTTTATATTAAAACAATTACAACACTGGGGATGTGAGGAGATATTTTACCAGATGATCAAAATGATTTATGGAAGTTAACAAGCTAAGGTCACATTTAATGGGGACTGTACACAAACTTTTCAAATACAGAAGGGGACAAGACAGGGTTGCCCTCTTTCCCCACTGTTATTTATCTTCGCAATAGAAATGCTTAATGACATAGTAAGGGAAGGCTGTCAATTTAAGGGCTTAAATGTTAAAGGGAAAGAATTTAAACTACAGGCCTACGCGGATGATCTCATTTTTATATTAGAGGAGCTGCTGAGCACAATAATCAGTTTCTTTACACGTTACAACTATATGGTAAGATGGCAGGTCTGAAAGTAAACTTCCAAAAAAACTAAAATCCTCATGAAAAACTGCACAAAAGAAATTGATAAACAATTACAAGAAAGGTCGGGCTTTGAAATATGTAACAGGGTCAAATATTTAGGTATTATCCTGACAACGGAGCTCCCGCCCGCCTGGCAATGCCACTGGTGGACGGGGACTCTTTTGCCGCTCCAAGGAATGGAGACGGCAACTGCTGGGACACTATGTGTCCCGATGCGGCAGGGGGCGGGGCCAGCTGCTTCAAAGGGCCAGGCTCCGCTCCCACCCTTTGTCAGTTGCTCCACATGCTTGCCCACCCTCCCACCCTGTTATCAGTGCAGGCTTTGGCTGGTCATCATTTTGAAGGGGCCAGGTAGGAATTTTTAACTTCTACCCATACTGGTGGATGTGGTGGTGGTGTTTTCGCCTACCTTGCACTGAGGGCAGTGGTTTTAAGGGAATTATTGTGGGAGCACTTAATTAGTCTGGTCACTTGGCAGGTTTATGCAAGCAAGAAACAGAACTGGTGAGCACCTTTCGGCATATCCCGTTAGGGAACAGGCGGTCATCAGGAACTGCCTTCGGATTTCAGGGTCCGGGGTGGGGAATGGTGATCACCTCCACTGGGAACCTTTTAGGGCAGGCTCCTCCCTGCAAGTTGAAAGGCTTCAGGGGTAGGTGCTCCTAGGGGGCAACCAGTTGCTGGGCTGTTGGTCATGAGCCAGAGAGTAAATGGCTCATGGCTGGAGCTGGGTGACCCACCCTTTAAGGGCAAGGGGGTTGGTCAGGGAAGTGACGCTTGCCTTGTCTGTTCCATGCTTGCTTAGTTGTTATTGCTGCAATGTTCTGTTAAATAGTTAATAAAGTGGCCCTTGTTTAATTCCAATCTGTTGTCTGTCTCATTATTCTGACTGGGGGGGGGGCAAATAAATGCAGTTTGCTATACGCGGACAATTATAATAAAACTCTGCTAGAGATTAAAAAAGATTTAGAGAATTGGAAAGGGTTGCAGTTAACATTGCTGGGCAGGATCATGAGAATTAAAATGAGTATACTTCCGCGACTTATCTTTGTCTTTCAAACTATTCCTATTCTTAAAAATCAGAAATTCTTTTGAGAACTTGAGAAAATAGTTTCTAGTTTTATATGGCAATCCAGAAAACCTAGAATCAGACTCAAAGTGTTGCAAGATAGGAAGGAGAAAGGAGGCTTTGGGTTATCAGATTGGCATACGTACTATAAAGCCATAGTGATGATATAGATAAGAGAATGGATAATGCTAACTAGTGTAAGACTTCTGAAACTAGGGGGTCACGATCTTGCAATGGATTAGCACACTTCTATATGGTACAAGAGGAATGGAAATATTTTGAACAACATTTCTTACGGTGTCCACTTCTGAAAATCTGGAATGAAGTTAAACATCATTTTTATGTTAAAATCCCAAGATGGGTTTCACCCATTGAGGCCATCACAAAACCATCATTGTGTAACATGGAATGGAGATGTTGTTACGATGACTTGCTAGATAGTAACAGCAAATTAAAATCAATAGAATCCTTACAAAAACAAGGTATAGAAATGTCCTGGTTGGGGAAAAAGCAGTTACAATCAAGATATAAAGAAGACGGAAAAAAGGGTTTTTATGAGAAGGTATCAGATATAGATAAAATGTGGTTGAAATCAGGAGAGAAACTAATAAAAAAATTATATAGAGTGTAGATAGATTTTAAAATGCAAGATGAATTGGCAAAAGTAGCTATGAAAACGTGGGCCAGAGATCTAGGTCATGATATTGATTTTGATAAATGGTTGAAAATCTGGGAAATGAATATCAAAATTACTAAATCCACGACATATAAAGAAAATATTTATAAAGTGGTATATAGATGGTCCCTGTATCCAGCCAGGCTAGCCAATATTCCACAGCGGTATTGAATGCATGTTGGAAATGCAAACAGAATGTGGGCCCTATTTCCACATGTGGTGGACATGTGACAAAAAAAGAAATTCTGGCTGATAATTCAGAAAATATTACAGGAAATTATTGGATCTCAAACACCATTAAAACCAGAATTGTTTCTTCTTAACATGATCCCTGAAATATATGAGAAGGTGGATAAAATATTGTTGATTCACGGAGTAACCGCTGCCAGCATTTTGTACGCTAGATACTGGAAATTAGATAAGGTTCCAGACAGGGCAGAGTTTATACTTAAGATGTCAAATGTTGCCGAAATGGACAAATTAACAACTTTGTTAAAAGGGAAAGAAGAAAAATATTCTGAGAATATTTGGATTAAGATGTATAAATGGATGAGTGATAATGGCTGAAGGTTTAAGTGATAATTATTTGGTTAGTTGTATGATGCAATGCTGTTGGAGGCTCCTTTACAAAGAATGTATATTCATAGCTTGACACAAATTTAGTTGTTGAAAACCAATAAAAAATATTGGGTTTTTTTTAAAAAAAAGAACCTGAGCACCAGTGCAGCTAATGCTTCATATGAACAAATGAAGCTAGCTTACAGTTTAACAGCCTTTAAATAGAAAAGCCAGCGACTGAATATCATACAGCCTGCGTGTGCTTTTCTGCTGAGCTGTGGCTGTTCCTCAGGCTTCTAAGGCTGCAGACATACACACTAAATAATCCACTTTCAATACACTTTCCAACTGGATTTTGCCAGTTCACACAGTAAAATTCAGTTGGAAAGTACACTGAAAGTGGATTATTTAGTGTGTATAACCGCAGCCTAAGAATCTTTGATTTATTTTAACATATTTCTAGCTTCTGTAAGCAGCTGAATAACAAAAGTAATGTCGTTTTAGTGGAAACTTCCATCATCAAATTACATACACACATATATATGTACACACAAACACACACACATATATATATTCAGTTCATTTAACTTTTATCTTTAGAAAATCTTTTTCTCAATGGCACAAAAAAGTGTGAAAATTTAAAATGTAGTCAGTGTGGTGCTATATGTATAGATGAGGTAATCTGGAAAAATAACTAAAAACATAATATGATGATGTAAGGTATGAAGGGCATGAAACTGAAAAGACTGAGGGCTAGGGAATTTTGAAAAATGCTGTGGATGAAAGTTCTCAATGTCAGGAAAAAAGGAATTTCCTGTGAGTCATTATGTCTATCTACCATTTGGGAATCAAACACAGTACATCTAGTATAGAAAGAAGAAGAATGAGGCAGTGTAATAGGAGGAAAGCTGGAATCCTACCCACTTTGAGAATACTTCAGAAAAGCTTCTAGACCCCAGTGAAACATCCCTACCATAGAAGTGTGAGAGCCTTCCTAGCCTCATCAGGCAGGCCCTTCCACAAAGGAAAAGGCCATGACAGAGAATGGAGCTCCCGCCCGCCCGACAACGCCGCTGGTGGGCGGGGGCTCATTTGCCACTCCGATGGAGTGGAGACGGCAACAGCAGAGACGCTATGCATCCTGACGTGGCAGGGGGCGGAGCCAGCTGTTTCAAAGGGCCAGGCTCCGCTCCCGCCCTTGTCAGTTGCTCCACGTGCTCATTGGTGTAGAGCACGCTGAGTAGAGCTCCTGGACAGGCCGTCGTGGGACTCTTCTCTCTCTCGCTCGCTCGCTCCTGGGGGCAATTTGGCATAGGGGGAAGGGGGGACAGCTGGGGAGTGCGGTTGGTGGGCGGAGAGCCCGGGAGGAGCGTTTGTGACAGTTTTCCGAGCCGATCACCGGCATTGTGCAGGGGGAAGTCCCCTTGGCGCGGTGGTTGGCGGCGGCCCTGCTGGGGCCATTTGTGGATTGCAGAGCCTGTTAGTGCCGGCCTCCTCATCGCTTTAGTCTGCGGCTGATCGTTGGTCCCTGTAGGGGGAGGCCGCTGTAATCCTGCCTGAGGGAGGGTTCTCTAGCAAGGCTATTTTGCTTTCGCGGTGGCGGAGGCAGCGTTTCTCCTGCTGCTTGCTGGTACGGGGGAGAGGTTCCATAGGTGGCAGTTGCTTAAGGCCCTGCTTCAGCCATTGGTGGAGCACTGGTGGCCGCCATTCCTGGAGGCTGTAGCTGCCACCTGGAGGGAGCTTTTTTAGGGGGTGCAATTTTTGATGGCAGCAGGTCTCTGGACCAGTAGGTGGGCTGGACGGCATTTTTTCCCTTGCTGTGATGGATCAGGGGTGGCCATCTTGTAGTGTTCCTTTTGAGGCAGCATTTAGAGGCTGCAGCCATTTTGGGTGTCAGCCATTTTGTGTGGGCTTTAGGAGGCCATTTTAAAAATTCATTAACTCGATTCCCTGGGCTACTTTGTAGGAGGTTGCTGGGGTGAGCTTTGAATTTGTGCTACTGGCTCTTTACCATCATGTCTCCTAAAAAAGGGCAAGGGAAGGCAAAGGGGAAGCAGCCAGCCCCGAAACAGCTGCCTGTGCAGGATGTGCCAGTTATTTCCTCTGATGAAGAGGATGGGGACCTGGTTAATGCTGCGATTCTGCAAAGGCTCGCAGCTCTGGAACAATTGAGGGGTGCCCCTCCTAAGGGCAATTTAGGTAAGCATTCTAAGGGAATGGTTAATGCTTCCAATGCCTCTTTTCAGGCGCAAGTTCTGGCCCGCCTGGCATTTTTAGAAGATCAGCAAGAAGCATCCACGGGGGATGTTGACGAAGGGTCCTCTGGTCAGGACAGGCAAGGCACGGATGAGCGCCAAGTGGAAGTATATATGGGACCGGCTCAAAAAGGAGGTAAGGAAGACCATTTGGATAAGAGCAGCGCACATTGGCCATGAGGTCCCTGCCCACCAGGCACATCTGTGTCTTCTGCATCCATGCCACCAGAGTCTTGGCCATAATATCCGGGCTGGGGATGCCGTATGCCACCACTTCCCCCCGGGGCTTGGCCTGGATGGGGCTATCCACAGCCCGGATCAGGTTATGTAGGTGTGGGGACAGTCTCCTATGAGATGGTCTCTGTGAGTGCCATTCCATCCGGGGACGCTGGGCTGCCCCTTGGTGATCATTTGTCCATCGCCACAAAGGAAAAAAATCCTTAAGGGCGAATATGTGGACATATATTCTCTTTTATATAGGGAATTAGAGAAAAAAGATAAGGACAATCTTGATGACCAGGAGAAGGAACGCTTAAAGAGGCTGGTGGTTGAGAGAACCTGGGCTAACTGGTACCCGGGGTTCTTAATTTAAGCTACGATTATCGTAAGGCACCATCCATGGAGAGCAGTTGTGCTGCTCCAATACATGGATATTATTTATAAAGCTTTTACTGATTTCCCAGGCCCGGCATGGTCTCAATATGATGAGCAATTCCGTATGCGGGCAGCCATGAATCCGGCCATGAGATGGGACCGGATACACCCAGACCTTTGGCTGCAGATTGTGTCTGCAATCAAGTTCCCTGGCAGTGAGAGGTCACACAGTGGTCATTCCATACGTAAGCCACAGACTACAAATCAAGCAGGCACCCGTGCCCAGGCGGGGCAAGCGGTTCAGCGACGCCCGCTTTGCTGGGAGTTTACCTCCCATGGGACGTGTGGTCGGAAGTTTTGTTCCTTCCGCCATGAGTGTCCACTGTGCACAGGGCCCCACGCTTTGTCCAACTGCCCTAGACCTAAAGGACGGGGAGGAGGGAAAGTTGGAAAGTGCCCCAGAGGAGGCGGGGGCTATAACCCCCCTTCTGACAAAGGGTCCCAGCCCAATTATGGTACAAGTGCTGGAACGGTGGTTACAGGATTACCCGAATCGTGGCAATGGGGTTTACCTACTTGAGGGTTTTACGTTGGGGTTTAGGATACCTTTCCAAGGCCTTAGGACTTTGTACATGGCTCCTAACTTAAAATCAGTTCAGGGTATGGATCAAGTTGTTCAGCAAAAGATTGCGAAGGAATGCGCGGAGGGTAGAGTTCTTGGCCCTTTTCCTTCACCCCCTGTTGATAATTTGAGGGTTTCCCCATTGGGAGTGGTCCCAAAGAAAGCATCTGGTGAGTATCGTCTCATTCACCACCTATCCTATCCACGTGGGGAGTCGGTGAACGATGCGATACCAGATGAGTTATGTTCTGTTAGGTACATGTCCTTTGACCAGGCCCTGAGGGTGCTGCGCAGCTGTGGTCTGGGAGCAGAATTGGCAAAATGTGACATTAAGTCAGCCTTTCGTCTCTTGCCTGTCCACCCTGATGATTTTGAGCTCCTGGGGTTTGCTTTTGAGGGCAATTTCTTTATGGATAGGGCCCTTCCAATGGGATGCTCAGTATCCTGCACTGCTTTTGAGAGGTTCAGTTCCTTTTTGGAATGGGCCTTGCGGTACAGGACGGGCCTCGACAGCACTGCTCATTACCTTGACGATTTTTTATTGGTAGGAAGGAAGGGTACGGGCCAATGCGCATATTTGCTGTCCAGCTTCATCAATTTGGCAATGGAGCTGGGAATTCCTCTTGCTTGAGAAAAAACTGAAGGGCCATCCCTTCTCTTGACTTTCCTGGGAATAGAGATTGATACAGTGGGACAGTGCTGCAGATTGCCTATGGATAAGTTAAATACGCTGCGGGTATTAATAGACACAGCTAGGAGGAAGAATAAAATAACCCTTTTGGAGCTGCAGCAGTTGGTAGGTTACCTCAACTTTGCATGCAAAGTTGTGGTGCCTGATAGGGCTTTTATTAGGAGACTTTGCATGTCTATGAGGGGTCTGTGGCTTTCCCATCATAGGACGTGGGTCACTAAGGGGATCAGGGATGACCTTGTATGGAAACAATTTTTGGAGTCATACAACGGGGTGTCATTTTGGCGTGAGGACCTATTAGTTGAAGCGGAGCTGCAGGTTGCATCTGATGCGGCAGGTTCCTCCGGCTTCGGGGTATACTTCCGAGGGCATTGGTGTGCTGGGGACTGGCCTGAGGAGTGGTTTCAGGCAGGGTGGGTTACTGACCTCACCTTCCTGGAATTTTTCCCGATTGTCGCAGCAGTGTGGATTTGGGCTGGGGACTTTGCCAACCACACCATCCATTTCTGGTGCGACAACATGTCCATGGTACATGTAATCAACTCCTTGACGTCCAAGTCCCCCAGAGTTATGGCCCTAGTCAGAGCCTTCACTCTGCAGTGTATACTCCATAATATAATGTTTAGTGCCAGGCATGTGCCAGGAGTTAATAATGGGGTCGCTGACGCTCTCTCTCGAAAACAGATGGAGAGATTCCGTCAGCTGGCTCCTGACACCGGCCGGTTCCCGGTGCTTATGCCAGCCGAGGTGTGGCAGATTGGCGGGCTGAGGCCAACAGGGCTATGAGCCTGGCTCTTGCCCTCTCCACACGCAGAGCTTACATGAGGGCGGGTAAGCAATTCCTGTCCTTCAGGGAGGGTGCAGGCTTGCAGCAGGTGTGGCCCATACCTGTCCCTCATTTAATGCAATTCTGTGTGACGTTGAGGGGCCAGGGCTTGTCATCCAGTACCATCAGGGCCAAGTTGTCTTCACTGGCATATGCCAGCAAGGCTTCGGGGTACGCGGATAGGACTGGCAACTTCTGTATTCGGAAGATGATGGCGGGCTGGTCCAGGGAAAGTGGGGCCACAGCTGATAGCAGAGAACCTTTCACCCCAGCGATATTACGGGGGCTTTGGTCGCAGTGGCGCACATTGTGTGCTGACGGCTATGAAGCTGCCCTTTTTCATGCAGCATCATTGGTCGCCTTTTTTGGGGCGCTGCGGATTAGCGAGCTGGTGGCAGGCTCATGGCAGGATGCATCTGGCCTGGCTCTCGAGCAGCGGGACATTTCTGTGTCAGAATCCAAAGTTGTGATTAGGCTATGTCAGTCTAAGACTGACCAGCATGGCAGAGGGAAGGTTATGGGGATTGAGCGCTGTTCGGAAGTGGAGTTATGCCCAGTTGAGGCTTTGAGCCATTACCTTGCATTGAGAGGTGAGGGTCGGGGCTACCTATTCTGGCATAAGGATGGCACCCCCCTCACTAAGTTTCAGTTTTGGAGTCTGACACAGAAGGCTTTAGAACGTTTGGGATTGGGTGGGGTTCACTTTGGAACACACTCTTTTCAGATAGGGGCCGCTTCAACTGCGGCGGCTATGGGGTATATGGGTGATGACATTCAACGAATAGGTCGCTGGCGGTCACACCGTTATAAAAGTTACGTGCAAAGCTGTGTGTTATAAATGTCCCATATGGTTGGATGATTCATTAATAATGTTCTTCTTACAGATGCTGCAGGCCACGGAGTGAAACAAAGGGTTACCATCTGCGGCCACAGCATGGTCTTCTGGGTGGCTCATCGGGCCAAGAGGACATCCAGCGGCTCTCAGCTTGGCCTTAGTGAATGGGCGACAGTTGAGTGGTTGGGAAGGAGGGGCATGCGATGGCCTGCTCTTCTTCCCCTACTATTTCATGAGAGGAGAGGGCCCCCTCCTCACGTACTGGTCATACACCTGGGGGGCAATGACTTGGGTCTATTGAAGGGCAAGGCCCTTGTGTTTCAGGCTGAGGCAGACCTTGCGAGGATAAGAGCAAGGTGGCCTGGCGTAAAGATAGTATGGTCAGCCATACTGCCCCGCCAAGTGTGGTGGAACCTGGTGGACCCCAGGTGTATTGACTGTGCCCGATGCAAAGTGAATAGGCAGCTGAGAAAGGCCATGGATGCTGGTTTGGGGATGTTTCTGCCGCACCCCGATATACAGGTCGTGTTCCCAGACCTGTATAGGGATGACGGGGTGCACTTGTCTGACAAGGGCAATGGGATCTTTTTACAGGACTTGCAGCAAGGAATTAGGTAGGCACTAGGTTGCTGAGTGGGGAGCAAAGGCCAAAGCAGAGGCTTGACCTTGGCTATGGCAGGTTTATGCAAGCAAGAAACGGAACTGGTGAGCACCTTTCGGCATATCCCATTAGGGAACAGGCAGTCATCAGGAACTGCCTTCGGATTTCAGGGTCCAGGGTAGGGAATGGTGATCACCTCCACTGGGAACCTTTAGGGCAGGCTCCTCCCTGCAAGTTGAAAGGCTTCAGGGGTAGGCGCTCCTAGGGGGCAACCAGTTGCTGGGCTGCTGGTCACGAGCCAGAGAGTAAATGGCTCACAGCTGGAGCTGGGTGACCCTCCCTTTAAGGGCAAGGGGTTTGGTCAGGGAAGTGATGCCTGCCTTGCCTGTTCCATGCTTGCTTAGTTGTTATTGCTGCAATGTTCTGTAAAATAGTTAATAAAGTGGCCCTTGTTTAATTCCAATCTGTTGTCTGTCTCATTATTCCGACTGGGGGGGGCAACGGAGCTCCCGCCCGCCCGGCTACGCCACTGGTGGGCGGGGACTCTTTTGCCGCTCCAAGGAATGGAGACGGCAACGGATAGGGACACTATGCATCCCGATGTGGCAGGGGGCGAAGCCAGCTGCTTCAAAGGGCCAGGCTCCGCTCCCACCCTTTGTCAGTTGCTCCGCATGCTCGCCCACCCTCCCACCCTGCTATCAGTGCAGGCTTTGGCTGGTCGTCATTTTGAAGGGGCCAGGTAGGAATTTTTCACTTCTACCCATATTGGCGGATGTGGTGGTGGTGTTTTTGCCTACCTTGCACTGAGGGCAGTGGTTTTAAGGGAATTATTGTGGGAGCACTTAATTAGTCTGGTCACTTGGCAGGTTTATGCAAGCAAGAAACAGAACTGGTGAGCACCTTTCGGCATATCCCGTTAGGGAACAGGCGGTCATCAGGAATTGCCTTCGGATTTCAGGGTCCAGGGTGGGGAATGGTGATCACCTCCACTGGGAACCTTTTAGGGCAGGCTCCTCCCTGCAAGTTGAAAGGCTTCAGGGGTAGGCGCTCCTAGAAGGCAACCAGTTGCTGGGCTGCTGGTCATGAGCCAGAGAGTAAATGGCTCACAGCTGGAGCTGGGTGACCCACCCTTTAAGGGCAAGGGGTTTGGTCAGGGAAGTGACGCCTGCCTTGCCTGTTCCATGCTTGCTTAGTGGTTATTGCTGCAATGTTCTGTTAAATAGTTAATAAAGTGGCCCTTGTTTAATTCCAATCTGTTGTCTGTCTCATTATTCCGACTGGGGGGGCAATGCACATGTTCAGGCAACTATCATTTCTCTGGGCCTCATTTGCATAGCAGCATTCTCAGAAGGTTTTGCTTAGATGAATGAAGCTGTCACACTGAAGCATAACAAGAGATGCAATCCTGCAGATATGTGGGTCCAATGCCATGTATCTGATTACCTTGAACTGAACCAGATGATTGATAGGTAACCAATGGCGTGACTGTAGAATGGTTGAAATATGCATACTTTGTCTAGCTCCTGATAGCAATGGACCATCAGCATTCCATACCAATCAGAGCCTCTGAATTGACTTCAAATGTAGAGCCATTTAAAGTATACTGCAATAGTCTAGTCTTGAGGTCACTTGGGCATGGGCTGCAATTGCCTCTTAGTTACCCCCCTCAAGTTGAGGATTAGAGTCAGGAAGAGGAAAGTATCAGACATTATATAGTCCTACACAAGAATTGCATTTTCATTGCATGTTCCTAGAATGAGAAAATCCTTAAGTAAAAAAAGACACTAGATGTGTGGTGCGTACCCCTGTGCATGTGGACAAACATGAGCACACAGCTTGGACTGAAACAGTGCAAAACATCTGTAGACAAAACCCACCCTACCTACAGGGAGGGAGGGGGGAGGGAGGGAGGGAGTTTAATGAACTGATTTTTCAGGATGCTGAGAAAAATAGTTTTATGAGGAATATGTCTGAGCATGTATTTAAATTTGGAATAGCATAACTGTATATAGTTAAAATCAGGAATAAGCTTAAGTATTTTGTTGAATTAATCAACTGGTTAGCATTAGTTGTACCAATTTTTTTTCAATAGCCTGTAGAATTTGTAGAGATATTTTATGTACAGATTTTAACTAATTGTTGCCAATAGATCAGACCAATTTTACTTTCTAATGACATTATTGTAAAGCTTTTATTCTTGACTTGTACTGGTCATTGGCCAAATAAAGAATTGATTGAATTAAACTGAAATGTTAAAGGTCTTACATTGTGGAATTATGGAACTGCAAGCCCAGTTCTATTGCATTCACTGTAAAAATTACACTAATAACTATTATAAAATCATATCGATTTGATCCTTTCATAATTTGGTGACGGGCTGTTCTAGGAAAGTGGTACCAGGAAACTGTTGCACTGTATTGTTTGAACTCAATGGACAGGTTTGAACTACTCCTGAACAGCTGAACTGTTTGGCAAAACATCATCTCCTGTATTGCAACCAGCAAGCAGATTATGAACCAAAACTATGGCTGTTTGAGCATCGTTAGCTGAATATATCTAAGGATTGAGCTCAAAGACCATGACAAAGTGTGCATCCAAGGAAGCAGAAAGTGTTTTGATTCATTGATCAATTTTGTGTGTGTTGTGGGTAGAGGAGAGATGAGTCTTAGAAGAGTGTTATTTAGCAGCTACAGAAAAGAACAGAAAAGCCTGTCAAAACAAGAATACATATGTAATCTGGTAACCACAATGAAACTAACAACTCACATTTGCATTTTGCAAATGCTAATGAAATCAGGTCTCCTGTTTGTTGTGTAACTTGAGTTAGTAAATACCAAACTAGTGTTGTTAAAAATGATTTACTGGCTTGGTTCAGCTCATATAAAACATGGTTTATTTTAAATAGTTTGCAAAACACACATAAAAATTTAGCTTATATATAATAATTAAAATCCTGGTTTGTCTGAGCAGATGCTGTTTTCACTATTTTCCCTGCCTCTCTGTAGAGATCCTAGCAGGGACCCTTGTTTGTTCTAAAGGCAGCATCAGGGAACAAGCCAAAATTAAGAAAGGGCATCCACATTTATGTATCACACAAAACTATAATCAAGACTATGGCTAATTAGGCATGTTCAGATCATGATTTCAGGTCTTCCACATTGTGTCTTTAATCATACTTGTACACACATACATATGCAGTCTCTTTTGCAATGATCTCCCAATCCATTGTGGCTGGAGAAACTAAAAACTGAAATGCATCTTCAAATGGATTCTTTAATAGAGACTAGCTGTCTCTGCCAGACCAAAAGTCAAGCACCCTTGAAGCTAGGCAGGTGACATGAAGGATGTTCAGTAGTCCAGGCATTGGTTTAGACAGGGGTCTTTTGGGGGGTGGAGCGCACCGGAGCAAAGCTCCGGGAGCTCAGGAGCCAAGCCCCGCCCCCAGCCGGCGTCCCGGAGAGTCTTTCAGGCAGCGGAATGTCAATTTCAGCTCCATTGTATCCTATGGGCCATTGAAGTCAATGGTGAAAACATAGGGTATATTCTGGGGGCTGGAGGGGAGGGGGTTTGAGGGAGTGGCTCCAAACTCACAGGATAGCTGATGGAGCCTCTCCCCAAGATACCCACCAAGTTTCAAGAACATTGGATCAGGGGGTCCAATTCTATGGGCCCCCAAACAGGTTGCCCCTATTCCCTCCGTTGTTCTCTATGGTGGGAAAAAGTACGTTTTTTTCCCACCATAGAGAACAATGGAGGGAATAGGGGCAACCCGTTTGGGGGCCCATGGAATTGGACCCCTGGTCCAATGTTCTTGAAACTTGGTGGGTACCTTGGGGAGAGGCTCCATCAGCTACCCTGTGAGTTTGGGGCCTCAAACCCCCTCCTCCAGCCCCCAGAATATACCCTATTTTTTCACCATTGACTTCAATGGCCCATAGGATATAATGAGGCCGAATTGCCACCAAATTTCTTTCATTCCCTCTTTTCCTTCTCTCTTTTCCCTCTTTCCCTCCTTCTTCTCTTCTCTTTCTTTCTTTCCCACCTTCTTCTCTTCTCTTTTTCCTCCTTTCCCTGTTTCCCTCCCCTTTCCTTCTCTTTCTTTCCCTCTTTCCTCCTTCTGTGGCCCAACTCTCATGAGAAGGAGTTTAAACTTTAAACCCCTTCTTTCTTAGCTCCCCCACCCAGACCAGCTGGGGAAGGGAAGGGGAGGCTTTTGAAGATGCCTCACCCACTTTTGCTTCCCCTTCTGACATCACTTCTGGTGATGTTAGGGGGCGTGGCATATGCTAATAGCCTAATAGCTCATTAGCATACCATATGCTAATGAGCTCCTGCAGCTGTTTTTCTACGAAAAGACCCCTGGATTTAGAGGAGATGCTCTTTCCTACCATGGCTCTATCTTTGCTGCTTCTGACAGGCTGTATCTTGGCAGCAGAAATTGACTGTAAAGAGAAAAGAAGTCTCACATTTTATTCAAAATAACCCCAAAAATATTAGACTGCAGGGCTGCAGTGAATCTTTGCATGCCTATAAAATATATATAGCTGAATGACAATATAATACTCTCTGAACAGAAGCTGAAGACTGAAATCTGCATGATTTTCATTCTAGACAGAATTATTAAAAGGAATTTGTGACACAAAGGAAGTGGAAGGAGGCCCTACCACACATCAGTGAGTTGCATGCTGTGTCACAGCAAGAGATGAGCTTAAAACGGCACGACTAAACCTTCGGCTGTACATTCATAGCATTTTCAATGACTTCCAAATTGGGTTCCTTTATCCCATACAAATGAATGCTATATAAGTGGATTCCCCCCCCCCCCGCCCCAAACATGTATAAGTGACTATTTAAACAGAAGGTGAATAATAAAATAAGTACTAAGACGAGTGGTTTGCTAAGACGTTTACAGTGCTGAGCACTCAAAGACACACACACACACATCTAACAAGAGCTTATCAGGATAAATCAGTAGCAATCAGCTGAAAGAAAGAAAAAAGCTGAGACTCCAAGATCCCAAACTGTGAAAGCCAACAGTAGGAACAAAACCAGAGAGAAGCCATACTGAGAAATCAAATAGAGGCTGCCTGTAACCCACAGAGAATATTTGTTACAGCTAAAGTGGGAACCTAGGAAATTGTCAACTCTGGAAACCAAGGAAGAAACCCAAAAGAAAATAATGAGCAGGAACATAAAAACAGGGTTACATTGGCTCATGTTCAGAATGACACTTTGTCAAGGTTGCTCAATTAATAGTAATTTTGTTCCATAGTAAAAGTCAAGATACTATGTTTTCATCTGCTATAGACATCATAAAACAATTCTACCAAACTCGCTAGATTGCATCTGTAATATTAAGGGATGCATGTTTGATAAGCCATTTATGTTTCCACCCTCCCCAAATAATTATATTAGCTTACACAACCATATTCAATAGTAGTCTCATATTCATATGCAAACAGTTTGTTTGCATGAAGTCCAATGTGACCAGTTCTTTGTCCCCTGGAAGAATACCCATGGAGGAAAGAATATGAAAGATGCTACATTCATGAAATTTTTACAGAAAAAAATGTTCAAGAAGAGTTTCCTTTCTTTATCTGTTTTTTACTTTCTAGCTGCCTTCCTTTGTATGGCTTTACTGGCCAAAGGCTTAAGCCTAACTACACTAATTCAATTTACTTACTAGCTAATATCTAAAGTTTAACATGCCTCAACATTTTCAGCCTTTTAAAACATGCCCTATTCATCTCTGTAACTCTCTTTGCTATCTATGGCTGAGTTCAGACTGGCAGTTTGAAGCAGGAGCCAGTCATGGCAAAAAAGCCCCGGAACAAACTGTTCTGGGTTTTCCCAGTCACACTGCAGTGACTGATGCGGGATCATACTAGGAGGAGGCATGCGGGAGCTTTCAGACTGCTGGCCCGGAGGCATGGCTGTAAACGGCTTTTCCCTGGTAATTCAGCTATGAGTGCATATGCTCCTAGCTTTTCGGGTTGGTATTCACACTTCCCAGTAGTGGAATGAAGCGGGAAGTGAAATGGGCTCTCAGGGATTGCTACTACTTTTACCAGGTATCTTTTAAACACGGGAGCAAAGCGGAACAGCACGGGTTGACTATGGGCGGGGAACGCCAGGCAGATGTGCCTGTGTGAATGCCCCCTTTAATCCGTTTGTAAAACATGGCTGAAATGTGGCTATAGTGAGGCAAACTGCCAGTCTGAACTCAGCCTATGAGTGTTGCTTCCATTACATTTGCTTTTTTAAACGTTTTTATTTAACATTTAACATAGTTCCACAACATCAATAACATAGTCCATTTACAGCAAAACATGTCTTTGATATCAGTGCTTAAGTACACATTCCTAAAAATCAAACAATGCCCATTAAGAAATGATGAAGTCACACTACAGTATTTATGCCAGACACATCCTGTCCTTATTAATATTTGAATTTTGGTTCCACCACATTCTATGCTTGCCATAATTGATTTGGCACAAGAACTGGCAGTCAGAGGACACTGGCCAGGGCTGACTGGCTGCTTGGCGAAGTCCCGCCCACGTCAGCCCCAGTCAGTGTGTTCGGCTCAGTCTGCTCCAGTCCTCCGACAGGAGAGGACTGTCTGGAGTGTGAGCGCAGGGACAGGCCCTCAAGGCAAGTGAGAGAAGCCCTTTTCTGCCCCCCCCACCATCCCCTGGGCCTTCAATGGGGGCAGTAGGCCCAGAAAAGCCCTTTTCCGCCCCCCCACACCATCCCCTGGGCCTTCTATGGGGGCAGTAGGCCCAGAAAAGCCCTTTTCCGCCCCCCACACCATCCCCTGGGCCAGCTCTGGCACAGCTGTTCTCTCAAAGACAGTTTGTGTTAGAGTTCTCTCAGCCCCACCTCCTCACAGGGTGTCTGTTGTGGGGAGGGGAAGGAAAAGGAGTTTGTAAGCCGCTCTGAGATGCCTTTGGGCAGTGAAGGGCAGGGTATAAATCCAATCTCTTCTTCTCTTCTTCTTTTTCTATGGGGGCAGTAGGCCCAGAAATGCTCTTTTCTGCCCCCCCATCCCTGGGCCTTCTGTGGGGGCAGTAGGCCCAGAAAAGCCCTTTCCGCCCCCCACACCATCCCCTGGGCCTTCTGTGGGGGGCAGTAGGCCCAGAAAAGCCCTTTTCTGTCCCCTCACACCATCCCCTGGGCCTTCTATGGGGGCAGTAGGCCCAGAGAAGCCCTTTTCCACCCCTCTTCCCTTCCTTTCCCCCCTCCTTCCTTTCTTCCTTCCTTCCTTCCTTCCTTCCTTCCTTCCTTCCTTCCTTCCTTCCTTCCTTCCTTCCTTCCTTCCTTCCTCCAACCCTCTCTCCCTTCCACCCTCCCTCCCTTCCTTCCTAGGGCCCATTGTCTTCCACCACAACGGGCTTTGCTCCCTAGTATTATATATTACAATAGCATTAAAGATTTTTAAGTTTTCTGGAACCACCTTAAACTGTGATAAATAATTCAATATGATATGCCACACTTCTATAAAGTTAGTTTGAGGTGGATTTAACTCATACTGACCAATTTGATACATAACTTTTTCCATGATGTAAATTTCCCATATCTTCCAATACCATAAAGTGAGGGTTGGTGGATTTGCTCATTGTTTCCAGGTAATAGCTATAGCAGATTTTGCTGCCACTAAAAGAATGGAGATATGTTTTTTCTTAACCTGCAGCATTTGGTTACAGGAATAAGGCGAGTGGTTTCACTGGCATTTACTTCCTAAATAAGTGTGTTTTTTGAGAAAGAATGGCTCTTGAGAGGCAGAGGAGATGGACACAAGGAGCTTACAAGGAAGGAGGAAGCTGGATGGAATATGGGAAGGGGATGAAAGAAAGGTTATCTAGGAAAGGATCAAGGGGTGGGAATCAGTGGCAAGGGGATGGGAAGCAGCCTAGAGAGCAGGAGAATCTTATAGATCCTGGGTAGCTTGCCACAGCTTTGTGAATATTTCCAGCCAATAGATGGAAATTGTCTTAATAACCTTAGCCTTCCTTAAAAAGAAGGAAAGACAGGTGGGAAGTGCTTTCAGATGTAGCCAAGGCTCTGGATGAGGCTTCTTCTGATGACTGACAAAGCACACAGGAAAAACTGTACCCATGCCTTTGTCTGGAGCACTTGGCACAAGTCTCTTGCAACCCACCCCCCTTGCATGCTTAGTCAGAAGTGAGTCACACTGGATTCATTTTAGTTTCCACAAAAGGAAGTGGGCAGGTGATTACAGAATGACCTGTGTGACTTTCCTCTGGAGTTAATGGAATTCTTGAGACATCTGAGTAATAATAAAATTAGATACACACACATCAGACTTGATTATATCAGTACAAAGACAGAGATGCAGCAACATTCATGCTTTTATTTTAAACTACTGTCTAGTTCAAAAATTCAAAAAGCTCCACTTCTCTCTCTCTCTCTCTCTTCCTGATGCCTTGGCATCTGATTACAGAAGTAAACAAGCTATAAAGAACTAAGGTTGCTAACTGACCAGGAAGACCCTTGCTATCTGGTGACTTTAGTAGCAGCATGAACTTTCCAGGGCTTGGAGGTTAGTGTTTGTTTGCTGCTGAAGCTGCTGAACAAGAGCAAGGGGTAACTGAAAAACTGGCAATCCTGGGAAGCAGACAGCCAGGATGTGAGGTTAGGGCTGAGTTCCTCAGAATCACTTTGACGTGTTTTCAATCTGAATGGTATGGAGTGCATCATCCTAGAGGTTACCCAAATAAAATTTGTTGGTAGTAGGTTTGGAACTGACAAAAGGAGGTCCTAGTTCACACAGCATATAACTAAATGTGGAATTCATTCCTATAAGATGCGGCAGTGATTGCATACTTTAATAGGTTTTTTAAAGTTTGGACAGAATTATGAAGGATAGATTTATCAGTGGTTTAGTTATGTTGGCTAAATGAAGCCTCTGAGTCTTGAGGCTGTATATCTGTAAATATCTGATGCTCAGGATGAGCACCTAGAGAAGACTATTGCTTCATGCCCTGCTTGTGAGCATTCAGAGCATTCAGCTGGCTGCTGTCAGAAATATATGCTGAAGTACTTAGAACCCACCCTGTTTCAGCTTTAAAGGGGGGTTATAAAGTGCTGATTCCCACCCCCTCATTTTCTCCCTTCCCAATCCATACCAGAGTTGATGTTTCTAATCTTTTCCTCCTGGCAGCTAAGGGGCTCAGGGCTACACCTTTTCTTTCAGAGTCAGTTGGGTGGGAATAAAGGGAGAGGTTTCCTTGACTTTTGCCCCAGGCCCCAGAATAACTGTTTGTGTGCAAGTCATGTATTCCTCCTCATATCATAAACATCCCAAACATGAACCACGGAGCTTCCCATTTTAGAGCCTGAGCCCTGCCCCAGACCCAGCCTGCAGCATTGCCTTTTCCTTTTCAAATTGCAAAGAACTGCCCTTTCTTTTCTGTTTCTATCATAAAATCCTTGGCTGTTCTCCTGTCTCTTAGCTTCCTTTATTATATCACCCTTAGTCACAACATGCCTTGAATTTTTAGCCTTTCCTTTTGAATCACCACACCTTTCAATGACACTAATAAACAATATTAAAAAATAGTGCTACAAAAAAGGGAACTTTGGTCCTTGCCAAACATGTATAAAAAGAAAAAGGAAGGAGGAGAGGAATCTTTATTTGCTAAAACTAAAATGAGTGGAAAACTGGAATACAAAGCTATGACATCAGTTTTAATCAAAATGGCATTTTACTTTCCAGCAGTGTACAATAAACTCACACTTGACTGATCAATAGGACAGTTCCAGTAGAAGGTGATGAATCAACAGGCAGAATTTATCCTCTTGCTAACTTGTATCAATGTCACATGGATGATGCCAGTAATCATATTTGATCTCAATTAACATGGGCAAACGATTAAGTGTTTATCTCTATTATTAGCATGGTGCAGCCTGAAAAACACTGATCTTTTTAAAAAAACAAAACACATCCTTTTAACAGTTCTTCCAAAGAAAAATAAGTTAGTTCCCTCAGTGATACCAAAGCAGAAGAAATAGAATCTGTCAGTCATTAAAATGGAAGGCATACAGCGCTGAGGCTGTCTGCAAAAGAAATTGGATTTCTGCGGCTAGGTCCTCCTGATTCCTTTTTATTCCACAAAGCAAATTGCTTTGCCATTGCTTCTGTGTAAAGGAGGAAAGGCTTCAGCTGACAAAGATAACATTAAAAGCTCATTAGGAGCCATGCATTGTATTCTATGCCGAACAATGTGCATTAGGAGGCCAGATCTTGTAAAAGGCAAAACTCATTTTCCAAGTGTTATGCAATGCTTGCTGCTTGCTCATTTGTAGCTACCTTTTTAAGCTTTCCCCTTCCCCAATGTATTCTCCTACCCCATTTTCATTTTCTTTGAGTTCAAGATACCACTCTTGAATAGGGTTTTATTGACAGTTCTATACTTTGGGGGGAAAACTAAATCACAGTAATTCACTAGTGACAAATGTTCATTAAAATACAAATTTTATATATACACATAAGAAGAGTCCTGAGGGATCAGACTAAAAATCCATCTAATCTCCTTTCCCATTGTGAACTACCAAATGTAGGAAATTGACAAGAATGGCACTAAGGCAACAGTTCTTCCCCAGTTGCTGTCTCCCAGTCATTGCTATTCAGTGGCATCTTGCCCCTGAACATGGAGGTTCTGTTTATACATGAGAGACTTGATATAAAGGCCTCTTTACCCAAAGAAATGAGTTGGCAAATAAGGTTTTTGAATCTCATGCAAATATGGAGAGACATGAGTTTACCTTGTCTTTGTGACTGAAGATACACACATCTTACTACCTATGTAAGATGGGATTCCATTCCTCCACAGGAAATTAAGCTCCACCCAAAATACACCAGGCAGTTTGAGAATGGAATGCTTGGGGATTATAAAAAGATACCACTGGTCAAGTGGGTTAACTAGATTTAAGAAATGTAGCTTTAAAAGGCCATTTCTATTGCATGGGTAAGGGATTTTTTGATACTCCTTTTCCATCCACCTCTCTCTGTGTTCCCAGCCCAAATCTCTGCTTCTCCATGACCACATCTAATGGCCATCAATTTCCCATCCATTCCACTTCTCCTTTATTCCATTCCACCAAACCTAACAAGACTGGAATAAATGTTCTACTTATGCTGGCGCTGAATCAAGTTTATGCCTCACAGACTGAATTGATCTATGAAGCCAAGATAATAGCATGTATTGTGTGTATAATGTATTAATCCTAAAGTGATATTGTTGGAACTTATTCTATAAATGTTGAGTTGTAGTTAACTAATGCCCTGGAAATTCACTTGATCTTACTTACTGCTACACATCCACCTTCCCAAGCAGTAGAAAGTCCAGTGGCAATGACATATGGTTTAGGGTCCTTTAGATGAAAGAACAATGGACCTTTGCCATACCATAGATATACAAGTAGGGCAAATGCTATCTTCCAAGAAGATATACAGCTGAACATCATTCCCAGAATGCAGCATATGCTGTCTGCCAATGCTGTAGTCCAGTCTCTAGCTAACACCACTCAGAAAGTGCCACTTCATTCTGTCTCTATCTATTAAAAGCTTTTAGCTGTTTCTTGGGGCCCCTTCCCTGAAGATGTATCACCTTCTCCAAGTGTTGATGGTCCTCTCAATTTGAAAATGATGTCAGCCTTCATAAGAAGACTCCTGAAATATCAACTGATCATTCAGGACTATTAAACATCAGCTTGCCAAAAGAATTACCAACCAGGATTTGTAATGCCATGCAACTATAGATGACTTTTAGCCAAAGCTCCTAGAAACACTTAGTGTGTCTTAGCAACTGCAAAACATCTCAAGTTAGATATTGTTCCTTATAGGTTTAGCATCCTCAATAAGGCACTGCATGGTTATGATGACCAGGGCCCTGGGAGATTGCTCTTATTTGCGCACAATATACACATATGTCCTTATATACATCCCAGGCAAACGTTTGTCTTTAATATGCTCATGTACTCACATGTACAGTAGTTTCATCTCAGGAAGAATGAAGACCTGATAGAATCTTCAGCTTACAAATATACTCTGACAGGGTCTTTTAGCTTTGGCAGGCAGATGTGAGAAAAGTGAGGAAGCTTCCACTCTGCTTTCTCTCAAGTTCTGGATGTTATCCACCACCTTCCTCACTAAAAGTTTAAGAGGAGATCTGCAGACATAAATGTGCTTCTATGAACATTGTGTTATTTCTGAATCTATACTCTTTTGTTAAAAAAAGAAAAAATCACACCAAAAGGTCATTGGCCATATGAGCTTGAGCAGATTACTTTGGGTGTGAGTTTGCATGAGCCTGCCATGTTTATCACAAGTTAAAATATCATATCTAGCAGATGCATAGTAGCTAATTTTAAAGCCTTTGATATGATGAGGTAATCTTTTTGGCTAATTTCTGTCTTTTTGCTTATGCTATTTATATTTCCAACAGTGTTTAATAAAACCAGGAAACTTGCTTTATTGAATCGGTAGGTGATAAAGGGAATTGCTGGTCCAAAACTGTTGGCTTTTACTTTGTAATTTCTTATTTCAGTCAAGTGATTCAGCAGATAGTGTGCTAAGCTTTCACCTGAAAATCCAGAACTGAAATTACAGCTCAACCATGGACTCACTCACTGTGTGGTCTTCATTAAAGTATTGTTTTTGGCCCTCAATTTTACAGCTCTGGACAGAACAACAATTTCCTATGTTTGCTCTAACAAGAACCTTCTAAAGAGAAATACAAAAGTCTGTAAAATTAACAGGACAGGTTGATTACCTTTGATCTCAGACAGAGAGCCAGGGCCAACACTAAATGCCTCAAAGAACCCTGAGAAAGTATGGACAAGAAGGAGCCAAACTGAACCAGACTAGAGATAAATATAATTAGTTAGATGAAGGAGTAAGCAGTATACATATAGAATTCTGCCCTGAAAGAACACTGAAGAAAACAAATATGAACATTTGAAACACCTACACATTTAAAATTGTCCTGAGAAATGGAAGTGCTGAACAAATTATGCGAGCCCAAACCCCCGCTGAGCCCGCGCTGGTGGGGGAGGGCTGATTTACCTCCTTGTGAGGCATAAAGAAAAGGCACCAGTGCAGGGGGTGGAGCCAGCCTATTTAGGCTTGGCTCCCACCTCCTGCCTTTGCAGGTCTTAGCAGTCCTCGGCGCGCTCGGTTGAGATGCGCACGAGGACTGTTGCTGCTGGCTCTGAGAGGCCTTCAGCTGAGAAGCAGCAGCAGCAGTGGAATGGCTGGGGCCAGGGCCTCGGAGGAAGGTCCGGGTGGCGGCCCCTGTGCGGCGGCGGTCCCTGCCCCTTTGCGGCGGCCGGAGCATCGGGGCTGTGACTGTGAGCTTGTGGCGATCCATAGGTTTGGGGCTTTTGGCTGCTGGGCGGCTCGGGCCGTGGCGTCGGCTTGTTTCTGGGGGCCAGGGCGGCTATCCATAGGTTCGGGCCTCACTATCATTAAAAATAATAATAATACTGCTAATAAAAATGGGGGGGGAGGAACTAAAGCAAATGAACGGGTGGGGTGGCTGCGTTGCAGGAGGTGAGACTGCACAGTGCCACCCCCTCCCCCACTCATTTCCCCACATTAAGCGGCCTTGTTTTGGCTCCTTCCCCTTCCCTCTCTGTATCCACAATTTTGGCAGTGGGGGCTGGGTGGCTGATAACTATTCCCCCCCCTTCAGTTCAAGTGATGGTGGGTTCTGGTTATTGGGGCAGGGCCTTTAGCAACTGGCCTACCAATGGTAGCCATTTTGTAGTGAGTCCCTGGGTGAGTGGGGGCAGCCATTTTATAGTACGGACAAGTTTGTGAATGGTGGCCATTTTATAGCCCTTTTATTTCATAAAGACAATTAACTATTTACATTTATGTTGAACCACTATAAATTGCTGTCTTCGGACAGTGCTGGCTCTTCGGTTTTGAAGTGGAGTTGAGCATTGCAGCCCTGTAGTCAGATTCGGCTGGCTTTCGAGCAAGGGAGCCTTTACCTTTTACCGTGTGACATACCTTCTGGCACTATACTTTCCTGTCCTGCTCAGGTGTCACTGGATGCATGAACATAATATATTTTTCAGTGGGTAGCCATGCAGTCTGTAGGGCCAGAACAATAACTTGCATCCAGTGACACCTTAGGGTTCGCCTCAAGTTTCAATGGAATAAGCCAAGTGTTCTTGGGTGCGAAACTGGCAGCAAGGTAAGGCTGCCTCCTTCATTCCAGGTTATATGGTGAGCAGCTAGTCCCTTCATGTATGAAGACCTGTGTGGTGCAGTGGTTCAACAGATGGTTTCTAATTAGAACCAGGATTGGTTCCCTGCTCCTCCACTTGCAGCTGCTTGTTGGCAAGCCAGGATGACTGTGGGCAAGGCATAGTTCTGTCAGAGCTGTTTTTAAAGAGTGGTTGCAAAGGACCTCTCTCAGCCCCAGGGGCCACTTTGATGCTCTGGTAAGGGCCAGGGTATACCTCTTATTTCCTCTTTCCTTCCTTCTCTATCTCCTGTTGCTGGCATGGTTTTAAGGCAGGATTTATTAGGGTACAATCTCTGCAATAACTGCCTTGAGGGCATTTCGGGAAGAGATCACTGTTCCCTCCAGGCTGAGTTGGTGTAGGCTGGCTCTTTGTTTTGTTTTTTGGTCTCTGGCTTACACTATTTTGTCCAAGTTTGGGCTGCAATAACTGGAAGAAATGATTTCACTTTAAAACTCACAAGACTGGGGCTGGTAAACAGTGTTCCCTCTAAGCTGAGTTAGTGTGGGCTAGCTCACGGTTTTGGCCTCCGGCTCACACATTTTTGTTTTGGCTTGGGATGGATGGCTCCAGTGCAGACTGGTTTATGCAGCAGTCAAATCACTTGATTACAACTTTGGTGCCGATGGCTCTCAAGGTAGAATTTTGCACACAAGACTCCACAGCTTGGAGGCAGTATTTGGAAGCAATGTCTCAATGACAGACCATCTGCTTGGCATGCATATGGTCCCAGGTTCCATCCTGGCATCTTTAGTTGTAGGATTTGGAGATGGATGATATGACAGACCTCTGCCTAAGACCTGGAGAGCCTTTGCTGGTCTGAATAGGCAATACTCATTTTATTAAGCTTTAAATTGTGCGGCGCTACTGAAGGAGCTATTCCTTCTGAAGTATCAAAATGGCTTACCTACTTATTGCAGCTGGGCTTATTTATTTTTGAGACTGTAGATAAGGATCACTATTTAAAATAGCATTTTACATGGTTTTATTCAGTGAAAGACAGTATAAATTGCCAATCTTCCAATTACAATATTTGCCCCTAACGCAATAGGGATGTATATCCAGTGCAGTGGTTAAGAATGAAGTCAAGTGTAATCTGAACAGAAAACAGCTGAACTTCTAAGGGTTTCCTTCTGTGAAGGAATCCTTGTCAGCAACATGCAAACTTGATAGTGTGAATGCACTCTGAGTTGGTGAATGGGTTTAATCTTTTCATGTGTTAGGATTCGCAAACATTCATTGCAATACATCATTGGTACCTTCTGTTTTCTCTTTTAGAAGGAATGCAGTGTGACTTCCAACCTGATGCTGTGATCTGGGAATCTGACAGCCAGCACATCGTTACATGTATTGGTTAGTCCTAATGAGCACTCTTTTTTTTTTGTAATAAACCCTCCTAAAAAGGAGAGAATTTTATTGCTTTTTATAATAAGAAAGAGGTAGGGTATATAGATGGGCTAAGAAAAGGGGGAGTGAATTTTTCTGTTAAAAAATTAGTTTTAGTTAGTATAAGTACAGTTTTTGGCAACCACCGTGGTTGGAAGATCTTCTTTTCACCTTTCAAGAGTCCAAAATAACTCTGTTAGTAAAGTTAGTAATGTCCCTTGGGGTTAGTTGTTAATCAGCTCCTTTCTGACGTTTCACGAACAGTTATTTCTTAGGTTGTCTTCTTTTTGTATCTCTCAAATTGTAAGATGAGCCCTCTTTGGCCTTCACGTCTCCCGCTCCAGCACCTCCCTCCTCTGGGCCGCTGTCCTCTTCGCTGCTTGATTCTGTCCAAATTGCGAGTGCTGCATCTTCCTCTGTACTGGTGTGTCTCTTCAGAAATTCTTGTGCTTTGAAGACGGAGTCAATCTTCTCTTTTTTATCCTTATATTTAAACACCAGTCCTTCAGGGAAACTCCATCTATAAATGGTCTGATGTCTTTGTAAAAATGTGATCAATCCTTTATATGCTTTCCTTTTCACGCGGATTTCGTAAGGAACATCTTTCAAGGTTCTGATAGTCTGCTCCCCAATCTTCAAGGGTACCGCTGAGACTGCACGTAAAATTTGATCTCTGGTACGCTGCTTAGTAAACTTGACAACCACTTCTGCTGGCAGATTATTTTTCTTTGTAAAGGCGGAGTAGGCTCTATAGGCCGTATCCATCTCTTCTTTTAATTCTCGCACTTCTCTGCCAGTTAAGGGTGCCAAGGCATTCGCCAGTATAGATCTGAGATCCTCTTTCTCTTCTTCTTTAATGCCCTGAAAGCGGAGAGTCAGGTTGGATTTCTCCATCTGCAACATTAAAATTCTTTTTTCTTGCATATCCTGATGCTTTTCTAATTTGTTGACCCTTTTCTTTATTTTCCTGGTGTCTTCCGTCGAGACCATACACTTCTGTGCGATCTCCTCCATCTTCTTTGCTGTTTCTGTTAGTTGTTTTTGTTGACTGTTGAGAACACCTTCTATGTTACTCAAAGTTTCGCTGATTTTCTGCATTTGATCCAGCAGAGGGTGCAGTGGCTCGCTTTTCTGTTGATTGACAGCAGGCTCTGGGGGGGGATTGCCCAGACCAGAAGTCCCTCCTCCCTTCTTTTCCGGCTTCTGTGGGACCTTTTTCAACGCCGACATTTCCTTTGTTTGTTTACTTTATCAAAGTTCATGCCGCATCCCTCAGGAGACCAGCTAGCTCTTAATCTTCAATGAAACCCCAAAGGTACTTTCACCAACACTTTTTTCCCTTAGCTCCCCTTCGCTTTTCCTTTATAAGTCCCGTTTCTCAAAGGGGGTGGGGATTCCTCCCTCCTCCCATCCGCTTATGCGCTTACGGGGGGGTTCGCGTTTTCGCTTCAAAATAGACCTCCAACTCACGATTCGATGCCAGTTCTTCTTTTTATTTTAAATCATGTCGCTTATCTTCACTCCTGGAAGTCGGTGGCATTGCTAAGTCCCATATGGGCACAATGCAGCGGGGCCGATTGGGGCGGGGAGGAAGCCTCAATTTCCCGGCTGTCTGCCGGCAAAGAAGCTACTCCCCAAGCGCCCCCGGTTCGGAGCCTTTGCCTAAGGCTCACTAGGGTCTTTCGCATGTGCGAAGACCCCCCCAACCGCGTGTGGGCTAACCATCTCCGGGAGAGTCCCGAGAGGTGGCTGCCATTCGCTCCGCCGAAACTGAAACCCTAATGAGCACTCTTCACAGGTTTAATAGCACATTTTTCTTTAAGGGGAGGTACAATGAGTCACCATGGCCTGCAAGAGTGGCGTTGGTCATGACAGGCTTTGGATTATGCCAGCTGGGATGCAGTGGCACTGCCACAGCAACAGAAATTAAGTAGGTGGCTTCCAGGGAGGTTCTGTGGGGATTGTTCAGCCCACTTGCTTGGCCAGGAAAGAACTACTTTCAGACATGGAAGCCCAACCTTCCATCAAGTATATATGGAATAGGGTCCCCTGAATACATGTTCCCATCATGGTGAATGAACATTTAACCTGCATGTGGGTATACACCTGTTTGTAAGGGGGGCAGTGCACTTTACTGTGTGCTTGTCCTTGGTCTTTAGGAAAGGAACCCAGTTTCTATAAGAAATTATAGGTACTGTGCACTCTTTAGGGTAGGGTGGTTTTTCAAAACAAACAAATAAATAAGGACATCTGTATACAGGTTTCACAATGATAACACTGTAGATTGTTACTTATCATGTTTAAAAGCCAAACTAACTTGGTTATGAGGGGTCTCAGCGGTTAGTAGAGCTGGGAATGTTTAAATATTATGAAATTGTTTCAGAATGCCTTAGGGGGGGCTGCCTCGTGACTTCCAAACAATGAATGCCCATGAAAAGTTCTTTAAGGAACCTTGGGCTGAGTGAACGTTTCCACAGTTTGCCAATTATGAGGATGTGAAATTGAATCAGAGAAGCTCTCTTCCGGTATAGACCTTAGGCAATGGTAATTCTAGGCTTCAGTTTCCTATTTCTCAGGGTGCAGAATTGCCAAACAATCCAAAGAATGAAGTCTTGTCTGTTTTAAGGTGTGGGAATGCACAGCTATAGTTTTTCATGGCATAGGGGTAATAGGACATCACCAGACAATTAACATCCCTTAAAGGGGGTGGGCTTCCTTGATACCCTGGAATGTCAACACATTATTCCAGTGGATCAGTGCAAGCATAAGCACTATGAATGTGGGGCTGTGCCTTGCAGATCGCAATGACTGTGCAAAAGCAAACATTGCAGTGGGCATGTAATGGAATTTCTACAGCATTCTATGAAGGTCCTGAGAGAATGGAGTTTTAGTGAATCAGAGGCAACCCATTTCCCTGGTAGTGGGAATGGGTCAAATCTACAACCTGGGGTGTTCTGCACCTGACGTTCTGAAGATGGTTACTGCTTTAGGCATGTGGATGGAATTCTGATTACCAAGCACCAGTTTGCGGTAGTAGTGCATGGGCTTTGGTAAGTGGGCCTTTCCCAGGGTTAATTTGGAACTCACTCTTCTTGGTTTAGTGTTGTTCCACTAATGCTTCCCTGGGCTATGTTTTCCCTTGCCATGCAGTAGGGTCAGTGGGACCTTGTTCAAGTTAGGACATATGTTTTGGGGTGGCCTCTGGTTCAGTGAGCTGTGGCAAGCTTTGCCTGGCGTCAGAATGGACTGCAAAGTTTACAGTTAATGAAGTTTGTCTTTCAGGTGCTACTGGCCACAGGATTAGACAGAGAGTCAACTCAGCGGTCACAATACAGTCTCTTGGGCAAACCAGCAGGCCAAGTGGACTCTGTTCATTATACAAGGGCCTTGTATAATGCCCTGGGTGCAGATAGTCTGGTTGGCTATGCTGCTTCACCATGAGGGACAATGCAATGGTGCTACAACTGGGGGCTGGCCTTGTGATGACAGGAGCAAGGTGGCCCGGGTGCAAATAGTCCAGTCGGCTATACTGCTTCGCCATGATATACCGCCGCCTCCCCGCCGCTGCCAGTGAAGAGTGCCCCAGCGGGGCACAGGAGGAGGCAGAGTTTGCCCGCCCTCACCCTCCTGACTCTGAGGTGCTTAGAGGGAAGAGACAGGGGTAACTGCTGCCCTTACCCCCGCCAAAAGCCCCACGTAGCACCATCTTCACACTCCGGCCACCATGCGGAGGGAAAGCGGGAGGGGAGTGGAGGGAGGAGGAAGAAGTGCTGCGGGCTGTGGCAGTGCCCGCCCTGGAGGGGGACAGGGGAGAAGGCAGGTGGGTGGGGGGTGCACCTCTGCCCTGCCTGCTCGGGCCACCCACTGCCCCTCCAGGACGAGGAGGAGGAGGATGCCAAGATGGAATGGGGGCGCCAGGGGACTTTGACCCACGCCCCGATGCTGCGCAGCCTCCCTCCTTTCCTCTGCACCGACCGGGGGGGCGGGCATTGGGGCAGGACAACAAGCCCCAAGAGGTGCAGGGGACTATGCCGCCCTGGAGGGGGAGAGAGGAGAAGGCAGGCAGGTGGGGGGTGCCCCTCTGCCCTGCCTGCTCGGGCCACCCGCTGCCCCCTCCAGGACAATGAGAACGAGGAGGAGGATGCCGGGAAGGGACTGGGGCACCGGGGGACCCTGACCCGTTCCCCGATGCTGCGCAGCCTCCCTCCTTTCCTCTGCGCCGATCAGGGGGCAGACATTGGGGCAGGACAACAAGCCCCGAGAGGCGCAGGGGACTATGCCGCCCTGGAGGGGGAGAGGGAAGAAGGCAGGCAGGCGGGGGGTGCCCCTCTGCCCTGCCTGCTCGGGCCACCCGCTGCTCTTCCAGGATGATGATGATGAGGAGGAGGGTGCCGGGAAGGGACTGGGGCACTGGGGGACCCTGACCCACGCCCTGATGCTGCGCAGTCTCCCTCCTTTCCTCTGCACCGACCGGGGGGCGGGCATTGGGGCAGGACAACAAGCCTTGAGAGGCACAGGGGACAATGCTGCCCTGGAGGGGGAGAGGGGAGAAGGCAGGCAGGAGGGGGATGCCCCTCTGCCCTGCCTGGCACCGTGTGGCCCCCACCTGCCCGCCCAGAGGCTCCACTGCTGCTGCTCCTCGTCATCCCGAGGCGCTGCTGCTGCCCCACTTCCTGGGTCCCACTGAGGCTTGCGCTTCTCTGCCAGTGCCCAGTCCGAATTCGGACCCCGCCTCCCCTGTGCTCCCCACTGATCACAAGGCAGCCACTCACACACCCCACCCCGCGGTGCATTGAGCGCCATAGTCCCCTGCGCCTCTCAGGGCTTGTAGTCCTGCCCCAATGCCTGCCCCCTCAGTCAGCGCAGAGGAAAGGAGGGAGGCTGCACAGCATCGGGGCATGGGTCAGGGTCCCCCGGCACCCCAGTCCCATCCCGGCACCCTCCTCCTCCTCCTCGTCATCCTGGGGGGACAGTGGGTGCTCTGAGCAGGCAGGGCAGAGGGGCACCCCCCACCTGCCTGCCTTCTCCCCTCTCCCCCTCCAGGGCAGCGTAGCCCCCTGTGCCTCTCGGGGCTTGTTGTCCTGCCAACCAGCAGGCCAAGTGGACTCCCTGGCTGGGAAGGCCCTTGTATAATGAACAGAGGCTAACCTTGCAATGTTAAGAACATGGTTGCCCGGAGAGCAGATGGTCGGTGATTCTGCTTCGACATGATGGATAAGGTCCTGGTGTTGATGCGATCATGGCCTTGTGATGATAACAGCAAGGTGGCCTGGGTGCAGATAGTCTGGTTGGCTATGCTGCTTCACCATGAGGGACAATGCCATGGTGCTACAACTGGGGGCTGGCCTTGTGATGACAGGAGCAAGGTGGCCTGGGTGCAAATAGTCCGGTCGGCTATACTGCTTCGCCATGATGGACAATGCCACAGTGCTACAACTGGGGGCTGACCTTGTGATGATAGGAGCAAGGTGGCCCGGGTGCAGATAGTCTGGTGGACTATGCTGCTTTGCCATGAGGGACAATGTCATGGTGCTAAAAAGGCGGCTGACCTTGCAATGCTAAGGGGATGGTGGCCCGGAAGCTGATGGTCTGGTTGGTTATTTTGTATCATCATGCAGGGCAAGGCCCTGGTGTTGCAATGCGGACCAGTGGCCTGGGGTGCAGCCTCACCATGATGGGCAAGGTGGCCTGGAATGCGGATAGTCTGGTGGCTATTCTGCCTTGCCTGCAAGACGAGGCCCTTTTGTTCGAAGCAGACCGGTTGCCTGGGGTGCAGCATTGCCTAATGGGCTGGTGGCCCAAAGCGCAGATGGTCTCATGGTTATTCTGCCTCACCATGAAGGGCAAGGCTTTGGGGTTACAAGAAGAGGCTGACCTTGCACTGAAAAGAGCAGGTTGGCCCGGGGGGCAGATAGTCAGGTTGGTGAAATTTGGGGACCCCAGCTTGGCGTAAGATGAGCTGGCAGCCTGGGGTGCAGCCAGGGCCGGCTCACCTAGGGTGCACCGGCCACAGGGGTGCCAAACCGGGCCCGCCCGCCCCCCGCAAAAAACCCCTGCCACCGCCGCCTCCCCGCCGCTGCCAGTGAAGAGTGCCCCAGCGGGGCACAGGAGGAGGCAGAGTTTGCCCGCCCTCACCCTCCTGACTCTGAGGCGCTTAGAGGGAAGAGACAGGGGTAACTGCTGCCCTTACCCCCGCCAAAAGCCCCACGTGGCACCATCTTCACACTCCGGCCACCATGCGGAGGGAAAGCGGGAGGGGATTGGAGGGAGGAGGAAGAAGTGCTGTGGGCTGTGGCAGTGCCCACCCTGGAGGGGGACAGGGGAGAAGGCAGGTGGGTGGGGGGTGCACCTCTGCCCTGCCTGCTCGGGCCACCCACTGCCCCTCCAGGACGAGAAGGAGGAGGATGCCAAGATGGAATGGGGGCGCCAGGGGACTTTGACCCACGCCCCGATGCTGCGCAGCCTCCCTCCATTCCTCTGCACCGACCGGGGGCGGGCATTGGGGCAGGACAACAAGCCCCAAGAGGTGCAGGGGACTATGCCGCCCTGGAGGGGAGAGAGGAGAAGGCAGGCAGGTGGGGGGTGCCCCTCTGCCCTGCCTGCTCGGGCCACCCGCTGCCCCCTCCAGGACAATGAGAACGAGGAGGAGGATGCCGGGAAGGGACTGGGGCACCGGGGGACCCTGACCCATTCCCCGATGCTGCGCAGCCTCCCTCCTTTCCTCTGCGCCGATCAGGGGGCAGACATTGGGGCAGGACAACAAGCCCCGAGAGGCGCAGGGGACTATGCCGCCCTGGAGGGGGAGAGGGAAGAAGGCAGGCAGGCGGGGGTGCCCCTCTGCCCTGCCTGCTCGGGCCACCCGCTGCTCTTCCAGGATGATGATGATGAGGAGGAGGGTGCCGGGAAGGGACTGGGGCACTGGGGGACCCTGACCCACGCCCTGATGCTGCGCAGTCTCCCTCCTTTCCTCTGCACCGACCGGGGGGCGGGCATTGGGGCAGGACAACAAGCCCTGAGAGGCACAGGGGACAATGCTGCCCTGGAGGGGGAGAGGGGAGAAGGCAGGCAGGAGGGGGATGCCCCTCTGCCCTGCCTGCTCGGGCCACCCGCTGCCCCCCCAGGATGACGAGGAGGAGGATGCCGGGAAGGGACTGGGGCACCGGGGGACCCTCACCTGCGCCCTGATGCTGTGCAGCCTCCCTCCTTTTCTCTGCACTGACCAGGGGGGTGGGCATTGGGGCAGGACAACAAGCCCCGAGAGGCACAGGGGGCTACGCTGCCCTGGAGGGGGAGAGGGGAGAAGGCAGGCAGGTGGGGGGTGCCCCTCTGCCCTGCCTGCTCAGAGCACCCACTATCCCCCCTGGATGACTAGGAGGAGGAGGAGGGTGCCGGGATGGGACAGTGGGTGCCGGGGGACCCTGACCCACGCCCCGATGCTGTGCAGCCTCCCTCCTTTCCTCTGCGCTGACCGAGGGGGCAGGCATTGGGGCAGGACTACAAGCCCTGAGAGGCGCAGGGGACTATGGCGCTCAATGCACCGCGGGGTGGGGTGTGTGAGTGGCTGCCTTATGATCAGTGGGGAGCACAGGGGAGGCGGGGTCCGAGTCGGACTGGGCACTGGCAGAGAAGCGCAAGCCTCAGTGGGACCCAGGAAGTGGGGCAGCAGCAGCGCCTCGGGATGACGAGGAGCAGCAGCAGTGGAGCCTCTGGGCGGGCAGGTGGGGGCCACACGTTGCCAGGCAGGACCCCTTCCCCCCTCCCCTGGGTGCAGAAGGGGCCCACCCACCGCTGACCCTCCTTCTCCTCCTGGTATGTGGGATGGCACGGCCGGCAGGCAGACGGGAAGCGGGCAAACTCGGCCATATCTTCCTTCTCTCCAGGCCCTGCCTGGAGATTGGCAACCCGATAATTAGTGGCGCACTGGGGGGGTGCCAGAAGGTAGCCCCACCTAGGCTAGAAAAAAACCTGGAGCCAGCCCTGGGTGCAGCTGGTCTGCCTGCAATGCTGCAGCATCAAGTGTGGGGTAGCCTAGAGGGTCCTTGGTGCTTAGCACCTGGTTAGATGAAAAGCCAATTGGTAGCTTAAATGCCGGTGGCTTGAGCCTGTTCTTATTGTATCCTGGCATACAATCTGTGTTTGCAGTACTGGGTGAGGGAGAAGAGCCAGATGGAAGCAGCCTTGGGACAGGCTGCCTCAGAGGGGGTGGTACCAGCCACAGGGGTGATTGGGAGTGGGCTGGGCAGCAGGAGCAGTGGGAACAATTGGTTCCTCCCCTCCCCAGAGGACCTACAGCAGGGTCTGAGGTGGGTCTGGGGAGGGGTCTTTCAGGGGAAGGGGGCCACCATACTGCCTGGCCTCCTTTCTTTGTTCGGCCTCTGGAGCAGTTTGACCACCCATCCCACCCTAGTTGGAGCACTTTGGGGGATGTTAGTGAGAATTGTAGTTAGCTGTCCAAGGGCCCGAGAGGGTAGCAATGTTTTACTTGTTTTATTTAGGTCAATTATGTTGCTTCTACTTTATTGTTAATTTAATGCTTTATTACTTGTAATAACTTTTGGTGGTATCAGCATGGGGCTGGTCCATTTTAGGAAATCGGCCTGCGTGCCGCTTTCCCAGATATGGGGATCCCCTTAAGGGTTCTTGGCATGAGGATTTTATGGCCAGCTCCGGGACTATCAGCAGTTGCCCTCATGCTCAGATGGCAGGGAAGACCACTTAGGGCCAGTCATCTGTGTTGACTCTAGCAACTTTGTAACCAATCGTTCTCCCACCCAAGCCAGCTGGCTGGGTGGGGATGGGTACATTGACTGACACTAGGCTAGCCAATGCTGGGGATCCAGGTGGATTCATGCTATGCCAATGCTTTTTACAGCTGTAATCAATAAAGTTGTGACCATTTTATTCCACATTTATCCAAATCTTGTGTATGACTGTTATTCAATGCTAGGCTAAGGGGGAACATGCTAGGCTGACCTCTCCCTCCCTTGTTGAGAGCTGGGGCCACAAATACCTAATCTTCAAATACATTACTTGCACAGTTTGTCATACTAGATGAATACCAGAGAAGTTATTTATTCTACAAGATGTTTAGATTTTGTCAAACTAGTATAGTCCACTATAATCTAAATATTAATGTAATGAAAATGTTTAACAGATCTTGACAACTTGAGGAAGGGGAGAAACTTGTTACAAGGGGGGGAATTAATAGACTGCTTAGGTACTTGCCTTCTGTTCACTAGGTCAGATAATATTTTGCAAAATATAGACTTCACTATGCCCACTATGCAGAAGGAGGGAAAAGTCTGTATTTTGACCTTGAATATTCTATACATATGTGATTTCTCCACAGTTGCACTTTCACCACTAACTATAGACTACTTTTCTTCTAAAAAGTCACAGGAAAATTTGGCTCACAGGCTGCCAGTCCTTGCAGCCGTTCTGTCACAGGCCAGGCTGCAGGGTCAGGCAAGTGTGGGGGCAATCAAAACACAGTCCAAGGTCAGAACCGGGCAACCCAACAACAACCGGGAAGAATAAGTTCAAAGTGCAAGACAGACAGGGTAGTCGAGGTGCAGTCCAGAGTCAGAAACCAGGCAAGTCAAACAACCAGAGAAACCAAGTCCACATCACAAACTGTTAGCATAGTCAGGGGAGTCACAGTTCCAAGAGTCAAGAGTCTGAGAAGCGAAGGTTCAAGGTGCAGAGTTGAGCGGAGTTAAACGAGCCAAGGTCGAGGAACCGTGGAAAACAAGACAGGAGGCAGGAATATGAGGGGGTGGTACAGAGTGTCATCAAACTGACTATTTGCTGGCATGATTTGTCAGTGTGCCAGCAATGACTAAATAGCCCTCCAAATTACCAGTAATTAACGTCCCAAGTATGTCCCAGCTCCTGTTAGTACTCAGGGCTGAAGGAGTGCCTTCCACATATGCATGCCTCTCGCCACCAAGCTGCCATATCCCATTGGCATTGCTCTTGTAAATGGGAAACCGGTGGGGGCAAGTCAGGGGGAGTGCCGACCCAGTGTCAGTGGGGCAACCTCTGAACTCGTTGTGCCATCAGGTGTGGGGTTTTCTGGCTCCGTGAGTTCATCCCCAATGGCACTTAGCTCCTTTGCCAGAGCCGCGGGCTCAGGCTCAGCAGGAGCCATGACACTATCCCCCCCAGGGCCCCCCTCCACAGATGGGCTGGGTTTGTCAGGGTAGGTGTCGTGGTACTGCTGAACCAGGTCCGGTGTATTCAGATTGTCGGCCGACTCCCAGGAACGGTCATTGGGACTGTACCCTTCCCAGTCCCAATGCAAGGAACCTTGGTGGAGATGAGAGTCAAGGATCTAGCAGACTTTGGCTGCCAGCTTGTATGCATCCTTGGCTTGCTGGAGCTGTTCCCAGAGTAGAGCTTGAAGGGCCTGCAATTCTTGTAGGTGTGCCTCTGCGGCAGGGACGTTGATGGGTGTCAGTACATCAGGGAAGAAACGAGGGTGATATCCATAGTTGGCAGCAAAGGGAGTTGTTTGGATGGATGAGTGGACAGAATTGTTGTAAGGGAATTCTGCCAAGGGTAACAGTGGGGACCAGTTGTCCTGCTGATAGCAGGAGTAACAATGAAGGTACTGGGTTGCACGCATGCGTTAAACCAAGCCGGCTGTGTTTCCTCCGAGCTCCTCCTTCGAACTAAAGAATTTATAGCTCAAAGTTTGTAAATACTACGCAAACCCAGATAAGAGGCTGATAACCAGGAAGCAGCTGGCTAGAACAACTTCAGAGTGGTAAGAAACTAATTTACTGCTGTGCTAGAAAGGAAAGCCTTGAGATTCTTAAGGCCGCTCCCAAAGCTTTGAACCAGATATGGCGAAGACAATTAAGGACCTATCTGAACAAATTTCAGGACTCCAAAATACAGTCCTGGCCTTTCAAGAGAAAATCAGTAGTGAGTTAATCTCACTACGTGGAGAAATTAGCAAAATAGGCACAGAAATAGCTTCTATAAAGCAGACAGCTACAACAGCCAAAGAGCTTGCTGAAGCTAATGAGCAAAAAATAACTGCTCTGAACCGCCAAATAAATGACTTGTCAGACAGAAACAGAAGAGCTAACCTTATTTTATCAGGGATATCTGAAGAAATTTCAGTAAATAAATTGGAGGAATCGCTGATTCAGTGGCTGCAGACAAACGAAGTAGAAATAAAAACAGAGGATGTTGAGAGAGTGCATCGACTACAAAGGAATGGGAGGGGCGGGGCCCCTAGAGATGTAATAATTAAATTTGCCAGAGAGAAAATTCAGCAGCAAATATATACAGCACTAAAGAAGAGGAAAGACCTGACTTTTAGAGGAAGAAAAGTCTGGGTGAGACAAGACTTTTGTCAAGAGACCTTAAGGAAAAAAAAACCTCATGCGCCCCTTTGCCCAAAAGCTTTATGCAAATAACGTGAAATTTTCATGGGGCTATCCATCCTCGATAATTATATTTCGGGAAGGAAAGCGACTGATGGCAAGGAACACCACAGAGGCAAAGGAACTACTTAAACAATTAGGCATAAACACAGACGATATGGGAGAGCAAGAAATGGAAGCGGAATCGGGGGTTCCTGAAGATGGCGACGAAGGAACTTCAGAGAGAGGAGGAAACGCCTCAGGACCAGCTCCCGATAACCAATTAAGGGAAGTATACCTTTATTGATTGAGCTAATGACTATTAATAGTATTATCATGTTTTACAGTATCAAGAAGGAGGAGGAGGGGGGATGCGTGCACCCCATGCAGTGGAGAGAGGGGAAGAGATTTTCTTTCCACCTTTACTCTCAACCACGGGGGGGGAAGGGAAGGGGAAGGGTAAACTAACTAACCATTCAAATTTTTCACAGCCACGAGATGTCAAAGCCTTAATTGATGTGGGATATGGATAAAACAATAAAAATTTTATCACTGAATGTCAATGGTTTAACATCAGAAATTAAACGATATAGGATAGCCAAGTTGGCAAGGGAGCAAAAAACTGATGTTCTGTGTTTACAGGAAACACATAAGAAAAGAAATGACAACAAGCCTTTGCTAAAAGACTCGACCTGGATGATGTTAGCGGAAGCTAGGAGCCACACCAAGGCCAGAGGAGTGGCAATAATGACTCATAAGAAACTTAGAGTAGAGGTACTAGAAAGAAGGACAGACAGGGAAGGGAGATATGTGATGGCTAAATTCAGATTAGAGGGGAAGAAATTTACATTGGTAAATATATATGCACCCAATAAAGGACAAAAGAAATTTTTAGCCAGGCTAGTTAAAAAAATTAAGCAATTCGCAGAGGGAGAATTAATTATGACAGGAGATTTGAACATGGATCTGACTAAAAATAAGGCAATTAAAATAGGAGATTGGGGCTTGAGGGAAGCACATGAATTGATAGGACAGCAGCCAAAACCCACCCATGTATCCAGCCGGCACAAAACCCCATCATGCATAGATTACATAATTGTAGAAAAAAGCAGTAACCTGACTATAAAAAAAATTACAACGCACCCAATCTGGATATCGGATCATGCACCAATCACTATAGAAATAGAAGGCAATCAAAAACCAAAAAATAGAACTTGGAGGTACAATAATTTAATAATGGCTAAAGAGGAAGATAGGAGCTATATGATGGAGCAGATAAGATTATATTTTGAGGAGAATAGAGGGACTGTCCCAACTAATACCCTGTGGGATGCCGCGAAGGCGGTGATAAGGGGACACTGCATAAATAAGGAAAAGTACATCAAAAGAGAACGCTATCTAAAAAGACAATCTAAAATTCAGGAACTGGAGAGGTTGCAAAAGGAACAAATCAACAATTATGATTTAAAAGTACAGAGTCAGATAACAACAATTAAAAAACAATTAGATGAGTTGGACTCAGTTACATTATGGAAGAGAGAAGCAATGGTAAGAAATGACTTCCATAGAAATAGTATTAATTCGGCCAGAAGGTTAGCTAACTATTTGAAAAACAGGAAGGTAAGGCAAAAGATAGAAAATATAAAAGTGAATGGCCAAAGAACTGGCAACTCAAAAGATATAGTAAAAGCCTTCGAGACCTTTTATAAGGAGCTGTATAAAAAAAAGGACATAGTCATATATGAGGAAGATATAAGAACAACACTCAAAGAAAAGGATAAAATTATGTTAAAGGAGGAAATAACACTACAGGAGATAAAGGTGGTAATTAAAGAATTGAAAAAGGGCAAATCCCCAGGCCTAGACGGTTTCACAAGTGAATTCTATAAGGAGATGGTAGACATATTGGCCCCAGAGCTCCAAGAGGTATTTAATGGAATATTGAAAGGGAAAAAAGCCCCAGATTCGTGGAGGCAATCAGAAATAGTGGTAATCCCTAAGCCACATAAAGACCCAGAGGAAGTGGGCTCATATAGACCTATTAGTTTACTAAATCAGGATTATAAAATCTTTGCAAAAATACTGGCAAATAGATTAAAGAAGATCATACCTAGCATAATAAAGGAGGACCAATATGGATTTGTAAAAGACAGGAATATAGCCCACCCCATAAGGAATATTATAAATGTATTACAACATGGCCACAAAAAAAAGCTAGGCCTCTTGAAATTAGATGTCTACAAAGCATTCGATACACTCTCCCAGGATTTTCTGTGGCAGGTAATGACTAAATACGAGATGGGGGAGCCATATATAAAAGCGATCCAAGAAATGTACAGAGAAGGGACAGCAGTGGTGAGAGTTAATGAAGAACACTCACAACCCCTCAAGATTCAAAGAGGAGTCCGGCAAGGATGCCCGCTCTCGCCCCTCCTATTTATACTAGCAATAGAACAGCTAGCTGAAAGAATAAGAAATTCTGCAAGGGTGGAAGGATACAGGGTAAAGAAGGAAGAAATGAAAATCAATTTATTTGCCGACGACATTATAATCGCTATGACAAACCCCAAAGAGGCAGTAAAAGAAATAAAAGTTATATTAGAGGACTTCGAAAAATGTTCAGGACTGAAGGTGAACATGGCTAAATCAGAAATTATGTACCTTAATGTGACTAAAGAGGAAAGGGAACAAATACATGGGATTACTAATATTGGAATGGGCACCAAAAAATTCAGATATTTAGGCATTGTACTACAGAAGAATATCGATAAAATAGCAGAGAACAATTATAACAAGGTCTGGAAGAAAATAGAAAAAGATATGAAAAAGTGGAAAAATAAAATAATGAATATATCTACTAGAATAAAAAGTGTTAAAATGTTTTGGCTGCCAAGATTAATATACCTCTTTCAGACAATACCTCTAGGAATGTATACCAAAAAACTAGACCAATGGAACAGAGTGATTAAGGAATGGATTTTCGGTAGTAAAAAATGCAGAATACAGAGAAAGATAATTTATAGCCACAGATCAGAGTTGGGATGGGGAGTCCCTGACCTGATTAGCTATTACGAAGCCTTCCAAATAAAATCGATACTGGAGATAGGAGACGGAGAGGGACTAAAATGGGTGAGTTTTGAGAACGAAATCAATAATAACATAGGGAGTTTTGGGGTATTCTCCAAAACGACAAATAAAGATCTTATACAAGTTAAGGGACCTAGGTATTCAACACTAACAGTGTGGAACAAGTGGCAGCCCTCATGGCTTAAAAGAACCTCAAAATGGGCACCACTAAAGTCCCTCTATAACGAAACAGAAGAAAATAAATGGTGCGAACTCCTGAGATCAAAGGGATATTATAGGCTAAGAGACTTATTTAGAGGAGGCACTCTAAAACCAGCGCAGGAATTAATCGAGGAGATAGGCAAGCAATATTGGTTAAAAATTACAGGCCTTTATAGAATGATTAAGGAAGTTAATGAAAAAGGAAATATTTGGACAGAAGAACCAATTGAAGAAATACATAATAGGATGCAAAAATTTAAACAAGGATTAGCAGGATATATTTATAAGAAAATGTTATCCAATAAAGATAAGGCAATACTTTATTTACAGAAAACATGGTGTAAGGAAGGCCAGATATCGGAAAACGATGCAAATAGAATAATGAAGGGAATAGAAGAAACCAAAATTATTAAATTTAATGAACTGGAACATAAATTTTTCACAAAGTGGTATAAAACACCAGCGCAGATAGCAAACATGTTTCCGGGATCGAGTTCTATGTGTTGGCACTGTAAACAATTTAAGGGCTGGTTCTCTCATATGTGGTGGGAATGTCCAGAGGTGAGAGTCTTTTGGTCAAAAATAATACAAATTATAAAGAAAATATGTAGAATTTCATTGAATGTAGACTTTAAACTAATGTTAATGGGTATATTAGGAAATAAGGCAGTCAATAAGGAAACCCAGGCTATACTCAAAGCTATGGTGTTAGCAGGCAAGGCAGTGATAGCTCTGGGCTGGAAAGATAAGAGCAAATGGACAATAGATACCTGGCACACTTATTTGTTTGATTTTGTGCAGTCGGACATCATTGAGAAATTGCGCCAGAAGACCACATGGGAGGATAAAGCCGAAGAAATTAAAGCGAGATGGAAGACCTATCTAAACTGGATAACAGTGGAAGGAAGACAGGACATTCGGTGGAAGATTCAGACTTTGTGCCCGTGGCTGTGAATAAAAGATCAACAAACAAGGGGTAGAGGGAGGGAGGGGGGAACTTATTGAGTTAAGTAAAGTAAGGAGACAAAAGATATTGTGTAATATGTAGAAAATTCAAAAAAATAAACCTATTAAAAAAAATAATAAAAAAAAAAAACAGAATAAATTCATACTCTTTGAGTAAAGGCGCAATAAAATAATCTTGAAGGGTTAAAAAAAAAAAAAAAAAAAAAACAATGAAGGTACTGTTCCAGGGTGGCATTGGTGCATTCCGTTTGTCCATCCGTTTGGGATGATAGGCAGAGGACAGGTGCACCTGGGTGCCGAGTCCGGAATGCATCACTTGCCAAAAATGGGAGGTAAATTGGGAACCTCGATCGGAAATCACATAGTTGGGGAGACCATGGAGTTGGAAAATCTGCTGGATATACAACTGTGTGGTTTCCACAGCCGTGGAGACCTGGGTGCAGGGAAGAATATGGGCCATCTTAGTGAACAGGCCCACCACAATGAAGATGCAGGTGTGCCCGTGGGAATGCGGAAGATCGACAATGAAATCCATGGAGATGGTGTCCCATGGTGCAGAGGGCACGGATAATGGAAGCAGTGAGCCAGGAGGCTTGGTGGGGATGTCTTTGGCACGCCAACACACCTCACAGGAGCTCACGTAGCGTGCTACATCGGTGCAGACTCAGGGCTACCAAAATTCTCGAGTGAGAAGGTGGGTCATCTTATGGCATCCAAAGTGTCTGGTGGGAAGAGAGTCATGGGTTAGGTGCAGGATCTTGGTATGGAGAGGGCCTGGTGGAACAGGAGGCCATCGCACGTGGTAAGGTCTCTTGTTACCCCATTCTGGAGGTCTCATAGACATTGCTGTACCCAGGGGTCTTGGGATTGTTCCGAGCAGATCTCCTTGGACAAGGGACGAGGACTAGTAGTGGCAGTGAATACCGAAGGGGACAGGATGGACATCTCAGGGGCTTCTTCAATCAAGGCCAGTGTGTATTCAGATTTGCAGGATAGGGCGTCTGCTTTCTGATTGTGTGTCTGGGGAATATACATAATTTTAAAGTCAAACCGGGAAAAGAACAGGGACCACTGGATCTGGACAGGATGATGAGCCCCTTCGAGGTAATACCTCCATACTTCAAATGCCGCTTTGATGGCTAGTAGTTATCTCTCCCAGATGGTGTAGTTGCATTCTGCAGCTGTCAATTGGCAGGAGTAATAAGCACATGGCTGCAGTGGCTGCATGGGATCGTCTTGCTGTGAGAGCATGGCACCGATAGCGACACTATGGCACCTATAGTGGCACCTATGAAGAAAGGTTAAAATGCTTGGGGCTCTTTAGCTTGGAGAAATGACGGCTGAGAGGTGACATGATTGAGGTTTATAAGATTATGAATGGGATTGAGCAGGTTGAGAAAGAAGTACTTTTCTCCCTTTCTCACAGTACAAGAACTCGTGGGCACTCCATGAAATTGCTGAGCAGTCGGGTTAAAACAGATAAAAGGAAATACTTCTTCACCCAAAGAGTGATTAACATATGGAATTCACTGCCACAGGAGGTGGTGGCAGCTACAAGCATGAACAGTTTCAAGAGGGAAATAGATAAACATATGGAGCAGAAGTCCATCAGTGGCTATTAGCCACAGGGTATAGATGGGAACTCTCAGTCTGGGGCAGGTGATGCACTCTATTCTTGGTACTGGAGGGGGCAGCAGTGGGAGGGCTTCTAGTGTCCTGGCCCCACTGCTGGACCTCCTGATGGCACCTGGTATATTTTGGCCGCTGTGTGACAGAGTGTTGGACTAGATAGGCCATTGCCCTGATTCAACATTGGCTTCTCTTATGTTCTTATGACACTGGAGGCATCAGACTCAATGGTGAATGGGAGCCAAGGATCGGGCTAATGTAGCAAGGGACCCAATACAAAGCAGGTTTTCAAAGTGGCGAAGGCCTGGTCGGCCTGAGGAATCCATTGGAATGTTTCCTTGGGGTGGAGGAGTTGGGTTAGGGGAGTCGTTAAGAATGCATAGGCAGGGATGAATTGACAGTAATAATTGGCGAATCCTAGGAGTCGTATGTCTTTGTGGGTTTGAGGAACTTACCAATTCAAGATAGCATCCACCTTCTTGGGATCCATTAGTATACCTTTTGGGGATATGATATGGCCGAGAAACTCCACGGAGTGGAGGTGAAATGCGCACTTTTCCAATTTCATGTAGAGCCCATGGGTCTGAAGGCACTGCAGGATAAAACAAACATGTTCTATATGTTGGGTGGGGCTCTCAGAATACACCAGGATGTCATCAAGGTAAATAATCATGAAGCAATATAGATATAGTGTATCTAGATTTCAGTAAAGCATTTGACAAAGTTTCTCATGATATCCTTGAGGATAAGCTGGTTAAGTGTGGGCTAGATGGAGTAATCGTTGAATGGATTCATGGGAGGGCAACCAGGATGGTGAGAGGGTTTGAATCCAAGTCTTATGAGGAAAGGATGAAAGGGTTGGTATGTTTAGCCTGGGAAAGAGAAGGCTTAGAGGGGATATGATTGCAGTCTTCAAGTATTTGAAGGGATGTCATGTAAAAGATGGAGCAGATCTATTCTCTCTTGCTCCGAATTGCAAGACTAGATTGAATGGGTGGAAATTACAAGGGAGTCATTACCGGCTAGATATCAGGAGAAACTTCCTAACTGTAAGAGTGGTTGAGCAGTGGAACAGTCTGCCTCAGGAGGTGGTGGATGCTCCTTCCCTGGACATTTTCAAGCGGAGACTGGATGACCATCTTTTGGGTATTGTAGGTACGTAGGGTTATCTTTTGGCTATGCTCCTGCAGAGTGCAGGGGGATGGACTTGATGACCTGCGAGATCCCTTCCAACTCTTAGCATTCTATGATTCTATGATTCCGGTTGGGGGGGCAATTAACTGCTTCCATTGCATCTTAAACACTCAGTGCTGTTGGCTGGTCGCTTGACCGTACTAATAAACTTGACTTGACTTGACTCACTCAGTGCTGAGTTCGCTCTTCAAATTCTGCACTCCTTAGGTATCTCCTCCAAATCGCCAAAGCACTTGGAAATCCTACTTGGCACTGATGGTACTGGACAGAGCCACTCCTGCATGAGCAAAATAGCTTTCTGCAATTTTACCTGTCTGGCAACATTCTGATGCCCTAGAGCTGGAAGCAGCTTTATATGTAATTTAGTGCAATGCCTTGCTCAGTGCAGGAAAACCAAAGCCAGATATCATGAACAAACCACAATTCATTAGTAAGTCAGAATTCTTTGGGCTCCCACACTTCCTCCCTATACCCGCTCCATACCTTACTTATCACACTGAGAATGAAAACTGTTTGGATTATTGTGAGATTAAAATTCAGAAACTTCAAGAACCTTATTTCTTGCCTTCAGCATAGGATATGGGAAGTACAGTTTAATACTGATGGACAAGAAATCTCCCTCCCTTTTGTTAAAGTGCTTGATTTCAGAGCATATTGTAGCTAGGCCAAATGAAATGCCAAAGCATTTCTGCATAAAGAATCTGCTGTCACAGCATAGTGCATGGGGTGAGGAAGGGATCATGCAAGCCCAAAGATAATCCATGTGAATTGTGACTTACTTGTCCCCTTTGACCCTGTTTTGCTCTTGGATCCCCCACATAAGCCATTGGAAGGTCAATTAGTTCAGTTCAATAAAACTTGTCCTTTGTAAGTTTGCTTTGTGTTGTTTTTCCTGAAAAAAATCCAGTTCAGATTTCTATGATGAGCAAGGAACCGCGGTATAAAAATCAAGCACCTCATAAAACAAGTGGATAGTATTTTTAACAGCACAAAATGTCGGGTGCCCCACCATGGGTTAATTGGGTGATGTATGTGTGTGAAGGAATGTGCTTTGCCTTGCAGCTGTAATGTCTCCACAGCCTCCCTTATCTTTCCCTGGTCTTGACTGCTTTGTCTGTTAGGCGCGAAGCGCCCCAATCTCCTGTGCGCCTCCAAACCGTTATATGCCTCCCTGCCATTTTTCCAGTTTAACCATTGGTTCCCAAATGTCAGAGGGGCATGTATGAATCCCCTATAATTGTAATAGCCATTTTGTAACTTTCATTCCTGACACTAACATTATATACTGCTTCACTTAACTCTGGTCAAAATAACGCTTTACCTGTTCAAGGACTTGCTGTTGAACTGAGTTATTGGAGTGCCTGACGCAAATCACATAACAATCCTTCAGACATATGCACCAAACTGAAAGCAGGCGTGCACATATTAATAAAGAAAATCTTATTATAGTAGCAGCATTTTATTAGGGAGAAGTAAAATAAATTCTTATATTAACAATTATCAAGCTGAAACAGGAAAATATAGTACTGAATTTTATTAATTATTTGTTGATATATATGACACTGGTGAAAAAAGGCTTTTAAATAACCAGAAAGGCATGTATCCTAGTAGAGAGCTCCATAAATACTTTTGCACCTATATGGAGTTCCTGCATGTATAGGCTTCCCTATTCACTTCAGTGTATAAAACAGATATGCACCAAAAAAGAAGTGTTTGAGTGGAATTACTCTCTCCAATGGAGTGTCCAGTCTTCATGGGTTAGTGAAAATGCCCTGTACCCATAAGGAAATTTCAGATCAGGGTGATTGTTCATGTATTTTTTATATGAAAATGCATACTCTTAATGAGAAAAAAATAGAAGAAAAACATACTTGGCTTATTAGGAAATGAAGAAGACTGATGCAAGATATGGTCATTCCAACTTGCCAATGGATTAATTTAGGCAAGAGCTTGGCTGAAAGTCCCCTACATGTCCTCAGAGAAAATCAGAAGAAATGAAGATATAAAAAGAATTTTGCTAATTGAGAATGGATGTGTTATATTTACCATAAAGTACTGAGCTATTATTGATTGGAGAAAGATCATATTTCTCCAGTTGTGCACTGAGTGAAATGATATGCTTCAACAGTTAAATCAAGCAAGATTGAGATGAAAATGGAGGAGGATGGGGGAAATCATATTTGTTACACACTGCAGAATAAAAGATCATTATTATTCAGTGTTTGAACCCCAGTTTCACTGCCAGTGAAGGTTACAGCTAATAAAAAACAAGACATGATGTGATTAAAACCAAAATCTGGCATTAATTCCACTAACAGAAATCTTGTGCAGGTTACTCTGTTTATTTCTATAGGTAAATAGAGAATTGCTATTTTTGTACACAGGAATAAAAAGATTGCTTATATTTTGTGGGATTTATCTTATTACAGTATTTATATACCATCTCTCTTGAAGAAAGCCTTAACCCCATTATTTCTGTTTCAATTATAGCTTATAAACTGTATTCCCAAAAGCTATACTATGTGTACTGTTGAATGCATGATGTTGCTTTGTACAGAGTCAGACCATTGGTCCATTTAGCTCAATCAGTGTTTCTCTTATGATTAGCCAAAGTTCTCCAGGTCTCAGACCAAGGTAGAGATCCCCCCCCTAATTTGCTGCAGGATGACAGCCAGGTCACTGTCCTATGGGCTCTTTAACTTAAGTTGGCAAACAGATTTTAAAAAAAGTTTTCACACACTTTAACAGTAAAACTAGCTTTATCTTCTGAAGTCAAATGAATCTTATTAAAGGTTTACATCTTCTTTCCCCAAAACCTTTTGTAAATCTTTTAAAGATTTTCATTTTATAAAAATGTAAAAAAATAAGATTTAAAAAATATTATTATAATGCTTAGGGGACTTCATCCCCTCCCTTTGCCTTCAGTACTTTTGACTAAGTCTGACTGCATGGCATACAGTCATTAAGGAAATACCTCCTTTAACACTGTGGTTATGTTCCTGGAAACAGAGTGTTAATTTAAACAGCTTTTTAAGAGGTATTGGTAACTGGTTCCAATTGACGGTATTCACACTTAGCACAATTTCTTACATATGAGTGACTTATGAGGTGACAACTGGAGGACATTGCAACTGCTGGCTGACTACGAGACTCCTGTGCTGCAGTATCCTGGGCAACCTTGTAAAGACCCTGCCCCCTCCTCCAGCCAAGGCCACCTTGGTTAGTGGGGTCCCTGTCTTATTTTGAACTTAAGCACTAAGGCAGTGGTTCCCAAACTTATTTGGCCTACTGCCCCCTTTTCAGAAAAAAAATTACTCAGCGCCCCCTTGGAAATCTACCTTCAAGAAGTGGACAAAAAGATACAGTAACAAATTTGCACATAGTAAAGAAAGGTCAGGGGTCTTTTGGGGGGAGTGCACCGGAGCACAGCTCAGAGCACTCAGGAGCCAAGCCCTGCCCCCAGCCGGCGTCCCCGGAGTCTTTCAGGCAGCCAAATGTCAATTTCAACTCCATTATATCCTATGGGCCATTGAAGTCAATGGTGAAAACATAGGGTGTATTCTGGGGGCTGGAGGGGAGGAGGTTTGAGGGAGAGGCTCCAAACTCACAGGGTAGCTGATGGAGCCTCTCCCCAAGATACCCACCAAGTTTCAAGAACATTGGACCAGGGAGTCCAACTCTATGGGGCCCCAAACAGGTTGCCCCATTCCCTCCATTGTTCTCTATGGTGGGAAAAAGTAGAGGGCCCCATAGAATTGGGGGCCCATAGAATTGGACCCCTTGGTCCAATGTTATTGAAACTTGGTGGGTATCTTGGGGAGAGGCTCCATCAGCTACCCTGTGAGTTTGGAGCCTCTCCCTCAAACCCTCTCCCCTCCAGCCCCCAGAATATACCCTATGTTTTCACCATTGACCTCAATGGCCCATAGGATATAATGGGGCCGAATTGCCACCAAATTTCTTTCAGTGCCTCCTTTCCTTCTCTCTTTTTCCTCTTTCCCTCCTTCTTCTCTTCTCTCTTTCTTACCCACCTTCTCTTCTCTTTTTTCCTCCTTTCCCTGTTTCCCTCCTTCTTCCCTCTCTTTCTTTCCCTCCCCTTTCCTTCTCTTTCTTTCCCTCTTTCCTTCCTTCTTTCCTTCTCTCTACTCTCTCTCTTTCCTTCCCTCTTTCCTCCTTCTGTGGCCCAACTCTCATGAGAAGGAGTTTAAACTTTAAACCCCTTCTCTCTTAGCTCCCCCACCCAGACCAGCTGGGGAAGGGAAGGGGAGGCTTTTGAAGATGCCTCCCCCCCTTTTGCTTCCCCTTCTGACATCACTTCTGGTGATGTCAGGGGGCGTGGCATATGCTAATAGCCTAATAGCTCATTAGCATACCATATGCTAATGAGCTCCTGCAGCTGTTTTTCTACGAAAAGACCCATGTAAAAAACTATACATTGGACGTGAAGCAAGACAATGAAAAATATCATATGTGAAGTAAATACTGATCAGAACATTCATCTAGTGCTGGAACAGTCCATAGCAATGAAATTCTTTTATAGTGGGGAATAACACAGCATTTTTTATACATACAGTGATTAGCTGAGCAAGGTCAGCTCCATGAGGTACCAAAGTATACACCCTTAAAATCCACTCCATTTCCTTTTTTAACAGAACTTTTTCATCATGATGGTAAGATTTATATAATCCCCCAGAACTGAAACCAGTGGGCCAATATTCTTTTTCTATAAAATGCTGTACTAAAGGTGCACCTGCTATTCTGACATATGTTACTCCTATGTTGTCTTATGTGTGTCTTTAATTTTCTAGAGGTCTTTCCTAAATATATATTATTGCAAGAACATCTGATGGCATACACAACTATATCTGAATTGCATGCTGAGAAGTTATTTGCAGCATATTCTTTTTTATCAAAGGGATTGATAAAACTTGAGTTGGGTTACAATACCTGCAGTGTCCACAGCTCAAATGGCCTTTGGGCAAACCTGATCCTGCAATGGTTCTTTGTAGGTGCATGGGAACAAAAGTGTTGCTATAAACCAGTTTGTCTTTTAAATGGGATGTTCTTTTAAAAGAAATAATTGGTTTTTTTAATCACAAAGCAGAACATCATATAGCATATTCCAGTTTTAATATATGCCCTTTTAAAGTTGTACAATTATGTGGTTATAAGTCAAACTGGCTATTATTCTCATTCTGCAACTTGCTTTTGCTGTTCTACAGTAGATCTTCCCTTCTGCAAGCTGTAGCCTTATCAAATGCTGTTTTTAAGATATGATCTAGATAACCCCTGGTGGCAAGATTTTGTTTTAGGGTTCTTGCCGCCCTTTGATAATCTTCAATATTGGTACAATTTGTTCTGACTCTCAAGAATTGGCTATATGGTAAACCTTAAAAAGGAGACTTTATCTGTAGGGGTTTTTTTGTATATATTTGTCCATATCCTATTGCCTTTTTGTTGATCATGACATCCAGAAAATTAATATGACGTTCACTGTTTTTTTTTTCAAATTTGAAGTTATTATCCTGAATGTCAAGCCAGCTATGAAATTCTGGCAGCTGAGCACAACTGACTTTCTATATTAAGAAAATATCAATGTATCTCCTATATCTATCTATCTATCTTTGAAAGGGATTCCTCTCTGCATATATAAATTTCTCCTCTAATTGACCCATATATAATTTGCAGTGGTGTTCAAGTAGTGGGAAATCTGGCATACCTTTCACTGACCTGGGATGGTCTTTTTATGGGGAACAGTCCCATAGCTTGACTTGGGAACCCACTTTCCCAGGAACCTGATTGGTCCAAAATGTAAAGTTTTAATTTCACTGGCTGGTTTAAAGTTAACTGCTGTCAAACTTTGGTGGAGAAAATTCCTTGATTAGGCTAATGTGAAGCAAATCTGCATGGGCACAAAGAGCTTGGGTGAGTTAAAATGATTAGCATACTTTAATTAGATTGAAGTGTGTCAGTTCTGAATTGACACAGAAGTTTGGGTGAGTCAAGATAGCTTATGAAACAGAATGGAGCATAAATTAATGAGCTGAGTGCCATTCTTGATTGAGTAAAAAAGGAAAAAGAGTAACCAGCATTGGTTAATGTAATAGCAGCTTCCTTGGGCTGGCAGACACCTGTTGGGTAGGCTAGGATGTTCCAGTGTTAAAAAATCTTTTGATATTGAGAATGAAGAGAAGTCTTATTGTTATTGAGAACTGTGAACTGGGGGAGATTGCATTTAATCAGTTTGTGATGCCAGCACACCCTACTTCTTTCTGGGGCTTTCATGGTTATACACAGGTGCTTCATGAGACTCTCCAGGTTTCAGGTCCCCTTAGTGCACTGGTTCCCAAAGTGGTCCATACCACCCCCAGGGGGTGCTGGAATGATCCAGGGGGGTGGTAGGAGCCTTGGGTGCAATTGAGGGGCATTGAATAAAAATAAGGGGGTGGTGGAAGCATAAAGAAAGAAAAGTTCAGAACCTATCTAAAGCAGCCTTCTCCTGCCTTCTCCTGGTCTTCCCTGGAATCAGGGAGGGAGGGGGAAGGGGAGAGGGGTCCCCACAGCCAAACACAGCCATGCATTTGCAAATTGCAAATATATGTTCACCCTGTTTCAGTGCAGGCTGTGGCTGGTTGCCCAGTTTGGGGGCTGGGTAGGAATTTTTCATCTTCTCCTAATTGGCTCCTTGGATGAGATGTTTTTGCCTATTCTGTACTGTTGGCTGGGGATTGTGGAACTGACAAAGGGTGGAGCTGTAAATTAGTCTGGTCACTTTATAGGATGGCAGGATTGTATTTTGGGGGTTAATATGTGGCTTGGTAAGCACCATTCAATGCACTCATTTGGGGCCTAGGGGTCCTGCAGGATCAGCCGAGTTGTGCGGCCCAGGATGAGGAATGCAGACTGCCTTTTGGGGTTGCCTGGATTAATCCTCCCCTTAAATTGTGTGGCTTAGAGGGTTGGACCTGCAGGGCATATCTAATTGCTGTGCCAGCCAGGTGTGTGATGGCTCTGCTGAGGGGCAGGGTGTCTAGTCCGTTATACAGCAAGGGAGCAGTTGAGTGTAACCCCTCGCCTTGACCATGCCACTGGTTAGTTGTTAGCCCTTGCTGTGTTAAGCATGTTAAAGTTAAATAAAGTATCCAGCCTTTGGTGTCTGACTCTTTCTTCCAACTGATAGGGCAAAGAACCAGTTTGCAGTCTGTTCACTGAAAATTCTTCATGAGACAAGCTTTCCCCCTTTCCATATGTTTGTGCTCAAAGGATTTTTCATTCCAATTGTGTTCACTTGTTCTTTTAAAGTCACGTTTACATGGTGCAACCTCTGCTTTCAGGGCATACCTAACTTTTTTTGTAAATGGGAAATTCCTAGCCACATTGATTATTGATTACTGGAACTGGGAGCCAGAATATTGTTTTGTAAATTGCACACCCATTTTAAAAAGTTCAAGTCAACTTCAGAAATCATTCAGCATACACTACCAGTGCTGTTAAACTGCCTTTGAATGCCTAGTGAATGTCTGGTGAATGTCAACCATGCCAGCACAAAATCAGTACATTATCTCAATACACATGTCTTTAAAAAAAAAAAAAAACCTGAAAGGAGGAAGGAATCT